>CAJTBE010000010.1:0-1406605 GCA_910574555.1 Trichaptum abietinum | reverse complement strand
CTCGCACAGATCGGCACCGAACATACCGCACACAGCACACCGTTCTTGGAGAAGGATAAGCTCATCCAGGCATACAAGAAAGCGAAACAACGTCTGTTTTTGTTCGACTACGATGTATGTTTATTACCCATACAATCAGTACAAGAACCTACCGCTCCATAGCATATACTAACATGATGTTATAAAACGCAGGGTACGCTGACACCTATCGTCAAGACGCCCAGCGCAGCCGTGCCTTCAGAAGACACTCTCGAGGCTCTCCACCGGTTAACGACGGACCCACGGAACGTTGTGTTCATCATTTCTGGTCGCGACAGTGCATTCCTTGAGCAGCATTTGGGTCATTTCGACAAGCTCGGGATGTCTGCTGAGCATGGTGGCTTCTTCCGTGAACCTGGCCAGAAGACCTGGTCTAACCTGACTGAAAAGCTCGACATGAGCTGGATGAGCGAGGTCGAGGAGATCTTCCGGTACATCACTGAGGTGTGTGTGTTTCTAATGTCAAAATTCGAATGAGATTTTCGTTCTTTGTTTTTTTTTCTGTTTTTGTATCCGGTCCGCCGGGGGCTTTTGTACCTATGGTGCGATGCCTTCTCCGCTGAGTTCCGTGCTTTCTACCACCGTGCCCTCTCCGATTCCGGACACATACGACTTGTGCTTCTCCCGCTTTTGCTTCCGCTTCCGTGCCTCCGAATCCCTCGGGCAATTCATTTCCTTCTTCTTGCATGAGAGACTCATCAGTGAACTGACCTTGCATGTGGGCATCATATCTACAGCGCACGACCGGAAGCCATATCGAAATAAAAAAGAGTTCAATTACGTGGCACTACCGAGCAACTGACCCGGAGTGGGGGTGAGTTTGTTTAGTTCATGCGTTATCTATACCCGCGAAGTTCTGCCGTTTGCTGATCCTTTCTTATTTTCATCCTCTCTTCCCTTCATTTCCCCTCGGAAATTACTTACCTCGTGTAGACTATTCCAATGCCGCCAATGCCAGGATCTTCTGGAGAACAACCTAGTGCATAAGCGTCCGATCGAGGTGCTCGTTGGCAAGAAGAACCTGGAGGTGCGACCGCTTGCGGTAAACAAGGGAGAAATTGTCAAGCGCATCTTGTACAAGTACCCTGAAGCAGAATTCGTGTTTTGCGCTGGCGATGATAAGGTCTGTTCTTCATCGAAATAACTATTGCGCCATCGTATTGATCAGGCTTCGCATTTTTCAATACAGACTGATGAAGACATGTTCCGTGCCCTTGCGCCATTCACAACCACCGGCGTGAAGGCTGTAATGGAGGCTCCGCTGGCTGTGAGCTTGATGAATGAGGGTGGGCAATCGACGCCCCCCGTCGAGCTTTCTGTAAAACCAGAGGGTGTCTACTCGACCGCGGTAGGCTCGAGCAGCAAAAAGACTCTTGCGAGTTGGCATGTCACGACCCCACAAGAGGTTGTCGAGCACATGCTTGAACTCGTCAACAGCGACCCCGCTCCGGAAGAAAAGAGCAATCTTTAAAGCGAGTTATGTGCATATATGCACTATGCTTCCGAATTCTATGCGTCGTCTCGCTTTTTTGGTATAGGTCGTCTCTCTGTTATGCTTCGACACTGGTTATATGTCGATGATCATGATTTTACCCTCGCACACGCTTCTTCCTTTTCTTCCTGTACTATTTCTTGCTATTCACGCATACATCCCGCTATTCTTGGCATTAGAATCTTCAAGGGTGGCTTACATCTTCATGCTTTACTTATTGTGTACGATCTACTTTTTTGATTCTTCGCTTGGGATAGAAATTCTGGGCAACGAAAGGAAAGTTTTATATAGAAAATTAGGGAAAGCTGATGTCTCGAAGTCCTTCAACAAAGTAGGAGTTATCGGTTCTGTACTTATAGCCTTTCATGTCAACTTGATGCAGTAAAAACAATACATGGAGTATATGCTGATCATGGATGCGGACCACTTCTTCAGAGCTGGTGGGATTTGCCACGAATTTGTTGCTCTTCCCGTGTCATAATCTCTAATTTAGATATTATGTCTAAATGAATTATTGTATAACTTAGGCGTCTGGTGAGGCAAGGTGTATTGCAAGTTGCAGATCGTGGCCAATGACATGCCGTCATTTCGACGATACTGCGACGCCCCTTTTCTGTTGATCTTCTTCTTTCCTTCGAATCATACCTTCAATCGAACGGTCGCTGAAACGAGGATTATCCATCCAATCCTGACGCTTATGCCTCTTGGGATCGTCGTGCAACTTGGTAAAAGTGCGCACCATGCCGTCTTCGCTGACAACCTGCCCGGGTAGGTCGATTTCGAGTTTACAGGCATTCGCTAAGAATTTGCTGATGGCGAGATTCTTGACATCCCGGTAAGAGTAGAAGGCTTTCGAAGGACCCGAAACTTGCTCGAAAGGTAGGGAGAGTACCTACTGTTCGTTGAGATTGAACGCGGATTTAGCTAAGAGGTGTTGCATTAAATCTTGTGCTTCGACGAAGAGTTAGATACGATGACATACCATCACTCTTACACATGCCCTGGAGTTGAGTCGCTTAACTTAGCGCTACAGTCATACATGGCACGTACGATAGTGTCTTTCGGCCAAGAAAAATGTTCTACCGGGACCCATGGCTGTTATGTCGCCTCCCATTCTTTCTTTGCCTCCTTCAAACCCTTATTCATCATGCGCTTAGTCTCAGCCTCCAGCTTCTCCTCCTCAGTGAGCTCACTGCGAGGCTTGCGAGGCTTCCTGACCTTGGGAGCTGGAGGCTCTGCGAATGCACAGCGCATTTTTCTACGAAATGCAGGCATGGTATGTATCGCGAGCGTAGAAGTAGTAGTAAAGATTTCGCGATGTTTTTTCTGGTGGTTGTTGTATGCAAGTAGGAAGAAGGAAGGGGGAGCGACTGAATGAACGCGTTCATATCTATTTTTAACCACGAGACGCGTTGATATAAGCGCTCGAACGCGTCGCGGGCGTTTTATGGCGCTTAAACTTGAATTAGCCTGAGTATGGTCTACTAATATCTTTCTCTCTCTCTCTCTCTTTCAACATTTTGAAGATAGCTCAGAAATGATGCATTTATCTACATCCTCAGCTTGAAACTTATTTTCTACCTTCTCTGCGCAGCGCTACGTCCATATTCACTCATTCAAGCAGGGCAACATGCATAATGATACAGCTGAAGGGAAACAACGAAACATACCACATGTACAATTTGAAGGAGGCAGAGTCGCTTCATCTTCCATCTTCAAGTTGTCTTTCAAGTGTAAAGCTTCATAGAAAGCTCAACTTGATGGAGTCAGCTACGCTTGTATCCTAGTTATCTTTACATTACCTGATCATGACAGATAGCGTCTGTGCCCCGCCGCATTTTAACAGCATCATATTTTATCGAGGAAAAAACAAGCTGTGATATATTATACTATCAGCAAGGGTACGTCACCGACTGTTTGACCTCTCCCAAACTCGTTTTCCACCTTGAATATACTACTCCATTTTCAATGGGACGGAGACGTTTTCCGCTGGATGATGCTCGGTTCGTTCCGTTCTCTTATCATTTCTGCTATATGGTGTGGGGGGTACTCGCCCATTTCCATCCAATTCTTTCGCGCTCGCCTCCTGAGATTGTGGTCGTATTTCACGAATATGCGCGCTCCACCGTTTCTGCTGACGACCTGCCCAGGGTAGTCGACCTCGAATTTACACGCGCCCGTGTTACACTTACGGATGGCGAGATTATGCACATCTCGATACGGAAAAAACGTTTTTGGCGACGCTTGTATGGATTCGTGGGGAATAGTGAGTATCTCTTTCTCTGTGAGACCGAAGGCAGTTTTCGCTAAGACGATGCCCTCTCAGGTTCAGATGCGAGAATGCGAACGATATTAAGGCTTACCATCACTCTTATACATGGCCTACATGTTAAGCATAATGATGTTATGCATTACAACGGACTCTTAGTATAGTATTAGCTTCGTAGTAGAACATGTGTGTACACACATCATGTGTGGGAACTTATAATTACTTACGTAATCATAGTAATGTAGCGGCGAAGTTGCTGACAAGTGCACTTTATACAGTGCACTTATCAGCAGCTTTGCAGGTATGTAGTAGACAAAACTTTATCTATACAGTGCACTTATCAGCAGCTTTGCAGCCCTTATAAGTGACTTCTCCTGTAGCTCAGCCACTGCACTTAATAGGTTATGAGCCTTGAGTGTTAGAGCAACAGGGAAGTTATCACTTGTGTCATACACACTCTTTTCAGGTCGACTTCATCCTTCGTTTTCGCAACAACCACCCAATCGATTTCTACGCTCTTTACACCGCTGGAAAGGTATTTCGTGCATCCACCCAACGCCGCTTCGATCACGCAAATCCGTTGAGAACTTGAGAAGATACACCCCAATCTTCGCCAACAACATCTTCATCCCCTGCTCACAACATTGTTCACCCCATATCTCCACCACCACTCGTCCGTCTCACGCGCTCTTTATACCGATTGAATCGTATAGACAACGTCGTTCCAAAGCATCTTTGATCGAGCCAATCGGTGCAGAACTCGTCGAGCAACAGCTCATTCTTTGTGGGGAACCTTCGATTTTGGGGTGGTAAAGGGTGTTTTCACTGCTGTTTGTTGAGGGTGTTGGGCATTGCTGCTGCTCTAAGTACGTCTTCAACCATCTGTTGTTTTCCTTCTGCCTGCCTCCTGCACTCCTACCTCTCCTGTTCCTCTTCTTCTTGCACTGTGTGCCTCTTTGCTGCTGGTTACCAGTACTTGGGTAGAACAAGCCTACAGAGTGTGAAGCACGACCCAGGGCCTTTGTTCGCCATCTGACTGAGTGCCTCTCTCACTTCTGCGGATTTTCAGGGTGTTTAAACCACACTGGTATTGCTTGCTTGTCCTCTGTGATACTTGCAGCCAGACGGTTCACATATAAGCACCTTCCACTTGATACAAAGACGCATCTGTCCAGGAAGGCTCCCATACCTTAACCTGCTATAGCTCACACTGTTCGACCTTTCCCAAAGGGGTTGCAGTAAGTGAACCATTATCTACATAAAGGTTCATTGAGTTTGACGGCTCTCCCTGTATCTTTTTCCTCTGCTGGAAGTGGTAAAACTGAGATCTGTCTTGCGGTGATTTCCCCAAGGAAAGTAAACAGTAGTTAAGCAGGTATCTTTTGCAGAAGCTTGAGCATCATTGAACAGCTCGAGAGGTATTGGAGCAGCGTATTGCACCATGTCCGACTCTACTGAGTCCGATACTAAGGGCATACCTATGCTGGATGGCAGTAATTATGAGCTATGGCGTGTTGCTATTGAGGCTAGCTTCTATATGAAGGGATCCATTAGGATTGTAGATGGGTCTGAGTCCAAACCCGATGCTTCTAAAGCAGAAGAGGTAAAGACGTGGAATAAGCTGAATGACCATGCAGTTGGTCTCATGCTGAAGACCATTGATCTTGGACAACGCACACATTTTAATGGTGCTATTGGCATTGCCTCAGACATGTGGAAGAAGCTTGAAGCTGTCCACCGGCAGAAACAACCTGTTAACCGCTTCATTGCATATCAGGATCTGTTCTCCATCTACAAGGGTGAAGATGAGACCTTACCTGCACTTGTAGCTCGAGTAAAAACTGCTAGCAATAGAGTTAAACTCCTTCGTCCAAAGGATGATAAAACCTATGATCTAGACGATGAGCTAGCATGCATGGTTCTCATCCGAGCCCTCCCTGAAGCATTCTCTAGCTTCAGATCTTCCTTAATGATGTCTGGTACTCTTGACTTAGAAAAGCTTGTAAACGCTTTCTATCAAGAAGAAAAGACAAGGAATGATTTGCACGCCACCTCCTCTGCAATTGCCTTGTCTGCCCAGACTAAAACAGCAAGAACCTGCAACTTCTGTGGACGTAAGGGCCATCTAGAAGCAGACTGTTATAAGAAGGCAGAATACAGCAAGCGTTGCATTGAGGAGGCTGCTCAGCAGAAGAAGCAGAACAAGTCCAAGAAAGGGAAAGCTAAGAGTGCAAACGTAGCCTCTGATGCTCCCCAAACTGGCAGTTCTGATACCAATCAGTCCTCTGGAACACAAGAGGAAGCTGCGGAATTTGCTGGCAACACTGCAAGTATTTCTTCGCCATCCAATATTCTTGGACCTATCATCTCTGACGCAAGCTCCGACTGGAATACAGACACTGGGGCAACTCGTCATATGACTCCTCACCGACATTGGTTTCATACCTATACGCCACATAGAACACCCATTCGTCTTGCCGACAACCAAATCATCTACTCTGCAGGGTTGGGATCTGTACATTTTCAAGCACTTGTAAATGGCACACCTAGACACGAATTAGTTTTTGAAAAAGTACTTCACGTTCCCCAAATTAAAAACAACCTTCTCTCTGTCCTGTATCTAACAAAGAAAAAGCAATTCACTGTCCTTATTCAACGCGATAAACTCTATTTCCGCAAGGACAACAAGCTTCTCTTTACTGCAACAGTCAATGAGCAGAACGCAGCATATTTGGATGGTTACCCAGTTCCAGTCACTCAGTTTGCAGGCCTGGTTAATTCAACTGCCTCTACGTTAACGCTATCATTATGGCACAGACGTTTTGGCCATTTAAATCTAGGTGATATACAAGAGATGATAAAGAAGAAAATGGTTACTGGCCTCAAGGTTCAAGACTCCTCAGTTCCTGATCCCATTTGCGAACCATGTCTTGCAGGGAAACAACATCGTGGACCAATCCCTAAAACTGCTCAGCATCGAGCTAAAATCCCTTTAGAGCTCATTCACTCCGACTTACATGGCCCTCTTCCCATACAAGCCAAGAATGGTGCTCGCTATTGGGTAACATTCATTGATGATGCTACTTGTACTTGGGTAGTAGTGGCAATACGACAAAAGAGTGACACTTTTGCTGCGTTTAAACTGTTTAAAGCACATGCTGAAAATCAGCTAAACCGCAAAATTAAAGCACTTAGGGATGACAAGGGTGGCGAATATATGTCAAAGGAGTTCAACGACTATCTTTTAGAGTCTGGAATTAACAGACAGCACACCACAAGAAACGAACCTCATCAAAATGGTGTTGCTGAACGAGCTAATCGGACACTTCAAGAAGGGATTACTGCAATGCTTACAGATTCAAAACTACCTTCGTCATTCTGGGTTGAAGCTCTCAACACTTTTGTCTATGTGCACAACCGCTCACCTACGTCCTCACTCAAAAACACCACCCCATATCAGAAATGGTTTAAACAAAAGCCAGACGTATCTAACCTTAAAGTTTTTGGGTGCACTGCCTACGTGCATATTCAAAAGGACAAAAGGAAAGGCCTTCAATCTCACACCCAGAAGTGCATCTTCGTTGGATATCCACTAGACTACAAGGGATGGCGGTTCTGGAATCCAGACACAAAGAAGTTCATCATTAGCAGTACCGCTGTATTTGATGAAAGAGTATATCCTGGTACATCCAAAGAAAATCGTTGATTTATCTGTCCCTCAAAACTCTACTATGCCTAGCCCTGCTACCATTGTTCCGGTTGACTCTGATGAGTCTGAGGATCAAGGGGGAGAAGACGACAATAATAATCCTCAACTACCTCAAATTCCTCAGCCACAAACTCCACCACGTGTAAACCATCGTCAAAGACGACCATCAGTACAACTGCCCTCTCCATTGATTGCAAACAGACCTAAGCGCACAATAATTCAACCCAAACCACTTGACTGGAAGAACAGTGTTAAACCTTTACCATCAGAACCAATTCGATCCGCTGCCCCATCTCCTGAGCCTACTCCTGTAAACTTTCAACAATACAGAGAGACAACTCAATTACCCAGTGATGATGAAGACAATCAAAGCAATAATGGTTCTGATTATTCTGATCATCCTGATCATGATGTTGATAACCTGAACGTAATGTTTGCTGGCCTTTGCAAATTTGCATGCAATGCAGGTCTAGACAATGAATACATTGCGCTTGAAGATGCTGTGGATGTAATTAGTGCACAGGCACTTTCAGCTAGCAGCTCTGAACGTTTATCAGAGCCTAAAAGTCTTAAAGAAGCACTTAAGCGTTCAGATGCAGAAAAGTACTACAACGCGGCATTGGAAGAGATTTCTACCCTAGTGGCAAATGGAACTTGGACACCAGTTCAACTACCTCCAGGCAGAAAAGCAATAGGAAGCCGATGGGTCTTTAAAGTCAAAAGAAAGGCAGATGGAACGATTGACCGCTACAAAGCCCGACTAGTTGCTAAAGGTTTTGCACAAAGACCTGGTTTCGACTTTGAAGAAACCTTTGCTCCTACGGCTAAATGGGCAGCTTTACGTGCTATACTTGCTCTTGGGGCACTAGAAGATCTTGAAATGGAGACAATAGATATTTCTAGTGCCTTCCTTAATGGAGAACTAGAGCATGACGTTTACATGCAGGAGCCTGAAGGTTTTGAGGAGTTAGGTCCAGGATGGGCGCTGAAGCTTATAAAGTCCATCTATGGTCTTAAGCAAGCAGGCAGGCAATGGCATAAGAAACTCGACTCTGCACTAGTTTCAATGGGATTTAGCAAAATCCGTTGTGATAATGCCATCTGGATCTTTAAAAGAAATAGCACCAGAATTATCCTTCCAGTCTGGGTCGACGACATGACTATTGTTGCCAAGTCCAAGGCAGATACACAATGGGTGAAGGATGAGCTAGGAAAGCACTTCAAGCTTAGGGATTTAGGCCCTATATCCTTTTTACTAGGTGTCGCAGTTGCAAGAGACAGACAACAAAAAAAGGTCACACTTAATCAACGGCAATTTATCCTGGACTTCCTTGCACACTATTTTCCTAATCAAGAAATGCAAGGTGTAGATACACCATTAGATCCTGGAAGAAAGCTTACAATGGATATGTCACCCAAGACCGTTGAGGAGAGACTAGCAATGAAGGATAAGCCATATGCTCAAGTAGTTGGTACCCTGATGTATCTGGCTGTTGCTACTCGACCAGATATAGCCAAAGCGGTGGGAGTACTATCCAGATTCACTGCGGACCCTGGACCTCAGCACTGGAAGGCAGCAGTTCACTTATGTCGATATGTTGCAAGAACACTGGACTACAAGTTAACGTATGCACCCAACCCAGAAGATTCTGAATTATTCAGCTGCTACTCAGACGCAGATCATGGTGGAAACCCAGATAATGGTCGATCTACAAGTGGAATGGTAGTTAAAATGGGAACTGGTGCAATTAGCTGGTCGAGCAAACTACAGTCAATTGTAGCCCTGTCCACAACAGAAGCAGAGTACATATCTGCTGTTTCAGCCGCACAGGAAATTCTTTGGTTAAGGAATCTGTTCCAAGAGATGGGTTATAATCTGCAGCATCCCTCTACGCTCTATGTCGACAATCAGTCAGCTCTTCAAGTAATGAAGAATCCAGAACATCATGGGAGAATGAAACACTTGGATTTGCGATTTTATTGGCTAAGGGATGTAATTGCATCAGGGCAGATTAAAGCAGAATATCTATCAACGGATCTAATGCCTGCAGACATACTCACCAAGTTGCTTGGAAGAGTAAAAGTGAAGGATATGTGTTGCATGCTTGGACTTATGAAATGAGTCACAGTATTGCAACATCAGGTGGGAGTGTTAAGCATAATGATGTTATGCATTACAACGGACTCTTAGTATAGTATTAGCTTCGTAGTAGAACATGTGTGTACACACATCATGTGTGGGAACTTATAATTACTTACGTAATCATAGTAATGTAGCGGCGAAGTTGCTGACAAGTGCACTTTATACAGTGCACTTATCAGCAGCTTTGCAGGTATGTAGTAGACAAAACTTTATCTATACAGTGCACTTATCAGCAGCTTTGCAGCCCTTATAAGTGACTTCTCCTGTAGCTCAGCCACTGCACTTAATACTACAGAAAATTATCAAGGAAGCATTAGTGAACTCAATTCAATTGAGGACGCAGGTGAAGAGATCATACGATAGTATCTTTCGGCCAAGAGAAACCTTCTATCGGGGCCCATGGCTTCAGCGTCGCTTCCCATTCCTTCTTTGCCTCCCTTAACCCCTTATTTACGACTCGCTTAACTTCAGCCTCTAACTTCTCTTCCTCAGTGAGCTGACTGCGAGGTTTCCGAGGCTTTCTGACTCTGGGTGGTGGTGGCTCCGCGTAGGCACAGCACATTTTGTGACGATAGGCAGGCATGAATGAATCGGGAGTGTAGAGGTAACAAAGGCGTCACGACGAAGTACCTCAAGGTCAAGGTAGGATGCTAGAAGAGTGGGTGAAAGACAAAATGCGCAGGCGGTGTCAATTTATAGACAGGAAGACGCATACGAGCGCGTCAAGACGCTTTGTGGTAGTCACGGTGGGCGTCTTGCTAGCGCTTAGACCGTGGTATGGCCTCGTGGGAGGTACCACCAAAGCAAATGGCATAAGCGTTCGTTTCAACTTCGCTTTGAAGTCTCTTTCACATACATCCGGTACGGCTCGAAAGCAAGCAATCTTTTCTTTTTCTTCACTATCAACCCAAGAGTCTCAGACAGTGAGACATCATTTCTGTCCTAATGCCTCACTGAAGTATCAAACATCGCGTAAGCTGACAGAGCATATATACATTCTTATAGAGCCAACACACCGGAAATTGAATCCCGAGCAGATCATGCCGCATGAAGTGTAAGATACGCAAGGCACGAATGTTTCCCCCCTTTTCGAACGCCCGGCGATACCCTACGTACCAGAGTAAGTTGAGGGAAACCTCCGATGGTGCGTCCGATGGTGCGATGCTTTGACTACAGTTGAGAAAGATTCTGAATGGATATATACATTGCCGAATTGCTCATTCATTCAGGTTGTAGGGCTTCGCAGACAGTCGAAGGCCTCCGCTGGGCAGGCTCTTGGGATTGGACTCCGAGAATTGACTAGCATGAGAGAAGATGGACTTTTGAAGACGTCCGACGAAACATGATTCATTTATGGTAGTCGCATGCCGTAGACCATAGAGTCCAATGCTAATGATGCTCATCTTCTAGTGAGATGTTTTGGACCTTCGCAGTTGAAGACAAGTTTCGAGTCTTCAAGTTCGGGTCCAAATCCGAGTACCCAAATAAAGCAGGCTTACATAACTCAGGTTCAAGCTTCTTCAGCGCGGACGGGAGAGCGCATACCTCCGCTACTCCGCACTTGATCTCATAAATGCCGCAGACCCCCACCTCATTCCTCAACGACGACAAATACAAGGGTTATGGCTAAATCGCGAGTCTACACAGTCGCTGTCTTACCTGGTGATGGCATTGGTCTGGAAGTTACGCCGCCTGCAATACGTTCTTTGGAAGCTGCCGCATCACGATTCGGATTTACATTGAACTTCAAGCACTTTGACTGGGCATCATGCTCATACTATCTCGAACATGGGCAGATGATGCCTGATGATTGGAAGGCGCAACTTCAGACATGTGACGCGATATTTTTTGGCGCAGTCGGAGACCCAGCGCGTGTACCGGATCACATCAGCCTCTGGGGCTCGTTGCTGAAGTTCCGCCGGGAGTTTGATCAATTCATAAACTTGCGCCCGTGTCGCCTCATGCCAGGTGTACCAAGCCCTCTCGCCGGACGTGCGCCGGGATCGATTGACTTTCTAACAGTCCGCGAAAATACGGAGGGCGAGTACTCGTCAATCGGCGGCCGTATTTTCGAAGGCACCGAGCGTGAGACAGTAATACAAAACACAGTCTTCACGCGTACCGGTGTCGATCGTGTCCTCCGCTATGCGTTTGAGCTTGCGCGCTCCAGGCCTGCCAAGAAACTCACGAGTGCAACGAAGAGCAACGGTATTTCGATCACGATGCCCTACTGGGACGAGCGCGTCGCCGAAATGGCAAAGGAGTACCCGGATGTAAAGGTCGAGAAATACCACATTGATATTTTGTGCGCCCACTTTGTTCAGCGTCCACACACGTTTGACGTTGTTGTCGGCTCGAACCTCTTCGGCGACATCCTCTCAGACCTCGGTCCTGCGTGCACAGGCACAATCGGGATTGCGCCGTCAGCAAACCTCAACCCAGTTTCAAAGCGCGATGACCACACTCAGGAATGGATGCCCTCGCTTTTCGAGCCCGTGCACGGCAGTGCTCCGGACATTGCAGGGAAGGGCATCGCGAACCCTGTAGGCATGATTTGGGCCGGTCAGATGATGCTGGAGCACCTCGGGGAGAAAGAAGCGGCTGCTTTGATATTGACGTCAATCGAAAAAGTTCTCGGGGAGTCGAAAGATAGGCTGAAACAAGGCGGTGCTGATATCCTTACGCCTGACATGGGGGGCAAGGGTACCACGGAGAGCCTGGGTCCTGCAATCGAGGAAACGATTCGCAATAGCCAACTATAAACCGGTGTCTAAGGACAACAGGATCTAGCCTGTACATAACTCATTGTGCGGCATCGCAAAATACAAGACAGCCTTTATGTGCATCGCATTTTCTCGTTGATCTTTGCACGGCGTGCAACGGAGTGCAAACCACCTGACAATAAACTTGCAACAGCAAACGGAAACGACCCTACCTGAGGACATGTTTATTGAGAATCTAAAGCACCTAGTGTCATGATGCCCGGATAATAAACGAAAATGAAATACACTTGATGCATGTTTTAATCTCCCACGGAGCATCGGAGGACGCTCCTTGTTGTGAACTTCCAAGATCATCAATTTAACGAAAATATGCACAGTGCCTGGGATTATCTGACACCTATTATCTACGTCTCACTGCACCAAAATAATAGACTTATATGTAGCTGGCGGTAGCCTTTCCAGCCTTGTAATGACTTTGTAAAAATTGAGATGAGCTTTGTAAACATTGCGACAAGGCACTAAATAATAAGAGCTGTGCACCGCCACACGTCGATCAGGCACACTGGCACCCCGAATCGCCGAATTCCCCCCTTCATGATCGTCGTTAACTCAGCCGATTACTAGTGCTTGTATTGCAGGCGCGAAAAGAACGGAAGCGCAATCATCCAGACCTATTTGCATTGATACACACTGTCTGATTTGTATTGCTCTGGCGCGATATGAAGACCTATCTCACAGAATGTCAAGGATTGCCCGCTCACATCGGTTATTATCAGTTCGAAAATTAGTAGATTGATCTCTCGGCTTAGCATACGCGCGGTGAATGGGCGGAGGTTTCCTGAGGTACTACAGAACTGTCATTATAACTTGTGTAATCTTACAAGGTACTGGATAAGGTACAGCGAAAAGTGTTTGACTTAGTCTTAAATATGTCAACAAATTGTTGTATCTAAGCATAAATTCGACTTGAGTGGTGATTGTGGTAGGATAAATATTTGGAAGTCGAAAAGTGACCAATTTCATTATGCTTCGGCGACACGTCCCGGTACTATCGCATCTCTGAGTAACCTAAAGTATCTCCGAGACTAAGTTGACCACCTGGGGTATTCTCATGCCATTCATAAGGATACCTGGTAAAACATCAATCTCTTGAGTAGAAGATGAAAAAGGAAGGTGTATATGTACCTCTGAAGGTAATAGGGTAACTGTTGCTCTGATACAAGTGGTTGAAATGCCGGTATGGGCTGTAAGGTCTGACTCGACCTAAAATCCGAATAAACATCCGGGCAAAAGCATGGATCGATAGGTAGCGGTGTAGACATATACACGCTGTTCGTGGCTGGGCTGGCATTACCCCAAGGAGCTGTCAAAAGTGGAAGTGCGGCGCACGAAGAGCAGAGCAGAGCACCTTCGCATGCTGCTGTGGGCGCTGACATTGACGAAAGATTGTGCGAGCTCGGTATGGTCGCAACACTGTCTGCCAGTTTCCTGACTGACCATGGCACGTGTGCCGGGCATTGCATTTTGCCCTCATCGTGGCAGCGCTGACAGATATTTGGAACTGTGGGATGAGGGGTGCACTACAGCAAACGAGTTCAGTAAGAGATTTAGAATTCGATGATCAGGACACAAAATAGAACATACCTTGCGCTTCATGGCCGAACAGCCTCCGCACGGCTTACGCCGACGAGATTTTCTTCTCCCAGGAGGTGCTGGAGGTATTGGAGAGACTTGGGGAGGTGAATAGAACGGGGAAGATCCAGTTGGAGGAGGAGGGACTTGAGAAATGTCCGCCTCCTCGCCAACAGCTATCAATCCATCTCTACACAACTTAAAAACACGATATTGTGAGCTATGTTCCTGAGGAGGGGAGTATTCCATATTAATGGGCGACATGGTTACAACAAAAACCAGACACGAACTTTATACCACAGAAGCAGGCGCCAAAGCCAATTTCTGACTTTATTCAAGATTCGCCTCTTCCACGCAGTTGTAATCCATGCAGTAATCAGCTCCTGAGACAAGAGATGTAGAATGAACGATTGGATCAAACACAGAGATCCACTACGCTCAATTCGGAGTGTCGTTGGTGTAGAAAAGGACCTTGCAGTGCGCAGTGGCATTAGTCATCTTCTCGCGTCGATTGCAGTACCATTGCTAAGGGCTTCGGCCGCGCATGCCCATAGCCTATAGGCACAGCAAGAAAGACAACGACTCGGAGACGTACTCGACACTGTTCTCGGAGAAGTGATTGACCAATGATTTGGTGATGAGCATAATCAACTCCCGGCCGTTGTGACATACTAGATAATGATTGTGAGTCAAGCCTTAGCGTAAATTCAATTTTAGTACACCATACACACAGGATGTTTGAAGCGCCAGGTTCAGTCGGACATTCGCTTGTCTCTTTAGAAATTTACATTTAGTCGCTTGAGCTGACGTGCCTCAGAGTTACTCTTGAAGCGGAGTCAGGTGGCTTTAGGCGGAACCTGAAGGAGCGAGAGATAGCAAGATAAAAAAAGCTCTCGCCTGTTGTTCCAATGCAGATCCAGATAATTATAAACAAACAGAGTAATTTTAGAGAGCACATGTTCGCCTCCACCAAGCTCCGAAGTTATTCCGCCTATGAATAGGCAAGCAAGCATAATCCAAGGCCCCTTCAGACTGTCGGACACCACAAGGGCGAATATGACATCGGTTTGGTTCATTACGGGGTAAGACGCATGCAAGCAACTATTCGTAACATATGCTGACGACGATCGGCAGAACATCCCGAGGGATAGGCCTTCAGTTTGTTCGCCAGCTGGCAGACGATTCTACGAACGTAGTTGTAGCCGCATGTCGGAATCCAGGCTCGGCTGTTGAGCTGAGTAAGGTCAAAGAGAGCGCGAAGGCACAGGTTCATATCGTGGCTTTGGACGTGACGGATGAGGCATCAATAAAGAATGCATCAAACGAGGTAGCCGAGATCGTCGGGGATACAGGACTGGATTATCTACTCAACAACGCCGGTGTGGTAAGATACGGCCGTCTTGTAGATATTTGACTCTGCTGACACAGATTAGAACCCGAGCAATGATGATGGGTTCGATCTCAAGGTCGCCGACCTCATGTTCTGCGTCCAAAGCAACCTCGTTGGGCCGGCGCTTGTCTGTCAGCATTTTCTCCCGCTCCTAGAGAAGGGCAAGAGAAAAGTGATAATGAACATGACATCCGGACTGGCGAGCATCGGTTTGGATCTGGGACCAAAATGCACCTCTTACTCAATTTCTAAGGCTGCCCTGAACATGTTGGTTAGTAGCTCTCTTATTTGCGATAATAGATACTACTAAATCGATGGGTAGACCTACAAACAATCGAAGGCCAGAGAGGATATCATTGCATTCGTTGTTGATCCGGGCTGGGTGAAAACAGGTCAGTCAACATGCATGTAGCAACAGACCAAAAAAGCACATGTACTCACCTTCGTTCCTGCACAGAAATGGGCGGGGAAGGGGCATTCTTAACGCCAGAAGAGAGCGTAACACCTTTTATCGCTTTCCTGAAGGGCGTAACAAAGGAGCACTCGGGTGGATTCTTTGACTATAAAGGCCAGCGGAAACCTTGGTAATTTTGACTCTCACCGGGCACAAATTACAAGTGCTTGCAGAAGAAATAGAAATAGACCGTTATAGGTATCATGTATAAGTATTTGGTCGATTCTGCTGTTGGAAATGATAAACCTAGCTTAAGCTGCAGGATGGAAGAAGTTGCAATTGGCCGCACGGTTGAAGGCACTGGCAGAAGGACGACCACGTGATTATGTGGCTTTTATCGTGCGAAAACCGTCACGGTTTGCGCGAGACGCGTCGGGCGCGAAAGTCTACCAAACCTGCTATAGTTCATCCCACAACGAACTGAGATTCCGATACTGCTCTCATGGCGACAGCGAGAACCAAGCGTCCTCTCGCCCCGAGAACAAATATCTCCAACGTTAAAGATGTCGCAGAACTTGCGAACCAGTTTGCTTCCGGACTAAGGATAGCGGAAGCTGCTAAACCACGAAATGGCCCTGCGAGTAAGACGAAGGCGCCCCGAGCTGCTGCAAAAGCGGCTGAGGATCCTAAGTCTGCCGCCATGAAGAACGTGAATACTGTGCTTCAGAGCTTGACATCAGCAATCCAGTCGGACTGGAAGGCCACAACAGCACGGAGTGGATCGTCATTCACCTCCGCCGGGCTATCCAAGCTGGCCACGACAGCCCGAACTTCACTAGTCACACTAAGAAAACTGAACCCGGGAGCTCTGGATGTTGAGAGAGCTGCGCTGAGTGCCGTTGGGAAGCTGGTGACACTAGAGATGGTAGGTGGTTCGTTGAGGCATCCCATTCTGTTTTACTTACCTTCTGCTTCGAGATCGAGAATGCTCTTGATATACTGACAGATATTCAACCTCACATATCTTCATATTATGATAACAACGGACTTCATCCAGCATCCAAATCATCAACACAGCAGCTATCTTTCCTCTTCCTACCATTGCCGACAACTTTTCCTATCGAGGCCAATCTCCAGACGCTAATATCCACCTACCTTACCCATGCGCAGACCATCGCAGCAAGCCTTGTGTCTTCAAAAACTGGCATGTCCCAAGTGCTTGCTAGGAGGCTTGACGAACCGGGTTGTTTCGCTTCTTGGGTGTCCTTTTATACTGACCTCCCAGAGAAGACCATCGGTTCCCTCATCAAGCGATATTATGTCCTACTGACCTCAACTACGACTGCGCCTCCTGCGCTTCCGTCGGATTTACTCAGCATTCGATTCCATGCTTTACGCGCACTACTCTTGACCTCCGAATCTCTGAGTAATTCGTTCTGGGAACAATGTTTGAAGTTCGCATCGTCATATGCCAAATCAGTGGAGCCTCCAGAATCAGAGTTGGAGAAATCAAGGACTATGCTGTCCTGCTTCGACTGTGTACTCAAGGCTGTTGAAGCACGGCATGATGTCGATTCGATGATGTCGGGAAAAGGATGGATAATGTTCTGCGAGTACTGGTTATCCCTTGCGAAGCGGGTTAGTGATCCTTCCTTGAACTCATCCATCTATCTATTTGTTAACGACTTTTCTCTAGACCGGAGACTTAGATTCACTGAACAAAGCAGTCACACATATTCAAAATGCAGCTTCATCATCGCACGTCTCAACGCAAGAATCAATGAAAGATCAGCCGTCAGTAGACAGTCGATCAGAGTCGAAGTCGCTATTCTCCAGCCGCGCTTCCGCGTCTTTCGCGCAGACATGCACCTTGCTTGAAGGCACGTGCAAAACGGAGGGTCAGTACTCCTTCCGTATCACAGAAGTTCACTAGTATTTACCTCAATGATTAGAGAGCAAGGATCTTTCTACCTTCTCAAGCGTATCTTGCCTGCAGGAGCTGCGCAAGATGTACACTACTCATACTTTGACATGCCTTGATAGCAAGCTTCGGCGCGGGATTGAAAAGCTACGCAGGACGTGTTTGAAGGTGTTGCAATCGGAACCGCGAGCTGCTCACCTCCAAGTCCGGGCTGTTGTAGAGAGTATCATTGATTTCTTAGAAATTGCAATCCAAGTAAGTGGTTGGCGGTGATACGAATTGATCGGCTACTGATCTGCTACTAGTTAGATGAGAGTCAAGCTAATCTCACCGAATACACCGTTTCTGCGTTAGACTCACTCTTCGGCCTCGCGACCTCAACCGCGAATCCGCAGAATCTTGATATGTGCGACAAGGCATTCAGTTATTTGGCTCAAGGCTCTCGTATCATCGATTTATTCGAGAAACGAACGATATCGAGCGGTCCGGGGGTTGAACTATCTTGCGCGAATTTTACGAGATGTCTCTCAGGGGCGTTCTTCAACATCGCTGCTACATTATACAAAGCAGAAAAATTTGGTTCTGCTATTCGCTTTCTACTGCAAGCATGTCCTATGGCTGTGAAGGCGATGAACCTTCGAAATGCAAGCTTGGCGGATAAAGTGACTACGAAGGGCAAGGACAAAGAAACAGAGATCGACAAGGATGCAGATGCATGGAAGATCCATGAAGAACAGTTGCATAGGCGGTGGGAGCTCTTAGCAGTTTGTTATACAAAAACTGGTGAGCGAAAGGTAAGCGGCTTTTTACACTTCATGCCACGGCAAACTGACAGCTCTTTATATAATAGCTTGCTCATGATGCCTTTGTTCGAGGTGTTGCGTGCTATCCGTTTGCGACAGCGTTGTCTCCAGTAATAGAAGGGAGTATGGGCGATGACTGCTTAAACACGGAGTCTCATAAACAGCTTTGTGCTATGATTGACAGGCTAACATACATCGGTGCTGCGGAAACTTTTCTGGAAAAACAGGTTTCGCTTCTCCAAGCACTACGGGAAGCGAGTGTGTCCGATTTGATTGTCAGCGCAGTGCTTATGCGCCAGATACGTAGTCTCGATGAGAGTAGATGGAAGCCTCTCGTCCAAAGAGTTATCGGATTCCTCTTAGATGACCTCCTGACAGTGCTTTCTAAAAAGTATCCGATGCGGCGTTCCAAAGCACTTGTTATGCAACTTGAGCACTTTTATTATGCTGGAGGCGCACCCCCTATGCTGCGAGTGGCTGAGAATGTTGAAGAGGTCCAGAACCTACTTAAATATACGGTATGTCCACAAGATGTCCATTATGTAGCCTATTCTATAGCCTAATTCTTGATGTTTTGTAGGCTGATCTCCAGTATGACCACCAGTTTGCATCTTTACGCCCTTACTACCTTTCCCTCTCTAAAATTTGGGAAATCTTCCATGCGCATCGATCTGGGGAGTCGCTACAAAAGTTAAAGCAGAGGACAGTAGAGTTCTTGGAAGAGATCGAGTCACTGTCCAGAAAGTCATCCGATGTCCCCCCAAGTGCTCAATCGTTGTCAAGTAACTGCAAGACGAAGAAGGCAGCTGCTCCTGCTAGGAAAGGACGTCCACCGGCTGCAACTCGGAAACCCGTTGCTGCGAAGGTGATGCGGAAAAGTCCAGTTACTCCAAAACCTAGAAAAAGTACGTTTTGCTTGTTTTCGTTCTGCGATCATAACTCGAACATTGATAGATTTGGACACGCAACCTCTGGAGCGCAATATGTGTGGCGACGCTGATACAGAAGTACCACAGGAGTGTACAACTTTAATTACTCATTTGGGTGAGATTTCATAAAGCAACAACCGTTTCCTCTAAACTGACTTCCATGCGAAAGTTATGTTATCAGAATTACTTAACATTATGGGCTTGACGCTTTCAAGGATGCAAGTGCTGCATGCGGGGAAACTTCTGGCAGAGAAGGCAGGCTATGTGTCTAGTGACAGTGAGCTTATTTCGTCTTTTTTTCCGTAGCGTCATCTAAGTATTTCAAAGCTTATGCATATCTGTGCACTGCTCTTGCATATAACCTCTTACGTATTGGGAAATTCGCTCAGTCGAAGGCTTTGCTGAGCAAGATCTCCGCTCAATTCAGGGAATCTCGACTCCCCGAGTCTTCCAGAATTTTATTGCTTCTACGCCAAGCTGAAATATTAGCCTTCACTGATGGCCACGCTGAGAGGTGAGTCTTCCAAATACTCAACTGCAGTTTCCTTTTTAAAGAACGAACAGTGTTGCTCATTATGAAGAAGCAAACAAAATCAGCCAAGATTTGGCTGCAGATGAAAAGGGTCTGAGTACATCTGCAAGGGTTCGAGAAAAGGTTGCATCCCTGGAAAGAGCTGCTCTCGCTGCTGGTGTCTTCGCAACTATTCAAGATATGAAGGTATGATGGGAGTTTAGCCTTCGTGCACTTGTCTCTAATCTCTTCACCAGGGCGACTTAGCCGCTTCGCTCAACTCAAACCTACAGAGGCTTCGAGTACTGAACAAAGCGACAGAGTTGCTCGCAAAACTCAGCTCTCCTAAGAAGTCAGAGGGACCTTCTGAGGATGGAGATCCATTCGCCATGTCAGACCTGAAGGAGGCGTTGCCAATCATCGACAATGGAGTCAATGCCCTCCCCAGTGGTCCCGAACGTATGGCCCCTCAGAGGGAAAGTAGGACGTTCCTTGGTGGTCAGGAGTGGAGAATCGCAACCCTACTATTGGAGACAATGCATGTCCTCTGTCGTCTCTATTTCATTCGTGGCTCTGCGCGAGAGGCAGAGTACTTCGCTAATCAAGCCGAGGAACTCTCCAAAGCTCTTCATTCACCTGTTCATACAGTACAAGCTCTACTTAGGAAGTCGGAAATTTATCTTTACCTCGGGCAAGTTGAAAATTCTGAAGAAGCGCTCGACGAGGCTCTCCGTCATCTTGAAGATCCAGAGGTGCTTGCGCATGTGGATGCAAGATGGATGAAGGGCAACCAACTGCAAAAGCGAACGAAAGTATCAGAAGCAGCGGGCGAGTATAGGGAAGCCTGGGAAGTCATCGCAAGCTCAGAGACAGCATTCAAAAGTTTTGACAACATTGACACAGAGTACGTTTTCTCACATGTAAATATAACTGATGTTCTGAATAACCATTCACCAATCAAAGGCAATCCAGGCAAAACCTGACACAAGACGAGCAAGAACCCCAACGCTCATTCCTACCACTACTCCAAGCAGCCGTCTTAAGAGAAAGAGGTTTGTTTTCAGCTAAGACCATTGACCAAGAGAGCTGACTTCATCCTCAGTCTGGCTCAAACGTGACGAATTGGATGACGAGTATTCCGAGCTTCTCCAGCAACTTATGTCTCTTCCACAGTTGCCTGATATCTTGGTGAGTGGAGTGGAGGTAGCGGATTGTATCTTACTGAATTTCTTGTAGGCAAATGTGGACTATCTCTTGGGCAGGCTGGCTGTACACGACATACACGACCGCTTCCGGTCAGACATGTCGCTTAACTCACTAGCAGAATCAAGTAAGAGATTTCCTATCCTTGCACCCTCATCTAAACTGAACTTTGCCCAAGTTATCGCGTTGCCCATGGGCATGACTCGGGAGAAGTCGATCTTGTACTCACCTTCGCAAGATATTCAAGAAGCGCTTGATCAAGCTGATGAGCTGTTATCCGAGGGGTTAAAGAAGCATGCCACACGTAATGACGTATTGCAGCTCAGAAACATCGCTGTTTCTGGGGCTTTAGTCAATATCTATCAAGCCTCTCTTGGGAACTCGAGTGCACATGGACCATCTTTGGCTGCTCAGCTTTTAGGTAAAGTATCTTGATTATTTGTCCTGAACGGCTGATCTGAGTCAACTTTTAGACGTGGCTGCCTCCATTACTATTCGCCGGGAGCTGCTTGAAGCGATATCTTTTAAATCCATGTCAGTCGATCGTCAAGACGATGAGAAATGGCCTTGCGAATCATCAGTAGAGGTGCCCGTGAAAGCGAACAGTCGTTCGAAGCCTTCGGTTCTAAATCTCTTTGCCCAGCTATCCGATGATAGTGATGACGAAAGCCTGCTTGAAGATTCGACCATACACAAATACTGGGAGTTCATCTCCAAAAAGTATAGAATCTCTCCATTCACTCAAGTCAATCCGACGTCCGAGATTGATGGCTTGCCAAGCAAGTGGATGGTCATTAATATCACTCTCACTGAGGACAAAAACGCACTGCTTATATCGAGGCAGCTTCCGAACCATGAGCCGATTGTCTTCTGCATTCCACTTCGGGGTCGTAGAGATGATGAAGAGGAGCACTTCACTTACGACGACGCTATGTCTGAGCTACAGGATATCATACGGATGAGTGACGAAGGAACGAGACGGGCGCTTGATATTCATACAAACGACAAGGATGGCAAAGCTGCTTGGTGGACGGAGAGAAAACAGCTCGATGAACGTTTGAAGGAACTGGTAGGCGACGTCGAGTTCTGTTGGCTAGGCGCCTTTAAGGTACTGATTTCAAGCTGACACCTTGCTGAAATGACAAAACTGACCGTCTTATAGACTATCTTGAGTCAACCTATGCGTATGCCACCGGATGCTTTGTCAAGCTTCCGAAAACGCCTGGAGAAGGTCTTCGAGAGCATGTTAAACTCTTACGAGAAGAAGAGCCAGAAAGGGAACCTTAAACTCGACAACGGCCTGCTCGAACTTCTCTCTACTTTGCCTCCGAATTGCCGAGATGAAGAGCTTGAAGATATTATTTACTTCGTTCTGGACCTCTACCACTTCCATGGTCTTCCAGTCGCATTGGCAGAAGTAGATGTCGATGTTGTTGCTGTTCATCTGCGGACTGCTCTGGAGGAGCATCACGCACGTATGCGAGGACGTGTCGTACCTGAGCCCGATGCACATACGTTCTTGGTTCTGGATAAAAATGTGCAGCCCTTCCCTTGGGAGTCGATGCCAATATTGAGGGGCAGAAGTGTGAGTCGTGTCCCGAGTATTGCGTTCATCTCAGATCGGCTGGCACTTGCCCGTTGCCAACGCGGACTCCCTCTTGAATCTGATGAAGTTCAGACAGCTGAGGTAGACAGGATCGACGTCAATCCATCGAACGGATATTTTGTTCTCAATCCAGGAGGAGATCTTGCGCGAACTGAAGAGCGGTTCAAAGGCTGGGCCAACGACATGAAGCGTGTCGGATGGGACGGGATTATTGGAACACCCCCGAGCGAACAGCAATTCTTGAACGCTTTATCCAGAAAAGACCTGGTTGTGTAAGTGATATTGTACAAAACTATAAGCTCTAGCTAAATCGAATGTCTTTGCCTTTTGTTAGATACTTCGGACATGGGGGCGCAGAGCAATATGTCCGATCACATAAAATTCGGCACCTCTCTCGTTGCGCTGCGACCATGCTTTGGGGTTGTTCTTCAGGCGAGCTCCGGGACATGGGAGACTTTGATCGCATTGGCACTCCGAACAACTACATGATCGCTGGTTGCCCGACGTTGGTGGCGAACCTTTGGGACGTCACTGACCGTGACATCGATAAGTTTGCACTTGCGGTGTTCGAAAAAATGAACATAATTCCAAAGGAGGTGGAGAAATGGCAGAAGGGCAAGAAGAGGGCCGAAGCAGGGAGAGTCTCTATAGCAGCAGCTGTTGCTCAGAGTCGAGACGCCTGCAAGCTAAAATATCTGACCGGAGCAGCAGTTGTTGTATACGGTATTCCGTTCTATCTATGAACGCATTGGACAATCGATGGTAAATTATTGTGTCTCTTTTAATCTGAACAGTATCTACATACATTGCACATCTTCTAACTTATTACGCATGTCACAAATTCAGTTGAATTGCATTCTCGATGCTACTACGACTTTCGATAATCCGACCGTGACTGATCCATGATAGTATTTTTGACGAACTCAAATTGAGCATACTTGATAGTCTCGTAACCAGACCAAGCTACTTCTGTGAATGGCTGCTGGTGTATGGTCGTCACTGCGATAAGCTAATACATGTACAATATGTCCGGACTGTCAACTGAGATTGGTGGTCGATGCCTCCGCGGCCTACCCTTTACGTAGTCAATGAGATCCGCCTTCCCCTTCGGTACATTTAGTTCCGGTCACCTTCTCAACCTCAACTCCCTTCCTCCACATGACAATATGCTATATACTTGCAGACCTCAAATGACTTGGCATGTCTGCCGCAGAAGGGGAGCAAGGAATTACATCGCGCACGGAGAAAGCTCAAGTCAACCATGCACGGCTCGGAGGCTCAACTTCAAGTTGAGGCGAATTAGATAAGCGGGCGCTAAACAGCTTAGCGCAAAGGTCCATGCATGCCCATCCTCGAGGCACTTTCGTCGTCGTTCGTTGGAGCTAAGCAGTGAATTCCTGGACATTGACCATCTCATGGACCAGGCAAACTGCTTAAATTCACCTTTTGATTTTCAACGAAAGCCCCAAAGACAAGTCTAACGATACGAAACCTATAAACTCCAGGATGCCTGGCAGACGTCAGTTCCATATACTTATCAACTTATGTTATCTGACAGCTTGGTCTCGTCCCTTTAGTCCATCCACCCTCTCATAATGCTAACGCGCACACGGGAGCATACCCCAACGATCTTACGAATGCTACGACAATGAACGGCGGACCAGGTTCCATCACTCCTACCCGAAAAGAACGACCTGTCATTGATACAAAGAGAAAGCAGACATTACTCAGCTTGTTGGAAGCATTGACAGAGTTGCAGAAGGACTCGGCAAGCAATCTCTCCTCACCTAGTGCGTAATGGATTGGTCGTATCAAAGGACGTGGGTACTAACAATTCTGCAGACACTCCACCGGACCTAAAGAAGGAGAAGGAATTGGAAGAGCGTGAGTTTGGTTTCTTCCTCATCTCGGCACTGCACTGACATTTATCTCTGCTAGCTACGGAAGCTGCTGATGAACAGCTACAAAAGGCTGGCGCTGATACTTTCCATAAGTTCCAAAAGTTGGTCATTTCCCAATTCAGCTATCAATGATCATTAGCTAAAGTAATCTATTTAAGACGTATCAGCAATTTGGACCGAGAGCTGCGCAACTTTGCAAACGCAGCTCGACAGCTAGGCTCATCGGTGGGAATTCTCTCATCTGCCTTTCACTTGCGTGAACGTTTGGCCTATGTACTTTTCCTCTTCCGCGAGAATGCTGCCGATCTCTTTCCGCGCAAAATCCAGAGGCAGAGTGTCGAGGCCTTCCTGGATCAAAGGACCCGGACTCAGGAATCATCGGCGGGGAAGCGTAGGCGCTTAAAACGCAAAGCATTACCACACTCTGTCCGGCCGGTCATCTTGGAAAAGCCAGACGTTGAAGACTTTCCTGAGCAACTCGAAACGTTTGCAAAGGATGTTACGACCTTCTTGGACCGATTGAATGAATTTCCTGAATTCGCAGATGAAGCAGTGAACTCAGCGATTATTGCCTTTGAAACGGACTTGAAGTACTGGGCGTCTTGCCTAAAGACATATGAAGGTATGATTATTCTATTTTTTCTACGAAATACCATCTTGAAGTTTTGCAAGGTCAATTCAAATACCCTGCTGTGCAACGATATCTGCACGACCTTACGTCTGAGATGGCTGATCACTTGGACACCATCACCTCGTCCTTGTCGATGTTTCTTGAGATTGGTATGACCTTCAACTGTGTGTACCGTCTTGGTCGACAATTAACGTCCTCCCTTAGGTATCCCAACGATTCGTTTTGCACAAAAGCACGCTGCACAAAATCTCCTCAACCTCACCACAGTTGCAACTTTTTTCTCAGCTGTCACTGCGACGACCCTCCAATTTTCCTTCGATCAGGTCGGAAAGCCGTTATCAGATGCTGTCAATTCGTTCTGGTTCCTGTCACTTGTCTTCAGTATTGCATCGGCGGTCAACAGCCTCCTGGGATTGACGTGGAAGCAGGCTATGTAGTGAGTGAAGTATTCTCAATTGTCAAACTATGTACTTAAGGACAACTAGTCGTTCACCTGGGCATCGCGTCCCCTGGTGGGTGCTGATGTGGATAAAGAGAACACCTTTGATATTTCTCGTTGTCTCCGTTGCTGCATTCTCTGTCGGGCTTTGTCTATTTGCTTATTCGTCGGGTCAAGTAAGCATCCTTCACAATGCCTTCCCGAGCTTCACTAATGATTGACTAATGAATTAAGAGCCCTGTCACATCTGCGCTAACGACGGTATTTACGACCTTTAGTTCTTTCGGACTTCTCGCGGTCTCCGCCTGGTTTACATTTGAACGATGGACATTCAATAGACACCGAGGCAAAAAATGGCTCATGGACGTGTTGAAAGAAGTCCGCGCCGAACTACACAGACTACCTTTTATTCGTTGGACACATGACGTACCCGTGAAGCATGTAAAGCGTGCGTCGACAATGACAAACAAGCAGATAATGCGCGTTGGGACGGGCATTTATGTCGCAAGTAGGAGAATGAGCAATGCATTATTGCCCCGTTCGAGGGAAGAAGATACAGGCACCCATGCGAATGGCAATGGAGAATACGCTCGTCCAGGGGGCACATCTGCGGAACCTCTATCTTCTCCCGTGTCGCCAGGTATCGCATCGCCATCGGCGGACCGTTTAAATGGCCAGAACGATCGAGACACGCTATCCCCTCTTCCTTCATCGACATCTGCTGCCTCCTTGACCGATGCACCTTCACTCGCAGCGACTACAGAATCGCAGACCACGCTGTCCGGAAAAGCTCGCCTGCAGGGTATAGTTCGGAACCTTATACGAACGAGGGCCCTCATCGGACCAAACTCTCCAATTGCATCTGGCCCTGGGTTGCAATCACGACAACGAACAATCTCATCTACTGCTATAGGTTCAGAAACTGGAGCAAGGGAAGAACAGCTTGCTTCTACCACTCGGATCTCACGTGTTGCGAGTCTTATCCCAACGCTGAAATGCTTACAACCTACACTGTTATTGACACCACACACAGCTTTGGTGCGGCATCTTCAGTTCAGTCCAAATGGTGAATATCTCGCGACATGTAGTTGGGATCGAACGTGCTTGATCTTTAGAGTCAAGGTGCGTTTAGCGGGGAAAAGAGATGATTAGATACTAACTGAGATTCAGGACTTCTCACAACCCCACCGTGTATTAGCCCACCCGCAAGGTTTCGTTAGCCAGGTTGCGTGGTACGTGTCTGCTTCGAAAAAGGGCTTTCATTAAACTGATATTTCACCCAGGTCCCCTAGAGGTGATCTACTTTTAACGAAGATGGTCCGCGGTGTGAAGATATGGACAACAGATGTGAGTCACCTCGAGAGTTATGTTCTTTTCTACAGCTAATGGCACGATAAGAGCGGTGTGTGTCGAAAGACAATCGACCGACAATGTTCTGTGCAGTCAGTGGCTTGGTTCCCGCAAGGAGAAGGTACGTTGACTCGCGCGTCGTGGCCTTGGCGGATGATCGAACTCCTGTTTTTTTACTATTTAAGCGTTTTTGTCAGTTGAAGGCAGCAATGTTACCAAACTGGTGAGCGGGTTTTGATGAGAAAGAAGATGCAAGTGCTTAACAAATTTCAAGGATATTAATGGCAAAGTCATCGACACATATGAATTTGAGCGCATGGTTCTTCACGATGTTGCAATTACGCAAGACCAGCAGCGTATGCTATGTGTCGCAACTTTAACCGCATCTCCTGACGGACTGAAGCCCAGTATGTCCAGAGAAGAAAAACAAATCATTGGTAAGTAAGTGTAAACTCCTGAGTAAGTTACAGCCGCTGAACAAAACTGAACAAAACTTTAGTGTATAATCTCGAAAAGAAGGAAATCGAAAAGTACGGTTCCCTATGCAGTAGATTTGAAATAGAACTAACATTCGTTACATAGCCAAGTTCCTGTACTTCATGAAGTCCGTGACATAACGTTGGCAAAGGACGGTAACGTTGCTCTTGTAAGCTACGAGAACAAGGCTCCTCCCCAACTTTGGAAGTTGGAGCTTCTGAAGGATCGGATCAACGAGACAGGTGATACTACGGCACGGCTTTCGCTAGTGCATACATACATGCCGAAGACTATGGTCGAGTTTGCCGGGCCAAGTTACTTCGGTGGGCAGAACGATCAATTAGTCATATGTGCTGGCAAAGGTGTGTATAGCGCAAATCTAATCTTTGTTGACCTCCCTGACATGATGAATATATCAAACAATAAGCGGGCGACATTCATATTTGGGATCGCGGATCGGCATTCCTCTTACATTCAATAAAGGCACAAGATCTAGACGGAGACATGACTTGTATTGCTTGGAATCATGCGGCATCCCACCATGCACCTGCGTCTCCCCATATGTTCGCGACCGGAAGTCATGACGGGGCGATCAGAATATGGACAGCGCCTGCGACAGTCCCATCTCGAACGTCTTTCATCGATCTTCGTCAATCAGGAGCTACTACACCACGGACCTGCACGCCACCGCCCATCGCACCTCAATTCGTACTAGAGATTATGGATCGCACAGATAGCCCCGATGATGTACCACCGCACTCACCCGGTTTTACTCCAAGCCACAGTCGAAGCAGCTCTCAAGATCGACGGAGTGGAGGTCGAACTCCATCACCAGATCGACGAACAACGACGATTAGCTTCGCTAATGTCGCATCTACTGCTATAGCGGCAGCAAAAACCCACTCATGAAGAACAAAATCATAATGCAAAAGGAAGGCATGAATCTCAGGGCCCGATCTATATGTTGCAGTGTATTATATCAGCTGGATCTCTGGACTCTTTCTTGGATGGAATTATGAGGTTAATGTCGTAGCTATGTTGTCTTATTGCTTTTGTAACGGAATTAATTAGCTGTAGATGGACTGGTGCCACTACTGTCATGATAGATTTAATGAAAACTCCTTATGACTTATCGTGTTCCAAGTCAAGCTGAGTAAAATTGCTTGGAAACTGTATAAAGAATGAGGCACTGCGGGTATATCATAATACATATATTATTTATTCCAGTTTACGAAGGAGGAGGTGTTACTTTCGCCCGCCGGCTCTTTCGCCATTGCGAGATTTCCCTCAACACTGCAGCGACCAAAGGGACTGCAACAGGAGCGAGCAAAGGAGTGTACACAGCTAGATTATGTTCAGGTGGGAAATAAAGTAGCGCAAGCATCCCAGGGTTGAAAAATGCTCGGGATGCTAAGCTGAGAGCTTGACTGGAGTATTGCAGGGCAAGTTTCGGCGAATGGCTTGCAACAGCGAAAAGCTAAGAGGTAGCGGTAGAGATAGAATGTCATTAACGATTTCACCTCTTTCAGGTTTGGAATTACTTTACCTTATCTAGGGCGTCCAACGATTCATACACATCATCTGTGACATCCTTATCCACTGGCATACCCTCGATCTGGTTGACGAGGTTAACGATGCTATTCAATGTGTCTTTGCTTCCTTGCGCGTTCTCCATTGTTCTCATTCTTAAGAGCGCGTCCAACTGCCAATCTGAGATGACGTCTTTCGAAATCAGTCCAAAAGGAAGGCTCGGAACGCCTAGTAAAGCAAGAAGCTCCTTCTGGAACGTCTTGAACGGCAGTCGGAGATCATCGAGAGTTAGGTCGGAGTTCGTGTTCCCCGCCGTCGAGGTAGGAGGGTTGTAGATGAATATGCTTCCCCAGTGAGGGACTGCGAAGGCGGTCGATTCCAAAGGTGTACCTGTGTTACACGTTAGAAGAGAAAATAGGTTTGGGAATATGTACATACCTGAGCTTTCTAGCATCCGTAAAGGTCGTCTTGAAGCAGAGGGTACGAATATCACAAAATGAAGTACAGGATCGTTTGAAACGCCGGAAGCTGCGTAAATTTGAGTACCAATCAAATCAAGCTATAAGCAGATAATCTCACAGAGCGTCCATTCAGCCGAGTTTACGAACACTGACAGTTGTTCTTGTGTTAGGCCAAACTCGCCATTTTCAAGGACGATGGGCTCAAAAGCCAATGGTGCAAAATATTGCACCTGACTTTCAATAGTGAAGTTGTGCAGGACAGACAGTCGGTTTAACACCGGCTGTATATAATCTGTAAGGTAGTCTCTTAGTTCGAATGAGCAGTCGCACGTAGCTAAACTAAAGGCATACGTGAAATAGCAGGTCGGATGTCCCAACTTTGTGGACATTCACCTGCAGATGCGTCCTCGTTCAAAAGGCTGAAGGATAGTCTGTAACGAGGGGAAAACTGGGTGGTCTGGTAAGTAAGAGAAGGGTTGCCATCATTGCCTATGAGGAGGTTGAACAACGTTTCGGTAAGGGTGTTGGTAATTTCTGATGCTGAAAAAGATATGTTATGAATGAGAACAACTTCTACGAAACTGTATGACGTACTTGAAGATGTTCGTTTCGCAATGTGTAAAGTTCTGCCTTTAACATAACTCTCTGCGATATGATAGTCAAGATAGACGTCATAACTGCTCGAGGACCGGGATGCTATCGCATACTCAGAGATGCATATTGAAAAAATTTAAGGAAGTAAAGCTCACTGTCGTGAGAAACTGAAACCGAATACTCTCGATCCAAAAGATTCCGTTGAAGAACGGCTTTTAGTCGCTTGTCTAGGCCGATAGCATGTAAGGATAATGTGCTATCAAGCACAACATGCAAAGGGAAGTTTATCTGTTTTGACTTCTTTCTATCAGTAGTCAAAGTGCCATAGCTGATTAGCAAACCTTCTGCTCCTGAAGGCCCTTTACACGCGATTCTGGTAGAGGCAAGCGTGTGATGCTTGTCGTTACCCACCACAAGGGTATACCGAGCAAGAAAACCACCCAGTAAGACAGAAGTATTCGTCTACGAGTGCTATCGCTTTGAAAGGTTACAGATTTAATCAAGGGACTTTCTGGCAATCTCTCTGGTTTAAGGCCCGAGTCTCTCTCCTGAGTATCAGTAGACATTGACGAGGCAGTGAACTTCCAAGATGCAGTGTGGGAAAATCAGTCCAAACATGGGCAGTTTAAGCCGGAGTTTCAACTTGGAAAAGTGGCTCAACGTTCCGACGCAACAATCTCCTCCATTAACCTCCTTGGCATGTTCTCCGATCTGTCTCAGTGGCAACCTTAATCACTCTAGCTTCATTCCTTAACATAGCTACCGCTCGTGAAAGGAACTTGCTTGTACCTCAATGGTCAACTATTAATTCAAGTTGCACGTCGAAGAAACACCTTGCTTCCTGCTTGCCGATTTTCCTGGGCCATTAGAACTTGCATAGTTTCCTGCAGCTTCGACTGTTATTGCCACTAATCCGACTAGCTAACTCAATAGCAGAGCTGAACGCCAAGTAAAATTGCAAACATCTTAATACTTTGACCATTGCTATCGTCCCTCTGCTATTAAGCCTAGCCGTACTTCGTGCAATACGATTCTATCTGGATACTTACCACAGACTTTGGTTCAAGCATATCCTTGGATAGATATGTCTTTTCACCCTCATGCAAGTTATCTGAATCTTACTAAGGCGAAGGAATGTCAATTAATATTTATATTATCCAGAGAAACGACGGAATGTTTGCGCATGCCGCGATCGGCAGGCCTGATTTGGTTATTAATCGAGACCATCGTCCTTTCCCTAACTCCCCTAATATCAATCCAGAAAACAGCTCGGCCCATTCTTCATCGTTTCCTGCCAGTAGTCGAATGGACAGATATCCCTACCCGGGCCCACAGGATTACCCTCCGACGTCACGTGATACCCGAGGAGAACCCTGGCCTGCGAACGGCGAACCTTCCGGTTGGTATGACAGACGGTTTACATCTTCTCCTCCCCCTCCCCAACCTACGCCGACTCATTATCTAGCATCACACTATACTTATAATCCGCCACCTCCGCCACCTCCTCCTGCTTCATCGTCGGTTTACTACAATCAATCACCTACGAGTGTGTATAGAGATGAAAGACGTATCTGGGAATCGTCATCGGATGACAGGTCTTTCGAACCTTCTGCTGGATGGAGACATTCCAGAGAGCCATCTGCCTCTCGCCTGTAAGTAGCTTTTATCTATCTATTTTCTAATTGTCAAATCTCAATCATCGCCGCAATTTGTAGTAGCAATATCTCCAGTCCAACACCCCCAAATCCTACCAGTGACGAAAGAAGATGGCGAGCTGGAACAGAAAGCTTGCATAATCGTGACTATGTGCATCAGTATCCACCGAACTATCATTCGTACGACTACGCACCATTATATTACGATTCACGGGTTCCACATTCAGCACCAGGTCCTCAGTATTACGATGAGCTACTACCGCAGTCCCGACCCTCAGCCAACTATAGACATCCTCCTCCTCCTCCTCCTCCTCGACCCAGTCGACCCAGTGCTTTGGGTAACTACAAGAGACGTCAACCTTCTCAGGGGCAATATCGCCAGATAGACAATTCATTTGGTGAACATCGGAGAACCTCATCACCTTTCAACCATATTATGGAACACAATCAAAGTATCTCCGCATACTCACAATCTTCCTCTCGTCCCGACCGAACCAATACATTGCAAGTTAATACAGCGGATGGGTCGGAATCGGAATCAACCGGCGACGAAAGCGAAGGAAAATCCTCTCGCGCTAGTAGCCCAGCCCGCTCTCTTCGACAAAGCGAAGGTAATTATCCCCCGCCAAAACCCCCTAGCATAAGGCGTTTCTCTCCAGGTAAATCGGTATATATGAATCTCAAATTTTCTACCTTTATTGAAAAATAACAATGCAGTACGCCATGACTCTTCTACGCATCAAACTGCACCGAGGAACATACGTGATTCGTCTACACCTAGTACACTCTTGATCAACTCTCCATCTATGCCGCCCCCTGATGCCTCGGCGGGTCGCCAAAGCGTCATGAGTGTGCATAGTTTGATAGCTCCAACTCTTGGTTAGTTCTTAATGAACAGTCGAAATTGGCTTAAACTTATACTCTTCCCTAGCAAAAGTGCCAACTCCTCTGACCGTAATCCATAAAAGTCTGGTAGCCCCTTTACCTTCCAAGGACGATCTACGTCCTACTTCATCAGTGTTGATCGCTCAATCAGAGGTGCCTGAAGTGCCCCCGCTACCTGCAGTTTCTTCCGAAGTTGAATCTGTTACGATGGATGACGAGGGTGCACAACAACTTCCTGACGCAAATGAGCTCGAAGAGGTTATTGCTCCAGTTCAAATCTTACCTACAGTTTCGATGCAACAAGCTTCGACCAGCGCTGATGTCGGATTGGAATCAGGCCATGAACTTTTGTCAAATGGGCAGGTATCAGGACCTAATGCAGAGATAGTCTTTGCTTCCTCTGAAGAAGCTCATATGATTCCTTCAAAGGAGCTCCAGAAAATCATGCCTGAACCAGAACCAACGGAAGAGTTGATTACGACTGTGGCCCCGATTGCAATCACGACTGTGGTAAAGCGACAGCCTAGTTGGATAAATCGTCCTAAACCGGATGAAAAAATGATTTTTGATACTTTACGCAAGGCTATCACGGCAAGACGAAACTTTTCAAGTCAAACTAGGGAGCAGCGAGTAAACCCCATCCTGATGGCCAACCTTGCGATTGCTGATCCTGCCTCGCCAGACCGACATTCATCGCCTGGCGCCGTCGTAGAAGAAGTGATGGAAAAACTATTTGCGTCCGGGGTGGAGGAGCAGCAAGCGAATGTTCGAGCAGCGCTTGCGACGAACTTTGCGGCACAGAACGAGCTTCTAGCAGAAAAGACTCAAAAGCTTCGAGACGAGTACTTAACCTTGCACAAACAATGGCTGAAGCATTGCTCAAAGTTGGACACGTTATTTAAGGCAAATGACATGCATGAAGTGGCTTCGGTTTCCAGCCGAACAACGCGTCGCTCTGCAGCAACTCTTGGAGATGCAGTGCGTTCTGACTTGGAGATGGAACAGATTATCGCGACTCTCGGAAACGAGGATCTTACTGATCCTAATCACCTTGCTGTGCGGAACGTCGCAGCCGTTCCCGACATGATTTCTGTCGAGAGAGGTCGGTTAGAGTGTTTGTTTGACGATACGAATGGCCTGGTCGATGATCCTGCATCCTTCTACGATCCCCGTAGTGGTTTCCACGATTGGACACCCGAAGAAGAAGCAATCTTTTACGATAAGTACGCAGAATATCCGAAACAGTTCGGGATTATCGCTTCCTGTCTTCCTAACAAGACGGCGGCGCAATGCGTTTTGTACTATTACATTCACAAGAAGAAGCTCGTTGATTTCCGCCAAGCAGCAAACTCTGGATTGAATAAGAGAAAGGGAATGCGGAAGGGTCGAAAGCGCAAAGGAAATGCTCTTTTGGCAGACATTGAACAGACGGATAGCCAACGGCCTGCTGGTCGTGGTAGGAGGAGAGGCGCTGGTCGCGGACGAGGGGGTGGAATACAACCCATCGAACCCGAGTCTGATCGACCCAAACGTCGCCGAACAGCTGCCATCGCTGCCGGTCCAAAGATTCTTATGGCTAAGGAGATGGAGATGGAGGATAGTGCATCTGTAGTGAGTATGATTATCGGGTTTTGCATTAATTTCACCTGAGCATTTAATCACCATAGACCCTTGAACAGGACACAGACCAGCCACGAGATGCTTCAATTGCTCCAAAGAAGCCTGGTCGTAGAGGACGCAAGAGTAAGAACGCAACCGATAGCCCTGCGGAGGCTAGCCCTGCACCAGGAGAGCCTAAGTTCATCGACGTAAACGAAACGCTTGGTCGGCGCAAAGCAGCTACTTCTTCGAGCCATTGGTCTGATGCTGACATAGGTCATTTTCCTTTCTACTTGTCACTTTATATGATGTTGTCTGCTGACCTACGAATCAAGATGATTTCCTCAAGCTTCTTGCTCGCCACGGGAAAGATTTTAAGAGAATTTCATCATCTTTGTCGAGCAAGGTTAGTAAAGATCTCTAAAGTTAGGGAATATGAATTTCTTTCTGACATCTTATACCATCAGACAGTGGCACAAGTTAGCAACTACTATAAAAATCATAAGAAAGAGATGGGTCTTGAAAAGATTGCTCTGGCCGCCCAGGTCCGATCCTCGTCGGCAGACACCGATACTAGAGAGGCAGCAAACTCTCACCAATTTGTGGAAGTCACTCGTGCGGAAGCTTCGCAATCTCAAACACCAACAGAGGAATCCCAAGTAGATTTAGCTTCAAAGGACAAGGCATGCGATCTTTTATTTGTCACCGAAATTTAACTCACAGATGTCTCAGGCTCCTCCCCCAGAGCGTACTTGGTCGGGTGAGGAGTACACCTTTCCTTCTCATCCTCAAGCCGTGAGAATGCATCAACCGGCGCTCAACCAACAGCCGTATATTATCCAGCCCGGAGTATTCCATGCACCAAATGCAGCGAATAGGGGAATGATTTTGCACGCACACTCTCCAATTCCATTCGCCATGCCAATGGTCATGACAGCCGGACGTCCAGCCCCAATTGGGTCGCCCGTGCCGCTCCGTCCATCTTCAGGACAGGCTGACGTAGACGCTCAGGCAGCTCAAGGGCAACAAGGAACTATAGATGCGAGATACTCGTCATTTCGTACTCATCTCCCTCCAGGGAGTGTATTCATCAACGACAAAAGAATGCCTATCCCCATACAACCAGCTCCTGGGCACGGACTGGCGCTCAGGCCAGATGGCTTTCCCTATTTTCCCATGCATCCCGGCGCTGCAGCAATACATTACGGCCCTATACCTAGCCCAGACCATGCGTCCCATGCACGCATCGCTTCCGTAACTATGCAACAGCAGCGCACCCCTCCCGTTGATACTACCAGACCTTTACCACTATCTAATTCTGGGCGTGATTCGGGATCCAATGTTATGAATCAACGGACAAAGTGAAAGATTATATTTGCCTCACTCAATGCGAGCCAGGCGACTTTCATAATGAATCTACAGTCTTATTTATTATGCATGTATACGGGGCTCGTGTCAAATCATTCATATGCATGTAACAGTCAATCAACTTCTTTTGTGGAGGATTCAATGTTGTGTATAAAGTCGACCAATTCTTTATCCCTATCTACTTTATGATATACAATATACAGTTACCTATCATATCTCATACATATGAAGCTTAAGAATGGAACAAGATGAACATAAGTACGAAACATTCCAGGCATACATAATCTACATAAATCTTATATCTCTCAGAAAAACCAACCATCATCATTCTGTTGTGCTGCATAGGAATTAACGAAACCTCCGAATCCTGCGCGGTACATTGCCTCTTCAATGTCTACCGGACCACCGTCATCCGAAATCATATCGAGCTCATCGCCCTCGTAGTACTCATAATTGTTGAGCCTATACTCGGCATCGTCCTGATCTCCGTTGCAGTAGTCGGCCGCAATCTTGCGGCGTTCCATGGTCGCTATGCGGCCCTGCATCAGGTCCTTCAATCCTGGAAGGATCTCTTGCCACCCTGCAAATGCGTCGTTGGTATAGAAGAAAGCATAGATAGTGGTACTCTCACTTGTAGACGTCAAAGGCCTGTAGTCCTTCGTGAGTGCATCCCAAGCACGCTCCTCTTCCTTGTTATCGCCATCGAAGTCCAAATCATCGCGACCGTAACCGAGAGCCTTCAACCTTTGCGTTATCCTGAACGAGTCATAAGCCGAAGTGTCCTGAGAGCCAACGAGGATAATAGAAACTCACTCATCTCGTACAACAAGCTTCTCTTCCTCACACCACGCATTAACCGCCTTCACACGCTAAAGAGAGTCTGTAAAAATTTGGTTTGAGATAAAAGATGATACGCAGACTCACTTCCTGGACAGCATTGGAATACTCCTTCCTTGCTTTCAGGAATTGTTCCCTTTCTTGGGAACCCGGGGGATAAGATAAGTACTCATCCACGATCTTGCGAAAGGCATCAGTGTCCCAACAGACGTATCCGTCGATATCGTTGTCCGAGTCAGAGCTCGAGCTTCTTGCATCCTTGTCTTTAACTATTCCTTCATTCAGTCAAGGGTCAACGGTGGCGAATACCAGAACGCACCCGGAATGGTTTTGGGAAAGAGCTGGTCGTAAGGCATATTCTCCTCTTCGTAAGACTTTTCGATGATGTCTTTCATGTGAGTAGATCTACGACAAGCATGTCATTAGATTGCGAGTTTTAGAACAACAGCACGAGCTTACTTATTGGTATAGCATTCTTTGCAGAGGCGAAGGTTCTGCTCTAAAACTCTGTGATCCCCCTTTCCTTGGCAGAGCTTTTGTCGATGGAAAAGGCAGAAGGGAAATGAAAAACATTAATTGAAGGAGGATGAAGGTCTTGTAAAATTTCACTCACGAAGCAAGTTTCGCCAAAAAGAATTTCAGCGAGCAATGGCTCACTAAGACCATCCGGTCCGTCCGGTATACCCATGCCTCGGCGCGCGGCACGCCAGATGGAACAAGATGAACTGGACATAAGAGTGGCTCTCAATGTACTAGACGTCCGCGCCAGGTTGAGTAGATCTGCAGTACTCAACCCTGAAGCAAGTAAGACGAGAACATCAAAAGGAAGAGTTTCGAGTATGCTTGAGGCTGTATCCTTCGCAGGCGCACGACTGTCGGACTCTGTAACAAGGTAATAAGGTAATATAAGGAATCGTTTTAAAAAAGTGAGAAAATAATGGCTCCATTGACCTTCAGTGCCCTCGAGAGTGTCCTTAGAAGCGATTTCAGGCTGCTCCGATACGTTCCGCTGCCTTTTCACTGCCGCCTCGTCGTCTTCCGATGCGGGACGCTTAGACTTCATTGTAGACTGTAAGCTTGTGTTATAAATTCTAAGAGGATAATCACTCACCATTATAGTGCTCTGTGTTTGTAGAAGAAAGCGAGGCTCGTTGTGAGAGTGATGTAGAGGGGGGGGGACTAACTAGTGGTGAAGTCGCCAGAGGATTACCGCAGCCTCCTGAATGCCTATATATCCTATAGATATTTGTAATTATTTGCGGCTATGCTGTAGCTGGAGGAACCTGGTATGTTCTCGAAGCTGGTGGAATATCCGGGAAGATACCAGCAGAGGAGAGCAATGGACTTATCCGAGACACGGACAAAAGCAAGATCTAGATGCGGCGTTCAAGTCGAGAGATAAGATAGCCTGCTACTGGCCTCAGATAATACAAGCCTGAGATAGAACCAAGTCCAATGCAATCCTATGTTTGTATAGCATCAGCTAGAGCACGCGCGAGTGTTTCGCTCCCTGTCAACTTATTGTGTTAGAGCGTAGTTTCAGAGTCACGGTCAGCAGGGGGACAGTCGGCCGTGTATACTGTTGTTGCTGTTGGGGGTCAAATGTAAAGCCAAGTCAGACCCAGGATATCTCGAAATTTACTACAAGCCTGGTAGAGCCTCTGCCACAGGTGTAACTTCAATAGTAGCCTCCCGACTGACGAAATAAGTTGATGAGTAGTATACATTCCGAGTCAGGCTGCAAGCCAAAATTCGGGGTTTCCCACGCGCAAATACTGCAAAATACTTATCATAACTCGACTACTATACTATATACCGCGAACATTGCGGCTTTTCACTTGCATGCTTTTTTATCTGCGTAGCACGCCAAGCACCAGTAGAATTGTTTTGCTGACGACTGTTTTTCTTCCAGCGATCAGTGACGGTTGCTTAACTTTGTCGGACTACGAGTACTTGAATGAAATTATTAATAGTCATTAAAAGACTGCACCTATAGTGTACGCAATGCGTAGTCTGACAGATACACCGATCACCAGGACGTGTCCGAATCAGAGTCCTTCATATCATATTCGCGACGATATCCTGCATTGACCAAAAATTGAGCCTCGTCCTGATCTCCGTTGCAAAGGTTTTCCGCTATTATGCGGCGTTCTTGTGTGTCTCGACGATTCTGTATCAGTTCTTCGAGTTCCGGAAGTATCTTCTTCCACCCTGAGGATAAAGCATTAGTTTATATGACATTTTCCAAGCGCTGAATACTTCACTCGTGGATGTCAAAGGCCCGCAATCCCTCATGATCGTCTCCCAACTCTCCTTTTCACTTGAAGTATCGCCCCATCCTTCCAAATCCCATGCACTATACCCCATACTCAGTAGCTTATTTTCAATCCTGGTGAGCACATAAGCTGCAAGTATTGTGGGATGGAAGAAAGCCAGACACTCTTACTCATGTCGATTTTGATAACCCATCTTTCTGCACCACTCGTCGACAGCGTCAGCATGCTAGATAGTTTTGTTAGCCTGACTAATAAGGCACGGATGAATCTTTGAAAAACTCACTTTATAAACTTTGTCAACGTATTCCTTCCTTACTTTGACAAACTCGGCCCTTTCGCGGGAGCCTGGGGGGTATGACTGGTATTTTTCCAAGACTTTGCGAAAGGCGTCTATATCCCAACAGCCATAATCAGAAGCTGTGTCATTGTCTTCCGTGCCTGAATCATCTGAAGCGAAATCATCCTTGTCCTCTTCTATACTTTTGTCTAGTCAGTGGTTAATCGAACATGAGCTAAGACATACCATAGATGCTGAATGGAAAGAGTGACCTAAAGAGCGAGTAAGTCTCCTCTCTTCGTGTTTTCATATTCCCAACGCGCTTCGTTATGCTAATATATCTGGCGGGATATCAGTATTGCTTTCAGCATGGCAGCAACGTAGTAATGCTATGTGACCTACTTTCCAGAGTAACACCAATAGCAAAGGCGCAGCCTCTGCTGCAGTACTCGGATATCACCCTCTCTACGACAAAGCTAGAGAAGGAGAGATCGGGCCGTATTGAAGAACCAGTTAGCAAGACATACTGATTTCACTCACGAAACACGTTCTTCCAAAGATAATTTCAGCAAGCAAAGGCTCGCTAAGGTCATCCGGACCATCCGGTATGCACATATTCTGCCTTGCAGCGCGCCAAATGGAAGCGGATGACTTTGACATGAGAATGGCTCTCAGAGGGCGAGAGATGCGCGCCAGATTGAGCAGGTCTGAAGTGCTCAACCCCGAAGCTATACGCAGGAGTATATTCAACGGTAATGCCTCAAGTCCGAGTGAGCGTGTCTCTCTTGTAGTGTCACTCGGTCCCGAGCCACCCACGACCTGATTATTGGGATCTGCGAGAGACAAGAAAGAGGTCAGAAACCATTTTGTAAAGTTAAGATGGTTCGAGTTACCCGTAGTACTCGCGCTGGTAAGTAAATCCTGGGAACCTCCTGTTGTTATGCGTGCTTTTTTCATGACTGACGGCACCGTGACGTTGATATCGGGTGCAGAACGTTGGGACTGTGCGTAATACATACTCATAAGTTCTTGCTAATCATCATTTACCATCAACTTTTCATTTCACTTGCCATTATTATACACCAAATACAAGGCCTAATGCATTTCCGTGGTGAGATAGCAACAAAATCCTTAGTGAAGAGTTACGCACCGTTGACACTCTTCTCAAGTACCCGTATTGCTTTCCTGTCCGATAGTATAATAAGCAACGGTGCGGTGCCAACTGTCAGTTTCGCAGTTGACGCCCAGATGTTATTCTGGCGGGGGTTAACATTGAAGATCGCGAAGTAAATGGAAAGAAACGCAAATGAGGTCCTCTTAGCCTCTGTCTCGTGATACTCTGCATTGCCGAATCATTTAAGTTCAATACAGCCTGAGATAAGATAAGATTTAAGGTTGAACGTTAAGCCGTACAAATCAAACGTCACGGGAAAAAGCATATACTCGGCCGTGTTCCCAAGGTGGGCATCCCATAAGGTGCGGATGGGGGAATCATAAAGACCTTGAGCTGTAGTTGACTTCGCCGCTGTCTGTGACCTTGGTCATTGTGGTCGATGGCGAAGAGACGACGCTCGGGAGGCACCGTGACTTTGACGCGTCTTCAAGTTCAAGTTGATGCGTGACACACACTGGCAGCTCAGGCTGTGACATCACGACTCGGATCATCTTGTGCGTCTGCAGACGCACCGTGTTCAATCGAGATTAATGCATTACTGGGAGGAGGGGGCTGGGTATATAGATACATACGAATACATTGGACATTGAGGAGGAGAACAAGAGATAATCAAATCTGTGCTTAACGCCGACCTTCAACCATGATTATATGGTATCCGAAGGTGGTCTTGACCAAGGGTGAAAGGACAGGCTTATTCACTGTCGAAGGCTGTAGAGCAAATGCTGCTTCTTGAAATGGGCCCTATGAGGTCCATAAGTCATAGCATTTCGAGGGTAGGTCAGAATGAATACGACTTACGACCATGGAACCTCTGATCATCCAGCCCAGACTTCCTCCAGCTAACAGGGCGCAACGCATAAGTAAACAACATCTCATCATTGACCGATAGCTTTGGATAAGGTCATTATTACCTTTAGCTTTGTCTTCGGAGTACTCTTGAGCTACTTTGTCAAATGACTGTCCAGACTATAACACGCGGCGCGTCGTACTGTGAACGATCGTTTGTCTCAAAGATGCAGATATCTGACCTGGATTTTTTCGAGAGCCTCCGTTGCTCTCGAGTGCTTTTCACACAGAATATGGCGCACATTGACCGCGTTAGCAGCCTTCAGGCTCCCGGCTGCCTAATGAATTGACAACATGCAATTGATGATATCGATGAGCTTAGCATCCGTTGTGATCGATATTGGGACCTGTTGACCAACGATATTCTACCTTTGATTCCTTCTCGTCTCCACCGCCCCCTTTCTTCGCACCCGACGACTTTTTGTCTCCACCTTTCTTTGCCATTTGAGTGCCAGCGATCAAGTTTGTGAAGACAAGAAACGTGTTCCAAGTTCAAGTTGTCTAGCACGATCTTTCTTTTTCTTTCGTGGCAAGCGGTACCGACATTGTTACATAATTCAAAAGTCAGAACGAATCCCAGTTCTGGAGTTTGTTGAGCACAAACTTCGGTCCCATCCTTGACCATCATGTCGGACAAAATCACAAGAATCGCGATTGTAGATTCTAACAGGTGTAAACCAAAGCGATGTGCGCAAGAATGCAAAAAAGTTCGTAGTTGCATTTTGAGGATCGATGCGCTCGACCACTGATGACACATTTTGTATGCAGTCGTGTCCGGTAGTAAAAATGGGTCAGAATTTTTGACGTCCTGCCGCACAATCTTGTGCTCAATTTTTGTATAGGGAAGCTATGCATTGAAGTGAAGCCGAGCGACAAAATTGCGTTCATCTCAGAATTTCTGTGCATAGGATGTGGTATCTGTGTCAAGAAGTATGCGCATCATTCATTAGCACGCATGTAAACACACTAATGCATACGTCCCCAGATGCCCCTTTGAAGCGATCGCCATTATAAACTTGCCAACAGACTTAGAATCTCAAGTCACACATCGATATACTGCAAATGCCTTCAAACTTCATCGACTTCCGACGCCACGGCCTGGTCAGGTGTTAGGGCTTGTGGGGACAAACGGTATCGGGAAGAGCACTGCTCTTAAGATCTTAGCGGGAAAGCTGAAGCCAAATCTTGGCCGATACGATGTGAGTGATAATACAAACGTTTGATGTTGGATGATTTCGATCTCTTCTCTAGGATCCGCCAGACTGGCAGGAAATCTTAAAATATTTCCGTGGTTCGGAGCTCCAGAATTATTTCACCAAAGTGCTCGAAGACAACTTAAAGGCACTTATTAAGCCGCAATATGTCGACCACATCCCTCGGGCGATCAAAGGCAGCCTTACCGTCTCACAGATGCTGGATTCCAAGCTTGAATTAGACAACAAGCAGAAGATGTGCGATGAGTTGGAATTGAACGAGGTTCTGGAGCGGCAGGTAGGACAATTGTCTGGAGGAGAGTTGCAGCGGTTCGCTATTGCAATGTCCTGCATCCAGAGGGCCGATGTGTTAGTAGCTTTACGTTTCTGTCTATATCCCATCCCTGATTGGATTGCAGTTATATGTTCGACGAGCCGTCAAGTTACCTCGATGTCAAGCAGCGCTTAAGGGCCGCAGAAGTTATCCGATCGTTACTGCGCCCCAACTGCTACGTTATCGCTGTTGAGCACGATTTGTCCGTGCTCGACTACTTATCAGACTTTGTGTGCTGTTTATACGGTAAACCATCGATGTACGGTGTAGTAACTATGCCCTACTCTGTCCGTGAAGGTGAGTGATCGTATTTGAAATTCACTTCGCAGTCTCTCACTTTTCCCTAGGCATCAATATCTTCCTTGACGGTTTCATTCCTACCGAGAACTTGCGATTCCGTGAAGACTCGCTGTCGTTCAAGATGGTCGAGAACGCTGAGGAGCTCATACTCGACAAAACACGGCAATACACATACCCGGCAATGACGAAGACGCTCGGGTCGTTCAAGCTCACTGTCGAGGAGGGCTCTTTCACAGACTCGGAAATCATCGTGATGTTGGGCGAGAATGGAATGGGAAAGACGACATTCGTGAAGCTGCTTGCGGGTGATACGCCGGACGTCGAGACTGACAAGCAGGCTTTCGCTGTATCATTAAAGCCACAGACAATCTCCCCCAAGTTCCCGGGCACGGTCCGCATGTTGCTCCTGAAGCAGATCAAGGTGGCCTTCATGCACCCGCAGTTCCAGACGGATGTTCTGAAACCGATGAGTTTGGAAAATATAATGGACCAGGAAGTGAAGACACTCTCAGGAGGAGAGCTCCAACGTGTCGCCATCTGCCTCGCCCTCGGCAAGCCGAATGTGTCTGTGTTCCTTATCGACGAACCAAGCTCGTAAGAAACTTCTCATCCTTTCGTGTGTGCTACCAAAAACGTGCTCAAAACTCGTACTTAGTTTCCTGGACTCCGAACAGCGTATCATCGCCAGCAAGGTCATGAAGCGTTTCATTTTACACGCGAAGAAAACTGCATTCATCATCGAGCACGATTTTATCATGGCGACATACCTTGCAGACCGTGTCATCGTATTCGAAGGCAAGCCTGCTATTTCTGCGACAGCGACGCCCCCGCAGTCTCTGTTGACGGGGATGAACAAGTTCCTTGCTTCACTCGAGATCACCTTCCGCAGAGACCCGACGAACTTCCGCCCGAGAGTGAACAAGATGCACAGTGTGAAGGACAGAGAGCAGAAGTGTAAGTTAGGCTTTGTTTTGTGACGGAGGACCGCACTGATATATTAATCCTTTCATCAGCGGCTGGGAACTACTTCTTCCTCGAGGAGTAAAGTTTGAAGGGCTTCAATGCTGTCCCTTGAGTTAAAGCTGATATGGATGGCAGCATGAGTCACTTCGGGTGTTAGACGCTCGGATGCGTGCACAGTGGACGGATGACTATTTAACGCGAATTAGCGTAGTGAAAGATACGGTGACGCTGGTTCTGTTGTACGACTGTTGATGACGAAAAAGAAGACAATGAATCATAGTAGTGTAATAGACCTGTTGTTGAAAATAGATGACAACCCATTTTCAAACCGGATGGGAGGATAAGCATTTTCAAGATATCATTCTGAGTGAAACTACAACATTGCTATTGGTACATGAAGTTGTCGGATGAAATGCCGGAAGTAGGGAGAGATAAAAGGGCGATTAGAACATGCTTGAAAAGCGTGGATCATGTGTCATCTCGATGCAGTCGTTCACGATGTCCATGTCTGCGTCAAATCGAATGGTTAAGTTTTTGCAGCCTTTAGTATTCAGTGAGCCAAAGAGCTCACCCAGGTCGGACCCCATGTTCACACAAGCCTGCATTTTAATGACATTTGCATCTTCTACTGTCCCAATAACCTCAACGAATGTATCTTGCAGTTGGTCTACCTAGTATTCCCCAAGATATCCCGTCAAAGCATAACCTTTAGACTGTAAACAGACCTTTGCATACCACAGGCATTTTAATTTCGACTTGGCCCTGATCACTTGCACGCACTATAGCCGACATACCCTTCACCTAAGGAATCATAGTAGATCTCCACGTAAGCTTATACTCGTGAAGGGAGGCGAAGATAAACGCACGCGTTCGACTTTGCAGACTAAGCGAACAGTTTGCCCGATGAAATTCCCCAGGCGGGCTGAATTGACTCGCGGTGATACATCCATTATCGACGAAAGAGCAAAGTTTGTTGAGTAGCCTTTGCAAAGATTTATCTTATAATGAAAGAACCGGGGGAGATGGTGGTAAGAAGACAACAAGACGCGACTCAGCTTGCTGGACTGAGTAACGCGACTGTGCCCGCGACTGGGACTTAGACGACGCGTCGTGCTAAATTTAGCTGCATATTTCTCCGAGTCCGTGCCAGCTCGTCACTGGCACTCCCTTACCACTTACCAACATCAACTTATTTGATACCGGCACAATTTGCTCCCAACGGACCGTACTCAGCCACGATGTGCATAGGAACCCAGAGACTTATACATTGCGATGCCTCTACTCGTCATTGTGAAGATCATGTGGATCTTTTGGAATTCTTGGGCAACTTCGATTGCTCAGCGAACCTGAGCTTCTCCGTGGACTAAGACGTTCAAAGCTTGTCATGAGGTCGTCGAAAAATGCACGTTTCAACTATTTCTGCGATCTCGATATTATAAATGTTTGGTCGGTTTGCTTGCAGGTTGTTTAACAGTTAAGAAAAACGGCCATGCCGCCCCTTCGAGTCTTTGGGATTTTGCCTTTGGTGATCTTGTCTGTCCGTGCTGCAGCTACTTCGGGTCTGAGCTCCAGCCCTACGATACCAGCAACGCACTCTCGATCAGCGAGCTTTACACCGACATCTATTACATCCGTATCGGTATCTACAGTGACCTCTGCAGCTACACCCGGCCAAACTGCATCATTTCCACCTATTGGATCCATTCCGGAATGCTTCACGGACGAATGTTTGGAGCAACTCTGGGATTTAGTATAAGCTTTCTTGACGCTGTCGCGACCAGAGAGCTGACTTTTTAACACATTAGGTTGGACCGGTTGAATCGCCCTCTATCACTACAACAGTGGTGCCGAATACGCCTGTTGTTCTCCCTTCACCTCCTCCTGCACTCTACCCCAGCTGGTTCGCCCCGGAGCCGACAGCGATCTTTCCGAATTTGAAATTTCCGAAGGGATTCAAGTTTGGTGTTGCAACAGCTGCATACCAAGTAGAAGGAGCAGCGAAGAGTGAGGGGAAAGGGCCCACGGGTTGGGATTGGGGACCAAGACATCCAGGTAGACTCCCAATTGCTAGCATCAATCTAGTAGCACTCACATACGTATCTTTCCTATCAGGCGTTGTAGCAGACGGAACGAATGGTAAACTAAACAACTCAAATTTATCCGCCTCCATCGGTTCTAACTCCGGTTCGTTCAGGTGATATCACTGACCTGCAGTACTTCCTATACAAAGAAGACACGGCTCGCGTCGCCGCGTTGGGTGTGACTGATCATTCCTTCTCGTAAGTGGTGCTTTTCTTCTCTTCTCTTCTCTTCTCGGCGGTCCCGAGGGCGAAAAACGTTTTAACGGTTATGCTTGTCTTCTTGTCTTCGCGAAGCATATCCTGGGCCCGAATCTTTCCATTCGGAACAGAAGGCTCTCCGCTTAATCAGGCGGGGCTGGATCATTATTCTGACAGTGAGTCCTTCGCCCATCCTGCCAGCTATTTGGTATTTATACGATTTATCAAGTGATTGACTACTCAAACTCACTCGGCGTTAATCCGGTCGTAACTTTGTGTAAGCTTCTTTCTCTTATCCTGTTCTACTTTAATGAATATACATACTTTCTTGCTCGCAGTCCATTGGGACGTTCCCCTCGCATTATCGGCTTATTACGGAGGCTTCACGTCGCCGAGGATAGTTGACGACTTTATCAAGTCAGTACCAAATGTTCCGTCCCTTGTCGATTATCTCACTTGTCCTCGTATGCTAGCTACGCTACGACAGTCTTCAAAGCATTCAACGGTAGGGTCAAAACATGGTATACTTTCAACGAGCCGCACGTATATTGCGGTCAACTACAGACCTATCCTTTTAGTGCGTTGTATCTCCAACCTGCGTACCACATACATTACTGAATCTATGAACTTATTTACCTTGACCGTCAGACTCTACACTGGCACCTGGAGTTAATTCTAGCTCCGCTTTCTTCCAGTGTGCTTACAACTTGAGTATGTCCTCTCCCTTCGGTCTACATCTGGTTTGTAACATTCATGACTGATTCGTATTGATAGTAAAGGCCCATGCCGGTGCTGTCAAAGCTTTCCGCTCCATGAATATCTCTGGAGAAATCGCTTATAAAAATGACGGCTATGTGTACGTTTTATATGATAAAAACGAAAAGTATAGGTCATCTTACCGAGTAACAGATGCCAGCCCTGGCGCACGAACTCAACCGAGGACGCTGAGGCGACCGAACGGTGTACTCAATTCGGAATTGGCATGTTCTCGGAACCGGTCTACGGTTCTGGCGATTGGTCTGAGCTCGTGAAACAAACGGTACCAGAGTCATTCTTGCCTCGCCTCACGAAGGAAGAGCAAAACGATATCAAAGGTTCAACAATTCCGTTATTGAATGTAATCGTTGGTTGTCTAATTATGTGAATGTCTGTAGGCTCTGCGGACTTTTATGCCATTGACGCATACACAAAGTACGTTCAATTTATACATTGTTGACTAGTAACATGAACCTGACTGAATCAACTGAAGCCTCTGGGCAGCTGCGCCTCCAGAAGGCCTTGCGAATTGCTTGGCAAATATGGAGGACGTCAACTGGCCAGCATGCTCAATCACGCAAGAATTTGACTCGAATGCCGGCTGGCCAGCTGGGATCGCAGCTGATACGGGATCAGATTGGCTTATGGCGAAACCTGATGGACTCCGATGGGCATTGAAGGCTATCCAGCAGCGGTGGCCCACAAAGAAGATTGTGAGATTATTCTGCCATAAGTACCTTAAATTCTGGTTTGTTGACATATTTCATGCGGAACCGCAGTACATCTCCGAATATGGCTTTACTCAGCCCGAGGAGGGCCTCAGGACTGATCTATTCCGTGTATTAGATGACTCTGACAGGACAAGTATGTGGGCAATTATTTTTATTCATGACTCCATGTGTGACACCTCTCTCTGACATTTCCAGATTATTTCATGACCTATCTCGGTGAGGCACTCATGTCAATCCATGAAGATGGTATTCCTCTCGCCGGCGCTTTCTCCTGGGGTAAGATCTCCGAATTACCTCTTGATGTTCTTCTGATCAATAATCTACTTGTGATATCCAACAGCGATGGTCGACAATGCTGAATGGGCCTCTGGACTGACAACGAGGTCAGGGACTTCAGCACAGGCTGCCATCTGTCGGATCATCTGACGGTTTCCATATACACAGGTTCGGCATACAGTCTGTAAACTACACAACCCAGGAGAGATCGTACAAGCGGTCGGCGATTGCCCTGTGTGAGTCTTATCAATTGAAATGAAAGATTTGTGACCGAGATACTCATTCAATTTGTGCGGCGGCAGCACAATTCTTTAAAACACATCTCCAGTGAACTCCGAGAAAGATAATGATCTCCGAGGTGTAAATACATAGATCGTCAGTATTGAGGAGGGATAAACCTCTTTTGATTAGGATTAAATGAAATACTTTGAAATATATAGGGGCTAGGGCCTTCTAGAATCAGTGTGACTTGATTAGGGTTTGGATTACATAGCATACAAGGCTGTGGCACACAATTGCACAAATAGGGAACGGAGTCCTTGTTGCATCTTACCCTACGACGACCATCGTCTGTCCACCTTTACGACTTTCCTCTCTATAACCTTTGTAAGTGCCCTCATCGTCAATTATCTTGTCGATGACAATGTCAACCTACTCACGATTTGTGTCTGATCTACTTTATATGCTCTCTGATGTCCCCGATCATGCGCTATCTCTTCCTTTGACCCAACGCATATGAACTGCACATCATGCACATGACACCGGCAGTCACCACTTCAACCTCTTTTCTCTCATCCTCGTAGCCTGAAATGTCTCTCAAGCGCATTATGAAGGTTCGTGCTTCTCTGTTTGTTGAAGACGATGTTGCGATTGCGCGACGGCGCCACTACCATCATTGCTAATTAATGGCTGACTCTCATGCATGTATTTTGTAGGAATATCGCGACCTTCAGCGTGACCCTCCTTCATCATGCAGCGCGGGTCCGAAGGATGAGCCTGAGCATGATACAATGGATTCGAAGAAGAAGGAAACGGACTACTACGACTGGGTAGCGTCAATTATGGGTCCTGCAGATTCACCATACGCCGGCGGTGTCTTCTTCCTCACCATCAAATTCCCCACCGACTACCCTTTCAAGCCACCTAAAGTGACGTTCACTACTAAGATATACCACCCCAACATCAATGCGAATGGGTCGATCTGCTTAGATATCTTGAGGGATCAATGGTCACCCGCGCTAACTGTCTCGAAAGGTACGTATTTACCATCAAAGACGCTGGAGCCCCCGTGACCTGATCGCACATGACATGCTTATCTGCGGCGTGCAAAACACGTCAGAGGAAGATTACCTCCCTTGTCATTGCATTGGTCAGAACGTGTCATGGGCGATGGGTTGATGGGATTGCGAACTCATTGATGTTGCTTTATGATGACTGTATGCACTAACACCATTTCGTTTAGTGCTCCTCTCGATCTGTTCAATGCTCACGGACCCGAACCCAGATGATCCGTTGGTCCCTGACATTGCACACCTCTACAAGACTAATAGGGAGCAGTATGAGGCGACGGCTAGAGAGTGGACAAGGAAGTGAGTTTTGCGTTCTAATGTGCATCCTTCTGTTATGGTCACTAACGCATCCTCCGCGTCAGGTATGCAATGTGATAGGACTGCTGGTTAGCTTTCTTGCTCGTGTATTGCCATAGTCTGTGAAATGTACTCTCACTCGTCGTCTACGTTCATTGCATTCTTCTTTTGTCTTACTGCAATAAATCAAGTCGTAGTATTATGATACGATACGAAAGTGTTTGGGATTTATCAAGAAACGCCTTAGTGCAAGAATGTTGCATCATGATCAGTAAAATTGCTCTAATTCACTGCTTCGCTTTTTATATTTACTTGTACTACTTGCTTCCCGCTGTGACTTCAAGTTGAAAAGCTGATAACTGCTCACAGGACTTGTTCAAGTTCGCAAGACGTTCTTGTTCTTCGCGGCGATAATGAATGTGTATGGGTAACCAGTAAGGACGTGAGCTCCGTACATCAGGTTCATTTAATTTATGTTTGACTGATGCATTTCTTACGAATGCTATATACTGTAGATTCATCGATATGGTCTTCAGAATTTTATCATGAAATTTACTCTGATTATGTACATAATATTCTACGTCGGTTGTGCCTGCCTCGCGAGAAACGAGGTGAGAATGAGCTGATCCGCATCTTTATATGAGGCCGCCGAAAGCTCGGCGGATTGAGTATAAAATATACATTATTCAGTACTAAGGTTGAGAGTCCCAAGAACTTTGATATCCTCTTCCCCTCATCTCTAAAATCGCCCACTTTTACGAGCTGCCATTGTACGAGCGGCGTCACAAAAATGGCGAAGAAAGCTGCTGGCTCAAAGAACTCACACAATAGGACTGCGTCAACCACTTCGAGGGCGACTGGTCCTGCGGCAGGAGGTACAAAAGCCACAAGTACACCGATAGCAGCATCAACAGCGCCAACGACGCACGCACCCCGGGCAGCAGCGGCGGCCCCGTCATTCAGCAATAGACCGCAGCTGTACATCTCGCTGATCTTCCTTCTTTGGCCCCTTGTCCAATCGCTTTGGACGCCCGAAGCACCGAAAAGGCCGTTTTCACTCCTCCGGGACCCCACGACAAATCTACCGCTCACTGACGAGCTCATTGAGCCGAAGATCTTGCTTGTTACCGCCCACCCGGATGATGAGGTCTTAATAGCGCCGACGGTGCTGAGCTTGCTCGATGAAGAACATAGTAAGACTGCGACGCTCTACGCGTTGACTCTGAGTACGGGAGATTTCAATGGAGGCAAGGAGCTAGGCGAGAAGAGGACGGAGGAATGGAAGGATAGTTGGGGTGTGTTGGGTTTGAGTGAGGATAGGAGGTTTATACTGGACGTTCCGTGAGTCAGGTCGAACAACTTGAACCATTTACTGGTGTTACATATATCTGAAAGCTCATCTCATCAACAGGACATTGAAAGATAGTAACACGACTTGGGATGCAGGCGTCATATCCGACCAGATCTCATCGTTTGTCCTCAAATACGAAATTGACACCGTAAGTCATCCGGATGCTCAAATGAAACAGTGTGGTGATATTGACAATAACGCACAGATTTTAACATTCGACGAGCAAGGCATCACTGGACACCCGAACCACATCTCGCTCCCCGCGGGTATCAAATCCCTCCTTGCCTCTCCCTCTTTCGCCACAGAACTCGCCAAATCCAAGGACCGCATCACCCCGCGCCTCTTCACACTCAAGACGCACTCGCTCTTGCGGCACTATGGTCCATTGACGCCCATCGTCGAGCACCTTGTGCTCGGGGCGCGCTCGCTCATGCTCGATTCCGAGAAGACGAAGCAGCCCGGGTTCGTGCTGCCCACGGTGTTTCTGAACGACGTGAAGCGGTATGGGACGACGTGGAAGGCACTGTTATCTCACCAGTCTCAGGTGGGACCGAAAGAGATACTGTTGGCGGCGTGGGCGAGGTACTTGTGGATCAATGAGTGGGTGCCGGCGTGAGGACGGGGCTGCTGAACGGACGTCTCCTCCCATGCACGTTGATTCCCGGAAAGTTTTCGGGCTGAAATGGCTTACGCAAATTTCGTTATGGACTTGGGCTCGGGCTTGGATATTCCGGTATGGTACTGTTGGCTTGTTTCCGGCGTCAGCAGAGAGTTTGTCCACTAAAAAGTTAAGATAGAGCTTGCTTATAGAATCAGTTTCCTGCAGTCTGTACGTTTGTATAGTACAGGCAACAGGCGCATTCCCCATCGTGTCATCGCCATGGTACATTTGCAATTTTACCCTTATCGTGGGGTTAAAGGCACCAAGCCCGAGAAGAACGAGTTATGTGCCTTGGTATAGTGAAGCCTCCACAACACAGAAGGTCTCGGAAACAAGTCTGAAGCTTTTCATTGTGTAGCTAGTAGCAGGACCGTTCACAGAATTTAACAACGAACCACTTAGATTTGTTCGACTGCGAATCCACACTGCAGTAGAGGTCACTGAAGAAGACAACTACATTTGCCGTATGATATGGTAGCCCTCCGGATCTAGACACAGCGGCGTCAGTCAAATTCAGCAAGTGTATACGTATGTATGTGTAGTATGTGCGCGAATTCGTTCACGCGGCAGCGCGACACTTCATTATGCACAGCAAACGGAAGTCTCTCTGATAGTTTGGCACACGTCCTCATTTCGTTAGCAACTGAACAATTCTATCCATTACTCACTTTCAAGGGGAGACAGTGACAGCGGTTTCGACTCCTAGTAACTCATGGTATGGGAATGATTGAATATTAACGTTGCATTCAAGGATTAACTAATACATATCTATTTAGCACTCGAAAAACACTCACAATGTCCTTCGCGTCCGGATGCAAAAGCAGAAAGCGAATACGCGCTTCAATATCTTCTCAAATGAAATGCCAAGAAGTTCGCCATCAGTTTCTCGTGGAAGTGCGAATACTGTCGTTGTGATACAAACAACCGATCTGGACCCCATCTATCGCGACTAAGAGCACTACCGTAGCGGGAGAAACGCGTTCCAATCGAGCCAGAAAGGAAGCTCGGAAGCTCGAAAGCCTAGGCGTTGAGAATTTGTCATAGTTTTGGAGCGTTAGGCTGTTGAAGCAGTTAAGCGCATAGACATCGGAAAGGTGTCATGGATGTCCTGAGTTTTGACATGTGCTTGGCAGGAGTTGGGCCGCGGTGGTGGCAATGGAATGCAAATAGGTCATGCTTCTTCTCGGGAGTCAAGAGCTGCACGGAGTTCATCTGAGGTGCCAAGTAAAGAAGAGGGGGAAAAAGGAAACCGAACTGTGATCCGACTGATTCCTGACGACGATGCAAGTGTACCCGAACGCAGCAGAGTCAAGGCTTTAGCGAAGAAGAAGTATTGCGTACTAGTAACCTGAAGTAATGCACGAGGATCCATTAGCTGAGCGCTTCATTCAGGGATATGATGCCTTCCTGACGAGAAGACGAGGTATTGCAAATTTGACACAAGTTCCCTGCGAGGTGTATGGCTCAAGTGAACATTAGCATGATTAACCAGTGTTATGCTGTGAGGCAGTCTAGTCTCTCACTTGTGGCGTAGTCCATGCTATCTCTTGGATCCTAGTTAGGAATGAATGTTCGTGAAAATCATCTTGACTTTAAGGGGGTATCGGGGTACGGCTAAAGTGGTTTCGCGACTTCTAGTGCATGTACTACATCGACTGTGAAAAGGGACGGTTAGGCGACATTCAATGTTAGCATATGCATTGAAGACTTTACGACTTACTAAACATGGTTTACGCTTGAAGATAGTACGGGTAGATGAGGACGATTTTCCTGGCCTCATTATGCGCAATATCAGTACTAAGCCTCTGTATGTTCCACCTATTATTATGGACCGTATCAAGTCGGCAGCCTTATCTATCTGTGAGTAGCAAGCGTGCTTACACGTTCGAAATCGAATCTACATTGCGCTAACGATCGACCAGTACCTGTAGAAGCACGGACTAGAAGGACGGTCGATCTCATTAGATGGAATCCAAAAGAGTAGCAAAGTAGTGTTGTCCTATACAGAAGGACGGTCGATCTCATTAGATGGAATCCAAAAGAGTAGCAAAGTAGTGTTGTCCTATACATACCGATAGCATACTAAACTTGTTCCCTCTGAGTTGTGTATGAGTGTGTGTGCCACGGTAGCCTGTTGTGCCAATTAGTAGCTACGAATACATACTGTCGCTTTGGTATGAGAAGGAGAGCGCGAAGGTACACATTAGTCTCGCTCTTTAGTAATTACCACACATGTACACGGATCCTCATGAACCCAATCAGCTAAATCAGCGTGCGAGTAGTAGTCAAAGGGAGCTTACACGTACGTGCGGAACTACTGGAAGAGCGTCGATTTTAGGTTCACCAGTTATTCCGGACCCGTAGTCTGGCCAGTACATGTGAACATAATATTAGTGAATCCGCAGTCAGTTCTGAAATTAGATGAGTAAGTATAGAGTGATGCATCGGTCCTGAAGTCTACACATACTAGAATAGCCGACATTCAATAGGATCACGATGTGTTAGCAGTGTTGCGCAGTATGAAGGGCACGTGAGCAGTTTCGTTTACATTGGCCAACGAAAAGCACCTCAGCTAAAATCGCCACAGTCAAAGTCTGGGAGTTTGTTATTGATACCAATCCGCAGTCGAAAGTGAGAGAGATCGTCTAATACGTACCATATAATAATTTCGAATAAATATTGAGCGAGACAGATTATTCCACTGGTAGATAAGTCTAAATTGAAAACGCGTAACTGCAAAATCTATTTTCAGCAAGTTCAAGTTGTGCCGTCTGAATTCGCAACTTCGTCTCTTGTTTGCAAACCTATTAAATTCAGTGTTAGCTACTTTATTATTATAATGACAATGAAGCGTCTCACCATAGGTCGTTTAGTTTCTTGATTTCTATGATAGCTATTAGCTTTTAGGCAAGGGTCCAAAAGAGTGGATTGGAGATCCGTAAACAAGGGAGAGCCGTGGATGAGAAGAGTGGTTGCAATTGGCGCTACAGATTAACCGTACAGCAGTGCACATGTGGCACAACAACACAAGAAATTGAAGACGTACATTATCTCAAACAAGAGTCATAAACATGAGTTTTGATGCTCTGGTTGATGCCAATGACGAGTTGTAAAGGACTGATGTCAACGATTGCTCCACAAGATGATGAACGTCGGAAGTAGTATAGGGATCACAGCAGGCCGGTGATCGTTATAGCTTCTACATGTTTGTGTAGGATGAGATACTACTAGTATATCCCCAGCCAAACATCAAGGGAAGATGGATAGCCTAGTCGCACAGAGTACGGAATACAGAAATCACTTTGCCCCAATAAGCTCGATGTTATGATCACACGAAGAGCAGTATACCAAGCCGCCAAGTTTCGATAGAGATCGTATTGGAGGAAGTCGATTGTCTGAGTATTTGAAAATTCTTGGCGATTGCGCAACATAAAACATATTGCGTGATATCTGGCATAGCGCTCGCGGTTGTTCTCCTCGGGCGTCCCGGAGGTGGTCATGGTTCTTCTGTTCTTCTGTTCTTCTGAACCGCGCATCGCTGACGGCAGCTGTTCTTCGATGCAGCCATCTGGTGCGCCTGGTGACCGTAGCTCGCGCGAGGAAGCAGACAAGTGCGAATAAATAATCATGGGGACGAACCAACGGAAAGGATTATATGAAGTTGCATGAAGGGTCGATGTACAGTTCCTGTTTCTGTGGTGGACAGTCTTGACACGTGGGAAATGTCTAATTTTACGTATTTTCCTCCAATCTATATGTCCGGCCGGAAGCGGCGGCGAGCCAAGCTCTTCCTCCCTGAGCTGAGGTATTATGCCATCATTGCGGCACCGACAGCGCAGAAAAATAACTCCGCCATGCCGAAAGTAAATTAAGGTGAAGACATCAGAGCTGATTGAGAACAAATCTTGCTTTCGAAAGGCCCCGGATGGAACTCTCGGCGCTCAGCCTGTACTTATATCGCCGTGTCCACACCGTGTCGTGGCAGGCAAATGTCCGGATATGTCCGAGTCGATCGCAAACGATGACGGACCAGATATCCCGATTAGGCATTAGAGTGCCAAGCCCATTTAATTCCACGTGGGGGGAACCGAGCCGAGAAGTGCCGGGAATTGCTACCCCGAGTTTGGCGGTGTGTACCTGACGCAATGACGCATTCGGAGTTTGAAATCAACCGCGTCTGGCAATTTCGGTGACCTCAGCAGGCAAGGAGTTTTGATATATTCATTCACTGGCCACGGGCACGGCCTCTGCGCAGTGCAACTCGACGCACCTCTCTTCTCACTTCCTTCCTCACTTCCTTCCGCCGGCACCTCCTCCTCCTCGCCGTGCGCGCATCGTCCGTGACGATGCCCAAGGATGTCTTTACTACGTCGGCCGCGACGCCCATGAGCTACGACTCTTTCAAGCCCAAGTTCCCGCTAGACCCCTTCGCGGTCACCGGCGTGCCCACTCCACGAGAGCCGTGGTCTGTTGACACCGACAACCTCCCGTCCCTCCCTCTCCTCCAGGCAGAACGCAAAGTCATCCTCGTCATTGGTCGTAAGTCTCTATAATCTTATTCTTGTCTATGTCGTGGGGAAGTACGAAAGGGTGTGTGGGTACAGAAGTCGGAGCAAATGACGAAGGTCCTGTTTTCTATTTTCTCTATGCATGTCTTGGCGGCCAAGACTGTGTCTTCGCGGCCATCGCATCTCGTATAGAACAAAGCCTCTCGTTGCTCGACATCCTCGACGTGGCGCCCGCCGATACTATGCACGTAGAGCTTCAGTGCCACGAAAGAACAGCCTGTCGTTGGCGATCGACGGCCAAGGCTATTACGGTTAGGCGTGTCGAATGGACGTAGTGTCGAAGAGGACTTGTCGAGAACATGTTAGTTGTGGCACAGAAGCATGTCGAAGGCGCGCGAGCGAGAGCTCTCTACGAATGAAGCATAGCTCAATGCAATCTCGTAACCGCGTGTTACGTGCCCGAAAGTTGTCCGTATGTCGTCGGACCGATTTTCACATTGACTCCCTCGTGCGCCGACGCTTCGTGAAAGGGTATCGTAAACCCCTGGCGCCGACCCTGTTGCCTCATATCACCCGATAGCACCGTCGGGACTAAATATTCTAATTACCCGCCTTTTTTGTTTGAAATATTATTTTTCTCAAGACATGTACGCTGACAACTTTTTCTCTATGCTTGCAGAGCCATCGCCAAATGCCTTAGAACCTTTCCTCCACTCCTTACACCTGGCCTCCTCTTTACTTATAATTGCAAGCCATCGACCATGCTCACTACCAGACGCATTTCAACCCGCCATACGCGTCCTCCGATTGCGCACACCTATAGCTGTAGAAGATGCTGGAGCCTCACGACTCGTTGACGTATTGGAATGGGCAGAGCAGACAGCGCGCCTTTGGAGGAAGAACGGCGGTCTACATTACCAAGAGCTCATAGAAGAGCTCGAGTCGTTCAGGTCATTGAGGAACCAACATGTTGCAGGACGGCTACGATACAGCGTTGTTGACGTCCCGATTCCAGGGAGCTCACCCGTCACGCCTCTTTCCTCACAAAACAGCCTTCAATTGACATCAAACAAGATGTCCAAGTCTTCTGGCAACATCAATGGGCTTAAACGATCGAGCGTGTTCTCAATTCCATCTACCGACCCAGAACAAAGACCTTTTGACGCGATCATTCACTTCATGCCAAATAAGATCCCCGATAAAATGTTGTTGAAGGCAGCCATTTTAGTTACGACGCTCACGAGGCCATATGTGGTGACAGCGGCTCCGCGTGCGCCTGCAACACGCTTCTGGTCGGAGAACGCAAAGATGCCCACTTCCCCGGACAGCAAGTCGCTGGGTGGGAACAGTAGTGGTAATGTTAATAATGGGAAAAGATGGAGTTTTCTACGAGGATCTCGGTCGGCGGTGAACTCAACACTGACTGTCAATGATCCGGCAAAATTCGAGAAACGAGATCGGTCGGGATCGAGCACGAGTGTGCTGTACCGTACGACGTCGACATTCTCGAACACATCTACGACCCGGACACTCGCTAACTACATGCTCCGCGCAAGAAAGTCACGTATAATCCACGTATTGCCTTCTTCCCCTTCCCGGACCTCTAATGCACCTGCATACTCGCAGCAGGCCCAGGCTCAAGCGGAGGCTAGACTAATACGGAGTATTGAAGCTTTCTTATTATCGTTCTCATTCCCAATTCCAACGTCAACGCTGAGTCCGATGGATCCGGACTTTCAGCGCGCGAGGCCGTACTTGATTCCTGCTGGTGCTCTTAGTGACGTGCTATCTCTGAGCCCAAGCCCGAGCTCACCTGTGGAGGGTAAGGAGGCGGAAACGACGATGTTCCAGGGCGAGTGGACGTTAGCAGAGTTAGTCCTTTCTGGTGCGCTGGACTTGCCGTATGGACCTGAGGTGCAGGCTACAAACGCTCTGGCGAACGGTGGGAATCTGAATTCGGGCGAGAAAGAGGGTTTGGGCGAGAAGGGAAGATCGGGGATGAGCGACACGGCGAAGGGAAAGATGAAGGACCTTGGGTTTAGCCTGGCGTACGACTGGATGGCACATCGGGCGTGGATTGCGGGCGTCCATGAGGTTGTGGTGAAGCCTGGTGCGGAGGCTAACCTTAATCCACCAGCGCGTGCGCAAGTCGAACAACGATCTTCCGCGCCTGCTGTTGTGACTGTTCCTGCAGTGAGGAATCCAAGTCCGACTAAGATTAACCGACCTCCATTGACAACTACTCAGCACCAACAATCATCTGCAAAGAGTCAGGTGCAGACGTCTCCAGTTAAGACACGTCTGACAGTCTCTACCTCACAAACAACGCCAACAAAGTCGTCAGCTTCTCCGACGAAATCACCAACGTCCCCGATTTCATCTCCAAGCCGGACGCGAGGTCAGAGTGCGCAGGGAGTGCTGAGCCCCGACAAGCGCTTGCCGACGCCGCCTGAAGAAATGCCGCCGGCGAGAAAAGCGATAGTTTTGGCTACGACTGCGCCGGTGTCCAATGCTAATGTTAATCATGGAAGCGCATCGGCAGCAACGGTGTACCTGAGTCCGGATTACGTAGCGAGCAAAGCTCGTGGGGGTAACGACACCGGCAGCGGCAGCGGCAGTAGCAAACCGCGTCCATCCTCAAGTTCGGCAGCACCTGTGACGGTGTCTCCCTACCCAAGTCGAATACCCGCACACTCGCAGAAGCATGCGTCGAGCCCGTTGGCTGTGTCGACGAGCACGAGTGCGCGGCAGGCAGACGGTCAAGTGAGGAGGAGGGAGACCCTGAGGGAAAAGGAGCAGAGGGAGCGCGATAGGGAGGCGACGTATGGCCTCCCGACCCCTCCAGACTCGGACGAGGCATCTGCAGAGAACATTCCTATTATCGCTACTGCGTCCTCTCCTCAGAAGTCGACTACCTCCCGATTTGCAAGCTCAAGCTCGACGAATGTGAGCACCGTCGCAGTCGTTGGCGATCAGCGTCGATCTCGCTCCGCACATGGACATGAGAAACAAGCTTCGACTTCGCGTCCCCGAGAGCATACTGAATCCCGGCCTCGGATCGACGCTGTTCCTTCACAGGCATCCCAGACGTCCCAGTCCTCGACAATCCCGCCTACACCGCCGGCGAAATCCGCTCCATTGAGACGCGACTCGCGTCAGCAGGAGGAACCATCGGCCTCTTCTACTAGTACTTCTCGAGTACAGGCCGTAGCTGCTTCTGCACCTGTTCCCGTGCAGAGACGTACTGTCTCACGTGGAACAGATGATGCGCATAACAAAGTCCTGCGACGGCATTCGAAGCATCTTGTCCAGCTGGGACATAATCGTACCGCAAGCAATAGCTCACCGGCGCTCGTGGGTTCATCGCACGAAAGCGACATGAGCTCAAGTCCGGACCTGCACAGGAAGCGATCGAAGTGGAAGTTCTGGAAGTGACCGAGGATATGATAGCTGCTTGTGAACGATAAGATGTGATGATGTTTGATCAAAGGATACGTATGTAATGATATTTCTCTTCCCCTCCCCCTTCTTAAACCCCTTCACTTCGCTTTCTCCTATTTACTGCATAAAGACGCTCCCATGGTCATCATTCTTATAATAGTTTTTTCGTTGCCATTACACCATGCCTCCAACTTCGCATTAATCGCACGCACTTTCGCTTCAATAAGGACTTGCCTCCTCAACACTCGTTTAGATTTTTCTTTCTCCTATCTTTCACCCCGATCACTGCTTTGCTTCTTTTCCAACCCAATATCGCGGACAGAGAACAGACGTTTAGCAACTGCTTCGCTTTTTATCAACTTGATATCGTAGTCCTCTAATGATGATCATCATGTCGATTTTCAAATTTTTTTTCTTATCTATACATGAACTCTACACTCACATCTTCCTCATACGAATGGACCGTTGTTGTTTTGCTCCTGGTCGATTATTTGCTTTCTCGAGTTCTGGGCTCTAATACTCTTTTTCTTTTCTTTGCTCTGCTGCTGGGATGAGGTGTCACTGGCACGGTGATATATCAGAGGAGATTTCACACCTAATTTCCGTGGACCCTTTTCCTAAATTGCGACTCAAGAGACATTGTATACGAGTATAGTGGAAGTTGATAGCAGTGTGAATGAAATTTCTAAACAATTCTATGCAAGTATAACTCGTTGGGATGTCCGAATCATGCAATTGCAGATTTATGATGCAATATATGCCACGCATCGCTCAAGCTACATGTACTTAAACTTGATTAAACATTTTATTCAATCCAACAAGACAATTTTACAACAGCATTACAGCATTTTGATTACAACAAATAAGCAACTCGAAAGCAATAACGGGGATAGCAAACAGTATAAGCAGGAAGTGAACCTTGGCTTGCATACAGCGTCCTTTAGAAGAAAAAGACTGTAGCGTGAAGCAAAAGCTAGTAAAGAAAGGGAAATGTGACTGGGATATTACTGGATTAAATTCACGATCCTACACAGGCCTAGAACCGCAACTTCCACATTGATGTTGGCCAGAGACCATCAGAACTGTCGCAACCACGATGGGGATGGGGAATTGAAAGCCTCCGGGCATGATGACCAAGGCTGACTCGTGGTGTTGCTGCTCTGAAATACAATGAGATGTTAGCTGATAGTACATTGAGATAGAGAAGTACACACCTTGATGCGTGCCAGTCGCTCCAGCGTAGACTTGAGGATAGTTATTGTGTGTATAACTGTTCGCTGTACTAGAAGGGCCAGGAGCGGGATGACCGTGATGCTCGAAGACGTTCGGAGGTGTATGCCATTGCATAGGTACGTTGATGGCATTTGGGTGAGGCGGCGGATGGAAGAGCACGCTACGCACGTCAGGCACTGAGTTGGATCCATGCTGTGAGTACGCGTAGTAGTCGACCATGGACTCCTCGTAGGCGTTGGCGACTTGTCCATGTGTTGCAGTCGAATTCTCGACCATAGCGCCAGTTTCGGCCAATATGTCTCCGCTAGTACCAAAACGAATATGAAACGTGAGCTTCGACAACGGTATATTATATTCAAACATACTTACCGATGACCGTCAGTCGAAACTACTCCGGGTTGCACATGTGCTGCAGCCCGATCAGCCTCCTCCACTGTGTAGCTGGGGTCGAGTCGAAAGCTAGTAATAAACTCGCTGATTTGCGACATTGTGCGTGCGGCTGGATGACGTGCCGTAGAGATAGTGGAAGGAAACTTGGGGATTTGAGGAGGAGATGACCTCTGCGTAGTAGTACGTACATACTTAAGTACCGCTGATCAGATTAGTATTCTTCACAAAAGGTGGGTCGGGAATAGCAAACGTCCAATAGTTTACTTATGTTACATACGGTACTACTAGAAAGGAACTCACAAGAGATAACAACTTGAAAGCCCTGGCCGAATACCAGTGTCGTTAAGCTTTGATGTCTCGTTCTAAGGACTCGGACGACATTTTCGTCCGTAAATGGTACGGGTCAAAGTCTTGCCGCATCGGACTTATGATCCTTCAACTTCAACTAATATCATTAGTCCAAGGATCATAAGTCCGATGCGGCCAGGCCAGATAGAGGTGTTGACCGCATTTAGTCAACTTTTCCTTCCCACACCCTACCACGCGGCTTTGGACGTTGGAAGAGACGCATCCTCCCGTTACAGCCTGACAGTGCGCCACTTTCGAGCGATGTCACTTTCCAGATAGGATTCGTCGTCAAAAATCCTTACGGGCCCAAGTCTCCCAATACATCACATCGGCATACTATCACGCTGTGTTCTTTCCTGATTGACTCTTTCAGGTATTCCTCGCCCTCCAGGAGAAAGTACCTTGTTACTTCCTTTCCCGTCCTGTCGACTCTCGCAGAAGAGGGACTCTGACGAAAAGCGTGACAAGCAGGGGTTGAACACGAACATGCGACAAGCACTCTCAGGCTGGAGGACGGCCTCTTTGAAGTTGAATACAGGCCTGGCAGTGTGTGAGATTTAGGCATGCTCAGCCTGACTTCGACGGAACGACAAGCAACGGACGGAGCTTTTCCACACAAGCGGGGCTGTTCGCGAAACCATGTTCTTGACCGCAGGAGACGGAGTGATGGCCAACATTTGCTATGAGCCATATTGTGAGTCTTAATCCTTCACAAGAATCTGTTCAATTTAAAATGTTGACAGTTGCTTTCAAGACCCGGAGTACTTACTCCTTCTTCAAGTACGGAAATTCTACAATAGCCAGGGACATACTAGCAAGATGTCGACCACTTGATATCGGAATATTCTCGGATGTGCCTATGGGAAGCGATCGCATTGTGTTGGTCATTCATCTAAGCTCTTTTATCGCACAGTACTTGCTCAAGTTTCCACATTCTCATCCATTAGAACTTGCTCTGTCTGAATTTCTACTCAATCCTGTGCTTCATTGATCTGACACTCTCTCAACCATTCCTTACTTCTGACCTGAACTAATCCTACTTTGGTATGCGTTCTCAGAGTTAGATTTTAAACTTTTCAATCGTTTGAACCTCTGATAAATTAACTCCAAGTCTCCCAACAATCATACACACTTTCGCTTCAATAATGACTTGTCATCCTCGCCTTGACACTCGTTTAGATTCATTTTCCGGCCCCTTCTTTTTTCTTTTTCTCTTTTTCTCCCGATCATTGCTTTGCTTCCTTTCCATCCATCAACATTGCTGACAGAGGCCTTTGGACAGACCTTTAGCAACTGCTTCGCTAAAATATCAACCAGTTAAGTCAAGATACACAATTGCATCAGATGATGTTTGAAACCAAAGGGCATCCAAACTGTGTTAAAACTGTGGAAGAGATGGATCCAGCATTACTCGCTTTCCCAGCGGCTGGAGTTTTCCGACAACCTCTTTGTCCTCTGAAAGTCGGATACCAAGCGCACGTATGATATTAATCTTACCTCTTGATGACATGCGAGTGTGGATGAACTTGTCTTCTGTTTTAGGGGTAATCCGAACTTGTGTTGCAACCACACCGGCACTAGCACTAGCCAGCTTTATTACCTTACGATACTGGCTGTGCTCAGGAGTGTTTGTCGATCTGTCTCTCGGCCCAGTAACAACACTCTTTAGCCACTTCGATCGGATACCCTGTCATTGCCCAACACCGCCTAAAACAGATACTAGCGTTGATTCCCTTCTTGATCACGGGTATCTCAGATTCAAACAGAGTCCGAGTCACTGGCACTACTCCAAGTCTCCTTGCTTTTACTCGCGCGAGGTCAAACTTGAAGAGAGTCTGTAAGCACTCAGGAAGAGACGCTCTACACTCATATCTTCCTCATACGAATGGACCTTGTTGTTTTGCTCCTGGTCGATTATTCACTTTCTCGAGTTCTGGGCTCTAATATTTCATTCTTTCTCTTTTTGTTGCTCTCCTGCTGGGATGAGATTTGAGTCAAAGAGGTTTTCACGCCTAATTTCCGTGGTCCCTTTTCCTAAATTGCGACTCGAGAGACATCGTATACGAGTATAGTGGAAGATGATAGCAGTGTAAACAAATAATTTTAAACTATAACATCTATGCAGTATTATAAGCCAGTGAGCCTGAGGATGAGGATGACCTACTGTTCAAGATCTGACTCGTGACCTTCTACTTTTTAGTTGCAAACTTATGAACCAATTTCTGCACATCGCTACACGTTCTCAACTTGACCAAACACACGAGTGATCCAGCATGAGAAGAAAATAACAACATACATAACACTGACAACATTACGACAAATCAGCAACTTGAAAACAATGACGGGGATGAAAACAACTACATGTACCAGTACGAAGCCCACTGGCAATTGGCTTACATACCGCGTCCTTCAGAAGAGAAAGAGTTGTAGAGTGAAGCGAAAAATAGAAAGAAAGGGAAACACGACTGGGATGTTGCTGAATTACATTCACGGTCCTACACAGGCCTGGAACCGCAATTTCCACATTGATGTTGGCCAGAGATCATCAAGACTGTTGCAACCACAACGGGGATGGTGAATTGGAAACCTCCAGGCATGGTGACCCAGGCTGACCCATGATGTTGCTGCTCTGAAGTATAATGAGATGATAGCCAAATCATGCATTGAGACTGGAAAGGCACACACCCTGAGTCGGTCCAGTACTATCTCCTGTAGCCCCAGCGTAGGCTTGAGAATGGTTGTTGTGTGTATAACTGTTCGCAGTACTAGAAGGGCCAGGAGCGGATTGACTGTGATGCTCGAAGACGCTCGGAGGAGGATGCCATTGCGTAGGTACGTTGGTGACACTTGGGTGAGACGGATGGAAGGGCACGTCAGGCACTGAGCTGGAACCATGCTGTGAGTACGGCCCGGGATAGTTGACCATGGGCTCTTTGTAGGCGTTGACGTCTTGTAAATGTGTAGCGGTCGAAGTATTGACTGTAGAGCCATTTCCGAATAATGCATCTCCGCTACCAGAAAGAACTTGAAACGTGAGCTCCGTCATCGGTGTACTATGTTCAAATAGATTTACCTATGGCCGTCAAATCCAGGTTGCACATGTGCTGCAGCTCGATCAACCTCCGCTGTATAGTTGGGGTCGAGTCGAAAGCTAAATTGTGACATGCCAGTGGTGCTTGCGCAGATGCGGTCTCAGGAGACGTAGAGACTGTCAAAGGAGACTTGGGACTTGAGGGGAGATGGCCTCTGTGTACATGCTTAAGTACCGCTGAGCAGATTAATGAAGTATCTTAATTAATAGTTTGGACCCTAACTAGACCGCCCCGGCCAATCACAGCTCGATCACAGATGATAACTTCGACTACTAGTCGAAGTTATCATCTGTGATCGCTCAGGGTCTCCTGTTGTTCGTTTCAAGTTGTTTGGTGCAGTTTTCCCATTCCCACTTTGGAATCTCTCCGTTTCCCTTTTTGGCACCGCGAGAGACCTTTCCTATGGATTCAAAGACCCCGGCATCATGATATATAAACACAGCCTCAACTGCCTTTTCCAGACATCTAAAAATCTGTACTCTATTTTGCAAGCCTACGGAAAGTCATCCTTTACTAGTTCAAGACATGTTGACTCGGAGTTTGTGACCCATCCAAAAACAGGTTACAAGTCGTCGGCATGAGCGCAATGATGGTCCGGACAAGGAAAGTTAAGTAACTCTAGTTCTTCTCCCGGATATCAACTTTTCCCGGTTTCAGGGAAAGCTCAGGGACTCACTTGTTGGAGGCGCAGTCGTTAGACTCCTTTGTATCTCCCACTCCGCGTATAGTACACGGGGACGGCCGTTCCCCAATACGGGTACGGGCTGTAGTAAAATTTTCATCGAAGGACTGGTACGGTGCGGTTACCCGTATGTAACCATACAGTATTCCGTAAGTTCAAGTCCCAGTTAGATTGTCTCGATCTTGAACTTTTCGATCGTTGGAATCTCTGATAGAAGGTTTGGCGACAATTGACACTTATTCGATGCCTGTTTATATGAGCACTCCGAGTGCTTTTTTCCCTGTTCAGCGATTCCTCGATTCTTACGCGTAACCGCCAGGAAATTCAAAAATGTCGAAAACTGCACATCTGATAGTATCTGCTGTGCACAAGTCTCCCTTCGAGGCGCTTTGGCCATCATCCTTGCGCGAGGTCAGATCGACGACATCCTTCCTCCTCAGGCCGGCTTGATATTGGTATGTTTCTTATACTTATATAGATATTTTTGTGCTCACTCTCACTCAGCGATCCACTTGCTACGCACTAGTACTATACGCCGACTATAAATCTGATCCTTCCTCCTTGTTTTCATGGTTTTGCTTCCTCCTAATCGTCTTGCTATATACCTCGTCTTCTTTGATCCTCAATTATCTACCTTTGTCATGCTAATTATTACTTCTTGCAGCTTTCGAATCAACTTTGGCCATTTCCACAGCCCCATTCTGCTACAAGCTCTTTGTTCGCCTCTGTCGGTACGATGGATTGGATAGTCCGCAGAAACAGATCTTTACAACACCGTAAGTTCGCACTCGTCTTAGAACGCCAATTTTGAGATACTAACAATATCGATTGTAGTGAAGGTAATAATGTATGTATAATCAAGCCAGGGGCAAATAGTTGGCGAGAGCTGATGCGTTGATCGCATACTATTAGGCCAGTCAATATTTACTCATGATTCACTATGGATGCTGAATCAGCATGGCTGCAACCTCTTGTGAGACGCAAAATACAACAACTCCTCCTGCTTCCGACTGCAATGTGACGAACGCTTGTCCTTGAAGTTGATCTGACAAGTAGTAAGACTTAGTGAGCTCGTGATATTCATTGTAGATTTAGAAGTCAAGTATAAAGTTCATGATGATGTTTAGGCTGTTACGGGTTCGTCGGATGAATACAAGCGCGGCTGTTGTTAGCCGGTAGTATCCGACCGCCAACAATATTGACGACCTTGTGATCGCCCATCCACGGTCTTCTCGTCAGGGATCCTGAAATGGCCATGGCCAACAATCACCCATCTTCATCACGATCAAATAGGGTCACTTCGATGTCCAAAGGAGTTTATGTCTTACTCATCACTATTGTCGTTACAAAATGCACGCACTGACGCTCGTACACGTTTAAAGTTCTTGTTATCTATCCGAAGTTCGTGCAACGCCTGCAGCCCTAACTATTCATAATGTCAGCGCTGCTCATAAACCATCCCCGAACGACCAAACCAATCTTCATCATTGCAACGAACTATAGCATTTGACCCTGAGAGGTGGTAGCATGTCATTGTAATGGGACCGTCTTCCATGATTTTTCTTCAAATCTGTCCACTTCAAGCTACCGGATGTCCGAGAAGGATTCTATTGCCTAATTGATCAGGATAAGTTCATTCTTGCGTGTCAAAAGGACACAATGCATCCCATCCTTTAGAGAAGTATCATTAGAATTGAGGCCGTTGTCAAGGGGAAGTGGCTAACGGACAGTGTAAAAATGTATGTTCTCTTTTGCATGTGACGTGCATCATATTGAATAATGATCGAATCGAGTGTCGATCATTTTTGGCCCTGACGTTCAACGGTCTTCAAAGGTTACGGTTCCAAATACAGCAATTATATGCCAGTGTGCGCACAAGTCTAGCACTCCAGATCCCAAGAGATGCATCGATTAACACTGGCACAGGCGGCGTTTCACCTCAAGGCGCCTGATTTGAACCTTTTGAGGCACAGTTAGACCTAAACCGCTTCCCATATACTCGTTAGTAGCAAAACTAGCCAGGCTACCGGTCCGACAGCTCACCAGTGTGCACTGCGTACCCCATTCGTTCAATTGATACGGCCGTCCTTTCCGAATATGATATCCAGATCTCTTCCCGATAGCATCACCCAAACTTCCACAGCCTGATGGATGTCAAAGGCTATTTGGGCGACTATCTATCAGGTTCTTTCAAAAACTACTTGACTAGCGCCGCGTGAGCTTGCCTTGCCGAAATGCTGTGTCCATTGGTCAAAGGGGTAAGTCTAACACACCAACATATTCCACGAACTTCGTCTAGTCATCCATTCCTTCCCACTTGATGCTCATTCCCCAGCGGCCAAATTCAACATCAAAATCAACTGATATCTTTATCTTCTTTTTTCCCTCACCTCATTCCTCATTCTAGAGGTCAAAGTTAACTATATAGTAGTAAGCCTGGTTTGTTGGGGATAATAGGCGCTTAATTGAACAGATCGCACCATCATATACTACACTCCGATCATGCGGTCTAGCGCTGTCTGATGGGCAAGCTCACGCACAGACTCCGATCCGAGTCTATGGAGTAATAGTCCATATCCGGCACCAAGAATTTGCGCCCCTATCGTCCTTTCTGCGGGTTTCTGTCGGTCCTGTGCGAAACACAAGTGTATGACAAGCTTAGGACCACCAAACAATGGGTAGCTATAAGCGCAGGCACAGATGCATACACAATGCGAATCTTGAGCTTCTGCTAGCCCCTGATACCGGAGCCTATGTATCCCTTTCTCGATTGAGGGTGAGGATGGAATCGTGCTTGTGAGCTGACCCGTTACATTTGGATTTGACAAAGGGGACGTCCTACCATCTGAATCTCGGTCGTTTTCCGACTCCGGCTTTGCTTTTTGATACTGTCAGATTGATTCGACTTAGTAAACGCGGCTTCGATTTCATCGGCATAGGCTTTGGGTTAGCTCCCTTTAACGAGATGACAAAAAATCTCAGACGCATCGTGAGCGACTTCTACACACATGTGGATGTTTGAAACCTGCCTGGGAAGCATTATCGGGATCGATACAGAGATCCGTTTATCCTCACTGAACGCCGTTCTCTAACCTTCAACACCATCTCTTCTCCTTGCTGAGTATTACGCGAGATCCTGTACGTTGACGTCACCTCCTAAAGTGGGTACTCTGGCTCCATATTTGAGTAAAGCGGTGTGGAAAGATATGCACGATTCTCGGTTATTCTTTGCCCACTGTTGACTGAGGATTTTGGATGCGCGATCGTCTCAGCATACTAACACGACAAGCAGCTCGCCTTTTGGTCCTTGTCCCAATGTCGGTACATCACCACTCTCGACAGGGGCGAGTGTCCGGTCCCCTATTCGCTCATTGTATTGAAACAAACAACCTAGCTGTTGACGCTGTAATTATCCTCGTCTTTTTATCAAGCTTCTTGCGTCTGATCGCCAAAATCTGTGAGCAAGTCCAGTGTTTCACATTCAGATGCTTACTGTTTAGTCCGGGGTACAACTTGAAGGAGGTCTCAAATTCATGCTAACCGGAGGAGTCGAGATGGTGCTCTGTGGCTGAGATCTAGATAATGTAAAATATCATGTCAGTTTCATTATTTCCAATCAAGATATTCAAGAATAATAACGGTAAGATTAAGCCATCATTGACCCAGAGCCATCGTCAACAGAAAGACGAATTGAGCGACCTCAAGGGGCAAGGTAAATTGGGTCAAGGCCTGCCCTCCGGCTTTTTTGGCAGTTCTTTTCTCTGTGAGTGCGTCCCAGACCCGCCTTCTCCAGATAATGATAGGAACTAGGACTAGCATAGTCGTCCTTCTCCTGATTCAACGTGTAAGCATGCGGAAATGTCGTTCAGTGCTAGTCTCTTTCTGGGCTGAGCTAGATCAGGGCTCTGCAATATACGAGAATGAGGTGCTTATATCGGATTCAACAAAGTCTGCTGTTTCTGACACTGGTATTGGCTTCACTTCAGGTTTACTCCACATGGTTGACTGTCTTGACCAATTATTCGGATGCATTTCGGGAAATACATGTAAAGCGTAAAGATTCATAAAGGATAGTGGCGAAGCAGTTTCAGCCGCAAGTACTGCGATACAAGAAGACAGAGTTGAAGGTGACGACTAATTTGTCTCCACTTCTGGCGAAAGCATCCGGAATTGTCCGATGCAGATCGAAATCTGAGCCTGAGGTTGGGACTCGGAGCACGTGCCACACTCAGACTGCCACTGGCACGTCACTCGTCGGTGCCGAGAAGGGGGACCTTGCATCGCAGAGCTTTCTCTTCGACGTCGAAGACCTGCTTGTTGTCACCAGCGACGCCGATCCATCTACTGCAATGTGCTCATAGAATCGCAGGACATCGCTTCTTCTAAGACGCTGGAGTAGCTCCAGACTCGGATGAGGCATCTGCAGAGAATATTCCTATTATCGCCTCTGCTTCTTGTGCTCAGAAATTGACTACCGGGCCTCCTGATTCGCAAACTCAAGCTCAACGAATATGAGCACCGCCGCAGTTATCGATGATCAGCGTCGATCTCGCCTAGCACATGGACATGAGAAACAAGCCTCGACTTCGCGTCCCCAAACGCATACAAATTCCACGTTATCGAAGTTGTACCTTCAAAAACGTCCCAGTCTTCGACGATCCCACCTACACCGCCGGCGAAATCCGCTCCGCTGAGACGCGATTCACGTCAGCAGGATGCTCTTGCCCAACCATCGGCTTCTTTTGCTGGTACCTCCCGAGTACAAGCCGTAACTGCAACTGTACCTGCACCCGTGCAGAGACGGATTGTCTCGCGTGGAACAGATGATGCACATAACAAGTTCCTGCGACGGCTTTCAAAGCATCTTGCTCAGTTGGGACATCATCGTACCGCAAGCAATAGCTAACCGGCGCTTGTGGGTTCATCGCGCGAAAGCGACATGAGCTCGAGTCCGGACCTGCACAAGAAGCGTCGAAGTGGAAGTTCTGGAAGTGACCGAGGAAGTGATAGCTACTTGTGAACGATAAGATGTGATGATGTTCGATCAAAGGATACGTATGCAATGATATTTCTCTTCCCTTCGCCATAAAGCCCTTTGTTATGTTGCTATTTTCTTCCCTCCACTTCGCTTTCTCATGTTTGCTGCATAAAGACACTCCCATGATCATCATACTCATAATAGTCTTTTTATTGCCATTACTCCATGTCTCCAACTTCGCATCAATCATACGCACTTTCGCTTCAATAAGGACTTGCCTTCCTCGCCTCGACACTCGTTTAGATTTGTCTCTATCCCTTTCTTTTTCCTTTTTTCCACCCCGATCACTGCTTTGCTTCCTTTCCAACTCATCAATATCGCGGACAGAGGACAGACGTTCAGCAACTGCTTAGCTTTTTATCAATTGATATCGTAGTCCTCTAATGATGATCATCATGTCGATTTTCATGTCATTTTCTTTATCTATACATGAATTCTACACTCATATCTTCCTCATACGAATGGACCGTTGTTGTTTTGTTTCTGCTCGATTATTTGCTCTCTTGAGTTCTGGGCTCTAATACTTCTTTCTTTTTCTTTTCTTTGCTCTCCGTCTAGGATGAAATGTCACGGTGATATATCAGAGGAGTTTTCACACCTAATTTGTGTTTCCTTGCCCTTAATTGCGAACCAAGAGACATTGTATACAAGTATAGTGGAAGTTGTTGGTAGTGTAAATGAAGAAATTTAAGTCTCTTTTATGTGTTACAAGGATGACCAGCGAATCAAGATTTGAGGTGACCTTCAAGTTGCAGATCAGATTTAATTAAATATATGCACATCACTCAGGCTTCATGTTGTCAAACTTGATTAAATACTTTATTCGATCCAGCAAGGCGATAATAAAACAGTATGACAACATTTTGATAACAACAAATCAGCAACTCGAAAGCAATGACGGGGTTAGAAAACAGTACGAGCATGAAGTGAACCTTGGCTTAGAATCAGCGTCCTTCAGAAGAATGTGAAATGACAAGTAGAAAGAAAGAAAAAGATGACTGGGATATTGCTGAATTACATTCATGCTCCTACACAGGCCTTGAACCGCAATTTCCACAGTGGTGTTGGCTGGACGTCATCAAAGCTATCGCAAGCACAACGGGGATAGCGAATTGGAAACCTCCAGGCATGGTGACCCAGGCTAACCCTTGATGTCGTTGCTCTGAAATATGATAAGATGTTAGTTAAATCAGTGACATTGAGAATGCAGATGTGCTCACCCTGAGGCGTCCCAGAAGCTCCAGCATATTCCTGAGGATAGTTATTATGTGTATAAGCATTTGCAGCGGAGGGGCCAGGAGCGGGTTGACTGTTATGCTCGAAGACGCTCGGAGGTGTATGCCATTGCATAGGTGCGGTGGGGACATTCGGAAGAGGCGGCGGATGGAAGGGCACGCTTGGCACGCTAAGCATGCCAGGCACTGAATTGGATCCATGCTGTGCGTACGCGTAGTTAACCATGGGCTCCTCGTAGGCGTTGTTGACTTGTGCATGAGTGGCAGTCGGATTCTCGACCATAAAGCCAGTTTCGGCCAATGTGTCTCCGCTATTACTAGTGAGAATTTGGAACGTGAGCTCCGACATCGATACATCATGTTAAAATATACTTACTGATGGCCGTTAGACGAAGCTACTCCGGGTCGCACATGCGCTGCAGCCCGATCAGCCTCCACTGTGTAGCGGCTGGGTCGAGTCGAAAGCTATATTGTGACATAGTGCGAGGGGAGGTGGTGTCAGGTGCCGCAGAGATTGTCAAAGGAAACTTGGGGACTTGAGGAGGAAATGGCCTCTGTGTACATGCTTAAGAACACCGCTGAGCGACTCGATGTGTGTGTCAAGGAAGAAGGAAGCAGAGCGAGCTTGAAGCGTTAGTTGTGATCCTAGTGTACGGTAACTTCAAGTTGTTCAGGGCGCGGTACTATGCGCCACTACATAGTACTCCCACGCTGTCGAAGCCTCAGTGAGGCTGTTTTGGGTGACCCAAAAGTTTGGTGGAGTAAGTTGTGAAATGTGAGCCACCTGAGACCCATGCCCTGTCACAGACTCGGACTCCGCGAGTCGGGGACGGCGCGCGCAAATCTCTCTCGTGTGACGACCGTGACACGCCTCCCCGTTTTGGTCATCTCAGGCTGCTGCGTCCAGGGTCCCTCCTCGATCACCCTGACTTGCATCGTGTTGATGTGCAACCGAGTCCGAGCCGAGTCAACAGCCTACGCCCGTTTCGATCATCTCAGGCTGCTGCGTCCAGGGTCCCTCCTCGACCACCCTGACTTGCATCATGGTGTGTTGCTTTGCGTGATGTGCAACCGAGTCCGAGTCGGGAAGTACTACCGCGGTTTATACTGGAGAATTCGGACGGAGACTTCCTACCGAGTTTTAAGCGTGTACTGCATCTTCAAGACCGACCTCGTGCAACGTCCAGCACGCTCACTTGCAAGGGAATACCGTTGTCAGCGATAAACTCGGCACTCAAAAAGTATAGTGATAGTCCAAATATACCGTCAGTTAATCATTGATGGCCATATCTGTGTCCCTCATTTGCAATGTCTCAGGATTCGAGTGCTTCTTTAACCCAGGAGATAGAATATTCGGCAACAACGCTGAAAGTAAGAAAGGTAGTTAGGGAGGGGAGTGTAGCAATTAACCCAATAAGAAAGAAGAAAGAAGACAAAGACAATCGAAAGTGTGAAACCAAGTAATGTCTGTCAAGCGTCCGCGCCAGTACGCCGAACGACTCTCGAGACCAGTAACTCAAACCAACTCGCTGTCCAACCCTCAGGCTAACAAGCCTCTGTCTGTCTGCTAAGTGAAAACCACAAAATGTCCCTGGCGCCCGACTGTCCGAGTCCGATGCTACCAAGCGTCCGTACGCTGAACCAGTCCTCGCGACTGCCGCAAACTCAGTGAAAACCACAAAATAAGAGAACCCCGCGGCTCCTCGAAGGCAATGTGCAGCGTGAACCTATGCTCAAGCTCACAAGGCCCCGTAGTCGTCGTTCCGTCGAAAGAACTAAAGTCGTACCGAACGCGCTCGCGGCGCAGACGTCAGACTCGTTCTCGCTCTCGCTCACACTCACGCACGTAGTGGTAGGTGGATAAAAGCTAAATTCTCCCACGGTGTACATGGGGTGATTAACACAAGTTAATATCGCGTGTGAACCCGGCTACTCCGGGTGTCACTTCTACCGCCGAGCCCCGCCATCATTCTCCCGCGCCACTTCCTTCCCTGCTTCCCACGCCACTTCCTCTCGCGCGCACACGCACAAGTCCATGTCTGCTTTCTCCGAACGGCCGTTCGCTCGTCCGTTCGTACGTCGGACACTGGCTTTGTTCGTTCGTTCATTGGCCGTGAACACCGGACTGGTCGTATGCTCGTTCGCTCGAACCGTTTGTTCGTACGAGCGTCATCCGATCACTCATCTGTTCGAGGCCGGACCGTCCGAACACTGTCTGTCGTCCGCTCGTCCGCCGGATGATGTTCTTCTCCTTTTTGCGCGGCCGGTACAGTTTTCCCTGGCTCGCTCGTTGGCGGACTTGCTTCTTGTGTCTTTGGACTGTGTTCTCTGGCTTTCCCGGACGTGTTCTGCCTGGCTTTGCTGCTCCGGACTCGTACGGACTTGTTCGGTCTTGTACTTGTGCACCGGACTTTGCTGCTCGGACTTGTCTGGGCCTCGGACTCGCTCTGCTGTTGCTGTTGCTGCTGCTGGGCCTGTCACGAACACTGGATGGAATCCAGGTGTTACACCTCCTCCCCACTTTGAATAGTGACCTCCCGGTCACTCGACTCCTCTGCCTGCCTCAAGCTTGTGTCCTGCTCGCGCTCGCGCTGGTAAGTTGTACGCGTCGTCGTCTGCTGAGCGGACTCTTGCTTATCTTGGTCTGGGCAATTCATCGTGCTGGCTTCTTGTCTGCCGCTGGTCGTGATATCACTCAATTTCTGGGGTGCTTGCGGAAACGCGAAAATTTCTGGTGCTGAGCGACTGGCTTTGTCCTGGTCGTCTGTAGCAGTCTCTTCCTTCTCCATCCTTCCTACTCTATACCCCACTACTCTCCCTCTCGACTTCCTTCCTTGCTCTCGCTGGTCGACCCTCCTCTCTTCCTTCCTTCCGACTTCCCTCATCAACTCGTCCTCCTCGATCTCCCCCTTCCTCTCCGCCGCTCGTCTTCTCCTTCTCCTTCTTCTCGCTGTCTGTTCCCCTTTATTACTATATACTCGCTAGTCTACTGTGTCCGTGTGTGTCGATCCTGTTTTTTTTTTTTTTTTTTTTTTTTTTTTTTTTGAGAAACTTGAAACTTGTTAACGAATGTGAATATGATACGAATAATAATATGCAGTTAGAAAAATTAAAACAAGAGATTAATTGCTTCCTTCCATAATTCCATAGTGAAACGCGTGTCCTATCTCGAAACGCCGTGAAAGTTAAAGATTGAGATTAAAATTATAGAAATAAAGAGAAAAAATATTCCGGCCCTTAAAACGCCTCCGCGCCCTTGTTATCAAAGAAAAAAAAGGACCGCCAGCCCTGCTCCTGTGCCCCGAGGTCCTTAGCTGTTGCTGTTGCTGTTGCTGAGTCTGGTCGCCCGTACGCTGGTTCGCTCTCGGTTCGGTCGACATTGGTTGTCGATTGACTTCTCTTCTCAGCTTCTCGTTTGACCTCCGTAATGATGTTCGCCTTGTCCTCTCTGCTCGAGGTTACAGTCGCCGTATCCGACCCAGACTCTTCATTGTCCTCTTCCTCCTCGGGCACGCTGACCACTCCCGCTCCTCGCCGATTCTGCTCTGCTAGCTCTCTTCGCAACTGGTCGATGACTTCTTCCAGCTTCTGCACGCGAAGGCGAAGTGCCTGCAGCTCCGAATCTCCTTTCTCTTCCTCCTTCTCGTCTTCCTTGGCCCCTCTCGCTGATAGCTTGTAAGCGCTGTTCTGGACCGGTGCTTTGCTCGACTTTGCTTCTGGTGCGCCCTGTCGGCCTACTGCAGTCCATACAGACACTATTTCAGCTCCTTGCCACTGTCTGGCTCGATGCTGGTCGCCGCGGCCAAAGTTTCTGCCTTGCGACCGCGCTCGCTCGCACAGACTCTTGCCCCGCATGTACGGCAGTTCCGAACCGTCCAGCCGGACCACCCGGTACCCCGCACCCAGCCTGCACAACCCGCGCTCGATGTCCGTGCGCAGGGCCCAACAGTCCTGCTTCCGGTGCCCCTGTTGCCAGCAGTAGAAGCACCCGAGTCCAATGCGACTCGTTCGTGCTCTATGTGCCGCCGCTACCCCTCGAAATTGCGCTTCTTGAGGAGGGTCTACCGGCTGCTTCTCTATCGTCTCCTGCATGGCTAGCGGCTCCGACTCCAGTCTTTGCGCTTCTTGAGGAGAGTCTAACGGCTTCTTCACAAGCATCTCCTGTACGACCGGCTGCACCATCACCGGTGCTTGCGCTTCTTGAGGAGAGTCTGCCAGTTTCCGCGCAATCATCTCCCTTGCGACCAGCAGCGCCATCACTAGTGCTTGCACTTCTTGAGGAGAGTCTGCCGGTTTCTTTGCAGATGCTTCCCGTACGACCTCCTGCACCATCACCGGTGCTTGCGCTTCTTGAGGAGAGTCTGCCGGTTTCTTCGCAGTCATCTCGCACTCGCTCAGAGGTGGCATATCGTCTAGTGCTTGCGCTTCTTGAGGTGGGTCTACCGGTTTCTTTGCAGTCGCTTCCCGTACGACCTCCTGCACCAATACCGGTGCTTGCGCTTCTTGAGGAGAGACTACTGGTTTCTTCACCGTCGACTCCTGCATGAATAGCGGCGTTATCTGCACCACTTGCGCTTCTTGAGGAGGGTCTACCCGTTTCATCCCTCCAAACCTATCCAACCCGAAAGGTGGCTGATTCCGTCTTGCCCGACCCAATTCCGACAATAACTCTTCCTCTCCTAATTTCTCGAGCATTGCCTGTCCTTCTGCTCCAAAAAAAAACACCCTCGCTTCATCCCTAGGTCCATCACCCCTGGTCGACCTAATCATATGTCGTAGCGACTCAAGCTTCCTCTCCTTTTTCGCGGCTTTCCGCTCTTTTGATGTCATGTTCCTCACATCCTGACCCCATGGCCACTCCATCTCCTGACCCAGACAAGTCTTTCCTCGTTGTCTTTCCCTTTTCTCTTTTTAGTCCTTCAGACAATCAATTCTATCTCTTTTCCTGCCGGTTCTTTGGCTGGCCAAAAGGTCCTACTAATCTTCTTTCTTTTTACTAAAAATTTGTACTACTTAGGCCCAAATGGGCGAGAAATATAAAATTTTGGGTGCTACACAAAATTTCCCTGCCCTGCGGTGGTCACCAGATGAAAGTAAGAAAGGTAGTTAGGGAGGGGAGTGTAGCAATTAACCCAATAAGAAAGAAGAAAGAAGACAAAGACAATCGAAAGTGTGAAACCAAGTAATGTCTGTCAAGCGTCCGCGCCAGTACGCCGAACGACTCTCGAGACCAGTAACTCAAACCAACTCGCTGTCCAACCCTCAGGCTAACAAGCCTCTGTCTGTCTGCTAAGTGAAAACCACAAAATGTCCCTGGCACCGACTGTCCGAGTCCGATGCTACCAAGCGTCCGTACGCTGAACCAGTCCTCGCGACTGCCGCAAACTCAGTGAAAACCACAAAATAAGAGAACCCCGCGGCTCCTCGAAGGCAATGTGCAGCGTGAACCTATGCTCAAGCTCACAAGGCCCCGTAGTCGTCGTTCCGTCGAAAGAACTAAAGTCGTACCGAACGCGCTCGCGGCGCAGACGTCAGACTCGTTCTCGCTCTCGCTCACACTCACGCACGTAGTGGTAGGTGGATAAAAGCTAAATTCTCCCACGGTGTACATGGGGTGATTAACACAAGTTAATATCGCGTGTGAACCCGGCTACTCCGGGTGTCACTTCTACCGCCGAGCCCCGCCATCATTCTCCCGCGCCACTTCCTTCCCTGCTTCCCACGCCACTTCCTCTCGCGCGCACACACACAAGTCCATGTCTGCTTTCTCCGAACGGCCGTTCGCTCGTCCGTTCGTACGTCGGACACTGGCTTTGTTCGTTCGTTCATTGGCCGTGAACACCGGACTGGTCGTATGCTCGTTCGCTCGAACCGTTTGTTCGTACGAGCGTCATCCGATCACTCATCTGTTCGAGGCCGGACTGTCCGAACACTGTCTGTCGTCCGCTCGTCTGCCGGATGATGTTCTTCTCCTTTTTGCGCGGCCGGTACAGTTTTCCCTGGCTCGCTCGTTGGCGGACTTGCTTCTTGTGTCTTTGGACTGTGTTCTCTGGCTTTCCCGGACGTGTTCTGCCTGGCTTTGCTGCTCCGGACTCGTACGGACTCGTACGGACTCGTTCGGTCTTGTACTTGTGCACCGGACTTTGCTGCTCGGACTTGTCTGGGCCTCGGACTCGCTCTGCTGTTGCTGTTGCTGCTGCTGGGCCTGTCACGAACACTGGATGGAATCCAGGTGTTACAACGCCACCGATATCTTTCGTATCCATAGCACTCACTGCATATCGCGCGAGACTACGTGGAGGAAGGAGTGGTGTGTAAACATATTTTACACTCGACGCTGCTGTAATGCTTTTCGTACCCTTGTCAGGTTTTATCCCTGCTGCTCATCGCATATCACTTTAGTGACCTTCTACTTTTTAGTTGCAAATTTATGAACCAATTTCTGCGCATCGCTACACCTTCTCAACTTGATATCAGAAACATGAGCGATTCAGCATGAGAAGAAATATAACAACAAACATAGCACTGACAACATTACGACAAATCAGCAACTTGAAAACAATGACGGGATGAAAAACAATACATGTCCAGCCAATCGGCTTACATACCGCGCCCTTCCAAAGAGAAAGACTTGAAGAGTGAAGCGAGAACTAGAGAGGGAAAGGCGAGCGTAATATGGTTGAATTACATTCACGGTCCTACGCAGGCCTGGAACCGCAATTTCCACAGTGAAGTTCGCAAGACATCATCAAAACTGTCGCAACCACGACGGGAATGGCGAATTTATAACCTCCAGGCATGGTGACCCAGGCTGACCCATGATGTTGCTGCTCTGAAGTATAATGTGATGCCATTAGCTACTTAGATCATACATTGAGTGTGGAGAGCTACGCACCCTGAGCCGGTCTGGTATCTCCGGTAACTCCAGCATAGGCTTGAGAGTAGTTATTGTGCGCATAACCATTCGTAGTAGAAGGGCCAGCAGCGGGTTGACTGTGATGCTCGAAGACGCTGGGGGGCCCTGAATGCCATTGCGTAGGAGCGGCGGTGACACTCGGGAGAGGCAGCGGATGGAAGGGCACCCCCGGGCCAGGGGCTGAGCTGGAACCATGCTGTGAGTACGCAGAGTTGACCATGGGCCCTTCGTAGGCGTTGGCGACTTGTGCATGTGTGGCAGTCGAATGGTCAACCGGCGTAGAGCCTGTTCCGACGAATGTGTCTCCGCTGGTAGTACCAGAAGAAAATCTGAATTGTGAGCTTCGTCATCGGTGTGCTATGTTCAAATAGATTTACCTATGGCCGTCGGACAAAGCTAATCCAGGCTGCACATGCCAATGTGCTACAGCTCGATCAGCCTCCACTGTATTGTTGGGGTCGAGTCGAAAGTTGAATTGTGACATAGTGCGAGCGGAGAGGTGAGGTCAGGTGCCGTAGAGATGGTCAAAGAAGTTGGGGACTTGAGGAGGGAATGTCTGTGTACATGCTTGCTTAAGTACAGCGCTGAGGCAGTCTGCGTATCATGTCATTTAATAGGGATGTTATGGATCGAAAGAACCCGGCTCGAAAATGACCACCAACCTCTGAATTCGGAACGAACTCCCACGCGCCGCGAACTTCACCGACCCAGAAGTTTGGTGCAACTTGAAGTTCTAGTTCGTCAAAATCTACGTGCCGTGGGGTGTAGATTTTTGAAGAAATAGCGTAATCAGGGTCCTGCCTTTTGCGGCTATTCTGGTCAAGCAAACACAAAAAAAGGGCCGCAAAAGGCAGGACCCTGATTACGCTAGTTCGTCTCTACTCCCCACTGGTTACAGTACACCACAAGCTTGAAGTGTTACTAAAGTGGGTCACTTCCCGTTTTAGAGAAGATAAAGATTAGTGACAGGGTCTGAGCCAAATTCCCGGTCGATGTCTGCGAAAATTTAGGCGCAACTCCGAGTCGCGTCAGGCAACACGCATCTACTTCCGAGATTTGTTTGTTTGTTTGTTTATTCCATTATAGTGACTGCAGGCCCTTTAGGGCCTATGGCGCACTTAAAGTACAGAGTAATCTACCAATGCGGTCTAAAAGCTACAAAGTTTCAAGGAAAAGAGGAGTGACATAAAGAAAACAAAGAGGAGGTATGATCTAAGGAGGTATAAGTGAGGAGGGTATGGAGTTTTGCGACAGTGATCGCTAATAAAGAGGGGCGCGCATATAAGTACAAAACACTGGTAATCACTACATTGAAAGCATTGAGAGCTATGAAAACATTTTGCTGAGCTTGCGTGCAAGGAAGAGGAGGACCATCTGTGGGTACCAGCCTCGATATAAATAAATAAATAGTGATGAGAGGGGAAAGCGGAGAATAAAGAAAGCGGCCAGGAGTTAGTGGCCCGAGTCCGGAGGGTCGGCGTCCGGGATGGCAGGCTCGTCCCGAGGGAACAGATGGGGGAAACGTCCGGAGTCCTTGATGAAGCTCAGTACTGGTCCAAGGCGGGCTTTAGGGCCCACTAGAGCGCGGAGAGTCAGCGGGCAGTTCCGTAGGGCGGTACGGAGCACACACCGCTGCTCTACAAACCCCCGGCATACGATGAGGAAGTGCGCCGGGGTTTCCAGAACGCCGCACCGAGCACAGAGGGGGGACTCTGCGCGCCCAATGCGATGGAGGTGTGCATTGAGGGGGCATGGCCAGTACGCAGCTGGGTCAGGGCTGCGCACTTGCCGCGGTTCCGGTCCTTGTAGAGGGCTCGTACGCTCCGGACGGGTGGGTTGAGGTCCGCCGGGCGGAGCTTCTTCGCGCTCTTCGACTTGGTCCAGTCGGCCTTCCATTGCTTGCTCGCTCGGGTCGTACGAGAGGCAATGAGGGCCGCCGCACTGGGGGGGAGAGGGCGAGTGAGGAGCCGGAGTCGCCCCGGCTGGTTAGACTCGGGGCCCTGGGCAGCGGTCTTTGCCTCGGCATCGACCCACTCGTTCGCCTCTATGTTTTCGTGTCCCGGTACCCAGTGTATGTCCAGTCGGAGGTTCTGACGTTGCTTCTGGAGACGTTGGAGTTCCGTCCGGAAGGCATCCAGGAGGTACTGGCCGGATTGAGCCTTCGGTGTCTGGATGGCAGAGATGGCGGGCTGGCAGTCGATGAACAGGGTGGCCCGGGTGGCACGGGGGGTGGCCCTGATCAAGTCGAGTCCAAGGAGGGCTCCGCATACCTCCGCTTCGAACACCGTGTGTTCCTGAGTGGTCCCAAGGTAAAGTCGGCGCACGTCCGGGGAAAAGCTTGGCCCCTCGGGTGGTCGGACAGGTCCTCCTGGCTGCTGTGAAAGGGATAAACGAGGAGAAGAAGGGATTACAATAGAAGAAATAAAATTACATGCTTGCTGAGAGAGAGAGAGAGAGGGAGAAGAAGAAGAAGAAGAAGAAGAAGAAATTTGAGAAATAATACCCGGCTGAGTTGCCCCCATTCCTTCCACCCCGCGAGTCTTGCGTCTCGTGTATTCGTCGTAAGGGACTCGGGGCCGTCCGCCTATTGCGATGGCCGCTGCCCCGATCCCCCCTTTGTATCCGGATCCATCGCTGAAGATGCAGAGGGAGCCACTTGCGATCGCGGCCTCTGCAGCTTCTTTGGCGGCCTCCCTGGATCGAGCTGGGTGTGCTGTTAGGTACGTGATGGCAAGATCTTGACTGGTGACGGGGCGGATGGTTTCCACCGGTCCGTGCAGTTCAGGGAAGGCGGCCATGAGCTTGTGGATGACCGAACGGTGCCTCCGGACTCCCCGGCGACAACGTTGGACCAGCGGCTGCAACGGATGGCTCTTGGGGAGCGTGCAGAGACGAACGGCGGCCTTGAACGTGGCCAGCTGGAGTCGTAGTTGCGCTGGGAGTAAGTAAGCATGGTAGTCGGCCATGTCAGTCGCGGTCGTGGTAAGGGCTCCAGTGATTAACTTGGCGGCTCGTCGCTGCAACTTGGCCACCGTTCGCGTGAGGCCGACATCCCCAGCGCGTCGCGTAGGGCCTTTGTGGACTGGCTCGTACCATGCCAGGAGAGCGTATTTGACTCTCGGGAAGACCATGGCGAGCACCAGTTGGCGCATGTAGCCATGCGGGATCTTCAGCCGGCTCAAGGCCCCCAAGGTCCTCGTCCCTCTGGCCATGGCTTGCTCAGCATGGAACTTGAAGGAAAGCTTGTCATCTAAGATGACCCCGAGGTACTTGCACTGCTGCCAGCTAGCTGATTGAATAAAGTACAGCCTTGCTGTAAAACCTTTTTTGCATTTCATCCAGCAAATGCTGGCTGATTGAATACAGTGTAAAACAGCCTTGCTGTACTCTGATCAAGGGGATGCATACCTAGGGAATACTAGGCCTGCAATACCTATTGGGAATATAGCACTGGATAATAGATTAATGCATTTGTATACCCACCGCTTTTTTGAGCTATTTATAGTGTCCAGGCACTACTGATTGACAGTATGCTGTAATAAATCAGAATTTCATAATTTCTGCCCGTTTTGGCATTTGAGGCACATCAGGGTCTAGGACCCTGAGGTCCGGCAGGTTCCAGGTCACCTGGAGCTGTTACCGCTTCAGGAGGTTGTGGGAATAAATTCAAATTAGCCTTTGCAGGCCCTACAGGCATCCAAAAATAGCGCGAAAATAGCCAATAAATCAGAAAATATTCTGGGGCACTGCCGCTTTGCTCTAGCGTGGGAACTACGCATTGGGACGACCCAAATAGGTTACGGGGGTGTTCTGGGCCACTCTGGGCCCTTCCTAAAGCGGTAAAATCATTATAAAATAGATAATTATATTTGCACTTGAGTGCATATATGCAGGCTTCCCCTGGGCTTACCGGCTGCATATAAAATACAATAAAATCGGATTATATTAGTAGGAGCATATTGAACACGTTTCTGATAGCTATATATGGTAATTCCAGCCAGGAACATACCAGAAATGACAAAACACATTCCGGTTGACATGCTAATGCTACCGGGCTCATTTTATCACAATAGGATACCCCCGGGATGCAAATTTTGGTGGGATTCTACTGGGGCATACTACAAGAGTCCAAACAGCTGTCAATCATGGTGGGGGAGTCATTTTACGTAGCACAGTGGATTATTCTTTTATTTAAATGTCATTTTCATTACTGTACTTCTACTACACGTAATGATGCGTGTAGATAGTCGAAATGGATCAGAATGACGGGGGGAGTAAGAATATGCAGCCAGAATTGTCACACGGTCTCTGGGTATGAAAATAATACACTTTTATGTTTACATGTGCATGCGAAAATTGCACAGCCTCTACAGACACCCCTGTATGTGCTACAAATGTACTAATACCTTTGATTAGCTGTATATATGTCTCACGTATACTCCACAAAGTTTCACGTCAATCGGAGCTTGCATTGAATTGATATTAAGCCTACAATATTGAGAAAGAATGGTCATTTATAATTTTACAGGAGGCTTACAGGTCAGGCACATGATGCCAAACAGCCACCATAAGTATCCTAAACATATTCCAATTGCATGTTTGGGGTTCAGATGGAATCTACAGGTTATATGTGTTTTGGACATGTTATATGTATACTGATATTACAAGTAGCAATCCACCCTACAATGTTGCATATGACTTGCACATTCCAACTACACCTCAAACATGCATTTGGAATATGTTTAGGATACTTATGGTGGCTGTTTGGCATCATGTGCCTGACCTGTAAGCCTCCTGTAAAATTATAAATGACCATTCTTTCTCAATATTGTAGGCTTAATATCAATTCAATGCAAGCTCCGATTGACGTGAAACTTTGTGGAGTATACGTGAGACATATATACAGCTAATCAAAGGCATTAGTACATTTGTAGCACATACAGGGGTGTCTGTAGAGGCTGTGCAATTTTCGCATGCACATGTAAACATAAAAGTGTATTATTTTCATACCCAGAGACCGTGTGACAATTCTGGCTGCATATTCTTACTCCCCCCGTCATTCTGATCCATTTCGACTATCTACACGCATCATTACGTGTAGTAGAAGTACAGTAATGAAAATGACATTTAAATAAAAGAATAATCCACTGTGCTACGTAAAATGACTCCCCCACCATGATTGACAGCTGTTTGGACTCTTGTAGTATGCCCCAGTAGAATCCCACCAAAATTTGCATCCCGGGGGTATCCTATTGTGATAAAATGAGCCCGGTAGCATTAGCATGTCAACCGGAATGTGTTTTGTCATTTCTGGTATGTTCCTGGCTGGAATTACCATATATAGCTATCAGAAACGTGTTCAATATGCTCCTACTAATATAATCCGATTTTATTGTATTTTATATGCAGCCGGTAAGCCCAGGGGAAGCCTGCATATATGCACTCAAGTGCAAATATAATTATCTATTTTATAATGATTTTACCGCTTTAGGAAGGGCCCAGAGTGGCCCAGAACACCCCCGTAACCTATTTGGGTCGTCCCAATGCGTAGTTCCCACGCTAGAGCAAAGCGGCAGTGCCCCAGAATATTTTCTGATTTATTGGCTATTTTCGCGCTATTTTTGGATGCCTGTAGGGCCTGCAAAGGCTAATTTGAATTTATTCCCACAACCTCCTGAAGCGGTAACAGCTCCAGGTGACCTGGAACCTGCCGGACCTCAGGGTCCTAGACCCTGATGTGCCTCAAATGCCAAAACGGGCAGAAAAATTATGAAATTCTGATTTATTACAGCATACTGTCAATCAGTAGTGCCTGGACACTATAAATAGCTCAAAAAAGCGGTGGGTATACAAATGCATTAATCTATTATCCAGTGCTATATTCTCAATAGGTATTGCAGGCCTAGTATTCCCTAGGTATGCATCCCCTTGATCAGAGTACAGCAAGGCTGTTTTACACTGTATTCAATCAGCCAGCATTTGCTGGATGAAATGCAAAAAAGGTTTTACAGCAAGGCTGTACTTTATTCAATCAGGTATACAGCTAATGCTGTAATTCATTCAATAAACTAGCTGGCAGGACTGGTACTTGGCCGAGGAGGAGGGCTTGATGATATGTGACCGGAACTGAAGTGCAAAGTCGACTCCTTCTGGACGGTGCTTCCGGCCCCAGAAATGGACCAACTGAAACTTGTCGTAGTCGAACCTGGATCCATTGAGGGTTCCCCACTGGTCGGCTGCCCGGAGGAAGGTGTCGAGCTTGGTGATGTTGTCCGTTACGGTGTTGGACACCACTAGCTTGGCCGTGTCGTCGATAAAGCCAGAGGACGGGTCCGTTCGATACGCTGGGAGTCGTAGGAGGTCGGAATTAAATAACAGATACAGGATGGGCGAGAGGGGGGAGCCTTGGGGAATTCCCAGTGGAACCGGCTGCGGTGGCGAGATGTGGTCGTCGAACGAGAGGGTGGTGGTGCGGCCGGTCAGGAAACTTTGAATCCATGTAACCAGGATGGCCGGGATTCCACTGGACTTGAGTTTCGCGAAGAGTGACGGGTGGGGTACCGTTGGGAAGGCTTGAGAGATGTCCATGAACAAGACACTCGCAATCCTCCCTGTGCGCCACGCATCCTTGACCTTCTGGGTGAGAAACAGGATCGCATCCGACGTGGTGCGTCCCGGACGTCCGCCAAATTGGTTTGCAGGCAAGAGGCCGTATTCCTCTGCCATTGCCGCCACTCGTGCTGCCACCACGGACTCGAGGACTTTCCCGAGTGTGTCCTCCAGGGCGACCGGCCTGTATGCTTTAGGGGCCGTGTAGTCGCTCTTCCCCGGCTTGCGCAAGGTGACGGTATTGTACCGCCGCCACCTAGCCGGGAAGTGTCCGAGTGCCAAAGACACTTTAAGGACCCGTAGGAGGACGGGGCCCAGGAACGCTCGGGCAGCCTTAATGGCCATGTTGGGTATTCCCGAGGGTCCCGGGGCCTTGAACGGCGCCAGCCTCGCTATGGCTTTGTCGATGTCGGCCTGGATGAATGGTTCGAAGAGGATGGTGCGAACGGGCTCTTCAACCGGGTCCGGCGGGTGGTACGACCCCAAGGCTTCAGGAAAGAAGGTGTTGAAGAGTATGTTACTCTTCCCCTTGGTGTCGGACACCAGTCCGTCTGGTCCTTGGAGGGCCGGGACGCGAGCGTTGGACTTGGGGGCTTCGTCTGTGTACCTCGCGGCCGTCCAAAGTTGAGCTTGGGTGAGCTCGTCCAGAAACTGCTTCCAGTGCGCTTTCTTCTGACGGGTGATCTCCGCAGTGTAGCGATTCCGGGCTTCTTTCATTGCTTTCCATGACGCATGCGATCGGTCGGTCTTGTGGATGTTCCGCTGAGCTTTCCGGTATGTTTGACGAAGAGCGGAGAGCTGAGGGGTCCACCACCGGTTGCGGTACTTGGAAGACTTGGTGACCGGTGTCAGGGCCTTCAACACATTGGAGATACCAGCCTCGAGCTGTTCGACCAGTGAGTCCAATTTAGCTGTCGTCTCTACCTGGGAGGGGAGGGGGTGGGTTTCGAAGTGTTTGGACACCCGCTGCGAAAAATCCTCCCAGTCTACCTCGCGGAACCTCGGTTTCGCGGCCGGGATCAAATGGTCCGGGCAAATATTGAACTCTGCCTCCAGGCCAAGGTGGTCCGACGCATCCCCGTCAAACGTTCGACAGTAGGTCAGGAGAGGTAAGAGGCTATCTCCTGAAACCAAGAGCAAGTCGAGCGTCGACCATGTCTGGTGGACTGACGACAGGAATGTGGGGGTTCCCGGCTCTAGGCAGAGTTCCAACCCATGCTTCACAATGATGTCGAGGAGGGGGTCCGCCGCGCTCCGCGCAGAACGCGCCGGGTGCAACGGGCCCGCCCATAGGGGATCGTGCTTGTTGAAGTCTCCAACGAGTATGATCGCCTCCTCGGCGTCCGGCTTGACGAACTGGCCTTGCAGATGCGCAGAAAGGGCCTCGATCGTGTGTGTGGTGTCGGGTGGGTTGTAAATATTAAAAAGGGAAATAGATAAATTATGAATAATAATGCGGATTGCAGAAATATTAGCGTGGGGGAGGGCAATGGAGGAATAAGAGCAAGAGGGAATTCGCTTGCTCACATAAATGAAACATTTTATCGCGTCGCCCCCCCTGAGGGTAGCGGCGTGACCCTGTCCCAGTTATGCGGGCAAAGCGAAGGAAAGCGGGCGAATGTAGGGGGGGGGGGTTCTTGTATGCATAAAATATCAAATAAAGAAGGGTCGGAATTATTTAAGAGAGAAACGAGGACCTCGTAACGGCGATTGCAGTTAAGTGACCGTATTCTCAGACCATGGTTGGATGGGGTGTAGCAATTCATTCGAGGGAGGGAGGGGAGGAGAAGGGGTGAAAGGAGAAGTCTCCACCTGAGAAATAACAACTTGTTCCCGCTTGAATGCTCATTGCGCGAGCGTGCTCCGTCTGTCTAGTTGAGCATCGTGGGTCGTAGGCATCGTGGTTTCCTCCACAGTTGGCGCATTTTTTGTTTTCCGGGTGCGAGCATTCGAGTCCAGAGTGGGGTCCGCCGCAATGAGCGCATGTCTGTTCGTGAGCCTTGCAGCTATAGCTCAGGTGCCCCCATTTCTGGCACTTCCGGCACTGGCGCGGGCTTGAAAAATACCGACGCGCGTTGAGGAGCAGCGCTTGGACTCGGACTCCCTGATCGATCAGGTTGTCTGCTGCCTGTTGGTTGTCCAGGAAGACGACCCAACTGCCTGTTTTCCGGCTGTTCGGGAGTCTGTCCTTTGGGACTAGCCACCGGGCTTCCACTATGGTTGACGGGGATGGGATCAGAGACGGGTTCTGCGCGTGAAGGTCGCGGCGGTACGTCTCCTTTGCTGGGTCGTAGAACAGGGGGACGTCCTGTATGACGACCCCGTAGTGCGGGACACTGACTTTTGCCCCTGCACCCAGCGCAGTCGAACACTGCGCCGCATTCCTAACCACCTGATCAGCAACGCCTGAGTTCTTAAAGCGTACCGTGATTTTCGTGCCACTCCTATGAGGCTGCACTCCTGCCACAGCAACATTGCTTAATCCCTTCACGCCACTCCTCTTCATGGCCTCTTCCACCCATTCCTGCACTTCCTCTCCTGTGCCTTTAGCCTTCGCTTCCGCCTCCGTGTTCCTGACGATCTTGATCATCACCTCGTCTGTTCGGGTCCGCTTGGGTGGGGCCTCGGTAGGCGCTCTGGCTGCTGCTGCCGCGTACGTGAGTGTCGTTACCACCGGTGGTGCGCTGATCTTTGCATCGATCGCTTCAAGGCGCTAGACAATGGTTGATAGTGTCGGCACGGCTGTAACGGACGCGAGTAGGCGGTCGCACAGCGTGTCGAGCGCTTTTACGTTTTTCTGGGCCATTTTTGTCCCTCGCACGAGCTTCTTGATTGCCGAGATCAAACTTTCGGCCTCATGGCCGCTATTCGTGTCCAGGAGTGCATATACGTCGTCACAGGTAAAAGAAGTAGAGGTAGAAGTAGAGGTAGCTATAGAATTTTGAGAAATATTGTGTTCTGCCACCGTATCCGCTTGACTGGACATGGTGGTTCTACTATTTACTTCCGAGATACGAGGCAAGAATTCCCACGACCAGCCTTCAAGATGTGTCCCGGAACCTTTGCCAACTGCACCTTATAATCATATATTAATCAGCTCAGCGATACTCAAGCATGCACACAGAGGCCATCACACGAAAGAGAAGAATGTCCAAACAAGCTCGAGAGGAAAGATACTCATAGTCGGTAAGCCTCTGAAAAAGTCAAGTTTCTGGCCATAGATAGGAATTCCGTCACTACCAACTTCAACCGCTTCTTTTTGAATACAACAACTCCTTTCTCATCACCTGCATTTCTCTCCGCGACACTCGAGAAGCGTCTGCACGAAAGTGCGGACCGTTTGCTTATTACTTAGGAGTCACCAGTGCGATGTCTTGGCATGCTCGGTCTGGCCTCGTCGGAACGACAAGCATCCTTCAGCACCATCTTAATCCTTGCTGAGTACTACACGGGATCCTGTACACCAACGTCGCCTCCTAAGGTAGGTACTCTGACTCTACCTCCGAATAAAGCAGTATCAAAGGTATGCACGCTCCTCGGTTATTCTTTGCTCCCTGTTGAGTGAGGGATGAGCGATTGTCTCCGCATACTAACACGATAAGCAGCACACCTTTTGGTCATTATCCCAGTGACGGGTCATCGTCACTCAGAACAGGGGCGAGGGCCCGGTCCCCTATCTACTCATTGTACTGTATAGAGGCGAACAGCCTGGATTTTGACGCTGTTATCATCTTCGTCCTTTTATCAAGCTTCTTGCGCCTAATCGACAAGATATGTGAACGAGACCAGTATTTCAGAAGCAGGTGCTATTTACTCCGTAGTATAGCTTGCAGAAGTCTCGTGTTCACGCTCGCCGGAAAATTTAAGATGATACGTACAGAGCGTGAAGAGGCATTAAGGATAGAGACAAAAAGGCTTCAGCCGCGAATAATAATACATCCGGAATTGACCGGCGAGGTAGATCATCTTGATCGGAATCTGAACTTGAGAACTGGCAGTCACGTCACTACGTCTGTGCCGATAAGCCGAACAAGGACTGCAACAGTGCAGCCAGTGCTTTGCAGAGAGCTTTCTCTTCGACGCCGGTGTCCTGCTTGTTAACGCCGAGTCATCTATTGTAACTCTCTCTTAACATTGCAGGAGATCGTTCCTTCTGAGACGGATAGGTAGCTGCAACGTACGGCGTCACTGACAAGGCCACAGCTTCGTGGATGGGCCTAATTATAATTCAGTGAACAGTCTCCAGTCCAGTGACGCCGTTTTAGTCTTACCGGTACACCCGCCTCCAACGTCAATTTTACATTGAACCGGCCGCAGTCATGACCTCAAAGCTCTCCTCTGGTCTTGCACATAGTCGCTCCTCAGCCAATCTGAGAGACGACTCAGGTTTCCAGGTGAGCTGCCAACCCTCGTTATAACATCCTCGTTCTGCTTAAAACCCCTATCTACAGCTAGGCGCGAACTCCTTTGTCAAGAAGTTAGGTCTAAAGCTCTTCACGAAATCCAAGCTCCAGCCAAACTCGAAGTCCAAGTCAAGACGAGGGAGCTTGGCAGGCGGAGTCAACAACCCTTACGCGCAATCCGGCCCGGGGTCTCGTGCAACTCGTTCAATGGACATTCTACGCAAAACGCAGCCGTTTGAGTCGATGCTGGCCGTGAATACTGCTGGTTACTTAGATGTTGATGTTGACGCGGAGGCAATGAGGCATAGCATGGATGACACTGGAAGGAGCTCTTCGTCGCGAGAGTGGAAGTCACCCCTACATAGCGATGTCGGTGGTAAAGGGAGCGTGGCGCATGGCCTTGCAGTCGCTACTCTCGTTGCGAGTGCAGAAGTCGGCGTGCAGGTTGCGCCTGCGCAGCGTGTATCATTCTCAAATGATCATTCTGCTCCTACAATAGATGTTGCACAGCCCGACCGTCAAGGGAAGCCACGCACGCAATTTGATCATCCCAACAAGCATAGCACGGTTAGTGTTTCGCCGACGAGTACAAGTATCAGTGCCGTGCGGAGTGGTATTGGGTTAACATCGACTGCTGGGAAATCAAAGTCTAGACCGGGGCAAGGTGTAGGGTATTCAAGTATAGAGGTGAGTATATTTATCTTGTGATATTGGTATCAAAATTTCTGACAAAGTTCGCCTCATCGTTTGGATCTACGCGAATTAATGCTTGCACCGTTCGCTTCGCATCAACACTAGGCCGACCAACCGGAAGCAAATGTCGTTAATAATCTATCAGAATCACATAAGCAGCCTAGCACAGGATTAGCGCCCATCTCATTGGCCGTGGGTTCCCTGCAGCACGTACCAGTCCACTCTCTGTCCTCTCCACCTTTCTCTTCTACCTCGACTTCAAGGTTAAGCCCGACAACGGGTCTACCTTCAGGGCGCGCAGCCGACTCGCATCACAGCCTTTTGACCGCCGCTGGACTTGATATCTCGAGCATGGAAACGTTACGCGGACCGGTTTCATTGGCTTCTTCTGCATCTGTATCTGTATCTACAACAACAAAAGATGCGGTTACGCAACAATCAAGCTTGTCCACCCCCACTCGAGCGCCTGCACCCCGACTCAATTCTCTACCTTCTCTCCCGCCTCTCAGCACGATTTTCTCGCATTTGAAGCGAGTCACCGAATCTCAAAATGTGCAACCGACTCGAATCATAGCTTTCTAACCGACGCTGGACTTCCTGAGCATGAAAACGTTACGCCGCGCCTGCTGTTGTGACAGTTCCTGCAATGGGGAATCCAAGTCCGACTAAGGCCACACGACCGCCGTTGCCAACTACTCAGCACGTAAAGGGTCAGGCGTAGACGTCTCTCCGCAAGATTCGGGCGACATCCCTCACCTCACAAACAACGCCAACAAAGTCGTCAACTTCTCTGACATCACCAACGTCCCCAGTTTCATCTCCAAGCCGGACGCGAGCTCAGAATGCGCAGGTGGTGCTGAGCCCCGACAAGCGCCTGCCGACGCCGCCAGAAGAAATGCAGCCGGAGAGAAAAGCAATCGCTTTGGCTTCGACTACGCCAGTGTCTAATGCTAATGTTAATCATGGAAGCGCATCGGCAGCATCGGTGTACCTGAGTCCGGATTACGTAGCGAGCAAAGCTCGTGGGGGTAACGACACCGGCAGCGGCAGTAGCAAACCGCGTCCTTCCTCAAGTTCGGCAGCACCTGTAACGGTGTCTCCCTACCCAAGTCGAATACCCGCACACTCGCATGGACAGAAGCAGGTGTCGAGCCCGTTGGCTGTGTCGACGAGCACGAGTGCACGCCAGGCAGACGGTCAGGTGAGGAGGAGGGAGAAGGAGCAGAGGGAGCGCGATAGGGAGGCGACGTATGGCCTCCCGACCCCTCCAGACTCGGACCTCCTCAGAAGTCGACTACCTCCCGATTCGCAAGCTCAAGCTCGACGAATGTGAGCACCGTTGCTGTCGTTGGCGGTCAGCGTCGACCTCGCTCCGCACATGGACATGAGAAACAGGCTTCGACTTCGTGTCCCCGAGCGCATACGGAACCCAAGCGTCGTATCGAAACTGTTCCTTCGCAAGCCTCCCAGACGTGCCAGTCTTCGACGATCCCGCCTACACCGCCGGCGAAATCCGCTCCGTTGCGTTGCGACTCGCGTCAGCAGGAGGAGCCATCGGCGGCCTCTTCCACTAGAACCTCTCGAGTACACAGGCCGTAGCTGCATCTGCACCAGCACCCATGCAGAGACGGACTGTCTCCCGTGGAACAGATGATGCGCATAGTAAGGTCCTGTGAAAGGCATTCAAAGCATCTTGTTCAGCTGGGACATAATCGTACCACGAAAGCGACATGAGCTCGAGTCCGGACTTGCACAGGAAGCGCTCGAAGTGGAAGTTCTGGAAGTGACCAGGGAAGTGAAGCTGCTTGTGAATGATAGGATGTGATGATGTCCGAAGGATACGTATGTAATGATGTTTCTCTTCCCTCCACCTTCTTAAAACGCTTTGTTATGTTGCTATTTTCTTCCCCGTCTCCTCTTCGCTTTCTCCTATTTACTGCATAAAGACGCTCCCATGGTCATCATTCTTATAATATTTTTTTCGTTGCCATTACTCCATGCCTCCAACTTCGCATTAGTTGCACGCACTTTCGCTACAATAAGGACTTGCCTTCCTTGCCGACATTCATTTAGAATTTTCTCCATCTCTTTCCCCCCCTTTTTTGTTCTCCTTTTCCCCCCGCTCACTGCTTTGCTTCTTTTCCAACCCAATATCGCGGACAGAGAACAGACGATTAGCAACTGCTTAGCTTTTCATCAATTTGATATCGTAGTCCTCTAATGATCATCATCATGTCGATTTCTTTTTTTTTCTTTATCTATACATGAACTCTACACTCATATCTTCCTCATACGAATGGACCGTTGTTGTTTTGCTCCTGGTCGATTACTTGCTTTCTCGAGTTCTAGGCTCAAATATTTCTTTCTTTCTCTTTTCTTTTCTTTGCTTCTAGGATGAGATTCGAGTCAAAGAGATTTTCACACCTAATTTCCGTGGACCCTTTTCCTAAATTGCGACCCAAGAGACATTGTATACGAGTATAGTGGAAGTTGATGGCAGTGTAAATAAAGAAATTTAAATCTCTTCTTTGTGTTACAAGAATGTTCAAGTTGCAGATTTAAATCAATATATGCGCGTCGCTACAGGTTCTCAAGCTTGGTTAAACACTTTATTCGATCCAGCAAGACGATAAAACAACAGCATCACAACATTATGATTACAACAAAGCAGCAACTCGAAAGCAATAACGGAAATAGAAAACAAAAACATATACGAGCAGGAAGTGAACCTTGGCTTACATACCGCGTCCTTTGGGAGACTGTAGCGTGAAGCGACAAGAAGAAAGAAAGGGAAAGATGACTGGGATATTGCTGAATTAAATTCACGATCCTACACAGGTCTAGAACCACAACTTCCACAGCGATGGTGGCTAGACATCATCAAAACTGTCGCAAACTCTACGGGGATGACGAATTGAAAACCTCCGGGCATGGTGACCGAGGCTGACCCATGATGTTGCTGCTCTGAAATATAATAAGATGTTAGTTGGATCATACATTGAGAGTGGAGAGTTGCTCACCCTGAGGCAGTCCAGTACTAGCTCCGGTAGTTCCAGCGTAGGTTTGGGGATAGTTATTATGTGTATAGCTGTTCGCAGTGCTAGAAGGGCCAGGAGCAGGTTGACTGTGATACTCGAAGGCGCTCGGAGGTGGCTGCCATTGCGTAGGTACGTTGGTGACACTCGGGTGAGATGGATGGAAGGGCATGTCAGGCATTGAGCTGGAACCATGCTGTGAGTACGCGTAGTTGACCACTGGCATAGGCGCTTCGTAGGCGTTGGTGTCTTGTGTATGTGTGGCAGTCGACGTCTGGACCGTAGAGCCGGTCCCGACCAATGTGTTTCCACTAGTACCAGAAAGAATTTGAAGCATGAGCTCCGTCATCGGTTTCTTATGTTGAAATAGACTTACTTGTGGCCGACAGATGAATCGAATCCAGGTTGTACATATGCTGCAGCTTGATCAACCTCCAATGTGACGCTAGGGTCGAGTCGAAAGCTAGTAGTAAGAGACTCGTTGATTTGCGACATTGTGCGGGCGGAGATGCGGAGATGTGGTATCAGGAGCCGTAGAGATAGTCAAAGGAAATGTGGGGACTTGAGGAGGAAATGGCCTCTGTGTCCATGCTTAAGTACACCGCCGAGCGAGGAGTCGATGGATGTTGAGGAACTCGGAAGCAAAACTTGAAGTGTACGTGACCCAAGCGTACGGTAACTTCTTGAAGCGTGCGGTGGAAGGAAATGGGAGTAGTAACCCTGGACCCATGCGTACGGTGCCGGTCTTGCTCTACATCATGATTAGTATATAGCGGGAACGGCGCTAGACTCGACAGCCAGTCGTGAATTTATCGGATGGTTGGTAGTTAGATAAATTAAGCGACTGGAAGGACTCAATCAGGAAATAGGAGAGTCACCTCAAGCTCTCTTCAATCTCCTTTTTTGCATTCTGCTTTAGAGGAAGGACCCTAAGTTCGTGTGAGTCTCAAGCCAAAATGAGTATGCAAGGCCAAATAAGTAGAGCGCGGCAATTGCCCGCCAAAGTCACACGCGATTTGTGCCGGTTATAGTGGCGACGCGCGAAGCGCGTTTTCTCCTTTCCTACTATCGCATCGTATTTATGTAGATAAAATTATGAACTATAGCACACCATTAAAGCGCCCATTAGGGGTAAGCAAATGCGAGCGTCTTTCCGCTCCCTGTCCCTACGTCAAGGACAACATCCTGGCCCGACAATACAGCTTTGGCTGTATCTAATTGCCAGTCGAAAGGCTCGGAACCAAAAGTTTGACGGCCCAATGACCTCAGAGCTTCTCTGTCGATCTCTCTGGGCTCATAGGACTTCATAGTAGATAGATAGTATTGTTTAAAACAGAAAAATCTTCATGTATTCGCTATCTGATTCTAATACAAGTTATTTCAAAAACAAAAAAGTCCCGGCCCTCGGAAAGCTTCCGGCTACTTAAGAACCCGGCGAAAATCTGCGCTTAATAATCAGGCACACTGTGACTTACAGGTCACAATGAGGTGACTGACCTAAGTCCTGATTGAGTCCGACCAGTCGCTTCATCTACTCAACCATGAAGCGCTGGTTACGAGTCTAGAACGGCGCGGCCCCGCGGGTCTGCCAGTGTACTGAGCTTCTTCATCACTGAAGAACTCCGAGGAGTCTTCCCATTGCCCTGTTTCCCAACGACCAGGACCTGGACAAGCGAATCTTGGCTTTCTTAATTCTCCGCTTCACGCTCCCTCTCCTTCCTTTCATTATTATTCATTACTTATAGAGGGCACAGACAAACGGTACCCCTCTCCTGCCAACCGCCTACATGCTCAACAAATTGTATCAACAGTCTCTCTGTAGACTCGTAACCAGCCGCTTCATAACTCCCAACCATCCGATAAATTTCAAACTGGCTCGAGTCTAGTCTCTCTGCAGTGTTACCAACCTTGTACTCTTACCTCTATATGCGCCCCCCCCCCTTTTTTTTTCAGCGAACCTTCGCAAAACTGTACCACTATCATCACTTATACCTTCATAGATCATACCTTCCTCTTTTCCTTGAAACTTACTTCACTCTCTTATTACTAGACATAGATCTTTCATTTGCACGGTAGATTACTCTGTACCAGTCTCCTAGCCACACCCTCCGACTGACTCTGTACTTTAAGTGCGCCATAGGCCATAAAGGGCCTGCAGTCACTATAATGGAATAGACAAACAAACAAACAAACAAACAAATATGATACCGTATGCTTGGGTCCAGGGTCACTACACTTCAAGCTCTGCATCCTTAACATCAAAGTTGACTCCGAGTCGCTCAGCGGTGTACTTAAGCATGGACGACGCCAGTTCCTACCCAAACCCTCCCACGGTTCGGAAGAGGCCGAAGCCTCAGGTCCAAGTTGAAGTTGGGACCCTTTCTACTGACCGGAGTGCGTCATCCCAGTCTCCTACCCAAACATGTTAAGGAAGCAAAACTTGAAGTGTACGTGACCCACTGAGTGTACGGTAGATAGTGAAGTAGTGACCCTGGACCCAAGCGTACGGTACTAGAACTTAGACCGGCGGGTCTTGCTCCATTAAGTAGGGCACGGCGCCTCCGAGTCGGGACGTCTTCACCCTGTTTTTCACGACCAATCGCCCCCAGGACCTGGTCAAACGACTCTGAGTCTTGGCTTTCTTTATTCTCCGCTTTGCGCTCTCTCTCTAGACCCGCAAGCCAGTCGTGAATTTATCGGGTGGTTGGTAGCACCTACGTGAAGCGGCTGGCTGGTTTACGAGTATAGGTAAGCCTCTAAAAAAGTCAAGTTTCTGGCCACAGGCATCGACTCATGCAACCCATCATCCTACAGTACCGACTTCAATCTCTTCTTTTCAAATACAAATAACCCCTTTCTGCTTCACCCGCATTCCTCTCCGCAATAGCTCGAACAGCGTCTGTATAAACGTACGGAGCGTTTGCTCAGTAGTCACCAGTGCGATGTCTTGGCATGTTTGGTTTTGCCCCGGTGGAACGACAAGCAAGACGGAGTTTGTCCACACAAGCGGGGCTGATCGCGAGCCCATACACCTCACCATGTTCTTGACCGCAACAGCTAGAGTGGTGGCCAACATTTGCTAGGTGCCATATGGCAAGTCTTAATCTTTTTTACAAGAAACAGTTCAATTAAAAATACTGACAGTTGCTTCAAGGAGTACTTACTCCTTCTTCAAGTACGGTTATTTTATAATTGCTAGTGCCATACTGGTAAGTGTCAACCTTGCAAACTTGATATCGGAATATTTTTGGATGTGCAAAGACTGGGTCACCGTTAGTCATTGGTCTCTTCTCTCTTTCTTATCGACACAGTACATTTCACCATTATCATCCATTAGAACTCCCTTGCTCTGTCTACATTGCCACTCAAGCCTGTGCTTCGCTGATCTGACACTCTCTCAACCATTCCTTAATTCTCGCTCGTGAATTTCAATTGTTGGAATCTTTGATAGAAGGGCTGGCGTTCTTTAATGGCAATTGTCACTTATTCAACGCTTCCTAATGTTTGCATCTTCTGTTGAGCGATTCCGCGATTTCATGCGCACCGCCTGGAAACTAAGTCTCGAAGCCTACAAATCGTGATCCATCTGAAATCTGCTGTGCACAATTCTTTATTCAAGGCGCTTTGGCCATTATCTTTGTGCGAGGTCAGATCGACGACATCCTCCTCCTTCGACCGGCTTGATATTTGTGTGCTTCTTGTACAAATAATCTTATTCGCACTCCCACCCAAGCGATTCTCTTGCTATACACTACTATACGCCGACTATGAATCTGATCCTTCCTCCCCGTTTTCGTGTTTTCGCTTACTCTCATTTGTCTATGTTTATGCCTTGTCTTCGTTGATTCTCCATCATCTTCCTTTTGGCGTACTAGTGATTTCTCGTTGTTCTATCCGAATCAACTTTGGTAATTTACACAGCCGCCTTCTGCGATACTCAAGCTCTGTGTTCGCCTCTGTTGTTACAATGGATTGGATAGTCCGCAGAAATAGATCTTTACAACCTTGAAGTCTGCACTCGTCTTAAAACGCTAACCTCTTGAGATACTAACGATGTCGATGTTAGTGAAGGCAATACTGTGATATATGTATAATCAAGCCAGGGACAAATAGTTGGCGGGAGTTGGTGCGTTAGTCGCACATAGGGTTAGTCAATATTTACACATGATTCTCAATGAAACGCTAGACTCGTAAACCAGTCGTTTGTTGTCATGTAGACGAAACGACTGGATGCACTCATCAGGACTTAGGGCAGTCACTTTTTTGTGACCCATAAGTCACAGTGTGCCTGATTATTAAGCTTAGTGGCGCAAAATTCTGACGGGTTCTTAAGTTGCCGGTGGCTTTCCGAGAGCCGGTGTTTTTTTTTTTGAAATAACTTGTATTAGAATCAGATAGCGAATACATGCAGATTTTTTGTTAAACCATTACTATCTATCTACTATGAGCTACTATAAGTCCAAAGGGATCAACAGAGAGGCTCTGAGGTCACTAGGCCGTCAAACTTTTGGTTCCGAGCCCTTCGACGGGCAAATTGATACAGCCAAAGCTGTATTGGAGGGCCGGGATGTTGTCCTTGACGTAGGCACAGGGAGCGGAAAGACTCTTGCATTTACCCTAGCATTGGTATTGGATAAAGAAGATATTGCATTAGTTGTTTCTCCATTATCGAGCCTCATGATTGAGCAAATGAAAAACGCACTGATTTCAACAATTGCAGTATGTCACGAAACATTCGAACACACATCTAAAGAAGATGTGTACCGGGTGAGGACATACCTCGATTATGAGTTGATAAGAGCTAATGATCTGATTAGGACATATGCGAGGGTAAATACCGAAGAGTCATAGTCTCACCGGAAATTGCAATCTCACAAAGTTTCGGCGTGTCTGTCTTATCCAAAAAAAAGCTTCAAACGCGGCTCCGGTGCTTCATTATTGATGAAGCACACTGCATAGTCGACTGGGGAAGCTCATTCCGTACGGATTACAGTAAGATCGGTGTACTCCGAGGATGGGTTGCTTCAAACGTACCATTCGTGGTTGCTTCCGCGACTTTGCCAACTCACGTACTTGAAGTCGTACGAAAAGAAGTCAATCTTGACGCTCAAGCGGCCGTTATATCTCTATCAAACGAGAGAAGAAATATTGCATTATCAACGAGGGAAATGCAGTTTGAAGAATCTTCGAGGGCAGACTTACTATTTACAATACCGCGAAATGCAAGGGAACCTCAAGACATCCCAATTACCCTGATCTACGTTAACCTTCGCAAGATATGCGAGGAAATATACGATCGCTTGAAGTTCTTCTCACCAGTTGACTTTCCTGAGGATACCATTGCCTTTTACCATAGTCAACTTGGATCAGCTAGAAAACGAGCACTCGAAGAGAGACTTCGAGTGGGGCAAGTTAGGATACTGATCTGTACAGACGCAGTCGGAATGGTGAGCATGTTATAATAAGTTAAAAGAGAGAACACTTATATTATTGTACCAAAGGGGTGCGATCTACGCAATATCGAACGTGTGGTTTTATGGGATCTGCCCTATACATTTTGTTCTTTGGTACAGCGGATTGGGCGGGCCGCGCGGGACATGTCGCGCTCTGGTGAAGCCATCCTGATAGTCCGCAAAGGTACCAGAAGAAAAGGAGTAACTGCTGCGGATGTTAAAAAACTTCAATCACTGATACTGTCCGACAACGAGAGACTAATCTCACCTGGAGACTCTGATGAGGACGTTAGGATGGAAATAGAGAATGTTGTGGAGGCTAGCGGACACGAGATCAGATGTCTTGATGACGGTGGGAGACGTGTGGAACGCACTGATGAGGGTGAGAGAGAAGAAGCTGTCGAAGGATCAAACGGGCCGAAACCACGTAAAAAGGCTGAGACAAAGATCGAGCGACTAGAGAAAGCGTACCTCACATTGTACGCAAACACTTCATCTTGCCTGCGGAAGGTATGGGACATGTATTTTGAGAACAACAAGAAACGTGAGCAACTGGTGGTTTCAATACTACGAAAAGAAATATAACTCATCTTTTTCTTGCAGCTCGTCTTGTATACAAAAAAAACACCCTGTACAAACACAACCGTCAGGCTCGTTGCTGTTCAAACTGCAGTCCGGCGGACTTCCCTATGGAGGATATTGAGCTTGAAAAAAGACCCGGCTTGAAACGGGGTCGACGTACAACTGCATCAAAAGCTTTTAGCGCATATGCAAAAAAGCGTCTCATACAATGGAGAAAATCCTTGTTTGAACGACTGTACCCGGGTATCTTCATTATCACTGCCGAGTCACTCCTGGACACGGATATCATTGAGAAACTTGCCTCGCAAGGCAATCGAATTTCATCCGCGACTGACATGTTAACAAGGGTGCGCTGGTCCGCGGGCACCGAATCCATTGAAGGCCCTTCGCCGACACCGAACGAGCATGGCCGATCGCTCTTCATTGAGCTCCAGGATATCTACAATGAATACGACAAAACTCATCCAGTGGATCAAGACACTGAAGACGAGTTAGATGACAAGGAGGACGAAGGATTGGACGGTACAGGTGGAGGGGGGGAAAAAAGTAGGCCTACCGCTGCCGGTCGACAGATCCGTGTTCAGACTTCTGGTTCTCAAATCAAATTTGTAATTTCTGCTGCGCCTTCAGAGTAAGCTACCTCTTGATGAATGTAGATTTTTGTCTTTGGATTGGTAGGAATATACTATGGTTGTTATATATAATGTCAGATGTCAATTTCAATGTTAGGTAACAGATAGTCTCACCAATCAAGTATACTAAGAAGCGACTGGTTTACGAGTCTACTTCTAGATCAAGATTACGTGTCAGATCGTGCACAGCGGCAATAGTCCATGCAAATTCTGAGTCTTCTTCCTCTAAGTCTTCCTGCGTAAGTTCTCCATCGTAAGCTTGCGTTGCATTGTCAAATTGGTCAGGAAATGACCCGGTGTCCTCTGATTCTGATTCTGACTCTGACTCCCTATCGTCTGTCGCTTGCGACGGTGTAGATCTTGCTTTGTAAAACGCCTTCCGTGTGTCTTGAACGAAGGTTGTGAAGGCCTTTGGTGTGTTAGTGTACCGGATACCATATGTGTAGAAGTCGCGCGCCTCAAGAGTATCATCATCCCAGCCACGGCCCCGGGAGAAAGATTGAATGGAATGTTTTTTCAAGTATTCCAATAATCTCTCCATGTCCTTTCGAGTGTCGGGAGAAGTGTGCGACGTTCCATTTTGCAGGACCTTAAATTCTTCTCCCACTCTTGTAAGTACATTATGGAGTGCCCATAAACAAAGACTAACGACTCGAAGCCATTCGTCATTTTTATTGACACCCCGAGCCTGGTAAATAATCTGTTTAATAACGCGAGAATGAGCACAAGTTTAAGACTGCCAATAGCAAAAAAAACCCACCTTTACATAGAAGTTCTCGTGTTCCTGGAGAAGATCGAGTTCCTTGAACTGTCCGGGTTTCCCTGACATATTAACCAACCAATTCATGAGATGAGCCTCCCTTTTTTTTATAACCAGTAAGTCAGTTCAACGAACGTAAAAAGGGGGTACAAAAAAAAACACCTTCGAACTGGGTCCATTTGCTTCAGTGTCTGTAGTGTCTCAAACATTGCATCCGCGTATTTTGGCATCGAGCTGGTGCCACGGAACTCAACCATCCAGTATGCGAGTACATTAAGTACCCTTCCGATATCTCCTTCACGAATGGCGGACTTGAATTCCAATAAAATGAGAGCATTGCAATTGAATAAAGTGATGTTCTCCAACACCAGATCTCGGGCCTCTTCAGGTTGACTACGCATTTCCGATACACGGTGTCGAGATGCTATGCGGTTGACAACTCCTTTGGCCATGTCAGTGATGTCTTGCATATCACTGACGTCCTTCACCCACTCAGATAAGGAGTCCCGGCCGCATTCCAGTCGCCATCCGTCGAGAACGTTTGCCGGCAGGGTGAAAGTCAAAATGAGTTCGGACAATGGCTGGAAAGGAGCAAGTTTCGATGCTTTCCAGCCACAGACCATTGGCCGTCGACAAAGTAACGAGTTTACCTTCCAAAGGGACCACAGTGTCCGCCCATTTGGTTTCCCCCAGTACTCGTTACCAACCATACGAGTTCCAGCCATTTTGACGTGAAAAAGGCCAATTAATTTATCGACCCACTTGCTTAGGTTATCGACCAGATCTTCGTCACATCTACGTGTAGCGCATGCCTAAGAATGAGTTCAATGAGCTAACATGTGATGAAGTGATATTAAAAAGTAAACTTGCCTTGTCGATTAATGACCACGTCAAGAGATCCCCGGAGCAAATTATTATACCATGTCTTCGTAGATGCTCCGTACACATTTGTAGCGTTGAACGAATTATTGTATCGATAATCTTGAGGGTACCGTCTATAGAAGACTCGTCGATTGTAAGGTAGGGAAGGGAGTGGTGGACTGTTTTATGCACAGGTATAAGCTGCACAACCGGAGGCGTCGGTCCCTCGCAAAGGCGACTCTTTAAGGATGGATAGTATTGAAATAATATATTGATAGTATGATATATCATAGCGTCTTGAAGTTGCTGTAATTGTGGTAAAGTTGGATGCAAGTCTTCTGAATCGAAATGTAGAATAGGTCGTCGGTATATGCGAGATGCTAGCATAGTCGGTTTGAGGTCGCCCAGACGAACGCCAAAGAGCTCAATTATTGAAGATGTTGTCCCCAATAGAAAACGGGACTTATTGTCCTCGCGCTGTTCAGTGACGTCGTGTCTGAGACACAGATTGTCCCAGCTAATGATGAATGGTGTATCCCTGACGAGGGATCGAATATGTTGAAGACGCTCTGTCGAGAGCTTCTTGAGTCTCCGAACAGCAGTGCTGTAGCACACAGATAGCCCAGCATGATGCAAGACTTCAAAAATTGACCTGGAAGCTCCACTTGCTAAGAGCCAAAAGCTCAGGACAACTTGGAATGCATTTGCACGCTCGCTGCGCGCCTGCGCGAGCATACAAATGGCCGTTCCATATGCCTACGCAGTCCGTAAGTCGAAGAACTCATCTTTAAGCTTAAAAAGACACTCACAAGATCCCGGTCTCTTCTATGTGATTCCAGGTCTTTTTTCGACTTTTGCCCGGTGGCCCGAAGGCACTTCCATAGCAAAGGACAGCGCGCTTCCGTGCGTGTCATAATTTTGGACATAGAGAAACCGGCGAGCAGATTGCTGAGATTTTCAGACGGCACCATTTCATCAACAAGTCTCTCTCCTTCAGTGTTATGCATCAAGCATGCGTGCCCTTATTTGGCCTCTATTTACTCCGTTACCGCATACGGCCCTCCCTCTATTTAACCTATGTGACCTTCCGTGACTTTACCATTTAGCCTTTTAACCTTTTACCTTCGATGCCCCAGTGGGCCCCATTATGCCTCAACATGCCTTACTGTGCCCCCTTCATTTCTTCTTGCCCTCCGTAGCCTCACTCGATGCTTCTTGCCCCAAGTTGCCCCATGTAACGCTTCTTGCCTCACGATGCCCCGAGATGCCTCAACTTAGCCCGAGTTAGCCCAATGTATTATTCTCTTTATCTATTGTTCTCTCTACAGTATATAAGGCATGTACATAGACGCCTCTGGATGACACTTAAGTCAATCCTCCTATAGTCTTTTACACCATCGTACCAAAGACTCTGTTCACCCACGACTTCCGAGCATAAGAGAGCCTCGTTAAAGCGCCAACTCTTTGCTCAACCTTGTTTGTTCACTAAACAACGCTTTTGTCACTTATCATTACCCTGATAAGTCTACCGAAGCCGTGAACGTAACAATTAGGATTGACTTCTTTCCTTAACCCGGAAAGCAGCCAAGACTACCATCACTTGACCTCCCTTTCCAACAACTGGAATTAAACAATCAACCCCTACGAGAACCAATCCGGAATACTTGCAAGGAAGTAAACAACTGGCCATTGTCTACTAACTTTCAAACTAGGAACGAAGGAACTCGAACGACATATTATCGATACACAACTGTATTGTGTAACCCCTACACAGCACCAGGAACCGATCCAACGTACTAAGCAGGTTCACGCCCAGAATTAACGGTCCTTGTTACATTTTGGTTGGCATACGCAGGATAAGAGGTTAGCGACCCGATCACAAAGCCGAGCCACGCCAGGGTAACTTGAAGAGAAGAAAGCAAGCAGAGGAAAGGTCTGATACACCAGAGAAACTGCTACGCATATAGGCAATTGTCCCAGAAGAGGATTGCTTCACTCGTTGATGACTGAAATACCGGTGAACACAACTAAGGAATAGTCAGTTATCCAGCAAACCGAAGAAGAATACCGGACGAGCATACAAGGAGAGAGCCACCATACCCTCTTGTGTGTAACAACAAGTAGCTCAAAGGGTTAATCACCCGAGGAACTGCCCAACCTGAGGATCCAAATAACTTTTGCCGATAATACGGAACGATTGTGGAACAACGTGACCTGGATCATTATTCTAGACCCCATTCAGATTCTAGACATATTTGTACCCGAAAACAATACACCCCCACACAACCCATCCAACCTTGATCACTCAGACGAGCAACCTGAACAAGAAGCTTCATCTTATCGAAACGGCACCCCAACCAATAGTAACAACGATCACAACCTACCGGCTATCCGATACATCACTGCCCCTCGATTAGAACAAGAACCTACACAGGAAACTTATCTCAGCTCCGAACTCTCCACCTCTGAAGACCCACAACAGTTCTACTCAAGCCTCATAGCAGAACATAACAGGCATAGACCTCACGAAACACCTGTACATCAAAGAATCCCTCAACCTCATTCACCCCCTCCAATCCATCGAAGAACTACCTCTGTCCCTCAATTCACATCCTCACCTCGACCCAACACACCTACACCAGGACCCTCTCGACTGCGCCGCATCGGACGAAGAATCCGCAGTAGTTTTACCTCCCCCAGAAGGCAAACTGGCTCACCTTATTCCCACCACAACTCGAGTCACCCCAATTGAACCCGGACGCACTGAGAACGAAGAGATCTCAGAAAACTATTTGATCTTGGTTAACAACGGACTAGTGCAACGAATTCAACAGAGCTATCTTTACGACAGCACTTTCCTTTCTCTCAGTTTCCTCATCCGAAGCCGACGACTCGCCAACTGGTCAACTCGTAACAACCTACTTTGGACAGAAGGAAGAGTATACATTGGAAGCTCAGAATCCCTTCGAACACTCCTTATTCAGTCAGCACACATTGACCCGGAAACCAACTACCACGCAACATCCGAAACCACCCACTACCGACTGGACCACATTTGTTACTGGCCTGAATCCGCAGTAGACGTTGAAACTGTTATCAATCGTTGTGGTTGCCGAGCAGAATTTGAACCAGTAACCCCCATCAATATCCCACCAGTAACCCCCATTGGCATCCCACCAGTACCCCCCATTCCGGCTCAATACCTGAACGGCAATACTGCAACTCCTACTAACCAGTAAACAATCTGGCATCCCAGAACTCACCAACGGACAACCTCCCTCGAATCGACACAACTCATTTATCACTACCACCATCTCAACCGGATAACGCATACTTTGACTACTTACTACGCTGCTGGTATCGACAGAAAGGTGTTGTCAAGACATACCTTTATTTTAGCGCACACAGTAAGAAGTGGACTAACATCCCCTCCAAATACTCCGACAAAGCCAACTTCTATCAACGATACAACTCCAACTGGAGAAACATTGAACCTTACGACGCAGAGGAGAGACATCAAACAGAACTTGCAGCTCAGCAAGAACGAGAAAGACTAAGACTAGGAAGAACTCGTAGCCAACGAAGCTCACCTCGAGTAGTAACCAACCCCCTTCCTACATCGTCACCTCGACTTACTGCTTCATCTCTTTCCCAACAACACACTACTCTACCCTCCCCTCTTGCCCCACCACCACCTCCTCCGTCCTCTTCGAAACCCGAGACATCTATCCCCGGACCATCTCGACCCCACAAACCAACTGAACTTCAAGTAAAAGCTGAACCCAAGGAAACAGCTCATCCGTTACTTGGAAGCCCCACTCGAGAGAAGCATACTCGAACTTTAACTGCACCCTCAGTTACTTCAGTCAAAGGAACTTCAGCAACTGCTGATAAAGGCAAAGGAGTATCCCACTTAACGGAAACAGAAACACCTACAGGAAAAGGAAAAGGTGTACCCAACCTATCCGAAACACTTGAAGCCCTCCGGATACTAGATAAGCTTGAACAGCTCCGACTAGCTCAAGAAACAGAAGCAGCAGAAGAAGCAAAGACAGAATTAACCGACGAAGAATTAGACTATTTCGAAGACGCCGATCCTCTCGACCCTGAACAACCACTTGATCGACGCTCCGAATCGGCTAACCCTCCTTCACCCGATCGAGACGACCCAAATCCCTCCCCTCCTCCACTGGAAGATCCACCAGCCCCAGGCTTACCCCCAGGAAATCCTCCACCTCCACCTCCGTCACCACCACCGTCACCACCACCTCCACCACCACCCCCAGTAGGCATCATGGCAGAACAACCCGAACGAAGAAATGGTGCAAACAAACCATTCAACTTCGATGGACACCGCAGGAATGCCCGAAAATGGTTAGATATGATGGAGAACTACATCTATCTCACCCCCGGTTACACTGAAGATCAGGACAAAGTTCGACTTGCACTCACTTTCTGCAATGGTGGACCCGCAGCAGAATCATTTTCGAACTACATCTTGCAAGGACAGAACGCCAGACTCACCGCAAACCCAGCACTCCCATGGAACTATACTTGGCGAAACTTCCGAGATGAATTTCAGAAACAGTTTGTCTCTGCAGACTATGTTGCAGATGCATTCAAGGAGCTTCAGAAACTCAAGGCACAAGGCATGCGAACGGAACATTATGTGCATGAATTCCAACGTCTAGCCCGAGACGCTGGCATCAATGATTTCACTGTACTCTCGAACCTGTTCAAAGACGGACTACCTATGTCTATTAGGAAAGAAATTGTGCGACTAGAACCATACCCAGTAGCAGCAGGACAATGCGCTACTATGGAACCCTACTACCAAGATGCTCTACATCATGGACTTCAATGGGAACGAATGTTTGGAACTAATAACTCGGATTCAAAACCCTCCACCTTCTTTAGAAAGAAGTATAGTCATGGACGTCCCAAACCTCAATACAGACGCAAATATCGGATCCATGAAATGGAACTAGACTCTGAACCGGAACCGGAACCCGATGTGGACGAAGACATGAAAGCATTCGATATAAATGCTATGTACTTCAACAAGCTTTCGGACGAAAAGCAGAAGGAAGCCAGAGCAAAAGGACTATGTTTCTTCTGTATGAAACCCGGTCACATGGCGAATAAATGCCCCACACGTCCCGCACGCCCCACAAAATTCCGAAGCAAACCCCCCGGACGATTCAAAAGCAGCAAGCGAAGATTCAAGCCTAGAATCAACGAAATGGAAGTAGATGATGAAGACTATGATGAACCGGACGATCTAGAAGATCAGGCATACCAAATCAATGAAATTGTCACTAGTCTCGCCCCCGAAGATCGATTTGAACTCTTCAACATGCTGGATCGCATGGACAACGAAAATGGCGAAGATTTCGATGAACAAGGAAACTATGATGGCGGAAATTTTTGAGAACACCTGAGTTGGTTAATCCGATTCAACTCAACACTATTGTTCTTAATGGCAACATCACCTCATTCCGCATACCGGTCAAACTACGCATAAACGGACGCCTCACCACTCTCAACGCTCTACTTGATACTGGAGCACAACTCAACTTCATCAACTCTGATCTAGTTGATAAACTACACATAAAAACGCAGAAACTCAACCAAACACTACAAGTTAGTAACGCCGACGGAACAATTAACAAGAAAGGATCAGTTAATGATAGTGATGCAAAAGTTCGGTTCACGAACCGCCGTGAACCGGTTCGGACCCCGAACCGAACCGGGTTCAGGTCCGGTTCAGTTCACGGTTCGGAGATTTTGCTTCGGTTCGGTTCACGGTTCGGGCCTGGGGTAAATTTTCCGAACCGGGTCCGAACCGGTTTGAACCGGCTTAAGGAGAACATCCTCCGTGACCAAGAATTGTGGTTTTTTTTACCAGTTTTAGCACATATCTATGGAGAATATACATTCCTACTATCTAATATGCATGTCTGTAAGAATAATTAACACTTTACAATACATAATTAGTGTTTGTAACTTAGCTATAGTAGATGCTGTGCCGGTTATTGTTGTACGAGTGTTGAAAACTATGAAAATTACATGCTATAATGAGCCATATATTGTTATTTGCATTACTTTGTAGACTATTATTACATTGTACATGCTATTATTATCTATTTCTGTTTATCCGTGAAGAAAATAAGTGGCTAAAAACTTCATCTACCGAACCCGGTTCAAACCGGTTCGAACTGCATTTTGAACCGAACCGAACCGAACTCGCGGTTCGGTTCACGGTTCGGGGCAAGGGCCAAATTTCCGAACCGGTTCGGTTCACGGTTCGGGCCAAAGGGCCTCCGAACCGAACCGAACCGAACTTTTGCAACACTAGTTAATGAACGAATCCGACTGGATATCATCCACCCTCATTCAATTTCAGCTACCTTCTACTCGACTCATATTCCACGAGACGACATTATCCTAGGACTACCATGGTTCAAGGAAGCAAAGCCTCAAATCAATTGGAATGATGACACGATCACAATCAACAAAATCACTGTCTCTACCCGACTCGAGCAACAGAAACAAAAATCCAAAAAGAAACTCGACATCCCCAAAGAGTATATGACATTTGCAGACATATTCTCTGAGAACGAAATACAAACATACCCACCAGCCCGACCTTACGATATGGAAATCAGGACACTACCCAGCTTCATCCCGAAGATACATAAACCCTACAAAGTTCCGATACATCAGCAACCGATTTTGGACGAACTAATCCAAGACCTACTCAACAAGAAGTTTATTAAGGAATCAAAGTCACCGATGGCATCCCCCTTCTTCTTTATCGACAAGAAAGACGGATCCCTTCGACCAGTACAAGACTATCGATATCTTAATGCTCATACGGTCAAAGACGCATATCCTATGCCAAACGCCCAATCATTGCTTGATCAACTACTAGGATCAAAGTACTTCACCACTCTTGATATCCGACAAGGCTACCACAACATCCGAATCAAAGACGAAGACCAATGGAAAGCAGCTTTTGTTTGTGACAGAAAGCTATATCAACCTACGGTTATGTTTTTCGGACTCTGCAACTCCCCCGCAGTTTTTCAACGATTCATGAATGATATTCTGGCAGACCAGATACGCCGGAACATTGTCATTGTCTATATGGACGACCTGTTGATCCATGCCCCCACTCTGCAACAGCTTATTGCAAACACAACCGAAGTGTTTCAAATTCTCAAGGACAACAACTTATACGTTAAACCAGCAAAATGCCGATTTTCATCAAACCGAAGTACCCTTCTTAGGATACATCATCTCCGAATCTCAGATCAAGACCGACCCGTCTAAGATTCAAGGCATATTGGACTGGAAGACTCCGAAGAATTTGAAAGAAGTTAGATCATTCACTGGATTTACAAACTTCTATCGCAGATTCATCCCGAATTATGCAACAATAAGCAGACCACTCGACCAACTTAAACGGAAGGATGTACCATTTGTCTGGACAGACAAACAAGAAACAGCCTTTCAAACGCTGAAGGACCTCTTTGCAAAGCAGCCTCTACTCATGCAACCGGACCCCAGCAAACCTTTCTATCTTGAAACGGACGCATCAGCCGTAGCTACTGGAGCAGTACTACGCCAACTCGACGAAAACGGTCAACTCCGACCTATTGGATACATCTCCCAAGCTCTTAATCCGACACAACGAAACTGGCAAATATATGATAGAGAATTATTTGCTATTATACGAGCACTCCAAACGTGGCGACACTATCTACTTGGAAGCCCGCATACAGTTACGATTCACTGCGATCACAAGAACTTGACATACTGGAGACAACCCCAACGCTTGACCCCTCGACAAGCTCGATGGCAGAATGAACTCTCAAGATATCCATATAAAATCCAGGCTATACCCGGAAAACATATGATCCAATCCGACGCCCTATCCCGACGAGCGGACCATTTTAAAACGGAAGGAGAACTTAACAACGAAGTTACACTTCTACCAGAGAAAGTTTTTCTCAAAGAAATGGAACTCCTAGCAACCCGAATTGAAGAAGCCGAAGAAGATGATAGAAATATCATGAACATCGATGACATTCACCTTCAGATCCGACACGAAACTGGAGACATTCAGGAAGCAATGTCCCTTCTACAGAAAGAATTACCCCTCACAAAGCCCAAGATGACCGAATTCACAATCAAAGATCAACTGGTACACTTCAGAAACAAGATCTATGTGCCAAGAAATACGGAAATCATGCGCAACATATTACGACTATATCACGACTTACCCACCCGAAACCATCCCGGAGTCGCAAACACAATGGAACAAATCCGACGAATCTACTACTGGCCAAGAATGCAGCAGTTCGTATCGAAATACATCCAAGGATGCGCCATCTGTCAACAGATGAAGATCAACCACCATCCACTTGTACCTCCACTAAACCCAATCATCGCAGACAAAGACACATACCCTTTTGCAACTGTTAACATCGATTTCATCACAGACCTCCCCGGAATCTGATGGATATGACAGCATATGTGTTATTGTGGATCATGACTGCACCAAAGCGATTGTACTCACCCCCTGCACCAAGGCAATCACTGCACTAGACACTGCACAACTGTACTTCGACAATGTGTACAGACGATTTGGATTACCCAGGAAAATAATCTCAGATCGAGGACCTCAGTTTGCATCTATGGTGTTTAGACAACTATGCCGTCTGCTTCACATCAAGCAGGCAATGTCAACAGCATATCATCCGCAGACTGATGGGCAAGCTGAACGCAGCAATCAGGAGATTGAAGCGTACTTCAGAATCTATGCAGTAAACCACCCCCACCTCTGGAGCAAGTACATTCCCCTCATGGAATTCACACACAACAATCGGAAGCATTCAACGACAGACCAGACCCCCTTTCGCCTACTAATGGGATATGACCCGACCTCATTCCCCTCGGAATCATCAGACATTGATAGTAACATTCCAACGCTCAAGAACCGACTATCAAAGATCATAGAACTCCGAAATGACGCAGAAGCAGCCCTTACTCTCGCACAGGAATACCAACGTGAAGCTCAATCTTCACACTTCAAGCCCCTATCAGAAGGACAATCTGTATGGTTAGAAGCCAGGAACTTAAGAAGAATCGGACTACCCTCGAAATTTCAATCAAAACGAGAAGGCCCCTTTATCATCAGACGAAAACTTCGAGACAACGTTTATGAACTTCAACTGCCTAGAACCTGGAAGATTCACCCTGTATTCCACGCCTCCCTTCTAACGCCTAACACCGAGACAGAAGAGCATGGACCATCCTATTCTAAACCTCCACCTGACCTTATCGATGGAGAAGAAGAATTCGAAGTCGAAGCCATATTACAACACAAAGGAGCAAAGAACCGCCGGAGATATTTGATCAAATGGCTTGGATACCCCACTAGCAGTAACACATGGGAATCCGAAGACGCCCTGAAGCACACAGAAGAACTTCTTGAAGGATACAAGAAGCTACATCACCTTGATTGACCCGATTTGGCGATCTTGGACACACAGGCCCAACGCACTTTAAGTTGCTTACAAACCAAACGTCTCAGCGCTGAGATGTTTGATTTGTAATCAGCGCGAACCGCGCGCGCGTTTGACACCGATTACCCGATTAGGACACCCCGGACTCACACATCAATCAAACTTCTTGCCCCACTTCGCCTAGATAGCATACTTCTTGCCTCCGAAGCATGCAACCGAGGAACTTCTTGCCTCAGAACTTGATATCGAAGAACCAACATGCCCCCTCTTGCCTAGAAGTGTTCCCCCTGACAGAACGATCACATGAACAACCCTCAGCTTCGCCAAACGTCACTATATAAACACCAGAAGCAACCCCCAATTTCTGCATCTCCCATGCACAGTCTCTTCGACCTTATCCAACTTCTAGCTTGGATAGTCTGCATTAACTTCCACCCTACTATCACCCGACTCGCTACCCGATTTGGACACATCTTCACCCTGTGGTATCTCTTTCCCTACCTGAGACCACGAGGAACCTGGGTGCAAGGCATTTGTTTCCACTTCGACGAAGACAGAACCACCCGGATCTTCATAGGCCTACGGCCCGATGACGAGTTTTTCATTGCCACATCCAACTGACAGCCACTCATTCTCAGACACTGTGGACAATCTCTTATCGGAACTCCATGAGACGGTAGATCATTCGACACATGCAACCCAAAGTCTTATTGGCTATCATCTTCATTACCTTCTACATCAAATTGATTACCCTCATTCTCCGTATCTCAAAACACTGGTCAACAGCATCTCTTTCCGCCTCCACAACTGCAACCACCTCGAACAAGTGAGAAGAGCATCCGCTCTATATGTCCTTCTCCAACTCGTTAAGAACCCCAGAGAACTCCCCATCTATAGCTCTCAACTCCAAGTTATCACCACACGCCCCCCCCTGGAATCCTTCACGGTTACACCACCTTCGCCACCCAACATTGACAACTCCCTGCCAGACCTTGAACCCATATCTCCCTCTCCTAGCCCCACACCAACAGCCATCGACCCCTCCACCGAGGAATCGCACACTGAGATCGACTCAGAACCCTGCACTATCATCCTCACCCCTTACTCCGACGACGCAACCGTTGAGATCCGCGACTTCGACGGCCCTAGACCTGAACAAATTGCTCGCATCCTCCGCAACAGTCTCCTTACCACCTACCTCTCAAGAAACATCCCCAACATCCGCCATTTCTTCTCAGATCCACCCACAATTCCACCGTCCCTTCTTGCCCCCACCAACACCCCGACTGAAGACGATTCCGCTCCCGCACATGCCCTTTAACTTCGACACCCCAATCCCAACATATCAACCTCGCCCCTTTGACCCTGAAGAACATCGAAACGCCACTGAAGTCTTTTTCTATCCTCAACCACTGCCTTCCTTCTTCGACGACGAAGAAGACCAACCTCCCCAACAGCAAGAACAACAACCACCACCACCTTCCGAACCCGACAACGCTTGGAACCTACCACTCGACAACAACGGCTGGGGACTACCAAATCCTACCCTTCCTGACTGGAATCCTGAAGGCGACACTTGGTACTCCCAGCTAAGTCACAACTCCATTGCTATCGATTTTCAATACCCTTCTCCTCCTCCTTCTCCCAAGCCTAACAACGAACGCTTCCCTCTCAATCCTATCGACCTTGTCCGCCACTATCTATTTGACCCTCACCACACCGATTTTGTCAACATCCAACGGCTCAAATCCTGTTCCCCATACCCTGAACTCGTCAAACTTGTACTTCGACATACATTCTGGAACCCAGAACACGCTGCACCCCTGCTATACGGACTCAAGATTGTTCTTGACCTCTCCTACTCGCCCTACATCACCCGACGCATCAGACATCGACGCACCCTGCACGCACACTTTGCACCATATCCGGAAGACCCTTTCTGTACCTGCGAGTGTTGTATCTATTGTCCCCTGCATCCCTTTCGACATGCCCGCGATCCGGAACGTGCTCAGGCAATCCAATAAGGAGAACATTCCTCCTCCTCCTTCGTGTCCCACAGAACTTCTACTCCCCAACCAGGTCTTCATTCAAACGGCTCCCACTCGTCAGCAATACTCTGCTACCTTGCTACACAATGGTCTACTCCCCCTCATCCTCGACTCGCCTCAGAACCACTTCCATCCCTCGGTCTACTCACTCAACGTCATCCATGATCTTCTTGTCGACATGCAAGATTATATGGATCTCCACCGAGGTACACATCGACGATTCAACTACTCATACATCCAGCGCCTCATCCTGCGCTTGAATCAAGTCGTTGTTGGACAGTTGGCTAATGAGTTCAATGAGTTTCAATTCGAGAGACTATTGGCTTACAATGTGCAGAATGGACGCCTAGAAGAACCTCCGCGTTTTGTGGAACCCCAGCCTATGCCCCCGCCGTCTCCGCTTACCATCCCTCCGCCAGCATTCCCAGAGTCGTATCATGATCAGCCAAACATGCCTATCTTCGATCAATCGCTCAGGAACCTCTTCGATGCCCAGGACAAACCGTCAGAACCTCCGCAACCTCCGCAACAGCCACAGCAGCCCCCTACTCCAGAATCACCCCCATACGTCGTACACACTCCTCATCCGAGTGAGTTCTCCCCCACTGTCTATCAGCCTCGCCCCCTGCAGCCTGTAGACTGGGACAGCATTTCTGCCGCCCTCCCATCGGACTTTAATTTCCCCAAGGCCTAGTTCTTTGATTTTCCGATTGCTTAATACCTTATTGGTCTTGATTTGACCCTATAGCATTCGCTTTTCCTCTCTCATGCTTTTCTTTTTATTGATCTTAACTTGATCCTATAAGCATTGTACTTGTTTTTGAAATTTCGCATCCGCAATTACTTGCTACTACGGAATTTCAATCGTAGAAACAGGGTATTGTTATGCATCAAGCATGCGTGCCCTTATTTGGCCTCTATTTACTCCGTTACCGCATACGGCCCTCCCTCTATTTAACCTATGTGACCTTCCGTGACTTTACCATTTAGCCTTTTAACCTTTTACCTTCGATGCCCCAGTGGGCCCCATTATGCCTCAACATGCCTTACTGTGCCCCCTTCATTTCTTCTTGCCATCCGTAGCCTCACTCGATGCTTCTTGCCCCAAGTTGCCCCATGTAACGCTTCTTGCCTCACGATGCCCCGAGATGCCTCAACTTAGCCCGAGTTAGCCCAATGTATTATTCTCTTTATCTATTGTTCTCTCTACAGTATATAAGGCATGTACATAGACGCCTCTGGATGACACTTAAGTCAATCCTCCTATAGTCTTTTACACCATCGTACCAAAGACTCTGTTCACCCACGACTTCCGAGCATAAGAGAGCCTCGTTAAAGCGCCAACTCTTTGCTCAACCTTGTTTGTTCACTAAACAACGCTTTTGTCACTTATCATTACCCTGATAAGTCTACCGAAGCCGTGAACGTAACATTCAGTCTCTGCCTGCCGCTCTACCCAAGCCTCCACCCATTTCCGAACCTCGTTCGGACACTTCTTCTCCATCTCATTCAACAACGATCCACCGTGGCGGTTTAATGTCCGTGTGACATGCGCTGAAATTTGCTGGTCCGCGCTCGTCAGGAGCGCATCCAGGAAGCCGTGGAGGGTCCAATCGACACCCCAAAGATAGGTTCTTATGAAATTGAGAACTTCCTTTTCCCCGGGCTTGCGGGAAGGGGTTGGTGTTACAAATTCTAACTATGTCAGCGGCCCCTTTTGTTCCGACGAACTCCCGCGACTCCGCACCCTTTGCCCTATCTGTTTCTATTCTTGTCTTTGCTCAGTCATCCTTGTTTCTTATCGTCCAATCCCGGAGCCCCACATGTAACCCTTCGCCCTAACCCTCTGCCCCGCTCCCACACTATTATTAGTAGCCTATTGTCTACGGACCTATTGTTCTCTGCTTATTGTTCATCAGATGTATCTCCGCTCCGCAGCTATAGTATATAAACCCCTGTACTTAGCACGATCAAACCCTAAGTTCGATCTCCTTTGTCAAACCCCCCGTCTCTAGTCACACTATACATCTGCTTTATCTCTACTCCACATCGTAGGCCTTTGTCCATACTTAAAGACTCTAAGTGTTGAGCCCTAGCTCCGCTATTAGTCTTAGCAACCAACGTTGCGAAACCCAACTATACGAGACCGTAAGTTGAGACGTAACAATTAGATCGAACTTCTCTACCGTCGAAGACATCTGTCTTTACGACTACAGTGTTGAGCCTTAGCTCCACGTACTACTAACCAGTTGTAAACCCATCTAGTCCAGAAGAACTACCGCTCGAGGTAATCCCTTCAGTGTAGCAAGGTGCTCATCGATTGCAAGAGGGAGGCCAAGGAAAACTTCGAGAGTCGCGATCCGAAGATTAAGAAAACCGCTCCAGCTCATTGGTTGATTAAAACCCCGGACAGTAGCGTTACGAAGAACAGGAACCAACTTCTGTCATATACAACGGGACCGTAGCTGTGCACACAGGAAGAGGACTCAGTACCTGCAAAGAAGGCATAAAAGCTGCTAGCCTAGTCTTTGGGACGCCTATTGGACAACGAGCAAACATTTGCAGACGTGCCGCTTGATACAGCGAAGGGAGACCGATCCAGAAATCGAAGAACAGACAAGCTGTTAAAACATCAATAGTTATTCACACCACGGCAAACCTAATCCCAAACGGAGTTAAGATTCTTGACCAGACCAACACCAATCAACGTGACAACCTAGGACGCCCCATATACGAAATCCGATACTCAGTCACCAATTGCTATCAATACGATTCATACAGTTTCACCCAATACTGCGACAATACTGTTTGGACAATCACTCGAACTGCGAGTCCCATTGTCAACCACAGTGACACTTTCATCCTCTACCACACCAACCCAGACGCATTCTTCTACCTCGAAAACTTCGCCCCCAACAAAGTCCGCATAATCCACATCTGTGGAAGTGACCGTCGACTTCTAAGGATACACTACACCGTACCGCCATCGTGGCTGACATCCTATCCCTTCCAGCCCTTGACAATCCTATCTACTCTACCAGAGACCTCATCCGAAACCGATTCCTCGCATTTGCTGAAGAGTTCGACAACATCCTAAATCGAATCCGAACACTCTTGGACGAACGATATTGTGATTGGATTTCAGCTGTTGAATACGCACAATACACTCGAGATCAACAACAACCTTGGATATACAAATACGGACTCTTGTGGCATCATACACGCTTATTCATCCCTAGAGAAACTTACCTATGTCGTTTCTTTATTGGTCACATACATTTCGATAACCACGGAGAAACATTACATCGAAGTGAAGCAGAAACCACACGTCTTGTAGCAAGACATTTCTGTTGGGCAAATCTCAGCGACGACGTCAACCACTACATCTTTCAGTGCACCTGTCAACACCACCAACCCACACCCAATAATACCGTTCATCACTACCTAGCACCGCCTATTGAAATACCTGAAGACCACGTTACTGCTTATACTCTCAACTCTTATTACGACAACTCAGATAGTTACGGATATCATTCCGGAACCGATTAGTCACCACGGCAGATAAAGGCAAAAACAAGTCTTCCTCACGTCAGACTACTCAAACACCTGCTATACCATCATCATCAACTAAACCAAGCCGAACCCAAACTACGCAAACACCTGTTGTTCCCATAGCCTCAACCAGTCAAACATCCGAACCAACGTACATCAGCGTTGTTAAAGCACCACCACCACATCGAAACCTACACTTCAACAGAGAGACACAATTCTTTTACCTCACCTTCAAAGGAGAAGTAGGGAAACGACCTTGGTCCTACGACCCATCTGTACGTAGGTGGACGCCTATTGCAGCAAAATCAGCAACAGCAGGACGAGCCTTCTTCATTGCCAATACACCTAACTGGGAAGACCTTGCCAGCCAATCTCTAGCAGGAGAATTTGATAATCTCGAACCACCCCCACCACCATTTCCTACAACCCCAGTCCTACCAGCAAATGAAATACATGAAATGCAGCCTTTGCTGATCAGGCTTGATGTATGAGATGCAGCCTTGCTGTGCATAAACAGATAATGTTTTTTGCATTATGCTCAGCCATTGCTGTAGTCATTATACATGATAGATCATTTATGGTCAGCCTACACTATTAGGGGCATATATATATGATTATAATGAATGCCTATTTAATAATTGAGCATACCCACCGCTTTTTTGAGCTATTTATAGTGTTCAGGCACTGCTGATTGACAGCATGCTGTAATAAATCAGAATTTCATAATTTCTGCCCGTTTTGGCATATGAGGCACATCAGGGTCTAGGACCCTGAGGTCCGGCAGGCTCCAGGTCACCTGGAGCTGTTACCGCTTCAGGAGGCCGTGGGAATAAAATCAAATTAGCCTTTGCAGGCCCTACAGGCATCCAAAAATAGTACGAAAATAACCAATAAATCAGAAAATATTCCTGGGCACTGCCGCTTTGCTCTAGCGTGGGAACTACGCATTGGGACGACCCAGAAAGGGTACGAGAGTGCTCTGGGCCACTCTGGGCCCTTCCTAAAGCGGTAAAATCATCATAAAATAGATAATTATATTTGCACTTGAGTGCATATATGCAGGCCTCCCCTGGGCTTACTGGCAGCATATAAAATACAGCAAAATCAGATTATATTAGTAGAAGTATATTGAAGACGCTTCTGATAGCTATATATGGTAATTCTAGCCAGGAACATACCAGAACTGTCAAAACATATCCCAGTTGACATGCTAATACTACCGTGCTCATTTCACCACATTAGGCTACTCCCAGGATGCACATTTTAATGGTATTCTATTGGGGCATACTAGAAGAGTCCAAACAGTCATCAATCATGGCAGGGGAGGCACTTTACATAGCACAGTTGATTATTCTTTTATTTAAATGTTATTTATATTACTGCACTTCTACTGCACATAATGGCGCGTGTAGATAGCCAAAATAGTTCCAATAAACGAGGGGAGCAAGAATATGCAGCCAGAAAAGTCACACGGTCACTGGTGATGTCAATAACACACTTTTATGTTTACGTGCACATGCGAAAACTGTATGGCCTTCACAGACACTCTAGTATGTGCCACATGTGTACTAATGACTTTGATCAACTGTATATATGTCTCACGTATCTCTCACGAAGTTTCACGTCAATCGGAGCTTGCATTGAATTGATATCAAGCCTACAATATTGAGAAAGAATGGTCATTTTTAATTTTACGGGAGGTGTACGGGTCAGGCACATGATGCCAAACAGCCATTATATGTATCCTAAACATATTTGAAATGCATGTTTGGGGTGTAGTTGGAATGTACCGGTTATATGTGTTTTGGACACGTCATATGTATACTGATATCACAAGCAGCAACCCACCCTACAATGTTGCATATGACTTGCACATTCCAACTACACCTCAAACATGCAATTGGATTATGTTTAGGAAACTTAAAATGGTTGTTTGGCATCATGTGCCTGATCCGTATGCCTCCCGTAAAATTAAAAATGACCATTCTTTCTCAATATTGTAGGCTTAATATCAATTCAACGCAAGCTCCGATTGACGTGAAACTTCGTGAGAGATACGTGAGACATATATACAGCTAATCAAAGTCATTAGTACACATGTGGCACATACTAGAGTGTCTGTGAAGGCCATACAGTTTTCGCATGTGCACGTAAACATAAAAGTGTGTTATTGACATCACCAGTGACCGTGTGACTCTTCTGGTTGCATATTATTGCTCCCCTCGTTGTTCTGATCCATTTCGGCTATCTAAACGCGCCATTACGTGCAGTAGAAGTGCAGTAATATAAATAACATTTAAATAAAAGAATAATCCACTGTGCTACGTAAAGTGCCTCCCCCGCCATGATTGACAACTGTTTGGACTCTTGTAGTATGCCCCAATAGATTCCCATCAAAATTAGCATTCCGGAGGTATCCCAATGTGGTGAAATGAGCCCGGTAGTATTAGCATGTCAACCGGAATGTGTTTTGATGTTTCTGGTATGTTCCTGGCTAGAATTACCATATATAGCTATCAGAAACGTGTTCAATATGCCTCTACTAATATAATCTGATTTTACTGTATTTTATATGCAGCCGGTAAGCCCAGGAGAAGCCTGCATATATGCACTCAAGTACAAATATAATTATCTATTTTATAATGATTTTACCGCTTTAGGAAGGGCCCAGAGTGGCACAGAGCACCCCCGTACCGTATTTGGGTTGTCCCAATGTGTAGTTCCCACGCTAGAGCAAAGCGGCAGTGCCCAGGAATATTTTCTGATTTATTGGTTATCTTCGTACTATTTTTGGATGCCTGTAGGGCCTGCAAAGGCTAATTTGATTTTATTCCCACGGCCTCCTGAAGCGGTAACAGCTCCAGGTGACCTGGAACCTGCCGGACCTCAGGGTCCTAGACCCTGATGTGCCTCATATGCCAAAACGGGCAGAAATTATGAAATTCTGATTTATTACAGCATGCTGTCAATCAGCAGTGCCTGAACACTATAAATAGCTCAAAAAAGCGGTGGGTATGCTCAATTATTAAATAGGCATTCACTACAATGGTATATATATGTGGTTATATGCCCTAGTAAAGCAAGTATTATGCTCAGCCATTCACTGTATTCTCATGTATCACAATATCAGTAATGGCTGAGCATAATGCAAAAAACATTATCTGTTTATGCACAGCAAGGCTGCATCTCATGCATGCAGCTTGCTGGTAGCAGTGACAACCCTCACCTTCAACGAAGAAACTCAACTCTTTCACTTCCAAAATAGTGACGGAACCCTCTCAGAGACACCTTGGGTGTGGAACCCTATCAACGACGAGTGGACTACTGTACCCCCAGGTTGGGACCCAAGAGAAGCATACGAAATTTCAACACCCAACTGGAGGGAGTTAAAAGACGAATATTACCGCCGACACCCTGAACTTACCCGCCAACCAACACCACCCCCTCGTGAACCAATACCGAGCCGTGAACCCTCACCACTTTGCGAAGCATCTACTGAATCGCCTACCCCAGCCCCTCAGGATCCACCCAAAGACCTCTTTGAAGAACCGTTTAAACGACCAGTATCACAACAGTCTTCCATATCAGGAACCTCCCACTACTCTTTCGCAGAAAAAACTCCCACTCGACCAACAACCAATCCCAACCCACCTCCCATAAAACCAAAACCCTCTCTCACATACACTCGCCCTCACATCGAGCCACTATCACGAAATACAATGGCTGGTACACAAACTATTACAGTTACAGACGCCTCATTTTTCCGCCCCCCACCTGGAGAAGAAAGTATTAGTGCCTGGCATGGCTTCGGACAAGGAGGAAGAATGTGGGGACCAGCAAGAAATCGAGGACGAGATGATAGACCACCTGGAGGAAACCCACCAGGAGGAGGAGGAGGACCAGGAGGAGGAGGAGGAGGACCAGGAGGAGGAGGACCAGGAGGAGGAGGACCAGGAGGACCAGGAGGACCTGGAGGACCTGGAGGAGACGACAATGAACCTGAACCAAATAACGTCAATCAAGCCTTTATTCCGATGAAAATCAAACCCTTCACCGGAACTCAAAAGGATGTTGATCGATTCCTCATGCAATGCAACGTCCTCCTACAACTCAACGCACAACAATATGACACAGATCACCGATGCATCGCATTTATAATTTCCCACTGCTCAGAACCAGGATCCATACCATTTGCCACCCAATATGTCACATCGGGTCGACTCAAAACGGATACCTTTGAGGAGTTTATTCAGGAATTTGAACGAACCTTTGTATCATCGGAACTCACTGTCCAAGCTCAACTAGAATTGGATGACCTTCGTCAAACGGGATCTATCGAAGCGTACAATCTTGCGTTTAAACCACTAATACAACGCGCTCGAATTACTGGATACATTGCCCAACGTAACCAATATTGGAAAGGACTCAATAACAACCTCCTACAAAAGTTACTGGCGTGTCATCCACAACCCACTACAATGGATGGATGGTACTATCTCGCCACCAAACTGGACACTGGCTATAAGATTGGTCGCGCAATGAATAGACACCCCAGATCGAACGAATACCAATCTACTCGACGACCTACACGCCAGGCCAACCGACAAATCCGTGCCATAACCAACGAAGCGTACATTGAAGAAGAGCCCTCCGATAACTCTTTCAATGACATATATGACAGCATTTATATGACAGCATTTATCGACAAGTATTCGAGCTTTCAGGTTTTTCATGTCTTACGCAACTTTTGTGGTGCATACGTAACTTTTTTGCACATACGTAACTTTTTTTTGTGTATACGTAACTTTTTTTTCATGCATACGCAACTTTTCTATGTAAGTTTACAAATTATGTTATACTTTTAGGTTGTTACTCGTAACTATTTTGGTAATCAGTAATACTGCTTTGACTTACGCAGCTATATGTGACTATGCTGTGGTTGACATTAAGATATCTGTGGTTAAATTTTGGTTATACGCAAAAAAATTTAAAAATGCTGTGGTTATGTTATATACTTCTGTGCTGAGGCATTACCTTGCGATGGTTTTATATATTGTTATTTTTGCCATATATTTTGTTAACTCTTTTTAATTTAAAGTAATACTACTGAAAATATCTGATATTTTAATTAGTAATTTTCCGAGTATACCGAGTGTATGTAAGTGACCATATAGGACAGATAACTTTTTCAAATGTTTGGGCAAATAGGTTAATGGGTTTAACTCCCCAACTCTGGCAAAGGTTGGCAGGTGGAATCCTTCCTACGAGTCAAGAGTTCAAATCAGAGTAATGTAGAAGATAAATTTTGTTTTTCTTATTTTTTTATTTGTTTGAGTACGAAGATCTTATATATTTTAGCAACTACTATTACTGTCTACATATAGGGCTCTACACTTGTATTTCAAATTTGAAGATAGCCTTTGTTACAATTATATGAACCTATAGGACCAGAAAGCATATTATGGCTGTTTGTTATGATTTAGAGTAGTTCTTCTGCTCTCAAGACTCTTGATCGGCTTCGGATGACTTATCAGACATCTCTGATTGGTGGTTCTCACTTTGAGAAGCACTTTAAGTTAATTAAGCTATTCTACACATTAGAGCTAAAGATAACACGTCACCTGAGAAGCACTTTACAAGAGGCCAAAGGTGAGTGCTTTGCAGGTAGAGTGGCCGTTTTGGCAAGCAGAAAGAGAAACTATACAGTACCAAGCCACCAGGGTCTGAGTCCGCTAAGTACCAGCGGAGTCCGCCGCGTACAGGAGAAGGCCAACCCTATATAGGGTTGGACTACCAACTGGTGGCAGCGGACAACTGTTTGAGTCTGTCTGCTGATCAAAAGTGAAGTCCATGGCTTGCAGGGAGCTTGTCTATGCTGCCTGCAAGCCTACATGCCAGTAATCTACGCAAAAGAAAATAAAGAGTTGGTGTTTGTAAAGTCCGCAAGTCCGCCCTCAAGCAGACTTCAGTGGACATGTCAGGAACTCATTGGTGAAGCAATAGAAAATCAGATAAAATAAGAAAGAAATAAATAGACCTGAGGATAAATAGACCTGAGGATGATTCCTGACAGAAGCACTTTGAAGCGCTAGCCGTTGCTTGTAGCTATTGATATACACCCCGAAGTCAATATTCTTGTCCTTTTGGTATCTCCTGGTGCTTGATCAACACGTCTGACCTACTGTGGGTCCACTGACTGATGTGGCAAAGTCGCAAAGCACAGTGTTCCGTATTTGGACAGGTTGCCTGATTGGTTGATCTTCCCTTCAAATCTGCTTCCTTTGAATGCCCCTCGGTTGGGTCGCTTTGCCAGACCGCAATACTTCTGCTGTGGGGTCTGTCAGACTGGGATCCTGCATGCCTTTGGGATGTCTTGTCAATGGGAACTGGGATCATGCCAACTTGGGGCATGATGTCCTGCAAGGTCGAATACTCGGGGACACCTTTGGGATCAGGATAAGAGCGCGGGAAGCGCTCGGGAACGGGGAACGGGATTCGGGAACTAGATACTTTAGACTGGCTATGCCAGGGACAAACGGGAACAAGCTTTAGACTGGCAGCGCCAGGACACGAGTGACGGCGAGTGGGCCTCGGGGTGGTCCCGTACGAAGGCTCGGGGGTCAGGGATGCTTCTCGGAAGCAGACAAACAAGAGACAAGCTAGAACAAGAGACAAGACAAAGACAGAGGTGGATCTCAACAGCCTGGCCTGCAACTAGGCCCAAGACTATGCAATATTCAAGTCAAGGCTACTAAGTACATATGCTATGGACTTATATAGAGAAAGGGGGAAAGGGGAAGGAATCCCGGACCGCGCGATAGCGTGGGAAAATCGGGGAAACGGGCAATGCGGCAAGCAATGAGGCTTCCACATGTAAGACTAAGAGAGAAAGGGGAAAGGAAATACAAAGGAGTGTCTGGTATATGAGTAGTACATTGGAAATCGGAGTAATGGAGGGGAAATGAGGGGAACATGTGGGAGACATGAGGAAGAGGTGAGGATGAGGGGGGAAGGCCCTTCGGGAAAGGGAGAAGGGCCTTTGGGGAAAGAGATAGGACTTCGGGGAAGTCCTTGGGATAAATCCCAAAAGGGAAAGAGACATGTCAAGATGTGACAGGAAGTCCCCGGGATTGGTCCCAAAGGGGAAAAGGGTTATGTCACGTTGTGACAGGGTCCTTCTGAGGTAGGAACTTGTATTGAACCACTTTGCCAGCCGGAATCAGACTTGGCGGCGTTCTGCACGGGCCACTTGGAATCAGATGCCCCACCTTGATCTATTGTTGTTCCCCTTGCTTCGATCAGCTTTGATTGCTCACGTGCCCCTCGACCTGAGTCGGGGTTGACTTTACTCAGCCTCTATTGTTGATTCAAACTGCATTTGCTGACTTGGTAACTCGCGAGCTTAAGTTAGCTTCTGTAGCATCAATCCTTGAATAGCTAGTGCATATGCCACATTTGTGGGTCGATCCGGTGTGATTGCGGTCTGATATCTTGCTTCAATGGTATTGCTATTGCTTCAAAGTGACATATAGACTTGATTTGAGTCACAGCTGGTGGTAGCTTCCATCTGTAAGGGGATTATCTCCCCTACACCGGGATCCGGGATTCGGGACGCAAGGCTGTAAACATCTGGGGACAAGATCTGGGGCAAGGAACATGAAGTATAGTCAAGTAAAACAGAGGGAAACTAAAGGAATGTAGCCGTGCGCGAGTATACTGCTGGTGCACGGGACAGCAACTAAGGAATGTAATGGTGCGCCAGGTATCTTGCTGGCACACCGGGCAGCAAGGTAACAAACGTGGGGGGCGGATGTAATGCATACACCAACTCGGGATTTAGTCTTTGTGACTTCTGGACAGGGATCAGGGACGCGGGGATTGTCAGGGACCATCTTTGAAGAGGCATGGCGCTGGATGCCATAATAAGGCCTAATTGTGAGGCAGGCGGGGGGCAGGTTGACTAATGGCAGGATTTGAGTCCGGATAGGGATAAGGTCAATCCAGCAGTAGGTGTAAGCCTACACGCATTGCGGGATTGAGGTTTAGGGACCGGGGTGGGACGCTACTGACTGGACTAGTTGGCTGGCATACGCGTGGCCAGACCAATCACTGGGGTTGATCTCGGGACAGGGTTTGCATAGTGGAACAGGGCTATGGCGGGTCAAGGGAAGCAGGACAAGGAACAAGCAATAGAGTCTTGTTGGGACTCAACTGGGGAACGAGTGAGTGAATCTTATCGGGACTCAGCCGGGGAATGAGTGTGGGGTTCGGGCTTGACAGAAGAGACACCGCAGAGTGGTGCTCAACCTTTGGGGGTGAGACAGAGGGTGGCCAACGGGCCTTGGGACAAACTATGGCTGTGGTGTGAAGCTGTGGCGCAAGCAGCTGAATGGAGCAGGCTTTTCAAAGACAAGTCTAGAAACTCGGGGCGTCATAGGGGTTAGCTAGGGTGTTGCGGGGGACAGGCTTGAGACATGGTTTGGGGCATGGCAGGATTGCAGCACAAGCAATCCTTGACCACTGCGCACAGCTTACTCAAGGCCAGGCAAGGGTCAACTTGGAATGCAGTGGAGGATCTCCTAACTGCACTTTTATGTCTGTGGTTGCGTGGTTGGGATTGTGGTGTCTGGGTGTAGTCGGGGACAGAGTGAGGCATTGGGATAGCTATGGCTATGGCTATGGCTATGGCTGTAGCAAGTACTCGGGACTATGGCTGTGGCACGGGACAGACCGTGGCAAGGACGGGGCATGAGAGAGAGCAAGGAGCTCTTCGGGACATGGGGATGAGGCAGGGAGCTGATGAGGGATGTGGACAAAGACAGCAGGGACAAGGTGGTCAGGGCGGGGGCAAACTAGGACGGGAACATGCATAGCAGGCTAGGGAGCGGGGAATACCTTCCGGGAAATAAACATAGCTTGGGATTTTGGCGTTCTGTACTTGGGATTATAATTGGGATTGCTGTAGACATGCCGGGATCCAGTGGGATCACAACAGTAGTTGGGGTAAGGTCAAACTAGGACAGATGTACATGACAGGCTGTAGGTTTGGGATCAGGGAGCAGGTGATACCTTTAGAGAAAAAGTGTAGCTTAGGATCTTGGGTTTCAGTACTTGGAACTATACTCCAAATTGCATTAGACATGCCAAGATCCAGTAGAATCACTACAACAGCCTCTCCAGTCTCTGCATACTTTCCTTAGTAATACTAGAACAGTGTCAGGAATTGTCCCCAGGTTTACTTATTTCTTTCTTATTTTATCTGATTTTCTATTGCTTCACCAATGAGTTCCTGACATGTCCACTGAAGTCTGCTTGAGGGCGGACTTGCGGACTTTACAAACACCAACTCTTTATTTTCTTTTGCGTAGATTACTGGCATGTAGGCTTGCAGGCAGCATAGACAAGCTCCCTGCAAGCCATGGACTTCACTTTTGATCAGCAGACAGACTCAAACAGTTGTCCGCTGCCACCAGTTGGTAGTCCAACCCTATATAGGGTTGGCCTTCTCCTGTACGCGGCGGACTCCGCTGGTACTTAGCGGACTCAGACCCTGGTGGCTTGGTACTGTATAGTTTCTCTTTCTGCTTGCCAAAACGGCCACTCTACCTGCAAAGCACTCACCTTTGGCCTCTTGTAAAGTGCTTCTCAGGTGACGTGTTATCTTTAGCTCTAATGTGTAGAATAGCTTAATTAACTTGTAAAGTGCTTCTCAAAGTGAGAACCACCAATCAGAGATGTCTGATAAGTCATCCGAAGCCGATCAAGAGTCTTGAGAGCAGAAGAACTACTCTAAATCATAACAAACAGCCATAATATGCTTTCTGGTCCTATAGGTTCATATAATTGTAACAAAGGCTATCTTCAAATTTGAAATACAAGTGTAGAGCCCTATATGTAGACAGTAATAGTAGTTGCTAAAATATATAAGATCTTCGTACTCAAACAAATAAAAAAATAAGAAAAACAAAATTTATCTTCTACATTACTCTGATTTGAACTCTTGACTCGTAGGAAGGATTCCACCTGCCAACCTTTGCCAGAGTTGGGGAGTTAAACCCATTAACCTATTGCCCAAACATTTGAAAAAGTTATCTGTCCTATATGGTCACTTACATACACTCGGTATACTCGGAAAATTACTAATTAAAATATCAGATATTTTCAGTAGTATTACTTTAAATTAAAAAGAGTTAACAAAATATATGGCAAAAATAACAATATATAAAACCATCACAAGGTAATGCCTCAGCACAGAAGTATATAACATAACCACAGCATTTTTAAAATTTCTTACGTATAACCAAAATTTAACTACAGATATCTTATTATATAGCGCTATCAGAGACAGCGGTCCCCGACTCGAAGGGTGGATTTTACGGGCTGTGATCACAGCTCAGATTCAGAGATGCATAAAGGGCACTGTAACCTCTGAATTGCTGTGGGATACCTGCAGATTTCGCCCTGCCAGTGAGAACGTCCCTCAGGCTCTCTTTACATTACGTTCAAGTTGCTGCCGCTTCTTATAGTCACCTTTGTTCAGTTCTCTTCTTATACCGTCCAAGGCGTCGAGGTTAATATACATCAGCCAAAATGGAAGACATATCCAAATGACAGTGGCTTGAAGACAGAATTCCTGCAATGAAGTGCAAAACATATATGGTGTATTTGTGCTATTAAGCACCACCCTTTAAGTTTGGTTCTGGAGTAGAATTGCAGCTCTCTCGATCAAAGGGGACGTGCCAAATAGAGTCGAGTTCAGCGCGAGTGAATACACGTAGGGTGCGTTTCGAACTGCATTACTCACACGTACGTTACTCAGCCTTTCTTAGAATCTCTTAAGGGCACGCAAATGAGGTTGCGGGTGTGGGTGTTGATCGTTACTCCCGCAAAAAAAACAATTCTCACCCATTGAAGGGAGGATGGGGATAAAAAATGCGCCAGCCTCGGGGGGATAACCGGCACCCAAGTTTAGACCCGTTTGGATCTTGCTGCTCGCAAAAAACTCCCGGTAGCAAGGATTTGACTTGCTCCACCACCATCCAGAATCCTAATTCTAACTAACTCTACGCATGTTTCCCCGTCGCAGAGGCCGGCTGCCCGTTGAGGGACAGCCAGTCAGTGCATTACCGCAGAACCGGGCATGCAAACGCGGCCTGGGCATACGAGGTGGCCGCTGAACTCGTCGTCCCTGCGGCCGTCCGAAGACCTAATTCTACACGCATGTTTCCCCGCCACAGAGACCGCTTCCCCCCCCCCCCCCCCCCCGAGGTTCAGCACTCTGCACTTCCACGAAAACCGGGCATGCAGACGCGGCTTGGGAGTACGAGGCGGCCGCCGGTCGCGGGTGTGTGTTGCCCCGCGTGGTGACCGACGGCCGTTCTTCGGACACTCTTTCCGCGATGCAGAGGGTGGCATTGCTGCAACCATGACGGCGTACAGGAATGACGTGCACAGTGGTGGAAGTACACAGGATATATTGTGGGCAGGCTAGCAAGGAAAGTACGAGCACACCGATGTCGAGCGTGGTGATAAGACTCGGTGGCTGGACTACCTGTCGGCAGGGGATTTGGTGGAAGGGTGCTGAAGGCCGAGTACCGACATGCCGGATGCTGGAGTCGGTGGCTGGAAGTCGACGATGGTAGAGGAAGGAAGCCAAGAGGGGATGGAGTGTCGACGTCCAGCTGTCCACCCCTTTATACCCTCTGCCTTTGTGGCGAACAAACAATCGCATCCAGCCTGTTGTTTCATTCTAGACGAGTGTGGAGCTGACCTCCTAGACGTCGGAGGAGGGCCTAATCACCGACTTTCGCTCTCTCGCTGTCACCAGCTACGCCGAGCCTGGTCAATGCGTGAGTGGTGGTGAGACTCGGTGGAACGACTACCCGTCGAAGGGTCCATGCTGGCGGAAAAAGTTGACAGTGGCAGAGGTAGGAGGTCAAGAGGAGGTGGTGCTTCGACGCCCAGCCTTCGACTCCTTTATACCGTCTGAATTTGTGGCAAACAAACAGGCGCTTTGGGCTTGCTATTTTGTTCTGGACAGCTAGGTCGGAGGAGAATGGATAATCGCCGGTGCTCGCCAGCTATGCATCAGCCGTCCAGCCTCAAATCCTATTCGAGAGGGAGGTCCGACTCACCAGAAGCCGGTGGTGATACTACAGACAGTAATGTGTAACACAGTTCGATTTTAACCAGGCAAACATTGCGTTCCATCAACTCTTGATCAGGTTGTGATGTACTGTGTTGGCTTCTATTGGCTTCCGATAGTCCAATTTGTACAGTGCCTACAAATTCTCCGCCTATTCGTAAGCGATGCTCACCGCTACGATGTTGCCCTGTTGCGGTGTGATATATCTACAGGGTATCATAATCAGAACAGTTATAATGAAGGGAGAGCCATCATCGTCCAGGCCCGATCGCTCACTTTGAGCAAACCAGATGATCACAAGGACAAGAAAAGAAAAATAATGGTCACTTCCCAACTCCTGATTGATAGGAAGAACTACTTCATTAGACCGGGCTTTCTCGAGAGGAGGCTCAGGATAGCGTATATCAATGTTGTGGGCGTTGTAATGGAACAAAATACAGTATGTTGTCGCAAGTGAATCATGGACCGGAAAGCACTTGCAGTCAGCCTCCACGCGAAAGAGACTGAGTACCACAGACATTGACCCGAGCGGAACGCACCGCAGTCAAAAGTCTACCAATGTATGTGAACGCTGTAAAAGCACTGGCATAAACACTTACTGACACCAAAGCTTGCTAACTTCGAGTCCGAGTTGAATATCTTCAAATAACAACGGAGGTCGACGGCTTGCGGAGGAAAGCGACGTGAGAAAGTGAAGAAAGCAGATGTGTAAACAAAGTAATCATTACGGTTAACAAACGGAGATGGGAAAAAATAAATGGATGAGAACAAAGATACAAAGGGGCGATGACGTCGACCACGTGGCGAGACGGTCGCACGATAACAAAGAAATAGAGCGGATCTGGATAGAAAAAAACCACAGATAGCAATAAAACCTAAAAGAGGAAGAAACAAATTATTTAAAAAAGAAATAAGAGATAAGACCCCCAAAAAAGAGTGAGAAAAGAATGAATGAAGATAAGAGCGGACGAATGGGAATGAGACAATCGTGGGAGTGCTGACAGTAATCATTGAATTTCACGACGACACATCCCTCTCTCCGCTACGCTTCGAGCCGGGGAATGTCAACCACAGTATAGTCACATATAGCTGCGTAAGTCAAAGCAGTATTACTGATTACCAAAATAGTTACGAGTAACAACCTAAAAGTATAACATAATTTGTAAACTTACATAGAAAAGTTGCGTATGCATAAAAAAAAAGTTACGTATACACAAAAAAAAGTTACGTATGTGCAAAAAAGTTACGTATGCACCACAAAAGTTGCGTAAGACATGAAAAACCTGAAAGCTCGAATACTTGTCGATAAATGCTGTCATAGACATAGATCAGCTTGTCGATTCAGCAGTCAACCATTTATTCCTTGCGCATTTATCAACGGAAGAATACCAGCAACACATGAAAGACAACCTCTGTTTCAATTGTCACAAACCAGGACATCGTACCGCTAAATGTCCTCAGCCACACCCCAAACGCAACAACAGATCTCGGTGGCCGAACTCACGCACACATAAAGCCAAAGTCATCCGTCAGATCACAGCTACAGATGATCAGGATGAATACTCGGAACCCGAAAACGACGATGACAACCAAGAACCGCTCTCAACCGAAGATCGCGCTGCCCAGATTCAACAACTTCTCATTGGTCTTGATGATGACACGGTCAATCAAGTCTTTGATAAAGTTGAGGAAGCAAATTTTTAAACGACGAAGAGCTTCCGCAGCCATCTCTCTCGTTGAATATTTGGCTGCTCATCAACTCTATTAACGACAATCATGCCTTACGAATTCCGATTACCTTCAGCTATAACAATAAAATCCACAAAGCAACTGCACTTCTAGACACCGGAGCCGAAGGCCTATTCATCGACCGAAAACTCGTAGAAAAACTTCACCTAAAAACAATCAAATTACGACATCAATTGCGACCCAAGAACGTTGATGGAACACTCAACAATGCCGGACGTATCACCTCTTATGCACCTCTTCAAGTCAAACTTGGAAATCAACAATATGCTATGCGATTCTATGTTACCACTCTTGGAAAAGAAGAATTTATTCTTGGCCTACCATGGTTCAAGAAATATAAGCCAAAAATTGACTGGGATACAGGATCCATACAGCTCAATCGCGTCAACATCTCGACGCAACTTGCACAACAAGCTCGAAAAGGACTTGAAGCTGCTAAACCACTTCTAGATCTTGTACCTTGCCAATATCACCAATTCCTTTCCTTATTTGATGAAGAAAAAGCACACCGTTTTCCACCAAAACGACCATATGACCATGCTATTGATCTCAAACCAGATTTCATTCCCAAACGGCACTCTCCATATCCACTATCTCTTCCGCAACGCGCCGCTCTGGACACCTTCATCAACGAAAACCTTAAAAATGGATATATACGACCTTCAAAGTCGCCTATGGCATCACCCCTTTTCTTTGTTGACAAGAAAGACGGAACTCTACGACCCGTACAAGATTACCGTTACCTCAACAATGGTACAATCAAAAACGCATACCCATTACCACTTGTTCAAGACCTTTTAGACAAACTCCATGGATCACAATACTTCATTGCTCTAGATATCCGATGGGGATACAATAACATACGAATTAAAGAAGGAGACCAATGGAAAGCTGCGTTTACCACTCAACGAGGACTTTTCGAACCAACAGTTATGTTTTTCGGCCTATGCAATTCTCCAGCAACTTTCCAACACTTTATGAACGATATTCTTGGAGAAGAAATCCTACTGAACCATCTCTTGGTTTATATGGACGACATTCTCATCCATGCCCCAACCTTACCAGAACTTATCCACCGCGCCAAACGCGCCTTCACAATCCTTCAACGAAATGACTTATACTTCAACAGTCCTGCCAGCTAGTTTATTGAATGAATTACAGCATTAGCTGTATACCTGATTGAATAAAGTACAGCCTTGCTGTAAAACCTTTTTTGCATTTCATCCAGCAAATGCTGGCTGATTGAATACAGTGTAAAACAGCCTTGCTGTACTCTGATCAAGGGGATGCATACCTAGGGAATACTAGGCCTGCAATACCTATTGAGAATATAGCACTGGATAATAGATTAATGCATTTGTATACCCACCGCTTTTTTGAGCTATTTATAGTGTCCAGGCACTACTGATTGACAGTATGCTGTAATAAATCAGAATTTCATAATTTCTGCCCGTTTTGGCATTTGAGGCACATCAGGGTCTAGGACCCTGAGGTCCGGCAGGTTCCAGGTCACCTGGAGCTGTTACCGCTTCAGGAGGTTGTGGGAATAAATTCAAATTAGCCTTTGCAGGCCCTACAGGCATCCAAAAATAGCGCGAAAATAGCCAATAAATCAGAAAATATTCTGGGGCACTGCCGCTTTGCTCTAGCGTGGGAACTACGCATTGGGACGACCCAAATAGGTTACGGGGGTGTTCTGGGCCACTCTGGGCCCTTCCTAAAGCGGTAAAATCATTATAAAATAGATAATTATATTTGCACTTGAGTGCATATATGCAGGCTTCCCCTGGGCTTACCGGCTGCATATAAAATACAATAAAATCGGATTATATTAGTAGGAGCATATTGAACCGTTTCTGATAGCTATATATGGTAATTCCAGCCAGGAACATACCAGAAATGACAAAACACATTCCGGTTGACATGCTAATGCTACCGGGCTCATTTTATCACAATAGGATACCCCCGGGATGCAAATTTTGGTGGGATTCTACTGGGGCATACTACAAGAGTCCAAACAGCTGTCAATCATGGTGGGGGAGTCATTTTACGTAGCACAGTGGATTATTCTTTTATTTAAATGTCATTTTCATTACTGTACTTCTACTACACGTAATGATGCGTGTAGATAGTCGAAATGGATCAGAATGACGGGGGGAGTAAGAATATGCAGCCAGAATTGTCACACGGTCTCTGGGTATGAAAATAATACACTTTTATGTTTACATGTGCATGCGAAAATTGCACAGCCTCTACAGACACCCCTGTATGTGCTACAAATGTACTAATGCCTTTGATTAGCTGTATATATGTCTCACGTATACTCCACAAAGTTTCACATCAATCGGAGCTTGCATTGAATTGATATTAAGCCTACAATATTGAGAAAGAATGGTCATTTATAATTTTACAGGAGGCTTACAGGTCAGGCACATGATGCCAAACAGCCACCATAAGTATCCTAAACATATTCCAAATGCATGTTTGAGGTGTAGTTGGAATGTGCAAGTCATATGCAACATTGTAGGGTGGATTGCTACTTGTAATATCAGTATACATATAACATGTCCAAAACACATATAACCTGTAGATTCCATCTGAACCCCAAACATGCAATTGGAATATGTTTAGGATACTTATGGTGGCTGTTTGGCATCATGTGCCTGACCTGTAAGCCTCCTGTAAAATTATAAATGACCATTCTTTCTCAATATTGTAGGCTTAATATCAATTCAATGCAAGCTCCGATTGATGTGAAACTTTGTGGAGTATACGTGAGACATATATACAGCTAATCAAAGGCATTAGTACATTTGTAGCACATACAGGGGTGTCTGTAGAGGCTGTGCAATTTTCGCATGCACATGTAAACATAAAAGTGTATTATTTTCATACCCAGAGACCGTGTGACAATTCTGGCTGCATATTCTTACTCCCCCCGTCATTCTGATCCATTTCGACTATCTACACGCATCATTACGTGTAGTAGAAGTACAGTAATGAAAATGACATTTAAATAAAAGAATAATCCACTGTGCTACGTAAAATGACTCCCCCACCATGATTGACAGCTGTTTGGACTCTTGTAGTATGCCCCAGTAGAATCCCACCAAAATTTGCATCCCGGGGGTATCCTATTGTGATAAAATGAGCCCGGTAGCATTAGCATGTCAACCGGAATGTGTTTTGTCATTTCTGGTATGTTCCTGGCTGGAATTACCATATATAGCTATCAGAAACGTGTTCAATATGCTCCTACTAATATAATCCGATTTTATTGTATTTTATATGCAGCCGGTAAGCCCAGGGGAAGCCTGCATATATGCACTCAAGTGCAAATATAATTATCTATTTTATAATGATTTTACCGCTTTAGGAAGGGCCCAGAGTGGCCCAGAACACCCCCGTAACCTATTTGGGTCGTCCCAATGCGTAGTTCCCACGCTAGAGCAAAGCGGCAGTGCCCCAGAATATTTTCTGATTTATTGGCTATTTTCGCGCTATTTTTGGATGCCTGTAGGGCCTGCAAAGGCTAATTTGAATTTATTCCCACAACCTCCTGAAGCGGTAACAGCTCCAGGTGACCTGGAACCTGCCGGACCTCAGGGTCCTAGACCCTGATGTGCCTCAAATGCCAAAACGGGCAGAAATTATGAAATTCTGATTTATTACAGCATACTGTCAATCAGTAGTGCCTGGACACTATAAATAGCTCAAAAAAGCGGTGGGTATACAAATGCATTAATCTATTATCCAGTGCTATATTCCCAATAGGTATTGCAGGCCTAGTATTCCCTAGGTATGCATCCCCTTGATCAGAGTACAGCAAGGCTGTTTTACACTGTATTCAATCAGCCAGCATTTGCTGGATGAAATGCAAAAAAGGTTTTACAGCAAGGCTGTACTTTATTCAATCAGCTAGCTGGCAGCAGTGACTTCAAACCCACCAAATGTTTCTTCCATACACAGAAACTCACTTATTTAGGACTCATCATTACGCCTAATCACATCCAAACGGATCCTACCAAGATCGAAGGCATCACCAAATGGCCAGTACCCACCAACGTCAAAGACGTTCGCTCATTTACTGGTTTCACCAACTTTTATCGCCGATTTATCCCACACTACGCCGAGATTACCAAAGCACTGGACAACCTCAAACGAAAAGACCAACCGTTCGTTTGGACTGAGGTTGAACAGAAGGCATTTGACGCACTCAAAGCTGCATTTTCTCAACATCCGCTACTTCTAATGACGAATCCCCACAAACCTTTCTTCTTAGAAACCGATGCTTCCAAAGTCGCTACTGGAGCTGTCCTTCGCCAACATGACGACAACAGTGTTCTTAAACCCATTGGATACATTTCGCAGTCACTCAACTCAGCCGAACGTAATTACGAAATTTACGACCGAGAACTACTTGCCATCATTTGCGCCCTTAATACTTGGAAACATTATCTCCTTGGATCACCACATCAAGTCACCTTGTGGTGTGACCATCGCAATCTAACCTATTGGAGAGAAGCCCGACGACTTTCACCCCGTCAAGCTCGATGGCATTTGTTGTTATCACAATTCGACCTTCACATTACTCATGTTCCCGGCAAGCAGATGATACAATCTGACCTTCTATCACGCCGGGCGGACCATGTTAAACAGGGGGAGAATCTAAACGAAGTTTCTATAATGCTGCCGAATGACCTCTTCATTTCCGCATTACAAGACCACAATGATTCGGAAGACGAAGAAGAAAGCATTAACTACGAGTCTGACGATGACCTTCCAGACACTGATAACCTGACGAAATCCATCAAAGAATCAATGAAGAAAGACGAATACCTCACCAATACCATTTCTCAACTAAAGAAGAAGCTACCACCCACTCGAACCGCACTCAAAGACTGGTTTTTCGACGACACTGGCATTTTATACTTCATGTTACGTCTCAACTTACGGTCTCGTATAGTTGGGTTTCGCAACGTTGGTTGCTAAGACTAATAGCGGAGCTAGGGCTCAACACTTAGAGTCTTTAAGTATGGACAAAGGCCTACGATGTGGAGTAGAGATAAAGCAGATGTATAGTGTGACTAGAGACGGGGGGTTTGACAAAGGAGATCGAACTTAGGGTTCGATCATGCTAAGTACAGGGGTTTATATACTATAGCTGCGGAGCGGAGATACATCTGATGAACAATAAGCAGAGAACAATAGGTCCGTAGACAATAGGCTACTAATAATAGTGTGGGAGCGGGGCAGAGGGTTAGGGCAAAGGGTTACATGTGGGGCTCCGGGATTGGACGATAAGAAACAAGGATGACTGAGCAAAGACAAGAATAGAAACAGATAGGGCAAAGGGTGCGGAGTCGCGGGAGTCCGTCGGAACAAAGGGGGCCGCTGACATAGTTAGAATTTGTAACATTACCCCGTTCTTAAATTGAAACGTAGTGGAAATCAGTTAATAGATAAAGAGAAAATGGCCGTTATAGGGACAAGTTAAGTCCAATAAAGAAAGTAAGAAAAACGTGCCATATAGGCGAAGTTAACGCCAATAGGGTATCCGGTGGTGAGCAACAGGTGCTTTAGTCGCTTTGAGAGGAGTTGCGTTCCTTTATACGTCTCTGAACACGTTGTTGAAGGACTCGGAAGGTAGCGCATTCATCGTCATGACCTTCTTGTTGTCCGCATGAGACGCATCGATGATCGTTGCATTCTGAGGCGATGTGTCCAGGTGCTTGCTTATGACAATATGGACATGTATACGATTCGCAGGTGGAGGCGGCCAGATCGTATTGGTGTTCAACGGGGGTGTGCGTCGAGCAAGTGGTCGAAGAATCGAGAGCCATGGTTGAGAAGGGATTGTTGTCCGGTTTTGGACTGGTGACTGGTGATGGTGGTGCGGTGTGGACTTCGTATGCAGGGCTTGGTGACTTGAGCTCCATAGGATCCGATAAGCGATCGGCGAGGCCTGGGCGTTCAGGGACTTGAATGCCGACCGAATTGATGAGATCGTTTGTGAGATCCACGACTTCATCTTCTGTAGTGAGATCGATGACTGGTGGTGCGGTGATTGCGGGTGGTGCGTGAGTGAGGAATTGGTCCATGGCGTAGCGACGGGCGTCTTCAAATGAAGTTTGAGAGGATCGGAGTAGTCGAAGGGCTCCTTCCACAATAAAGATGTTGGTTTCCATGACCTCTTGACCGCGGGTGGCGATGTCGTAGAATTGAGTCCAGATGGTGAGTAGAGGGGTAGCATCGGACGTCGAGGTACTGAGACGTTGGTGAATAGTTCGATTGGTGAAGAGATTAAGGACCCTTCTTGATTTTGCCTGGGTGAGATGGTCGATGTTGATGTCTGTCGGTCGAAAGGTTGGTATAGGTGTTCGAAGGGTGGGATTGATGCGAGGCGAAGGTCGTTGAGTGCGGGACGGGGGCATTGTCTAAAGAGAGTGAGTTGGACAGTTGTAGTGGCAACAACTGCAGGTACAGTAAGGATCAGAGCGTTGAGGTTCGAAGTGACTGATGTGTTTGCGGCGATGTCGGACAATTGGTCGGGTCAGAGTGAGAGGTGGTTGGACGCGGGCAGAGATGTTGAAGTAGTTGACGAGTTGTTGTGCGTGATCAGGGTCGAAGTAGAAGCAATGAATGAGGAATGTAGAGAGGGTAGGGACGTGCAGACGGTTGGAGTATACTTTCTGCCAGTCAGGTATAAAATGTTTTTCTGTTTTTGTTTTTATGAATGAGGGTCGGACGGCGTCCAGGTAACCGGGGCGCGTTGGAATCGAGGTAGGCGGTAGTACGAGGGTTGTGGGTTCAGGAGTAATGGGTTGTTGGTATGATGCAGAGAGAGTGGCGTTGTTGACGATGTTAGAGGAGTGGGGATAAGAGAAGCGAACAAGTTTGTGGGATGCGGGCATTCAGGCAAGTTGGTGGAGCTTCTTATAGGCCTTGAGAATGGTCTGTGCGTTTCGGAGATTGGACTCAGGTTCCCATGAGTTTCCAGAAGTGGGATAACCTTTCCATTTTATAAGGTATCGTCGTCTAGTGCCGTTTCCACGGTGGGCACGGATGGCTTCGACTTCGTATTGTTCTTGTCCTTCGATCAGGTCAGGTGGGGGATTACTGTGGGGCGGTCCATATGCTTCGGTCTCGGTGTATCTCACGAGAAGCGCAGCGTGGAATACCGGGTGTATCTTCCATTTAGTCCGTGAGAGATCTAGTTCATAGACTAGTGGCGATAAGACTTTCTTGATCCGGAATGGTCCGTCACGTTTCTCCTTGAACTTCTGTGATAGGCCAGGGATTCGGAGGTTTTTGGAGTCTAGCCAGACTTTGTCGCCTTTATTGAATGGTTTGAAGTTCCGGAAGGTACGTTCCTTCATAACCATAGCAGCAACTGAATGAGCGGCTAAGGCTTCTGACCGGTAGACCGTGAGATTGGCAAGTCGTTGTGATACTGATGGAACGTTCGATTTTGGGTGTTTCAGGGGTAAGGCAATTGGTTCATATCCCATGAGAAGCGAGAAAGGGGTTCTTTTGGTGACTGTGTGAGCGCGGTTGTTATGGGCGAATTCAATGTTGGGAATATGTTGAGACCAATTTTCGGGTTCTCCAGTGCAATAAATTCGAAGATAGACTTCGATCTCTTGATTGGTTCGTTCTGCTTGTCCATCTGTTTGCGGGTGATAAGCGGTTGACATTGATGATTTGATTCCTACGATTTTGCATAGTTCTTGAAATGCTTTAGAGGCAAATTGAGGTCCTCTGTCCGAGATGATGCGGATGGGAAGTCCAAATCGTCGGTAGACATTATCGAAGTATAGTTGTGCTGTTTCGATGGCATCTATTGTCTTTTCGCAAGGGATGAGAACAATAGCTTTGGAGCAATCGTGATCGATGACCAATAGAAGGGTGTCGTATCCATGGGACATTGGAAGGTCGGTGATGAAGTCCATATTGACGTGAGAGAATGGAAAAGAGTTCTTATCGGCGGCGATAGGCATTAGTGGTGGTGCGGTTGGGTGGTGATTGACTTTCATTTGTTGGCATAGTGCACATCCATGGACGTAATCGGATACAAATTTCTGCATTCGGGGCCAATAATATGTTCTTCGGACTTGTTCCAGAGTATTGAATATACCAGGGTGAGCGCGTACTGGGATATCATGGTGAAGTTGTAAGATTGTGCGTTTTAATTCGAGATTATCCGGGATATAGATGCGGTTCTTGAAGTATAAAATGCCAGTGTCGTCGAAAAACCAGTCTTTGAGTGCGGTTCGAGCGGGTGGTAGCTTCTTCTTTAATTGAGAAATGGTATTGGTGAGGTATTCGTCTTTCGTCATTGATTCTTTGATGGATTTCGTCAGGTTATCAGTGTCTGGAAGGTCGTCGTTGAAGGGTAAATGGTGGTTAGGTCAATGAAAGGTGGACGCTTGATGCGAAGCACTCAACAAAGATAAGAGAAAGTAAAGAGAGCGAGTGGATCGCCCGCAGGGAATGAGTTACGAGTGGTAAAGGGGGAAAACAAGGAAAGTAGGGCGTGTTTGGGTACACAGATCACTTCGACGAAGGGTAGCAAAGGGTTTTCGAAGATACAAACACTCCAACGAATGGATCGAACCTCTCGAGCGAGGTTCGAAGTAGATACGAGGCTTCGAGGTGGCTTCGAACCTGAGTCGAATGCTTATACAAGCGTTACGACGGGTCGCGAAGGCGCAGAGAGAGAGTTCGAAGACAGGTTCGAAAGATGTGTAGAGTAGAGAATAGATGTATTGAGACGTATAGAGGACAAGCAGTGACTGATTCGAACCGCTCAGAAGTGCTTGAGGGCCTGAATCGCTATGTACTCGACTACGTAGCTGGTCTCTTCTTCCCTTCGAAGCCAGTGCACCTTTTATACACTACTGGCCTTCATCCCCTTTGCCCGCCTCGCGACCATTGAATATATTCACGTCGCGGGGTCCAGCTGGTTCTGATGAAGAAAAGAAAGAAAATATGAAATAAAATAAACCACCTGACAGACAGCCCGGTGTTGCACGCGTGTCCGACCCTCCGCACGGACCATCCAATATACCTCGTATCCCCCGTACTATCCCGCCTCACTAATCGTTCGAAAGCCTTCGCTCGCGCCCTCCAGAGGCCATCCCCTCTCTTCGAAGCACTTCGAAGCGCCGGCCGTTGCCCCTAGCTATCGATAGACACCCCGAAGTCGATATTCCTGTCCTTTCGGTATCTTCCGGTGCTCGATCGACGCGTCGGACCTATTGTGGGTCCACCTACTGATGCAGCGAAGTCGCGAAGCGCAGTGTTCCATATTTGGACAGGTTACCTGATTGGTCGATCCTTCCTTCGAATCTGTTTCCTTCGAATGCCCCTCGATTGGGTCGCTTCGCCGGACCGCGACATATCTTCTGTGGGGTCCTTCCGAGGTACGAACTCGTATCGAACCACTTTTCCGGCCGGAGTCGGGCTCGGTGCCTTTCCGCGCGAGACATTCGGAATCAGATGCCCCTCATCGATCGATTGTTGTTCCTCTTGCTTCGATCAGCTTCGACCACCCACGTGTCCCTCTATTCGAGTGGGAATTGGCCTTACTCAGCCTCTATAGTCGGTTCGAACCGTTATTGTTGACTCGGCAACTCGCGCGTGTAAGTTAGCTTCCGCAACGTCGATCCCTGTATAGCTAGTGCATATGGTACGCTTGTTGGCCGTTCTAAGGTGGATGCGGTCCGATATCTTGCTTCGATGGACTAGCTACCGCTTCGAAGTGACGTATAGACTTGATTCGAGTCACAATTGATGATATTTCCGTCCATAAGGGGACTATCTCCCCTACATCTCCCCGGGACTTTGAAATAGTGACCTCCTGGTCACTCCGCGCTGGCAACTGACTGGAGAAGACTTAACTAAGCACCCAAAGGGATAATGCCACCGTCTCGAGATATAATAGTGCTCCGTCCCTTGCGACTCGATCTTCTTGACCTCTGACCTACACAGTCGCTCGGAAGTCTTTTAACTCGCTTTTGCCCCCCTCTCGTATCTTTACCTGCAACCATGTCTCCCTCGACACAGAAAGTCACCCTGATCACGCGCTCTGGAGAGAGGGTCGAATTCCCCGTGCTGTCCAAGGCGGCTTGGGCTCGGGCGAAGGAGACCGTGCGTGTGATTGACGAGCTGCTCACGGACTTGAAGCGTCACCCAAGCAGATTGTGGGACACTTTCTTGATACGAAAGGCGCTCAGGGACTGGGCGATAGCTTGCGCTTATCTGGCTGAAGGTCATGGGATCGACGTGAACACGGACCCGCAACTTAAACAATGGCAAGAGTCTACACCAGGTGAACTTAACCGACTCTTGTTCATGGTCGAAGGAGAGCGTTGGACTGCAACGACGAAGAATTGGAAGGTTCCAGCAAGTACGGATTCGATGGCGAGGGAGTTGATTGCCATGGGCCAGTTTTCTGACGTAGGTTGTGAATGCTGGGTCTGTCTTGATACGAGCTAAAATTTTTCCCCCCCCCCCCCGTTTTGTTTCGTATTGCGCTTGACAGGGTCCATTCGAAGAAATTTCGCCGGTACGGTTCGAAGGTGATACGAAGGTATTGAGTGCCCTGCCCGGCTTCCGTCCAGAACAGGAGCCAGAGTCGCCCGCCAGTCCCCCTCGGAAGAAGGCGCGGTTCGACTCTGCGTCGTTTGTGCAGGGCTCGTCAAGTGCCAACCCCGTGGTCGTCGAGACGGGCGAGGGTGACGATAGCGATGACGATGATTCTAGTGATTCGAAGGAGAGCGAAGAGAGTGAATCAGGTTCGAATTCGGACGACGATGATGATGATGATGGTGATGACCCGGCAGTTGCTCGCCAGCCTACGATTAGTAGGTTCAATTTGCGTGCCAAGCCGTCGGTGATACCGACTGCTGAGGTGACGGCGAATGCGAGTGCGCGCGCGACGGGGTCGAGTGTTCGAGGCGGCAAACAGCCCGTCAAATCCGCGAAGGTGAAAGTGGAGAAGGGGAAAGGGAAGCCAGCCGCCTCCCAGACGAAAACGGCGAAAGGAAAGGGGAAAACAATTGCCCCTGATCAGACCCCCGAGTGGGCGAAGCCCGTATGTTTCGGTCGTTATTTCAGTTCGATGCCATTACTTATTCTTGCTGTTTGTGTTCTGTAGGTACTTGCTCCCGAAGTCTACGACTTCGAAGTGGTTGCGACGGGCCAGATCAAACATGGCACATTGAAGGTGATATGCGACGCACTGGTCGAAGCGTTCGACCAGTATTCCAATCATCCTCCTTCGATGAGCACGAATCCGCATCCTTTCTTCCGCAGTCGGGGTGCCTCTGACGGGTACGACATTGCTGTGAGTGCTGCATATATGGTGTTCATTTGTCTCCCCCTTTTTAATTGGTACGATTCAGCGAATGAGCGAGCATGCTACCTCGTGCGAGCGGTGTGTCTCCCTCGGCCATCGATGCTACGTGTGGCCTTGGCCTCGGCCGCCGCCTGGCAGTCAGCGTCTACCGAAGTGCCTGCAGTGTGCTCGGTCGAAGCAGAGCTGTTCGAACGCCCCCACAGTCGGTCGGTGGTTGAACATCCCGGCGGGGCTCGACCGCAGATAATGAGCCAGGTACTCCCGCGTCGTATTCCGCAGTTGATCCCTATATTAACTGGTCTTTCCAAGCTGTGGGCGATCGCTTCCCCGCAGCCTCTCCCTCCGGCGACTCACGTATCGTCGACTCTATGCTTCGACCGCATGTCGAAGCTAGTCCTCGTTCCCGTGGGTCTACTGCCGACCCTTCTTCGCATACTCTTCCTTCTCCTCTTCGCCCGAGTCCTTCGATGTCTCGTCAACCTAGTCTCGCCCCCCCTGGATCACCGAGTCCTGTTCGAGGTGGTCCCGTTTCTTCGTCCCAGTTTCAACTAGCTCCAGCTACAACTTGGCCTACCCGCGATAGTGTGGGGCCTCCAGATAATTTCTCCTTCTCTCGGTCGGTCTCGAGGTCTCGACCTCCGGTGACCCCACCTCGTCCTGTCGTGTCGGCTACGCCTCGAGACCCAGTGTCTCCTCCTCTTCGGGCACGATTCCGGTCGATTACAAACGACGAGCAGGCCCTATCCGCGCAGCGGGTGCTGATGGATATCCGGTATCGAAGGGCGGCTCAATTGGAGATGGAGCGTACGGCGACTGACAGGACTGCTGCCATGCTCACGGCCTTGCGACCCATCTGGCTGGCATGCCGGAGTCAGATCGAGCAGCTGCACCTCACTGTCGACAACGTCCGTGCGAGTATGGAAGACGACGAGTTCTTGGTGTCCCTGCTACGCGAGTACGACTCCGGAAATCCGAATTCGAGAGCCGTGGACCGTACTACGCTGACGGGTGGTGACGATCGCGAAGCAGTAAGGGAGCTGTCGAATGCGGTTGGTCGACTCTCTCCTCTGCTTGCGGATTCCGTTGGTAGTCTCGAAGCTACTCGTCGTTCGATTTCGTCTAGCTCGTTTGCGTCGAGGGGAATTGGCGGGTCGTCGAGTCGAGGGAGGGGCGAAGCGGGATCTCCTGCGCGCCGAGGATCGAGGTCGTGAGGTGCGGGTCTTTGTATTTTAAGAGCCTCGCATGTATCTATGTATTTTTATTAGTATTTAATGATACCGATCTTCGAGTTCCTTGTGCGTATGAATGGTGCCCTAGATCAGAACAAACGGTTTCGAAGTGAGGTAACGAATGCGAGAAATAAAAAAAAATCGGGGGGGTTCGAAACACGATTGACACTGTTTCGAACGCATATGAATGCATCCAGTTGCCTGGTTCGATCGCTGTGTTTAAACGGAAATATAGATTGAGACATGAAAAGGTACGTGAGTGAGTAGTGAAACAGATATTTTTAAGGATTTTAATGTGCTGTGGTGTTTCTCTGGATGGTATATGCGATCAGCACTAACAGAAAAGAGAGGTGATATGTTTTTGTGAAGTGTTTGGATCGTTATGAAGTTTTGTGTGGGTTTTTCGGATATTAAGGTGGTGTGAAACAGAGTAAGAATCGAAACGCGTTAGAAGGAAATGGGTGAGAGAGAAACATTGGGAAATGAATTAATTAATTGTAGGGAAATGACAAGGAAAGAATGGTATCATTGGGTATAGTCCGTTTTCATGGTGTAACGGTTTTAGTTCTCCTCCTCTGAGCTATCTTCTTCAGGGGGTGTTTCGTCCCTGGCTAGCTCGTCCAGTTCCGCTTCATCTAGACCTGTGAGTTCGGATAGAGAGACCGCTATTTCTTTTCGAGCATAGTACGGAATGACTCTGAACGCAGCGTAGCGTGTTTTCGAAACCGATCCATCGAGTTCTGCCAGGATATATGCGCCTCCTTTCGTCCGTCGAACCACTACGAAGGGTCCTAGATACTTCGGCTTTGATTTCCGGTTTAGTTCTAGGTTAATCTTCGTGTTTCGTGCTAGCACTAAATGGCCAGGTTCGAAGTCGTAGCTCTTGATGCTATGCTTGTAAAGATTTTCGAAGGCTCTTGCCGAATCGAATCTGGATTTTAGGACGAGCTCTTTAGCTCGTTCTAGGTCCCCCGGTCGCTTTAAAAGCTGAATAGCTCGGATTTCAAGGAGTTGAGCTGTTGTAAGAGGTTCGCCGAAGGGTTCCGTCATGTAAGTAGCTTCGACGAGGTCGAACGGGTGTAGAGGTTCGACTCCGTGAGCCAAGTAATATGGGGAGTGCCCGGTGGTTCGAGAGACCGTAATACGCTCGGCCCAGAAGACTGCGTTGACCACTTCGGCCCAGTTCGATTCCCCCCGGCTCGACATCTTCATTAAAGCTTCTCGAACGTCCCTATGGCGTCGCTCGACTATGCCATTGGCTTGCGAGTTGTATGGCGAAATGCGAATGTGATTAATGCCATAACGCTCGGTGAGGATGCCAGCCGCTGCGACGTATGCGGAACCATTGTCCGTGACTAGATCTTCGATGGCACCCCATCGACACAGTATATCTTCATAAATAAAATCTGCAATGGCTTGAGCTGATTCTGATCGAAGTGCGCGCCATTCAGGCCAACCAGAGAGAGAATCCCTAGCTTGTACGAGATACCGTTTCCCCTTCGATTTGGGGAGCAACATAGTGTCGATATAGACCTTTCGAAAGAGCGGAGCCGGAGTTGCTACAGTCGGAGCGATTCGAAGCTGTTGGAACGATCGAACTTGACATTCATGACATGTTTTAATGTACCATTTAATATCGAGTTCAAGGGAAGGCCACCAGAATCGATCCAGAGTCCGCATCCTGACGGAATAGACCCCTTTATGTCCTAGGTCATCATGAATCTGTTTAACTAGACTCATACGTTTCGAAGGGATAGGAACCAGCTGGTGTCGACCGTCTGGCCGTTTTCGCCATAGTCGATCCCCCTTGACGAAAAAATTGCTCGCGTATTTGACGAATGCCTTGAAATCCGCTTCTGACTGTCCTTCTGGTTGAGTCGGGTGGTTCAGAAAGGCTTGTACTAGCTCGAGACGCTTGTTTCTGGTGACAGTGGTGTCCGAGACTGGGAATTCGATAGGCTCCTCGAAGGGGGGTGTCTCTGACTCCGTTCGAAGTGATTCTTGCGTATGCAGCGCGCTTTCCGCAAGGGCGAGGCATGGGTTGTCGCGAAGCATGAAAGAATACGAGCGATCGAGCCATTCTTCCTGGTCTGAGTCCGAGTCTTGCTCGTCTTCTGAGGCGTGAGGACGGCGAGATAATCCATCCGGTCCTTGGTGTCTCGAAGCCGGGACATGCACCAGTTCGAAGTCGAATAGTAGGCAGCCCGCTATCCAGCGGTTGATTGTTGCGTTAGGCTGTAAGTCCGGGTTATTGATCATTCCCTTAATATACTTCGCGTCGACCTCGACAATTAACTTCTGTACGTTGATAATATAATGTCGAGTGGCTCGAAGCGCGCAGTATAGCCCAAATAATTCGACCTTCGGTTGGGAGTAGTTGCTCTGAGTCGCATTCCATGTAGCCGATCCGAAACGGTTCGGATATCGTCGATTATCCGCTCCTAGTTGGTAGAGGATGTAACCATATCCTTTGTTCGACGAGTCGACTGCCAGGATGACTGGCCGTCCAGACGCATAGTCAATGGGTCGAAGAGCTGGGCTAGACACGACGGCCGCCTTGAGCTGATCCATTGCGCTTTTACAGTCTTCGTCGAAGTAGAATTCCGCATTTTTGCGAGTGAGGTTGACCAGTGGTCTAGCGATAAAAGCGAAGTCCTTAATGAAGGTTCGAAGCACTCCCACTGTCCCTAGGAAGCCGCGAACTTCATGTACATTAGCGCATATAGGCCAGTCAACTACTCGTTGAACCTTCGACTCGTCAGGGACACGCCCTTCGTACGTGAGTTTGTGCCCTACAAATAACCCGGTAGGTTGTGCGATAGATAGTTTCTTTCCCGAGACCGTTGCTCCATACGCTTCGAAGCGTTGTAAGACCCGGTTTAAATCCTGTAAGTGCTCCCAGACGAATCGTCGAATCCGCGGGTTGGCCACTGTGGTTTCGAAGGTGCCATCAGGTTGTTCATAGCGCGAGCTCGGCCCACTGACTAGGACATCGTCCGCGTACGGGCTAGCAATGTTAGGCATTTCGTCTTGAAGAATAAACACCACATCGTTATGCATGATCTGGAACGAATTAGTGTATCCCATGGGGATGGCTGTGAGCCGGAATGTCCCCAGGGGCGTCTGGAAGGTCGTAAGGTCTCTCGAACGTGAGTCGAGCTTCCGCTGATCAAAAGCAACGAATAAATCGAGTGTCGTGTAACAAGCACGTCCGGCTGCCTTCTCAGACATCTGATCCATAAAGGGGGGAACCGCTGGGTCCCTGACTGAGACGCCATTGAGAGGCTGTAAATCATGAACGAGCCGAAGGGATTTGCCATCCTTCTTGACCACACAGAACCATCGCGAACGGTAGGACGAGTTCGACGGCTCATAGATACCCGAGTCGACCTTGCTTTTAATGATTCGAACCACTTCGTCGTATATCCCATTGGGAATGGGGATATTCTTGAAGACCCAGGGCGTGTGTTCGATGGTCGGGATCAGGACAGGGGGAAAGTATTCCTCCTTGAACGATCCTTTTTCCGATTCGTCGAACGCGAAGGCCTTAGGGTGATTCGCGATGAGCCAAAGGACGAGTCGTTTCTCTTCCGCCCATAGGAATTTTCCCGGGTCGATATCTATTGCGTCGCGCCTTTCTTGAGTAAAATGTTCTGTGGGTTCGAACTCGGGCGGGTGAGTGGGTAACTCTGGTAGTCCAGCCAACGGGTCCGGATGCGGGTGTCTGACGATTCGAAACTCCTCTGGTAGCGTGGCTGGTACTGGTCGAACCTTGTTAGCGACCTTTTTGTACGCATATACTCTGCTATTTGGGTTTGCCGGCGTCGTAGGCTTTGGTTCGAAGCTGGCCTCGAGTACCGTGTCCTTTTCGAAGCCGCTTCGATGCTCGTCCCAGCTAAGTTCGAAGACATGAGTTGGGTGATAGAACGAAGGGACTAGCTCTGGGTTGACAATGTCCACCGCCGGAAGGTATGGGGGTTCTTCTGCGAGTGGTCGCCGCTTCCGTAGGAGTGTAGCCTGCGGTAGGCCCGGTTTGTTGTTTAGAATGTGCTGTCCCTCGGGGTACGAATTGTGACCTAGCATCCAGCACGACTGTACGAAGGGTATTGCCTTACGCCTGTCTTGTAACAAGCGAAACACTTCAGCCGTATGGGTGACTTCCTCCCCTACCAGGTATGCTGTAGTGGTGGGGTCGTTCCTTGCAATCCGCTCCCAACGAACTAGCTTTCGAAGCTCTTCGACCCGGTCCCTGCGACCGTGCTCTGGTAACCTCTTCCATGACAAGGCTGTTCGAATCCATAGGTCTGCGGCTGTGATCTTCCTCCCCCACTCGTCTCTGGTATGGAGGGTAGCATCGGCTTCGTCGAGTGTCTGGGCAGGTACCCTGTGGTTCGAAGTGAGCTGGAACTCCCCCACCTTTCCTAGCGAACCGTCATGGTGACTGTTGTCCCTAGTTAGGACCTTCGAAGGGTCTTCCTTTGCGCAAAGGGGCGACCATTCCAGGAAGGCTTGGTCACTGCCGCCAACCCGCCAGTTCGTCCTCTCGGTGTCTTCATTTACATGCGAGTACGACATCGAGGGAGCCCGTCTCGAATCCGATTCTCCTCCCGTTCCTGTTCGCGCTTTTCGAACCCTTGCTTCGTCGAGCTCGCCTTCGTCATCCGCATCCCCTGTTTCGTCCTCTTCGTCGACGTTTCCTTCGCTTCTGGGTTCGAATTCGTTATCATCCGTATCCCTTGTTTCGTCCTCTTCGTCGCCGGTTCCTTTACTTCTGGGTTCGAATTCGTTATCATCTGTATCCCTTGTTTCGTCCTCTTCGTCGCCGGTTCCTTCACTTCTGGGCCCTGTCGAAGCATCGCAATCACCCATCCTGAACTTAGCTGCTCCTCCTTCCGTTCCCCCATTGCCTTTCCTGAACTTGCCCCTTCCTGCGTTTGAGTCCTCTTCGGATTCTGAGTCTGAGACAGGCAGAAGGTCTGGTATTGGTTCTTCGGTGTTTGAGCCCGCCCCTCCACTGCTGCGATGGAAGGGTGGCCCCACGAAGCCTGAGCCAAGATCTTTCCCGGGTTCGCCCTTTCTCAGGAAACCGCGTTCGAAGTGGTTCGACCGTCGTGGCTGGCGACTCTTGCGTTCGTTAACGAATTTCAGGGGTGCTTCGAACACTCCCTCGTCGTCTTGGACAAGTTCGTCCCGAGGCTTCGATGCCTCTCTACGTTTGCTGCTGTTGGGGTTCACGGACCCCCTCGTTTCCTTATGGTGGTTCTCGTACGCGTTGTCGATGTCGAAGCCCGATTCTCTTTTGAAATCGTCAGCTTCGCGGTAGCTTGATGAGTCGTCCTGAGGCTTCGATACCTCTCCACAATCGCGGCCCAAGTCATATTCGATGTATGTCATTGGTTCGCATTCGTTCGAACCGCTTCGTACAGGGGGGAACTCCCTGAACTCTCGTAATCCTTCTTCGATAGGTAGGACAATAGGGTGAGTGTTATCGTCCTCATATTCGTCTCGTTCGGGGTATGGCACCTCGAATGGTGCAGGGATCGTTCTGGAAAGCCCTCCACTTCCTCTTCACAGTCATAATCTCCTGCTGTCTCGCGTTCGTAATCGTTGTTCATGGGTACTCGCCTAATATCGGCTCCTCGAATCTCATCCGAATCCTTGCTTCTTAAAAACCCGTTACTTTGAACATGTTTTCGTCGTCGTCTAACACGCCGGTGGGGATGGTGTACTGGCTCCCCTTTCTAGGATCTGTGATCGTAATCGACTGGGATCCGTCTTCCATGTCCTTCGTAACGCATCGCGTGTGCGCGAAGAATGGCCTTCCCAAAAGGATGTCGAACGAACCGTCTGTGGTGACCTGTATTGGGACATTCAGTTTTACCGGACCTACCTGCAGTACGACTTCAGGGATAACACCCATCGTAAAGTGTTCCTTGCCATCTGCCGTCACCATTGCCAATGCCATGTCTGACCGGAAAGGCCTTCCCAGTGCGAACGCGACCCTGTAAGGTATCGCAATAAACGAGGAACCCGAATCCAGTACCGCCTGCAGTGGTCCTAGTCGGTCTAAGTGGACTCGAATCGTCCGCAGTCCGTAGCGGTCCATCGCAGCAGACTGGCCATCCTCAGATACACCGAACGTAGGCATGTCTGGGGGAAGTCGAAGTTCGAAGTGGTGTTGCATATACACCTGCGTCGCTCGCGAGATATGGGTATCCTGTCGAGGAACCCGCTTGTTCGAACACTTATCCTTCAGCTGTCTGCGCACATCTGGGCATGCTGCTAAGAGGTCGGCCACCGAGACTGTAATATGTTCGTTCAGCAGTTTAGCCAGAATTCCCTCTGCCGCGTGGCCATTTTCGAGTTCGATGGGGGTCTGAAAGCGAAAGTTCTTATCCCCTCCCATTTTCGAACCGTCTTTAGGTGCGTCGAAGCTGTCGTTCTTCTTGTCCATGGGCTGTGCTGTGGATGTATGCGCCGTAGTTACCGTGGGACTTCCAGTATTACCGCTTTGGGGGGGCTTCGACTTCGATGGCTTCGCTGCGGGAATAGCCGGATCGACGTTCGCAGGTGGCTTCTCAGTGGGTTTCGTGCGCATTGTAGGGACTTCTACCCCCGCGAAGCGTACTTTCTTGCCGGATCGAAGTTCGGCTAGGTAATCTTCAGCTCTCTGAAGTTCCTCGTCTGCTTTCCTTCGGTCCTCGACATGTCGAAGCAGCATCGACTCGGCTTCTGCGATTGCATATGCCCCTTCTTCATCATTAGATTGGCCTTCGGTGACCTCTTCGATGTATGCCGCGGGTCGAAGCGTCTTCAACTTGTCCGATGATTTACTGGCCTGCATGAAGCTTTTTGCGCGAAGCATCAGGACCGGTGCTGCACTGGTAGAACTCATGTGAGGGGGGACGTCGCGATTCAGTGTCCCTCGAGCTTGAGCCCGAACTCTGTCCTTCAGTGACATCGACGGCGGCCCCGGAACTTCCGATCCATCGGCCATCACTACTCGATTCGTGTCTGGGTTCTGACGTACCAGGTTGTCTTGCATGTCCTGGGCGAGCGAAGGGCAGTTTCGCCTGAAGTGACCCGCTTCTCGGCAATATATGCACGTCACCTGTTGTCCAGTCGTCGTTCGATTGCCTTGGTCTCCTTGATAGTTGTTCGGGGTTGGACCACGAGCTATCATGGCACGCATCGAAGCCATAGATTCCTTTAGTTCTCGAACCGTAGTCTCCAAGTCGTCTTCTGCCTTGACTCTTGGTGCGGGTGTGCTTCGATCGGACCGTCCTAGGTTCGAGGCTGGCCTGACACCCTGCGAAGTGCCCGTGAGGAGAAATATCGCACTGGTTCGAACTTCTGCGATGTCGTATGGGCCTCCCATGTGTACATTGGGCAGTATGATCATGAGCCGTTGAATGAGGTCCTCTCGAAGCTGGCCTTTGAAACCTGAGAAGTATATCCTAGTCCCTTCTTCTTCTGATATCTTCTTTTTGCGTTCGAGGAATCGGATGACCTGGGTGATGTCGCGATGATACTGAAGGAACTCTTCGGTGCTGGTAAACTCCGAGGTGCGTTCGACGATGTTCTCTGCGTCTCGAAGCGAGTACCGGTTCTTGGCATCAGCAATGTAGTTCCCTATCACCTCTTTTTCGAATGCTGCCCATTGTCCTACAACGTCATAAGACTTCAGTTCGACCCAGAGCGCCCTTGCTTTCTGATCAATGTAACGGATAACTTGTTTGTACTTCTCGGCGTCCGTTAATTCTCGAGTCATACAGGCTTCGTTAAAGTCGAAGAAGAACAGTTCTATGTCGCCGGGGTTTTCTGTTTTGAAGGAAGGAGCATCCTTTGAGTTTCTTGCTGGCATCGGCGGGGGCGCCATGTTCGAAGCGGTCTGTAATAACGAAAGTGAAGAAGAAGGTTGATTAGCAGTCGCTGTTTCAGGTATTACAGGTTGTCTGTCACTACTAGATGCAGCCGAATCAAATGTTAATTGAATAAAAGGAACTTCGAAAGAAGAAGATGAAGGATCAATTCGAGGTTCGACAGGCCGCGTTTCAGAGGGAGAGTCCTGGAATTTCCTCTTCGCCGACCGGTTCGATTCTTCGTTTATTGGTGGCAGGCGTTTCGACGATGTCAGGATCGATAGTGTCGATCTCGATGACTGGGGCCCGGCGCTTTCGAACGACCCGCTGCTGCCCGATCTGCTGCCTGTAGTTGAGGCAGGTAATTCTTGAGTGCTGGCGGCGAGGGGTGTAGACGAAGGGGATACCGTTCCTGATACGTTCGAGGAGTTCTGCGCTTTTGAACGAGTCTGGGATACCTCTGTGTTCTGCGAGCGCTGCTTCGAGGAAAGGCGCGGTCGAGCCTGGTGAGCGGGTAACTTTCGAGACCGTTACCGAAGACTGCGACTGGCGTGAATGAGAGGTGGCGTGCGCTGATGGTTTCGGCGGCTTCGAAGATGAGGGTTGCGTAGTTGAGGCCTTTGAGACGTTCGAACTGGAGGAAGGTAGGGGAGTTCTGATTGACGAAGGTGAAGTTTTGCGTTTCGATTGCTGCCTGCTCTCGGACGACGTTTCGGAGGATGATTCGGACGTATCGTTCGTCAATATCTGGCGGGTTAACGTCTGGCTCCTCTGTCGAGCGGATCGCGGCAAGAGATTCCTCCGCGTCGTCTGGTCCTGTGAAGGTGATATGGAGGACGGCGGTGGATTTTACACGAAGGTCGGTGAACTCGTTCGAACTGAACCTCCAGAGGTGAGGTCCGCCGCGGTTCTTCGAAGCGACTCCGAAGGTGGCAACTGTCCCGGGGTATAGGTGAAAGACGGCCCCTTCGACGATACCAGGTTCGAGTAGGAGTGGTGATTCGTTGCGCGAGACTTCGGTGAGGAATGGGAAGGTGTCGTCCGCCTTTCGACACAGTTCCTCGGTAGCAGCCTCTACGGGGTCTGCTTCGCTGCCTGTTGGCGATGTCGAACCTCTTGAAAGGTTTCTGAAATAAAGTCTGTCCAGCTTGGCTAGCTTTCTACTGTATAAATTCGAAAGGTTTTTAAAGGGTAGTCGTCGAAGCGAACAAAAGATGACTACGGCTCAAAATGCTACGCAAATGAATCGAAGAAGTAATCAGAATGTAAAACACTTAACACCGTAACGTTTCCCCTCGCGGTGGGCTCCAGATGAAGGGTAAATGGTGGTTAGGTCAATGAAAGGTGGACGCTTGATGCGAAGCACTCAACAAAGATAAGAGAAAGTAAAGAGAGCGAGTGGATCGCCCGCAGGGAATGAGTTACGAGTGGTAAAGGGGGAAAACAAGGAAAGTAGGGCGTGTTTGGGTACACAGATCACTTCGACGAAGGGTAGCAAAGGGTTTTCGAAGATACAAACACTCCAACGAATGGATCGAACCTCTCGAGCGAGGTTCGAAGTAGATACGAGGCTTCGAGGTGGCTTCGAACCTGAGTCGAATGCTTATACAAGCGTTACGACGGGTCGCGAAGGCGCAGAGAGAGAGTTCGAAGACAGGTTCGAAAGATGTGTAGAGTAGAGAATAGATGTATTGAGACGTATAGAGGACAAGCAGTGACTGATTCGAACCGCTCAGAAGTGCTTGAGGGCCTGAATCGCTATGTACTCGACTACGTAGCTGGTCTCTTCTTCCCTTCGAAGCCAGTGCACCTTTTATACACTACTGGCCTTCATCCCCTTTGCCCGCCTCGCGACCATTGAATATATTCACGTCGCGGGGTCCAGCTGGTTCTGATGAAGAAAAGAAAGAAAATATGAAATAAAATAAACCACCTGACAGACAGCCCGGTGTTGCACGCGTGTCCGACCCTCCGCACGGACCATCCAATATACCTCGTATCCCCCGTACTATCCCGCCTCACTAATCGTTCGAAAGCCTTCGCTCGCGCCCTCCAGAGGCCATCCCCTCTCTTCGAAGCACTTCGAAGCGCCGGCCGTTGCCCCTAGCTATCGATAGACACCCCGAAGTCGATATTCCTGTCCTTTCGGTATCTTCCGGTGCTCGATCGACGCGTCGGACCTATTGTGGGTCCACCTACTGATGCAGCGAAGTCGCGAAGCGCAGTGTTCCATATTTGGACAGGTTACCTGATTGGTCGATCCTTCCTTCGAATCTGCTTCCTTCGAATGCCCCTCGATTGGGTCGCTTCGCCGGACCGCGACATATCTTCTGTGGGGTCCTTCCGAGGTACGAACTCGTATCGAACCACTTTTCCGGCCGGAGTCGGGCTCGGTGCCTTTCCGCGCGAGACATTCGGAATCAGATGCCCCTCATCGATCGATTGTTGTTCCTCTTGCTTCGATCAGCTTCGACCACCCACGTGTCCCTCTATTCGAGTGGGAATTGGCCTTACTCAGCCTCTATAGTCGGTTCGAACCGTTATTGTTGACTCGGCAACTCGCGCGTGTAAGTTAGCTTCCGCAACGTCGATCCCTGTATAGCTAGTGCATATGGTACGCTTGTTGGCCGTTCTAAGGTGGATGCGGTCCGATATCTTGCTTCGATGGACTAGCTACCGCTTCGAAGTGACGTATAGACTTGATTCGAGTCACAATTGATGATATTTCCGTCCATAAGGGGACTATCTCCCCTACATCGTCAGACTCGTAGTTAATGCTTTCTTCTTCGTCTTCCGAATCATTGTGGTCTTGTAATGCGGAAATGAAGAGGTCATTCGGCAGCATTATAGAAACTTCGTTTAGATTCTCCCCCTGTTTAACATGGTCTGCCCGGCGTGATAGAAGGTCAGATTGTATCATCTGTTTGCCGGGAACATGTGTAATGTGAAGGTCGAATTGTGATAACAACAAATGCCATCGAGCTTGACGGGGTGAAAGTCGTCGGGCTTCTCTCCAATAGGTTAGATTGCGATGGTCACACCACAAGGTGACTTGATGTGGTGATCCAAGGAGATAATGTTTCCAAGTATTAAGGGCGCGAATGATGGCAAGTAGTTCTCGGTCGTAAATTTCGTAATTACGTTCGGCTGAGTTGAGTGATTGCGAAATGTATCCAATGGGTTTAAGAACACTGTTGTCATCATGTTGGCGAAGGACAGCTCCGGTTGCGACTTTGGAAGCATCGGTTTCTAAGAAGAAAGGCTTGTGGGGATTCGGCATGAGAAGTAGCGGATGTTGAGAAAATGCAGCTTTGAGTGCGTCAAATGCCTTCTGTTCAACCTCAGTCCAAACGAATGGTTGGTCTTTCCGTTTGAGGTTGTCCAGTGCTTTGGTAATCTCGGCGTAGTGAGGAATAAATCGGCGATAAAAGTTGGTGAAACCAGTAAATGAGCGAACGTCTTTGACGTTGGTGGGTATTGGCCATTTGGTGATGCCTTCGATCTTGGTAGGATCCGTTTGGATGTGATTAGGCGTAATGATGAGTCCTAGATAAGTGAGTTTCTGTGTATGGAAGAAACATTTGGTGGGTTTGAAGTATAAGTCATTTCGTTGAAGGATTGTGAAGGCGCGTTTGGCGCGGTGGATAAGTTCTGGTAAGGTTGGGGCATGGATGAGAATGTCGTCCATATAAACCAAGAGATGGTTCAGTAGGATTTCTTCTCCAAGAATATCGTTCATAAAGTGTTGGAAAGTTGCTGGAGAATTGCATAGGCCGAAAAACATAACTGTTGGTTCGAAAAGTCCTCGTTGAGTGGTAAACGCAGCTTTCCATTGGTCTCCTTCTTTAATTCGTATGTTGTTGTATCCCCATCGAATATATAGAGCGATGAAGTATTGTGATCCGTGGAGTTTGTCCAAAAGGTCTTGAACAAGTGGTAATGGGTACGCGTTTTTGATTGTACCATTGTTGAGGTAACGGTAATCTTGTACGGGTCGTAGAGTTCCGTCTTTCTTGTCAACAAAGAAAAGGGGTGATGCCATAGGTGACTTTGAAGGTTGTATATATCCATTTTTAAGGTTTTCGTTGATGAAGGTGTCCAGAGCGGCGCGTTGCGGAAGAGATAGTGGATATGGGGAATGCCGTTTGGGAATGAAGTCTGGTTTGAGATCGATAGCATGGTCATATGGTCGTTTTGGTGGAAAACGGTGTGCTTTTTCTTCGTCGAATAGGGAAAGGAATTGGTGATATTGGCGAGGTACAAGATCTAGAAGTGGCTTAACAGCTTCAAATCCTTTTCGAGCTTGTTGTGCAAGCTGAGTCGAGATGTTGACGCGATTGAGTTGTATGGATCCTGTATCCCAGTCGATTTTTGGCTTATATTTCTTGAACCATGGTAGGCCAAGAATAAATTCTTCTTTTCCAAGAGTGGTAACATAGAATCGCATAGCATATTGTTGATTTCCAAGTTTGACTTGAAGAGGTGTATAAGCGGTGATACGTCCGGCATTGTTGAGTGTTCCATCAACGTTCTTGGGTCGCAGTGGATGTCGTAATTTGATTGTTTTTAGGTGGAGTTTTTCTACGAGTTTTCGGTCGATGAATAGTCCTTCGGCTCCGGTGTCTAGAAGTGCAGTCGCTTTGTGGATTTTATTGTTATAGCTGAAGGTAATCGGAATTCGTAAGGCATGATTGTCGTTAATAGAGTTGATGAGCAGCCGAATATTCAACGAGAGAGATGGCTGCGGAAGCTCTTCGTCGTTTAAAAATTTGCTTCCTCAACTTTATCAAAGACTTGATTGACCGTGTCATCATCAAGACCAATGAGAAGTTGTTGAATCTGGGCAGCGCGATCTTCGGTTGAGAGCGATTCTTGGTTGTCATCGTCATTTTCGGGTTCCGAGTATTCGTCTTGATCATCTGTAGCTGTGATCTGACGAATGACTTTGGCTTTAGGTGTGCGTGAGTTTGGCCATCGAGATCTGTTGTTGCGTTTGGGGTGTGGCTGAGGACATTTAGCGGTACGATGTCCTGGTTTGTGACAATTGAAACAGAGGTTGTCTTTCATGTGTCGCTGGTATTCTTCTGTTGATAAACGCGCAAGGAATAGATGGTTGACTGCGGAGTCCACAAGCTGATCTATGTCATTGAGAGAGTTATCGGAGGGTTCCTCTTCAATGTACGCTTCGTTGGTAATGGCGCGGATTTGTCGGTTGGCTTGGCGTGTAGGTCGTCGAGTGGATTGGTATTCATTCGATCTGGGGCGTCTGTTCATTGCGCGACCAATTTTATAGCCAGTGTCCAGTTTGGTGGCAAGATAGTACCATCCGTCCATTGTAGTAGGTTGTGGATGACAAGCTAGTAACTTTTGTAGGAGGTTGTTATTGAGTCCTTTCCAATATTGGTTACGTTGAGCAATATATCCAGTGATTCGAGCGCGTTGTATCAGTGGTTTAAACGCAAGATTGTATGCTTCGATAGATCCCGTTTGACGAAGGTCATCCAATTCTAGTTGAGCTTGGACAGTGAGTTCCGATGATACAAAGGTTCGTTCAAATTCTTGAATAAACTCTTCAAAAGTATCCGTTTCGAGTCGACCAGATGCGACATATTGAGTGGCGAATGGTATGGATCCTGGTTCTGAGCAGTGGGAAATTATGAATCCGATGCATCGATAATCCGTGTTATATTGTTGTGCGTTGAGTCGTAGGAAGACGTTGCATTGCATGAGAAATCGATCGACATCCTTTTGAGTTCCGGTGAAGGGCTTGATTTTCATCGGAATAAAAGCTTGATTGACGTTATTCGGTTCGTCATCATCTCCTCCAACTGGTCCTCCAGGTCCTCCTGGTCCTCCAGGTCCTCCTCCTTCTCCTCCTGGTGGGTTTCCTCCAGGTCCTCCAGGTCCTCCAGGTCCTCCTCCTCCTCCTCCCGGTGGGTTTCCTCCAGGTGGTCCGTCATCTCGTCCACGATTTCTTGCTGGTCCCCACATTCTTCCTCCTTGTCCAAAGCCATGCCAGGCACTAATACTTTCTTCTCCAGGCGGGGGGCGAAAGAATGAGGCGTCTGTGACTGTAATAGTTTGTGTACCAGCCATTGTATTTCGTGATAGTGGTTCGATGTGAGGGCGAGTGTATGTGAGAGAGGGTTTTGGTTTTATGGGAGGTAGGTTAGGATTGGTTGTTGGTCGAGTAGGAGTTTTTTCTGCAAAAGAGTAGTGGGAGGTTCCTGATATAGAAGACTGTTGTGATACTGGTCGTTTAAACGGTTCCTCAAAGAGGTCTTTAGGTGGATCCTGAGGGGCTGGGGTAGGCGATTCAGTAGATGCTTCGCGAAGTGGTGAGGGTTCACGGCTCGGTATTGGTTCACGAGGGGGTGGTGTTGGTTGGCGGGTAAGTTCAGGGTGTCGACGGTAATATTCGTCTTTCAACTCCCTCCAGTTGGGTGTTGAAATTTCGTATGCTTCTCTTGGGTCCCAACCTAGGGGTACAGTAGTCCACTCGTCGTTGATAGGGTTCCACACCCAAGGTGTCTCTGAGAGGGTTCCGTCACTATTTTGGAAGTGAAAGAGTTGAGTTTCTTCGTTGAAGGTGAGGGTTGTAGGAAATGGTGGTGGGGGTGGTTCGAGATTATCAAATTCTCCTGCTAGAGATCGGCTGGCAAGGTCTTCCCAGTTAGGTGTATTGGCGGTGAAGAAGGCTCGTCCTGCTGTTGCTGATTTTGCTGCAATAGGCGTCCACCTACGTACAGATAGGTCGTAGGACCAAGGTCGTTTCCCTACTTCTCCTTCGAAGGTGAGGTAAAAGAATTGTGTCTCTCTGTTGAAGTGTAGGTTTCGATGTGGTGGTGGTGCTTTAACAACGCTGGTGTCGTTGGCTCGGATGTCTGACTGGTAGAAGCGGTGGGAACAACAGGTGTTTGCGTAGTTGGGGTTCGACTTGGTTTAGTTGATGATGATGGTATAGCAGGTGTTTGAGTATTCTGACGCGAGGAAGACTTGCTTTTGCCTTTATCTGCCGTGGTGACTAATCGGTTCCGGAATGATATCCGTAACTGTCTGAGTCGTCGTAGTAAGAGTTGAGAGTATGAGCAGTAACGTGGTCTTCAGGTATTTCGATGGGTGGTGCTAGGTAGTGATGAACGGTGTTATTGGGTGTGGGTTGATGGTGTTGACAGGTACACTGAAAGATGTAGTGGTTGACGTCGTCGCTGAGATTTGCCCAACAGAAATGTCTTGCTACAAGACGTGTGGTTTCTGCTTCGCTTCGATGTAATGTTTCTCCGTGGTTATCGAAATGTATGTGACCAATAAAGAAACGACGTAGGTAAGTGTCTCTAGGGATGAATAAGCGTGTATGATGCCACAAGAGTCCGTATTTGTATATCCAAGGTTGTTGTTGATCTCGAGTGTATTGTGCGTATTCAACAGCTGAAATCCAATCACGATATCGTTCGTCCAAGAGTGTTCGGATTCGATTTAGGATGTCGTCGAACTCTTCGGCAAATGCGAGGAATCGGTTTCGGATGAGGTCTCTGGTAGAGTAGATAGGATCGTCAAGGGCTGGAAGGGATAGGATGTCAGCCACGATGGCGGTACGGTGTAGTGTATCCTTAGAAGTCGACGGTCACTTCCACAGATGTGGATTATGCGGACTTTGTTGGGGGCGAAGTTTTCGAGGTAGAAGAATGCGTCTGGGTTGGTGTGGTAGAGGATGAAAGTGTCACTGTGGTTGACAATGGGACTCGCAGTTCGAGTGATTGTCCAAACAGTATCGTCGCAGTATTGGGTGAAACTGTATGAATCGTATTGATAGCAATTGGTGACTGAGTATCGGATTTCGTATATGGGGCGTCCTAGGTTGTCACGTTGATTGGTGTTGGTCTGGTCAAGAATCTGAACTCCGTTTGGGATTAGGTTTGCCGTGGTGAACAACTATTGATGTTTTAACAGCTTGTCTGTTCTTCGATTTCTGGATCGGTCTCCCTTCGCTGTATCAAGCGGCACGTCTGCAAATGTTTGCTCGTTGTCCAATAGGCGTCCCAAAGACTAGGCTAGCAGCTTTATGCCTTCTTTGCAGGTACTGAGTCCTCTTCCTGTGTGCACAGCTACGGTCCCGTTGTATATGACAGAAGTTGGTTCCTGTTCTTCGTAACACTACTGTCCGGGGTTTTAATCAACCAATGAGCTGGAGCGGTTTTCTTAATCTTCGGATCGCGACTCTCGAAGTTTTCCTTGGCCTCCCTCTTGCAATCGATGAGCACCTTGCTACACTGAAGGGATTACCTCGAGCGGTAGTTCTTCTGGACTAGATGGGTTTACAACTGGTTAGTAGCACGTGGAGCTAAAGGCTCAACACTGTAGTCGTAAAGACGGATGTCTTCGACAGTAGAAAAGTTCGATCTAATTGTTACGTCTCAACTTACGGTCTCGTATAGTTGGGTTTCGCAACGTTGGTTGCTAAGACTAATAGCGGAGCTAGGGCTCAACACTTAGAGTCTTTAAGTATGGACAAAGGCCTACGATGTGGAGTAGAGATAAAGCAGATGTATAGTGTGACTAGAGACGGGGGGTTTGACAAAGGAGATCGAACTTAGGGTTCGATCATGCTAAGTACAGGGGTTTATATACTATAGCTGCGGAGCGGAGATACATCTGATGAACAATAAGCAGAGAACAATAGGTCCGTAGACAATAGGCTACTAATAATAGTGTGGGAGCGGGGCAGAGGGTTAGGGCAAAGGGTTACATGTGGGGCTCCGGGATTGGACGATAAGAAACAAGGATGACTGAGCAAAGACAAGAATAGAAACAGATAGGGCAAAGGGTGCGGAGTCGCGGGAGTCCGTCGGAACAAAGGGGGCCGCTGACATAGTTAGAATTTGTAACACTTCAAGAACCGCATCTATATCCCGGATAATCTCGAATTAAAACGCACAATCTTACGACTTCACCATGATATCCCAGTACGCGCTCACCCTGGTATATTCAATACTCTGGAACAAGTCCGAAGAACATATTATTGGCCCCGAATGCAGAAATTTGTATCCGATTACGTCCATGGATGTGCACTATGCCAACAAATGAAAGTCAATCACCACCCAACCGCACCACCACTAATGCCTATTGCCGCCGATAAGAACTCTTTTCCATTCTCTCACGTCAATATGGACTTCATCACCGACCTTCCAATGTCCCATGGATACGACACCCTTCTATTGGTCATTGATCACGATTGTTCCAAAGCTATTGTTCTCATCCCTTGCGAATAGACAATAGACGCCATCGAAACAGCGCAACTATACTTCGATAATGTCTACCAACGATTTGGACTTCCCATCCGCATCATCTCGGACAGAGGACCTCAATTTGCCTCTAAAGCATTTCAAGAACTATGCAAAATTGTAGGAATCAAATCATCAATGTCAACCGCTTATCACCCGCAAACAGATGGACAAGCAGAACGAACCAATCAAGAGATCGAAGTCTATCTTCGAATCTATTGCACCGGAGAACCCGAAAATTGGTCTCAACATATTCCCAACATTGAATTCGCCCATAACAACCGCGCTCACACGGTCACCAAAAGAACCCCTTTCTCACTTCTCATGGGATATGAACCAATTGCACTACCCCTGAAACACCCAAAATCGAACGTTCCATCAGTATCACAACGACTTGCCAATCTCACGGTCTACCGGTCAGAAGCCTTAGCCGCTCATTCAGTTGCTGCTATGGTTATGAAGGAACGTACCTTCCGGAACTTCAAACCATTCAATAAAGGCGACAAAGTCTGGCTAGACTCCAAAAACCTCCGAATCCCTGGCCTATCACAGAAGTTCAAGGAGAAACGTGACGGACCATTCCGGATCAAGAAAGTCTTATCGCCACTAGTCTATGAACTAGATCTCTCACGGACTAAATGGAAGATACACCCGGTATTCCACGCTGCGCTTCTCGTGAGATACACCGAGACCGAAGCATATGGACCGCCCCACAGTAATCCCCCACCTGACCTGATCGAAGGACAAGAACAATACGAAGTCGAAGCCATCCGTGCCCACCGTGGAAACGGCACTAGACGAAGATACCTTATAAAATGGAAAGGTTATCCCACCTCTGGAAACTCATGGGAACCTGAGTCCAATCTCCGGAACGCACAGACCATTCTCAAAGCCTATAAGAAGCTCCACCAACTTGCCTGAATGCCCGCATCCCACAAACTTGTTCGCTTCTCTTATCCCCACTCCTCTAACATCGTCAACAACTCCACTCTCTCTGCATCATACCAACAACCCATTACTCCTGAACCCACAACCCTCGTATTACCGCCTACCTCGATTCCAACGCGCCCCGGTTACCTGGACGTCGTCCGACCCTCCTTCACAAAAACAAGAATAGAAAAACACTTTATACCCGACTGGCAGAAAGCGTACTCCAACTGTTTGCGCGTTCCCACTCTCTCCACCTTCCTTATTCACATTTTCTACTTCAACCCCAATTACGCACAGCAACTAATCGACTACTTCAACACATCGGCTCGTGTCCAACCACCCCTTACTATCACTCGACCCATAACCCGCCACCGCCGCAAACATATTAGTCACTTCGAACCTCAACGTTCGGACCCTTATTGCACTTGCAGTTGCTGCCACTATAACTGTCCAACTCACTTGCTCTAGACAATGCCCCCGTCCCGCACTCAATGACCGTCACCTCGCATCAATCCCACCCTTCGAACACCTATACCAACCTTTCGACCGACAGACATCAACATCGACCATCTCACCCAGGCAGAATCAAGAAGGGTCCTTAACCTCTTCACCAATTGAACTATTCACCAACGTCTCAGTACCTCAACTTCCGATGCTACCCCTCTACTCACCATCTGGACTCAATTCTACGACATCGCCACCCGCGGCCAAGAGGTCATGGAAACCAACATCTTTATCGTGGAAGGAGCCCTTCGACTACTCCGATCCTCTCAAGCTTCATTTGAAGACGCTCGTCGCTACGCCCTGGACCAATTCCTCACTCACGCCCCACCCGCAATCACTGCACCACCAGTCATCGATCTCACTACAGAAGATGAAGTCGTGGATCTCACAAACGATCTCATCAATTTGGTCGGCATTCAAGTCCCTGAACGCCCAGGCCTCGCCGATCGCTTATCGGATCCTATGGAGCTCAAATCACCAAGCCCTGCATACGATAGTGTTGCAAAAGTTCGGTTCGGTTCGGTTCGGAGGCCCTTTGGCCCGAACCGTGAACCGAACCGGTTCGGAAATTTGGCCCTTGCCCCGAACCGTGAACCGAACCGCGAGTTCGGTTCGGTTCGGTTCAAAATGCAGTTCGAACCGGTTTGAACCGGGTTCGGTAGATGAAGTTTTTAGCCACTTATTTTCTTCACGGATAAACAGAAATAGATAATAATAGCATGTACAATGTAATAATAGTCTACAAAGTAATGCAAATAACAATATATGGCTCATTATAGCATGTAATTTTCATAGTTTTCAACACTCGTACAACAATAACCGGCACAGCATCTACTATAGCTAAGTTACAAACACTAATTATGTATTGTAAAGTGTTAATTATTCTTACAGACATGCATATTAGATAGTAGGAATGTATATTCTCCATAGATATGTGCTAAAACTGGTAAAAAAAACCACAATTCTTGGTCACGGAGGATGTTCTCCTTAAGCCGGTTCGAACCGGTTCGGACCCGGTTCGGAAAATTTACCCCAGGCCCGAACCGTGAACCGAACCGAAGCAAAATCTCCGAACCGTGAACTGAACCGGACCTGAACCCGGTTCGGTTCGGGGTCCGAACCGGTTCACGGCGGTTCGTGAACCGAACTTTTGCATCACTAGCATACGAAGTCCACACTGCACCACCATCACCAGTCACCAGTCCAAAACCGGACAACAACCCGTTCTCAACCATGGCACTTGATTCTTCGACCAAATGCTCGACGCATACCCCCATTGAACACCAGTACGAACTGGCCGCCTCCACCTGCGAATCTTATACATGTCCATATTGTCATAAGCGAGCACCTGGACACATCGCCTCGGAATGCAACGATCATTGATGCATCTCATGCGGACAACAAGAAGGTCATGACGACGAATGTGCTACCTTCCGAGTCCTCCAGCAACGTGTTCAGAAACGTATAAAGGAACGCAACTCCTCTCAAAGCGACTAAGGCACCTGTTGCTCACCACCGGATACCCTATTGGCGTTAACTTCGCCTATATGGCACGTTTTTCTTACTTTCTTTATTGGACTTAACTTGTCCCTATAACGGCCATTTTCTCTTTATCTATTAACTGATTTCCACTACGTTTCAATTTAAGAACGGGGTAATGTTACAAATTCTAACTATGTCAGCGGCCCCTTTTGTTCCGACGAACTCCCGCGACTCCGCACCCTTTGCCCTATCTGTTTCTATTCTTGTCTTTGCTCAGTCATCCTTGTTTCTTATTGTCCAATCCTGGAGCCCCACATGTAACCCTTCGCCCTAACCCTCTGCCCCGCTCCCACACTATTATTAGTAGCCTATTGTCTACGGACCTATTGTTCTCTGCTTATTGTTCATCAGATGTATCTCCGCTCCGCAGCTATAGTATATAAACCCCTGTACTTAGCACGATCGAACCCTAAGTTCGATCTCCTTTGTCAAACCCCCCGTCTCTAGTCACACTATACATCTGCTTTATCTCTACTCCACATCGTAGGCCTTTGTCCATACTTAAAGACTCTAAGTGTTGAGCCCTAGCTCCGCTATTAGTCTTAGCAACCAACATTGCGAAACCCAACTATACGAGACCGTAAGTTGAGACGTAACAGTCGGAGGCTGCGGAAGTCGTTCAATGCCTGCGGCGAAGCTCGGGTTTGGAGAAACTGGAATATGGAATGGATCCTGATGTGTCGCGCTCGGTTTCGAAGGGGTTTCGTCTGATAACAATACGTTCGAGCCGTTCGGAGTCGCGCATTCGCTGTCAGCAGCTACCGTGCCCAGGTCAAGCGTGCTGTCATTTTTCGAGCCCTTTCTTGCGTACTTTCGCTTCGGAATTAATTCCCCTGAAATATTCGGCGTGAATTTTATGTTTTGATTACTGTCCCCTAACGGACGTTTCAATGGTGTACTATAATGCATAATTTTAACTACATAAATACGATGCGATGGTAGGAAAGGAGAAGACGCGTCTCGCGCGTCGCTACTATAACCGGCACAAATCGCGTGTGACTTTCGCGGGCAATTGCCGTGCTCTGCTCATTTTGGCTTTGTCTACTCATTTTGGCTTGATACTCACACGAACTTAGGGTCCTTCCTCTAAAGGAGAATACAAATAAGGAGATTGGAGGGAGATTGAGGTGACTCTACTACTTCCTGATTGAGTGCATCCAGTCATTACATTTATCCCACTACCAACCACACGATAAATTAATGACTGGCTTGCGAGTCTAATGAAACGCTGATGCTGAATTAGCATCTCTGCAACCTCTTGGGAGACGCGAAATTCAACAGTTCCACCTGCTTCCAACTGCAATGTGACGGAAGCTTTTCCCTGAAGATGGCCTGACAGCTAGTGAGATTTAGTGAGCTCATGATTCATGATGATGTGCATACCGCATACCTTGAGGTGGCCCAGTATTAACTTGAGTTGAATTGTGGTGTTCGAAACCTATAGGAAACGAAGAGCTCGACTGATCAAGCTGTTGGTGGGTAGCCGTAGGCCAGTGCAAAGGCATAGCGTCGACCGTCTGGTTGAACTACGATTGGGCAGACAAAGCTATGCCGGAAGCGTTTCCAGTATATGTGGGGTCGGCTGGGATCTCATTGGCATTGTAGACATCCCGGGGCACATTATGTTCGACTACAGTGTGTCTTGCAGCGCTGCATCTTTACTGTTAAATGAGTGAGATACATAGACTCGTCTGCGAAACAACAATGAGGTCAACATACCTTCGGTCTTCTAACGTGGTGTTCCCCTTACAAACACCGGTCTGCCTTGCTTGTACCGATGGGTAGCTAGCAGTGTCTGGTTCGAGTGAGAAGGTTGAGTAGTGGAACTCCATAGGTGATGCACTGCGGCCAACAGTTTGTGTTTTGTTCATGGTCGCACAGTTGCGCAGCGTGATGGGACAGGTCGCAGCGAGGAAAGTGATTAGAGTTTGAGGGCTTGAGTCGAGTACCACTGAAAGTTCGTATGGCCAAGGTTGACTTGGAGGACAGGCAGCTGTCCTCCAATATTTTGTTACAAATTCGTCACCACTTCCGAAGTCCCTGGCAAAGTATCCGGAGTTGTCCGAGTCCGAGGCAGATCACCCGGTGATCATCACCGTCTCGATCGAAATCTGAACTTCAACACGTGCCACTGGCAAGCCTAAGGTCACGTGGAGCACCCACTGCCGAGAAGCCGAATTTGGGATTGCACGAGCCGACTGCTGTGGAAGGGGCTTCAAGTTGCAGATAGCTTTCTCTTCGACATCGACGTCTTGCTTGTTGTCACTAGCAACATCGTGCAATCTACTGCAATTTGCTCATAGCATCGCAGGAGATCGCATCTTCTAAGACACTGGAGTAGCTGTCACAAAGGGCGTTACTGACAAGGCCACAGCTTTGTAGATGGGCCTAATTATAATTCAGTGAACAGTCTCCAATCCAGTGACGCGGTTTTAGTCTTACCGGGACACCCGCCTCCTACGTCAATCTTACTTTGAACCGGCCGCAGTCATGACCTCGAAACTCTCCTCTGGTCTCGCACATAGTCGCTCCTCAGCCAACCTCAAAGACGACTCAGGTTTCCAGGTGAGCTGCCACCCTCATAACATCCTCATTCTGCTAACAACCCCTATCTACAGCTAGGCGCGAACTCCTTTGTCAAGAAGTTAGGTCTAAAGTTCTTCACGAAATCCAAGTTTCAGCCAAACTCGAAGTCCAAGTCAAGACGAGGGAGCTTGGCGGACGGAGTCAACAACCCTTACACGCAATCCGGCCCGGGGTCTCGTGCAACTCGTTCAATGGACATTCTACGCAAAACGCAGCCGTTTGAATCGATGCTTGCCGTGAATACTGCTGGTTACTTGGATGTAGATGTTGACGCGGACGCAATGAGACATAGCATGGATGATATAGGAAGGAGCTCGTCGTCGAGAGAGTGGAAGTCACCCCTTCACAGTGACGTCGGTGGCATAGGGAGCGTGGCGCATGGCCTTGCAGTCGCTACCCTCGTTGCGAGCGCAGAAGTCGGCGTGCAAGTCGTGCCTGCGCAGCGTGCATCATTCTCGAATGATCATTATACTCCTACGACAGATGTTACACAGCCCGACCGACAAGGAGCGGCACGCACGCGATTTGATCCTCCGAATAAGCATAGCACGACTAGCGTCTTGCCGAAAAGCACAAGTATCAGTGCCGTGCGGAGTGGTATTGGGTTGACATCGACTTCTGGGAGATTACAGTCTGGACCGGGGCAAGGTGTGGGGTATTCAAGTATAGAGGTGAGTATATTTATCTTGTGATATTGGTATCAATATTTCTGACGAAGTTCGCCTCATCATTTGGATCTACGCGAAATAATGCTTACACCGTTCGTTTCGCATCAAACCTAGCAGGCCGACAGCCCGGAAGCAAATGCTGTTAATAACCTATCGGAATCACATAAGCGGCCTAGCACAGGATTAGCGCCCATCTCATTGGCCGTGGGTTCCGTACCAGTCCACCTTTCCTCTCCTCCTTTTTCTTCGACATCGACTTCAAGGTTGAGCCCGTCAACGGGTCTACCTTCAGAACGTGCAACCGACTCGCATCTCAGCCTTTTGACCGCCGCTGGACTTGGGAACTCGAGCATGGAAACGTTACGCGCACCGGTTTCATTGGCTTCTTCTGCATCTGTATCTGCATCTGTATCAGCAACAACAAAAGATGCGGTTACGCAACGATCAAGTTTGTCGTCCCCCGCTCGAGCGCCTGCACACCGACTCAACTCTCTACCTTCTCTCCCGCCTCTCACCACGACTTTCTCGCATTTGAAGCGAGTCACCGAATCACCTTCGACAGCTTCATCCTCGTACTCAAATTTCCCTCCTTCAGATATAACTCCTACGTCGACGAATGCTATGCAGCATGCGGAAAGGCAGAAGGCGGCTGCTCTAGCTTTCTCGGGCGGTGTACGGCTGTCCCCGTCTGTTATCGTGCGTGCGCCACCGTTCCCTATACTCTCACTACCCCCGACAAGCCCGACTGCTGAGACACCACGTGCCGGAAGGGCGTCCCGTTCTTTTCGGTCAGCATCGATGAGTGAGGGAATGCCAGGTAGCTCCTCCAGCCATGGTGGCGAAGACAACGCGAATGGGCCAAGTAGTGAGGGGCGGAGAGAAGGGAGACGTACGGCCGCCCGTTTAAACTCGATGCCACTTTTACCTATGGAGGGTACATCGCATGAGGATGACGCAGAAGATGATGCTGATCACATGTTGGAAGATGATATGATAGCTGAAGAGGAGGATGAGGATGCAGAGGGCGATCCGAGGATGTCAAGCGAAAGCGCTGGAATGGGTAGTGCCAGTGATGATGAAGACGGCTCGATGGAAGACGATACTCCCGGATCAGGAAACTCCAAGATTCCTCTCAAAAGTCCGCCTGCTCTGTCTTTCAAGCCAAAACCAAAACGCGACATGTCTTTCTCTGCGTTGCTCGGGCGCGACGTCAAAGGGAAGGACAAAGAGCTTCTGCCGTTCAGGTCCGGGCCGGGTCTCGCAACACCAAAAGCCAGTCAGATAACAAAGAAAGGGGAGAAGAACGGCGAGAAGGAGAGAGATTACTTCAACTTCTTGGTCTCTCCTCCTTCGATCGCCAGCTCTAGCTCCGGCGGCTCCGACTATACCGGCACGTCGAAGGATAAAGGCAAGGAGCGCGAACAAGAGCGGGACCGTGCCTTTGAAAGGGAGGTGGATTCAGCACTCAAAACACCTACTGCAGCAGACTTTCGTTCAAACGCAGCGACACCGCACTGGTCGGCAGCTGCAGATTATTCGAGCACCGCGATGTGGCGTGAAATGCGAACATCGGAAGTAGGAGGCGGCGAAAGCGTAGCGACAAACGGAAGGGGAAGACGACCCAGCTTCTATCACCAAGTATCAAAGAGCATGGTCGACCTCATTCACATTTCCAGACCTTCCGAAGATGCAACTAACGCAAAGCTGTCTTCCGGTGCTTCGAATTTGAATTCGATGGGTTCGGCCGACCTAGCCAGCAGCGATGACCGGAATTCTCGCGAGCGTGCGACTCCCAAGTACAGCACTACAGATGCGAAAGGCGAGCAATTGCATACACATGAGAATATTTCTAAGCATGGGAACCTTGTGGCTGATCATACTAAGGAGGATTTGAGGACCGTCCCAGGCAGCGGAACCCGAGAACGCGACGGAGCTGCTAATAGTGCCACTGCTTCGTCTCGAATTGGTCCTAGTGCGAACGCTGCCTCGGCCGTGCAGGATGCAAAGCAGTCTGGTACTTCTCAGGCATCAGAACTTCTGTCTCCTCTCCCTTCTTCTACCACGACGACGACGGTGAGCAATAAATCTACGACAACGACTATTGCGAACGGGGCACCTACGTTACGGCGCCAAAGCTCAATGCCGACGTTCACTTCGTCTGGTCCACCACCGCCATACCCTTCGTTCCTCCTTTCTTCAGTAAATGGACCCAATGTGCATCAGCATCCACAATTGAAACGATTCGGCGCGACAGTTCCACGCGATGAAGAGGGACGTGAAGAGTTACCGCCATATTCGAACGATATAAAGCTATCCGCGATCTTGCCCCGGAAGCAGGAGTTCGCTGCGCCCGGCAAGCCAGCGCGCGACCGCAAGTGGCGGCGGGTACATGTTGTGCTCGAGGGTACATCTTTCCGTGTATACAACGTTCCGCACACTGTGGCTGGCGTCAGCGCTGTAACAGGTTGGTGGGAGAGTAAGGTCGGTGTCGGCGACGTTGCACATGGAAATGGTATCACTGCGTCTACCGATACGCGCGGCGTGGTCATTGGGAATACTGGGGTACGCGAGCCGAAGAGGAGTAAATGGGAAGAGGAGTTGGAGTTGCGCGCGCTGGCGGATGCAGAAGCTCAGGCGCAAGCGCAGCAAGGACGTGCTAGTGTCACGATTGAGCGCGCTTCGATGGAATCACAGAGCAGTGGGTCTCACCAGCCGCAGCAGTCCAAGTCGAAGCTTCAACTCACGCACTTACTGCATCCGAATCGCTCGAGAATTTCATTGAATCCCTCGGCACGATCTCAACCAGCTTCACCAGCCGCATCGCCTTTGTCGACGCCAAGGTCGTCTCTCCAAATAGCCCGTCCGTCGGTAGATCTTTCCTCTTCTGCCGCGGCGGCTTTGTCGGCATCTTCATCCTCGATCTCAAACATGAACACGAGTTCATCGATCTACGGAAACATTTCTGCGACGTCCTCTACTCTCGTCTCTTCAGCGTCAAGCTCAGCGATGTCTTCCTCTACGCAAATCGCCTCCTCATCTTCTCAGAGTTCTCACTCCCACTCTCGGTCGCACTTCCGACTGCACCATCGGCGGAACGACTCAACTCCGATGAACGGTACATCAAAAGACACAAGTAATGCAAACTCGCGCGAGAAGGATAAGGAGGTAGCGCCGATACCAGACCCAAACCCGAAAGACCTCATTCGCGAATACTCGCTGCAGCACGCGGAGAGCGGGCTTGCGAGTGATTATTTCAAGCGAAAAAACGTGCTTCGAGTACGCATGGAGGGCGAGCAGTTCCTCCTACAAGCTCGAGATGTTCCTGAGGTGGTCGAATGGATTGAGGTTCGTCGTTATCTAGTTGTCATAAAGGTAATCTAGTGCCAGACGGCTAACTCTAATCTCAATTCAAAAAGGGACTCCAAGCAGCATCAAACATCGCGCTCGATTTGGACGAACGGCCCATGCCAAAAGGTCCAATCTATCCTCGGTGCGACTTGTATTCTTATCATGCATCATCAGCCTCTGAAACTGATTTGTTCTTTTCACACAGACGACGACGACGTCGGCGCGTGCAGCGCGTTGAAACTTCTAACAACCATCCCACTGCTCAAGATTCCACATCGTGACGTGGGCTTGTATTTTGCATATTTCATTTCCTATCGTTCCCGCATATCAAACGTATCATTAGAATCCGCATCAAGCTATAATCTCCTCGCATACTTCTGTCTGTCCAACAATTCCAACACATCTTACTGTATTATGGATTCCTTGCTTATCTTTGTTGTTTACTTTGCATCCTATTTCATAAGGACCTCCTTTGACTTCGCATCCCTGGAGAACTTGCTTGTCTGTCCTGTAGCTTATGAATGTCTACCATGGTACAATATAAACGTGGGCCACGGGTTGAACTCTTGTTATTTTTGGAAGCAGATTGTACATGAGTTAATAAAAGAAACGAAGATATCTAAAATGATAAGGAACAATCACTACAATGAGTAATTTGGGATAAATATTTTGAGACCGATTTGCATGCTGATTAGGACGGGACAAGCACGCGAGAAACGAAAGAAGAAAAAGAGGTAGGATATGTATGCACTAGAGGGATTAGTATACAGTCCGTTTTTCTCTCTCAACAAAACTGGGAAGGGGGGGAAATTGTTTGTTATGGAATGTTCATGACGATGCACAGACAGACGACAACCGCTGGCACGGCCACGCGGTCCATATGAGCACGCACAACGGCCACCCGACAACACGTGGCAGAAGAACTAGGAATATAGCAGAGAGAGGAAAGGAACGACAACCAGAATAATATATCACTTCAAGCACGACCACCAAAAACCACGCAACCATCCCAACACCGCGGAAAGCACGAATGACCCAATCACCCACCGACCCCCATGCAAAACTCGAAAAAGCCAGCACCAAAACTCCCCACCTCTCACTCGAGAACCTCCGATCCGCCTCGACTCCGCAACAACCCTGCGCCGCGCCCATCGTCGATCGCGAACCGAGTCCGCCCAAATAACAGCGGGTCACTATCGTCGGACTGCAGACACCCGGAAGTGAAGGGAAAGGAGGTGTGAGTTGAAGGTGGGCAGCAGGAGACGACAGCAACTCGGCTGTTCTTCGTTTATTTGTCACCCTTCTTCTTCTGCTTGCGCGGAGGAGTGACAGGTCGCCCGCCCATGTTCATTGCACCATACGGGTATTTGGCTTTCTTCTCTGCTGGTTTCAATATCTACAAAGGGAATTTAGTGACAAGGAACGTGTAAAAACTATACGACTTCCTGACCTGGAAAGAACATAAAAGTGTCTCATCCACAGACATCATAGCCCCAGCATTGTCGAATTCACCGCAGTAATTAGGTGCGGAGAACAACGTCACCAACTGACGCTTTGCGAAAAACTCGTAGCCATCTTCAACAACCTATGGACAAGGAAATGGGTTAGTGTCTCTTACAGTAATAAAGTATTATGACGTACCTGATGTGCACGGCAAATTAAGTCCATATCATGCTTCTGTAAAAAGCGTGATACGACGTCCGGCCCGAAGGTAAAGGATACACCTCGATCGTTCTCTGACCACCCTGTGATATCCTTGTCTGGGTCTGACCATAAAAGATCACAGAGTAATCCTATCGCGAAGGAATGCTTTCAGTGAAACTCAAGAGGCGAAAAATGACAAAACTAACCAGTGTCAGGTACATCTGTCGGCCTCATAACACGTCGGATCTGCTCCATTGACTGTAAGTCCGGACTTAATCCTCCGTGCATTGTGAAAATCTTCTCGTCAATAATCGCGGCGATGGGGAGACAGTTGAAGCAATCTGTAAATGTCTTCCATAATTTAATGTTGTATCTACGCTTGCCTGAACACAAATTCACAAATCGAAAGTCATTAGCGCAATTTCTCCACTCAAACAAAACTAACGTACATTCATCATAGAAGCCGTAGATCCTGTTGATACTCGCACATTCGTGGTTGCCACGGAGGATGAAGAAATTTTCGGGATACTTAATTTTGTAAGCGAGTAGCAAACAGATAGTCTCCAAAGATTGCTTTCCACGATCCACGTAGTCGCCGAGGAAAAGGTAGTTTGCTTCTGGTGGAAATCCTCCGTACTCAAACAGCCGTAATAGATCATAATATTGTCCATGAATATCGCCTGGAAAAATAAGATTCATTGGGGTATACGTCAGCAAATCATCATAACCAACGTCTCCCCGCACTAGACAATGAGAGCGCCCAACATACCGCATATCTTTATTGGTGCTTCGAGCTCGAGTAGTATTGGTTGACTGATGAAAATTTCGCGTGCTTTTGTACAGAGGTATTTGATTTCGTATTCTTGTAGTTGAACTGGCTTGCCGGGTCGGTTTCCTCTAACTGTTAAGTATAACGTGAGCACCGCATGTTCGTTGACCAAATGGTAAGAGTAAGCCAATCAGTGTGATCAACAGTCGAGATAGGTGAACCATATCAGCGACGCGGGAAGGAACTCGTGCGAGACAAAGATGAGTCAGGACCAGACATAATCTGCATTCCGGTCAAACACCGAGCGCTTTGAGGATGATAATGCAGCACGCGAACGACTGAAGAAAGGGATGGTCTGATGCGGTGCATAACACCGGGCCTGTGGTGTATGACCGCTGCAATAATCGTACGACGAAACGACGCCACCGAACCGTCGTTTAGAATCAGCTCGTCGACGTCGTCATTATTTTGCAATTTAATGTCATATTAAATTCAATCACACACGTCCCAGTGGCCCAAAGAACGAATCGGAAGTAAGGAATGCAGGGAGAAACAAGAGCTCACCCTCCAACAGCCTGTCAATGACCGAGTCAAGATCGATCTCCGTTGTCGAGTCCGCCATGTCTAATTATCCCAACAGCGCTCCTCGTCGTCGTCAAAATTCGTAATTCGATGAAGTTTTTACTCGTCAAACGGTCGAGCGATGCAGCAGATGATGGTATACGGGAGAGAGAGGATGTTGTTGGCGTCGGCAGCCCCGCAGGGTTTTCGGATAACGCGGATGTCTGTGCGGTCCGACCTATGCACCAATGAATTATGGCGTTAGCAACAGTGAGCACAAGTAAAATATGCGCAAGACATGAGACGCACTGCGGGCTCGACGCTGTCGAGGGTGATGAGATCGATGCGTGGAGGCTGTGGAGAACAGTGAGCAAGCTGGGTGTTTGATTTCAAAAGGGGGCACACCGGTTTTTCGCGGGAGGGTAGCGTGCGAACTCAGCGTCCGCTTTCAGCACGCTGGCACAAGGCTCGCGACATCCTGCTTATGTTTTTGCAAACTCATGGGCCACACACTTCACTCGTCCCCAAAGCCACCTATCTGAGGCTATTTCTACCACTAAGGTCCACAAGAATCTTCTTTACGACGCTGAATATTATCTGACAATTATGTGTGGCTTAACCAGACCTCACATAGCTATCAGATCTTCTGAATGCTAGCTTGAATAGTGACTCTGCTCAATTTCGGCATCATGATGACCTACATACTTTGATGGATATAATTCAAGGTGGTTATCATCTCCGAACTCCTTCACTTAGGGGCGATTGTGTCCTCATTGCTTGCCAAGTATGTGTTCAATAGACTCCCAAACCTTCTTCGTACGTACAGCAAGAGAAAGCAAGGCCGGCCTGGCCCTATCTTGGGACACCTACTTCCTCAATGGCATACTCCTTGTGATCCCCGAGCTGTACCCCAAGGATCTACTTAACGGCAGGAAAGAATCATTTCATGGCTGACTCGAAACCAACTTTTGCCGCACGGCAACTATAATCTCCCGTAAACTTTATCATGTGTTGGTAGTAAGCCGCTTCGAATCACTTCATCTCTAAGGGAAAGCTATTCTGGCCATTCATCCGGTACTCTTGTGATGGAAGTTGTTGTCTCAATTGCGCTTTATAGGCTCGGTGAAACGGGCATAAGATTTCGGACTTCGGTCCTAACTGCTACCAAACTTAAAACATTGGGCAAACTGTACGTCATCCAATTTTATGTTGTCATACATCAACTGACTATAGCACTAAATGATAAATCCTGTTCATCTAGCTTAGTCGACAGCAGTTGCGCCGTTGTAGTAGTTGAGTGTCTCATCTGCGCATCCAGATGGTGTCATGTACGCGTATCTATAAAGTGTATGTTAATTTTCAATAACTTTTTTCTCTTTGCTCGTGATTACTGAGGTTTAATACTCACGCGCCGAGGTTAACGTATACTCCCGGTACGCCGTCTCCGCAGGCAAGGAAGGCACCAATGTTTTGACGAGGGATATCTGTTGCAGTCCAAGTCAGACCGTCACCTTGGAACGCCCATGTACCGTCCACATTCGGAGTTGTTGCGAAGTATGTCGGAAGGTAAGTCGCCGTTGTCGCTGTTGTTGTGTTGACTTTACGAACAAAGTTTAACAGCTTGTTGCATGGCATGATTATAGACGTAACACACCGTTCAGGTAAAGTACACTGCCATCGGCCAGCTGCTGCTCAACCTGGCCATCGTTCAGCTGGAACTGTGCGGCCGTTGTGTAGCTTCCAAACACAGCGGGGCTTGCGGTTCCAGAGACGGACGATTGAAGGTACGTATGGAAATTTGGAGCTTCCTGCAAGAGTATTGAAACATTATCTCTCAGATTTACGTGTCTCCGAAGCGACGCTACTTACAACCGCGCGAACCCAAAGGTTATTTGGGAGGAGAGTTGCACCGGTTGGACCGCTGGTGGCAGTCCCAGTAGGGATAGAGGATGTGCTACCGCCGCTGACGCTTGTTGCAGACGTGGTCGTGGAAACTGTGGAAACTGTGGATGCTGTGGTCGAGGTCGTGGTCGCTGTGGTAGTTGCTGTCCCTTGAAGGCACTTCAATCATTACGTGAGTCATTTTTGTTCTTTGGCGAGGCAGCTCAGCTTGTACAGACCTGGCTGTAATAGGCGTTGAGCTCAGAGCAGAACCATCCGCTCGGGCAGAGCGTCGCGCCAGTCCAGCCTGTTCCACCGCACTAATTTCTTGCTCGATTAGCCTTTAGACTCATTTCAGAGCTTAAACCCTTTCTCGTACCTGACCCCACTGCGAGGCTGTCGACTGGGCAGACGCCCCCACCACTAAGGCGGCAGCAACGACGAGCTTGGAGATCATCCTGCGATAGAGCAACAAGCCTAGTGAAGTGTGTCGCACCAAATATCTAAGCCACTCGTGCTTTATACTCATCGGAGATTTCGTCCTTATGAGCGGCATATTTGAGACGGATAAGCATCGGCCCCGCAGAAGTTATGCAAAGGAATCACGCGGACGGACCCGGTTCTCTGTCGGTGTGGAGAAATAGTCGGGTCTGATCGAGTTACGTGGATTTGTACCAGTGTTTCGACCAACCATGTCCGTCTATATCATTATGACATTCAAGTGCATTTGAGGCCACCTCCTGGATTTATCCGGGATAACGTCCGTCTGTGCTGGCATCACGACAATGATATATACATACATACATATACGCACCTCCTTTCAAACTATAGTGGACTCAGGATACATCGCCTTTCCACCTTCGATTTTCTCTCTTCTCGGTAGATGAATGAATTTTATCTACACATCGTGAGTCTGACCAAGCTTCGGCTGTGATAGTTCTGAGTGAGATGAAGCAGGGAAATTATTCCTTGTGCATTCTCAATCTGGTTGTAAGAAGATGCCTCATATTTCTGATAGTGGACTTTGGCACAGATGTTTTGTATCTATCATATCGCACAGTATAATTTGATGTGTGCCATCATGACTCGGACATCAGGTAGTATGGCAGCAAGCCTCTTGAGTCTGTTCTAATGTATATAATTGCAGTAGTACTGGATATTCAGATACATAGGATTGACAGCTTTACACAATTGTGTCCAGATCGCACCTCCACCTCGAAGATATGAAGCTATTGTACAAGTATGGGTGTAATAGCGCTCTCGCAGAATGCCAGTGAACCGTGGCTCCCGGCGTGAGAATTCCGACATCGTATGTTCAAGTTGGGACCCACAGCTCCTCCTGCAAATGCACATCTACTACCTGAACCTTCTTATACCCTTATTCCTTTCACTGCTATCGAAATACTATGTTTCTTATACTATCCCATCTTCATACTTCACGAGTTCCATTGAAAAGCCGTTGAATATTCTAATACTCACAGCACATCCAGATGACGAGTGCATGTTCTTCGCACCTACGATTCTTGCGCTAACAGGTTCACCTACGAAGCCGACATCAAGCTCGCAAGGGGAGGCGGAACATCATAATGCGTTTTCACTTTGTCTGTCTTCAGGAGACGCGGATGGACTGGGAGAGACAAGGAAACGCGAGCTAGCCGGAAGTCTGGATGTTCTGGGTATTCCGGAAGGAAGAAGATGGGTGCTCGATGAACCGTGTGTCTATTTGCCTTGCATATCTTTGGGAGCTTGATCTCAAATGCGATTCGTTACCTAGTTTCAAAGACAACATTACAGCTATATGGGACGCAGACCTTATTGCTGAATATGTGAAACCTTACATAGCGAAGCACAAAATCGATATTGTACGTGTTATCGACACACAGGAATAACATCTTCTGACGTGAATTGACATGGCCATATTATGATCTTTTGATTACATTCGCTATATTTAATTAACGATATAGGTCCTTACATTCGATGAGCGAGGCATATCATCCCACCCAAACCATGTATCCTTGGCACATGGTGTCAGAGCGCTCGTGTCTGAATCAACCCAAAGCAACGCGTCTCGACTTCGAGCCTTCAGCCTTATCACAGTCCCTCTGCTCGCCAAGTACACCGGTCAAATATCAGCTCTCCTCAAGAGTATTGAGCTTAGAGCCTGTGAGTTGTTCAAAGGCAAAGGAGGGACGGATGCAATTCTCGGTATCGCAAACTTGTGTTCCTCAACGAAAGAGAGCTCCTTCATTTCGGGTCATCAGAGGCACCAGACAGCAGTGGAAGCCATGAAGCAGCACCGCAGTCAGCTCGTCTGGTTCCGGTGGTTATATATCTCGTTCTCGCGGTACATGTGGGTTAATGACTGGGTGGAGATTTTGCCAGATAGATGACAAGGAGAAATATTGTAACTCTTGGACAATAATTTATTCGAATTGGGTGCTTGGTTATTTTGCAAGCGCAATGTTTGTTTCGAGACCGCTTGTTGTTAAACTTTTTGACCAACTTCGGAAACGCTGGGTGAACTCGCTTTCTTTCTTTAGCGGTACGGGAGATGAGGACGGTCGGGATACCCTTCCTGACCGGAAAGGCGAGCCCAAGAATGAGAGGATTGGGCGAACGAATTGGCTTGCAATGCCCCTATTGAATAGAGAGGAGGTGAATGACAAGTAGAGAAGATAGGAGATATTAACGCACCAAACCGCGCCTTGAATCAGAGGGCTTATAACCTGGTCTCGAGTAGTGATCCACGCGACCTTGCGCCAGTCGATTGCCACCACCTCTGCACCGCCATCCTCCTCGATATCAATGTCTATTTCCTCAGTGCTGTGTTTCCCGTCGGCCCCAGGCGCCGCGATGCGGCGAGTCTTGACATAAGGAGCAATGCTTTTCAGGTAGCTGTTCTCAAATCGCAGGTCCGGTATGACTGGGATGTGCAAATGTGCCGAGTTCGGCCCTCCTTGCGGGCGAACAACAGCATTCCCGCGTGAGATATGGTCTTTTCGGCCTAAGTCTGGGAAATGCGAAGGATCGATAGAGGTCATTTTTTCTCCTGGACGCCGTTGGCGAGGTTGGCGAGGACAATTGGGCCAGCGTTGTGACCACTGCCGAACAGTTTGAGGTGAGCGTAAGTGACATAAGCGATATTCTTGACTAAAAAGGAACTACGTCTCAATTGTTTCCTTTTTGTTCGTTTCGCTCGGTCCTTCCACCTCGCAACGGAATGCTTGTCTTGACCCTTTTGCCACAAGATGGGTCTTTGCCCGACGTACAACAAATGGAACCGCAGATATTCTGGGCGACCTATGCTTGCTTTCATTCTCGCTATTCTTGTTAGGGGATTGTGGATGAGCTCCGAGATACCCGATAATCGCTTTTCACCGGTCAGGCTAATGCGTCTCTCTGGAGCTACTGCCCAGTTATCATTGACTCTGAGATTTGAATAGTCATGCGGAAGCGACTCTTAGGCCTACTATATTTCACCATGATCGGTGACTCGCGCAAGCGAGGGAACCAATGCTTTTGTTGCGGCGCGCAAGATCAGCAATGAGCTCTATTGTCCGCCAAATTGATCCATAGTGATCCGTGCCTATTGATATTCGCGTCACAGACAATTACACTGTGAGTATGCTCAGAGCTTTCTCTCTTGCGGCCCTTGCTTCCGCGTCACGACTCATCCTCTAACGCGTCCTGTACAAAAAGACTGATGGCATACGCGTGAGTTCGTAAAAGCGATACGATCCCCCTCCTCTTTTCTTCCTCTCCTCTCTTCATCTTTTTCCCTTCACTTACCCTCTCTCCTTTGCCTGGTGCCAACAGACAGCAGACGCAATGGAGCAGAAGTTCATTCCTCTGTCGACACCGACATCGTCGCTTGTGCATCGACACTCGATGCCCGACGTACCTGAGGACATCGAAGTCCATGAGGCACTCCTCCACTTAAATGATCCCAACTGGGACCTACATAGTGTCGAGACAGTCTCTCTTAGCGATGCGTCGTTCGAACTCGAGCACAAGCATCGGTATCCCGACAGCATTAATATTGGCCCATCCATAGGGACGGCGCCTTCTGATTTTGATACCGAGTCGCGGGCTGACTCGCGCATGGCGGAGTCGGAAGCACGCCTGCATATACGATCTTCTGATGCCTTCGAATATGAAGAGTATGTGGCGCTTGTTTTCCGCAGTCTCTCTATTTCTGACCTGTGATATAGTGAATCTCCTTACGCCGAAGTACGAGCCGCGGTGTCGAACACCGATGACCCTAATATGCCAGTGAACACATTTAGGATGTGGTTCATAGGGATTGCTTTCACGATTCTTGTCTCTGGTATAAACCAGTTGTTTAGTATGAGATGTGAGTATATCTGCATTCCATCTACATTTTAGTACTAAATTAGCACTACAGATCCTTCCGTTTTCATTTCTGGCCTTGTTGTTCAGCTTGTTTCTCTTCCAATCGGCAAATTTTTCGAATATCTCCTCCCTACGACGCGCTTCACCACTTTTGGCTTCACGTGGTCTCTGAATCCGGGACCCTTTAACATTAAAGAACACACTATGATCACCGTCATGGCCAACGTCGTCTCCGGAGGGGTGTATGCTACAGATGTCATTGCCACGCAAGAAGTCTACTTCGCCCAGCATTGGGGTTTTGGCTATCAAATCCTTCTGTGTCTGAGCTCGCAGCTCCTTGGTTTCTCCTTCGCGGGCGTTGTCCGCCAATTCCTTGTCTGGCCATCGAGCATGCTCTGGCCTGGCGCACTTGTAAATTCCGCCCTTTTCAATACTCTCCACCGCAACTATGGCAAGCGTGAGACGAAGCATATCTCTCGCGAGAAGTTCTTCGTTTTCGCAATGCTTGCGAGCTTCCTCTGGTTCTGGTTTCCTGGTTACATCTTCACCGCACTCAGCATCTTCAACTGGGTTTGCTGGATCGCCCCGAACAATGTCGTTGTAAACCAGCTGTTCGGATATCAAACAGGCCTTGGTATGGGCTTCCTGACCTTTGACTGGAGTATGATCTCCTTCATCGACAGTCCCCTCGTCACGCCTTGGTGGGCGCAAGTCAACACATTCGCCTCCCTTGTGTTTTGGTTCTGGATCGTCACGCCCATCCTTTACTACAAGAACGTCTTCTTCTCAAAGTTCCTGCCCATGTCCGCTTCGATTTCGTTCGACAACACCGGCCTTCCGTACGACCCGACGCTCATCATTCAGGACGGCGAATTCAACGTCGACGCTTACCAACAATACTCCCCCATGTTCATCCCTATCACATTTGCGATGGCCTATGGTCTCTCCTTCGCGAGTATGACCGCCGTCTTGGTCCATACTTACCTCTGGTACCGCCACGACATCGCTCGTCAGTTCCGACTCAGCCTGAAGCAGCAGCGCGACGTACACTCGCGTCTCATGTCTGTATATTCCGAGGTGCCTCACTACTGGTACCTGATCCTCGGACTCATTGCGTTCGTCCTGGCCATCATCACCATCGAAGTTTTCGACACGAAGCTACCCGTCTGGGGCCTTGTAGTCGCTCTCCTCGTCGCAGGCGTCTTCGTCGTCCCGACTAGCGTCATTATCGCAATTACGAACCAGCAGGTGACGATCCAAGTGCTCGCGGAACTGATCGTCGGATACATGCTTCCCGGCCGCCCAGTGGCGATGATGGTCTTCAAGACGTTTTCCTTCATCTCTGTTAGCCAAGCAACGTCATTCCTTGGTGACCTCAAGCTCGGCCACTACATGAAAATCCCGCCACGTACGATGTTCTCGGGACAAATCATTGCGACGATCATCTCGTGTTTCGTTTCCGTTGCTGTGCAGATGTGGATGTTTGCGAACATTCCTGACCTTTGTTCGCAAGACCAACCGGCGCACTTCATCTGCCCGAGTGCTTCCGTGTTTGCTACTGCAGCTCTGGCTTGGGGTGCGATAGGTCCCCAGCGCATGTTCTCCGTTGGTACCTTGTGAGTACTCATTACTTTACTACTAATTGCTTCGCTCATCCCTGATGGCACTTCCCAGGTATTCGCCATTGCTATGGTTCTTCCTCGTCGGAGCTCTCCTCCCAATCCCTTTCTACTTCCTCGCAAGAAGATATCCCTTATCCTTCTGGCGCTTCATCAACATCCCTGTGTTCTTCTCCGGCGTCAGCTCAATCCCACCTGCGACGGGTATCAACTACTCTTCTTGGTTCGCAGTCGGTGCTATCTTCCAGTACTACGTTCGCCGCTTCCACTTCAGGGTATGTCTCGCTTTTTCTCTCTGACACATGCATGACTGACTAACTCTTCCTTTGATAGTGGTGGATGCGGTTCAATTACATCCTCTCAGCTGCCCTGGATTCAGGAGTGGCTATTGGGTTGGTCGTAATATTCTTCTCCCTCCAACTACCAAAAGGCGGCATCAACCTCAATTGGTGGGGCAACACTGTGTGGCAGAACACAGCAGACGCCTTCGGTGCACCTTTCTACACTTTAGCGCCAGGTGAAACGTTCGGGCCAGCGACCTGGTCATAAAACCTCCGCTTTTTACATATGCTTTTTCCTTTGCATCTTTCTCATGGTGACTTTTCATTTCGGACGTGATGCCGTGCTGGATGTGGCTCGTATATATTTTGGGACATACATCCAATCCTATCTTATTCTTATATTCGACACTCGTTACGATTTTCTTTTCTATCATGTTTCAGAACTATCCCGACATTACGACCCGTTTTTCTTGCAGACAGATTCCCCAATTTCGTTGTTATTAGCATTTATGTTGTATCCGTCGCTGTATGAATAGACTCTTGTTTCTTTGAATTCCACGATCACTTCGAATTAAATCATACATAACACGACAATTACGGTGTGTAGGACATATGTACATATGTACATATCGATCATTTCCTTCACTCGTCATCACAAAGGCAGGATATTCGGGATTGGTCCTATAGGGATGATTTGATATGGATTTATCTAAAAGAAAATCAGCGTACAGCTCAGTGTTGTAATAAGCAGGACCGGGAGAACACACCTTCGCCATAAAGAAATAGCCTGTTTTAATATGATCAAATTTCGTGGTATCTTTAAATGCTGGGTTATTCCAGTATAACTTCCTTAACCAAATATGAATGTTCGGATAACCAGTGCGGATATCCTTCAAGTTGCACTTGAAGTGGCCGAAGTAGGCAGGATCAAAACGAATGATTGTGACATAGAGACGAACGTCCGCTTCAGTGAGTTGATCGCCGATGAGATACTCTCTACCCGGGCCTGAGAGTATGGACTCAATCTTATCGAGTGATTGGAAGAGGAGTGTGACGGCGCTTTCGTAGGCGGATTGCGTTGTTGCAAACCCACTTCTGTACACGCCATCTAAATTAGGAATATGAGCCAGTTCGGTAAATTGATGATCAATTGCGATCGACGAGAAATCTTACTATTTATTCCATCGTATACCCACTCATTCAACGCATCGATCTCGGGACGCAACTCCTTCGGGTACAAGTCGATAGCGGCCTTTTCAGCAGGGAGGAACTCATTGAATGCGCTATTGAATATCCGGATAATTTGAGAGGATTCGTTATTGACGATTGTATGAAGCTTCTTGTCCCATAGAACAGGAACAGTGAATCTGAGTTACGAGGCGCATGGATGTCGTTGTCAGGTTTGTGGGGGCGTTCAATGTGGAATTAATGGCTTACCGCCCGTCATAATTAGGATCAACTTTCAGGTACAAATCTTTAATGTGCTCCGAATTATACAAAGGGTCAACGTCCGCGCCCGGGAAGGGGTCGACGTTTGCGAATGGCCAGCCATGCTCATCCATGCGAGGCGAAACAGCACTGAATGCTGGAAGAAAGAAAAACAAAGTAAGTAAAGTTACGATGACGAATTTAATTCCTCACATATTATATCCTCTAAGCCTTTCAGCTTTCGGACTATGAGAGTTCTCGATGCCCATGCTGCCAAGCATTTTAGCTTAAACACTGAGCACTCATAAATGTCAGCTCACGGCATCCATATGATATGTACAGGTGGTAGCGATCTAAATAACAACTTAGATCAGCCAATGTCAACAAACGCCCAACCAACGTTTGGTTCTAACCTTTCTCTGGCACGAATTTACCCCCTTTCTCTATTGTGTTGAGGAAGGTCGATGGCTTACGCTTGAAGCTGCCATCAGCCTCGGTCGGTAGCTTGTTCACGTCGGATTGTGCTGTTGTATCGCGAGACATGGGTATTCAGTACTTGAATCCCACCCATTCAAAGACAGGTTTATATACTTCAGTTAAATCATTAATGGTAATTTGTTGGTTAAGTTGCTGGTAAAGAATCCTAGCCGAGTCGGGATCATGATAAAGCATTCCGTCGCATGTGTCGCCATATTCGGCCTTCGATGATGTCATGCATAGTAATGTATCTCTAGCCCCGAGACTTCAATGAATCTAACATGGCAACTTCGATTACAACTTGAGGCATTCGCGCAAAGCCTATTACTCAGATAGTCCGAAGGCAGTATATTCGGGATAGGGACGATCTATACAACGAAGACAATATCAATGAACTATTTATGTAGATATGTTTACCGTATAACGCACCTCAGACCGCCTCCAGTAATACGTTTTTCTAATATGATCAAACTTGTTGTCTTCTCAAACGCCGCATTTTCCAGATAACCTCCTCAACCACACATGAATGTTTGGATAACCTGTGCGAATGTCCTTCCAGTTACATTTGAAGAGGGTGTAAGAGACGGGGTCAAAGCGGACGATTGTCACATATAGGCGAATGTCTGCTTCAGTACTAAGCTGAACGCCGATGACCGATGCCGTATTCTCTACCCGGGTGTGAGTATAGACTCAACTTTATCAAGAGATCGGAAGACGGGGCCCGGGTGAAGGCGATTTCGTACGCGGACTGAGTGGTTGCAGACCCAGCATTGTATGCGCCATCTGTTAAAGTATGTTGGGTTCCGAGAACGTATAAGCAGGGCGAGAAAGGTAGTAACTAACTATGATTCCATCGTACACCCATCCATCTCAGAGCGGAGAGCCTCAGGTAAAGGTCGATTAAGACAACTTCGGGAAGACGGAAGGAGGTCGTTATAACAAATATGAAATATCCTGATGATTTCAGCCGATTCATTGTTAACAATTGCTTCAAACTTCTTATCCCATAAGGCTGAGACGGAGAATCTTAGAAGAATATGTTTTAGTTCACTATATATATTTGAAACTTCGTTCGCTGATTTTGGGCTTACCGGTCTTCATAGTCGGGATTAACTTTCAGGTATAGATCTTTTATGCATTCCGATTTGTTGTTAGGGTCAACCGTGACGCTAGCGCCTGGGAACGGATCGACATTCGCAAAAGGTTCTCCACGCGAGGCAAAACCGCAGTGAATGCTGACCGAAGACAGACAGAATGAATTGTACCTATTGTGACAGACTTGTGCTGCGCAGATCAGACTCACATATTATCTCATACGACAAGATTATAAGACATACTATAGATATGACAACGACCTGAAGAAAAGCTCAGAATCTCCACCGCAACTCGAATTTGCCTCCCTTCTCGACCGTGCTCCGAAAAGTAAAGGGCTTGCGCTTGACGCTACCATCGGCCTCTCGCTGCACCATCTTTCCTACATCGGATTGAGCTGTTGTATCTCGAGACGCTCTTTCAGATAGCTAATCATCTGAGAAGGGAGGGAGGATATTTGTATCTTCAAAGATGGTGACAAGTTGGTCCGACAAGTTGGTGAAGAACAAGCGCCGTGTCGGAATAAATGATAAAGCAGCCGTGGGAACGTGTGACCATAATCTAAGCTCGATGACCTCATGCATATAAAGAGGTTTGCAAAACACACGATGCCCGAATGATCGCCTTCGTTCGCACCAGTTACCCTCATCTCAATAGGACCATAAGCATCCGTGCCCGCTCGGTCATCTCATTTCACAGTAAAACTATAAGACCCCCTATCTTATGTGTTAGCCAGGATCCGTTATCCAAAGTGTTTCTCCTCAAACCATCCTCGAGCCCCCGTGCATACACCACCGCCATGTCGCAAGACCATTCCCACCTTTCTGACATCGGGAAGATGAAGACAGAGGCGGATGGTAGCTTCAAGCGCAAGCCATCGACGTTCCGTAATCAAATCGAGAAAGGTGGCAAGTTTGAGCCGGAGAAAGGTCTGCATTCGTATGTCTCCTGAGAAGCCAAGGCTAACGTATGAGAGCAGATCGCTATCACCTTTATGTTTCGTACGCTTGTCGTAAGTATATACAAATCTACTGCGATTACAGACTATTGACTTGTGCCTATAGCTTGGGCTCACAGGACATTGATTACACGCAGACTGAAGGGTCTCGAGGACTTTATCCGTGAGCTCCGTTCCTGTCTTCCCATTTCACTTTGTCTTCATGAATGTGCATATAGCCTACTCTGTCGTCTCCCCTAGAATGGGGATCAATGGCTGGCCCTTCGCGAACGTCGACCCTTTTCCTGCCGCAGGTGTCGATCCAGTCAATCATGCTCAACACATTAAAGACCTCTACCTCAAGGTAGAACCGAACTATGACGGCCGGTAAGGCCTTTTTTTATTCAATTGACTATCTCTACTAACCCCTCGTAATACCTTAACCAATGAAGATTCACCGTGCCTGTATTATGGGACAAAAAGCATCAGACGATCGTCAATAATGAGTCGTCCGAGATCATCCGTATCTTCAACACCGCATTCAATGACGTCCTTCCCCCTGAAAAGGCTGCGGTCGATATCTATCCAGAGTCACTCCGCACCGACATTGATGCTCTCAACGACTGGGTATATGATGGCCTTAACAGTGAGTCCACCCCTTTTGTCCAATCACCCGCCTACTGAAATGTAACAATTATCTAGATGGCGTCTATAAATCGGGCTTCGCCACCACTCAGCCAGCATACGAAAAGGCGGTCAAGCTCGTATTCGAGTCGCTTGACAAAGTCGAAGCTATTTTAGCCGGAAAAGACTACCTCATTGGCAACCAGCTCACCGAAGCAGACATACGGCTTTACGTCACCGTCGTACGCTTTGATCCCGTCTACTACAGCCACTTCAAGTGTAATTTCCGCAACATTCGGCACGGGTACCCGAACATCCACAACTGGCTCCGGAAGTTGTACTGGAACAACCCTGCGTTCAACTCGACGACAAACTTTGATCATATAAAGACACATTACTACTGGTCGCAGACAAACGTGAGTGAAGTTCCTCAATCTTAAACATCAAGTGGTAAACCCTGTACTGAATGAGGATGTTTAGGTCAATCCAACTCGCATCGTTCCTATTGGCCCTCAACAGAACATCTTGCCCTTGGACTGAAAGTACAATCATGTACGAGTACATGACTAGCCAATCCGAGCATACGTGATGTATGGCACTCTGTAAAAATTATCATAAAGTTGATCCAGTATCATGTACAATTGCAAGGAATAAATTGGAGGTTTTGATTTAATGATTGTCGGGTGACTGAAAGCATGAGTGGATGTACAGTGCAAGGAGCTGAAAAGTGATGAGAATATAAAATAAAAGCGATGCTCTGAAGGCAGTGTTAGGTTCCGCCCATGCCGACAACGCCGACAGTGTCCCTGATTTTCGCTATCTCGGAAGGCGTCAAGTAACCTTTAACTCCAACCAGGAAGGATTCGAATGCAGACTCTGCATCCTCCGGGGTACTGAACTCAATTCTAAGCCCGAGTTTCAGTACGATAAAGCGCGGTTGATATGGTGTACACGTACTTTAGAAATCCGAATAAACGATCCCAGAACTCCGGAGATGAGATCTTCTCCTGATACGCATTCTTAGTCGGTGCATCGTGCATAGTGGCATCTGTGGTGTCCAACGAAAGCGTGATCTGGGATAGGTTATCTTGCATGGTAAGTAGGGGCGAAGAAGGCGAGGGCGAGAGCACGACAGACGGTATGCGGCTGTGACTGGGCGTCCGCGATACACTCCGACTCCTTGAATCGGGATCCAGCTGCATTGATGGATCTACCTCCTTGTCCTTCCCTTTCGCCGGCGTCGCTGGCGGTGCCTCCCAATTCCACTCGAAACCTGGGCGCAGCATGAGGTTGATCGTGTCACCCGACTTGACTGGGTACTCTCGCAGAAGCTTCCCGTCCGCCAGAGCCTTTCCGCGAAGGAGAAGCCGCTGAGCATCCGCAGGCGGCGCGCCTGGCTGCGAGGCGAGTGCGATCTTGATCGCAGAGATCGGGTCTGCTGTTGATACGGGCAACGTGAACGATTTCGCTGGTTTCGACACTTTGAACGTAACAGAAATAACGTCTGTTATATAAAATAACTCCTATGAGTAATTGTACACGTTAACAGAGGGCATGGGGCACTTCACCTGTCGTGGCTTCTGCTCCAGACTTAGGTGGGGGCGGTGGTGGCAAATCAACCTACACATTGTCAACAGTCAGCTTCAGATCTCCATAGCATTTACTACATTCACTTACCGGAATAATGGGTATCTTTTTGAGAGAACTGGATGGAGGTTGCTGGTATTCGTCCGGGAATTGGACAGGTAATGAACCAATCACATTCAAATGATTCTTCACAAACGCCAGCTCTGCATTTTCTGCCATACTTCAAGTTCGAGTTTCCTTACGAGTTTTAGTCCTTTGAGAGGTAAGAGATGGTGGACGTTGAGCACAAAGAGTGTAACGATGAAGTCGTGTCCTATATAGTGGAATTCAAGACGCGGTGGGACCAGCACAGCCATAATACAGTACTTTTGGACCCTTGCACTGGCATGCGTCACTGTTCCCACAGTCATCCTAATCGCACGAAAGCCACGTGCTATTTCTCACGATCTGCCAGTGTTGCCAGTGCAGACCAACATCGCTCAAATGTCGCCAACGCCGTCCGGAACGCTCGCCAGCTCTCCTCTCTATCCATCATGGCCGTACGTATTTCATTCACTATCTGCTTCATCGAGGTGTCTAATTATATGTGTGAAGTCTGGCTTCAGCTACACAGGAGGTGCGTTTATTCTTATTTTAGTCGTGAGGGCCCATGTCAAAGTAACATTTGTGTGTCATTTACAGGTCCATCTCGTTGCTTCGCCTACTGGCAAGAGTTTGCGAAAGTAAGTATTCACATACGAATACTGCGAGGGAATCTCATGCTGATCTGACATGCGAAGTGCTATGCAAATACCGATGATCCTGCTGCGTGCAAGGCACCTTCGGAAGATTATCTAGAATGCTTGCATCACACTCAGGAGGTGCGCGTTCCTTTGGTGTAACTGCTAGGCGAACTTCCACTTAAGCTTGCGATAGATTGCCCGCGCAAAAGCTGTGAAGGCTCAATTCATAAAGAAGGCTGAGCACGAGGCGAAGGAGGGGCGGAAGGCAGGCGATATACTCGCGGATGGTGTCATAGTCAGTTTAGGACTAATAAAGCAAGATGAGGGGAAGAAGTAGTAGGTGTGGAAATCCTGTAAAGCCTTGGTGAGCTTCAAGTCCTTTTGTACCTTAACTCGGGAGCTGATTATGACGAAAGCCTTAGAGTAGCTTATGGTCAATTCTAAACACTCGTCTCCAAGGAACGAGTTCACTCTTCTGGGGTCAATCTTTAGCGGTTGAGTCTAAGATGGGGTACCGTTAGCTCAGCACTTCAATAATACTTAGCTCCAGCAACCAGTCAAGAATTCCCAATCACGATTGCGTCACATCCTCAATTATAGATAGAAGAAGATGACTTGTTTTAACAGAGGTTCCGCGTTTATGGATGGTAAGTCAATGCGTACCCGTGTTGCAGAGAAATTTAGAATACGGTCATCAAGTTTGCCGAGTCTTGAGCTATGTTTAGACTCATCTACTCCTCGTGGTGTTGGAGTATTCTGATCATTGTTGCAGCTATGACGAAAGTTGACACTCATAAATATGAAGGAGGCAAGCTGGCCTCCCGTATCTCACTTTCATACCACTATGGTCAGTGTCCGCAATACCAATATCTCAACGAAGTATCATTGATTTTATGTTCGTAGTCGAACAGCAATAGTCCGGAATATCGTGTTACAAGAGCCATCCCTGACCTGTTCGTCGATCAGAGTATCCGGTCGCTCTACACTTCGTACTCAAACTGCAATCGATACGAATCTGTTCTTGCAGTAACGAACACATATCTAGTCGGAGTGGAATGGCTGTCTGTCGCGAACTGGTGCAATGAAACGGACACCAGGATCGTGTACAAGAAGGCTATCGAGACTGGACCTACGTACACCTTCAATAGTGGCGTAGCGAAGATCATTAGCTTCCCAGCTATCATCTGCAATCTGAACGTGAACTTGGGAAGTCTTCGAAAGTCATTTGGGTCAGAAGAGACGATTGCCCCGAGCACGACAAGTGTCGACATAATAGTTGAGCCGAATTCGCGTACAGTCTTCCATCAACGGCGCTGGACCTTCAGGCACGAAATATCATGTCTATATAATAGTAGTGGAAACCTTTCCGCTGTTGGATCGAGAGGATGGAATGACACTACTTTGACCGTGCAGAAGTGCAGCGTCGTAACTCAAATCAAAAGCGGCGATTTCATCGTTCGTCCCGGCGGATTTAAGTTTGAGGGGGAGGAAATCAAGACGTTCTCAAATCCACCCCCTGTCAAGTCTTTGCGTGTCTGCAATCTTGACGAGCTATCAAAAGACGCTCGGAACCATCTAATTGAGTGGGGTCTGATATTTCCAGTACGGTACGTTCATAGACCACTTTTCACTTATAGCAAACAGCTAATTGCGTGGCTTTATAAAGCCCCGAAGAGCCTCAAATCCATCTTTCACATGTTTCAAATGCCAAGATTGCAGACGAGAAACTTTTGTTGGATTAGGCCATTATGACGATCCTCCGTCAGTATGTAGAAGGGAGCTTAGTCTTCGTATTTTCAATTCAGATAGGTTGTTTTGCTTGAAAACGCGCAAGTGTGAACTCGAATTTCAAAGAGTTAGCGTTGCGAATTGCAGCGCACAAAATTATGACTAGGTAGGGAAGACAGGGCACAGGTTAGAGTTCTTCCAAACAAGCTTTTCATTCGGAAACCCTGCGCGGGATAGAATACCTCGGAAAGTTGGACAATCGAGAACCTCCAGTTTCCCGAATTCGTCTAGTCGTCCGTCGCGTTCACACTGTTGAAGAAGTGCATCTGCTATTCGCCCATCGAACGCGTCGCACCTCTCGAAGCGCAGGGACTTCAGGTGAGGGCAAGAGAACAGTTTGCAATCGGTGGATGGGTAGTACTCCGAGTCGTGAGCACTCATACCGTAGTGTTCTAAGTTCGGGAACGCCTTGAAGATTACATCGATGTAGTGGTCGAAGGCCGTCGACCGCCGTCGTAGACAGATGTTCAGATGCTTCACGGATGGAAAGCTCCTTCCATTCTCGAAACACGGGAGTAGATCCTGAAAATACATCCAATCTCCCATTTCCACCTCAAGGTTCATGTCTGTGACATTTGGAAAGTCCAACAAGCCTATCAATCTAGCGACACAGTCGAGGTCTTCATAGAAGTCTATTATTAAACTCAGTTTTCGCAAGGTCGGAAGTGAAGTGGGCGCAATCGGCCACGTATCGTCGTCATATCCATCGAGCCTTAACTCTAACTCTCGAAGTTGTTCCAGGGATCCTATAAAGTGCAAAAGACGGGCCATATCCCTTTCCATCCACGATGTCATGTTTATCTTGCAAGAGACGAGCGACGGCCCGAAGCATGAGAGGGGTATGAAGTTTTCCACCTCCAGTTTGCTAAGGACCGGCATGTTCCACGAAGCATAGAAGTGCAAATTGTTTTGGTCCATCCACTGCTCGCCCGCTGTATCGTATTTTTCGGTCCAAGTGAGACGCAATATTTGGAGCTTTGGTAAGGTGAGCGACTGGCACTGATCCCTGACGTTCATGAACAATCCCGTTGCTTTATTGACCGGTAATGTGAGAGAGCATAGCTCAAACCGTTCCCATTGAAGAGAGAATGGGAGAACCTGCTCGAGAAACTCTGCGTTATAGGGGTTGTTCGTTCTCGTCGTATCTCCATTGGAAGGAGAATCAGCGATGACTGTCAACTTGAGGCCACTGTTCTTGACTCTTCCTAAGCATGAACTGATATGTCCCGAAGATTGAGTGGAAACCAAGCTATTCCATAATTGTGGACAAGTATAGGCGAGGTCTCGCCACCGTTTGCAAACAGTGGATAATGATTGCCGGAGAATAAATGACGAATCAAGGTCTTCCACACACATGAGCTCGAATATGTGCATGAGTATTTCATCAGGCAAGTCCTGAATCGTCGCTAACCTCCTAACCTTCGCCAGCTCTCGCTGGATCTGTAAGAGTCCGTGGTTGACGACATTAAGAGTTCCCATTAGGCCTTCGTGAGATTTTAACAACAACATCTCTGCGAACTTTAACCGAAGCCAGTCGGTATCTTGAGCATGAGCATGAAGGTTCATGTTTATGTATCTTATAAACGGTCTGTGTATTTGTAAAGAGACCTGTCAGCTGTTAACAGCTCCTGGGGACATGACGAAAGCATACCCATCAGCTGCCCATGTGTCAGTGTCAACGAGGATGACCGACTGTGTGGTGCTCGACTCTTCATCTCCCTCCCTCCGATGCATCCTCTCCAAGCCTTGCAGAATACTCATGAAATTCTGGGCAGCAATGACTTCTGAGATATCGACAGATGCGGTATTGGCAGAAGACATGAATGTATGTAGAATCAAGTTTGCAATGGTTGTTGAGCTTGCGTCGAGCGTTCACTGTCCGAAGTGGCGGTAAGAATGTAAGGGCGAATTTTCAAGCTGCATACTTGTATGCCGTAATGAGCTTCTGACTTCACGTTTCTTCACACTCAAGTTGCTGAGTGTACTAGTACTATCAGTACGTAATGGCTAGCCCAAGAGGAATCTCTGGAGATTACCTCAAACTTGAGTCATTGCATGGGACCCGATGCGCTGTGATTGGGATAGTCGAAGTGGTACATATCGTCAGAGCCTGAGCAGAACAAGTTCTCGCAGATCGGCGAGTATGTACGCAGGGTTTTCCTCCGGGTAGTTTTAGTTCCTGAATGTTATCTTCTTTCTCAATTGTACGTTTGCCTCCTTGTTCTACGTGAATGAGGCTAACAATGTCGAATAGCCGGACAGTCCGTCACAATCGGAATATCTAGCAGTGGTACGAGTTAGAAAGCAACACGGGACTGTTTGTTGAACTCCAGGGACGACTTTTGAAGGCAGGAAGACCGGTACAGCTGGTCAAGTACATTCCGAGTCATCGATGAATCGAAAACTCAGCTCAGGCCATAAGCTCGAGGCAAGCTTCGTAGAGACAATAACAAGATCATCCAACGACCCGAATCGAAGGTGAGCTTGCATGAAGTATGCCAAAGCTTCCGAAGTCGAGTATCGTGAGTTTCGGGGCTTGCGTGGATCCATTGCCCAGCTGAGTCCAGGCGGCTCGGCAGCAAGAACTGGAGGCAGGCTTCAGGGTATTAGTATGAGCAGATTTGTAGGATGACATTATCGCTCGTTCGAGGAAGAGGATGGTAGTTGAATTATCGAGTGTTCAAAGATTCAAAAATCAGGACAACTTGAATCGGTGCTCAGACACCAAACAATGGCAAATAGCTTGCACTACTTTCGAAAAGTATTACGGTAGTACAGATATAAATTTACACGACATTTCAGGCGTTGACACATACAGTACAGTAAATACTCAGCACTATGAGATCATCGAGAATGAAAGTGGGGAGCCATTTCAACATATTAGTTCCAAAGATCAAGCCTTATACTGAAGGAGCTCTTGCACGTCCTTCGGCGTCCTATTGTCCAGCTCGAAACGGTTGCACCCAACCTGCTCCAACCATCGATTACGTTCGTCATACCTGTGACAAAACACGCTACCCCCCGCGCCCATGCATTTCCCGCTCGAGCAGTAATTCGATTTCGATGAAATAGGGGCAAATGGCAATAATGTTGTTGGGTCTGGTATGCATCCTGATTGGGTACGAGGCTTTGAATGCAGAGGAGGGAGAGTGTCGACGGAGCTCGCGAATTTGAAGACGGAAATGAGTTGTGCACGGGAAAGATGAGGGGCGAGGAATGAGAGAATGTGATGTTGGAGTTCAAGTGGTAGGGCCGCAAAGGGGAAAAGAGGACCACTAGGAAGATCGCTGTGATAGTTCGTCATGGGAGGAGGAGGCAGAGGTGCAAAATTAGTCCAACGTGCGATCGGGTCGGGATACTGATGAGCAATCGAGTGTAGTAGCAATGCGCGTGCGTAAACAAGAAGCGCAATCGCCTCCTCACTCGTTCTCCTCTTCAGTAATTTGTTTCTTTCCGTAATTATCTGTGTCTCGTCTCGTATTAAAGCCATATACTGGAGAAAGTTTAAGCTATCTTCGTCACTGTTCTCCGGATCATCAACGAAACTGAAATGGGTCGTTGTCCTATTATCCGCAGATAGCACCGAGATGTCGGTAAGGGTAAAATTACTGTCGTGCAGTGCACGTATGATCGTGCGCGTGCAGTATCTCCCGAAGCGGTTCAAATTGCAAACCAGCTTCTCGAGAGCCCTGCACCGTGGAGAAGCAAAATAGGACACAAGCGTGGGCACTGAAGTAGCTGTGAGGCCGATGGAGGAAATATGGAGTTCACTGAGGTAGGGGGAGTCGAGAACCGAGAGGAAGATGGAAAGGAATGCATCGGACAGCTGGTGATTCGATTCGATAGAAAGTGACCGCAGTCGAGATGAGTTTACTGCTGATGCAAACCTGTAGACGACCTCCGGATCACCCTAGACAGAGAATAAGATGGAGTAAGCAGACCAATCTCGATGTATGAAGTAGAAGGGTCATAAGGCTTAGCGGGGTAGGTCGAGAGATGCACAAACAGACAGGGACACACGTGAGGTATAATAAGCTCGAGCTTCGCGCCTCGCGCCTCGCCAAGCATGCCCGTCAGACATTATTAAGTTCAAGATTATATTACCTGTAATGCATTCTAGATAGGTAATCAGCGAACGTCTAATCAGACCAATCTGTCGGGATGGCTTACATTCTGCAGCTTCAGTTCACGAATATATTGGTTACCCGTCAGGTATTCCGAAATAACCTCCAATCCCCTGTCGCCAATTCCATTGGAGTTGATGCTAATCTCGGCCAGCTTGTACCGACGGCCTTGCTCTGAACAGAGGAAACGAAAGAGCTCCTCGCACCCGACGTCGCCGAGGCTGTTCTGGCCTAGCAGGAGCTTCTCTACTGCCCTACGACTTTTAATTTTCTCGATAATTACTTGAGCACCTACACAAGAGAGAGAGCACAATATCAGTACGAACATCGTGTTATAGAGAGACGAACGCAGGAGAAGCGGGGGAAGGCGAAAAGACCTCGCCTCTGGTTGCTCGACTACGTGTCGAGATCAGCAAAAAATGCTCTTCTCCCATGAGGAGAGCATTAAGTCCTCACTAAGGAAGGGCCCGCAGAAGATGGAAGATGGAAAGGAAGAAAGTGATGAACCACTGGCGCGCACCTTTGATAGCATGGAAGGCCTCACCAGTCATATCGATCGTAGCACCATCCCTAAGGAGGACTTTCGGCGCGTGCGCATAATACACGTTCCTAAGATTACGAGCCTGACTTGAGGAGGCTGCCATCGTCGTGGTCAACGTACAACTAGCAATGGATCGTCAACAGAGCTGCGGCCGGGGCAGACTCGTCACGCCTAACGCCGGTCGGGTACTAGCTTTTAGTTCCAACAACAATAGAAACTCAGAGGTTGACGAAATTAGACAGGAGCCTCCTAAAGTGTCCAGCACTCTTCTAAGCCTTGGATTTTTCACTCGCAGTTATTTGACGATGAATGAATGTTGTGTATGATACGTGAAGTTCACGGAAAAGCAAGAGGAAGAGATGTTGAAACGTTTGCGATTTACTTTTGTAAGTAATTGATCGTGAACTTGAAGCTTACTAATCCTTGAAGTGTGAGATAAGATAAGAACATTGAGTAACGAAAACGTAGTATATAGATTGCAGTGGTATACAGTTACATTTGCTTGTTTGTATGCTAAGGTATTTAGAAGGAGATATAAATAAAGGTGCCACCTCACTAACCCTGCGCCATGAGAAGCTCATACCACGCCGTGTACTCTTCAGGACTCATCTTCTCATCAGCAATCTCTTGCGTCACTTGCGAGAATGGCATAGGTTGTCCCCCAACTGAAGCGCAATGAATCATTGTATCCCGAGTATATAGTTGCAGAACTTACCGAGGACCATAGGATCATCCGCTGGCTGTTGTTGCATCAACACGTCAGTGTCCATAGGTTCGCCTCCACCATTGACTTCTTCAGAACGCCCAGGCCCAGCGTCGGGGAAAGGCGAAGGACTGTCAACCGCGCTCATGAGTGCACTCGGTGACCGAGAGAAAGCCGGTGTCCCTGCGTTGGACCGCAGAGCCTTCACAAAGCGCTCGTCATCCTCTTCGCGTGATCTTGATCTCTTCCCTGACGGATTTAGAGAGTCGAGATAAGGACCATTACTCTTTGCACTATCATCGAAGTCATTGCCTAAGGATTCTGTTACTGGAGTTTGGAGAGCAGATTGAGACCGGGAATTGGCCTCTAAATTAGCGTAGTACTGCTCATAAACTATTGCATGTTCAGTATCTGACACACGAAGTGGAAAACGCTGCTCACAATCTACATTATGATCTATGATCGGCTTCACATCTTGCGGCGACGTGGGTACCGGGTGATTGGGTTTAGAAGGTTTCTTGACTTTACCCAACCCATCACCAAGGCTCGAAAGAATCGCGTCGTTTCCGCTTGCATTACCATTCGCCTGAGTCACAGCTGCGACGCCCAGAGCTGTAAGGTCGTTCGAAATGGTGCTCTTCAAATGCCATGACGGAAGCACGTTCTGCTGTCTCTTGGCCTCCGCCTCCGCCTCTCGCTCTTGTCTTCGAGTCGCCTCATCCTTATCCACCGACAAAACAATTCCGATACTCTCTTCCTGGCGTATGCCATCAGCCCCTGCAACTTTCAGCCCGTTCCCATTTTGACCCTGCTTTTGCTTATCCGCATCGCTAACATGGTTCTTCACCCATATCGCTATATCGAACGCAGGTAGCGTCATTGACTCTGACTTCCGCAAACCTTCACGTATGAACTGTGTTTGTTTGTTGAATCGCTCCATCCTGTCCTTACTTCCTCTGACAGACTCAGCATCCTCGTTAAGTACAAGTTCATGAGGGGCGCCCGGTGAGGTCACACATTGATCACAGACGAACGTGCCAAGCGCAAAGCTCATAACTCGATCCGCCTCCAGGGGTGAATAGGTGGCCTTGCAATTAGGGCAAATATAGCCTTTATTGACGAGCTCCTGGGGAAGCGTCAGCTGCCTATTAAGTCAGAAATGTGGATTTTCGTACATTTTTTATCGTAGAGTTGATGAGACGGTGCATCTCGGCCACACGCCATTTCACGACATTGCAAAAGTGTTGATAATCCACATAGTAATACTGTTTCCCGATAGATCGCTGTGCACCGTCTTTCAATTCGTTTTGTCGATGTCTGTCAAGGTTGTTAGATAGAGAACAGAATGAGAAGATGGCTCACGACTTACATTTGGACAAGACGGTCGTTCGTAAGCACAGCCATGAGTTTGTTGAGTTCTTTGGCCTGTAGACCTATTCGGCCTGCAAGGTCGTCGTCCTTCAAGCTACTCACCACGCAGCGTTCAGTGACGCCGATTCAAGCAGCCTATGCATACTCACACAGGGTGCCGCACTAGCTGATCCAGAATAACCACAAACTTGGGATCGTAGAAAGCGCGAGCGACATGCTGAACGAGTAACCGAAGTGTTTCTTGGTCTTTACTGGTCGCCATCCTCTTGGTGGGGCACCCGCGAGCACCGGGGCTCTTGCCTTGACGATGGAGGTGCCTTTTCCACACCAAAAAGCCTGTCTACAAGGGTAATTAGGGAAGCGAAGGTGGTGGTAGAAGATGAAGTGACTTGGGATACGGAAGTGGGTTACAAGTCTTCAGATGAGGTTAGACCGTGACCCTAAACTTCCAAAAGAGGATGCGCTGACAGTTAAGTACCATTATCTAGTCATTTTAGCATCGGTTCAATGTTGCATCTGAACCACTACCAGTACTGGCACTTGACATCGCGCACGCATTGGTAACCGAAACACTCCTTTCTTTCTGACCTCCATCATCTGGTACTCTCGGAGTCGTCGCATGTCTCAGATGAGGTCGCATTTCTCGATTACATGCAACCAGAAACATCTCTTGCTAGTAGTTTCTCTTTGAAGCTGCGGCGACTTTAGAGCTACTACTACTAGTATTGGGAGTGGAAGACAGTTTAGGGCGCTCCCTTGGTTTCTCCAACTTGTACCACAAGACGTAACGGCTCCGTGCGCACTCACACGAGAAAGCCACCCTTGTTTCGAAGGTGCCAAATCCTCTGTAAGAGTTTGCCACCGCCATTGTTGCTGCTCAGCTTGCATGTCTTTCCCCCTCAGTCGACCCAGAGACTTCATCCCGTTGTCTACTCTGACAGAAGAACTAGATTCGCCAATAGATACGTCATCTGAAAGATCCGTTCAAATCCTCGTTTCCTCGCCGGGTCTCCAAACACAGTCGGCTGTTCTGGTTTCCCCTCGACCTTCTCTGGCATCTTGGCCATCATTCACTTCAACAGATTCTGCAGCCTCCACAAACTGCTCATCATTTTCTTCAGCTTCTGGCAATTCGACGCGAGCTTACAAGTCTAGACTCACTCCAGACGATTTTATCCTCCATGCATTCGGTTCAACCAGTAGAAAGTCGCATACCCTCCCCACAAGCTCTCCAGACAACCTGAATGTCCAGGTGGCTGTCGACCACTGCGCCATCCCCTCCCGGTCTAATTCGAAGGGCCGCAAACAACGCTCATCTCAAGACAAACGATATTCACTCCCGGCCCCACCCCCCTCTGGAACATTCATCACGACTAAGCCCCACAAAGTCAGAAATAGCGCGCGTCATCTAGTACTCCCACCGCTCCCCAGCCCTGTGCTACCTGTATCCGAAATGGATCCATTTTCTGGGAACCTTATCTTAGCACAGGAGGAACGGTCGTGGTCAGATGTGGGGAGGGAAAGGCGGGAGCCTCTGATGACGGAAGAGCAGTGGCGAGAAAAGGCCAGAAAGCGGGCGGAAAGTCGAAGGCAGCTGCGTCTGACGACACAACGCGACCGAAAGGCCGAATTACCAATTCCAATTGACATAGACTGGCGACCGATGGAGGGATCCTTGGGATTGCCTGATCCCACTCCGGCTGTTGTAAACGCCGAATCCATTTGCGCGGTACGAAAGAGGACCTCATCCAACGAGGAAACTCATACACGAATCAATAAAGGACACGCCGGGATCGAGCCACAGACTCATGACGCCAATGAGCTTCACGCTTTGAAGGTTGGCTCAAATCCGTCACAGTCGATGGATGATTTGGATAATTTGGCGGCACGATGTGCGAAAGTTGCTTTATCCGAGCCACCGCAATCGTAAGTCATATTGCTCTCTAAGCTATATGGCCTTATCAAACTCAAATGTGTGTCTCAGAACTTAGTTTTGTCGCCTCCATGCATCAACTCTACAGATCTTCTCAATTTATCCTTCGTCCTTCTGGATACATCCGTCGGTATATTGCTCCTACAATTCGATATCTCACTCTGAAAATGATGCTGAGACATCCGTTGACATTCCTTCAGACTCAATTTGAACCTGTTATTACTTTTGGGACCATGACGAATTGTCTACGCATTGTACATTGGCTCAGCGCCGTGCATAACGCTTTGTAGGATTACTTTCGCTATTCACAGACCGGAAGTTATTTAACTTTTTGTTAAAATGATAAATCTCCTACCAATACTGATAGAGGACGTAAAAAGCTTTAACCTGCGCTCGCCATTTACGTTGAAAGAAGTTGCCTCAAAAACATAAAGCGTCTCAGCAAGTTACCACAAGGCATTCAGGTTTCAGATATTATTCATACTTAGATGTTTTCAGTCGGCAATGATCTAGTAGAATCATATCTTGAGAAATGTATGTGATGCTTTCCATTGGTGAACATCAGTACAGAACGTCGGGGTATATACTTATTTGAGGAAGATAGCACTTCCGATTGGAATGTTTTCAAAAACGTGCTTAACCGATATTGAAGCACACCTCACTCATCGTAATTACGTTTCGATTATATGATATGATACGACCAATACAGAGTAAAGACATGCAAGGTTTACAGGAGCAAACCTCTAGGCGTGAGGTGTCCTACCATTTCGCTCTTGGAGCGAACAATCGGACACTTTCACAACCTAAGGGGCCTGCAGATAGGAATGTGTACACAAGAATGCAGATTTGGAGGAAATAGCTCCGAAATAGTAGTAATGTCGGATGCGCCTAAAAGGGGGAATAAGTCGTAGAAGACGTCAGAAACAAGGAAGGAACGTAGATAGAATAGATAAGCTTGCCTGTCTACCATTGTGTGGAACATTAGAGAACCGAATCTAGTTGGTCAAAACAAAGGGATAAGTGACCGCCTTGAAGCGTATATATAACTAGAAATACCCCACACCTGTTCTTTCCGTAGGGTTCAAAATAGACAACTTAGACGTGTGATACGAAAAGAGAACAAGTGAACAAAGGAAAGACATACCACGAGCCGCTCAACACGACTCTCATACGACAAATAGGAGACTTCAGAACTCCTCATCCGAGAAACAATCGTCTTCCGAATCGCTAATCACTAGAATAGTATCATCGCGCTTCGTTTCAGGCCATGTAAAGCTAAACCGCGTTTCCTTTTGAAGACGTTGCAATGCAGCTTCAGATTCCGCGTTTTCGGAATCGAATTTTCTACAGGGGAAAATGGACAAGCATTGAAAATGAGCGATTAAAGAAAAGCGATTTTGCATAGGCTCACCTATTCTTCTCCCGAATGACCTTCATGATTTGATCCCTTTCAGTCTTTGTGGATGCTGCAGCGTAGTTGGACATGAGTTGCTTGGAATCGGTAATGTGTCGTTCCAGTCTTCTTTGTTTCTCCTCAACTACAGCCTTCCGGTCCATACGAACGCGGTACGCGTTACGAGCGAAACCATGTGGTCCTAAGATGTTATTCAGGAAATCTGTTGCGAGATCGTCAAGATGTGACGAAGTCACGATCGGCGCCGCGTTCGCGGACAACGATTTGCTGGATGATGCGGTGGCGATGGACATGAAAGAAGATGTAGAGCTTCCGACGGAGATGGAAGACATTGAAGAAGTGGAGAAATGTGGCACAGGCGGTGCATCAGATGCAGAATCCATTTTGTCGGGAGTGCTCGAATTTTCAGTTGAAGTAGGACGTTTCCGCTTACTTGCAAGCACTCGTTGTCGAAGTTGCGCAAGTTTGTCCAAGGCACTCGTACCTGACACGGTCGAAGGGGAGGGTTCCGCACTGATTGATAGATTACTGGACCCTTCAACCTCGTTGACATCGGTAGATGAGTTCTTGAAGTCCTGACCTGGTCCTACGTTCACTCTCACGGTGGCATTTGAAGTCAAGATACTGTGAGCTTCCGTTGGGTTGGCCTCAAGATTAGCATCAATGACAGTCTCTGATGCTCTATCAAAATCGATGTCCATATCTGAATGAGTAGCGATAATTGGAAGGTTCTCCTTTGCCGAGACTGACTCTGAACCACCCCTTAGAGGGCCGACGATTGTATGGACAGAATTCGGATGTCCATCATCATATACAGGTGCCTGTGTCGCATCCAAATACTCATCCTCACAGATCTCGCCTTCTTCCATTTCGTCTTGGACATGAGACGGTGGAGGTTTCGTAGACTGCGGTGCGATTTGGGGCTTCGAGGAAGTTTTGCCGTCGCGTGATGGGGTCACATCCGATTGCTTGAGAGGAGTGTACCAGTAAAGGCGCATACCGCTTCTACCATCGGTGTTCGTTAGTCTGGGACTGTTGAATGCCTTATGCGCCTGTTCTTCCGATTGGAATTCAAGTAACGCCTTCGTATTCTTGGGACTGGTAAGAACGGCCAAAGGTCGGGATAGCCCTATTTCCCTGCACCATGAGTCAAAATACTCTGGAATGCGAAATTTGCGAGGTACTGAATCCATGACTAAAGTTCGTTCGATTATAGGTGGAGGATGTATATGGAATCCAGTGAGATCGAACACGCCCAGATGCGGATTTGTGTCCTTTATGACCGAACCAATCATTCGATTATTCTGGACAAACAAGGACGGAGGCCACTTAGGCTTTGTGTCGCGCGAGGATTGTACAGGCTGGCCTTGCGAATCTTGTCTGGAAGAATTGTATGAGTTGTGATCTGAACAGATAGAAGGGGAGGAGCGTCGCAATAGGGGTTGTTTCAAATCTTTCTCCGCACTCGCGTGATCTTGTCTGGATGAGGACGGCATACGGCCATCCCCATGCTCCAACACTTGGGAGAACGGATACATGGGTTGGGGAGGTGGCAAAGACATAGGGATAGGAGGTGGTGTAGTAAGTGGAGGAGGAGGGAGGCCATAGCCATGATCAATTGACATCTGCGAAGTCGCATCGTCTCGGAATTGAGCGCTCCATCCAAGTATGTTTTCGACTGGCGGTACAATATGCATGCGCTGCTTCTCTGCCCGTTCCCGTAGGTGCTTGTTGAATTTCTTTCGCTGCTTCTTTGTCAGTCGGTCTATTTGCCCACTCGCAGCTAAATCTGGCCACGATTCAACGACATTGGCATCAGGTGAGCCCAACGATCCTTGTTCTAAGTTGGAGATATCGATGGAGGTTGTACGTTTTCGTTTCAAAGAGCTGTTGTCACCATCGCCGCTAGTAGAATGGCTAGTACTGTGCATTTCTGAATCTTGAAAACCAGTATGAGCCAGAGACACAAGGCAATGGAAAGTGCGGCTTACCTCCACCAGTCATTTGTTGCCACATCGCCGATGAAGACTGTCCGACTTCAATCCGCCTCAGTAGGCGCACCCCTGGGTCAACAGGAGCTTTCGGATATAATCCCATAACGCCCATCCCATTTTGTAAGCCAGCCACGCCGGCTGGCGTCCTCACTGGTGCACCCTGCGGTTTAGCTGGTACTCTACTACCGGCTGACCGAATCGACTTGATAGGTTCGTCGTCGTCGTCTGGAATGACAATAGGCGAATTTATTGAGCGTCCCAGGAGTGCATGCATTGTGAGTCAGGATGTTGCTGCGGGGGAAGAGATGGAGGGAGGTGTGAAGTGAATAGGTCAAGGTGTACTTGGCTGTGTCGGATAGTCAACCGTCACACGCTCGTCGCGGAGATCGAAATACTGCTACTACAGTAGTATAGCCTTGCAGTGCAGTGGAACTTGTCACACAAGTAAAGCTCTCTTTCTCCGAAACATCAAGATGCCGACGATTGCTGTAGACGATAAAAACCATTATCTTCATTACGAAGACACTGGGGTGCCTGAATGCGCAGGCGAGAATCCCTACACGACATTCATAGTAGTCCATGGCACGTCTTTCCATAGTGGTGAGTTGAATGTCTCCCCCACACGCTATGGACAACCCACGAGCATCATTATAGCCGTATTCAAACATCTACTCCCCCTCGCCCCGCAGCATAATATCCGCCTTGTCCTGCTGAACAGGCGGGACTACCCTGGGTCCTCGCCGTACACGGACGAAGAGCTAGATGGGGTGAAGTCAGGTAGTGAAGCAGCGCAGATGGCGTTCGGGAAAGCAAGGGCTCTGGAGTTTGGGACCTTCATTCATAAATTTGTTGGACAGGAAGGTATACCAAGGATGACGGAGGATGGGAAAGACGGGGGTGTCGTGATGATGGCCTGGAGCTCGGGAACGATGTACTCACTCCCCCTCCTGTCATATGCCGATTCCCTCTCAGACAGTATGCGAGAGACTCTTGAGCCGTACTTCAGGCGGTACATAATATTCGGTAAGACCGAGCATTCCTTTTCATGTTTTTAAATGACATTTGAAGTGGCTAGAGTCGTCTCGACTGGTATTCGGACTTGGTACGAGTACGGAGGGTGGCAGTTTCTTGGTTCACCCGTCCGTTTCAAAGGAGGAGAGCAAGAGGAGCTTTAACGATTGGATTTCCTCTTACTACATACACAAGAGCATCACATCAATGGATGATGCTGACCTTCAAGTCGTTCCTAGTGCTGACGCACCTCCGTCGACTCTTCAGCGAATGTCCAAGGAAGAGTTAATTGAGGTAACAACACCAGAGGCCATAGACCATAGTGAAATACCTGCACGTACTGCAAAGGCCGAAATATTCGCCGAGCGGACCCGTCGGGCTTTATTCGACGATGACATGGCTGCAAAGTACTTTCCAAGGTGTAGTGTAGACGCGATATACTGTGAACAATCGATGTGGGCGATGATTGACGCAGTATGGTGCCTTGAGAGGATGAAAAGGAAAGCGAACGAGGAGGGTGTGAAGGGGAGACCGCTAAGAGTGCATATTATACCCAAGGCGAACCACTTTGTGAGCACATCCTCCTCATAGTGATATAAATGAGTGACTGACGGTAACAAAGCCTCATTGGGATTATCCTGAAGATGCGATGGAGTTCTTTGTGGATGTCATCAGGTCTTGATGTTCTCCGTGAAATTCATGCACTCTAAAAGCAAGAAGCGAAAGTCAATATGTATGCACTGAGCTACGTACATCAGATGATACAGCTTGAGAGGAAAGAAGACGTTATCCCTTCAAGTTATTCGGAAAGACTGGTTATTATCAACAGACTCATCTATGACCGTAAGAAGTGCTCGCCCAAGGCCAAGAAATGTGTTCTGAGGTAGACAAGGTGTGCCCTCCCAATTCTTAAAATGGTTTCTCTTCCTCCTAATAACACAACCATACCTTGAAGTAGTGACTACATAGTAACGTCATACCTGCCAGTGATCGAGATATTGCATTTGTATCGACTATCTACGAAGGAAAGGGATTCAGTCAAGAGGTTGAGTCATTTATTTACTATGCTTCAGGATAGCATAGGTTCGGTAGTCTAAGAGCACATTTTGTACACGTACAGAAGTTATAATAAATACATACATTGATCGAGGAAAATTCAGTGAAGCATCATGAGTCCGGGGCATATCGCTTAGTCCGCGGAACAGCGCCAAATAAACAGGAATTTCGACGCGTGATAGGTAACTGTCCTTCAGGCAGAAACGTCTTTCGAAGTAAGGGAGGAGCTGGATCCCTTTTCCTCCTCCTCCCGAATTTCGTTGATCGCCGCATGCGCCGCGGCCTGGTGCTCAATCTGTTCCAAAGCCTCTTCGCCATCAAACAAAGCCGCCGTCTCCTCCAGCGTGCGGTTCTTAGTCTCAACGACGAACAAGAAGCAATAAGCGAGTTCGAAAGCGATCCAGCAACAGTATACGATCTAGAGGGGGAACGAACATAAATATGGTACATCGAGCATGTAACTGATGGGACGGTCTTACGTAGTATTTCCAGTTAATTTTTCCGAGTGCCACCGGATTGACGTATTGGTTAAAAATCAGCGACAACGACACAGCGAAGTTGAATATGTTGAAGCCCTTCGCCCGAATTGAGTAAGGAAGAATCTCCACCGTATACGATACGATCAGGGGTGTGAATGCAATACTAATGATCATCAGTTGTCACTTCCCTAAGAGATGATACTAACTCACTCGTAAGCAGCATAGTACAGGAATATGAAAGCGATGACTGCATGCGCAGCACCTTGAGATCCATGCTCAGCAAATAGAGCCGAACAAACCGTTTGCAGGGTGAAGAAAACAAGCATTCCAGAACACGATACCAAGAAGAGAACTCTTCGCCCGATTTTGTCGACGAGGAACGATGCTGTAATGGCGACAAACAAGTTCCATATCTGGAGAATGCCGTTGATGAGAAGCTGGATAGTCGGGTCTGTAATTCCGATGGCATCGAAAACCTTGTTCAGGTAGAAAGAGACAAGACCATTTCCTGACCATTGCGAAAAGAAGGCAAGGGCAACAATGATACGAAGACGCTTGAGATTGCCAGTCTTCTGGTAGAACGATTTCCAACCAACATTAGCCGCGACGGTGCGATCAAGGTCAAGAGCTGCTTTGATCTCTTCAAACTCATATTGTACGAGTGGGTCATGTCTAGGAAACAGTTTCAGAGATGTATAAGTTGAATTCAAGTAGGATTCTCACGTGTTTCCATCGGCATGATAGTATGCGAGAGTATGCAAGGCTTGCTGATCGCGTCCCTTGCTTATAAGCCATCTTGGTGACTCAGGGGCAAACAGGACTAAAACAACCTGTACGACGGAAGGCAGACCCTGTAAGACTGAGGGAAGGCGCCACGCCCAAGAGGTCGGTATTTTGAAGCTTCCAAAAGTAGTCCATGCAGCACTATGGAGTTCCGCTGAGTCAGATCCGAATCCCATGGCATGCATCGCAGTAAAAACACCTACACAATAGAACCCGAGTACCATAGAGAGTTATACATGGACGTTAGAGGCGCACGGTAAGGGGGATAAGCAATCTCAGAGACGAGCATGGGCGCAGAATTTGCGGCAAAAGTGAGGCCAAAACCGATAAGAAACCTAAGTAGCGATGATATCAGCAGTCGTATGAAGCAGTTGAAATACTGATACTGACCTTGCTCCAATGAACATCTTCACTGAGTTTGAAGCTGTTTGAATAGCAACACCAGCACACATTATGAGTGCTCCCAAGAACACAGTCAGACGGCGTCCAATGCCATCAGACAAATATGGAGCGAACGGGTAACCACCCAGAGAACCGATATTCTGAGGGCGCATAAGTTTGTAATTCCTGGGTAGTGAGTAAATAATTGCCGCACCTGAATAGCGTTCAGCAGACCCAACATACTCCCAGTGGGGTGGTTGAAGTCGTTCTCCCACTGTGTTAATGACTGCAGACCATTCATCATACTTCCGTCGTAACCATTCGTCGAAGATGTAATTAGGCTATAAAATAGAGCGTTGGTTATGCTTAAATCTATGTAGTCATATATAACTTACAATAAGGCAATCCATCCGTTGAGAGCGATCAGCCTTTTGAAGGAAGGTAATCAATTTCCAGCGCAAGTCAAGGATGAATGGAAGCCCTTACCTTCGGTTGTTGTACCAGGTGCGTTGGGGGTCTATCAAGTGCCTCCATGCGATGACATTGTTGTCGACAGCGACGGCGCCAGCACCCATTGCGTGAGAAGTGAGGCTGTTTGGTGGGGAATGTTTTCAACTTCTCCAGTGATAAGCCGGAGAGTTCTTGACCTCGCCATGGTTCTTATACGTAGCTCGGTGGGAGGATTTGATCAGTTTCTCCAAAGTTTCTCCTCAAGTACCGGGATTAGTGTGAGGTTTGGTGTGGGAGAGGACACCGAGGTACGCCCTTTCGGTGGGCGAAGTGACGTCTTAATGTTTCATGTTGTGCGTATGTATCGATAGAAATGTATCGATGGAAAACTTGGAGAGCTGGTCTGCCAGAGAAAGATTGAGGAGCCACATAAGTGCCACATATTGCTATACCACCATGTATCAAAGACCTGTCCGTCGATAGGATAATTGTGTCCGAAGATTCTGCCGGACCAAAAATACATCAGATAAGAAGCCAGAGGTTAGAAAGACCCTAGATTGCTCCAGGAGTGAGAACATCGAAGGACAACCTCAGATCATGTCAGAGACTGCGCGAAGTACCGCTCGCATCCCTTTTGTATAGAGGTGGTAGACCGGAGTCACCGAGATTAAGCAAATGGAGTGCTTCTCAGCCTGGACACGACGTGAGTCTGCTTCCTTCGTTGAGCTGGCTTGGCAGCTGATATTTACTCGGAAATACAGACAGTGTTTATACCGGCGGTGGTATAGGAACGGGTTGGACTGAGAATCAGAGTTCCCGAGTCGAGTTCTTCGATGCTGAGATGGCGACAACTTTCAAGCTGTATACAGAGAGCCATTTCAATCCGTAGGCAAGAGAAGGACAAAAAGCTGTAGTTCGGGCAGCTTCATCTAACACACATGGCACAAAGACAACGTGTGAGCTGAGAATGGCCAATACACCTGCGATTTGTGAGATTCAAAAGCCGAGCTAAGGCATGCAGATCATTATAAGTTAGCTACTTTTTTCCCCGTAAATCTATCCACGAAGTACCTTTATCCTGAATATTGCTCATGAGATTCAGAGAGAGTTGATAATGACAAACCAGAGGACAGAGAAAAAGATCACGGCGCAACCCATTCACGCGGCGCTGATACGGAGTTTCAAATAACGTTACTATAAACTCAGCTTAGCAGGCACAAAAGTCACCAAACATGGCCACTCGGAATTCCTAAGTCATTGCGTTCGAAAGGCGACCCATCAGATAGGTAGAGAAGATCGGTGAACACTCTCTTGGCCTTCGGAGAAGGAATAGCGGTATAAGCTCGGATTTGTGCTATTTTTATTCTGCTAACAATCCTATGACAGAGTGAGAATTCGTTAACGGTGTTCTCAAGGCGCCTTCGACAGCACATGCTTCGAAAACTCTCGGACTATTTCGTGAGTGACATTTAGTCAATGATAAGCTTCTTGAAATTTCCAGATATGAGTAGAATCCTGTACTGATCGACTGATCTGCTGAAAGGACCGAAAGACTCCACTCGACTTCCACAGCCTACTCTGCCCTGAATATACAGTAATGGTGAATATACAGTTATGCAATGCAAGAGAATACACAAACAGAAGGCAAGATTAAACAATCTAAGAGAAAGCGTAATGATAGCATTGGCCATGCGAGAGAAATTTTCAGATTTCGTTGAGAACTGAAAAAGAGAGTGAACGTAACAACCAGAAATATGAGGATTGAAATAAGTTAAAACCTCTTCAGTAGCTCTGTGACGGCAAATGATGACGATGCACTAGGAGCAGTAGGACCTGGTGTAGTAGGCGTGAGCGTAATGGATGACGCAGAGCTGATCTGAGCAGTTCGAGAATCGCTGACACTCAGTTTGCCAGACTCAGTCTTCTTCCTGCGGCCCAGAGACATTGTCATGCCAACTAGGTTAGCCAACGTGCTGGTTGCGGTTGTGGGTGAGCCTACCACTGAATGTCGATTTTCCGGAGAAGAGGAGGTGACTGGAATATGTTCCGAAGTTGTTCGACGACGACCCGCAAAAACATTTGCCAAGCCATCGCCGACCGACTGGGTGGGGGAAGGAGTGGATACTATTCGGTTTGGGCTCTTCAAACGGCCCTCAGCGTCGCTATCGTTAAAGCTTCCGTTCGCAATCGCACGAGACGAATTGGATGAAGAAGCAGCTGGGGACGCGACGGGTAGTTCCGAGGATAGGGCGGTTGTCGGCGCAGCCTTCGAGATACCTGGTTGACTGGATGAAGATCCTCTAGGGAAGGGCGCGATCCGACCCCCGCTAAATGAAAGTCGTGACGAAGAGCTTCCACTAGCTCGCGAGCCAGGACGAAGAGGGGAAGATACACTGGGTGAGTGAGCATATACAACATTGCGAGTGGGAGAGGGAGGGGCAGGAACACCACGAGTAGACGGTGACGGTGTACGGCTACGCGTTGGGCTTGGCGAGGCTGGAATTGTCTCCAAAGGACTTTCCGCAGGTGCTTGTGCAAGTAATCTAGAAAGAGAAGAAGGGCCAGCGGGATTAGAATTTGAGCGCGTCCGAACGGGAAATAGATGGGAGTTGGGCGACCGCGTTGGTCCTAGGGGTTCTGCTGCTGAGGTATTTGTCTGCATGTCATCGGGTAAGGGAGGGCTGATGGGGCGTTCTAGTAAGGGTGGACTTGCAGCCCTATCTTGACCCCTCTGACCTGTCGACCTTCTACGCTTAGAACCATCACTTCCGGGTCTTGTCCAGTCTTCAACTTCCAAGAGAAAGTACTTGACGCCATCCCCAAGTCCATATGGGTTGGTAGTAGGGTCCTGGACAAAAGCTTAGCAAAGCAACATCACGAAGAATGACGACCACCTACCCTGGCATCAACGACACGCTCAGTGATAGAAGTTATGCGAGCCACTATCCACTCTCGGGTCTTCAGTTGATCAGCGAGGCGTCCAGTAGCGTTGAGAAAGTAGTGAGGGAAAGAGACTGAAGGCAACGATGTTTAGTATTACAAAGCTTAACCAAATAAGCAATTAAAACAGCCCCACCATTGAATGCCGCCCAAGGTTTGGACACAGAATTTCTTGTCGGCAAGAAAAGTGCAAGATCGCCCTTAGCAAAGTTCCTGAATGTGATCTTTCCCTTTGCCCGTTCTCTGTACTCCTTACATTGTTTTTGCCATCGACGAGAAACAGATCCCACTTTCGAAACCGTCTCCGAGAAGACATCCAAATCGTAGGAGCGAAGAATCTCCAAAGCAGCTGTCGGGTCTGTTGGGTCAATCGGTGTAGATTCTTCACGCAAGGGCGACATCGGAAGTCTAGGGGGAGACAGAACAACGGATTCAGAGGGGTTGGTTCCATTTCTCAGGACAGTCGCAGGATGAATAGAAAGAGGCTGGAGCGCCGCAAAGGCCTTTGAGTGGGAGTCACGGAAGGCTATAGCGACATCCAATATTTGAGCAACAAGGCGATCTCTTTCCGCTATCTTTTGCTCATAATCAGACTGCGACGCTCGCCCCTCGGACAGATCATTTCGAAGGACACGCTCAACGTGGCGTGCTTCACGAAGCGCGTGTTCTGTTCTCTGTAGTTCCTCACGAAGGCCGGCATTATCAGCATGCAAAATATCGATCTCAGACTTTGCTTGTTTCAGTTGGCGCTCGTTCTGGTCCAATATGGCTTTCGCCTCGAAGTATTGTTGTTCAAGTACAGCACGATCGCCATCGGCCTCCGCAATATGATCTCGCATAAGTCGCTCGTGCTCCAGAGATTGGGCGCGGAGTAAGCGATCCTTTTGGTCCCTAGCGTCCTTCAATGCTCGGTTGACGTCATCATTCTCTGAGCGCGCACCCTGGATCTGACTTTGCAAGTCCTCGCCGCGAAGACGCGCCTCTTCGAGGTTACGCAACGTAGTCGTTTGGTCTTCGATCAACTGCGCGATTTTCAGAGAGTTCTTGGATTCAAGCTGCTTGACTTCTTCGTATTCAGCACGTGTGCGCGCAAGCTCCTGACGCAGGGAGTCTGCCTCCTTTGCCTGCGTTGTTGCATCACCCAGAGCTTCCGCTTGCCCTGCACGAAGATGGTCTAAGTCTGCCTGCAGTTCAGAGTGTCGCTGTTCGAGAATCTGTCGTGCTTGCGATTCGGATTCGTTCTGGCACGTTAAAGAATGGACCTCGCGTTCTAGGGCCTCCGTTCTTTGAAGCTCGGCCTTTAGTTGAGCTATCTCCGATTGATAGCGTGCGCGATCATCGTGTAGAGTCGTTTCGAGCTCTCCTTTCTCTCGTTCAAGAGCTGCAGCTTTCTCTGAGAGATCCTGGACGGCAGATTCCTCTATCGCCAGCGCTGTTTATGGTTAGTGGTAGTATTATCACTGAGGTTTTAGGCACTCACTGCGCCGGCGCGAAGAAGATAACATTGAAGAAGAGAGCACTTGATGCCAAGATTATGTATGTCAGTGAGGGATGCATGGGGTCAATGAGTTCACACCTACACGAGCGTTCCACTATCCGATCGAATGTTAATTCAAGCCCGTCCATACGGTCGAAAAGTTTTTCCAGAGCCTTGCGCGTCTCTTGATAAGGCTCGATACTACCATTAGCAGACATCCACAAGTCTCGTTCGAGCGAAGCAAAGACATGCATGAAGGCTATAAACTATCTAAGTCATAGTGGACTTGCTTCAAAGACATGAATCAAAAACCTTCGATGTCCTTTCGTTCGATTGAGTACTCAGAATATTTCCCACCGGTGGTAGAGAAGTCTTTGATCGACGGCACAGGCTCCTCCGGAATTTTGGGGTCGAATGGCAGTTGGCCATGTACTTCTCCGCGATAGATTTGTCTACGCTTCTTTTCAGAAGCACTGTCACCGAAGGTGAGTTGGACGCAAATGAAGTCTAGCGCATCATATACCTGAGTTTTGCCATCACTTCCAGGATGTTTTGTGCTCGACGATAGAAGAAATTTGCTGAAGTAGGTAGTAATCAGACACTGGAGAGGTGATGTTCGAAAACGACACAAACCGAATTCCTTTCGCCTCACTATCTCGATTATGGTTGCCCCATACGCATAAGGCATATTGTGCAGACGCTGGATGTGAGAGAAACTTGTCTTTGCGCGAAGATCAGTCTGGAGGCTTCCCATGAGAATCGGCAATTGCATAACATCGTTGTTGAGCATGCTAATATCCCGCAAGGCATTCATACAGACTTCGGTTGATTCATTCTTTTTAAGCCAATGAGCAACAACTTCGGAGAAGATAACATTGTGAATTAACCTTGAGATCTGTGATAGCCTCAACGTCCTGGCGAAGCCTCGCGTCCATTTGCTTCAGTTCTGTGATATTTGTTGAGTATTTATTGAAACAAGCGTGCCTGAACTGTACCCTGTAATGGAACCTCCGAATTGGCAAGAGGACCTTTGTTGCAAGATAAGCATGGGAATGATGTCTATATGCAAGTTGTATGTACCTTCTAGCCTTGAAGCAAAATCTGTTATCCATTCAACAGCATCCTGTGCCCGCCTTCTGCTCGATTCTGCGCCCTCCTTTAAGCTTGAACGGCATTAACATTAATATATACAAGTTAAAGAAGCAGGTCACTCACTGTGTCTCTTGTATGACAAGGCGGACTTTATCTGCGCCATCTTTCAGTCTCTCCATACACTCTTGAGCTTGCTTAAAGCGCGACCGGAGTGTTTCTGAGATCATTGTCTAAGTACAGAGGTCATCAAATGCAAATGTAGAGAGAACGCACCATGTATGCCTGTACAACCATCACCAACTTGCTTCATTTTGTTCTCATCGACCCACGCTCCGAGAGTCCTTATCTCACCCGCGGCCCTCGTCTTCGCACTTAAAAAATCTGAATGGACTTGGATATTCCGAATTGCCCCAAGGTCTGTGGAAAGGGATGCAAGAAGTACTGATTGCTTATCCAGTTCTCGTCCAGCAATCTGTGTGAAGGAGTCATACGTGTCCGAAAGAGACAGGAGGTGTAGGTCAAGCGTTTGAGAAGAGATCCCAAGAGCTTCATGTTGTAAGATTATAGAGTCCGCTAAGTGATTAATGACATCCTGATGGTAGTGAGCAGCTTGTAGGTAGGCCGCTGCAAGTTGGGACGGTCTGAACGGAGGGGTAGAGGATATCGCGTCTAAGAAAGTTGTGGTGAGGCTTGTATACATTGTCATGTCGTACAATAACCAAACCTTCTATTGGAGGCTGTAGCCGAGGCTTAGCTCGCAATTCTTTCAACACTTCGTCTAGGTCATAGTCCAAAAAGTATTTGTTATACACAAATATCGTCTACAACTTGTTAGTTAAGACAGAAGCGACAGTAGGTTATTTAAACTCACTTCATTGTGACTCCTAGCTAAATCCTGGATGTTATGGCTTGTGAGCCTTGTGCCATCTGACAGATATGCTAAGATTGCTTCCTCTTCCACTCCTGTCTGCTCGTGAAGAAAAGATTCAAGATGTCCAGTTCTACAGCACGTTAACTTCGTCTTCCTCTCTTATCTTCAGAGTATGCTTGCCTTTCTATATCCCATATGGTCGCATCGACCTAATTTACGAGAATGAGAACGACCTTACGAACAGGAGGACCCACCAACCTGACTCACCTGAAACAACTCTCCATCTTCAGCTCTCACAATCTGCAGCATGTAGCCTTGCTACCGAGATGTATTCTGAGTATCCCGCGTGTTCAAGTAGATGCGGTAAGAAGATAAGTAGCAACAAGGTGCGTGAAGTGTGGAAAGGTACATAAGACGCCCGCAGACGTACGTAGAGAGACGCGCCAGATACGCGAAGGACCCTCGAATAGACGCCCATACTGATTTGATAAGTAGAGCGCTTACCGTTCCCTTTGTTTATGAAGATTCATGAAAAAGCCTGTTCATCAGATTTTCATTTTATCAATAAAATAAGAAATCAGATAAATCAAATTGTAAGAGGTTAAGCAGGCTATATTATATATTATACAAGACTACAGTTTCGTGAAGAAAGGGAGAAGAATCGATAAGCAAAATCCCATAAGAGTCTGTGGGTATAAACGTGTGTAGGTAAAGTGATGCGGAGTTTCGGAAGCGTGTCGTGTGGTCTACGGTCATAAGAATACCAGGAGTACCAGTCATTTTCCATCGTCACAATAGAGTAAGCTCGTTCTATTCCATAGTGGAGTAAAAAATTACTTCTCAAGCAAAAACCAACCAAAGCGACCCTCCCTTCTCAATCATCGTCTTTCAGATACAACTCAGCGTCACGCTGATGATGTACAGATGTCTCGATTCCGAGAGCTCGGTCATATCTTTTCAACAGCAGTCGTTCGATCCATCCTCCTCGCGGAAACGATCTTGTCCATTGATTGTGTAAGTGGACCGAGAAGATTTTCCCTAAAGTCTGATCAAGCGGTCCACCCTCATGCATCCCTAAGCCATTTCCCCATGTACCTCGGTCTTTCTGAAACGGATCCGGAAGTCTGTTGTCCAACCGGCACGAGCGTCCGTCCGTGAAGCAGAAAGGAAGGACCTTGAATGGTTGGATACCTGCAGCTACAACTCTTCGCCAGAGCTTGAAGTAGAGCAAAGAGCCCCATTCAGTTGTGCCACTCTGCGGCGGTGGAGACCGGGCCATTATTTCGAAAGCTTCGCATAGGTAGGGCGAGTTTTGTAAGAAGTGCATGACAGCGCCGTTGAAAGGCTGATATATCTTGTCTAGAGGCAGGAAAATATTAGACTCTAAGTCACCAGATTCAATGCCTACTTACCATAGCAGTCCCACTGCGTCACAAACTCGTGTTCCAGTAAAGGTGATAAATCCCGCGTCAGGAGAGAATCCATGTCCACCCATACACCTCCGTGTGCCCAAGTCACCAGAAGTCGTATAAGATCGCCATCCACCCATGCCTTACTGTCCTTTGCATACAGCAAATCACTTCCTTCTAATGCAGTCCCCTTTGCCAAGGCCTCTACATCAACGATCCGCAACTGAAACGCGTCCGGGTATTTTCTCGCCCACCTCCGCACCATCTCGTTACTTCTCAGATCACCGTTCGACCATAGTATTAACCGCGACCGCGCGAGATCTTGAGTGGCAAAGAAGGACTTAATCATCCACTCTTGTCGTTCTCCAAACGGAACAAGGTCCGTACGCCAATACGTATGGAAGTTGGTTCGTTCGGGAGGTGGTGCATCCGCAGAATACACGCGCGGAAGCGGCTGTATCGTCGCGGCAAAGTCGTAGCAGTCCATGCCCAGTCTGAGGGGAAGTCCTGCTTGCACTTCGTAGTGTTTCGGCGCAACTGCACGCGTCATATTGTATTTTGGGGAGATGCGAGTGCCTTCAAAACAGCCCGCCAGAGGTTCAACTGTGATGACCTCCTGCTGTACCCAGCGACGCGAATAAAACGTGATCTCAATGTGTGGTTCCCATGACCAGTATAGTATGACGATAGTGAGCACAGCGAGGGCGAGAGCAAGTTTAAGCCATTGCAAAGGTGTCCGTGGTCTCCAGAAGCCCGTGTACCTGATTTGGGTGAGGAGCGATCTTTTCCTGCGGATTTTTGGAGGGGAACGATTCGGAGAGCTATTTCGCAAACGTGGACCTCGACTTTCATACATCGGCAGGCGCAATGAGCCTGCTCGAGGACGCGCCATCTCCAGGAGGTTTGTGAGGAACGCGAAAAAAAGGGAAGCACGGGTCCTCAGACCACTTTTCGGTTTTGCGGAAGCTATGTCGTGCAAAAGCGCCTCCTTAACTTCAATAAGATCTGAAGCTTCAAGCCCAAGTGTTTCTTCGCGAGCAGTGCTCGTCAGCTGGGCTATCCTAAGCATCCATAGAAAAGTTTTTTCGATAAAGAGAGGGTGGTAGGAGTTTGAGGGCAACCAAACTTAGCTACAGATGGTGGCTTATACGCGACGCGGTGTTGCACGTGGCGAACTACCAATAAAGTTTAAATCAATAGAATCAGCGCCGGCCGATAGTAAAGTGGTGATTGACTCTAAATTTATGTAACAAGATGTGCTGCGCGTTGAACATAACTCATCAAAGTTCCTTGATTGCTATCAAGTGTGCTACCAACGACATCGACATAGGGCGCGCAAAGAAACAGAAAGCTATGCGGGGGTAGGTAAGGGAGTGAGGCCAGAGAGTGAGGACTGCGGGACGAGATGAAAAAAAGACATCAAACGTTCGGAGCAATAATAAAATAAAGTGAAAATGAAATGCCCTTCAGAGCCTTATCAATACACAGAAAGGACGATAAAAAAATAAGGCCAGACGGGTATGGAGTCAAGGAGTAGCCCGTCGCCTCTATTGGGCCCGATGTCGAAAGTCGATATTTAGCAGATCAAGGATACTACACCACCACATCCAACATTCCCTCCTCGAAAAAGACGCAAAAGAATAGTTGCTCTCAACCGCACTAGTGACACGACTTGAGGTGCCGGATGTCAAGTCTCACAGATCTTCACCTCCGAACAGGAGCACCTCTAGGGACTTGCACCATTCCAGGTGTTTGCGTATACGCCTGGTATTGTGCCTGGGCATTGCGCTGGGTGAACTGTTGTTGCTGCGGCACTGCTCCTTGGGGGGCTCCGTTTGACCGAGGTTGCTGGCCGTTGCTCTGATAAAGTATCTGTTGTTGCGGCGCTTGTTGGGGGACAACAACTGCTGATTGCGCTGCACCTTGACCTTGACGTTTGGCTTGTTGTTGTCCGTGTTGAGTCTGTTGCTGCTGGCGTTGCTGGTCATGGAGGAATGTCTTCTGTCCTACGGGCTCGTTCATCGCGCTCGGAGCAACATACAAACTCTTGTCGATCTGTTGGGGGATTGGCTGGATCTCGGTACCAAGTTCCTGTTCAATCTTGTATAGGTTGAAGCGATCTTCGTAAGTGATGAGGTTGATGGCAAGACCAAGGTGACCGAAACGACCGGATCGGCCAATGCGATGAAGATATGTCTCAGAATTCTTGGGGAAGTCGAAGTTGATAACGACGTTAACGGCTTGAATATCGATACCACGGGTTAGGAGATCAGAGCAGACGAGGTTACGGCAGACGCCATTACGGAAGTCGTGGAAAACGCGGTTACGATGCGATTGAAGCATTTTTGCATGCGAGTAAAAGCAGGAGTATCCAAGTTCGGTGATTTTCTTCGCGAGAAGTTCAACACGGTTGGTAGAGTTACAAAAGATGATGGATTGATTAATTTGCAGCTTGAGGAACAAAACATGTTTAAACAAGCACATTAATTAAGCGCTTTATGAAAAGCTCACCTTGGAGAATAACGTATTTAAGCAATGAACCTTCTGTCTTTCTTCGACGAAGGCGTAATATTGAGTAACACCGCGCAGTGTTAGTTCGTCCATAAGATTAATTTCGTAGGGATCTGTCATGTGCTTCTCCTAGAATTTTCATTAGAGGAGAGCGGCAACAAGCATAAATCGACACGAACCTTGAAGTCTTTGACAATCATAGGGAATGTAGCGCTAAAAAGCATAACCTGGCGAGTTTCGGGGAGATACGACAACAGCTGCTCCATCACGGGGGTAAACTCAGGCGAAAGAAGCTTATCCGCCTCGTCCATCACAAAGACCGGGCATTCACTCAAATCTGCAACACCCTTGCCCGCAAGGTCCAGAATTCGTCCCGGTGTGCCCACAAGGACGTGTACCATCTCTGAAAGACGGATGATATCGTCCTTCAGCGTCGTCCCACCAGTCGTGACCATGACGTTGACACCAAGGTGCTTGCCGAGATTTTTGCATACCTGACTCGTCTGTAGTGCAAGTTCGCGAGTTGGGACAAGAAGGAGAGCCTGGATCTTGGGTTTCGCAACGTCAATCTGTTGAAGGGCGGGGATCACGAACGCGGCAGTCTTGCCTGTGCCGTTCTTTGCACGCGCGAGAATGTCCCTCTTTGTGAGAGCCACTGGGATAGCTTCTTCTTGGATGGGGGATGGCCGTTCGAAGCCAGCTTCAAAGATGCCCATGAGCAGCTCACGCCTAAGGAACATTTCCTCGAACTCCATCCCCTTCGTTGCCGTTACATCCTCGGTCTGGGGTCTTTCATCTTTGGGAGGAGCACGGAGGCCATTCTTCCACTCTTGCCCATTTCTGAGACAGACGCTTGAACTTCAGTGTCATATATCGAGAGGAATAAGGGCTTACGAGGACGATGCGGAAGGGCTTGCTGCTGTTGACATGTGGAAGATGCTAAATTTCGGTCTTGTTCGAGTGGATTCGTAATGTTGAATTTGGTTTTATGGCCTCTGTGGCTTTAGAATAATTCAGCCCTAGGAGAAAAGTGGCTGTAGATGGTCGAAGTAAGGTGGTGTATGGCGGTGTAAATGGCAGAGTGTTGTACAGGAAAACCAAGGTTCACTGGCAAAACGGCAAACTCCGGTTTGAAGTTACGCGTTCCCTTGTCAAGTCTTCAAAGAACAAGAGTCACATTGAAATGACTAGTAAACGCTCAACATACAAGGCCACCCAGTACGCACACCAGGAAATAGAACAGTAGAGAATTATGTACAGTAAGTAGTCGAGTACATGAGCGTAAGACCGTCAGTCGTAGGGTATTAGACATAAGAAATTTGGGAAACACAAGGCATAACGAATAAGAACAGAATGTCACCAAAGGCTCAGAGGAGCCTTCAAGTGGCCATCTCAACATCTCCCTCTGCGGTACTCTTGGCCACATCCGCATCGTCACCCATAAAGGCTTCTAGTTCTTTGTCTAGGTCCGCAGCCGACTTTGGCTCCTTCTTAAATTTCTCCCCCCTCACCCCTGTAGCCCCTGCATCAGCACCACCTCGACGACGCCGACTACGAATAGGCCCATGAGCTGATCGGTCTCTAGGGTTTTCCCTGAAAGAGAAAATCATAAATAAAAGGCGTGAAATGTGTATTGAAAACGTACATATCGACATCTTTTTGACCCGGTTTCCCGGCAAGTCGGTTTAGCAAAGGAGGTTTTGAAATCCGATCTACCAGTGAGCTTGGGGCACTGGCAGAGCGACGAGCCGCTCCATTTGCTGGCCCGCGCGGTGCGGAATCGTATGTGATTGTCATCGGTTGCCCTGTGAAAGAGCAGTATCTTAGTATATCCTATCCATGCGCAACAGCACCTCAAGACCAAATGAAAGGCAAAGTTACCCTTAGCCACTACCCCGGACAACTGATTCTTCGCTCGTGTGGCCTCGGCGGGTGTATCGAAAGAGATGAACGCGATGCCTGTTGATCGGCCACTGCGGTCATACTGCGTAATGGATGCGCGTAGAAGTGGAAACGGTTCGATTAAGGTGACTCTGAAGAAGCACAGTGTGCACTCAAATGGTCCGTACTTTGATGACTGGCTCGCGGACCAGCGTTCCAATAGTGCCGAAGATGGTCTTAATGATAATGAGTTAGACAGAAGTTTTATTGACAGTTGAGAGAAAAGACGCACAATCAAATCCTTCGGCGTCACATTATAGTGCAAATTGGAAACAACAAGTTTCGTGTTGACGGCAGGTCCGCTGGGCGTATTGCGCGTGGTATTAACAACGGACTTGGGCATACCAGGAGCCTTGTCGTGCACCCACTTCCCATCGCCTGCGCGCGAACGAGGGCGCTTAACACACATTAGACCTGATATTCGCTATATTGGCAATCCGGCAGCATACCTCGTAAGGCTTTCCTGCCCTTCCGTTCAAAGACATGTTGAAGTAGAAAGTATTGAAGAAAGAGAGGACAGAGTACAAGAGAGTAGGGGAGGTAAAGGAAGTTGGGAAAAGCAAGGACGCTGTAAGCCTGCTGCTTTGAAGTGGTATTTATGAACGAGGCGCGGTTGAAGTGACTTGAAGGACAGCCCTGCTTATGTCACTATGGCCATTCGATCTCTTCTTAGACCCACATTTCACGCGACAATTTCGCCTGCATCGCTGGTCTTCTCGAACTATTCGTTGAACTACAAGCATAGCATTCTACGAACGTCTAGCGCAAGAAGGGCGTCAAGCTAGTCTCATCATCAAAGAAAAATGCTTTCTCGAACATATCGACAGGTTGCCGGTCTCACTCATTTCACCAGAACTCGCCACTTTTCATCCTCCGTCTGCCACCGCAAAGACCCTTGGCTACTTCCAAATACTCCTGAGCATGAGTTAAAGACGCGTTCGCCTTCTACTACTCCGCCTCCGACTCCTATCCCCCGACCGAATGAATCGATAGAGAAGATGCGCGCACGTTTGGTTTACCAGAGCCGGAAGCGCGGGACACTCGAGTCGGACCTCCTTCTTAGCACATTCGCTCAGCAGGAGCTTCCGACTATGTCTGAGGTAGAGTTGAGAGAGTATGACAAGGTGCGTCCCTCGACATGTCTGGACACTCCCAAGCCATTCTGAACCTTCGATTTACCCTATAGCTCCTGGACGAGCCTGACTGGGACATTTATTACTGGTCGACGGAAAAGCGGCCACCTCCTGACCGCTGGTCGAACTCAAAAATCCTTCAAAAACTTCAGCAACATGCGCGCAACGATGGAAAGGTCATTCGTCGGATGCCTGACTTGAATCCTGCAACAACGCCGTCCTGATGTTGAAACACTCTGGGTTATTATTATTGTCCGGCGGAATACTGTAGACTAGATACCTCCCAAAATCTGAATTTACTCAACCAATGAAATAAAACAATGTGAAGCACACTGGCATGAATCCGGCCGAAGTTACCACTAGCAGTCCGTCACAGAGTGTGACGTCAGAAATTTGTGACTAATAATAAAAACAGCATGTCACGGTGACGGCTACTGCGTTGCAGACATTTTACCGCAGCTCACAGTCGTATCAATGTCGTCAGTAGTGGTACGGACGGCTTCAAAGCCCCTTCCACACATACTAAAGAACTTTCGACAAAAAGAACTCTACAAACTCCAGGAGGCTGTGACTCCCTCAACTGCATCCAACCCAGCCACGGTCGAAGTCCGCAACCCGTTTCTTCCAACGAAGAGCACATCGGGAAAATGGCGAGCGCCGGAGTACTCGCTGCGAAGGCAGAAGGAACTAGTGAAGGCGGCAAAAGCAATGGGACTAGACCTCTCGCAAACGATGCCTATTGGACCGAAGACGCTTGGATTGGTCGGCGCGCAGAGGCTGCAGGAGGCTATCGTTCGGAGCACAGCAGCCATTGCTGCAGCGAAATCGCCTGCGGGGAGTGACGCTGAGAACCCGGGAAGCTCTACCAATTCCTCTTCAGCACAGAACTCAACGGGATCGACATCCTCTGCTTCGTCCCTTCTTCCTCCTTCACCCACTGGAGAGTCGACCTCCATCACTTGGTCGAACGTCCTTACGCGCAAGATCGCTTCTAAGGCGTCTATTATTGCTTCTACCCGCCCAGGCGAACGCGTACTTCGGTTGTACGGCGGTAGAAAGAAAATGTTCAAGGGTCACAAGTGGGAACGCAATCTTCGCAAGCGCAAAGGTCAAATTCGGGTGCGGATGCGGGATATGCAAAAACGTATTCGGAGATTCCATCATGTGCGTCCTATCCTTATTCTCACTTGAAAACATGGCTGATATTGTCCATAGGTCTATCAGAAGAAGAAGCCGAGGCCGTTGGAACCCGCGCATCCAAAGAAGAAGGAATCTCTGCCGTTCTAATTCTACATTCATTTGCATTTGGCTCTTACAACATGCTTCGATGTATTGCAGTCCATCAACGCGCACTATTAATGTTTTTTGGTGGGATTACCCGCCGATTCCACTTCAAGATATGACCCATGGTGAAGGGCTAATCTTTACGACAGTGAGCGTTGCTAGTGAATTTCCGTCCTCCAGGATTCAGTCCATACACAACTTTTTGAATAAGAGTGGCGGACCTTCTGGGCTTCTATAAATTTAGCCCCATCGTGCAGGATATCTCATGGAGACAGGTCTCCTGAACACTTTTTTTTTACTTAATTTATTCAAGACCATCGACTCAGCAGAGGTCTTCGGATTGATGGTTTTTGCATCCATCACCTTGGGTCATCTTGCGGTATTGCGGTAAGTAGCAATGGCTGACATGGCTGACCGTCAAATGAAGGTGCTCACCGATGCCTGGCAATTACCTCACCCTCATCGACGCTCAAACTGGAGCTGACACAGTGCTCTTGACCTTGTGGGGTAACCCTCACTCTAGCACTCTAGGGTTTCGCCCACTCCTTTTCATATGATGGCACATATTTCCCCTAATACGCTTCTCGACTTCCAAGCAAAGGCAGAATTAAGAAGCCATGGAGAGCTGTGGACCAACCCTCCCCCTCCTTCAGCGGACTTCGTCGTTCGAATATCTGGGCCAAGGTGTTGGAGCCCTCCCCACAAATCAAACGTGACAGGGACACTGATCAGCATCTCCTAGCTCCCATGTCCGACGTGACGCTGATATCTCTCCCTTGAATTTGGAGTTGTCGACTTCAGCATACTGGGACGGGAAGAATGTGAACATGTACTACCCCGACTTCCCGTCATAGTGCCTTCGGCGCGACAGTGGAGACAACGAGCTAGATATGGGTAACTTTTCGACTGCAGGAGCAACGTACCACTTCGATGACGACTACTTCCTACTTCCACTCGCCCACAAGAGGGAGAGGAGGAGGCAAGTAGGCGCGAGTTTGCTTTGGGCGTGCCCTAAGATGCCGATTTCAGGGACGCCCGCCCCTCGAAGTCAAGTTGGGTGCTAGTAGTGGTACGGTCTAGGGAGTGGTAGACGAGTACGCCCGCCTTTTATACAATCTGACCTCTGATGTCGACGGCTAGCAAGTGGCTAGTATAGCGTCTCAGACCCGTGATCATGATCCAAACCACGACAACCTCGGGTCGGACTTTCGGTCTGTTTCGCAACCTCTCTTTCCCTGCCACTCATAGCAGCTCACAAAACTCCAGAATAATATATTCGTCCTCTTCGCTTGTTTCTTCGAATATATTCGTCCTCTTCGCTTGTTTCTTCGAATATATCAGATCTCAAGGATAAACAAAAGTGAGCCTTGGGGATATCTTTGGCAATATCATCGACGTCATCATAGTGTTTAGCTAGCATATAGCTTTCCGTCTCTTCATGACAAGGCAAGAAAGTACACACTGGCACGAGCCTACCGCCAGTGACAAACACATTTCCAATTCTTAACATATTCTTTCCAATTGCACACTGTGTTGTCATTCAACATGGCTCGCATAACACTTCGGCTGCAAGGACATTGGTACGTAGCTTAGTCTTATCCTCTACGATAAGCTAATATATATACACTGTTGGCGTCACGGATCTGACGTTACGAAGGCAATGACAGGTGCGGCGGGCGCTGGACTATTCGTAGCCGCACTCGCGCTTGGCGGCGTGCCGATGTCTGTGTGTGGTCCCGTTGCGGAAGCAAAGTCGAATGAAGGAGGTGTGAAAGGCATGAACTCGATGGATGTACGAAAGGTCGTGCAGGGACGGAATGTGACTGGAGGATATTAAGAGCAGACAAGAGGCTCAAAGCAGGGTCCAAACGTAGTACCGACTCACCTTCGTTTTCTTGAATAACTCTTCCTGATACCTTTTGGTATCTAATGTACAATCTGCAACATTGGTTGATGACTGCGCGGTACAGTGACGTAACGTACCATAGTGGCTATGGCATCTGAGATGGCTTGAGAGCGAAACCGAAGGACGATGACGGGGCCCGTCTGCGGCGTAGATGCATTCGTTAGTGGTGGAGTATTGTACGGGCTGAAAACGACATCACTGTAACGACGTCATATGTGGTACCTAGCATATACTTATAATTCGTTCTTTTGAAGGCCTCCACTCTATCCTTTCACCGTACGCTACAAGAATACAGCGCATCAACTCAACGTGCACTGAAACCACTAAGATCTCGCACCTTCCACCCGACTGTACTGAACTAAACATGGCTGCAAGCCGGATGGGAAACAAGGGATTGGTCAGCTATTCGTCTGCTATTATTGAGAATTCCATTGAAAATCATTGCAGACAAGAGCTCTCGTGACGGGCGTCGTGATCGCGGGTGGAGGCATGGCGATGGCGTGGCCCAAGACGAAGAGGGAGGAGTTGCCCAAGTCCGTACACGGTGCGTGATAAGAGGCCCGTTGCCTCCAAACATGCGCCTTCGGGATCGGCTGATGATTTTCACTGGGATCAGGGACGGCGACACAGACACAGACAGGGATGAAGGATGTAGAGCCCGGCATGGCGTCCATGGATGTGCGAAAAGCCGTTCAAGGAAAGAATCCCGACCAGAAGTACTGAACACTTCTCGGGCAATAAAGCTGCAACAATGTACCATATTTCAGAGCGTCTTCATTCTTCTTCGTATGTCATGATACTAACTTACTGTATATTGTAATAATCAATGAATTACAACCACAGCATGTTACTCCCATCGGGAGTAAAGGGCACTGTATTCCCTAAACTCGGGTGGGACGTTCTGTCACCTTTCACCGACTGGAGTTGCTCGTTGAGTCTGAATCATCGTGCCACTGGCACTGGCCGAGAAGTGTGGGAAATTATATCCAACTTGAATTTTCGGACTCCGAGTCGGAGGTTCAAGTTGTTCCTTCGAGTTTTGTCTTTCGGTTCCATCGAAGAGGAGTTGCCGGCGAAGCTCGGCCCATAATCTAGAGGCAGCTTCTTTCATTTCTCTCGTCCTTTCGTTTCCCCTTCATTTTCGATTTCCTTTCACTCCAATGGGGGAGTAAGGGATCTGCTGCTTTTCTTCATTCGTCATGTCAAGCGACGACATTCTATCTCAGGCCAACACTTTACGCCTCACCCACAGAGCCAAATATGAAGATAAATTCGATATTTGTATCGACCGATTTACGTTCATCGACGAAGAATCCGAAGATGACAGCGAACTACACGTCGTCGTAGACAAAGCCATTTACGCCAGTCATCACTCAACAGTCTATCTTGGGAAAGCAGGGAATGTGTCCCTTGTGGTCAAAACGTGCCACGAGCCAAAGTTCAGCAAAGATCTGTGCAGGGAAGCTAAAGCATATACGAAACCAAGCTTTCAGGGCTCCAGGGGGAAGTCATTCCGAAGTTCTACGGTTACTTCAACGGAACGGATCACCAGAAATGCCGTATCTCCTGTATTGTGCGGGAAGATGGCGGGGATACATTGGAAACGCCATTCCATAAGCTAGAAACGGCAGAAAAGTATGTCTCTCGATGTCTTCTGACTTACTGAGGTTCTGATAACGGTTGTAGAACAAAGATAATGACATTTCTGGGAAAGATCCATCAACACGGCCATCATCCCTGAGACTTTAGAGAACAAAACGTAGTCGCCCATAACGGGGCGTATAAGTTGATCGACTTCCATGATTTATATTATCATGAATGCTGTTGGCGCGACGGGATGGACTGGCGTACCTACGAGCTGAACCACAGGGCTGCTCGAGGTTTTCCTTGCGATGTGTTGTTTCGCATTGGTTCGGATATGCATCTGTGGGAATATAGTGAGTGCCGCGTTGTCCCCGATGTGCCTTCTACTGATATTTCTCTAGCTGACTCGCCTACGATCAAGATTTGTGGAGAAGATAAATTTTATGGGACGGAATATTCACCTCAGGAATCGTCGACAAGCTCCTTTCCAATTTATACTACAATTATCACACGAATGCGAAAGTTGTGCTTCACACAGTGGTTGACGAAGGTCAAGAAAGAAATCGACGAAAACAATGGCAACTTGGATATTGAAGCGCAGATTTCCAAACGGCCTATTCTACCAGTTGATCCGAAACATGGACGTTATGACTTCCGCTGTAGACTCGAAGTCGCTTGTTAACCAACGCGTTTACTGATTTTGATGTCTCCCAACCTTTGTATTATTCATATCTATTATATCTGTTGTAATCCTATCTTACCTCGTCCAAATTTATCTCCCGCTTCACTAAGTCAGTGTATACCATTGCTAACAGTACTCGCCTTATATATGCATTCAATGATCCTCTTCTGTCTTTGGTGTTAATCCCGTAAGTAATTATGGTCTATAATAAGTTTCTGCTCGGAAATCTCCGGAAAGGAAAAGATCGACGTCCTAAAAAGTCAAAACTCTAACGCAGAAACCTGTTCTTCAATATGCATCGGATATACTTGTTTCAACGAGAAATGCAGGCTGGACAAGTCTTGGAATACGTTTACGGTCACCAAGCAATGCTACTCGGATTTCAAAACTCACTCATGCCTAAATGAAGGTTAGATCTTCTACTGTAAGTCGTAGAAGTTTAGGTTGAATCCGGGGTATTATTTGATGTTGATCAGCTCATTTTTCTGACTTACATAAGTATAAGGTACATATAGCAAGCGGCGCTGCTAAACGCACCATCACTCCGAAAAATGCATTATAATGCAAGTATCTTTGAATCAACGATTTTACCCACTGAAATACCTTTATAAGTACATTGTTAAATCCCGAGAGATAAAGGAGCGGAGAATTTAATGGAAACACAGTCGAACGAATGGAAGCACTTCAACCCATCAATGAAGATAATGACCTTTGGGACAGAGTAAACTTGGCGCTTTGGCGCTTGGCGAGATCTCGAACTCCAGTCAAATTCTTTACTCGAGAGCAGTGTCGGGATCGTTAGCATTGTAGTTCGGGCAAAGGTTATCCCAAGCAGCTAACATCGACAAGGTGAGCTCACATTCCATCAGATAATTAGAGATGCTTACTGCTGTTTGGGTTCGCAGAAGCAATATCCCCAGTGTCCTCAGCGAATACAATGGCCAGGCCTCTGTATACATTCAATTACCATCAGCATACGCTGGAAAGAGAAAGAAGTGCACTCACGCCTCGAGATGCCAATCAATGTGGCAATGGAGGAACCACGGGCCAGGGTTGTTCGTGTTGAATCGGAACGTCACATTGTCCCCTGCATTGCCAACGCTGACGACATCGCGCCTAACCGGGTTGTCGTAGTTGTATGTTGAACTGCCGGCCACACGGACAACGTCAAAGGTATGTCCGTGCAAATGGAAGGGGTGCTATGATGACGAGCATTAGCATGGCAGATTGTTGTCAAGCCAGCGAAATCTTACGTTCAAGCCACCAGGAATGGAGACTTCCACGGTGGAGTTCTTCGGAAGGGTGTAGACAGATCCACTAGGGAGAAGGTCTGTAGCGCTCTGCGCGCCGCTGAGGACTTGGAGCAAGACCGGGACACTCGGAGACTCGAAAATCACGCCGTTGACAGAGAATTTGCCAGTCGTAGCGTTCAATCCGACAAGTCAGGGGAGCGGAAGGCTTATGATACTAGAATCACGCACAAATACAATCGCCAAATTGAGCGCCACATCGACACCTCCCGAGAAAGCCTCTCCAGGCTACAGAAGATAAATGTCAAAGGGGTAAGGGAGGTCGATCGAAATAGCAAACTCACTGCACCAGGGTTGCTCAATGGCTACAGAGATTCGATGAGTTAATATGTTGCTGCGAAAGGTGAGTACTTACAATAAGGTCTAATTCACTCAAGGGGGCCACGCTCGCAGTTTGGTTGGTGGTCGGATCAACCTCGTCAGCCCCGACATATCGCAAGATAGCAGAGTTAATGCCGTCCGAGAAGCCCGTCGTACCTATGGACGGAGTGGCCCGGATCCCTGATAGTAAAGTGTGTTGAACAGAATATAGACATATTATCATCATGGCATGGCTCACAGTAATTGTCCACCGCCTGGTCTGCGTTGACGATGACAGAGTAGCGCTGAGCGGCATAGATCGTCAGCTGATCTACTACCACAGGCTGAGTTTCGACACCGTCAGCTTCGATGACAGTCATATTGTGGCCATCAATAGAGAACGTGAAACTGCGAAATATGCATTCAACAAGCAAGCTTGGATGCCACAGCTAGACCCACTTACAATTCGTCACAGCTAGTGCTGACAATGCGGAAACGGTGGCTATGAAGAGAATGCGGGCGGTCAGTATGACGAATGTTTTGCAATCGAATGCCGTCTACCGTTTTCCAGATTGGGCTGAGATGACAGCCAGAGCAGTGTCCGTTGGACCTCCAGAGTAGCGACCTTTTCCGTTAATGAGAGTTGAGTCCGGTGTTCTATTACAGCGTACTCGTCATTAAACAAATTAGTAGCCACAAAGAATTCCAACGTACGGTGCGATGTTTGTCGGATTGGGAAAGATAGACGGGGCAACACCATGATACCAGTCAGCCAACGTGATGACCGTTGTTTCTGTTCCATCAGGTCAATCATCAGGCACGAAAAGAGCCAAGTTAAGGGCGTACCGTCATCCACGTCATAAAGATCGGCGTGCGGATCGTTCGGATCTGATAACACGTCAGGGGATTGTCGGAGCCAATGACAAGTGTTTGCATACCATATATGACCAGCGGGCCGCTGCACGATATGGATTAGCAAGGCTGTCTAGAATAGGAATATACAAATCGTACCGAAGTCCGTCACAATATTGGGTCGAAACATGAGAGTGATACCAAAAGGTGCCTGCTTGATCTGGGACAGCGAAATTATAACTGGAACCCTCTTTCAGAAGTGTTGTCTACATCGCCGTAAGCTCGATCACGTACAGGAAGGACTCGTCCGGAATGATTGGGCACTGCGTTACCCATGCTACGCCGTCCATTTCGTTTGTGCCAGATTGGAAGAGACCATGCCAGTGCTTTATTGCAAAGAATTTCCGTCAGACTCTTTTTATCTAGCGCAAAAGGGCGAATGCTTACAATGGACGTTGAACGACGCATAGTCGTGTCCGTGAGGTTGTCGATGACATTGATCTGTGAATGAGAATCGTTATTCTCCTAACTAGACTCATGGAATGGTGAGACAAACCTGAAGGTTATCACCCATGTTTGCTGAGATCAAGGGACCGGGAAACGTGCCATTAGCGACGACGGTACTGTGCCAAATGTCAGCGAGCTCCAATTTTGTATGCAGCCCACTGTTGGATACTCACGAACGACTGAAACCGTCGGGGGCGAGGTCAGTGTTCACGATCTGCAGCTCTGTCGATACAACGGCAGCGTGCACGACGCTGGACAGAGCGAGCGCAACAAACGGCAAGAGTTGGAATAGATTTCCCATGTTTGAATTAAAAGATGGTTGGAAGCCCTCAGAAAGAACGAGTGAGTTTCACGAATGAAACTGAAGGAGAGTGAAGGGCTGTTGGTGTTACTTGCCCTTCTACTCTCCTCTTTATACCTTCGCGAAACAAAGGTGTGACTGAAAGCGAAGTGGTGAGTTTCTGAACTTCGTCTAGAGAGCCGAGTGATCGCTCGAAATTGACTCACAAAAGAGACATATCTGCTGCAAGTGATTTCCATCAGATATTCCATCGCTTCCGGAGTAGAGCAAATCAGGCATTATCTGCAGCTGAGGCATTGTTTTCTAGAGGGTTGTCATGGGATGCCGTGCACCCCTGACGATCCGCCGAGAAGAAGACATAGAACCCAGTTCATGTGCTAGCGAGCAAGGCACGGCCAAGGAGGGTGGAATGTCGAATGTGATCGGCAATTATTACGAATAGACTGCGTAGACAGGAGCGGATGCCGATCACAGTGGGAATGAAAGACTAAAGAATGCAAACAAAAGTGACGATAATCTTTTCCGTCATGGTCGAGCCCAGCCAAAATCTTGGGTTCTCCGGAGAGCACTGTCTAGTACGGTCACACAGAATCAGCCTCCGCCGTTTACGCTGTAGGAAACTTTAAATGCTACCTCTCTCGATTACGATGTCAGTCGTACTCTCGTGCCTACAGATGCCATTCCGCAGATGTACATTTAGAGAAAAGGACTTGAGCTCTAAGATAGGAACGGACCTGGACGCTTCGACAAGTGATTAAGAGGAAAACAAGTCTAATGGTAGATTGAAGGTTTTCTTCTTCGATCATCCAAGAGAGGGAGTAATTTCGGGCTCAAGAAGAGCCATGAGTAGGCGTCGGAGAGCTAGATGGCCGTGCAAATCCTGTGTCTATTTCCCGCGAACGGAGGCCGAGCAGGACCTATACGCGAGACTCCGCACCAGCTATAATCCAGATATATCACAAAGCTTCCACATAGGGCGGAGATAGCTTACCGAGCGAGTTTCAATGTCAACAGCGTTTTGGTCTCCTCAGAGCTTCAGGAGTTATTGCGCAGCATGCGATTCACGCGAGACGTCGGATCCGAATGTCTTGGATTTACAAATGCCTCAGCGGACTATCATCCGGCGAAAGTATCATACATATAAGAGCATGAGCTGGAATTTGTCAGATTGTTCAGCATATTAGCGGCCGCCTCTTCTGTGGAAATTTGGAACGAAGGTACCTGACAGGGTTGCCAGATTTTTTCCAAGTTTGTTTCCGTGCCCATATCGCAAAGCAAAGTATTTTGTGGCCCACAAGAATGGATAGAGCAGTATAGCGAAAGCTGAGACGAGTGGACCTGGTATCCTAGACTCTTTGAGACATTTGTGGTGAAAATGTCGTTGTGAATCGTGATGTTGTATTTAGTACACAGTGGCGGCCCAGTGAGTCAGGCTGTACTTCATCCGAGTCTTCGCGCACTTGCATGTTTAGGGCCGGTGATTTGACGCCATAGTCAATAGTACTCTTAATTTTGTCCTCTTGCCACTCTTCGCTTTTTTTTCGTACTTTTGGCAACGACGACGAATACCAAGGAAGGCTCAAGTACTGTACTTGGGAAAAGAAAACAGAGAGAAGGCGGAAACAGTGAGGATATCGGTCCAGGGTATGATCGTAATATTTGTTCGCTTTTAAATTTGCAGACTCCTTCACAATGGATCGACGCTGTTCATATCAAACTAGCCCTATACTGCGACTTTGGCACACCGGCCTACAAACAGTATTCTCAGACTTTGGGTCCGGTTCGGTCTGCAGTCGTTGTGTTAGAGGAAAGTGTGTCTAAGGGTGATGGTAATGTTTCCTTTGCAATTAAAGAAGACTCTTCCTCAGCGATGGAAACAATGAAACGGATGACCTGGAGCTCGAGGGTAGGAAGATTCTTCGCATCTTGAAGTTCGGAGGCCTGTTTGATCGTAGACAGCAACAAATCGGGGACATAAACGATATTTCGTATCATTTCCCTAATCCTCCATCTTGAAGTCTTTGATTTCCCATTGGTGGTCGAGCTTGCCTTGTCTTTCCTGGGATCTGCAAAGCGTTCCAATGGGACGGTGGGAGGATCAAGAAGGGATGATAAAGTTTCTGTAAAGCTATACGAAGGGAGATGTCCGCCATCGAGTGTGATGATAGAGAGATTAAGATGAGCTCAACATCGGGTGCTGGCGTAGATCAATTCATTCTATCACAATACTGCCAGCCACGACACGAATTTGTTCGCTCCTCTTGTGTCATTATGATATTACTGCTGTACGACATGAAAAAAGAGTGGAGAGTTTATCGCAGCTAACAGAAACAAGGCGAGCAATATCAGCATAAAACTTTAAATAGCTCCTCCACACCCAGGGCAGAGTAAATTAGCATCCTTCGCAATCAACTCACTTGCTTCCAGGTCATCCAGGCCCAGATCTGCTTCCCAATCCAATATAATATCCGGACCGCTCTGCAATATTTTAGAAACAAGTTGGCGTGCACGCAAGACGAACGGTATATTTCCAACAACACCACCGGCGGGCAGTTTCTTTCCTTTTACCATTGGCGAGCGTGCAAGCGCGAGTAGATCCTCGGGGACGTATTCGTAACCCCCATCCTCAGCATGTTCATGGCTGTGACTACGATCATTCTTCCTGAGGTTAGGTATAATCGGATCTCGAGTGTATTGGACAGACGTGTGCGGAAGTGTTCGTTCGAACTGTATATATCGAGGCGCGAGTCCTCGTGCATCATCGGATGCCTTGCTGTTGGCCTTCTCCAGACATGCTACGTCAAAAGCCTTCAGGCAGGTGATTCTTGGGCAGAAGTGCATCAACGCAGTAGTATCGGGATTGTAGGCCTTGCGGCATAGACAGGTCCCGCGGGGTGTCGGCTGTTAGAAATATGTATACATTGTGTATATCATGACGGTGAAGATGAATGCTTACACATATTCGTTTCTTGTTGACATCAAAAGAGTATCGACAGAAAAAGTCTTCGTCATCAATCATCGGTTGCTCTATGTCCGACTCGTCATAAGTAATGCATTTGACTAGACCTGAGGAGAACATATGAGCGTCAGACGCAGCACATATGTACTTATCGCAAAGACTCAGTTTTACCTTGGAAGCACGATGAATGGATGAAATCCTTTTCATTCGAAAAAAACCTCTCCATTTTCGCGCACGAATGCCTATCGCTGTGCATTGTCAAGGCGTAAGTACGCGCAGCGTTTTTCCCAAGTACACATACAACGACGGCTTTATTTCCGCGACATCCGACCCAGAGTAAAGCCATTGCACAAGGCCCCATACCTAAGAAGCTAGCACATTAGCAAGTTCGAATTCGCGAAAACGTCAAGACCGACCTCTGAAGGGTCACCATTCCTACTGCGAATCTCCTTGATTTTGCCCACCCAGTATTCATGATCTTCAAGCTGTTCGTCTGGTGCTTTCCCATGAGGCACTATAATCGCACTACGGAAGGTCTGAAATGGCTCAAAGAACAGCCTTCAAGTATGACCCACTATTTGCCAACAGGAAACATGTGAGTTTCATCTTGATCGTCTTTTACTATGTAGATGACGAACGCTTCAGTACATTGGACATCTAAGCCAACTACACTCACCGATGAAAGACGCGAACGACGTCATCTCTTGCCATTCCTCCGCTGATGGGCGCGCCGCCGAATCTGACATATTTTGACGTTTTCGACCTGGTTTACCCTTTGTACACGATGGTTGTAAGAGGCCAACATTGAGGGCCACAGCCTAAGTGCTGCGCCGTAGCAAAATGCCTGCGGCACGGAAACTCGGCCTGTTTTGCTGCATTCTTAGCCCTGCCAGAATAAATCGATTCACCGGAACTGAGCTTTTCCTAAACTTCTTCTCCTTCCTCTCAATCGAATATTGCTCTCCTCCGCCTTCAAGTAACTCCGACTCACAGTCGAACAGTGCTTTCCCTCCTAACAGTACCTACTATAGTCCCACCGACTTATGTAGTAGTTCATGAAGCCCGTCCGCCCAGTATCAACTGTGCATGCTCTGGTGCCGGGTCCTTTTGACTCAACTAGCATTCACTTTCCTCGGGAAAGTTCGGAGAAACTCGGACACCGTAAGAAATGGTATGAACGTTTGAGCATTTTCGAGCTTCTTTAACACTGATTGCAGAGACGGACGAAAAGCACAAGGCAAAATATGAGTGTAGGAGCTGTCACGGTTACAGGCTAGTAGTCGTAGAGAATGAAGTCAAATTTCATTCATAAGTGTTAGAAGATGGAAGACCACAGACCTATGACCTTTGACCTTGTGTTTTAGCGATGATCTGTACCCTTTTTCTTTAAAGGACTTCAAGATGAAGAGATGCAAAATGAGTTCACGAAGGTGCAAAGATCTGGTGCCAGTGAAAGATACGACGGATGCAAAATAGACGAATAGCTAGATCGTGGGAAGTCACTCAAGACCAACAAAAGTAAGTCTGAGATCTGAGTTCGTGATTCTCACCCCCATCATCGATGAAGTACTGCAGTTGCATTTCAATCCAAAACACTGCGTACGAGGTCTCATATGCAGGGCTTTTTTAGCATGCTGGCCTCCATATAGAAGCGGTGAGGAGAACACATCTCACTTGCAAAATGCCCTAACTTCAATTATGATAATCACTATTGCAGTGAGAGGTTATCACTGCTCTGAACTCTGCTGGCCTAAGGAAGAGAGACCCAGTTATACTTCTGGGGCTGTCCATCGCAGTTTAGGATGTGCTACATAGTGCGGAAATCATCTATCACACGGCCGCCATCTTTGAACCATTCTCCTGGCATGAATGGCTTGAGCATTTCTGGAATATCATCTCTTGTTTTACTCAAAGGTCTGCCAGCCCAAACTTGCACCTTCCATATCTTACTCAGTCACCAGTGTAGCCCTACGAGAAAATTGGATTCGAAAACCTACACAAACTTCGACGGATACCTTTGTTCGATTTGGTAAGGCTACCTGACTTTCTCGATGTGCCTTCCTTGGAGATTTCTGGTACTCATTTCGCCTGCAGATCCCTCATACTACATGCTTACAGTGGCCAACGTCGTAGGGAACGATATGAAGACAAGGCATACATTTGTTTGAGTTGAGTCAACCCTCTCACTGGCAGTCACGATGGCACGCGTCGTCACACTGGCAAGCACGATATGTGACGAACGTCACACCATGTCTTAGTTTCTTTTTAAATTGTTCATCCATCGTTCCGCTCTTTCAAGCGCATATCGTCCTAGAGCCCGAAGATGGCAAAGCGCAAAGCATCTTCTTCAGAAAGCGATTCTGATGGCTCAGGCGCTGACGTTGCTTCTAAACGCCGACGACTCGAAGAGGACATATTCGCAAAGGAAAAGGAGTTCGAAGCGAAAAATATTCAGAAGGCGGAAGCCGATATCAAGGCGAGAGAGGCCCACCAAGGAGTGATTACCTACTATTCATCTTATGCATTTTATTATCCCACTAATGCGACGGACCAGAGGGCCGCTGAATGCGGTATCATCCAGTCTTTAGAGATGCACCAGTTTATGTGTCATCCTCGCCTCTCATTTACATTCGGACCTCAGATTAACTTTATTATCGGCCATAATGGAAGTAGGTTTGGCTTCATTCCCCTCACTTTGATTCGCCTCATGTTGTTCACATAGGCGGGAAGAGTGCAGTGCTCTCTGCAATTGCCATAGCGCTGGGAGGAAAGTCGATCACAACAGGTCGAGGCACCAGCCTGAAGTCTTTTATACGTGAAGGACAGAGGTGAGTTCAAATAGCCTTTTTGAAACGTTCCACTTTAATGCCACAATAGTCAAGCTGAAGTGACCATCACCCTTAAAAACGAAGGTCAAGACGCCTTCAGACACGATGTATATGGTGACTCGATCGTCATCTCAAGAAGACTATCAAAGGATGGCAGTAGCTCCTACAAAATCAAAAGCAAGGCGGGACTTCTTGTTAGTACCAAGAAGAAGGAGCTCTCTGACATTTGCGAGCATATGAACATCCAAATCGATAATCCTTTGAATGTCCTAACACAGGGTGCGTAACGTATGCTCAGCCCGGGTATCGACTTCAATGCGAGATTAACAACTTCCAAAGATTCTGCTCGGCAATTCCTGAGCACAACAGATGCGGCGGACAGATATTCGGTAAGTTGCACATTCCTGGAGATCACGCCTCATTTAGCTGACATCCATCTTCAGTTCTTCTTGAGGGGGACGCAACTGAAGCAACTCATTGAAGATTATGATGAATGCATTCAACAAGACACGAAGATGGTCAACAGCTTGAAGGCAAAAGCTCAGGCACTTCCATTCTTGAAGGAGGCCCTGGAGAAGGCTACCGTGCGATATAAGGCTGCCGAAAAAGTGATTCAGATGAGGGAAAAGATTGCCACTCTGAAGAAAGAGCTAGCCTGGAGTATTATAGAAGGAAAAGAGGAAGTGAGCTTTCGAATCTGCAAGTCGGTAAGCTCATGGCTAATGACAGTTCGTAGGAGTTACAAGCGAAAGTCGAAGAGGTAGCAACAATAAGCCACAGAATCCAGAAACTACAGAAGAATGTAGATGGCGCTAAAGTACGTTTCAGGTCTATGAAAGGAGCAGCTAATTAAATTACGGATAGGCGAACCTAGATTCAGCCAGCCAGCAAATAACTGTGCTAGAGGGCAACCATGCTGCTCTGGGGGACATGGATAAGCTCAACGAGGCGAGAGACAAAATACAGGAGGAGATTAGAGAAAACAAAGCTCATCTTCGAGAGTTTCAGGTCAGTACTCTTAAGACTTCAAGACGAACATTAATTCGACGTAAACACTATAATAGGACAATATAAAAGTTATGAATGAAGATCTACAGTCGAACAATCAGCAGATTCGAGACTTAGACGGCCAGATATTAGAGGAAACTCAGAAGATGGAGGTCGACAAACAAGCAGAGCGCAGGGAACGACAATTGCAGATGGATGATATCAAGAAAAGCATAGAAGAACAAACCATGCTACTTAACGTTCTTGCCGCAGATCAAAGCTCCAAGAAAGATTGCCTTGCTGATCTGACGCGACAGATGAACGATGCGACGATAGAGAAGGGAAAGAGTGAGCAGGAAGTGAAGGACTGTCACGAACAGTTACAACGTATTGAACAACAATCGAGAAATCGCCTCAATGCATTTGGAAGGAACGTGGAGAGTGTACTTCGCCGTATAAGTGAATGCCAGTGGTATGGCCAAAAACCTGTCGGTCCTTTGGGCTGCTTCATCAAACTACAGGATCAGCAGTGGGCGCAAGTTATGCGGATTCAACTGGGCGCACTGGTCAGATCATTCGCTATCACTCATCATCAGGACAAAGAGCAGTTGAGGAGGATTTTATCGGAATCGAGAAAGTGAGCCCGTCATTCCTATACTTCAACCTTAGGCTCATATACTATCCACGAAGTTCAGATATGCAAATAGTTGTTGCGGAGGTTGATATGTTCGACTTCGGCAACGGTGAACCACCTTCCGATATCCTCACAGTGTTGCGGGCTCTTACTGTTTGTTCTCTTCGTAATCAAACTATGAATATACAAACTAACCTCTATCCAGTTCACGAATGAATACGTCAAGCGCATTTTCATCACCCAGGCTCGCATTGAGAGAATCCTCCTAGCTCCACGGCGCATAGACGGCGAGCAAGCCGCTCGTGCGATCCCTGGAGGTGGGACTGCCTGGACTGCCGCAGAGCAATATCGGGTTACTATCTATAAGTAAGGTTAAATATATTGAATTATGCGTGTTCGAGATACTACATACATTCCTCTTAGTGATGGGGGCGCCTCTTCTAGTCCAATGACAAGGCTATCCCGGAATGACCCTCGTATGCAGCTTTTCATGGACAGCGACCTTTCTAATGAGGAGAAGTAAGCTGCCAATTCTCAAATACTTTGCATCGACTAAACTTTTACGTAGGAAATGGAAAGAGAGAGATCAGAAAGCGCGTACAATGCTCACAAGTGCATCAGATTTTATCGACCAAACTTCAGTAACACTGAATAGATGCGAGAATGAACTGAACGAGCTTAACGTATGAGCTCATATGTGTACTATGACGTATATTGATACTGATAGTAACCTTTGCAGACTAAGGTTAGGGCTATAAATGGCAGACTGCGGGAGCTTCAGCGACAACTCGATGTTCTTATAGAGCAGGACAATGAGGATGTCCCTGTCGATATCGCTGCTTTACAGGATGCAAAACGAGTACGCTGCTGCTCTTTATTATGACGGTGTCGCTGACTTGTTCATTGTTGACGACTCTAGGACCTGGAGAATCTGAACGAAAGCATTCGCGTACAGTTCGAGCACGCTATGAAGGAGATGACAGATTTAGAAAGTCGGAGGCAACCTCTGAAGGATGCGCTAGAAGTAACAATCAACCAACTAGAAAATCTTGAAAGAGAGAAAAGTGCTATTCAAGTGAGCTCGCACACACTTTCTCGTTGTTCGTTACTTATCATAGCATTGTAGGGTCAACTCGACGAAGCTATTACGGAACATGTCAAGGCTACGCACAACCTTGAACACTGGAAAAGTAAGTTACAACCCGACAAGATCAGACTCTTGGCGGTCGAGGAGGTTGTATTGAATTTACAGAAAGATTATGAGGTAAGTATTCTACGAATAGACCTATTTTTAATTTGTTCGTCGGGTTCGTGTCTCATGTCTCTATATACATATAGGATTCCACAAAAGACGCAGAGGAATATTGTGATGGGGATAGGTTTGTTGGACCTCGGAGGACTGACGAAGTGCAGCGTCTCATACGCTCAAGTGAAGAAGCTCTCGAAGAGCAGGAACGGAGGCAAGTGCAAGGATTTGATCAATGTTGGCTTTCTTCTGATTCATTTGAGTGTAGTCGAGGTTCCTCGATAGAAGAGTTAGAATGCGAACTGCTAGAGGCACGCCGCAAGCTTCATAATACTGGAAAGGATATAAACGAAGCAAAAGGACTGAACAAGGTCACTTTACCGTGCTTAAATTTTCTGAATGTTGATCTCATTTTATGTGGACAGACTCTCCGAGATTCAACAGACACACGCATAGTTCGATGGCATGAATTTCGTATGTACTGCGCACTTCTTACTAAGCTACAGTTCAAGCGCAGCTTGACCTACCGCAAGTACTGTGGAAAGGCACTCTTCGATCATCTTAATCAAAAGCTTGATCTTATTGTGCTGGTTGATCAAGACCAAAAGGAGTCTGTGAAGCCACCTGATAAAGAGAAGACGAAGGCCCTCAGCGGTGGTGAGAAGTCATTCAGCACTCTCAGTTTTCTTCTCTCTCTTTGGGAAGTCATACAATGCCCGATCAGGTGCCTTGGTAGGTGTTCTGAAGTATTTACGACAACACTTTACTAACGAAGCTCCCCTCGCGTAGACGAGTTCGACGTCTTTATGGATGCAGCCAACCGCCGCACTAGCATGGAGATGATGGTAAGCTCATTCTTTTATTGAAGGATTTCCCATGTTCATAGTGTTGAGACACTCCCTAGATTAACTTCGCGAACTCCACTGATAGGCAATATATTTTAATCACACCGCAAGATATGAGTGCCGTCCAACTCAAACCCTCTGTTCGCGTGCATCGCATGGGCGATCCCGAGCGTGGTCAGACAACCCTCCCATTTTAAGTTCAAATTACATTTCTTTATCAACAGTCCGCCCGTCTATCCATCCCCTCCTTCTCCCCCAATCTCCCGTCCCGTGACACTCTCCCTCTTTTCAGCACCTTAACGATGTCTATGGATTGTTGGATCATACATGAGCGCACCCGTATTTATTCATATTTGTCAAAGTATTTATCTCGCTTATCTTGGAATAAATGATGACGGTATTGATATTGCTCCCCTATTGTGGTCAGAGCGCGAGATCGTAGAACTATATTGTGCATGAACAAATATGCATGTCGACAAAGTTGACCGAGGTCCAAGATGACTACCCAAGCCCGGTAACTGAAGTAGTATTAGTCAGCATATAATTCAAAATCTTCAGATTGCAATACTAGTAGCTTCAAGACTTACCACTAAACTGACACCTGCTAAAGCGTCTACTTAAATATGTCTCTATCTCATTTGTGAACTGTCCTGGGATCATGGATGCAAACCAGTCCCTTTTTTCACGTACAAGTCGCCAAACGCCCAGTCTCGAACTTCGTTCTCGTTGTGAGCTGAGCTATGTCTGGGAATGAGACGATTCTTGCATAATTGCTTTCTCTCGCTGAAGGAATACAAGCTCCTCATACATAGTACGAGATAATGTGGCTGCTCTGAACGGAGACGTGGATGGATTTGAGGTAAGCAATTCTTTTTACATCAAGTTGCGATCAAAACTCAAGGCCATGCGTGGCCGCTGTGCGATGTGTATTCTGCTTGCTCCGCTAGTATATAAGATGCAGCATATTCTGGTCCTCAACTCAGACTTGGTGTCACTCCCTCAACCGATTTCCATCTCTTGGATTAGGTCCAAGGCGTAATGGCCACCAATACAGAAGAACGCATTCCTTCGGTGCCAGTGGCTGTCGATCAGAGTATTTTGGGCCAAAGTCTAGAGCTACCTGTATCCAAGCTCATTGCGAATGGCCGTATCCTGAAGGCTGCGCTGACTGAGCGTATGGCGACTTGGGACCAGCAGGATGTCGAGAAACGAGGGCTACCGACCGATGAGCTAGTTCACCTCTACGAGGTCTGGGGCAGCAGTGGCTTCGGAATAATCGTTAGTATGTGTATCACTCTAAGCTACCGAGCTTTGAACCGATTTAAATTCTGAGTTCGATTTCCCCCTAGCTGGGAATGCCATGATAACACCTTATCATACAGAGGCTGCAGGAAATATGATCATATACAAGCCCTTCGAAACCCAAGAACGCATTACTGCTTTTAAGAGGTTGTCCGCGGCTATTAAAGGGCATGGAGCGCTGGCTTATGTGCAGATTAACCACGCAGGCCGACAAAGTCCGTCTCTTATGACCGCACAACCGGTCTCAGCGAGTGATATTCAGCTTGAACCACGTTATGGAATGACATTCGCTAAGCCCACTCCCCTTACCAAGGATGGCATAAAGGAGATCGTGGATCAGGTATTTATCTCCTCATAATGATCTGTTATCTCTTCTTATGGGAGCGAATTAGTTCGCGTACGCCGCAGAATTCTTGTACCGGACTGGATTCGACGGTGTGCAGGTACATTGTGCGCACGGGTATCTTCTTGCGCAGTTTCTTGCAAGCACTACCAATAAAAGGACGGACGAATATGGCGGCGCGCTGCCGAACAGGGCACGGATTATATATGAGATTATTGAGGAGATTAGACGACGAGTTCCGGACACTAAGTTCTCCATTGCAATCAAGATCAACTCTGTCGAATTTCAGGAGGGCGGTTTCCAACCGGAAGAATGCGCAGAGGTCTGTGCTCACTTAGAAGCACTCGGTGTAGACTTTGTAGAACTCAGTGGAGGCACGTACGAGGACTTCGAAGTCCTGACGGATAAGCGAGATTCGACGAAGAAGCGTGAAGGTATATCATTTGTGTCCTACTACATGCTCTTCATTTCGCTGACTTTTCAAAACTTAGCTTTCTTCACCGAATTTTCGAGCGTCATTCGCCCATCTCTGAAGGTCTCTAAAGTGTTTATTACCGGGGGATTCAGGACTGCCGCAGCTATGGTTCAAGCGATCCAGTCCGGGAATGCAGATGGCATCGGACTCGGCCGCCCCATAACGGAAGAGCCGAACCTGGCAGCCAGGCTGATCGCTGGGGAGGTGACGAGGGCGAGGAAGCCTCTGCTCGATCCAGATAATTTCGGGTTGGCCGTTGCAGTCTCTGGGACACAATTGCGTCAGATTGGAAGTGGAATCCAGCCGTTCAATACCGCGAATCAAGATGAAATCAACAGCTTTTTAAGTGTCGTACAGAGTCATATGGCGAAGGCGGGAGAGCTGGAGCAACAAGGTATAATTCTAGAAGGTTACCCTGAGCTGAGCGGTACCGCACTTGTTTTGTGACAGAATGCTGGCTATAGTAGAGAAGCATGGCACCATTTTGTGCACATCATAGATCGAGCCTCAGAGTAGGTTAACTTACATCGAATCCGAAACATGATACACCAGACCATTCTCTGTCGGACCTTTGCTGTAGTATGACATGAGCAGGCCGGTGCCGTTGCCCTCTATACAAAGGTAATTATATTGTAAGAGACGCAAAAGAAACACAGGGCACCTAAGTATTTGTATACGGGAAATGAAACGTACCATTGAGATGCGATAGTATTAACCTTTACACCATATCCGAGTGCATGTATCAAGTGCACAAAAAGCTTTCAACGAGATAATTATGCTTGTTCACAGAAAGCCACAGAGCGGTCAAAAGACATAGCTTATCCACATGGTGATAATCGACGATCCGGAGAAATGAAGACTGCCCCGTTATGTGCGGCGCAGTCGAGAAGAATGTTGATTATTCGAATGGTATGGGTTGAATGAGTTTTCGATGAGGGATTTGGTCTGTGCTTCTAGGGACATTTTAGCTATAGAGAGAGATAGCGATGAGAGGTTGGCACCGTTTCCGCATGGATAGGACTTTTCTCTACATGATGGTGATGAGCAATTGAGCCAGCTGAAGAGCTTCAAGACTTCTTAACAATCCAATTGAACCTCGTCCATCCATCCAAATCGGGTAATATTGTGCTTGGTCCGTGCGCCATCTGCTCCCTATAAAGAGCCGGTCAGGATGTCCGTGCTTTCCTCATACTTACCTTGACGGAGCATTCCCCTTCATGTCTTGGGAGTGTTGGCCATGGAGATCCTTCATAGCACGGCGACCCTGTCCCCAGAGGGTGTCTGTGGCTTGTATGGGGTCTAGTGCCTCATGCACTGTCTAAATATTTTCCTGTCCCATTTCGGCCCTCGGGCTGGGTGGGCTCCTTCTTTTTTGCTCTTAAAGGGTTCTAACCCTAACCCTTTTATTATTTAAATTACGAATATAGTTATTGTCTCCTTAATATATAATATTTCTTTGAATAAAACCGTCAATTTTCACGTCCAAACTCTAGTTGAGACAAGTTCATTCCATGAAGGCTACCGTAGTACAGCATATTTTGCTTATGCGAAGATAGCTGACCTTACTGCTGCTGGCTTCAAACGAGGTCATATTTCCGAAATGAAGGTAGCGACTTGCGTCTTGGTTCTACATAAATTCTCTATGCATAATACAGACAATAATGTATTATAACACTGCTTTCTTCCTCCTATTTCTATCTCCAGATTAGACAGCATACGACTGCCTAAGTCTGAACGCTTACTTGCGATCAGGGAATCCAAGATGGCCCCAGCCAGTCCATTCGGGATTGCATGCACGGAAGTGGTGTGTGTTGTCAATCTTATGCAGCTCATCAATCTCTGCATCGCTCAAGTCCACAATCGTGAAGTTCGCCTCAACGCGGGATTTCGTCACACTCTTCGGCAATACAGTGACATTCGGCCGGTTCGCCTGAAGCGAAATCAGGATGTTCGCCGGTGCGACGCCGTGTGCGTCTGCGATCTTCTTCACGACCGGATTGGAGAGCAGGGGCGAGTTGTCAGAGCCGAGAGGAGAGTAGGCGGTGAGCACGATGCCCTTGGAGACGCAGTATTCGACGAGATCGTGCTGGGGGCAGGAGGGGTGCAATTCGATTTGGTTCACCGCCGGAACGATTTTAGCCTCGGGGAGGAGGCGCTCGAGGTAGTCGATGGAGAAGTTGGACACGCCTGAATGCACAGAGAAGAAAGGAAGATTGGTATGTGAGATAGAGAAGTAAGAAGTCTGATGAGACGTACCGATGGCCTTAACCTTCTCCGGGTGTTTCTCGTATACCGCCTCCATACTCTTCCACGTCGTCAGCCAATCATGCGTCTTATCGGCTCCCGACAAGTCCGGCGTCATCGGTGCCGGCCAGTGCATGAGCCCTTTGTGAATAGCGCATATACTTTAGCAAGACATACATGTGTGGAAAGATCGAACAACTGATGCTTACAGAGATCAAGGTAAGGAGTGTCAAGCTTCTGTAACGATGCGAGCAAGGCTGCCTCTGGGTCCTTGTGGTCGTTATTGTTGAGCTTCGTAGTGAGGAAGATCTCTTCTCGTGGCACCCCAGACGCCTTCAGTCCTTTCCCTACCTCCGCTTCGTTGCCTGTACAACTTTCTGTATCAGTAAACCAATACTTCATGCGTAATTGGCCGCATACCGTATGCAGCGGCAGTGTCGATATGCCTGTACCCGTGCTTCAGCGCCCACTCGACAGCGTGCTCAACATCTCCCGGCTTGGATTTCCAGGTACCGAGACCAACAGTGGGCATCACCGCACCAGTGTTGAGCTTAACGGACTTCGATGCTACCATTTTGTTTTCTTCTGAGCTCGACGTTTACACGAAAGGTGGCAGAGAGATAAGTGTGGGGGGATCGAGAGCAGAGCACGGCACAGCGCACCGCCGCGTCTTATTTTAAGCCTATCTGGAGCGACCCACACAACACATGCGCATACAGTCACTACTGGTCCGGCGCGGTGTGGTCGCAACCAATGATCTCACCCGGGAATTCCTCGGAACAGTGCAAGTGAAAGTGAGTGAAGGTCGTAGAATCATCCGGCGCTATCGATGGCTTACTTTGATCTCATCATGATGACATTGCGGAACTTGGCAGAGACGTCAGTGCAACGGTGGACTCCCGGTTTCCGTTCCCGTCTAAGTTGGAAGAACTAACAAGTATGCACATAGAAGTGGACGGGTATGATAGAACGTAAGGAGTTTATAATTGATTCCTTGCTGTGTGGAAAAGAGAGTGAAGGCGCCTGGCCTATTTTGAGCGGACCGTTTACGGAAATGAGGCTTGTTGGAAGCTTATTAGATCCAGCAGTAGCATGAGCACGTACTTGTGATCAGACTGCACCTACCTACTTATCGAAGGGGAGGTGCGACGTTTGACTGAAATGAAGGGAAATCGAGCTGCGTTCTTGCCGGGACCCATAGACTCGGAATCACTGGCAATACCGACAATTACACCTTTCTTTCGAGTTCATTGTACAGCCTCTCTATGCACCTCGCACTCCGAGAACAAACAATTTCATCGAAATTTTCAGAGGAAGGACGTTTTGCAGCCTGCGTGAACTCGAGGTCAGAGCAATTGTCTTCAAACAGTATGTCCGCGACGAGGCGTCCACTCAGCTTGGATTCGCCACTGGTCTTAATGCTCCTGCAATTCTTCTAGAGGAATTACTGGTCTGCCGGCAAGAATTTGAATGCCATACACGAGGAAGGCCTGGCCATCGGAGCGCGGTCGTGACTCTACCTTGCCTGCCGGAAGTGAGGAAGTAGAGAAGTTAAGTGCTGGGGGAGTGAGGATGACATTGCCGCCCCTCATAAAGTCCATGAATTCACGGATGTATCGTTATAACCATAGAGCCTAGCTAGGTTCTGAGGCGACGGTGTGGGTTTCGTACATTGATGCCGGTGAACCAAAACCGAATCCTTCACTCTTTTCTGACCGCTTCTCAATCTCTAGTCAGCCAACCATCAAATCTTCAGCTTCATTCAGTACCTCGTCGCCGAAGTTACAGAATCAGACGAAACACATCAGGGCCAGGAAGAAAATGGCAGATACAGCGGAATATGCTGGCTTTAGGGAAGTATTGAGGTTGAAGGACCTAGGTAACTACGATATGTTAGTAAATAAAGCCTTGCCACACCATAAACTTTTACTCACCTTACTTCCATACTCTGTCCAGTTTCCAAAATATGTAGATGAACAACTGGCGAGTATAGCGACTGTTCACGAGTCTACCACTGTCCGAACCTGCTTCCAAAATATACTATAAACACCTTCACGCCCAAAGACCGAAAATTAAACTCTCATTGAAGCAGTACGGCTAACAATACTCATTTCTTCGTATTACTATCGTCAGGAGGATCAGGAGAAGCAGCAGTAGAGGTCGCTCGAGGTACACCATCCGATGTGACGGGTGCCTGTGTTGCAGATACGCCCTGCTCAACCCTTGCTTGCCCTGTTGAAGTATACATAGTCAGAGCTATTGACTCACGTAGACCATAAACGTGGTACATAGTAGAAATAGATGAGACGTACAATCTAGCTTTTCCGTCGGTCGTGTTCCCAAAGCCGCTTGCTTCCTCCTCCTTTCGTTTATGTCTTTTCGTGCATAGTAATACCCAACACCGGCGGCAGCAATCAAGCCACCCCAGCCTAGAGCCTGTAGAGAAAACCTTCAGAATGTCGATGACGAGAGAGTCGTTTCAACTCACCATGCTTTTCGGGGTATTCATGACGGTCAGCTCTGAGAAGCACGTTGACGCGTTTGCTGAACTTGTCTTCCTTTCACTTCGTCCGGACCTCCTCTATGCACATAACTCGTCTTGTCTACTTCAGACTATATACAACGCTATGTCACTATCCCAGAGCACAAGCACAACATCAACAAAATGCCTTCTGAAGAGCTAGCAGATCTACAGGCACATTAACCTCGTGCCGTGACGTCTTGCGATTTCGAATATCAGAGGTCTACTTCTACTCAGCATTCTCACATGAGCCCCTATCTATACGCCTTGGCTCATACTCTCGACGAACTACGATGTCGACCTTTCCCCGAAGCGTGAAATCGCCGGCGGCGGCATCAGTGACTTTGGCGACGACCACTGCAGTATCCTCACCGTTCTTAACGCGCGGGACGTCGTTTGACGCGGGCGTCAACAGCTCGACGGCGTGGACTGAACATCTTGAACGGGAACTTGACAGTCTTTCGCTCTCCGATGAGGAGAAAGGCCCTGGAGCTGGACGATACGGTGTTTTCTTTAGCAGCATCGATAGAACTGAGCCAAAAAAGCCAGAGGACGGTGAGGCGAACACTGAACTACCGAGGGGTAAATCTGCTCGCGTCTTGTACGACTTCGAAGGAAAAGAGGAATATAAAGAACTTAACCTGAAGGCCGGAGAGGACATCGAAATCTTGACCGAAGACCTAGCGGAAGGTTGGAGCCTTGCAAGAGTCCCTCTGCTGATGTCCAAGGATGAGGACGAGGACAACCATACCGGTGAAGTCGGACTTGTTCCGAGATCGTATTTCGCAGTCAGTGTTTATGTTATGAACCTACCTATCAAATGTCTGACTATTCCTTAGTTCATCGAAGAGATTGAAACTGAAGAACCTGAAGAACCAAGCGACTACATACGAATACGAGATGCATCTTCGCATTCAATCACACCACGGGCTTCTGTTTCTCTGCCTTCCTCTTCAACACCTCCCCCCTCTGTTCCTAATTCTCTGCAAGAGAACGTAATCTCCTCTTCAGGATACCCACCATTACTTCCACAGAATACAGGGGAGTGGTTCCGCCAGCAACTTCAACTCTCTGCGATGCGCCGTAGCCTTCTGGGTGGGAAGAGTTTCAATAGATTCTCAAGCTTTGTAACGAGCGGCGCGGAGGAATTCGTTCTAAAAGGTAGCCCTGAACCTCCAGTGATGTCTGAGGAAAATATGGCCGCCGCGAATTCTGCTATCGAAGGCTTACCTCTGCTAGCGGATGCCTTCCATGCAAGAGAGAGGACTGATGCAAGTATGCTTGCTGGTAGGGCAGAGTCGGAGAAGCACTATATTGACGTTGGCCCAACGTGGAAGAGCAAAGTTCCGCCTTTCCAAGTTCGAGTGCACTCACCGGAGAAGCGTCTTCCCGTTCTCGAAGCCGGTAATGTCGGTGCATACACCGTCTACAATCTCACATCCGTCTTCTCCTCCCTATCGTCCACCAATGCGACGCTTGAATCAAGTTGGCATGAACGTTATTCTTCCATCGCCACCACTAGCTCCGACTCATCCGACGGAACAGTCGGGGACGGAGACAGTGGGGGCCACATCATGACCGTTCAGCGACGTTTCTCGCATTTTGTCTTCTTACACAATGCGCTAACGCGTTTGCTCCCTGCGATAGCACTGCCGCCTCTGCCGGAGAAGCAATACGCAGGTCGATTCAGCGAGGCCTTTGTAGAAGCCCGGCGCGGCGAGCTCGAGCGGTACATTAATAAGGTTGTGAGGCATCCCGTCGCGAGGTGTACGGAGGTACTGATGTTCTTCCTGGGATGCGATAGTGATGTGGTGGGTATTCTTCTTGAAGTTTTCAAATCAGTGATGAGATTGACTTCAATTAAATTTGAATCTGTGATGGGTAGGAATGGAAGAGACAACTCCCATACCACCTTCATCGGGCGCCGGCTGGTCCTTCCTTCTATGCCCGAACTTATCATCCGCCATTTCATGTCGATGCTGAAGACGCGGAGGAGACAGCCGTGCGCTTTCAAAACCATACTCGCGCAGTCAGTCGTGGTGTGCAGCAGTTCCGAAATATATATGGAAAAGTCAGAACAGCAAGAATCGGTAAGAGTTTTCAATCAATCCGTTGCTCCGTATCAATGATTTACAAATGTGGTGGCTCAACTATGTAGACATGTCCAACGCGGAGCGTCTTCTATCGTACTCCCTCCTTTCGCTCATAACGTCGACTCCACTCTCAAGCGGCACATCCATACCTGAAGAAGAGGAAGAAGATGAGGAGAATGACTTCGGACCTGTAGACAGCAGAATCAGCAAGAAAAGGGAAAGCCGTAGGCCGAAGAAGGGTTTGATGGATGCAGATGGTGCCTGGTGTTGGAGGGACGACTGTGCTGGTATGTCTGTCTCGTAGCAGTTGATGTCAGAGAAGTTGAAGTAAGACTCACCAGATTGCTTGCGGCTAACGAAATGCATGCAAAAGACTGCAGAAACATTTCAGGGTGTTGCAGACCTATACGAATCACATGTAAGCTGTTAAGGTCATGATGAACAAGAGATACTAAACGTCAGCGTTTCAAATTAGGCACGAAATACGATGCTCACTACACACGAGTCACTTAAATCTACATCACACCCAGATTCAATGTACTCAGTGAGTTCTTTTGTCTTGTTTGGTCACTGTACCGTTGAACTTGTCTCGCGTAGCCTGTAGTAGACATCCATAAAGCGGGACTCGTAAACTACAAAGATGCAACAGACCCTGCGGTCCCGCCGAACGAAGAAGTCGCGGCGCGTTGCGAGACCGTGCTGAATACAACATTGGCGGAGTTCGATGTCTACCATTCGCAGAAGAAAGAGGACTTCGAGCGGTTGACGAAAGAGCATTTGGATAATGAAATACTGTTTTATGAGAAAGTAAGTAATCACCAATGCATTGTACGTGCTTGTACTAAGGCTGACCTCATTGCCTAGGTCCTCAACCGATTACGAACGACTCGTGCGCTCTTTGATGTATCGCAACAAGAACACGAGCTCACCATGCCAGGCCCACGGTTCCCATCGGTGTACGAGCGCGACTTGCAGGAGCCGAAGCTTTCGACCACTCCTCTTCCTATGCCATGTCCACACGTACTGGATCCCTCGTCTATGAGGCCAGTGAGCTCCGCTATACAGGGTGTCGGAGCAATCTTTAATTCGGGATCAAGTATGAATGGTACTCACATAGACCGAACGAACGTTATGAATGGGAGCAGTGCTTCAAGCGTAGACACAAATGGCCGAGGGAGTGTGTTCAGTAAATTTTGGTGATCTAAGTCGATGGAGACAATTGACTAAATATATCTCGTACGTTAATGCACATCGTCGAAGCGTATATGGAAACTAAAAGACGAAGATAGATAAATAGAACAAACTGTCGCTTGGATGTAAGATATGCCCAAGGCAAATAAAGTTTCAACATGACAACTGCAAATGCAGACTAATCAGCTCATTCGCTAAAGGACATCGACGACTCACCAGTAGAACCATCTCATTTCCTATATTTAGAAAGAAAAAGGTCAGTGAAACCAACAAAGCTCTCAAAGAGCCTCGAAGAGGGCGAAAAATTGGGTGCCTAATCCAGTCAACTCTCTCGAGTAGTCTGATCCATGTGATGATCCCGTTCGCATAGATCGCAATTCGAGAACAGGCGCGTCAGTCACACCAAACATCTCGTCTCTGCTCTATTCGTACCGTCCAGGAACTCGACCACTGAGCTTCTACTCCAATATCCGCGTTTGGATCTCCCCAGAGTCTATCTTCAATTGCAAAGGAGGTTGCCCTCCGTCTGCCCCAGGGCGTCATCTTTCTCTTTCCATGGTCTGATAGACCTAACCATGGGGCCAACTGTTGCGGTAGGCCACGCTCATCCCCCTGATCCGTGCACCGTCTCAGCAGCTAGGGTCTACTCGGACGGGCTATTAGATGACTGCCCCCTGGTATATGTGCCGTGCGGACTTATGGTCGTAGTTCCCAAGGGGAGCCGGCACTGTGCTCCCCCTTCAGACCGTATACCAACCCCAAACGAGGTTAACGTAAGGGGCGGCACCAACAGCAAAGGAGCCCCCATGAACACAGACACCCTACGTTGCCGCAGGATGCCCATGAGCAGAGGAGAGCCCACGGTGAGCTGCTGTGCCCGCTTCCGGAAAGCGAAGGCAGGCGGACGGCGATGTGGAGCAGAGAACGAGAGAAGGTGTGAAGACGTACCGTGCTCCCCCTCCTCATCACATGCTTCGCGTCGACCGCATACTATGTTGTAGACGCAATTGTCCACGGCAGCGCATGAAATCTCGGCGAGCAAGCTGGGGACCGCCTCCGAAGAGTGGCCCGCCGAGAAGGAAAGAATGCATCCAGACTTGAGAAAGTGCTTGCGCACGATCGACCCAATACTAGAAGACGAGGATGTGATAATGGCGATGTCCTCCCCCACTTCCCCTCCACTTCCGAGGAAGAGGGAGAGGAGAGGAAAGAAGACTTGTTTGGGGAAAAGGATGAGAAATCGCTCGGATTATATACACCCAGGTGAACCACACTGGCATAGCCACACTATAGTTGTGGCTATCGTCCTTGATGCGCATTGGCCTTGCCAGACTCACTTAACCCTCGTGTACAATACGCTAGTTCTTCATTTCTGGCCAAAGCTCGAGTTGTCCGCCGAACATCGTAGCCACACAGTCCACAAAAAGCAATAATATTAACCATAAAAGGTTGTGTCACAGCCTCGGCGCGCGTTCGGCTCGCTTTGGGCCCGCTTTGGTGCGCGCTTTGGGAGAGGTACAAGAGCTTGGGCCACAGACCTTATCACCCTTTTATTGTACACCGCTTCCGTTACCCTACGACAGGTGGCCCAATATTATGCTGGTGCGCAGAGGCCTTCAAAATATTGCTTTTGATGAACTCCTAGAATGTACTAAACGCGATGCAGACAATATTTTCAAGTTTCCGTGCTGTTGGTCTCTAGGGGCTGGCTGGGAACAAGATCGAGAGACTAAGTGGCGGCGAGCCCAATTTATGCAAACTTGTACTCTTGCCAACAGTCTCCGTTCCTTTGGACACTTGAAAGTTAGTAAATGGTTATTATCTGCTGATATTAATGAGTCAGACCGAGTCGAACATCTGAGACGCTGGTAGTGTCTTGGTCAAGAAGTAATATGCTGCGAACGAGACTTGAAATCCGAAGTTTCTCGGTTTTGGAACGAACGCCAGGTTACTATTGCACGGCGTCTAATGGGTTGGAATAACAAACATACACAACCAGCCTGGCTCGTCACGAGAAGTGGTGACGTAGCCAAAATTCGAACTTCTGTCTCAGCGACTCCAGTCGAGCACGGTATAACAAGTTTGGCGGGCAGACGTTATCACCAATATCAATCTCTACCACTTACTGTTCAATTACGCCCACCACCCACAATGAGTCACTTCTCTAAAAACCTTGCTGGCTCTCCTTTTGCGACCCCCAAAGGAAGAGTAAGCACTTTCGCAAACCGTTACCGTTCCCCATACTAAGTGCATTTGCGTACTAGGTGGCATTTGCCGGCGGAGCACTTGTTGCCACCGGACTCATTGGATTCTTTGCGTTCCTTCACGGAAAGCATGAGCGCAAATTCCTGCTTGACAAGACTAATGACACTGGGAAGATTGCCACCTGTACGTTGACTTACAGAGGACAATGCTTCTTTCTGCTATCGATACTCACGACTTGCACTTCGCAGGGGAATCACGCATGATCCAGCGGAACTTTCCTTCCTCAGATCCAGCCAACCCAGCCACATTGCGCGCAGCACGGATTGAAGCTCGTTCAACCCCCCTTCAGGCGATCAAGTCTCAGCATGATGCACATCACCGTACTAAATCGCAGGATCGCGCTCAGATGATGGCCTTGGCGAATGGCACCGAGGCTGCACCTTTAACACGTATCTTCGAGGTTCCAACAGCCCAGCGTGATGGAGATGGTGAGAATGTTTATACGAAGAAGCCTATTTGGTATGAATCCGGAAAAGTTGGTCTTTTGAAGAAGCGATCGAGCCCCGGTGAAGGCGGAGCTGAAGGGGATGGTGTTCTGGACGATGTTGTACGTGGTGTCGAAGACATGGCAGAAGATGTTAAGGAAGCCGTAAAGAAAACCTTCTCAAAATAATAGTCACCATGTAGTAGAAAAACGCTTTATGTTTATGAGTATTTTTTGGAATGTTAATCATTATAGTCAATCATACAAAACGAGTACTTAACAACACCAGGGAGCAGTATAACTAGGTTAGATATCTTGAGTTGCTGGAGGCGTTTTACGAATCTAGTTCCATAACCTCGTCGGCTGGATCGCTGTCAGCTTCCTTGACCTTCGACTGGTCAATGAGGAAATTCAGTGTGGCAGTATTCTCATCGCAACTAGATGAAAAGGGATTAGTATATCTTACACTCGTCTCCAAGTACAGCGCACTCACATTCGCGATATATTTTCTTCTGCGTCCACCAGGCCTTTCCGGATCCCTCGGAAAGCACTCGCATACTCTGTCGAATGGTCTCTGAGATATCGACCATGCGCAAAGAGCAGTGCGCGCACCCATAGCACATCGAACTCAAGATGAGGTGATCGTGTGCCAGCCGCCGCCGAGCTTCCCGCAGGGTCCAGCCTATCCGCAACAAAACGCAACATCTTCTCAAGGTATAGAACAGGAAGCTGGCGGGAGACGAGTCCAACATCCGCGCGCGGAACAGCTTCGTATGCACGCCGAATAAGAGGCCTTTCGTTCAACCGGAAGGCCATCACAAGCGCCTTGAGGAACTCACGGCGTTCTATGACAGTCATGACGGCCGCTGGCGTCAGGTCCATATCGAGGTCAAATGGGTCAAACGCAACCGTGTCGTCCAACGAGTAGATGAGTAAGCCCTCGGTGGACGCCGATGCCCACGCCTTGCCCGTAGGAGAGAAGCGTACGCACTTAGTTCGCGCTTCTTGGCGATACCGCCGTTTGGAGAGGTCGCCCCGCTGTGCGCCCGGCAATGCGTGGTCCATTCGATCCTCAAGATCGCTTTCATCTCCTCGATCATCAATAAGGTCAATGTTCCCTGCTTCAGTAACTCTCCGACTGTCCAAGTATTCCTCCGTGCCGTCAAGGGAAAGATTTTCGCTTATTTGATACTTCTTCACCATCACGCCATCTCGTACGTCGTACAGCACGACGTACTTGCTGTTGCCTCCCGCGAGTAGACACGAACCGTCAGCACTATATGCCAGACTGTTGAAGCTTTTGCTCGAGGAGCTGTTTGACGCTGCTTGCCGATCATCAGCCTTTCGACCTCCTGCGATATCTTTTCGGCCTTCGATAAGGTTTGTCTGCTTTCCCTGGGAAACGTCAAGAAAGATGATTTGCCCGTCCAGAGAGGATGCAGCGAGCTCCTTCCCGTCTGGGCGGAACGCCAATGCAAGCACGTCTGCGCTCATGGAGAACGGCTCAACTGCACGTGAGCGATCGAACACGTTCCATAGCCGGACAGACTTGTCCCAGGAGCCACTCGCAAGGATGTTCCCTATAGGTGAGAAAGCAAGGGAGCTGACTGGCCCCTCATGACCGCTCAACACGTCTAGCAGCTTGCCTGTCTGAACAGACCACATGAAAATTTGAAAACTGTCAGTCGACCCGGCGGCGACAACTTCCCCACTATCGTCGACGGCCAGAGAAGAGAATTGAACCGGAGATGGTGATGTGAACGTGCGGAAATTTCGGTAGCGGACAAGGTCGAACGCTCTGACTGTGCCGTCCAAGGACGCGGAGAACAACACTTGACCTTGTTTAGCGAATTCGACGGCAGAGATGGCAGAAGAGTGTTCGGAAAAGGTGACGAAGCAGAATCCAGAAACCGTATTCCAGATTTTGATTTTACCATCATCGCCGCCGGTGGCAATGTACTGCCCATCAGACGAATACGATAGCGTATTCATATCAAAGTAATGACCTTGTTGTTTCAAGACGTAGGACTCAGACTGCCATTCCCACACTAGGAGCTGCCCCAGCTTGCTTGCGCCAAAAGCAAGCCATTCGCCACTGAGATTGATCTCCACAGAAGAGATCTTTTCTTGGGATATGCTTAAGGTATGAATATTGGCGAATTCAGGCATCTCCCATAATCCGAATACGCCGGTGGAGAAACCTACGACGAGCAGGTTGGATGCGGCATGGTATGCACTACAAACGACTTTTGTTTGAGGCTGATTGAAGTAATTGCGTTTTACGATGCCCCATCTTGTATTTGCGATGGCATTACTAGACACTGTCGATGGTCCACCAGCCTCGTCGGAGTCATCGTCTTCGGAAGGCTTTGCTTTCCATGTAAAAACGGCGCCATCCTTGCTGACGGTGTATATCTACGGTTGTTGGAAAGGGAAGGATAAGAGACCGACGTTGATTAGCAAGAAGAAAGAATATAAACGGCACCGTTTTCGAGTCCGCTGAGAAATATGCACTCAGCACAACATCCCTATGACCTGCAAACGTTTTCGGCCTAAATCCTTCAACTGGGTTGAGCGTGAACAGTCGAGCTGTCATATCTCGCGAAGTGGTGATGAAGCAACTACCTTCAAGTGTGAGCAAGGGACTGGTTATAGGGGAGTAGATAGAACTTACGTAGAGTCCGGGGACCATTGTATGCTCAACACCTCGTCATGATGTCCAGTGTACGTCCTATGAAGATTAAAGGGCGCAAACTCGCGCATGAGGTGGTTCGGTGTCTGCCATACTTGAATGTGAGCGTCGTGTGTCACCGCTATATATCTTCCGAAAACGTCAGTTCTCCTTCTGCTGAGTAAATCCTTCAACGACATACCGGCCATCTGGAGAAAACTTGACTACTCGAACCGGCTTTTTAAAGTTAAAGTGGTGTAGGACGACTCGTCTCCGGAAGTTCACTAGAAGTGCTCTTCCATCTACACATACAGTTTTAGCAGCAAGCTCTGGCACGGAAGGTCGGTTGAAGCATACCTTCGTCGATTGAAATCAAGACATTCCCATCAGGACTAAGAGCAATCGCGGCAATATTCTTTCGATTCTCGAAGGGTAGGGTATATGACTTGTTGCTAAGTACTTATCAACATTGAGCGAGCAACGGGTATTCAGAAGAAGACGGCTACTCACTTTACGAGGTCAAAAACTGAAACTCGATTTCCTACTGGACTTAGCAGAGAATTTCCATCGGCAGTGAAGAGTATGTTTCCTTGTCGGTAGACTGTCCCGCAAAGGTTGGAGAACTTGTTTCATTCAGATGCTTTTCTTACAATCTAGATGATATGATGCGTACTTTATAATTGGCCTTCATATAATCCACGGGACGCTATGTTGTGTGACAGTCTGAATTCTGCACCAAGATGCGCAGAGGCGGCAGAAAAAGTCCTCGCGGTGGCGGTGCCACTGGCAGTGGCAGTTAAGATAAGATAAGATCGATTTTAGGCACGCATCAAGTTTTCTCAACTTAAATCGACTATCATCTCTACTTTCACCATGGCAAGCTATATTCAATTGAAGAAACTACTTTAGAGGATGTTAGATCGACGCCGATGGACTCGATTAACCAAAGTGTGGATGAACTTGCAGTTCGAAAGCGGTGCAAATGCAGAGACGCAACTTGCAATAGTTGTTGGCCTACGGCAATACTCTTTCCGAGGGATATGTTCATATAACATATAGGCTATTCTTTGGGTGCGGGATCGACCTCTAATTGGATTCATTGATGAGAAAAACTCTTCCCCTTCAACTATTACATCTTCCTTCGGCAGGAGAGACAGGAAAACTGGTATGACGCCTATACCTGTGTTAACGTTTTTGCGACATTCTTGCAAGTGCATAAACTATCCTCTGTCAAGCGCGCCCGGTTGTCGCCCGATTTAAAGGAGGTCGAAATGGGAATGCAGAGCATCCTTCGACTTCTGCCCAACCTGGCGGAAGTCGATTTTTGGGACGCAATGGGCAATATCTGAATATTTGAACTCTGATGTGCTTCCAAGGTTGCAAGCGTTAACGTGCGCAGGTACGTACTTAGCTTCTGTCCTACCCCTACACTACTGATATTGATGAAAAACAAGTGGCGCTGAACAATTACGGCCATCGATTGATTTACATGCATACTTAACTAAAACACATCACATATCCTGCCCTTTTACTATCATACAACAAAGTATGTGCGCAACTTCCGGAGCTCCTTCGGTCCTAGTGTGATATTTATGGTGTCCCTCCGGCGAACTATCGAGGTCCAATATATATACCGTGCTAATGGGGCCGATCTGTCAAACAACGTGCCCAGTACTGAGCATGTTCCAAGTCCGTAGAAACCGGAGTCATATCCCGGCTTCATGCATGCGCAATCCACTCGGCTTTGCGAAGTCCTAGTGAACGCGGTCGGTTGCAGTAGGTGTGGCTGGGAGACGCGACACTCCGGTACGTCTGAATAACGGTTGATAGCGGTAAGTCCTCGAGTTTTTTCGGAAGATTCTACGGTGACGCGTAGTAGTTGCGCTTGTACTGGCCACAGCCACGACCTGTGAAATCTATTTAAGCAGCCTAAGATGCAAGATAGACTAGCATCACTCGTAGACAAGCAGCTCAAAGTCCATACCGCAGAAGAATTCATACTACGAATATGCAGCACGTCAATGTTCAAGCACGCGTTGGGCCAAAGAGGACGGACATGCCCTACGGTTAGTCAGGGCTATGTAGTCATATCCTGGTCAACCAAAATTACTAATGCTTCTTCACCTAATTCTCTCTTCTTTTGCAGTTCGTCTCGGAAAGTCGGGCTTGAGGGTATCAAAGATTATCCTTGGCTGTATGTCCTATGGAAATCCCGAATGGGAGCCTTGGGTCCTTGGTGAAGATGATGGACTGAAACACATTAAAGCTGCGTAAGTACCTGTACTGCTTTCAGTCAGCTACATTGTCCATTGTCCCGAGCTAAGCTGATAACCACGTACACGTAACCGTGACAATAGATACGATGCTGGGATTCAGACATTCGACACCGCTGACGTATACTCCAACGGTCTTTCAGAGACGATTCTAGGGAAGGCAATCAAAAAATATAATTTGCCACGAGACGAGATAGTCGTTATGACGAAGCTCTGTTTTGTAGTTGGTCGGACGCCAAATGAATATACGTATGGTCTCGATCACGAGCAACACAGATACGTCAACCAGTTCGGTACTAGTCGCAAGGTCAGTCTCCAACAAGTCTACCATTTCAGAATAGCGTATCTCACTAACTTGTCTCTTGTGAAGCATGTTTTCGAAGCCGTTAAGCACAGTCTCGAGCGTTTGCAGCTCGATTACATCGACGTCCTACAAATCCACAGAATTGATCCGAACACACCAATGGAAGAAACGGTAGACTCATACCTCTCGTCCTTCATTGGAAGAAATCAATTTAACTCGCCTCATTCGTAGATGCAAGCTTTGCATGATGTTGTCAAAGCCGGATATGTTCGTTATATTGGGATGTCCTCCTGTCATGCCTGGCAATGTGAGTTGGCTCTTCTTACTTAACTAAGATATTATAGACCTCTGAGTTCGTCCGTTGTCTAGTCCATGCCATGCAAAGTAAGTAATTCATTGCAATTAATTAAGGGACATCAGATACTCACACGTAATCTTCAGATTATGCGATTGCGCATAATCTCACCCCCTTCATTTCGATGCAAAACCACTACTCACTCGTCTACCGAGAGGAGGAACGGGAGATGATGCCCACGCTCAAGCACTTCGGAGTGGGCTCCATCCCGTGGTCGCCCCTTGCCCGCGGGTTCCTCACTAGGCCATTGGGCGAGCAGTCTAAGCGCGGCAATGTTGATGTGTACGTCCTTATCCTCAGTGTCACGTAAGTATCTCGCTCTCACACTAACATGATTCAATAGGATGATAGCTGGTTATAGCCAGACTGAAGGAAACAAAGAGGTCGTCCGGCGCGTTGAAGAGCTCGCAAAGAAGAAAGGACATACTATGGCGCAGATCGCTTGTGCCTGGGTCATGGCGAAAGACCCCGTCGCTGCGCCGATTGTTGGTACGACCAGTCTTAAGAACCTTCAGGAGCTCATCGGTAAGTCCGCTATCACATTGAGTACGAAGTAAAGAACACTTAATTGTCTTCTACACCAAAGAATCCGTGCACATCAAACTCACTGACGAGGAGATAGACTACCTCGAGGAAGCGTACCAGCCAATGGCTGTATTCGGCCACGCGTAATGATTCGAGGTACTAGGACAGAGATAAATAGGGAAAGACTTGTGAATAGATTTCAGTGTTGCGAGCGTTTTCAATCTGATGATTTAAACATGCCTGACATTTCTCGGAAGCTATCAAGACACTGAGTGGTTTACAACTGGAAATAGCATTAGTACATTACTACCCAGTATCCAGTCTATTGCCTACGTCGGCTTTGTGTCTCTTGGTGCACACCCTCATACGAAGACGCCAATCCTTGGACCTATTCAGTCTTCGCAGAGTTGGTCTTCGTGGTACTTGACGCCGTTGCAGTGGCGTTTGTTCCCGTTGTGGAGTTCGAGCCCCCGGCCCCGCCTCCACCATACATCTGGAAGTTCTTATAGTACGTGTGCACGGTCTTCGGTGTTGCCCAAGATGCGTCGCTTCCCCCGAAGAACGTTCTATTAAAAAAAAGGGCATGTGTCAATGAATGGCTCAAAGAGAAGATCTGTACAAGGGATAGCTTACGAGAAGTACATTCCACCAGCTGTAACGGCCGCGCTCGTTCTGAATTTAAGACCGGTGAATTGGAAGACTTGCTGGTCGTTGAAGCTAACGACCGAGGTTGGATCCATTAGGAGGTAAGGTAGAGAGGGTGGAAGCCAAATTACTTACTACATTGAGATAGCACCATTCGATGCTGACGGTGGGTCGTTCATCTTTGAGTAGACTGCTACATTTTGCCACCTGATGACAACTCAGACAACTGAATCACCGAAAGGATGGCGCAAAATACTTACTGTCCAGCCGTGAACTTGAACTTTCCGCGACCCATGCTGAACCCGTAATCACTATTGCATTCGATGCCTTCTACATTGCAGAGTGCTGGTTGGGATGGGATGTATGCATATACTGTATTATCGATTGTCAGCAATGTCCAAGTAAATAATATTTTGAAAAGAAATTTGATTGATACTGACCTTCGCCAGCGCCATCCGTGCGCCACATCAGACGGGAGCTGAAGCAGTCGCTGCCGGTCGGTTCACGACCACCCGAACATGAGTTGAGGACCGGGCCACCACGTAAACCAGGAAGTTTGCCACCTTTTACCCAGTTGTAGCCCTGTAATTAGCACAGTCAGGGTCAGTCATTGATCATATAAGAGCAGACATGAGTTATAATGGAGAGGTAGGGAGATGTCGAATGACGGACCTGATCAAAGGCGATATCGTATGAAAGCAACATTGCGTCGAATCCCTGCTCGCCACCGAATGTCGCATAGAACTGTGCACCGCCTGTCCCATGCGAGTAGGTGCCGGCATTGTAAGTTACTGCAAAAACCACGTCACCCGAGCCGCTGTTTCCACCCGTAGAGTTGCTTGAGTTGCTCGAGCTTGAGGGAGAAGACGATCCAGATCCGCCGATAGGATCATTCACAAACGCAAGCGCGTTAGCACCGAAACTGATGCCATTCTGAAGGGACCACTTGGACTTTATGAATGTCCCTGTGTCAGATGCAGCCATTGTCTGCGCTGGGAAAGGAAGGACCGTCGACGAGGAGAGGCCAAACTGCTCTGCAATCGACCCGCCATCTGCGAGGACGTAGGACGGGAAAACGAAGGCGAGCAAAGCTACGAAGAGTAGATTAGACAATGGTTTGTCAGTGAGCATAGATTTCAGCTATAAATCTAAATTTGCGTTAGTCAAGTCAATAACAAGAGTAGAGCGGATGATTGTTCAGGAGGGAGGTCGGAGAGTTGAGGTGATCGGCAGCAGCGGCGGACGGCGTACTTTATAGACAGAGTGTTCCACAATGTACGGAGGTTTGAGCGAGCAATGCTGAATCCCAATTCTGAGGTCCAGAGGTCCCATAGAGTAAGTTAAGATGCAATAGGCGGGGAGTGTGAGACTAGCTCCTTTTTCTAATTCTTGAAGATCGACTTGTGTTGCATGACGACATCTACTGCCAAGTACCTTTGCGACGTCTTATATCTTGCAGTTGCAAAGAATAACGGTGCAAGTTGCAAAGAACGCAGGGACACTGGCGATGCATAGGCTACGCTGAAATAGTTTCAAGCAAGAGGTGACGGTCAGAAATAGTTGATGAGTATCAGATGGGTTGGATTCAGACGAAGCAACGACAACTCATGAGTGTCCGAGTGTCCGCTTGTACGTGACTCATGCAATAGCTGTTGACTTTCGATGGTAGCAGAGGAGTTGCGGCACGCAAAGTAACCATCAACTTTTCCCGAGAAGTCGGAAGAAAGCAAGTTCGATAATAGCATAGTCTTCCTTCGATAGAGATCGTAGAGTCGTGTCAGGAAAAGTGTTATGGTTGTGAAATAATGTTAGCGTACATCGTTGATTCTAGCAAGTCGCATCAGCTTTTGATGGACATTGACAAAGCCAAACATGACCAAATACGAGCTACAAACTTGAACTAAGTCCGATGAAGTATTGAAAGCGTGAAAGTATGCTATAATGCAGCAAACCCTTAGAGTATCTGAGGTAGAATCGATGTATAGAGCATGCTACAGGGCTAAGCGTTGCAGCACAAAGACTAAGTTGTGGCATAACAACACAGGTGATAGAATGAGAGAATACATGCAGATAGAACGGGGGATCATCGTCGTCATCTGAGAATCATGATTGGATCTGATGCCAAGGGACATCCATAAAAAGATAGCGCTACATGTGGCTACTCGCTACATCAAGCGAAAGTAAAAGGACAGAAGGAAAAATGGAACGGAATGGAGCCCATTTATGCACCTTGGATGAACGACCCAGATGCAACCTTCGGTTTGCCAATTTCGAGGTCACGAAGCTTGGGCGTACTTGAACGACGCACACCGCCGTAAGAGTCGTACGATTTAGATGACCGCCATGAAATGATTACGTAGATACTTTCGAGGACGAGGAAGATGGCGAGGAGAGCAAGCTGTGCAGAAAAGTTTTGATAGATGTACAAAGGAAGCAAATAGGAGACTTACCATAACTGCATTGTCGAGTAGCCAGTCAGAGGATGGGTAGGCCGTCCCCTTTGCAGGATGGAGTTGATTGTAAGTTGCCAACCGAACGACCTTGATAGCTTCAAGAACTGTAGACAGTGCCCAGTAGGATAATAACGCCTTGTCGTATCGATTAGATTTATGGCAATCAGAACTAGTAAAGTCTTCAACGTACAATAGAAACCTCAATGCCTCTGGCAGTGCCCATGCTTAAGCCCAGACCCGGGAGACAAAGCATCACAATCACCACGACGTTCGCGATCAGGCCAAGTGGAAGAAGACCGACGCCCATGCTCGCTGCGATGAGACGAGCTACTTCGAGGATCCTCATAGCCAACAGACAAACCACAAGGCCGACATAGAGGTAGTGAACCCATTTTGGGAAAACAGAAAGAGGTTTGAAGGTTTGAGAATATGGGTCATTGTTGGCTGGCGAGGGAGAGGCGCGAGAGGACCAAAGCTTGAAGGGGATGTAGCAGATGAGGAAGATGAGGAGGAAGATGGAAGGCAGCGGAATGATGCTCGCATCAAGCGCGCATGTCGTAGGTGAATTCTATGATATTACGAATGGTGAGTTAGGACGGTATAATTGAGATTGATTGTCTAGACGTACGTCGAGAGGAATCCTAGTCTGGCTTGTTCCACACAACATGGTTGTCTTATCCTACGTCGAGTTGATGTTTAAGAAAGTTCAACAATATTCGTTATTCAAGTCGATTGAGTATTTGTTTCAGACCAAAAAGTTTCTTGATAAGTCGTGAGCGATCGAGTAGTCAAGTCGTCAAGAGTGTGTAGTGAGTTGGAAAGAGAGGAGAGGGCCAGCCGACGTGCTTCAAGCAGCGTGTTTTATAAGAGAGAAGAAGATGGGGGTGAGACGCAGAGCAGTGTTGTGTTCGACAGGTCCATTGTGGTGGTTCGCATTGATGGGTGGCCAGCCAATCACAGCTCGGCGCATCGCGCGTCTAATTACCGCGTCGGGTGTGCGTGGGCACATCTTACTTTTATTGTCTTTATATTTGCGTCTATTTGGACTCTACGGCGAACTCGGGCGTAGTTTTGAGTCTCTGCGTTGTACTTCTTGCTCAATCTACTACGTTGACGGCCTCAACAATCATTCTTTCTTTAACTCGTCAATGCGGGCCTTCTATGATACTCATGTCCAAGCATCTCTTCTCGTACGAGATGAAGTTCAAGTGACCAAAAGAACGTTGTAGGCATGTGAATATTAAAGCAATCAGCGCCGCATCTGCACCGCTTGCCCGAAGAGCCCATACTCATCTATTTCCAATTATCGAAGACCAATTATCTCTGGCATTATCATAGTCTCATGAGCTATTACTGGCATCTATGCTCACGCATAAAATACTTTCTGGTGTGCGCAAATGGTGCCTGCGAAATGCACCTGCTCTTGTCAGTAATTCTTTTCAATTGTGCCTTCACGCCTTGCACTAATGCTATGTACAACGGTGTTAGAAGCGCGAGTTTTCAATCTCTGATTCCAGAGCAGCTCGGAACAGGGAACTAAACGATAGACTTCCTATCAATCGTCTTCCATCCGAGATACTCGTTCTCATTTTCGACGATGTTGTGCGCGATCGGTGCAGATACGGAGAGGCTGTGTGTAGTCGCGGTTCAGGAACGATACCCATTGACGAGGGCTACTTTTATGACGATAACCATCATGGATCAGTACGGCCCCCGAACGGAAAAAGCTTGGTCAAACTAACGAGTATCTGCTGGTACTGGCGCGGGATTATCATTGATACACCCTATTTCTGGTCTCGCTTCGATAGCCGTGTTTCGCTTTTACCGAACCTGTTAGAATTGTGGATTAACCGCTCCAAAAGCTCGCCCTTGCACATGTCTATATTCACCAGAGCAGACCTCGACCTTGATAATCCCATCATGAAGAATATCAACAGGGTAGAGAGTATCGAGCTGCTCAACTATGGAGATTTTAGCTTCGTCCCACCAAACACCCACGCCTCCCATCTCAAATCTCTCTCCATCAGCCTGTTTTACAACGAAGGTGCTCATGGTCCGATAGATCTTACTCTGAATGCCCCCGTACTGGACAATGTCTATCTCAACAACATCACCATAAGCCCGTCTTCATACGCGGTGTTCAATAATATACGAAGGTTAACGTTAACTCAGACGGGCTGGCGTCTGCTCGAAGAATTGACAGTCGAACAAGTGCTTCAAATTGTAGCTCACTGCCAAACCACTCTCGTCGAGTTAGAAGTCAGGACGACTGACCTTCATCATCCCCATGGGTTCATTGGGAGAACTCTAGACAACATTTTGGTCTTAGAACGACTTCGCCGACTGGTATGGGAAGCAACCAGCATTTCTCCGAACTTACTCGGGTTCATTGCGGCACCCGCGTTACGAACTCTTCACGTCGTCGTGGAAGAGATCAACATCGAGGAAGACCTATCGCAATTTATCCCCGTTTCGTTTGTTCATCTGTCGAAATGGTCTCCATTGCTTTTACATGCGTATCGTCCATACACCTCATCTTTCGGAATCAATCTCTACGCGGACTCTGCTCGAAACCACAAATTATTAGCCTTTTCACTCAGAGACGTGCATGTCGGCGGTCCATTAGGTGACGGAAACTTCGAAGCGTTCTTTCAGATATTTTTCGAAGCGTTTCTAAGAGCGCACAATTTGCTAACACTGAAGTATTCAATGCTGTCAGACATTCCAGTAAACGCAGTCCAAAACGTTTATAAATTTAACCCGGAAATGAACGTTAAAATTCAGCAATTCGATATTAATGATACAGGAACTATGTAGCATGTACTGTACTGCTTATTCCATGTCGTATTATTTTGCTTGTCATTACGGTATATTCGATCAAAATGGTGTCCTCCGTCGAGGTTGCTCAAAAGTATCGGTGATTCTGCCAGTGGTTGTTTATTGGTTAGATCATTTGCATTATACCTCGTAGGATTCAGTCGACGGTTTTCCTTCGAATCTTAATATGTACAGTATACCTGCTTAAAACCAACAATGGTAGATCACGTCAAATAATCCCACAGTTGTTGTAATACTTCAGGTGCATCTAGCCTTCATAATGAATATTAAACACTGGAAAACGCTCTGCTTTAAACTGAACACAACAATAAGTAATCTCTTCAAACTACGCGGTACACAAAAGGCGAACGACACAATTAACTCGTCTGAGCACCAACAGCCTGGTAAGAGAGAAATGAGAATGAGTTTATGTCCCGGCACAAAACGAGATAGACGTACCAGACGCTTCAAATGTTCCATAAAGACTTGCAAGCTGACATCGTCAGTGAAAATCGCTTGACCTGCCCCGCCCGTCGTGCCGTACATGCCTCCTGACATGTGCGTCGTAGATGGGTTCAGCTTCGACAACAAGAAACGAGCCTGACTGCCTCCCTGGTCACAGACGATATAACGTGGGATGGGGAAGCGGTCCACAAGCAGCTCCTTCGCATCGGCGACTGGCGCCTCGAGAAGCTCCTTAAAATTCTCGTAGCCTTCCTGATCCTGATACCCAGCTTTACGCCACTGCGCAACCGTCTCGCCATGGAAGATGAGAATGTGGAAGAAGGTATCAAGCAAGAGGATGACGTCTGGCTTAATGGAGACGCTGTCTAGAAGGACAGGCTGCGGTGGGGTGTCGAAGGTGTAGGACATTAGCGTAGGTTGAATCATAATGAGCGAGTTGTTCACGTCTGTCTCGTCGAGGACATGTCTAAAATCAATTTAGTCCTCATCTTATTCGTACGAAGACTCCATACTTACCGATAATATGCAGTCTCGTCGGGACTGTTGTTGAAAACTTGCAAGAACTGACTCCTACGAAGATGGAACATGAACTGAGGATAAATGCTGAAGTTGTCCGATAAGCGGAAGCTCGTGGGGTCCTCCTTACGATAATCGGCGAACTTCTGGCATAGACGGATGAGCATGCGGTCAAGCCAGCGCAAAACATCGGGTGAATCGTCAATCTCAGATTTGAAGACAGCAATGCGTGCCATAAGCACCGCGGCAGCCTCCTGGTCAAACGATGCAGCGATACTGGGTGAGCCAGCCTCAGCGAAATTACGAGCGATAGTGGAAACACGCAGTCGTTGTTGACCGGACGAGTGTTGGTAATGCGTGACGAATTGGATGAGACCACGAGAACCCGGCTGAAGGGGCTGTCCAGCAGGAGTTACAACTTCAAAGTAGACAGCCTTCGCGGTTCGTGGAGTCAATGAGCAGATTTTCCATGCTGATGTCTGGCCAATGCCGATCTCCGTTTCCCCAACGCACGCAGATTTCTTTCCCGCAGAGATTGCATGTCCAATCAATCCTGAAACCTTCAGCTCTTTCGTGGTCTACTTGATTATTGAGTAATCTGAATCCGACATAGCAGAGGCTGGATAAAATACCTGAACATCAAAAGTGGCATTGAATCCCATGGTCAAGAACCCATTTTCGTCCTTGTCGAACATACGGAAGAATGCTTCCTTGAAGATGGTCGTTCCGAAAGAGTCGGACAATACCATGACACCATTCGTCGAGTTCGACAGGGACTTCATCTCCAACAAGCCAACTTGGTCCAAACAACCGGCGAACAGGTCGATTGCATGTCCATTAGCAGAGGCGCGACGCGAAAGGCCTTCGTAGAACTATTCCACGCATTTCGTTAAGATACAAAATCAAAACGGCAAAGAAGACAATACCTTTGTCGCCCTCTTGAAGTGCTTGACGCTATCCCGTTCGATGTCATGGTGTGAACGAATCGGCTCCCGGAGCTCATTGCTGACGACAAGGCCAGGACCTTCGGTACAGGGCCCTCCGGAGAAGACCATGATTCTCCCGCCAGTGTTCGGGAAGGTGTTCTGAGTACGCGATGTAAGTCTTGCGCACCCAATGAAACCGCTCCTTAAGGACATACCTCTAGTAACCCAACTGCGACGCTCAGAGCATTGCCAGTGCATCTCAATGCGCGCTTATCATTTGCCACTGGCCAAGGATCACGCGTCAATTGCTCAATAATGTTAGTGAGCTGCCATTCGCAACGTTCGACGGGCAAAAGGAAGCGAGCAGCTCCGAATATAGGTGGAGGTGCACTTTGCCCAGGGCGAGGAGCTGCACGGTTTTGAGGGCTTAAACCCAACATGTCCTGGATCTGTTTCGTAGAGTATTCTTTCGAGCCGCGGAATACGTAGGATTTTGAGCATCCTGCATAGCCGAGCTCGTGCACTTGCGTCTAAGTGACATGTTAATTCAAATAGGATAGGGAAAGTATAGAATATGAAGCCCACGCACCATGGTCCCGAAGGTTATCAAGCCAACTAGCGCAGTGGGAGGAAGCATTCCGATAGCAGCTGCTAATGCCCCTCTCAAAGCCTTGAGATCTTCCTCGTCCAGACATGTATCTACAACGAACAGGAAGATCGGTGGCACCTGCGCTGGACGTGCGAGCGTGTATTCGATTGTTGTATATTTTGGTAGTAGCTCGGCAGGTAAGTTCGTGTTTGATATGTCCTTGTAGTGAGGAGGAAAGGCATTGCGCTGAAGACAGAAGGGGCATATCCAGAGCTTCCCCCGAATGTCAATTTGACTACAATACCGTCATCAGAATGAGAAGAGTCAAAGTAAGAATGGCACTCACCAGTATGGATTAAGGATTGCGCGACAAGGTGGCCTACAGGCAACAGGTTCATAAAGAACCGGTGGCAAGTCATCCCGTTGCTTCAAAGGCGTATACAGCGCTGCTATTGGGACAACAGTTCTCGTGGCCTCAGTACGGGAGGAAGGCCAGACGTTCCACGACAAGCGGACACCTTTTCGCACAGATACATTCAGGCTTGCTCAATTGCTAAGTTATGGTGCTACACACCATCGATGTCCTCAACATCTTCAAAGTTCAGCATTCTTTTGCGACGGATCCCCTCCTACGTATGGTTCTAGCAGAAAGACAGAGGAAAGAGAAGAAGTTGCTTGAGTGATGATACAAGTCTATTTGCTCCGAGCGACGTGTCCTACCAATCTTCGAGTATGGCACACTGACACTTCTTTTCACACGATAGTACTAGTTGGGCTGATTGATTCCAGTTGTCTTCAATTTACACGACCACTCTCATCCTAACCACGACTTTGTTCTCTCGACATTCTGTCCTCAAAACTTGTCTACTGAACACTATATTTGGTTTGATACTGCAAAGTAAGGCGCAGAATGAATGCGACGTCGAAGCAGCCCAGCTGACACCCAGGATCAGCTCTTGGTGACCCCGGCCTGAATCCACACTGATATATCAATCTCTACAACGCGCTATCTATATCCGTCAAAGGAACGTCAAACGAATAAGATATCTCCTCCCCAAGCTACTGTGTCGAATACTTCGGTCGTCTATCATAAGCACCTTTCTTATGCACAGGCCTCTCTGGCTTAGCGCTCATACAGAGACTCAAACAGGTAAGTGCTATACATGAACCAATCTTTACAACATCAAAAGACCCTCAGCGACAAAGATATATAGGCAAAAGTCGAAAACGTGAAAGGTGTTAATGGGTATCTTCGAGCTTCCGGTTCGAAGGCAGTGCAAATCCAGTAACGCAACATGCAGCGGGCCTACTTCTTTCTGAAGGATACACCATCGACAGAGAACATCGTCCATTACAGCCACGAACTTTTTAGAATCTGCTTCGCGATATCCACACCTGGAGGACATCCATCTCCTCGGTGTAGTAATGGTCCCTATGTCGTCGTACTGGAGCACGTCCAAAGATTGACCCTGGCGACTTCGCATTCCCAAACGATTCGCGAAGTTTGATCAACGCACAACGTGGTCAGCACTCTGACTCATTGTCGGAGCATTATCGCCAACCTGGAAACTAGAATCTGAATCGAATCTTCCTGGTGCGCTCAGGACTGTACATGTACTATGCCGCCCGGGCTGGTTCTACCGCGACTTCATCGGTTAATTTGGACTACACGGGAGCCCTCCTTGAATATTTGATCACTGCTTCTGTGATTCAGACGATTCATGTAACAGCATAGTGGGGACTTGGAGACTAAACGTTTTTCAGATCGTACTCGTTATTTCTTCGACTCTCCAAGAGAGCGCGAGAGGTTTGGAAGTATACCACGATGGTCATTCTTTAGGCTTAGGGGTCATCCTTTACTTGAACTTGTTGAGGGGCCAAAAAGTAGACGTCTTTAACCAACAGGTCGACAATCTCGACCTCTGTGCTTGCGTAAACCTCCATAAAGCATCTTGGAAATGCAAAATCTTATCTCCAGAAAGCAAGTTCACTTGTCAAACGAATCGAAGAAGGTCTAAACGGATGTGCGGATTTTTTTTCATCATCGAATGTCTGAATGTCGAAGAAATCGAGATCTGGGATCCGATGGACACCAATTGAACATCTGAACCCATTTCTACAGTGATTGGCTCGGAGAATACTAGGCCATGATCAAGAAGACTTAATGATCTGAATTTACGCACTTTGCCAATCATCTGTTCTATCTCGAAACCAAGCAAATGTAATTTCTGATCGAGGATATGTAACTTCAAACTGCGGCTATGTAGAAATCAGCCACACCCCTACTTAAATATTGACAATACTGAGGATAACTCTGAAATATGCCAAGTCCACGAGATTGTATCCACCTGATCTGTACCAACTGAAGCAGCTAGCACACCCAATACACCGGCATGCAAGCTGAGAACGACAATGGCATGTTAGTGGCCGAAGACTGCCATAGGCTGGTATGGTTCTTCAAGATACTTGATCTCATCCTCCGTCAGTTTGATGTGTACGGAGTCTACAAGGAATAGGTTAACAAATGCATGCAATTGAACGTTATATTTGTGAGCTTACCGACTAATTCTTGAAGATTCTTCAAACTGGTTGTACCAACAATAGGTGCGGCCACAGGATCTTTGGCCAAAACCCATGCGCATGCAATTTGGGCCATGCTGTGTCCTTTCTTTTTCGCTATCTCCTCGACACGCTTCACAACCTCCTTGTTTCCTTCGGTCCGGCTATATCCAGCGATTATACTTCATGAAATCAGTATTCCAATCTCTTGATGACTGACGACTTGAACTCACTTATCAGTATCGCCACGCTTTGTCTGCTCCCCAAGTGGCCTACAGAGGAAACCACGGGCGAGAGGTGACCAAGGGATGGACCCTACGCCGAAGTGCTTAAGCGTGGGCATCATCTCGCGCTCTTCCTCGCGGTAGACGAGTGAGTAATGGTTCTGCATTGATATGAACGGTGTTAGGTTGTGCGTAATGGCATAATCTGACAGAGTAAATGACGTGAGTTCAGTAATGTCACTGGGTGCTTCTTCCCACTCACTCTGCATCGCATGAACTATTTGGATCACTGCATCAGCCTTTTCATCCTGACGAATGCATAGTTACTTACATTGCCAGGCATGGCAGGATGACATTCCGATGTAGCGAACATATCCTGCCTTCACAACGTCGTGCAACGCTTGCATCTAAATCAAATGTAAATCAAAACAAGGACTCTTTTCATAGAGAAGATACGTACGGTCTCCTCAATGGGGGTAAATGGATCAAATCGATGACATTGCAAAACGTCGATGTAATCAAGTTGTAGGCGCTCCAGACTATGCTTTACAGCATCGAAGACGTGCTGCGTACGGGCCAGTCAAGCTTAACAACTTCATGCCTTCGAAGAAAATAAGCAAAACTGACCTTGCGACTAGAACCAAGTTGATTCACATATCCATACTCTTCGTGATTGACCACACCGACGTAGTAGAATTCGCCTGGGGTACGTCCAACAACGCCACAGAGCTTGGTCATGACAACGATCTCGTCGCGTGGGAGGTTGTATTTCTTAATAGCCTTTCCGAGGATGATCTCTGAAAGACCGTTCGAATAGACGTCGGCCGTGTCAAAGGTCTGGATACCGGCATCGTAACTAAAGGTAAAATAGCTCGTTAGTGAGAAATAAAACTGAAGGGTGAAGACCTACGCAGCCTTGATGTGCTTGAGGCCTTCGTCTTCCTCGAGGAGCCAAGGTTGCCACTCCGGAGAGCCGTATGACATGCATCCTAGGATGATCCTAGAGACTCTCAGGCCGGATTTGCCAAGCTTTACTATTCGGTGTATAACAACATCAGATAAAGATGACTATATCTTCACTGATACTAATACTGACCATACGGCATGTTGGTCGTTTTGTTGCCAACACGAAATGGTATGTCGACGCCTTGAAACGAGAGTGTCTTCTGAGTGAGTTGAGACATGTTGCTGAGGCCTCGTTCAGGTGTGTTTCGTTATGTTTGACAGGTGGTAGTCGAGCTCGTCTGCTTTTATAGATGTCGTAAGAGAGGTAGGGCTAGTCTAGATTTCCAAAAGAATCGGCGACCTTCATGCCGAAGGTGACGATTCTGCTCTGCACGGACTACGTTAGGTAGCGTGTAGTGTTGGAAGAAAGGTAGGGTTGGTCTACATAGGTTTCCAAGAGAATCGGCGAAGACCTTCCGTGCCGGAGGTGACGATTTTGCTCTGCGAGAAATGCGTGCGGTAGCGAGAGGCGATAAGCTTAAGAAAGTCTCCAGACCTAGCGGCGGTGTAACCCATGACAATACTTGAAAAGCTCCATGATTGGCTAGCTTATGAAGCCCATTTGATGCCTGTGCCGCGAGGTTGTGTATGCATCAGGCCGATTGAACTCGGAGTATATGAGGTGGTTTCGTAGTTAGTGACCGAACCGCGATGGACACGGACAAAAGTCACTATCTGATGTACCCCTGTGGTCCTAAGGATGAACTGCGAGTTTTGAGAACTTGAACCCGGTGAGAACTCCCCGAAGGGATATGATGGCCGTTCATACTTACATACAGTATTAGTCGGCTTCCGAAGATATTCGCAAGTCTGTTCGTACGGGGGTTTCAGAAAGTGTACCGATGAATCAAGTATAAAGCATAAAGTTGTACGTTTATGCTCCGAATGTACGGTACGTATGTACACTGCCAGAGGCACTGTGCCATGATGAAATCTGTAACGCCGCCGCAACTTGAAGTGACGCGAAAAGACAAACAAAGCAAAATAACGCGTCTCATGAGCTTCGCAGACTCGGACGACATACACTTCACGACGACAACATTGAAACGCATTCAATTTCTTCGTTTATCATGGCGCCTACAAAACCGCAAGCCACAAACGGAGGAATGAAACAGAAAAGCCTTATGGGTTGGCTGTCGAAACCGCCAGCGACGCCTTTGCAACCGAAAGACACTAAACCAACTGCTACTCCGAAAACTGACAAATCTAAGGGCGAAGGACTCGTGAATAAAGCGAAACACCTATCGACTGGATCTGTTTCGACACCTGCGAAGCTCTCCTATAGACCCTTAAACGAATCTATGAAAGATTTGCCATCAAGTTCCTCCGTCGCAAGCGTGAAATCGTCTTCAGTCGCCAGTGACCCTGCCGGTCTGAAAGATACACCACCTACAAGCGACCCGCTCGATGTAGATATGCAGAGCGATGGGGAGGACGAACCGGTAATAAGCATGAAGAGGGGAAAACGCAAGAAGGTGGCAGTAGACTCGGAGGACGAAGCAAAGGCAAAGACAACTAGCAAAAGTTCCTCCGCTGACCCTTCATCAGAGGTGGGAGGGTCGAGTCCATCGAGAAGAGGTGCGTCGCCTTCCACTTTCCAATAGGTATAGCTATTTACTTCTACTAAAGCACGCGTGAAAAAGCCCCGTATTTCTATGTACGAATCGGAGGACGAAGATGAAGGCGAAGACAATCAATTTACTAAGCGCCTGTCGCGTTTCAAGAAACCCGCATTGCCTAAGAAAAGTAAGCCCGTATCATGATCATAACTCTTGACAAAAACTGACAATGATTCATTTCATAGGTGGTCGCTCCTCGGATGCCTTTGCGTCAGACTCAGACTTTGTGCTCATGGATGATTCTGAAGCCGAGCACCCTGCTCCGAGTTCTCGTCGCGCTTCGTCCACCTCTGGTCGCAGTGATTTTGGCTCCTCTATGACAGAAGTGGACTCAGCCTCTGAGCTCTCTGATGCTCCCAAGAAACTGAAATCCACTAAGAACAAAACAGGAAACAAACCCTCCCGACCGTCATTGAAGAAGGTTGGGACAGGTGACAATGGAAGGACAGGGGGTAGCTCCAGCTTCTTAACAGCGGCAGAGCAAGCCGCTCTGGAGAAGAAGTCGGAAAAGAAGGAGAAGGAAGATCCGTTCGACTTTTTGAAGGATGTGCGAGATGTAGGTGCTTATTTGATTCTTTGAGCATTTGCACTGACCGGAATCTCTATGTCTGAAATAGAAAGACAAAAATCGCCCAGAAGACCCGAATTACGACCCGCGAACCCTTTACATTCCTCCAAGCGCGTGGAAGAGCTTCACTCCTTTTGAGAAGCAGGTATGTCTCTCGAAATGGCTTGTCTTTACACAGTTGCTCAATGGATGGCTGCAGTTTTGGGAAGTGCGTAATTTCGTAGATATATATTGAATTTTCTTCTCTGATGAACGAGAAGATCAAGCAAAATCATTATGATACGGTGAGGAATACAGTGTCGTATAACACATCAATACCTACATATTGCCTTGCGCAGGTTCTCTTCTTTCAAAAGGGGTAAGATTTTGCCAATTGGGAGATAGACTTGAACGAAACTTACTTCTGATTACAGAAAGTTTCTAGAGGTATGAGCCTTAAGTTATGTTTTGAATGGTGCTGATGAGCTACGGCAGCTCTATGAAGATGATGCAAGGATAGGCCATCAGCAGTTTGATCTCAAACTAACAGAGAGAGTGAAGATGTCTATGGTTTGTACCTCTGTGGTCTTTACATGGCATCTACTAATACTTAGTAGGTTGGAGTTCCTGAATCATCCTTTAGTTTCTGGGCCGCGTGAGTAAAATAACTTGTGACAACGCACCCTTACTTATGTGAAACAGAAAATTTCTTGCCAAAGGATACAAGGTTGGAAGGGTCGATCAATCCGAGACGGCTCTTGGCGCAGAAATGCGCCTGGCAGCAGATAAAGGAGCAAAAAAGGCTCCACAGGCTGATAAGATTGTTAGAAGGTAAGGAAATCAATCTGACTATTTCCAATCTAGTTGAACGCTGTTACGAAATAGGGAGCTGAACAAAGTCTACACAAACGGCACACTTGTCGACGGCGAACTACTGTCCGACGAGCAGGCCGGACACTGTGTCTCCATCAGGGAACTTGACCCAGAATCTGACAAGGGTAGCTTTGGAATCTGTGTCCTTGATACTTCCACATCTGAGTTCAATCTGAGTGCTTTTGATGATGATGCATGCCGCACAAAGCTTGAAACGATGATCCGACAGCTCAGAGTTAAGGAGCTTGTCTTCACGAAGGTAGAGATTGTCATTTAGACCGTTTTTGGAATTCATCGTGCTCATTGTCTATTTAGGGAAATCTATCTGTGTCGACGACTCGCCTGCTGAAAGTAGTGTTACCCGGATCTTGTCTATGGACTGGACTTCGCGAATGCGAGGGCTTCAGGTATAAGGAAAGTCTCAATGAGCTGAAGAAGCTTTATCCTGATGATGATGATACGATGGAGGAGGGTGCAGGTATCCCTGATGCGATCAGAGAGATGCTAACCTGCAAGCCTGCCGTTGAGGCGCTCGGTTCGATGATCTGGTAAGGGATTGCATTCAAGTGATACGGGGTTTTTGAGCACTGACCTCTTACAAAGGTATCTTCGTCAACTCAACATTGATAAAGATATTCTGAGTATGAAGAACTTCAACATTTATGATCCCATGAAGAGGGGCCAGGGGCTCGTTCTGGACGGTCAGACCTTGGCTCACGTGGAGGTCTTGCAGAACAACGAAGGTACGGATGAAGGTTCATTACTGAAGATTCTCGGGCGGTGCATTACGCCTTTTGGTGAGCTAGTTTCCCTGCACTAGACCTCGATCTTGTCAATCATATATTTTGCGTACATAGGAAAGCGACTTTTCCGTATCTGGTTGTGTATGCCCTTGCGAGAGGTCTCTGCCATAAACGCTAGGTTGGTAACATATGACTCAAGTCTAACGAGCTAAAACTCATATATACTACTTTACAGGCTTGACGCTGTGCAGGACCTGATGGACCATCCGACCTTTGAAGGTGATTTCAATACTCTGGTGAAGGGAATTCCAGATCTCGAGCGAATTATCTCGCGCATTCACGCAAAGAATTGTAAAGTCAAAGACTTCCTGAAAGTTCTTTCCGTACGCCGCATTACCGTCCGTTCTCTGATTATTGTTGACCATGCAATAGTGCTTTAGGAAGCTTAGCAATGGGTTTGAGAGTCTTTCAGAGGTCTCCGATACTTTCAACTCCAAGGGAGTTTCGGGACTCCTAAGATCTGCACCTGCTTTGGTTCAGTATATAAAGAACATCGAGGATATCTTCGAAAAACCTGAGAGCGGTAAGGCGACTGTCACACATTCATAACGTTGAAGTAGTGTGCTCAACTATGCATTACTCCATAATAGATTCAGATGAGCTGATGCCCAAGAGCGGCAAGGATGAGATATATGATGAGGTCATGGAAAGAATTAGTTCTCTTGAGTCCAAACTTGACGAAGATCTGAAGGAACTGGAAGAGCAGGTTGGGTGAGTACAGATCAGTCTTCGAATGTGACATATGAACGTAATTATTGATCGCACTCTTTACAGGTGCAAGCTAACGTATTGGCATAGTGCCGTCGGCACTAAGGTACATCGTGTATTACACTTTACTGGTTTTCCTGACATAATCATCGATGCTTGCAGGACATATATCTTGTCCAGACCAAGGCTGGTCAACAGAAAATACCGAGGAACTGGACGAAGGGAGGAGGGACAAAAGTGTGTACACTCATGTCATCCGCACATGTGCATTACTGATTATTGCTGTATTCATTAGGCTTACGCGCGTTGGGTTGTACCTGAACTTGCTCAATCTATCCGAAAGCTCAAAGAGGCTCGAGAAGAACGTAACGCTGCGATCAAAGAATTCAAGTTCCGACTCTTCGCAGAATTTGACAAAGATCGTGATGTTTGGCTTCGAGCAGTCCGTGTTCTTGCTGAACTAGATTGTCTTCTCAGCCTGGCGAAAAGCTCTGTTGCGATCGGTGAACCAGCTTGTAGACCAGAGTTTTCTGAAGACGTAGGAGAATGTGCAAGCATAGAGTTCGAAGAATTGCGTCACCCCGCACTTTGCCTTAGATCAGAGAATTTTATCCCCAATGATGTCAAATTAGGAGGCGACGTAGGAAGAGTTGCACTCTTGACAGGTATAACACTTTATTCAAGCAATGACGATACCCCAGCTAACATGTACTAATCAGGTCCAAATATGGGGTAGGTCATGCTTTCTTCACGTACGACATGTCCATTCACAAATGCCAACTTCGACCAATAGCGGAAAATCAACGGTGAGTTGTACATACTAGGAGCCTTATTAGAATGGTACTTATATCTTTTCCCCAGGTTATGCGAATGACTGCTGTTGGGGTTGTACGTCTATACCATTGAAACCAGACCTACATCATCTTATCAGCATTCAGATCATAGCGCAGCTTGGTATGCTGGTACCCGCAAAGAAAGCCAGGTATGCCTCTTATTTTGCTCATAGTGAACATTTTGATTAACATCATTCACCAGACTAGCGCCTGTTGATGCGATCTTGACACGAATGGGAGCATACGATAATATGTTTTCCAATGCAAGCACCTTCAAGGTTGAGCTAGATGAATGGTATTTGATCATTTACTTCCACTTCTCACTCTACTCATTTTACCCCCAAGCTGCAAGATTCTTCGCGAGGCAACACCTCGCTCATTGGTTATACTTGACGGTCTGTTTGTTGTTAGGGTTCATGGTATGAAATATACTGATTCTATATCATTTCCAGAACTTGGTCGTGGCACATCAACTTTCGTAAGATACATACGCTTGTCCTGTCAAAGTAATACTAAATTATTCATCTGCTATAGGATGGCATGGCGATAGCAGAGGTGCCGTTTGTTGTTGCAATTAGGTCAGAATGAGCTCATGACATGTTTCTGCAGGCCGTCCTCCATCAAATTGCAACGCACACCTTACCACTTTGCTTCTTTGCGACGCATTATGGCTCCCTCACTGACGACTTTGCGTACCACCCGAACATCCGCAACATGCATATGTCAACAATCGTTGATGACGAAAAGTGTGAAGTGCGTAAATTCAAGTCACCCATAACCTTACAACTGTCGCTGACTCTGGTATGCAGCTTGTCTTCTTGTACAAACTCGTGGATGGAGTTGCTTCATCGTCTTTTGGTACCCATGTCGCTAATCTAGCCGGCGTACCTATGGACGTCGTTAAACGTGCGGAAGTCATTTCAACAGACTTTGCTCAGCAATTCAAGGAGCGCATCGAGGGCAATCGTACCTCGATGCTTCCGCTAGTCGCTCAAGCTGACTTTGTATTCCTTCTTCGCCTAGCGAAGGGTGAAGTTCAGCTTCCGGAAAATAAAGCGAAGCGGAGGCTCATCTTGAAGTGTTTGAAGGAGGCTATCCCACGTTATGTGCAGTCGATAGCGATCGCATGAAATCGTCATTCTACAGTACATTTTATTTATTATTGTTCTAGGCCTTCGTCGGCTGTAATACTTTCGTAATAATTGCTCTCAAATGCTTCCTGTATCATAGATGCATACCCTGCTGATAAGAAACCCAGATCATAATTGTGTACATAATTGTAGATAACGACCAACGATAGGTATCTCAGATGTATCTTAGCGTATTTCCACTCAACTCTGATCTTAAACTTTTTCCTTACGGGTTGTTGAAGTGATGGGCAGTTTTTGACTATTATTACGTCGATTATGACAAGCAATTACTCTACAATATGATTCAGCGACTCGTCATTTGCCGAATGCGTACGGAAAATACTAGTACAATAGGATAATGAAGCGAAGACTCAGAGATTCGTATGTACTCCTCGTAGCCTTTTATATAAAGCCGTAATAAACCATGAGGGTAGCGAGAGCACCACCTAAGTTCATATCGTTATCGTCAGAGTCAGAGTCAGAGTCGTCCTCGAAATCGCCAAGATCATCGTCCGAATTGCCATTGAAGGCATCGACGAATGCATCGACTACATCGTCGATAAAGGTATTACCAGCCTCTTGACACATCGGACACAGGCAAAACGGGACGATCGGCGCTTTCTGCCGCCCATCGCGTCGTCTCCCAATGATTTGAACGAGTTCAGGAAGTATCTTTTCCCAAACTATAGACAGCAAGTGAGTTTAGTCTCGCCATCAAGTGATGAACATGTAAGAGCAATCGCGATACACACCTTTGTCAGTGAGCGGCTTAGCCTCAGAAAGTAGCTTTCCCCATCGCCTACGATCGGCCCTAGTGTCATGGTAATGAAGAAAATCCTGTTCCACATAGCCCATTTCCTTAAGTCTTGCAACAATTCTAACAGCACCGGTCAAGGCGGATTATTGACGCAATGAATTAAATACTTACGATTCTTCCCTATCATTGCTTATATGCTTTCGTTCAGCTTCCTTCTTGGCTGTTTGAGCTGCTCTCCAAGCCTCAACACGCTCTGAAGACTTATTCATTTCAGACCATCAGTTATTAAACCACTGGAAGCGTGGATAATACATACTTCCATAATTTGTAGAGTGTCTTCTTTTTGTTTCTCCTCGAATGCCTTTCGCCCCTTTGTCGCGCGCTTCTCCAGAACAGCTTCATATTTTGATATCGTACCTTCAAATGCGACACGGTCCAGCAAGATGCAATAACGAATGTTACGAAGATATATTCCTTCAGAATAATCTAAAAAAAGTAAGACATCGGTAAGCAGGATGCAGTTCAAATACACTAATACTCCACGCACGTTTATGATAAAATGGGAGTATTTTCCAGATCATTTCAGCAACATCCCCTCCATAGATTTCATCCATGCATTCGGCTTTATCGTATACTATATGCGAGCCTACGAGGCTGTTTGCATAATGATAAGTAAAAGAATAAAGATAGTACGATGTGTAGGTCGCTCACTTTTCTTTTGCACAGTTACCGCAGAGCCGAATCCGCAGGGAAAAGAACAGCAGAGAAGCACGTGCCCTTCCGCAGTGCTAGAGGATAACCATTAACAAGGATAGGTAGTAGTGCATTGGGACAAAACATACATAACAACCTTTACCGAACAACAAATCAGCATATTGTGGTTCGCTCAAGTCTTCAGGGCATTCGGGGATCTGTAAAGCATCTCGCGACATACGCCAGATTTGCTTCGAGTCCTTAGACATAAGCAGGTTGCGCAGAGATCGTGCACAACGGGCCATATTGAGAAGATCCAGAGGTCCGAGATACCCAGCAATCTACCGAACTGCGTTAGGTATTGTAGAATTCTCGATATAGCCTAGGCTAACCTCAGTAAAAATATCGACTGGCATTTGCATGAGTTTCTGTAAAGAGCCTTTCGTCCTTCGACGTTTTGTCGACTTTCCTTTCTCTGTCCGAGTGAGAGGGCCCGTTGATGGACCAGGCTTTTCCTTTCCGTGGAGTCTCGAAGAACGCCTCACTGCGAATCTCAGTTAATGATATATATAAACAAGTTATAGAAGATCTGAAGCTCTCAGTTTGAGCCAGCAGATCCGCTGGACGAACCTGCTTGGTTTCCTTGACCAGTTTCTGTTATTGATACTTTTGCTTTCTTCGTTGCCGACGGTGATTCACCCTCGTCAGCGTCACTGGCATACGATCGTTTAGACGGCGAACTCTGTGGTTGACGAAGACAATCATCATTAGTTTCGAAAAGTTCTATAGTACTGTTATCCCTACCATGGTGGTTGAGAGTAAGAAGTGGAAGCTCACTTCGCCGCGCTGGACGAGCGCTTAAATCGACGCGTTGTTTGTTTATGCTTGCCACTCCCAGTGGCAGTGTTGATGGAATGACATACTTTTATAACATATGTAAGATTGAACCTTCCCTGACTTGAAGGTACTCACGCTGATAGTATCCAGTCTAGTATTTAATATTTCGTTATGGATTTAAGTATGTCAAGATAGTAAAAGGAAGAAGGCAAGTATTACTAGTGGTGTAGTACGCATGTACTACCTACTACACCTACATCATATCAATGAAGATACCAAGAATTTGGTTACGATGAAATATGTCTTTATAAATCGTGACCACCATGACGGCCGAAGCTACAAGACCGATATTTGGACCATCGCTAGCAAAGAAATACTGCAAGCATCGGGATAGCAGAGCTTAAGGACGAAATTAAGCATTTGTCTCCATGGTCACGAATGACTGGCTGCTCACTGGAACACCAGCATATAGTCAGAATGAACTAGATCTCAGACTTGTACAAAATAGGGGGTTGGAAGAATAGGTGCACGGTGAGATTCCGTATGACGGCGATTTTCAGCAGACTTCAGACTTATTGCGGACGAACGCGGACCCATGAAGGCGTCCGAGTCCGAAGCTCTCCCGCGCGCAAAGAATATACAGTTACAATTAACCTCAATTAACCTTCATCCATACCAATCGGTGAGTTAGGGCTATTATTAAAAATAGGATTCTGCTTGGCGTACCTTTTCCACCACATGTGATTATTGTCCAGCCGCCAGGATCAGGAAGGGTGATGCGATGGTAGACGAAGATGCAGCCGAAGATTGGCTCCGGCTCCGGATAAGGGATTGACTGTTTGATTATTATGACTCGTTGTGAAATAATTCTGCACTCAAACTATCATCCCCGAGTCCCGGATACGTTTCGTTCGAAGGAGATGAGGTATTCCGAGGCTGAAACTGAATCCGAATGACGCCGAATCGGAGCGCTAGTGGCTCAAAGTTAAATTTCAGGTATGTCGTCTCATCGTTGTGGTTGAAACCTACCAGACTTAATTACAGGTACCAGAAGTGAACATCCTGGATATATATGGTGTGCGATTGAACATATCTGTACATACGTCCATCCACCCTAGCTAAAGAAGCAGGAGGAGGTGACAACCTCAATGCATCGGTGTGCTTTCCGATGTCGAAGAGGGCGACATAGGTTGAAAGCTCACAGGACCGGCGAAGTGTCGAGGAGTGGACAAGGACCGATATGTTGCATGTTAATGATTATACAGTCAAGCGAATTAATAGATCAAGCAGAGAAGCTGTTAGAGGGGTTAGACCAAGGTAGTAGTATGCAGCAAAGTACGAGTTAGCTTACTTGTATTTTCTAATTGTTAGATCACTGCTACAGGCACGAATAGAGCCTCGCTGAACGACTAGAAGCAGTAATGTACATGCTTTATCACGGAAGGATTGCAGCCAAGTACAGGTCCATGGAAGCGGACATCCACTTAAAAAGATAACGTGCAAGGAAGAAGGTCACAAGAGAAAACATACATACCTTGGCTATATTCCAGGAGCCTAATGTCCCAGTGGATCCTCGCCCTTCTTCTATAGATAGAAAGTCATCGTAAAATAGCTGTGACTCCTTTCATAAACTCTAATATAACCAGAGAAACCGTTGATATAAGCGTATGTCCCCCATACCGTACGTTACGTAGGAAAGGAGCTCAGTGAATTATATCCACAATCAACTTCAGAAATATCATAGCACACCATGATCCGTCGGTTTATTAGCTCCCCTCAATCCTGAATCGAGCAGTCTGAAAACAAAACACTCCATATCGTGCTGGACAGGTCCCTCAGGTAATATGCAGGGATTGACTGTGGATTGGAGCTAGCGTAGGATATAGCGACATGACCCCTCGCAAAATTGATTTGGGGGAAGAGACTGTCTGTTATGATAGTGTTGCGAACCGACGAAGGCGCAACAGGCATTCCGCGATGATGTTAGTAGTCAATGCAGCGGGATCTGAGATGCAATCAAGATTTTCCGAAGTGAAGGATTGATAAAGAGGAATGAATTGTTGAATAGGCACCGAGTTTGACCCAACACTGAGTTCGTTGCATCGTGTCAATCCAGCGAACATGCTCCTAGCGAGGACCGCCTCTTCTACTCTTGATCCGCCATCAGGACTTTTATATCAATGAAATTTTACGCATCAGCAAGCCAGCAATGAAGGCGCACCTCAGGCTGTGAGCCCGAGCCAATGGCTTCGAATGGTATTGGCTATTAGCATGAAAGTAGCGGTATCTGATACCAGCGGAGTGAATTGGCCGAAGGACGGTCAGAAAACTGAGAGAGGTCAGGACCGGCGATAGTCGTAAATAAAAGAAGCTGTTATCCTCGACGGGCTCTATCAGTCTCGGTCCCGTCAAATTAGCGCTGGTACGAGGCGGATCAATATTAAAGTCGTCCCTTCACTATCTTGTATCGTTCTGCGAACCTAGAGCGGGAAACCACCACAGTGCGCTCTCTCCGAGCATTCTCCTCATACGACCTGCCTCTTGCGATAGATTATCGTCTGAAAATCCGAGACGCATCGAGGGGACAGTCAGAAAGAGGAATGGTCTCGGAGTTTCTTCTTAATTTTGGGCGAAGCGCGGCTGTAAGCATCTTTCGTAAAGATCACAGTTCATGGCACATTGTACTTGTCTTTGCGAATATGAAAGTTTCGTGAGGGGCTCGACGAGTCTCTGAAGAGGTCGCATCATGTATGATGTAATAAAGCACGATTGTTGTTGAGACAGCCTGTGCCTAGATGTGCTCTCGACTAATCTAAGACGTACACACGCCTATACACACCGCCCTTTCATTCCCTGTAGTCGGTGATTTCCGCCGTAGGGGACGAGAGAATGGGAAGAGTAGATGAAAAGCTATCAACCGATGATTCTTCGGGGGCACAATCGGTGAATTGGATCTTACTTTTGGCCAAGTGAATCTGGATGTAGATGTTGACCACTTTTTGCTCTCCTCGTTAAAGTCTCATTAAAGCCTGTATCCATGAACTGCAGGAAGGATTAATTGGCGAAGAGACTGGAAGTTGTTATAGCACGTCAGTGCAAGGGATGAATAGGAAGGAAGGAGAAGAGTAGAGAGAAAGATACTTCCGTAGTATTGTATAATATCGTGGGAGATCTTAGAAGAAAGCCCTCAGGCACCACGAATCCGGCGGTAACGGCGTAGAAATTTCGAACAGATGATTTTTACCTCAATTGTCGATGTCTACTTTCTTGGCTCTGTTCAAAGACTGCCAGCAAGGAGTAGAAAGTTGTAACAAGCTCGCTGGCAGTTAAAGTCAACTCAAAAGCAACTCAACCAAAAGCGCTCCCGTAAGAAGGCTTCGAAATCTTAGAAGCTGCAGTCGATCATCCTAACGAGCTTATTTCCGCATGTGAATCAGCAACCTATACCATTGCTTTTCGCAATAGACTGAAAGATCCATGAAATGATGCTGGCTATCGGGGAGCGACAGGTAGGTATTAACTTAATTTCCAGGGATCGTAGACAGTAGTAACTTGCTTACCACTAGTAGCGCTCACTCGAGGTCTCGCATCGTTACAAGAACTCCCCTTTACGCAGCCTTGAAAGAGACAATATGTTATAAACAGAGGCATCTTCTTGTTTTCCGACAATTTCTAATTGATCGGTTAGTACAGCATCTTCCGGGCGTCTAGGATCCGACTTCAATTTCAAGCTCCGCGGCTGCAAATTTCTTCGGATGCGGATGCTGCCACTGACATATAGACCACAATTGCCCCCTACTATTCCGAGCAAACATCTGCGAAATATGCCTTTTTGCTCAAACAACTTTGAGTACAGGAACGGCGAAGAGAGGGTGATTGAACGATCATTGTGGAAGCGATATCACCGAGAAATCGTCGAAGGAGTAGCAGGGCGTGGAGAAAGCGGTATGTGCCTGGCCTGGCGGTATGGAGATTGGTTTCCACTGGCGAAAACTGGGGAAACTTTGGAGAAATAAACAAGTGACAATATCCGGGGTCAGCTGAAGCAAATCCATAGCTTGCCCCATGTGCCATCCATCCATTCATTCCCATTCATTCCTTCTTCGGAGGTTATACTCCCACTGCCGCTCTTTAGCATATAAAATCCTATTCCGCCTCGCTTCGAATTCTTCACCCACTTCCCCCCTCGTCTTCCGTATCCTAGTGACAATGGGTGCTGGTGCTGTTGCAGCTTCTGGTGATAAGGCTGGGTACGCCCACCTTCTCGATCCTAACAGGAAGTGGTACAACAACAAGCGGTGCGTATTTCTTGCTTCTAAATAACCACTAAGGCTGAGCGGTTCGACATTGCTTCCCGTAGTATCATTGCTCTGAACGCTTGGATTGTTCTTTTGTGAGTCAAAGTCTTCGCAAGTCTTCAACTCTATGAATATTAACCTTTTCTTTCTTAGCCTCATCACCTCTTCCACCAATGGCTACGATGGAAGTATGATGAACGGTCTTCAGTCCCTTACACAGTGGGAGGGTTCATTCAACCACCCGACTGGTGGCAAGTTGGGTCTCCTCAATGCCATCCAAAACATTGGCTCCCTTGCCGCCTATCCCTTCGCGCCGTACATGTCTGACGGTATCGGTCGCCGTCTTACCGTCTTATTCGGTGCGATCATTATGTGCGGTGCAGTTGCCCTCCAGACAGCATCGCAAAACGTCAACATGTTCATTGGTGCGCGTTTCATGATCGGTTTTGGCCTTACCTTCGCCGCGAACGCTGCGCCGATGTTGGTATCCGAGATCGCCTACCCGCCTTATCGTGCCCAGCTCACTTCCTTGTACAACTCCCTCTGGTACTCTGGTGCTATTATTGCAGCATGGACAACTTACGGCACTTTCAAAATTCCGAACTCATGGGCTTGGCGTGTTCCTTCCGTTCTTCAGGGTCTCCCGTCAGTTATCCAGGTCTGCTTGGTCTGGTTCGCACCCGAGTCTCCTCGTTGGCTGCTTTCAAAGGGCCGCGAAACTGAGGCTCTCCGCACTCTCGCCTACTACCACGCTGACGGCAATGAGTGAGTTCACCTGCTTTCCATTTTTAAGTTGACTTATACTTAGTAACCGCAATCCTAAGGCACGATCCTTTGGTCCAGTACGAATACGAGGAGATTAGGTCCGCTATCGAATTCGACAAAAGTGTTGCCGCTAACGTAGGGTGGAAGTCCTTTGTCACCAAAGCCGGCAATCGCAAGCGTCTGCGGATCATCGTCGCCATTGCCTTCTTCTCGCAGTGGTCAGGCAACGGTCTCGTCTCGTACTATCTCAACAAGGTCTTCGATGCCATTGGTATCACAGACCCGACCATTCAGCTCCTCATCAATGGTATCCTCCAAATTTGGAACTTGGGTGTCGCTATCGTGGCGTCATTCCTAGTCGATCGCGTTGGTCGCCGTGTCCTCTTCATCACGTCTTGCTGTGGCATGCTGTTGTTCTTCACTCTCCAAACCATTTGCTCTGCGCTGTTCGCTCAGCATGGTAGTCCGAGTGCTGCGCACGCTGTTATTGCATTCATCTTCCTCTACTATGCCGCGTATGAGTACGTAAATTGCACATTCACTTTTGCGTTTTATTCTTAAACTAATTTTTTTGATCTTCAGCATTGCGTTCACCCCGCTTATTGTCTCCTACACAGTCGAGATTCTGCCGTTCGCGATTCGTGCGAAGGGTTTCAACATCTTCAACTTTGCTATCTCACTTTCGCTCATCTTCAACCAATATGTCAACCCGATTGCTCTCGATCACATCGCATGGAAGTACTATATCGTCTACGTTTGCTGGCTCGCCTTCGAGCTTGTTTACTGCTACCTCTTTGTCGTTGAGACGAAGAATCGCACTCTTGAAGAGACCGCTGCGTTATTCGATGGCGATGAGGCACTCGAGACTATCGCCGGCCACGCTGCCCATGAGGTTCACGATGACAGGAGTGACGAAAAGGACAGCGACTACTCCGGCAATCAGCTTCCTAAGGTCTAAGCATACCTTTTTCTAGCTCATTTCTTCACGCTGTCTTTTGCTATATTGGGTCGGTTGCTGTTTCTTGGTGACGTGTTCTGTTGGATGTCTTCGCACATGCTTTGTCGTTTTCATTTTCTGACTCCATTTTTACTGTTTAATTATAACGACGCATCACAAGACTGTACGCTTTTATGTTTCCTTTCCCCCTCTCATTCATTCATACATACATACATACCAATATATCTCGCATTTTGTACGCAATTCGAGATCATGATTGCGAGTGCTAGCAAGGCAGGGAGTCTCTTCAGTGTGTATTATGTGCAATACGAGCAATGTTGTCCAAGAACAATCAATTAAGTCCGAGTCTGTGTTGTGTATGAATAACTGGGCAGCTATTAGTACTAGTAGTAATTGGCATCTCCAAGTATAAACTGGTTCCGCGCTGGAGCTGGGTTAAATGTGCCAGTGTGAGAGCCGAATAGTGTTATATACAGTATGATCGACGGTCACTGCAGTGTTAGGGACTATGTAATGCATAGTAAGTCTGCAGATTGAGCCTTGAGTCCGGGTCCCTGTAGAGGCTGGAAAAGAGTGTTTCCGACGAGCTGATAGCACAAAGTCAGAAGAAGGTCCCAAAAGGTCCAATGCACGTCTATGAATAAAATATAGTCACCTGATGCTTCACTGAAAGAACATTCGCAATAATCAAAAGGTAAACCCGGTGGATCGTCAGTCTGTCAAAGGTTCGCGGGGAGCGCCTTCCATATATTTATAGAGAGAGAGGGATCGTCTTGATCGATTTTGTATAAGGGTAGATTTGAGTAAATCGTAGAGTTAAGATTTCATCTCCGAATCGAATCATACTCCAGAGTAGGTACGTGTAGATGCGAGATCTTCTTCATGACATCACGACAGGGCTGCCTGCCTTACGTAGAAGAAGAAACTCATCAATTATTTGGAAACCAGCAATGTACTCACACGCTGTACCTTCTCAAGTGTCGATGCCGTTCGATATCAGACACACAGATTCGAAGGGGGACAAAGATGCATGTATGAGATTATCGCGCTGCTGGTCGGCGCTATTGGCTCGCTGTCGACGGCGGGGTATTATTGACTTAATGAATCCTGAATTAAGAGGTAACGTAACGACAAATGACACTATAGAGCTCTATCCCGCGAGAATGCTCAACGAGTTCGACACGCGATGAAACGTCAGCTTACGCCAACTTGCTTCTAGTGCGAACAATATTTCAACTCGCCTTCTCTGTCCTATCACCACTTTGATCGAAGCCACCCAGTCTGAGAACTCCATCGACTATCCATTCTGGTCTAACACCATTCCACCATTCCTTCGCCGCCAGTGCCTTCCTATCTTGTTGCTTAACGCTCGGTATTAATACATAGGTGTTGTTCGCACAGCGGACCGCGATGCTACTGGTTGTTGGGTCGTAAGTCGCATCACCGGGGCTTTTGAGCGCCTCTAATGGCTTAGGCAGTGCCCTAAGGTGAGCAGTGTTCGCGAAGGCCTGGGGCGCATGTAACTGAAGGGACTTTGAAGAAGGGAGGAAAGTTACGATCGGTCTCTGCGGATAAAGTCACTTAGTACCGTGGTTACCCGCAATCGAGATCGTTTTGAGATGGAAAACCTCAGGATAAGAAATTCAAGCCTTACTTGGTGCGCTATTGCTCTATACATCCTTTCCACCTTATCTGCATCCCAGACTGCAAAGTCTATAGTGGCTGTCTCTTGCGTTATAAATGGTGCTCGAGATGCTTTTGAGTCATCTTGAGATACGGCATTCGCCTTATCGAGGACAGAGATTATCAGAAACCATCGGGAAATGCCTACAACAAGCACATACAGTCCCGTTGATCATATCTCTCAGAACCGATACGAGTAACTTTCCACCCTCTATTCCGAGTAAGTCACGGAGAGTGACGAAGTCAGACTTTGATGGAATAGCCTACCAAGTACAAGTTATCGAGTTAGACAATTCCATGTCTTATTGAATCCTAGTCATGACTCACTCACCAAAGTCTTACTCGCCCATATTTCGCCTCCGTCCGCACCGCACTTCTTCTCCTTCATCTCCAGGACGCTTACGCCAGTCTCATTCTGCCCATCGGCGATAGCATGCTGGATGGGAGCAGGCCCTCGATAGAGTGGTATCAAAGAAGGGTGCACGTTCAATCGACGCGTAATGGGAAAATGGTTGAGAAGTTGATTTGACAGGAGACGCCCGAAGGAAGCAGTGACCAATAGATTGTCAGACGAAGGACCCGAATTTGAAAATGGATGCGGAGGCTAGAGAGGATGAGATTGAATATCACGGCAGGAGAGTTTGTGAGCATACACACCTTCCAATCTTTGAAGGCATCCTTCGGGGGTATGAAATGCGTCTCGAGTCCCAAGTTTTGACTTCTCAATTTCAATGGCGCTTTATCAACATATCAGAAACATTTGTAGATAGAGATGTTAAGAGCGTACATATTGAAAGTTGTGATCTTCTTCGTCCGACCCACTCATCCTGATTCGTTGCAATTACTATTGTGCTCCAAACATCTTCCTAGTTCGAAATCAAAGGTCAACTGACGAGTATCTCAGCAATTATACAATATGACGCTTACCAGAGTTCTGGTACAGCTGATCAAGTACTAGGACGGAGAACTCGTCCCGCCCCAAGAAAAGGATGTTGAAAGGGCCAGACGGCCGTAAAGGCTTCAATATATGAAGTTTACGAGCCCGCTCGCAAGTAGGAACTACACCCCGTAAACTTCCCATACGAAATTTACTTGATGGTATGAGGCATTGCATCTTTGTGCAGATTTACTAAGAATGAAATAGAGTAAGCAGTTGCTGAAAGAAAACATGAACGATAGTTTACGGAGGAATTCAAGTTTTTTCGAAGGCGGAAAGTATTCGTGTTGTTTGACCCTGTTTGGTTTGCTGAACGCAGGCAAGTTTGATGGTTATCTCTTACATTCCATTACCAACTTAAACTAGAAATATTTCGAGTACAGATGGCTTTTACTAAAGCGTCTGTGATGTTGCATGGAACGGAAGAAGGATGCTTGTACAAAACAAATTTTACACATTTTAACATGCACTCAGTGGCACGTGACCAGCACCTGAGCTTAACGCCGATTTGGAAGCGCGTCACCTTGACGCGTCCGAGTCCGAAGTCGCGTCCGTGACTTCAACGTTAACCGTTTTGCACTGTCTCTTCTCAAGTTTATTGTAAGGCCGCTGTCTCAGCTGTGTTACTTGTCTTGCTTTTCCATTTCATGGAAGAATCTCTCGCTCATTTTTCTACACCTGCATCTACTACACACAGGTTTATAATCGATGTTTGCTCGCTCTATCTCTTCCCTTTCCATTCCTCCTTCGAGCAAATTGGCTCTTCAACGTGCTGGATTCAAATCGGTTGCGGACCTCGGCAATTTATCTGCGGAGAAACTCTCGGAAGGTTACTATAAATATGATCCACTCAGATTCGTACTCATTGACCTAGAGTCTCCCTGATAGGATTGAGTCTTCCTGTTTTTGTCTGTGAAGATATACTATCTAATGCCCGCGCAACTACCCATACACTCACTCGCCCTGCTGCCGCACTACTAAATGTGGTTCCAACAAAATATCCGATATGTGATGCTATAGATGATATTATTGGAGGTGGCTTGAAGAAAGGCAGTATACTAGAGCTCAGTGGACCTCCCGGTAGCCCAATAGAAAGGGTCGTCATCAACATTGTAAGAAGCTTCGCCGCGAAAGGAGAAAGCATAATCTTCGTAGGTGAGTCCCTCCTCTGACTTGAAAGTAATATATACCCACGCAGACACAAGATATGCAAAATATGGTTCTGCAACCTGTGTTAATCCAAGAACTACAAGGTAATGCATCTGTTGATCAGTCCTTTTCTAAATCGCTCATAAGCTCTTATTTGATTCTAATGTAGATATTCCGCAAGCGTTGGACTTCATCCGATATCTACCTTGCCATTCACTCCCGGAGCTCTTGATTTTTATGCATGGTCTTGCGTCTGAGCTCGAACGAAATTCAAATGTAAGATTTTCGAACTTAAATTCACTAAGCTAATTATCACTGACGATGACAATACACAGATCTCGCTCATAGTATTTAACTCCCTCTCCTTTCTATTACATGCCACTTTCCTCTCGAATGCAGTCAAAGTCTCCATTCTTGACCAGATCAAAGGCATCTTTACAAAACTATGTTCGACGAAGCACCTTACGGTGGTCACTACGGTGCAGATGGCCACGAGACTACTTGATGTAGACGGTGCTAAAGCAAATTTTGACACCGGGACTAAAGCTATCCTCGTACCGCAGCTCGGTAAGCAGTTTTCTCCGCCTCACGAGCAATTCCGGCTTCGTTCGCTGAAAATGCAATAGGGGAATCGTATTTGCCAACGTCTAGATCATATCGCGTTACATTCGTGCTTGACTCACCAAATACAGGGTATGACGCTTCCTACGTATTTGTGGCTTTGGGAAAAATACCTTTTGACTTCCGCTGTAGAATGGTAAAACTCCTCTCCTCGCCATCGACTATTTCGGGAAATCAAAGAGAGATCATTCAAAGGCCATACGAAATTGTCAGTTCTTATTACCCCAACAGTTTGCTTCGATGAGTCCTTACTAGTTCCTTGCAGGCAGAAGGGCAGATACTTTCAACCTGAGATACTATGTAATTTATTGTTTTTATTGTTACTCCAAGTGTTTACAGAGGAGATCGCGTGTTACTGCGTCATAGATGAACTTGAGATAAGACCATCGACTGTCAAAATAGCGTCCATCTTGCGGTCATGTTCAGCCATCGGAATTCTACCAGCTGGAGTAATTTGCTCGCGAAGAGCAAGAGCACCTAAGGGATTAGTTGTTAAAACATCTTTACAAGACGAACCAGCGCAGAGTGAAGATACAAACAAAGAAGGGGTCTTGAGAACTCGAGTCTTGCACATCTCTCGTTGTACCTATTTATGAAGGAATCATAGTAGCCTTTGCCGTGGCCTATGCGAGATAGTTCTCCGTCAAAAGCTACGCCTGAGGTTGTGGCTTAAGCGCAAGATTTCAATCGCATTAGTGAAATGTCACTTACCAGGAACCAGGATAAGGTCAATTTTTTCTGAGTCGTCTGTAAGGGCTGGATATATGGAGAGATGTTAGCACCACTGGCATGTTGAAGTCAAAGATTCCAATTCAGACGAACCACTGGCTCTACGTCGTCCTTCCCACGTTGGGTCAGGTTCCTTTATCCCCCATGTGCCACTCGGAAGACCTGCAAGATCTTCTTGATTGTATACACGCAACATATCCATCTTTCTCTCTTTTATGTCTACAATCTTCGGTACGTAAAGAACCTTTCCTGTTGAAGGTGAATGTGTTAACGAACGAAGAAAGTCCTCGAGGATGGTCGCCAGACTTGCCGGAACTCAGGATCTCTCTAGCGATACCATACGTATCAACTTCCCCCTTCATGCTCAGGAAACATGCTACCGATCTACTCTTTCGAAAGGCAGGGAAATCGAGAAGATGTCGAAGTATAGCTTCAGCTAAAGGGCAGAGGCAAATGGTCTGTCAGGACATGTCGGTCCACCGAGGTGAGAGTTCGTCACATTGTTGTTGAACCTCAGTGTCTGCTAAGGTGCGAAGTCTTGTTGCCATCGTGCTTCGAAGTGCCTTCTTACTCGCCTGAATAGCAGAGGTCATCCTGAATGCCGGGGAAGCTGGACGCCTCGCGGAATGGGTATCGAGGAGTTTGTGGTGCAGCAGTGGCATCGGCAAATACCGGAAGACATGCAGTATACCGTTTTTAGCGCCGATAAAGGAAGGCATCCTGCTGAGGAGCGAAAGAGAGAATATGTCAGTACTATGACGTTACAAGCCCCTCCAAGAACTGGCAAGCCTTGGATATCCATAGTATCCTTGGATGTCGACTCTCGCCTTTCGGCTACGCGAAAATCTGGTCGTTGAGCATAATCTCTTGGGTCTTTCTACCAGAACACTTCAAGGTCAAATGCTCTACCCGGTTGTGCGATGACTGACCTTGGAATAGTAGGGGACATATTGCCACTCCAGTAAACTCTCAGGCGATGAGTGCGGACGTCTCTCAGCTTGCTCTCAATTGGCCTGCGTTCTGTTACCACATGTACTGCGGACATGGACACCCAGCTAATTCTTATCCCGTATCGATCTGAATTCAACTGATTAGCTACAGTACTCATCAAGTTTGTGGCTTACATACAAGATATTTCCCTCTACGTCGACGATATGACGTTCAACTTAGTAATGGGATCTATAATGATCAGCATCTATAGGTATGTCGATATCTCGGGCGACTTACGAAGCTGATGTGTTTATGTAGCGACGTCATAAATAATGATACATCGGAATACGGCAGGTGTTTACGCTTGGCCTCCGTGGCGTTCACCTTCACGAAACTATGGATCACTTCATGACGAAGAGGGGAGGGAAGAACATGCGTATTCTTCCGAATTCTTTTTCACGATGCTGCATCATGACAAGATCAAATTTCGCCACAACTTAAGAAGAGATGTGGCATCAGCCAATAGCTCGGTTGAAGGTCAGGCGTTGACAGCGATGTGAGCGCCTCGGAAACGTTACATATTCGCACCTTGTGTGTAACGTTATTCAACATACCGATATCCGCATTGAAGGGGAACAATGGAATCTACAGCGTGTCGTCGTAAGCCAACATGTAGATGAGAAAGGACGACAAAGAACCACCCCAAACACGGCTTTGCTGCATCGGAGGCGCCATCGAAAAAGCCGGGGGTCATTGGTATCTAACTCCGCGGTGCGATAGCGCCGACCTTGTCGACAGGAAGAGGAAGACAGACAGAATTGGGTTGACAATATAGCCCGCTTGCTCAACGTGGTAATGGAGAAGGTCGTTCTTTTGGCAGCGGCAGCGCGTGTGTCCCTGTTCAAGTTACTCATACCGTTAACTTCGTGCTAATCCTCGAAATGGTCAGCTCTCAACGGACCTTTTGCACTCCGACTAGTTCATCTAACTCCCTTTACGCGAGATCAAACAAGTCGTCATCTGCTGTTCGTACCTCATCGACCAGCTACCATTCTGCCTGTGCTTCGGACCTCATTCACGGACAGATCCAAGATTCCAAGAATGCGATACCGATCCCTCGTGTCCATTCCCACTACCCATAACACCTCGACCCTTGTCTCGCACAATGAATGGTGAAAGCCAGGACTACACCCGCTCGCCTCCCATATTCGCTATGCCGTATAGGTGCTCCCCGTCAGCGTGAGTTAGACGGCCCTTTGCTGTGGACTTGACCTATCACGAGAGCATGTGCACAGGCCATGGACTCGGTATGTGTACTTGTACAACTGCCTTCCTCTTTCTTCATAGTCCTGGGCGAATCGTGTCCGGAAGCACGGACGAACGTATTGAATGGACGCGCCCACTAGCCATCGCTCCTATTCGACATGGATAAATCGGTCCCAGAATAGCCACGAAGTCGTCGAAATGACAAACGAACCTAAGCTCGTCGTATTCATCCACGAGATGCATTGACGATGGATTCGATGACCTCGGATTAGACACGGTTCAGTCAGACGCGTGGGTGATCCTTATCGACGGACGTAATTTGAGGGACTTGTAGACGTTGTTGAACCCGTCCCAACCTCTGGTGGTGGATAACTCAGTCTTCTCGCCCGATGAAATCGTCAACTCCCCAGACACCAGTGTTGCTCTGACTTGCCGTTTCCGGTCCTCACGATTTCAAGGACATAGCTCAGAGGTTAGTTCGTTTCCTTGGGCGTCCCCGCTGTTTATGTGATTTTAGGGTGATAGGCTCGGTCTGGACAATATTCGGAAGCTTACGAAGGGAAAACGCTGAAGAAGTCGAATGCGACTGGAACGGACAAGGCCACCTCTATCGCCTATTCGAGGGACGTAATGTCTATGGGAAAGTCCCGAATTTCAACCTAGCTCTCAAGCCCCTTGCCTATGGAGGATCCATATCTATTGTTTCACGATCGTATCGGACCACGGTTCTCTATCACTTGTATCTGTACAAGACTTGGACAAAATTGGCGTAATGTGCCTTTATGTTTTCTCCGTTTGAAACCAGGGCATCTCGTACCCCGCAGCAGGTCCTCCCGCGAAAGTTTGAATAGGAGAAAACCCCATCACGTCTTTATTGAGGAATATAATTTTGCGGGGCTTGCATATTTCGACACGAGGCTCGCTCCCCATGCTGATGACTGCTGATGCAAGATGTCCTATGAAGCCCTTCTTGTCTCAAGTGTACGCTCTGAATTGGATTTGATCCTCCATTCCAAGGTCTTTTGAACTCTTGGACGCGAAGTTCTCTTGCCCAGACCTGGTCGCCGATACTCGAAACTGGACACGCCTATTACCCGCGCACGTGAACAGTGATTTATTTCATCTAATGGAAGCGCAGAGCATATCTTTGGGAGAGATATTGTTACATCCACAATGCGCGCAAACCATCTCTAACCAGCTACGTATTCTCGACTACTGTCCGCCTGCTTAACACGAGGCACGGCGTTTGTTTTGTTCTACTGCACCGCAAGCTCCCAACGTACTTACTCGAAAGAGTATTCATGCCGATCGGCAAGACTCGGAAAGGCCACCTTGCACAGCCACGTGTCTGCCCGAATTCGCCGACGACTTGAAAAGGAAGGTGCGGCTCGAATGGAAGACCAGAATAACAACCGGTGGAGTCAAACACACCTTTGCAATGAGGTCGAAGAACAGGGCATCGCAGTCTATGTGAATCTGACGAACTCGAAACAAACGTTTCACCCTTCTTACATGTGCTGAACTGCAATAATTGTCAGTGATTCGAAGTTTTCGATTGCCCATGAACTTGAATGCTATTTTGAAGAAAAAAACGCAGTTCGTAGACTTGCATCGCAGTTTGCTACGGAAGTTCTCCGGTACCCGGCAGTCTCGGGAAAGGAAAATCTGGACTCATGGTAAGAAGAATGGTGTTAGCTTGAAATGACCAGCATTAACCTTTAAGAAGACAGGTTGCGGCTATCTCGTCCTATCAAGTTGGTTACAAGCTATCTGCCAAGCCTAATAACGAGAGGCATAAACGCCATTGTTTCAAAAATAACAAGTTGGAGGTCTAGCTCACTATCGATGCTGCCATCTCGTTTCACAAAAAGCCACATCACCGTCAGGCCATTAAGATTATTGCATGACAGTGATTTGCGATTGGGTAGATCCGGTCTCTTCCAAAAGCCGTTAGACTGCATATATCGAAGCTCTCGATCCCGCCTCGAGAACGAGCTAGCCCAGTCGCTGACGACGTCCAGATCGATCAAAGAGTCGCCGCTCGTCCAATGGCAAGACGAGCATTGAGTTTGAGTATGAATCAACACCAGTATCCAGTAGAAATACGACCAGGCCTCGAATCCGAATCGACAGGCACAGAGTAGTAACCAAAGAGTTTCGACATAAACGAGGCTGGAACATTGGAATCCTGCATTAGACAGCATCGATGTGTCAATCGAGCCTTCCATTCGCCGATAGGGTTCCTTGTTCAGCGGAAAGAACAAATAAAGAAAACCTCCGAGAACAGTGATATGTCTAAATTGGTATGTGGAGTTGATGGCTCGGACAAATCGACCGCCGACATGCTGAGCTGACATATGACCTTGGCATTACAACAGGTCTATACCTCCAGATATTTCTCTCCCATTCATTCGAGCTTTGAACGATCATACTGAACTCGCGGCCGATCGTTCGCATGGATTTTGACACCGATGCGCGCTAGCGGAGCAGAAAAACTTTGGAAGGCACTGCTGAAACACTGAAAGCAGGAGAAGGGACGAATGATGAGGGGATACTGGTGGGCCAGTTGCTGATAACATGCTCCGAGACGGATATGTTAAACTTCGACTCCAGAGAAAACCGTAGGTTTTCCGGACGACATTTCAGGTCTCAGTGCTGTTATGTGTGTCCAGACACAACATCGCGACCCAGGCACCCAAAATCGCGTACAATCATCAGAGTGCAATATAACCTGTATGGTACACAATTTCGCAAGAGGGATCAGAAAGCACAGTCTAGTGAGCAGGAGAGGCCAATAGCTTGCGCCGCAGCGATCTTCCGATTAACCTGGAGGAAAGGGGGAGATACAAGTGTCGTAGATTCTCTGATAGGTGTCAATCAAAGCCTGGTATGACCATATGCAGCGAAGTACAAAGCTAATTATATATTCAAATGCGTTTTCTGATTCTTTTCTGACAGCACGATCAACGGCACAAAGTCGTCAACTTGAAATTGTTTTACTTCGATCGTATCTCTATGAAGGGGCAGGACGGGAAAACGGGCGGACCTAAGAAGAAAGGACAATGATACTAGAATGAGCGTAGTGAGTAGAAAATCAGCTAACGTCACTGTTACTACCAGGCCACGGAAGCGCGCAGGAGGGGAGAATCCGTTGAACCATAAGCAGGGAAATCGCATGGTGTGTTATGTCAATCGACGGTTCAGGAGCGCGATACGAGACAGCGATCAGTTGTGTTGTATTGCGTTGTGTGTGTGAGAGATGAACGTCGGGGTTTGACGGGTGGGGACTGTGACGATGCTCGGGAAACGAGGACAAATGGGGTGAAAGATGAGGACAGAAGCCCGAGGACGGGTGGGTGTGGGCCTCGCCGCCACTGGTGTACGTTACGCTCGACCCTAGTGCGCCAGCCGATATTGCGAAAATCATTTGGCGGATTTAGCGCAGTGATCGAGCCATGGGGCGCATGCACCGAGGTTAGGGATGGATAGACGTATAGTAACACACCGCAACAACAACAGGAGCTTCTTCTCGACAGCGCAGGGCCGGAGATAACTGAGCACAACGCGCGTGTGTTATCCATACTCCTCCTCTTCCACGCTCGCACATGCTCAGAGAATCTCATCAGAGCTTGGACCTTATATGCTGTCACCCCGGGCTCCTCACAGGGTGAATGTGCGGGGGGAAAGGTTCCCGCAGAAAGAAGGAAAAGCAACCGTCCGTGCTCAGAGCGCTGGGGTATGTAGGGAGGTGCGCATATCCACGCATCGGCCGACAGTGCTACCCTTTCCCGCATCTCGCAAATAAAAACGAAATCTTTGATATCCTCGAGATCCGTGCGTGTGTGTATTAGCCCCCCCTTGCCAACGCGAGCGAAGGTGGAGGGTAGACATCGGAAGGACGAGAACGGATATGAACAAGGCGCGTGGGGACCGGTTGCACACGGCTGGCTTGTCGCAGTGGATCTTGCTCACATGTTGAGTATAAAAGTAAAAGAAGCCCCCAAGGGCTATAAATTGCTAATGGGCTGCCGACCTCGTGGTGCGCGAGACTAAAGCTTACTTGCTTGAAATTAAATAAGAAACGAAATAAAATTGGGATATATCAATGTGTGCTGCGGAGATTCATGAGAGTGTTGTGTTGTGGCGGCGGAAGCGCGGATATCGATTATATATCCTAGGAGATCAGAGTGAAGGGTTGACCCTCGAGGGTTAAATGCAGTGCCAGACACGAGTAGTAGGGTCACAAAAGAACAGGAATATGACTTATCTACAGTCCCATCATCGGGATGCATGGCGAATGGCGATGGAAGGGGTAGGTAATGACTGCTGGGGGGTGGTTCGTGACTGACTGAGCAAGTTCTCTAATTTTCGAAAACGGTCGGAAGCACACGGACTGGGCAAGGAAGACCGATGTTACTGGTGAAATGAGCGCCTTCTTTCATCAATTGCCCTCGGGCACCTTCGATCGGGCTATGCGTGCGCGTGCTGGTGCTGGGTGTTGAAGTCCGATCGGCTCAAGCTCGATGAGCGGGAGATGAGTCGATTCGAACCACTCGAGTATTCGAAATGAAATGAATGAGAAGATAGGGGGCAGCATCTCTCGGATGGCGTGGAACCTCTGGATTCAAGGCCTCGGTGCATAGGGTCGTTTCGCTCGCTCGCTCGCTCGCTCGCTGCCAGCTGGAGACGTTTGGTTTGCAGCATAGGATGAGTGTGAGTCACATGAGACGGAGAGGTGGGCCGTGGGCTACGACTCGGAGCGGGAAGCCATTAGCCGGATACGGCTACGATTGATGCCAGTGGGCTGAACATATGTCGGGCGAGCTTATTTCCTGTGTTTTCCTCTCTCTCTCTCTGTGTGTCACTTCTGACCCTACTACTCGTCACTCGTGAGGCTACCGGACTGCAAGGTAAATACAACAGGGCTTGGCCAACGCACGAGCGAAGTGCAGACGCATGCTGTCGGGTACTATTGAGGTTTGTGGGCGAAACAGAGAAAACTGAATGCAGAGAGGGATTTTTTTTTTTTGAAGAAGGATGATAGTAAGTATTTGAATGGCAATGATGGGTTCAGCCATGGGATGCCCATATCGGGATCGGGAGTTTGTGGGGCACGTTTTCGCTGGGTTTGTTTTGCCACCCGCACGCGCGTATCTTGCGCGTAAACTCTGAGCAAAGAAGGCTGAAGAGGGCGACTCCGACTGCGAATTCGAAACTGCCCCCCATGCTGATCTCGAGGAAGCTGGGGGAGATCATTGCGTAGATAATTTAGACATGTATTCAGCGAAGTCGCAAGCTTGCAGGCTGCGGCAGGCGGCAGGGATTGTCGCGGCGCGAAAGGAGAACTCGAACGTGACACTGTCCCCGAGTCTTGTCACACCCGAGTCCGAGTCTGTGGGCTGACAGAAGGCCCCGGCGGCAATCCCGATGCGGGCAGGCTTCGCAAAGAGATCCGCCCAATGCATGTGTATGTAAGCCAGGCGTGGCCAGAAGGGGGAGTGTAACGAAACAAGTGGTTGAATGTTCATGTCAAGTCTTCCATCACCAGGTGCGGACGGCATTAGATAAGTTGCTGAGCTGATTAGAAATCTAGCACGGATTGTGCAAATCAGGGCATGGGGACGACGTCGAAAAGGAAAACGGACTTGGTGGAGGCACATCGGTTTGGATTGGATTGATGGAATCTATCTGAGTTACGTTTGGGCTGAATGCTGCTGTAAGCTTGGAAATGCCACGCCCTGTTCCGCGTCGCTTCTCCCGTGCAGTGTCTATTTTCTGGCCGGGTTTGCTTGCCTGTGTTGGTTTGTGCTATGTTTCTGATCGCCGTTATAAGCTGATGGCGCCCGAGTTCCATTATCCCGCTCTATTCATCCTTTTCCCGTTTATAATACGCGCACCCTGGCCCTCTCCAGCACAGCTTGGCCTCCTCCAGACCTTCGATCATGAACACCCATGACCAGCACTACATCTATAGCCACAACCCGCATCTCGCAGCCGCCTCCTCGTCCTCCCAGAATGTCTACTCCGACGTCGACCCGCCGCCGCCTTCTCTGTGCATACCATCCGCCCCGTCGAACGTCTGGCCGTATACGCTCGACGCCTCAGTCTACTCACCGTCGACGTCGGTCTCGTACTCGGCGTTCCACCACTCGCCCGTAGAGCCCTCGTCGCATTCGTATGCACTGGCCGGTGCGTTGCAGGCCAGCCCGAAACTCACAAGCGCGACTGGACGTGCAGCCGATCTCGCTCGGAGACCGCACTCGACGGCCGCACCGATGTCTGTCGCCGCCTCTGCTGCACCCGTGGCCGCGGAGCAGGCGCGATGGGCATTTGCGGTGCAGACATACGCGCAGAACGAGCCCGTATCGCGGTCACAACAGCAGCAACAGCAACAGCATGCGTATCTGCAGGCTGCATCCGCCTCTGCCTCGTCCGCTGGGGATTCGCACTGCAGCCAGATGTTGCCTCTGTCAGGTGGTGGACCGCTGCAGACAGACTTTGGCGGCGGCGGAGGACTGCCGCAAGGCGTGTCTCCACCTGCGCACGGGCAGCCATTTCCCCATCCACACTCGCAGAATCAGGCGATGCTGATGCACCCGGCGCAGGAAGCCTGGATTGCGCAGAGCACAGGCCGCATGCAGCAGACACATTCCCGGCCGGGTGCGACGCCCCAGCCCAACTCCGGAGAGCAGCTGTCGAACATAGTCTCTCCACTGCCCCGTCCGCCGGCAATGGCGCTCGCGTCCAGACCCCACCCGGGATTCTCCCTCTCGCGCAACTACAGCAGCCACCCGGATGCCTCGCAACAGCAGCACGGACATGCGCATTCCCCTCTGGGCATGCCAGCACCCGCCAATGGGAGCCACGGGGCAGACGCGGACTTGGACGCCGAGGTGGACGAGGAGGACGAGTTCTTCGACGACGACGACGACGAGTTCGAAGAAGACGACGGGGACGACGGCGAGGGCAGCAGGAGCTCATATGCGCATTCCTCGCCGACACCCGAGCTCCAGTACCCACCGGGCACCTCCGGCACTCCGGCCGACTTTCTTCGGTCCGACGCTGGGCCCGGTTCGCTTGTCAACTGCATGCTCTTCGACGCTGATGGCGGCGTTTGGCCGGCAGAGGGCCCGAGCGCCGCCCACCTCACCCGTCAAGGCGCCGGCACCCACTCTCCTCGAGCCCGAGCCCCCCCAGCCCAGTTCTCTCCTCGCGGCCCCGCTGCCATGTCCTCCGCGCACGACAAAGGAAAGCGCGCTCAGCACAGCCCAGAGGCCGACCGGGAGAACAGCCAACACCAGACCGTCAAGGTGCTCGTGCAGTCGACGACACCCGGAGAGCCGCCGAAGAAGGTCAAGATGCACCAGTGCAGGATTTGCCAGAAGCTCTTCCCTCGTCCGAGTGGCCTGGCAACACACATGAACTCTCACTCTGGGGCCCGCCGTACGTAATGCCCTCATTATTCTCCTTCCATTGCATTTCGCGAAATTGTCATCTTATATTTATTGATTCATTTATTATGTCGACTCTTTGCAATATGTTGCTATCCCAGCCTTCAAGTGTCCGCTCCAGCTGTGCAACAAAACGTTCGCCGTGCGCTCGAACGCGCGGCGGCACCTGCGCACGCACGGCGTCGCAGTTCCGCCCGCATCCCTCGACAAGATGGGCGGACCCGGCCGCTCGCAGGCGCCCCAGCCGTTTCGCGTCGGCTTCGACACCCCCGTCGTCGTCGACGTGCATGACTTTGGGCGCACGTACGTCGACGGCGGCGGCGGCAGCAGCAGCAGCAGCGGCGGGGGTGGCGGCTCAGGCCGGACCACGGCTGGCGAGAACAACGCGGGCGGGAGCGGGGGCGCAGGCGGCGGCGGCGGCACGGCGAACGGGAAGGCGCAGCGCCTGCGCTGGGTCCCGCAGAGCCTGGCGTCGCGCTCGAACGCGGCGCGCCTGCGCTCGCTCTCGCCGTCCTCGGACATGGCGGACCTGGACCTCGACGCGGAGTACGACGACGAGGGCGAGGACCAAGACCGGGACCGGGGCGGGGGACGCCATATGCGGAGCCGGAATGAGCATGGCCGCGGACGGGGGCAGATGTCGCTGAGCCCGGCGACGAGCCTGAGCACGGACGGCCCGCACACGCCGACGTTCAGGCGGAGGCCGCCGCACGACCTGAAGATCGCGCCCGTCCCGCTGCAGCCGTCTGCGCCGTCCGACCCGAATGCGAACCCGTATGCGAAGTACGACGAGCGGAATTCTTTCGTGGAGGCTGGCACCTATCCCTATCACCCCGACCAGGTTAGTTTTTTTTTTCTTATTTCACTTTTCTTTATTTTTCGCCTTCCCCCCCCATCCACATTGCGACTCCTCACAGTCCATTCCTTTTTATTGCTATCGATCATGTGTCCCGTTTTCTTTCCAAGAAGGACCTTTCACTGACGGCATTTTTCTTTATGGTATTTGGGTTCTGTAATCGACAACAGTGGCGTTGCTTGCCTGGGCCAGGGTAACAGAAGTTTCTGGATTGCCTAACGAGCACGAAGAACGCGCATCCTCGCACCTCGCGCTGTTACATGTTCAGTATGTCCTTCAGTTATCCGGGGGGAACAAATATACTAGTCAACGCGCATTCCCATATCATGGTTATTACTGTATTTTGTGTCGTTGTCCACCAATGTTGTCGTGTTGTCATGCTTTCTACTTGCTTTGTTCTTTGTTCACCCAAACTTTGTCGTCGTTTCTCTGGACTCTTGTTTCCTCCTATCCTTCCCCCCTCCCCTCTTCCTGTTTTAGTCTCTATCATTGAGAGTACATATTTTTGTATCTTTGGAGCGTGAACGAACATTGCTTTATCGTGTACTAGAGAAGGATTGTAACCAAATCACATTGAAGCCAAATCTGTTCCCAAATTCCCAGCTCTCTATATTTTTAAAACCTAATTTCATATCAACTCTTCCCCTCCCTTCCCTCGATTGTGTATCGTATTATTCATCATAAGAGGGACGGACAGTCCCCAACACCAACACCTTTTTTGTGTATAATCAGTAATAAAAGTATGTAGTGCACGATGATGCATATGCACAGTATATTGTTTTTTGATCTGCCATCCATGTGCACTTTTAAAAGAAAATTAGATAGTCCTACATGCAGTACATGATCATCGACGCCTCTTTCCCTCATTGGCCGAACCGACCCAAATGCCTGAACGGATCCGGGAAATTGGTCGTGCCAGAACGGTACGGGTAACCGTGAACTCTCCTCGAGACGAGTTTCGGTGTTCGGTTGTGCGGCGGGGCACTTGCGTATAGCAGAGAGGGACCGACCGATCGGCCATAAAACATCTCGTACACACCACCACCGGGGCCCGGGGCCAAAATGAAAAGGCCATAATCAATCCCTGACTGGGCGCCCGCTTCCAACGTATTTGTCCCGTCGGTGCTGCCGAGTTTGGAGATTAAACCATTGGGAACTACTGTAATGATCTGTTTTGCTTGTTAGTGCCTGTTGGCTGTCAACAATGTACCGTATACCGATCACGAAGCGGAAATGTATGTACAATGTGTACTTAACATCGCAATTCAAATACGTACTACATCAAAAGCACCCCTCGCCGAGGTCCACTTTCCCTTTCTGAGCTTCCCGCGTGAGCTTGGGACCGACATGCATTAGGAAACAGTGACGATCAATCTAGGGGGGTGGAAAACGTACGATGTGCAATGTGCAAGTGTATAGAATAGAATCCTGTCAGGACTTTCGTGGCTTCGCTCGCACCGCCCCGATTTTAGCGGCCTGAAGGTAGTAGGCTGGGTCGGCAACGACGTCATCGTAGCATGTGGTCAAAACAACATTATAGCATTGAGACTGACAGCCGTGGCGTCTTCGGTAGCTGAAGAAACTCTAGAGAACGGTAGTACATGGGTTTTAGTATTCAAAATGAAGCGATAGAAGAAGTAGTGGTATTATGCGTGACTGGAGGAGTAGAAGCGGACGTTGGACGTTGGGAGTATAGAATGCGATTAACGAGCGAGATTGGGATGTCATACACATCCGGAATGGCCGTCGGTGATGCAGCAACGAGGTATACGTTCGAGTTCGAGTTTGATTTTTTTGATTTTTGTTTCGGTTTCGGCTTCGGCGCCGCGTCGGCTGTAACTGTATCTTCGTCGCCTACTTTTTCATCTAGATTTTTTTCATTGCCTGTATCTCTATCTGCTGGGATAGGGATGTGCGATAGCGAATCTACAGAGAGGGGACAAGGGGCTGATCAGCATCGGGGACGCTCGATGCAGTAGCAAGCCAGGTTTAGCCCCGGGAAGGGAAGGAAACTCTCACCAATGATGGTGCTCAGATCACTTGGGGACGGGGTATTGTATAATGCAAGCGCCCAGTAGACAAAATAAGTCAAGAGTATGAGAACGACGGAGTACGCGGGCAGAAGGATGGACCATTCCCTAGAGTTCAGAGCGCATCGTTCATCAGATCGAGTATTTTTGTTTGTTTTCAATAGCAGGCAAGCGCAAGAGCGCAAGCGAATACGCGGAAAGGGGAACGGAAAAAAAAAAAAAAAAAACAGAAAGGAGAGCAGAGAGTTATCGGAACGAAGTCAGACAGATGGGCTGCACGAGGGGAAAGAAGCATGGCCCACCTGCTCGGATACCACTCAATGCCCAGACGAACGATCCATTTATCGGGGAGGAGCGCCCATGTAAGATAGAGCACGAACAAGGCATAGGTCGATATCCATGCAACAAAGCCGTAATACTCTGCAGCACGGCTCTTCAGCTCGGCGGAATGGGAGGGGTAAGGCGCGAGAGGCGAACGAGGAGAAGTCGGTTCGACTTCTCTGTCCCTTGTATCTGTATCTGTATCTGTATCTGTACCACGCCCTTCCATCTCGACCATCAAGAGAGATCCGATGAAGTGGGTGTGTGCTCTGTAGTACGTGTTCACAGTATATTGCAGGCGCAGTTGCCCAGAAGTGGAAAGGGCTTCAGATGTCCAGATATGTATGTTGCATTAATCTGAGATTGTGAGGAACGCCTTGCTAGGGAAGAGAGTTGCACGGATTGCAGTGATTGCGATTCAACGCGGGAGTTTGTTGCAAATTGCAATGTGCACTTATGACCATGCATTCTTGTCGTTTGCGTAAACCCCAAAGCGCCGACCGTTGATAACATTGTTTCTCACGCTGAATTATGTAACTAACAGTGTGACAATTGACTGCCGCTTAGTAGTTGACAGTCACACTGTGACTTATCGCGTTTCCGTGACAGGGATGTCGGGTACGCGTTGCTTCATACGCTCGCTCTGCTCGCTGAAGACCTTCTACACTTGTCCTTTCTCCCTTTCAAAATGTCTATGGAAATTGAAGATGACCCCTCTTCGCCTGAGGTCATGATGAACTTCTACAGAAGGCTCTATCCCTTTAAGCCTATCTTCAACTGGCTAAACCACCAACCGACACCGTCGCGTCTCTTTACGCACAGAGAGTTCGCGTTCACGCTCCCAGGCGATGTCTACATCCGCTACAACTCCTTTGCAAATGCGGATGAATTCAAGAAGCAGACTGTAAGGATGAATCCCAGTCGGTTTGAAATTGGTGCCGTTTACAATGCGAGAGTATGTGTGTTTCGTGATCGTCCAAATTTGTGAATTGTTTTCTCATCTTTTCGCGTCACAATGCAGCCCCGGGATAGGAAAACCTTACGGCCAGGAGCCCTGCAGCCTGTGCAACGCGAACTTGTGTTCGACATCGACATGACAGACTACGACGAGATCCGAACTTGCTGTACTGGGAAGGGCATATGCAAGCGTTGCTGGGGCTTCATCGGCGTGGCAGTCAAAATTCTCGACAATGCATTGCGAGACCAGTTCGGGTTCCAACATCTTCTTTGGGTCTACTCTGGCCGACGTGGAATTCATTGTTGGATCTCAGACGAAGAGGCTCTGCAACTCACGGACGACCAGCGGAAAGCTATCATGGGCTGGATCGATGTCATTAAAGGCGGGAGAGACATGGCAAAGAAGGTTAACGTCCGTGCGCACAATCGCCCCCTGCTGCACCCTTCACTACAGTGAGTCTACTACTTCACTCAAAACGTAATAGATATCGGAGAACTCAATAAATGTCACGGCATCGTCGTCATAAAATTTTACTGCAGGTCGGCGCTCCAGATTGCACGAAATGAGTTTTCGGATCTGATACTAGAAAATCAAGACTGCTTTGCTGTAGAAGAGCAGACCAACGTGCTTCTTGAGCTGCTTGGCGACACAAATGTCTCTGCTCGATTAAGGCGGAAGTGGTCGGATGCCGACATGAGTTCTGAGGAGAAATGGGCGGACGTGCGGCACGAAATCGGTAAGGAGACCAATACCGTAAGCACCATCTTCTCTTCTTTCTCCTTCTCAACCTTCAGTTTTCTTTCTTCTTTGTCACTTCCGATAATTCCACCTGCTCTCTGCGCTCGAGGAATTATCCCACGGAGTGTATGTGATATTTGTTTTCAAATATTTCACGGACGTCGCCGATGGAAATCTTTGTCTAATGCCAAACATCCTTGACATAAAACAGCCGCTGTACCGAGCAGTAGAGGACATCGTGCTCCAATACACCTACCCGCGTATCGACACTGAAGTGACGAAACATCGTAACCATCTGCTCAAAGCTCCGTTTTGCGTGCACCCCGCAACGGGCCGAGTGTGTGTGCCGGTCGATCCACGCCGAATAGACGAGTTCGATCCGGAAAGCGTTCCCACCGTCGGCCAGCTCCTGCGTGAGCTCAATGAGCTGAAAGCAGAGCCGACGGTAGCGGAGGGGATGGATGTGGATCGGCAGGGTGGCGATCATCGCTCAGGTATGCAGTGAATTCTGTCTAGTTTGCCGCGTCATTGTTGATCACTATTATGGGATGAATATATAGACTGGGAGCGCACCTCTTTGAAGCCTTACGTCGACCTGCTCGATTCCCATGTACGAAGTTTGATGGAGGACGTAAGGCGGAGGAAACGGCAGCAAGGTTTGCTCTTCTCTACCGCATGCGGTTATTGTCACAAAAAACTGGTTGACTTACCGGCCTTACTGTTCTTACAGGAGATATCTCACAAGACTTTTAGCGGCCTGAACATAAATCGGTCACTGCTCCTATCACCCTTATTTGGCTCTTTGCTACATGTGCATTGTACTTCGCTATGCTTCTCAAGTTCAATCGTGTGTACCCACTATGTAATCTATACTCCCTTATCTTTTCACTTCTGTACTTTGACAGGTGCTTCGGAATCAGGACCACTTTTGACTAGAAGAGTGGCTTACAGGTTAGTAACTAAGGAGAGCGCGCTATTCGAACTATTATCCATCGTCCACCCGACTGTGCCGCTTATAACAACACCATTCAGATACACAGGAGACGTACTGAGGCTGACATACTCCGACCTTCTCCGCTGTCGAGAAAGGCGTGAACTTGAAGACTTTGCTTCCCTTTCTGCCTAGTGAGAGCTGAAATATATTCTCGAAAAGTCCATCGGTTCCTAGATGATGATGTTACTGAACTGCATCGATTTATGTCTCGTATTGTGTGGCCTCGCACGGCATAGGCACAGTACTGTCTGCAGCTAACAGACCCTGGGCTCGGATATACGACGGCATACACGAGAGGATTTCTCTGAAAGAGTACCAATTTCGTGCGTCATCGAGTCAAGCCACAGGCACGCTACTTTGATACTGAACGTAGATCAAAGGCTCTTTTTATTGAACCCAAATCAGTACCAAACCTCAAATCACCGGACCGCACCCTCTCATCTCACACTCTCGTTCACTCACTCACTCGGACGTGACTCCTGGATCCTCTCGCACTATCGGGAGAATCAAGAGGTTTATGACCTCATCGATCCTCCCCCAGAGAAGTTCTCAGAGAAGCAAGGGGACGCACAGGACGTGCCTGGTCTAAAGCATGCCGAACGCTCTCCGGGCGCTCAATACGGAAACTCTTGATCGCAGCACCGAAGGGCGCCGTCTCAGGTGGGCTTCCTTTTCTCAGATTACAATGGGAATCGGGCTCAACTGGAAGCAACAGGCCTATACTTACCCCATAAGTCATTCAGGCCGGAGTGGACAATTCAGTGCGAGGTTGACAAGACCAATCCACCCGGGCCATTCACTTCAGCTTTCTCGGTCCTCGGCGTAAGACCCAAGTGCAAGTGAATAAGAAAACGGTATTTAGTGCATCCAAGTTGGCCGTGAAATGTGAGCTGACGACATGCCGAGACATGGCTGTAGACAAACGAGTAGGTACCGAAAGAAGTCGAAGCCCTCCTGGGCTTGAACATTTCGGAATATATAGACTCGGATGACCAACGGCTAAGCGTACGCCAAAGGACGGGTTCAAGAATCCCGGTAATGATTCTATCAAGGTGGAGAGAGTTTGACTGACCGCCGATCCTTACACGCGCGTTCTGGTTGCCTGTCGTGATTGGAAAAGAAACCCGGAGTTGTCTTCATCCATGGTTGGTACTTCGGCGAGTCAGGCGCAGCGAAATCAGACACAGAGACCATGCTGCCATCGACGTCGCTAGCACATGTGAGTGGGGTCAAAAATGCAGTGCGTGGTGGATAACAGTAATTATAGGTAAGGAGAAGATTTGCATGTTTGTGGCGCGGGATATCCGGACTTTCGCCCAGGTGCATACCAGGGGACGTCGGAGAAATGGACGACACACACACGCACGCGGGGAGGAAGGAGAGGGTTGTTCGGAGATAATGCATCTTGCATACTCGTAGATGCGGCGTCACAATGCATAGTATGTATGTAGTATTGTATTCACGGTATTGAGTACAACATTGAATACTGTGTACATAACATTGACGCGTGCGTAGTACGCATCTTGTAGTTCTAAATTCTTACTCGGGACCCAAGTTCATCTCACATATCTCATATATACATCTTCGTATCGATATCTAATCTTGCATTCCAGGGTGCAATAGTATCAGCTGCAGCTCGTGGGCCGCGCGTCTCCTCAGGCTGTATCGCACATTTTTCCGTCTTTCAAGTGATTCTGCGCTGATTGGATGCAACTGACAGTATTTGTATTCAGTTTTTTTTTTTTGAGTGTGATGTGACCCGGTAGCCTGCAGTGGGTCCCACGTGCCACAGAACAGATTCAGTTCTATTAGTACCAGGCAAACGTTTTCGTAAGGGACGCCACCCGTTGGCAAAGCTTGAATATCTGAATGGTTTTTGCCGATGTGTGCTAGCGTGTGTGTAAACTCCGGGCCAGCGATGACGCGCAGGACATGTATCGCGGGAGTGACTTGCCAGTGGAATCACAGTATCATATACCAAGTAAGCTCAGGCTGCAGCGCCCACAGTCGAAAATTTATCAATACCGCGGATGTTCAGTCGAGTTGGCATTGGGATACGAATGCATCTAGTAGTGCATCTATATATTTACATTAAGCTACATGCACATAGCCCGCATTTGCGTTGGTTGTAGGAGCTCAACTCGGAGCTGCTTGTTGCTCACCTCCGTCTATGTCTTCGTCCTCGTTGAACTTGAATTGAGTACGTAGTACTCGGACCCGAAACGGAAATGTAACGCCAGTAAAATGCCAAGATCGAGGCTTCTACTGCATTGAGATTTCCCCTTTCATGTTCATCCGGGCTCTTCCTCAACGGAGGCTCTCGTTGATCACGACCACGACCTGACTGCTATCATATACTGTACATCATCATTCGCATCAATCAAATGGCTCGATCCTCAAACTCATTTCCAAAACTCTCGGTCTCCCGACTCAATTTGGGTGTACATCACATATACGTCCTTCTTGGGCTCTAAACCCGGGAGCGGGGCAACACGGCGAGTCGTTTACAGAGCTCATGCATTATGCACATGCGGCTATGGCCTGGTCACGGAATGGAGTGTCCTCCTGCCAGGGATACGTGTCTGAAATAGAAACCCGGAGATAGATGACGATGTTGATGAGATGATAATACATATATCACAAACAAGAGGAGAGTGATGGATGATCGGCTGAGCCTTCCATGTCGAGAGTACTGCTGGAAGATTTGATCCCCGGACGTGGGCTGTTGAAGTGATGACTCATGAGCGTAGTCTCTCAGAAAAGCTGGTTGTACTGCATTTGAAGAAACAAATGGGCTTCAGAGAAATCTTTTCTGATTGCTCGAGTTGGTCAAATTCGAAAAGATCCCTGACGAGGTGTGCTATTCTGTGCGAAGGCGTCAGAATTCAGCATCAGCGCCAATGGCACTGGGATATCGTGACTGTGGTCAGCCTGAGTGTCCATTCAAATAATTCCATGTACAACTTACTTACCTCTGATGTGTTTGAATATGTAACCTGTACGCATGTACTTTTTTCTCACTTCGGGTATCAGACTTCTTCCGATGGCCTCGGAGCATTGAAAACATTGACATTAGGAATTTTGTTTTATGTATGTATGTACATACCCCAAATTACAGCCAAGTCGCCGCTCCCCCACGTCACCTTAGCAAGAACCCTTGTGTTCTGTTAGAACTCATGTTAACACAGGACAGGAATAAAGTGATACACGTACTCTCGATAGCCTGAGACTACTGGTGTTCTGCTGCCGACTTGGAGGGTGATTACAAGTACACCATGGCAGACTTTTTGACAGCCTGGGTACGTACATATTTGTGCATTGTTATCTGCTGTCTGTTTGTTCATGCGTCATGGAAATATGACCTTGGAAATGAGACTTGGAACTAAGTCCTGCTGGTTTGCTTCAGCTGCTTGTTGAAGGTATCAAATGTGGACTGAGATCGCATACCTTCTACCATTGGTGAGGCGAGGACAAGATACCCGAAATGATGTGGATGAGAAGTTGATCCGCTTGGCGAGCTGAAGTAGAGGGTTGCGAAAGCATCTGGTGGTGGCCTCAGGCTGAGGGTGCCACTGGGTTATTTAGCGGTGTTCTGCGATCGTACTTGTAGATATACATACCAACATCAGTAGAGAAGGGTGCGGTCTGACCGGCTTGATCGATCAAAGTTGGAGGAAGGAAGGAAGTTTTGCGCCCAACGTCACCGTCTCGGTGCATATCATGATCAACGCTACCATCAATTGCATGCCGCGGCAGCGAGTGATGTGAATGTGTCTGAGTTTTGTTACTTGCTTTCTCCGTCGGAGAGAGAATAGTTAAGTAGATTTCTGATGACATCGAGATTTAAGGAAAATAAGTCGAGTTATCTTATGTCGGGATAAAAAGATCGCCCACGACGTCATGCCGTTCCGATACGGAGATCGCCGGGCGGTGAGTCATTATCATTCCGGGGGAACCGAATTTCGTCCCGGATTTTCGTTGCGTCACTGATCTGTGCTTCAAGTCAACCTCCATTGGAGGGCGCCGACGTATATCAAGTACTATTGCCACCCGCCCTCAATATACAGAAAGTTCCTGGAAACGCTCTCAGTTGGCAGGCTTTGGAAAAGTGGAACATGTTACCGTCACCGACTTGCATGGCATGTCCTGTCGGTCCAGGGCTGTGCAAGTAGTATTGAAAGCCGTCGGAAGGATGTGTCTGCGACCATGCGTTACAGGGTGCTAACTTGGGATCTAGAGCGCCGGCAGTTGGCTTGGGCAGACGGTACGCGAAACCCGAGATGCAGACAGGCTTCAAGAGTAGTTTGACACTGACGCAGGATCGCCTGGTGCTGAGATGCGATCAGCGAGCAGACAGGCAAGTACAGACAGTGTTGTTGATGGATCAAAAGAAATCTAATTGAGGTTATTATGATGTTTCGAAATTGGATCTCCGATTGAAAGAAGCGGCAGCGTGTGAGGAACGGTCTAGAGCTGTCAGGGCAAGGCACGCACTAAAACGATGATCAGATCGCCTCTCGCCTTTTCTCTCTCCTTTATTCCCCACCCACCTCCTTTCCTCCTTCCCCTCCTCCTTGTTGCCTCCAGCACTCTCTCCCAAGCCTGCGCGGCACTTTGCACTCTTTTCCATTACGCTCTTTTCGTATCTTCTGTGCACCTCTTTTGCTCGAGGTCGACAGCTGCTTCTCTTCTAACGATCAACAACAGTGGCACGACGCACAGGAAGAAGTACCGATCGAACACAGGTCTCTATACAAGGCATATCTTTCAGCAACAACATCATCATCATCATCAAGGCAGAGCCTCGGGCTCAGACGTGGCTGGCTCAGGCTAATCATACGCCAACGGTCCTTCTCTGATAACATCTCAAGTTATAGAATCCGCGTCCTTGTGCGCGTGTGATCAAGAACACCATGTTCACGCCGCCACCTTCACCCATGCCTTCCACGAAGCCTACTGACAGCAGCTCAGTCTCAGGCGCAGCTAGCCTCAAGCACAGTGACATGGACAAGGACACCCTGCATATCCCCCTCCTCCACCTCGACGGCGTGCCCATGCTCGACTCTGACATGGATATGGACACAAGCACAAGCCCACCGCGTCCCTGGGAAGACGGAAGCATTAGTAGCAGTAAAGAGTCAGGCTTAACCTCAGCGATGGACGCTAAACGACGCATCGGGCGTCGCACACGCTGGACCGTCCTCCTCGTCCCAGCCGTACTTCTCCTCGTCGGCCTCTCAAGCCGTCACCTCTCTCACAATGTCGCGCTCGAGGAGCTGATCGAGTCCTCCCACCTCGACGGATCCTCCCCCTTCCACGGACTCGGGCACAGCAGTAGCCATCATCTCAACAAACGCGTGCCTCTCCCCGATCCTCAACCCCAAAGCCAAACGCTCTCCAATACCGCAACGCCAACTGAATCCTCCCTCGTCACCGCCACCTCTCAACTTACTTCCGCAACGACACTGGCCCCTCAGACCTCGCAGACCATCCCGCTTATCCCTGACCCAAGCTCACCGCCTGCCCTCCCAACGCCATTCCCACAGCCGTACGACAGCACGGGTGCGACAAGCAACCTCTCAACGATCGGCTGCCAAAACTTCTTTAATAACATGACCCAGTCCGCTGATTTCCGCCAGTGTCGTCCCCTGAGCTTGCTTGAGCAGTTTAGCGACGATTTCATTCAGGTTAGTGTCTTGTTTTTCATGCTCGTGGCATTTTGGCCCATTCTGCTTCACTTTCTGCATGATACATAGAAGAAGCTTTATCGTATCGTGTCGTATTGCGATTTTAGTCTCCTTCGTCTTCCTTCGTTCCTACTCAGAATCCCACACTCATGCCGCATTACATAGCAGGCCCAGACGAACCTCACCGGGCTCAACACCCTTCTCTTCGGCACATGCTCCACCGTACCGTCTTTTGACACTTGTACTCAAAACATGATGTCCTTCGCCTCGCTTCTCCAATCCGCCTGCTCCAAGGAACTCTCACAGCAAAACGCGCTCGTGACGCAAACCCTGCTCGGCCTTCAAGCCTACCCCATCGTGCGCACCGCTGGGTGCCTGGCCGACCAAAGTACGAATGTATACTGCTACGCGTTCGCAGTGCACGAGGCGAACCCGGCGGATTTGTATCTGTACTCGCTGCCGCTGGGCGAGCCGGTTCCGGACTCGAGCAAAATGACGTGCAGCCCGTGCGCGGGCTCGCTGTTTGGTGTGTACGCGGAGGCGCTGCAGGTGGGGAACGATAGTACGACAGGGCTGAAGACGACGTATGAGGATGCGGCAAAGATGGCGGAAAGTAAATGCGGGGATGGGTACGTTCAGCTGGGCTTGGCGAGTGGTGCGCTGTCGATGTCGGCATTGAGGGGACTGGGTGTGCTGGGAAAGGATGGATGGATAGCGGGCCTTTGGATCTGGAGTCTGTTAGTGGGCATGGTGCTGATGATGATGTGACGATGCTATTCTATTTTTTGGTGGACGGAATTGTCAATATGTTTTGTTTGAAAACCTCATGAGTATGTGCGTGGTATTTCCTTTTGAGAATATGGATGATCTTATACCTCAACAGCCACAGTGCCCAAACTGGACCCATCCCTGTACCGCTTAGCACATACAACATGCAACGCCTACGATCTACAACCACGTCCATACCCACCCCGACTCCGGCCCACGATATTTAATATCCTCGGGCTCAAATTCCAACTCGAACTCTCCCCATCCACACCCAACCTCACTCGGTGTCTCTTCTCCCCGCCAATTTCACTCCTCTTTTACTCTCACTTCTTGGTTTATTTTCGGTTTGTTTCGGGTTTGGTTTTGTACACCCTCTGTCACTAACTCATTGATTCATCCATCTCTTCACGCTCTCTTTGCTTGGTTTTTTTCCGGGGTCTAAACATTCGCTGTCGCTCTCACTCTCCTTCTCCCCTTCCCTGATACGTCTCCCGCTGGATAAATCTTTCCGAACCCACTCTTCTCTTTTCTGCTTACTGGATCTGCTTTCCGCGTTTCTTTCTCTCTGTCTGGGATTCTCTTCGCTGTTGAACTACATACATACATATATCCCACGTATCTACTATCGTATATATTTTTGTTACTCAATTGCCAATCAAATCAGATGATATCTGCTTGATACCTTTTTTTTTTCTTTTGACACTTTTCTAACGCTTCGTGATTGATTGAGATGGTCTTTTGAGTACGATATGCGTTTTTTCCTCAGGCTCCCTTTTCCCTAACAGTCTTCCATCTCTAAGGTTCACCCCTTTTCGCCTTACCACCTTTCTTCTCATGCAGAAACGACCTCATTTCAGAGTCACGACTTTATGGGATAGCACACACACGCTGGCGAATCTCATTCACGTCATCTCCCACTAAGCAGCGTATCGACCATCTTTGTACACATACTTAGATAACGTATTTATCGCATTGCATCGCATATCATTAGATATCGTTTAGTCTGCCGTTCGTTGCCAGTGTTCTTTGACTTCGACACATCGCAACGGCGCGATACGCGGGCGGGAGAAGGCTCCTTCAACTAGTAACGCACGAACAGGCTACCTGCATAAATCATGATCAGATCGAATCACCGTGTCCGCGTCCGAGTCAAGCAGTATGCACATACATAGTATCATGCCAAGCATATGCATGCTCAGTGGGTTTTTCGGTTGGTAGCCCGGGTGTGGTGAAAGGTAGGTAGGTAGGTATGTACTTAACAACGGTTATCCCATTTGTCGCGACGCCACCCCCTCCCCAAGCGAACTTCTTTGATTATGTATATAAAAAGGGAGAGAAAAGGGAAATGAACGAGCCGGGTGGCTTCTTGATCCTTGCAAAACTCTCGATTGAATGATCTCTTCCATATATTCGAAACAGGCGCACCCAGGAGACTCCATTGAAGTGGTGCGCGACGGCATATGGGGAGTTGTTTGCACGTAGATGTGATATGAGAGCCGACCAGATATGACAGTATAAAATTAAGGCAAAGAGCAGTGAGGGGAGATAGAAAGCAAAAAAAGAAAAAAGAAAAAACCCCCGAAACTGTAATGATGTCACTATGCTTATATGATCGAATGTCTTGATGTCTAATTATACATACGAGACGCCTGGCATGGGTATTTTTGAAAGAAGGGGAAGGGAAGGCCGGCAGAAGCGGAACACCGGCCACGCGCTGCCCTACCATTCAACTCCCTCTCCGTCCATAGAGTCGTGAGTCCATACATACAGTACCAGTGTGTAACTGCGGTACCATTCACCCAGAAGAAAAAGCAAGACGCCCACGCAGGGAACGACAGGAGTGAGTCAAAATTTCACACATCCGCATCCATTCGTTTCATTTCATTTCATGTGCCCTGCTGCCAGTGTTCCAAGCTGCGAAGCGAGCGCTCGCTATGATAAGTAGGCTCTAATCCGTCCGAAAGCGGGGTGGTGTGCTCACTGATGGATGACCATGGGTCGACGGGCGGGGTGCTTCTGATGGGAAAAGTGGGGAGGGATAGATACAGATATAACCGTACCATCACCGCGCCCAGTGTCTGGGTGTGGAGGATTCAGCCCAGATAAACTATACGTATCGTGAAGTCCACGGCCGAACGGCCGTTCGCTCGCCCGTCCATTCGTATGCGTGTACGTGAAAAGAAAACAACCGAAGGACTCTTCGGAGGGAGTTCAAGCTTCTGGTGCGAGGGGGCCAGTGAAGCTGTGCCTCGCATCTGGCATCTAAACGCCACAAAGGTCTTTCCTCTTGAAGACGCCGCGCGGAAGGAAGGGAAGCAATTCGACTTGAGACCGTAACGGTAGAGCGTTGGAGCGGACAGAAAGTACATGTACGAGCTGCAACCTGCGGCAACGCGGCCTTAGCCTTAATCCCGCACGAATTCAACCACGCCGAACGAGAGCTGGGTCGATCTCCACTTGTGCTATAGCGAGCTGGGTGAAGATCAGAATCGTCAAATGAGTACCCGCACACACACATCTATCATACGCCGTTAAGAAGGCGTTGTTCCGTCCCGCAGCTAACATGCAAATCCGATCAAGAACCCATCGCATTAATGGATAGATGGATAGACAAGAAACAAATAGGCTGCAACGATGCACTCCAAGAAAAGGACACTGAGAAAGTCGAAATGAAGTGAAGCGTGTACACCACATGCGACACACGGGTAAGGTATGGATTACCTCATAACATACAGATAGGATCTAATTCTCCATGACGGCATATCATCGGATGAAAAAGCTGTGTCCCACAGCCAAGCTTGTCACCCCGGCACAGACGATGAAGCCTAGCGGGTAGCCAGATGGATTTCCGTCTACGCTGACCGACCACAACTACACGGGATGAATAAAATGTAAAAAGAAGTTGATGTATAGGGCTCACATATCCGCCCAGTATAGGCCCGACAAATCGCGCGAAACTGACAATACTTTGTGCTATTCCATTCGCGTAGCCCAGAAGATGCGGTGGTGTCACTGATACCAAGAATCACTATCATTTAGTTTCCAACAGCGAAGATGGCCACCCACTATAATTGAGAAGGATCGCAACAGCTGTATAAGAGAAGGTGATTCCTGCGAACCGCATCGCTCTGAGTCCGAAGAAGTTTAGAGTCGGGTAAACAACATCAATACATTCTCAACTCACGTGCTGAATACCAAAGCTTAAATAAAACGCAGTTTGTGAGAAGGAGGTACACTGCGGATAAATTGAATCTTACCGGCCATGAGAATAGGATTTCCGTCATCGTCTGGACTTGCCAACGGTCGATATAGAGTGACGGTAAGATAAGCAGGAATGAATAAGAGCGAGCCGATGCGGAACATCGCTAAATGTGAAAATCGACCGCGGGGAGGGCTAGAATCATAATTTTCAATAAAGTTACAAGAGTTGGCTATTAGCACAGATTTTTACCCCATGTTACTAACAATACCGATGATTAAGTCAGTAAGAGTTGTAAAAGTGAAGAGAGTTTAATGTAGTAAACTCACGGATAAAGATAGAACTGGTAAGCAATAGAGGCCAAACTCAGCAGAGCAACTATCACATAGGTAGGTTCATCAGCTTCCGTCAAAATATGCCATAAGCGCTATACTTACTTAGCTGCGCAAAATGGCCGGGATTCAGATTGAGACCTCCACTCGAATATTTGCTGATAGCAAAACCGTCACAACGACATGTCAATCAAGGCTGATAAATGAATTTAAGTAACTAAATCCCACTTACGAAACAAGATAAGACAGGAACACTTGGTCGTGTGTCGTGCTATGTAGCGCTAGAAGACCATATTGAATGATAATGGCGATAGGTAACTGTGAAAACAATGATGGCTGCGGCTGGGCGACCTCCTCAACGTGATCGACCTGGACTTCCGTTCTGGCTTGCTGATGTTCTGGCGTGGACTGTGATCTGCCTTCGTAGATAGGCATGAGCCCTTCTCCGTGCGCTTCTTCTGAGTCACCTCGTGCCGAGAAATGACCCAAGGAATCGGGGCGCTCCAACGCTCCAGGGGACCGTAAACCAGTGTGCGAGAAAATAGCAGGCACGCTCGATGAGACTCGCCTCTCGAGCGTGTCACCGGCGACCTGAGCGATGGAGGGCCGGTGCGATGGACGTCGGGGGGATCCAAGCTGCGTGCGAGCGCCACTTGTTGAGGGACGGTGTGTTATAGATGAAAGACGTCCTTGACGTGCTGGTGGTGAAACTCCAAGTGAACGAGGAGAAGGGGCAGATATGGAGGAACGGCCCGGCCGCGATGGTGATTCAACGTCGAGGAAGCCATCATCGTCTTCTTCATCATCATGGAAAGGATCTTCGTCCTCTTCCATCTCAGACTCAGACAAAAAGACATCATCATTATCGGCATTGATGGCTGCCGCAACCCACAGATCGGCAATATTTGTCACAACATTCTCGTTTGCCATGAGTAGTCGCTGTGCGAAGTTTAGCTCGCCACCTTCCTCCACTCTCGACTCCCTGCGGTCGCCGCCTGGGCCATGCACGTTGCTCATACGCCTTCGGGCAACGGTGCTTGCCAAGCTGCCACGCCTACCTGCAAGACTTTGGCTAACACTAGCAACTCTCTTCCTATAGCTTGAGCTGTATCCATAAGCCGACCCATCGGCTGGTGATGTGCGAGAGAACGTACGCAGGCGATTGTTGCTTGCCCGTCTTACCGATGTCGACAAAGGAACAGGTGGAGTTCCACCTCCTAACTCCGGGGAGTCTTCGTGATTGCCCTTCGAGAAATAACCCGAAAACTTCCTGGAAACACTATGCTTCAGACGATTTACTACTCCTGAGGGACGTTCCTCCGCTGGAATGGTCACCTCCTCGGGTATGGTGTCGATTCCGGTAATCTTCTCTACAGGTAAACGGATAGCACCTTCTCGAGGCCCGCCATCATGAGCCAGGAAGAGGGATAGGATAGCGCCTTGCAAATTTCGAATGAGTACCATAAGTACGGCGAACGTTATACGACTAACATACCTGTAAATGTGATGGAAGCAGCAATTATTGTCGGCAGCAAATACGGATACTTCACAAATAATGCAACCTTTCCGAATATACCAGGCCATTTTTTGGCAGGAGTTTCAACTACAAATCATTTACATAGTAAGTCAACATCATCGAACGACTTCCTGGAGATTACTCACAGGCGCCTCCAATAATAGCGCCCGCAACACCTCCAAACCCCCAGCAAAATCTGTCAGAAATGATGATGATCATGGTCGCACTTCCTGTAGTTATCGAGCTTACCCGAGAATAGCATACGCTCGCCCCTCGTTGCTGGGATCAGTGATTGTTACTATATTTCCACGTCCGACACCAATGGCTCCCGCAAAAACACCTTGCAGTAGACGAATAGACATTGCCTGCGCCAGCGTAGTTGATGTACCGAAGGAAAGACAGGTCAAAGAACTGCCAAGTAATGATACAAACATTACAGTTCGAATACCGTGCTTCTCAGAAATAGTAGCCTGAACGCCAATTCAGTATTGCACGTTACAAAATTGGAATTGAGTTCAACTTGCCCATAACAAAGATGTCAGAAATTGCGTGATAAAGAAACAAGAGACTAGAAAATGGTCGGTTTCGCGTCATTTTATATGTGAAGAAGGAACATACCAAGTATTCCCGTCCAGAATCCAACATCCGCCTCATCATTAAAATCCCCGAAACCTATTCCCGATCAATATGAAGGTCTTATAGTGAACAAGACATGCTACCTTTAACCATAGGTAATAAGAACGGGGTTGATACATTTGCAGACAGAAACTCTCCGAGCATTATCTAGCAGACAAGATTTATCGATAAACGCCTTCAAAAGACGAAAGGGAATAAACCTACGATAGAGAGGACAATCATAGGTAAGGGAGGTAAGGGGCTACTCAGCGTCTCATCTGATGGCGCCAAAGCACTTGGAATGGGTGGTCTCTCCAGAGCTGCCGGAGATCCTAACTCCTCATCCGCAATTCGTCTCCAAGGAGAATCTCGACTTGGCTTGGGTAGTCTGCCACTTAAAGAGAGTCTTTGACGCGTCGGTGTTGCATTATCCGCAGCAGCAGGTCCAAATGGACTGTCGAAGGGTGATTCGCCATTATCAACCACATCTTTCTGAGCCAAGGAGAATTTTCGTCTAGAATTAGGTGTAGCCATTGTGATAGAAAAAGGACATGGAAGTCAGAGTTTGAGAGAAACAAGTCCGCCAACGCCGTACCTGACTTGAGATGGTCCCCGCAGTGACGTTCGTCCCCGACGCGTATTCCCAAAAAGGCAATTTCTTCGTCAGCGGACCTATTGCCTAAGTATGGGTTCCTCCGACGGTCGCCTTCACCGGACGATGACTCGGACTCCAGGTTTTCCATCTCCTTCTCACTGTCGCCCAAAGTCGGAACTATAAGCAATGTGCAAGATATAAAGGACTCATGTGAGGTTTAACAGATGGATCTAGTGACTCTTAATACCTACAACACCTACAAAACTGAAAACTTGAACGAATGGTTGACTTTTGTTCGGTGCTTGAAGGCAATGGAGCCTCTCGGTATCCCAAATGGATCTGGTGATTCTGGTCTAATTAGATTCTCGCTTTGAGGCGGCTATCGATGAAGTGGCTGTATGGAGCTACTTCAAAATCAAGGGCCTATCTCTATAGATGCGTTGTTGCACAACCGTCGATACACTGGGCCCCCTCGTTCTGTAGTTTATACCCATCTCTACTTCGTCGCTTCGTCAACAAAACCCTGGACCGCCCATAGACTACTACACGGGAATTTAATAAAGAACGCGACAAGATGGCCGATGCAGGAGACATGCGTCTGTCGCTTTTCTTTAGTATGTGTTCAGCTACCCATCTTCAATCCTATGATCTGAAGCAGCACAGGCCTTCTATTTACTTGCATGTTAGCGAAGAGTACTTTCAGAACAATTTCTCGGACTAAACTTTCGACAGGCTGTTCGGAGTAGCGGTGGGCCAGGCAGCGTGGTACTATGCTGTATACAGGAAGGACTCGGACTGGTTGATGCTTTTTGTGAGGACGTTTACGTTTGAGCTTGCAGTTTTCTATTAATATGTGGTTCACTCTAGGTGGGAATGGTGCTGTAAGGGCTCTATTTATTCAAGCTAATTGCGAAGCTGACTGGTCGTCTTTTCAAGAATTCTAAACCTAGCACAATCCATCTTGGTGTCTTTCGCGGCATATTACTCAACACTTTCTTGGCTCCATCCTTCGTCTCTTAATATGATCACTTGGTAAATCCTCATCAATATCTTTTATAATGTGCATTAATAAACTTCACTTTCAGGAGCCTCCCGGTGAGTTTCTTGTTGCATAAGCCGAACGTTAGTTAACAACTTAGGCAACGCCACAAGTCTTCGATCGCCGTTACAGTGAGTGCAGATTTTCAAAAGGTGAAGCTTACAGTACACTGACTATAATCATATCGTCGCTACAGTATGCTTTAACTTTCACTGTGCAATGGTAAAGTATAAGATCTCTAGGGGGATATCGGCAAGTCTAATTGTTACATCTGTATTAGCTTCTTCCTCGGGAGAATTTGGATTAGTACGTTGCTACGGCTTTTCCTTGATATTTAATATTGACATCAATATCTTATCAGTGAGTCAGAAGAATAAGCTGCTAACTACATTGATTGTAAGACGGAAGTGTTACATCACAAATCATAGCTGATCTCACTCCTTCCCCAATGTAAAAAGGCCACTTTCGTCGTCCTTCAGATCAGTAAGTATTTCTTGGCTGAGAAATTTCTTTTATCCTTAGCGCCTTATGAACCTCACTCATAGCATTTGGAATGGGCGCATTCGCTACTCTGAAAATCGACTATGTATCAACTAGTCTAACCGATGGGGCAAGCGTCGAAGCCGCAGGGTACCTACTTCAAACTTGTCACTTTCTCTTTATAAGCTGCTTCTAAGCAATCATTTTGTAAGCTTGCAAATACCGATCCTCGACATAACATCGAAGACCAAGGTGCGCTGAATGGTTCTCTTCCAAACGCATGCAACATTAATTGTCGTTCGCTTACTACTAGCTTGGGATGTCGGTGCAAACGGCAAGCAGTCTTGCGGCTGATCTAGCAATCACTATCTCCTTGGTTTATTACATTAATCGAAGAAGAGCTAATGACAACTCGTACGCACCCTCCTATTCCGCAATTCACATAGCTGACAATAGTCAAAGTGCCTGGACGTCCAACTCGATCGTAAATAAGCTACTTATAATGACGATCAGCACAGGACTTCTCACGATGTGAGCTATGACTGAAATGTTAAGCCACGGCTGGTCCATTAATCATTTAACAGTCTAATCACTTTGGCGAACCTAATACTGGTAACTATTCGAACCAATCAAGTCCTATGGGACGTCACTAACGACAAGATACAGTTTCAAAGTATGGCACGATCCTACTACTGGCTCATTCCCCACGCGCTGTCCAGTAAACGTGAGTTCAAGTAAATGTTTCGGCGGAGTAGCGGTACTAATTACATTATTTCCCTTTCTATGTAAAGTCTACGTCAATTCGCTCTTCGCAACGTAAGTTTCCCCTCCTTGTCCCTTCCATCCTCTCATCTGCTCATGTGCACTAAATATCCTCAGGCTCAACTCTCGCCGATCCGTACAAGAGCTTTTCCGGAGGAACTCTCAGCTATTCCCGACACCACCAACCATTCTGACCCCTCGACCCTCCATTGCTATGCTAAATGGCGAGCAAGAGATTGCGGGGCGTAACATATGTATCGAGCATACTGGCCAACTTCTATCTTCTACTACCTTCGTTGATCGTCACACCCCTGGTATTGGCGGCAGGATAGTGAAGGACAAGTCAAAGCTACTTAGAGAAGTACCGTCTAGTGGGAGCCCAGAGGCTCCTGATGCCTCTACCTTGCCTCATGCACCCGGGTTATATCACCGACCAACTTCTCGTCCCGCAACATCTCCCATCTTGACAACAGGAAACGTCCGACTCGATACACCGCCCAAACTACCTTGGTCCACCTCTCCAGCGTCCAAGATGTGGACGCCCATTTCAGGTCACTCTATCCACTCTTCTCGCCTTTCCATGCATTACATCTCGGACAATGACAATATAACCGGAGTCTCGTCCATTGTACCAAACTTCACGCCAGTGCACAGCTCAAAAAGGATGACAGGTCGTTCTGCTGGGAGCGGGTCTACACGTTCAGGGCGAGTTTCGTCAAAATCCACTCGGTCAAAGAAATCAACGAAGTCGAGTCGAAGCGTCCCTCAGATAGGTTCGCTGAATTTCCCCTCGGAAATTCGACTCACGCTAGAATCTCGAGCTTCATCATCCGCATCGTTGCTCACTAATGGGAGCAGCCTGGCCAGGTCTGGAGGTGGCGAAGTTTTTTGATCCCAGAAGTCATTCCTAAGTTATTTCCTTCGATGGCAACGTCGACTTATTTATTCGCATATTTAATTTAGCGGCAAATGACTTAAATTCTGAAAATTATGGTGCGTAGATGCTACAAGAGTCACAGGATGCATATCTTACCATTTTTCCATCATTAGATTGAAATGTGCCAAAATAGTCATGATCAAGTTCAATGGAGGCATGTAAAGCTCCAACAGATCGACTAATGGAAACAGCCATCAATATCTGAACTTTGAAGATATACTGTGCACACTTTACTGAAGCTCATGATCGAATACTATGAAAAATTTAACCTTTGTTGAACGATTTCGGGAGATCGGACCGCACGAAATACTTCCGACCGAACTTGCTTCGGAAGTCGTTGCGTTCGTTTCTCATATCATACCAAACCGCTTTACCGCCGAGCGCTGACTGTTGGGCTCACAGGAAGACACACAGTGTAGAACATCAATTGCCGGTGCTATCGTGCTTATAGATGTCGTACCTAGCGGCAGCCCGTACGAGAATCAGCTGCAGTTACATACGCAACCCTGTGTCAGGACCGCGCGGATAACTCATTTTAATGCAGATGATGGAAATTTTGCTAGACACATGCAACTTTTCGAGACCATCCGCTGCGGTGAGTTGAAGAAGAGAACGGGGGACTTCTGCTATGTCCTTCGCATGACACATATGTCTCTTCTATGATCTCAGGAAAGAGAAAAAAAGCTTCCGCCTCGGAATACTCGGACCGCGATCTGCGAATTTCAGTCTTCGCAACTTCAAACTTGTATTCTACTTTGCGTGATACGTCGTAACTGAACAATTAGATAGGCCCCACATAACAAGATTCCTTCCTGTTTAAATCTTATTGATTGTCCTTTCTGAGAGACGGAATTGATAGCATATTTACCAGCTTTGGCTAGTTATTGATAGTGTTGATCTTGTTCCTTAATTACTGTGAGAGACGCGAAGAAGAAATATCTCTTTGGTGTGCAATGAGGCAGTTCAAGACATCGAAAAGCGGATTACACCTTCCTTGGATCCTGCTTGTTGACGAAGAGGGTGGTCAGAGTTACGATAGTCTCGGATGTTCCCGAGATAATTTAGACGCTCAATTGATTGAAGCTTACTATGTAATGAAAACTTAATATTATCACATGTGAACGGGCAGGCACTTTATCTAGGACGGAAAGTAGCTGCAGGACTTAATTACAACAACGTCTTCTCTCCTCCCACCACCACCCCCATCTTTCTCCGCAATGGCGACAGAAGTACAGACAGTACCGGCAGCATCGACGTCGACCATGGTCACCCCTCAGCTCACTGTGCTCACCCGCGTGGCGAGCATCCCTCTGATCAGCGACTCGCTGGCGGCAGTGCATTCCACACTCACTACCAATGCATACACCAAAACGCCCTACTCCGCAGCTCAGGCGCTAGGCACAAAGGCTTATCGGGTATCCGAGCCTTTACAGGCACGCCTAGGTCCTGTGATTGTTCGTGCAGACGGACTTGCGAACAAGGCGGTGGATGTTGTCGAGAACAGGTATCCATACCCTTTCCACACCCCGACGGGAGAAATCTACGGCGCTCTCAAGCAGCATGGTGACCATGCTTACGGAGTGGCGAACAAAACCATCGACGATAAAGTCCGGACACCCGCATTTGGTATTGCACAGGGCATTGACCAGGTAAGCTTCTAGCGTTATCTATCATTCTGCTTGTTCTCAATTGAATTGTTTTACAGAAGTTTACACCTGTTGTAGATCGCTTCGAGGTCGTAGTCAAGAAACTGAACGGCCAAGCTGTCGATAACGATGCGCCCGGCCCAGATACCCCTGCTGCCGATTCACCAAAGGACAAATTCCAGTATCAACGCGCTTATCGCCTTTCCATTGACCTCAAGGATTATATGTATGGCTACACAAGCGAGCAGATCAAGCAGATCCAGGAGCATAACGTGCTTGTGTGAGTTGCATATCTATCTCAACCGCTCAAAACGTTTTTACTGACTGTATGCTACATGCTTAGACAACGCGTCACCGCGACTGCTCACAACGTCTCTGCTGCTCTATCTACGTCCTATGGTGCAGCCTCTGCTCGAATTCACGCGCTTTCTGACACCATGCTTCAAGAGCTCCATTCCCTCCAGGCATCCGCCGCGGCCCTTCCCGCTCAGGCTCAGGCATCGCTACAAGGTCTATCGGAGCGGGTCGGTACAGTTATCCGGAAGGTGAAGGAAGCTGCTGGTGCAGACGCTCCGATATCTGACAAGCTTGTCATACTTCGTACCGCTGTGGAAGAACAAGTGAACCCACTTCTGGAGACCGCGACCGCAACCGTTCAGGGCGTAGTCAACGCCGCGAAAGGCAAGGTTGACGAGGTGAAGCCGACGGAGTCTCCTGCACCTACGAATGGCGCGACGATCAACGGCAATGGAACAACAAACGGCAATGGCATAGCCCACTGAGTTGTGTGTATAGTATACCATATATTTTCTTAGATTGCATTTCCTCTCGGTGTAGTTTGTGTATTCTTCTCCCCAGTTTTGATTAGTGTTCTCTTTGATGGTCGATCTTTTATGCCTTCACGACTATGCCTTCACGACTACCGCCCCTCTCATTATGATCATTACTAGCTCTTATCCCGACTCCTTAGATCGATCCATAGATTATTATTATAAAACATGATTCATATGAAAAACTCATGAAAGCGAGAGATGATCAAAAATAAACGCATAGTTATCACTACCTAACGCCCTCTGTCCGTAAATCATTATCGGGGCTGTCAGCCACCGACTTTTGTTCATTCATCCGGATTTCGATGACACTGCCCGGCTCCAGCATCGCAAGCTTTTCATCGAAAACTTTCTCTCCACCCTCACCATCCTCGTCTTCCAGCGGTTCCTCGATAACGGCGCCCTGCTCGCGCAAGGCCAGCCATGTGTTCTCAACGACCTGCGGAAACAAAGATGAAATGAGTATAAGATATATCAGCAACCCAGCTCTACAAGCGATGCCATAAAGGGAACATAGAAGTGTTGGCAACTCAGATTTGGCACAGACACAGCATTGGAAAATAGAGTAGACGAGGAAACAGCATGTGATCCAGTACGAAGGCGCATGAATTGCGCGAACGAAAGCAAACGTCGTAATTTGCGAATCGCTGAAAGTCGCCATGCAGGCGATTCAATTGCGCTCGGCGTCGGGCAACGGCAATTGCGGTTCGCCAAGTGTTTGGGATTGACTGTAGATGAGGTACAGAGATGCTCGAACAAACACGTGAAATCCACAATGAATTGTTCGGTATGGTCGGTACGGATAACCAGAATGCAAATTGGATGCAAAGTGGAGTATGGGAGCAACGAAGCAGGCGAAAGGGCAAACTGCCGGTCTAGAGTGGAAAGACGTACCTCGAGGTTCTGCCCAGAACTAATAGCCTTAATGATCTGGCCCTCGTGGCTTGCGTGCAGCGTTCGTCGTAAGGACCGCGTGAGGAAAGAGGACATTGCGCTGACTGGCCAGTCGGATGGAACGAGTTGAATGACCTGTGAGTGTCGCAATTGATGTGGATCAAGAGGATAGCGAATGAGTAAGTGGACGCTAAACACATGAAATTGTTTGGGTAGCAACGTACGTCGACGACATCAAGGTTCACCGCTTGGGCATTGAGCAGACGTGCTGTTCGATCCATTGTCGATTCCCTGATGAATTTTGTTCAATTACATATAACGCTTTATAAGTATTCAAAGGAGTGCCGCACCCTCCGCTCATATACACCCTTAGAAGTACTTTCAATAGTTCACGTTTCGTGCTCTCATCAGTGACTTTCGTACGTATGCTTGCGGTTGACATGGTAGAACCAGCCGTCGACCCTGTCCCTAAGCCGGGTGCAACGCCGGTAACTAACGATGCCCATCGTTGCAGTCCACATCGTTCTCCAATCGACCAAGCCACCTTGCTAGGAATCACGTCGCCTCCCAACGTACAATACGCCTCAGCTGTAGTGTGGTCATGCATTTCATGCACAAGAGTAGAAATTGCTTCTTCATGTCTACCAAGCTGTTTTATAGCAAATTAATGACACGTATACTCAAATTTTAAATGAGATATACCTTTCCCGACAGAAGAGCCAACTCAAGTCGCAGAATCTTTTTATATTCTTGTATTCGTTCTAGAATATGTTCGGCGTCGTACAGACTAGAACCTTGCAAGAACAAAGCAGTTTTCAGCCTAACGTCTCTGCTATTTGATTGCGGTGTCGTTGATGCAAAATATGAGAAAAAAGGTGAGTCATTGGGACTTGATGCATACGACGAAGCTGAATTTAGGATCAGTGGCCTATTTTTACAAGCACTTGAACGTAGCGAACCTTTGGCACGCCAGAGCTTTGATGTTGTCTGGTCGGCAACGCATTCTGAAAGTTGGTCCACATAGACATCCGCTAGTTGGTCATGCAGAGAAGGGTTCTAAAAAGAATTTAACATTCCTTTGAATGAATGAATGGGATGGTATTCTATTGAACCCACCTGATTACGCTTTTGTAAAACAAGATATTCAAGATACTTTGTTCCCGCAAGCGGATTGGCCGCCTTAATCTCCTCCAGCAAGCCCAGCTCGTCGGCTTTGGAAGTACGCTTCGAGTCACGCGATATAAGCAGCTGCAAAACTGTTTGAGCAACTTTTCAAGTCATTCGCTGAGAATAGCCTACTTTCAAGCCTAGATCAGCGTCCTTCGCTGTAAGCCATAATCCCCATCGCTGGATGAGAGCTCTGTTCGACGTCTTCTTGAGAAGGTCCACCATATTCGATAGCGGATCTTTGACATCTTCGTCCGTCCAGACACCATCTGCGATCCTGATGCACGGCCAACGATTATTCACCTATACAGATTTGATTGCTTGTAAACGTACTTTGACCAAGCCTCTAAGAGCTTATCCTCTTTCGCAGCCCTTGCGTAGAGTTTACAAAGAGCGTTATATTGGCCATTTTTCGCAAGCGGCTCCTCTACTTCGGTCAAGACGATGTCGTTCGGACCATCTATGAGTGAATACAATTCCGCAGTGTCTTCTGATTCAGCCAGAATCTTCGCAAGGACGGTGTCGATAACCTTCAACATGAATGTCATCAGTAGCCTCGTTCGGGGCTGACAATGTCAGACATACGCACTGCATTAATGGACGTATTCTGTGGTGCGTTAGACATCCCATTTAAGAGGCGACGTGTCCTCATCTTTCGCAAATATGACGCTAGCATATCTCGAGCTGTAGCGCACAATACTCGTCTCAGCTCGGCGGTGGGCGGTGCGGTTCGTGTATCGGGTTGCATATAGGGCGAATAGTTTCGTACTATGTTGGCCACGACTGCCATCAGTCACAGCGCCCGAAAGTGAGCGAAGCAGGCGTCGGGGCATGTTTTGTGGATACAAGAAAATGCGGATGGGAGTGGAGGTGTAGAATGAGTGACTTACCGATTTCTTCAATTGAATCTTCCTTTGGTAGATGTTCGGCGACTCCTGCGAACATATCGACTACAGGTGTTGCCTTGAGGAGATCACCACGGAGGTCGGGGAAGAATCGAACGAGTAAGCGAGGATCAAGCTCTCCCGCAAGCAGATGACGACCCGCATCCTCAAAAAGTGTCTCTTCCAAACATCGGAAACCGACTCGCTGATAAACGTAATGAACCTCTTCAGAAAGGTCCTCGTCCGTCCCTCCTCGACTTGCGAGAAGTTTACGTTGATTCTGATCGGCAAGATCGGCGGCGTCTTCTAGACGATGGCTCTCAAGGAGAGCTTCGGCCTGAGAGATGAGCGTAGAGGGTAAAAGAGTAGAAATGCTGTTGCTGGACAATACGAGAGCGTTTGAACGAGGGAAAAGCGGTGGTCGAGCTAGAGATTTGGAGGATCGCAATGGAGGTGTTAGGCCAGAGCCGGATGGTTCATCAGATTGTTCCGATGTTAGTGGAATGGGAACAAGTTTAAGCTTCTCCGTCCGATGAGTTGAAGGAACAAGGAAACCAGAGAAACATGTCACGAGGGATTGAGGATCCGAGCCGCTCGGCGGGGTGGGAGAGGTGCTTGCTGGTGCAGATATTGATAGAGAAATGACTTGAACAATCGCTTGTGTCTCAAGGTTATGTATTTCGACCGTCTTGTTAGGCAGCAAAGCAGCAGCATGGGGGTAGTCAACACCTACGGAAGGTAGAGATTATGTTAAAGCAAATTCTGGTAAACGAGGGGAATAGACTCACACGCGGAGTGCGGATAACTTGGCCACTCTAGCGTTCCCCGCACAGGATCCCCGTTACCATTCACAAATACGCCCATCGTCGTCTGACCCATGGAACTCAGAAGTAGGAACTCATCCTCGCCGACAACAGCGATTACAGGTTTAATAGGCGAAGGATTTGGGTCTTCGCTGGGAGCTTGTTCGATGGGCAGGAGGCCAAAGGATGCGGCAGCGGCCAAATCTACCATGCTGTAGGTCTCTCCATCCGCCGCGCAGAGGTGACGACCGGTTCGCCGAGCGTACCTTAACCCTTGCGCGTTTGGCAGTTCCTGTAGTGATGCAAGATAAGTTAACATACTTTATGAGATACCAACTACTTACGCGTTGTAATACAAGTCTCTCCTTTAAGCTATATAAATGAATTGCGGTTCGTTTGATGACGCAGAATTCAACTGCCTTGACACTCTGATTCGAATATGGATCCGATGCAGATGGAGACGGAAGTCTCATTGCTTGCTCGTCGACTGCAAATGAGATTACATTTCGTATGGGACGAATTATTTGGGACGGAAGGGGGTCCAATGATGGGATAACGTAGAAGTGTATTTGATGATCTGCAAAGAAGGTTGTACGTCTTCTTTATGTGGAACACAAATAACGCACCACTCAGAATTAGGGCGCGAGATATACTTGGTAGTAACGCAATCTCGTCGACAGCTTTGTTTGTTGGAAGAGTCTGCCTAGAGAGAAGCGTATATGATTCTGGCTTTGGAATGTTAAACGATGGCATGCGGAAAGTTCTGCAGATTACTTACCGAGCCCTGACTGTTTGCCTGAAGTGCATATCGAAGAAGCGTTCCATCGGAGCAGCCAACGTAGATTTCTGACCCTAAAGAGGAGTCAGCTCAGAACATATCATGAAGGTTTGTCCGCAAGTATTCACCCGTTGCTTGAGCGCAAGTCACTTCTGGGTTCGACGTGTCCGTTCTCGATGTTCGCCCTATTCCTGCGTTTATATAACCTTTTAGCATATCAATAACACGACCTTTCGAGTTCTCCTACCGAAACCTGAGTCTGGTACATCATTGTCGAAGACAAGAGGTATTAGCTGCTGAAGTTGATATGGCGGAACATCCAGAGCATCAACGGAAGAGAAAGCCATATTCACGACTTAAAGTTAAGTTTTATGAAAGCTAGCACATTTGTCAAAAGGTCCTTGGCATGAGTACTACTTCAAGAGCTGTACAAGTGGAAGACGTTCGAACTTCGTATAATCCGAGAGTCACTTGAAGGCAGAGGACCGTGAAGGATGAAGGGATGTCACTGGCTGCCAATAATTACTAGTACGAGGAAAGAAGTTCCCACGATTGCTACGCTGTATCACGACACTGGCACATAAAAACTGTTATCATTCTCCCTTGATCGTTTCTGGGGGAAGTAGAGGAAGTGGAGGACTTCTCTCTGGCTGTCATCGGTGGCTACATACCTCAGATCCTCACTAGATGTAAGACCATCCAAAGCTTCACAGACAATGATGGCTAGTAGTGCTGGACTTGTTGAACTCCCAGAAGAAATCTTGGAGGCAATCATCCGAATGGCTACGGCCGGTCCTGCCTTTGCATCTTATCGCGACCCAGATATCGAGTTTGGCTGGCCCCATACTATGCGTATCGTGCGCGAATTTCGAGAGTCACTCACCATCAAGCGCTCAGTTGTTCTAGTCTGTCGAGTTTTTTGGCGTATCGGGATACCTTTATTATTCGATACTATACTCCTGGAGGATGTCGGAAGATCAAAGGCCTTAGCTGACGCTTTATCCGCTCGATCAAGTCGTAATGACCACCATACGAACCTCTCTCCCGAGCCAGTGACCATAGCGACAAAGCTCCCCGACCATTGCATCTCCTACCACGTCAAAACCATTGTTGTCCTTCCTTGTTCATTGCGAGACGTAGCGGATGTATTCATCTTTTCGCGGGCATACAAATCGATTCTCGGACTCTGCCCGTTGCTTCAGCGCATTATCATAAGAAACCCAATAACAAACTCACCCTCGGTGCATCTCGGTTGGGGCATACGTGGGCCATCATTTATACAAGCAACGCCTCTCACAGTGGCACATCTTGATATCCAACCCGCCACCGACCTTACTTGGGAACCTGTATATTTGAAAGAGACCTTAGCGGCTCCTCATCTGCGCTCTCTTCGCATCGCCGGGACAGCGAGAGACAACTTTGATAGGACGTCATACGACTTTCCCTCCTTGTCGCATTTATTTATTGACAATACATCAATAAGCTTTGCTCGACTGCTTCCTCTCTGGAAAATGGACAGTCTTACACATCTATACTTAGCCAACGTAGTGGCGGATTCGGAGGAGGCCACAGAATTCTGGATATTAAAGAAGCCATCGATCACGCTATTGCATTTTGGACACGCGTCATGTATAACGCATGCCCTCGCATGCGTCATTCTCAACGGTGTACCGAACCTCCAAGCTCTGGAGTACTTTCATCACCGGAAAGTGTCTCCTATATGGAAGAGGAGTCTTCTACCTCAATCGTTTGAAAGGGCCATTATAGCTGTGGGAGACACATTTCTACAAGGCCGGATGGATTATCTGCGCCTTGCGGAACAATTGCACGAGTTCCAGTATCCTCCTCTACCCATGTCGACAGGGCCTCCCATCGTGCTTCTGGGCACTATACTCACAGCGGACAACAGAGAGTTCAAGCTTAAGCGTACTCTGGAGACGTTCCGTAACAAGCCGCGCGTGGAAGTTAAACACCCAAAGTTTTCAATCAAGTAACTGGACTGTAGGAGCCATGCAATTACGCGTCTCAATTGTGTTCTGAAGCCACGTTCATTGCAACATAGCTGATATCGCAGTTGTTACAGTCGACCGCATTGTTTCACGCTGGGAGCTCACAACTAGCTGCACCAGACCATGGGCCAATGCGCCCCGCGATTCCAGTCAAAGCTCCTTAAACCTACGGCCATTACAACGGACTAGCCTTTTCCCGGAGAAATTAATGCACCACTGGTGCTTATAACGCCCCGAGGGGCCTGCATTGCGCAGGCATAACCCGAGACCACCTCGGGGCGTTACGGTAAAGGGGGATAAAATGAAATTATTAAGGCTTCACTGCCATCCGCACCGCTGTCCTCAGCTGCAGCGTGCTTCGCCCGGGCGTTCGCCCGTGCTCGCACGCTTGCGCTCGGACACCAGTGCCTGCGGCGGACTTCAAGTTGCACAATGTAAGCACCTAATAGGCTAAACAGCGAAACTTAAAGTCATAGAATATTCATAATTATCAAAGGTAGAGTACTAAAGGGCACTGTACCCTCTAAATTTTTAATTGCCATGCGAGAACTGCCAATTTTGCCCTCAGACTGTGAATATTTTACCTTTTCCCTCAGGCTCTCTTTACATTCAAGTTGCTGCCGCTTCAAGTTGAAGTTGTAGTGACCTTCACGTGAACTTTCCCATTTTTTTTGTCTCTGCCAGCCGGCCCAGAGGAATATGCAGCTTTCAGTTTCAATCACTCAAGACTCGGATCACACAAGTACAATGAGGAGGATGGCATTCATTGGATGCACCCCGCAAAAATAGAAAAAAATTATCCTTCCCATTGAAGGGAGGATGTGGATAAAAAACATGTCATGGGGGGATAACCAGCACCCGAGTTTACACCGGGTTGGGTCTTGCTGAACACGAAAAATTTCCGGTAGCAAGTGTCGGACTCGCCCGACCACCATCCAGAATCCTAATTCTACCTAATTCTACGCATGTTTTCCCGTCGCAAAGACCGCCGCCCATTGAGGACAGACAGCATGCAGACACGGCCTGGGTATACAGGGTGGCCGTTGAGCTCGTCATCCCAGCGGCCGTCCGAAGACATACATAACTGATTCTAAACGCATGTTTACCCGCCAGAGAGACCGCATCCCCCAGAAGGTTCAGCACTCTGCATTTCCACGAAACCGGGAATGCAGACGCGGCTTGGGAATACGAGGTGACCGTCGATCGAGTACGTTTCCCTGCCTAACGTAGGGGACCGACGGCCGTCTTCCGTCACGCTTTCCGCGGAGCAGAGGATGGCATATCTGCGACCATGACGGCGTACATGCATGACGTGCACGGTGGCTGAAGTACCCAGGAGATGATATGGACAGGCCCCGGGAGAAGACGAGGAAACCGATGTCAAGAGTGGTGCTGAGACACGGTGGAACGACTACCCGTCGAAGGGGTCCATGCTGGCGGAAGAAGTTGACGGTGGTAGAGGTAGGAGGTCAAGCGGAGGTTGTGCTTCGACGCCCAGCCATCGACTCCTTTATACCATCTGAGTTTGTGGCGAACAAACAGATGCTTTGGGCTTGTTATTTTGTTCTGGACGGGTGTGGTGCAGTGCACATCCAGGTCGGATGAGAACGGATAATCGCCGGTGCTAGCCACCTATGCGTCAGTCGTCCAGCCTAAATCCAATTCGAGAGGGAGGTCCGACTCACCAGAAGCCGGCAGTGATACCACAGACAGTAGTGTGTAACACACTCGATTTTAACCAGGCAAATATTGCGTTCCGTCAACTCTTGATCAGGTTGGCTTCTATTGGCTTCCGATAGTCCAATTCGTACAACATATTCTCCGCCTATTCGTAAACGACGCTCACCGTGACGATGTCGCGGTGTGATATATCTACAGGGCATCATAATCAGAATAGTTATAATGAAGGGAGAGCCATCATTGTCCAGGCCCGATCACTCACTTCGAGCAAACCAGATGATCACAAGGAAAAGAAAAGAAAACTGGTCTTCACTTCCTAACTCATGATTGATAGGAAGCACTACTTCAATAGACCGGGCTTTCTCGAGAGGAGGCTGAGGATGGCGTATATCAATGTGGGCGTGGTGATAGAACAAAATACAGTATGTTGTCGCAAGTTGGGTTTGAGCAAGTAATCGGTAAGTGAATCACCATTGTACCCACGGTGGACTGAAAAGCACTTGCAGCCTCCACGCAAGAGAGACTGAGTTCCACAGACATTTGACCCGAGCGGAACGCGGCACCGCAGTCAAAAGCCTACCAGTTTATGTCAACGCTCGGAAAGCACTGGCATCAAAATTTGAAACACTCACTAACACCGAAGCTTTGTAACGAGCCCGAGTTGAATATCTTCACTACGCTTCCCGCCCTTAGCTTAAGTGCAGTCGCCGACCAGTGATATAGCGACGAGCACCATGTCTGTCAACGTTAAACGGAATAGAGTATCCAAATAAACAGGAGAGAGTATTGAACAAGAGCGAAGCTGCTGCTGAAACAAATCAAGACTTTCAGTTTCACGTTCATGTACGAACTTTGCAAAGCCTTACTCGCAACATGAAATAGAGTTGTCGTAGCAATGTTTAGGTGGTGTGCGCTCCGCTGTGAAGACGTAGGATATGCCACAAAAAGGGAAAAAAGATTAGGCAGACGCAAGCGTGAGAAAAGTCACGTGCAGTTTCAGCTTTTGCTTGTAAACTGGCGTTTCATTTAGCACGATATAACCCTCTACCCTTACGGGTCTCGGGAACAAGCAGGGAGGGGCTGCGGTTGCACTCACAGCAGAGCCCGCTACCCGGTGTTGAAAGTGTTGTTGTGAGTGTAAAACAGAATATATATATATATTTTTACATACAATACAGATCAAATGCAGTGATATTACTACAACCACCATTCTTGCCATCCGAGCTATTGTCAAGAAGAACAGTTGACTGGGCAGGCTTGTTGATTACAAGCAAGAATCAGAGCAGCTCCGGATGATGCTGGGTCTTCGTCAGGCCAGGCGGGGGCGACACGCGCTCACTTGGCGGTGGCGTGATCCTAACCATCAACGGAGCTGAGCAGGTGTTCGTGGTCATGAACGTGTTACTCCCCGCTTTACGACGCCAGTTGAGAGAAACATTGCTCTTACTGACAGGCATTATGGAGTTGCCAATACTAACACTTGCCAATCCGGCTGTTCCCAGAGCAGAACACTAGAAATAACAGTAGTGATGGCGTAATTCGGTGTAACTGGCGTATTGCATCTTCTTCCTCAAGGTGAGCGCCCATGCGAAATGTCGTGACGTTGGGGTTGAGTCTGCCTCCAAATTTTCCACCCAAAGATGCGGTCATCAAGACTTGCGGCTCTTCATGAGCTGGCTTGCTATTAAGATGAAGCTGTGCCTTCAATTGTTCAGCTTGAAAAGCACAACAAGCCTGGATCACCTGAAGTCGCATGATCTCCATCTGCATCATCTGCATTCGAAAGGCTTGAGCTTGAGCTTGCACCTGCGCCTAAGCATACATTTGATTGAGAGATCCACGACGGCAGCAGCCATGGGCATCTCCTGGCGCGGGAACAAGGTGAACAGTCAGGGAAGGTCGAAGGACAGGTGTAAATGGACAGAGATGAACGAAGGAGAGGAACGTCTTCTTAATCATCGTCCTCGATGAGAAAATCCCAGGTCCATGTCGATATAGGCGGCGGCCTACGCTCGGGACCACCAAATACTTTGCACTATACATCACGTTTCTGGTGCATTTCTAGTGCCTTCCACACACGGAACGTTTTGTTGCCGCCGGTGGCGATTGCTGTCTAATCGTTGTTCCAGCTCTCGGGACGCCGCGGTTCATGGCCGTGTTGGGGGACACCTTTTCCACAAACACAGCAGAGAATGACACCTTCGCGGAAGGCGATGAGGAAGAGTATGTGATATACCCTCGAAGTTGGACGGCACCCAAACAGTCACATCGGAGGTCCCACCAACGATCTCCAGGTGAAATGGTCTATTAAGTGCATATCTGCAAGCTTTGACACTTATAGGCTCTCTTTCGCTACCGACGAACATGCTAATGCAATGATCCTCCGGCTGATGTCTCGGCCCTGTGAAGTGAAATTTCAAGGCTCAAATCGATGGGCGCAGACTCCGTGTAGCCTTCGAAGTCCTATTCCTCTGCAGCCCGATGTCAATTTATGTGAGCCTGGAAGGAGCACGAGGATATGTATCCGTGGTACGTCTATCAGCCATCCTGTTCGAAGGAGAAGAAAGGGAAGGACAAAGGTGACGAGGATGAGGGCGACAAGGGTTCAATCATGGGAGGAAAGAGTGGAAAGAGCAAGAGGGAGGGAAAGGAGAAGGAGAGGAAAAAGGAGAGGAAAAAGGAGCGCAAGGAACGTCGCGAGAAATCCCACTCTCGGGTACGCTCGTTGCATGGACTTGGCCAGCGGGGCCGCAACCAGTCCACCTTCTCTACAACGTCAACTGTGTCTTCTTGCAGCACTGTAGACTCCGACAACTTTGACTCCGGATCTGAGGTATTCGCGGGCCAGTACCGTGCCTTCCGGAATGAGATGGACATGGGAGACCTTTACTTCGAGATGACCGACTCGGAGAGCAGCGCCTCCCTCAGCATGGCGCTCCCACCTGGTCTTTCGATGTCCCAGCAGTTTCAGCTGAGCACACAGAACCCAATGACGCAGTTTGTCGGACAGGGCCACCACGGACATGGACATGGCCACTCTCTGTCTGCGCAGATCCCTGCGCAACAGATTCACCACCTCGGGCCCCCTCTGTCCTTCGTCCTCCCGCAGAACCGTCGGTCAACATTTGCACCTGGTGCACCCACGCCTCCGCCCCAGCCGAATTCCTACTCTTCCATCAAGCTCCCACAGCTCCTTTCGACAAACGCCTCGGAGTCGAACTCGCAAGTCACCAGTCAGTCATCGCAGGATGCGACTCGGGTGCAACAGCAGAGCTCCGGGATGCTTGCGCCTCCTGCAGATATGACGTCCTCTGCATCCTCGCCCGAGTCGCCCGAAGATGGCGTCAGCCGGGAGCAGCAAACACGCCCCGCATACCAGTTCCCGCCGAACAGCATGGGACAAGTGAACTTCGCCAACCTTTCTGGACAGGAACCAACATACTCGAATGCTAACGGCGATGTTCTTGTAAGTGCTCAAACATTTGAGGATAGCGTGCTCCAGACTCACCAGCATACGCAGTCGAACCATATGTACTCAATGTATGATCAGCAAAGAGAGTCAATGGCGGCTAGACCCGCTTGCCCTTGCGCGCTCACGCAGCTCTCCATCCCTCATACGTCTTCTGTTGGTGGAGCATTCAGCGGTCCAGCGCACGACCAGACAATTCAGCAGCTCACCTTGCCGTTGTCTGCAACTGAGCAAGTGATAGAAGCATGCGCCGTAGATCGAATTGTGGAAGCATCAAGAGAAGACAGCTGTGTATCACTTTGTTCGCTGGATGCTAGCACCACAGAGTTCGAGCCTTCCGGGATATCATTGAGGGAATGGCTAGTCTCGTGTCGTTCCAGGTCACAGAAGGCTGGACTAGGTGTAATCTATATATCTGTGGACTGTCGGGCAGAGCCTTGACCACAGTAGGACACGTGAATAAATGGGAGTTCTATAATGGGAAAGGCGACGTACGGGCTTGTGGGTTCGTTTCCCTCCTCTGAGAATACCACTTAAAGACATTCAGCCAACATTGTTCCGCAGCCTCAGTGCCCTCAACGAGTTCAGTCAATGCGAGATAAGTCATGCGCAGTTGCAGGGCGTGCTCGAATAACTCCCGATCTGACGGTGCTGGATGGTCTGAAAGGAGATGCTGCAGAAGGAAGCTGATGGTCCGTCAATTCTATTAACGTTCTTGAAGCGGCGGTGTCAGAAAGCAGTGTAGTTCCCGCATCTCCTCGGCATACACTCGAGCCTCAACATCATCTGCAATGTCCAGCGAAGCCTCTAACACCACTCGGGCTTTCTTCCATTCACCGAGTTTTGCTTCCAACAATGCGAGTAGATGCCAGTGACGTACGTCCATATGCTCGTCTTCGCGGAGTTGGGTATAGTTGGATCGAACTCATGAACAAGTCCGTGTCGATGGTATTTGGTCTAATACTGTCTTAGAATGCGTGTAATTCAAGGTAATATGAGTTCGTACCTCTGCCAGCAAGAACCGACTTGCTGCAGATACCGCCCCATAGAGCCAGTCTCCCTCGCCTTCTTTACGACTTGCACGTAGAAGTGAAAGACATGCCTTGCTAAATCATTGTCGCTAGAGACATGTACTGTAGTCAGTCGGCGGAAAACCTGAGGTGAATTGAACGTCGAGCGAGTGATCAAGAAGCTTCGAGAACATCTTCCTTAATAGGAAGGTTTAACTTATAAGGCAAGTGCACGTGACATTTTGACTTTTGGCAGGGAATTTGTACGTTTACTACTGTACCAATTCGAATAGTTTTATAACTAGATGTGACTGTGACACCTGGATTAAGTTGTATAATTCTATACTGAGCAAGAATCGATGTGACACAGTGCAAATATTCTATATAGTATTCTCACGCGCCACCAGCATGGCAGCTTATTTGGGAAGCCCATTGCCACGTACATAGTGTTGCACAAAAGCTCGGTTCGCGCGCGAACCGAGCTGCTGACTAAACACACCAGTTGTCTCACACTCATCCCCAGAAATCTGGTTTGTTGCTGACGTCGTTTTTTTCCCTTTCCCTCCCATTTCTCATGTACATGCTGAGAGTATAGGGATAGCAAGGTGGCCAAGCAGAGCACTTTTGTGCTTATAAACTAGGCTTTGAACCCGACGTTTGCTTGGCCATTGACCGTTGAGTTCGTCCCGGACACGCGGTTTTGCTATCCTTAAACAATCTTCATGTCGCATTGGGATCTCTCTCTCTCTCTCTCTCTTTATCACACACACAGGCCTTACGAAGGCAATTCATAGTTCAAGGTATGTTCTCTTGTGCTTGAAAGAGGTTTACTCTTTATTGACCATTCTGCTTGCTTTTGTAGGCTACGCAATGGGGTAAAGCAACCTCCTGACATGCGTCTCTGATTGCGCCACGGTGGCAGTGCAAGCGGTTGGTTGTGCAAGCATGTAAGTATATTCTCTAAAGATTCTACAATGCTCGGATACTCATTACCGTTCACTTTGGGCTTCAGGCAAGATCTTCCATGCGTGTGCGAGCCGCAATGTTTTCTCTCTGCCGTAGCGACATGCTTCAATCTTACCTGCGATACGACGGATGCGAATACCGGTAGTCAGTTAATCAAGGCAGAATGTGCTGCGTGTACGTAGAGCTATTTGCCTGTTCTCCTTTCAACTCGCTGAATCTAAAAATTAGTCTCGTCATCCTCCGTGACCCTTTCCACTTCTACGACTGCGCCTGGGACAACCACGGACGCCACGGCCCACACTAGCACGAGCACGAGCACAACCCGCTCTTTCACAACTACGTTGACTAGTACCGTCAGCTCACCCTCCCCTACATCCATATCTTCGGCCACAACAGTTGTGACTTCTTCCACAAAAACCGTCTCAACAACGACGGTCGGGACCTCTTCCTCGTCGACGTCTACCGCCTCGATCTCGACTTCCATTTCGACTTCGGGTGCGACGTCTATCGCTGGTTCCACCTTGACAATCCCTCCGGCGACTCTCGTCAGGCGTCCTGAGCTCTCCGAGCTTTGCAACGACGGTGACGAGCACCCGCCCGGTTGCGTCGGAGACAACCACCCCATCATCGGCGGCTATGTCGATGAGGATGCCGAGGACGGATGCTTTGCTAGGTAGCGCTTGCGTGGCTGTATTTGGTGTAATTTGGGGCGCTGCAATGGTGCTGTGAAATATGGGAACGTTCTGCTATGTTCCCAGAGAAACAACATTCTCACCAGCACCACCTGCTGCCGAGGACGCTAGCGACAATGCTGGTGAACCCGTTAATTCATCTGTCTTCAAGAGGCTCGAGGCTTCTCGACGGACGCATGACCTCGCACGTATTCTCTCTGAGGTGATGAACTTGCGCACGTCCCATCCGACCCCGAATTTGCGCGAAGATAACATGGCACTCGGCATGCTCCATCCATCTCGTGCTCCTAGAGAACCAATCACCGTTATGCTAGAGACCTACAATGAGATGCTCACTTGCTCTATTTTGTCGACAGCTAGAGCGTAGGCGTGGTTGTGTTCTCTGTGCTGGTCAGCACATCCCCGTACGCCCTCCACCATCCTGAATTGAATGACAATAGTCCAATCCTTCCACGCGGCCTTGACCCTATGCCATCCTACGAGTTAAACTTGGCTGACAGCAATCATAGTACCCGGCAGCTAGCAAGGCTCGGAAAGCACTGTCGCATGAAGAGTTGTACGGGGCTTGACACTCCCTCAATCCTACCAGCACCCGATTTTTCTCGAGATAAGCGGGAGAAGCGAAGGGATTGAATATGTCTGAAAAAAGGAAAGAGACTGAAGGCCAAACCCAGAGAGCAAGAGGAGAAAGAGTGTAAGGTCGAGAAGAGAAACGTACTGCAGAGAAAGCGGAAAAGCAAAGGACTTATAGAGAGAACAGCTTGCACATTTTGTATACTTTACTAATAGCATATGAACATATGAAAAGTTATCTATCATTGACATTGTCAGGTGTTCGCATTACATTTTGAAGTGTTCTGTGGCATGATTCTCTTTGTCTGCATGGCATGTGTTCCATTGCGGGGACAGCAGATGATTTCTAAATTTGGACATCAACTGAAATTTTCTCTAAATTTTGCGTAGTACGGTACAGATCGCTAAAACACACGACAGTAGAATCTACTTCAAGTCTCTAGTCTCAAGAATATGGCATCTGAGCCACTGGCAAACCTTGACTCTCAATCTCAATGGTATAAAGGCCTTTCCAAACCAACGGCTTCATTCTTGTACCAAGCTCATCCGTTGTTCCGAATTCCTGACGGCATCCATTCAGTCATTCTCCCAAGCACACACATCAGCATCCTGGACCTCTTGAAGTTTGATCTTCCAGCACTGCCAAAAAGCTTCGAGTTTCATCGCATTGAAAGATACCTTTCAGACAAAAATCCAGAATCCATCAGTACGGAGTCGATGGACGAAATTCGGCAGATGCCTATTCCGGCTTCTTCAACTGTGACACAGCTTGCTGTTCAAGGCCTTAGTGCGGCTGAAAGAGGAGTTGTCAAGTCGGTCTGCTGTCCCCATGTCAACAACATGAAAGAAAGGAACTTGCCATTATGGGTGATAACATTCTGGCTGTCGGTTTACGAGATTCAGGGAGAGAGTTTACGGGAGTGGCAAGATGCTGCAGAATTTTTGGCTCAGAAGAGAGACCGGAAGAAGGGGTCGTCAGTGGGATTAGTGGCAGAGCAGATCTTGAACTTGCTTGGAGCGATTGAATGGAGCGACACCGTCAGAGGCTTTGATCGAGACTGTGAGCCTATAGCTTCAGTGTCACAATACGCATCAACACAATGGCTCAGCAGTACCCACATTCAACAAATGCTCGAGCTTCTCCGACAGAATCTAGGGCCCAGCTCCAAGTTTGTCGTCCTTGATACCTGGTTTCCGTTGATACTGCGCAAGTTTTATTCCGATCAAGAGAACGACACTTATGTGACAAGTAAAGGCGCACAAACACTTCGTGACCTGGGTGGAAAGCTGGCTCAGGGACAGATTTCGAAGGCAGGAGGAATTGCAAATGTCAACGACGTTCATTGGGTCACATTTGTTGTGGACTTTGAGAAAGACATGGTGCTATATGGTGATTCACTCAATGGGCCAATTGACGAAAATTTGGTCTCAATGCTCACCTGGTGGGCTCAGAAGCATGCAGGACGGGTGTTCCATGTCTTGCGGCTTCCCGTTGCACACCAAATGGATAGCTTCTCATGTGGCATAATGGCATACAATAGCCTTGCACATGCGTTCTCACCAAGCGAGCATCCCCTTATCAAGCCAAGTCAAGAAGTACAGGAACGACTCATTGTCATGTACAAGATCTTAAAACATCACATAAACACAAAGGTTAGCTTAAATTGTCTTGATAAGAATTGTTCTCACCGTACTCCAGCACATATATCAGGGGTTTGCCACAGAGGTTCAGGACTTCAGATCCACGTTTGAGTCTACTTTGGATGTTCTGTCCTCAGTCAGTGAACAATCTGTCAATACAAGCTACGAATTACCTACAAAGGGCTTGTTGAAGACTACAACTGATCACGGTATCAGTCAATTGGACCTTACAAGCCTTAGACTGAGCGACTGTGCCTTCAACAGCTCATCTCCGACGGATCTTTCTCATATGCAGAAGCAATCTACTGCTAAGCGATCAGCCTCCGAAATACCATCTTCTCCTCATACAAGTCCTGAGAAAAAACGGATCAAGAAAGTGTCAGCTATCAGTTGCGGGCTGAAAAAGACCACCACTGGCGACAAACCTGGCTTGTTCAGGTACAACTTCTTCAAGTGTACTCCAGAGGAGTTCTCAGCTCAAATGTCACAAGCTGCAAACGAAGCACGTGAAACATATGAAGAGTGCATGACATTCCGAGTGCGCAAGGATGAGGAGAAGTCGGCTATGAAGCGAGAAGGAAATCGCCTCCGTCAGCAAAGGCACAGAGCTAATTTACGGGATTCAGAAATTGAATCTGGATTACGCTCACCTGGTGGAACAAAACAAAAGCGATTACTGCTTGAGCCAGTCTTTAATCAGCCCAACAACGCAAAGGTTAAAGATATTGCAGAGCTCTCTCGACCTGCTCGAGCCATCCGTGAAGCAGACTTCATCAAATCTAGAAAGCCTCAAGGACGAAAGAGGAAAAATGAGAAAAAGCCAGCAAAATATGTTAACTGGCATGGTCATCTTACATGGGACTTAATTGACAAAGCCTCACACTCTTCTGACGTTGGGTATCAGATGAGAGGGGCAGACATTGTTGCTCACTTACACAAGAAGTACCCAGGCACATTTGATCGCCTTCGGTATCAGACTGTTGACAATTGGATTGATCGATCTGGTCCTTCACCACGATGGTCGGACGCAGCCCTCCGAATGGCTGAACTAGGATGTGTGCAGACATCTAATGGAGGCCGCATTGGTATCTTTGTAAGTTAGCTCAAGGCTTTGTCATGGCTATTGCTCACCATTCTGTGGCAGGCAAAATATCCACACGTTGCTTCTGAAATTGTTGGGCATCTAAATGCGTTACGTGATGCAAAAGTTTCACTGTCACTTGCAAGCATTCGAGGAGTCTTTCTTGCAGTGATTCTGAACACAAACCCAGAGATGTTGGAGATCAGATACGGAGATGGATCTCAGTTTCAGTGCTCCGATGACTTTGTGCGAAAGTGGCTTCACTCCGAAATGGGCTGGTCAGAACGTCGAGCAACTCGAGATGCTCAGAAGCTTCCCAAGGATTGGGAAGATATCTGTCTCAAAGCATTTTATCGTCTAGCCTACTGCATCAAGGAGCATGATGTTCCATCTGAGCTGATTGTCAATACTGATCAGACTCAGGTTGTTTACGCACCTGGTTCCAAGCTCACATGGACGAAAAGAGGGTCAAAGCAAGTGTCAATTATTGGTCTTGAAGAAAAACGTGCCATGACACTCGTTGTATCTGTTGCAAATAATGGTCAACTCCTTCCATTCCAAGCAGTCTATGCTGGAAGTACAACCCGATCTCGTCCAAGTGCTTCTACCGATAAGTACACTGAAGCCCAGAGACTGGGCATCCGGTTTGATCTATCTGGCAACAAGACATACTGGTCAACGATGGAAACTATGAAGATTCTTGTTGATAAAGTCATTTCGGCTTACTTTATGGAGCAGCGAACCAAGCTGGAGCTTCCAAGGGACCATAAAGCAATCTGGCAGATAGATGTTTGGTCAGTTCACCGATCTCGTGAGTTCCGGGATTGGATGGCAGAGAAACACCCAGACATTATACTGCAGTACGTACCAGCAGGTTGCACTGGTGTGTTTCAGGCATGTGATGTTGGCATCCAGCGTATTCTCAAGCATTCTTTGAAGCGATCATACCATCGGGATGTTGTTGATGATGTTCTGGAGCAGCTGCAGGAGAAGAAGGAGACGCTGGAATTTCATCGCAAAATTGGAGAACTCCGAAATGCATCCGTGAAATGGATCTGGGAAGCATATCAAGTGATAAACAAATCAGAAATAGTTCGTAAGGTGAATACATTACAATAATTGTAGCTTGACTACTTACTAACATTTCTCTAAGGCATTTGAGCTCTGCCGTGTCAAAGGCTTTAATCTCTCCTACGAAAGCCTAACATCGTACAAAGCAAGGGAGATGCTTCGAGAACTGAGAAAAAGTAATCCGGAATTTTGGGCAGAGCTTGAAGGAGGAAAAGTGGACGTACCTAATGAAGAGGCAGCAGCTGTTGAGGACGACAATACTTCTGAAGAAACAACTGGCGATGACAGCAATGTAGCATGCAGTGAGGTCATCTCACATGTCCTTTGCAACAAAGTCAGTGACACGGTCTCAACATCTGATGATGGCAAACTTACTACCAAACCAAACGATGCGGAAGCAACAAATCCACAAACAAGTGATGAGATAGATGGGGACAAGATGTTTGTTGATCGAGGTCCAGGTAAACGTAGGATAAGGAAACATCACCTTTTCTACATTGATCAAATGTGGCCAGGAAACAGAGATTAACAGGGTAAGGATAAGTTGCACGTAATGTTATTAAATTAGAGAAGAAATACAATACAAAAGAAGGTCTGATTAACAAACATTGCGAGACAAAATGTCTGCCTTTGCCGTGTTTGGATGTGTTGCATAGTGTACTAGCAGCAAGTCTCATTCAAAGACCAGTGACGGTTCTGTAGGTCATTCTTAGTGAACAATGTTAGTTATTAGAGCAGATATAAGCATGCACCTGAGTAGCCATACATCGCACACACAGCAGTGTTGTTCAAGCAAAGGCGCAGCAGGTGCTACATGTCCGGTGGCCATGAGTTGAGTCTTCTGATATTGGTGCAAGTGCATGTCCAGAGTTGAATGAGTGTAAGAGAAAACAAGAGAAGCCATTTCTTCATCTGTATTTGCTGAAGCATTCAAAAGCGACGTGAGAGGATAACAACCACCATTGTTTGGTTTGAACATCAAAACCCACGCTTGTAAACGAAGGTTGTTTAGCATTCGTGAGTAGATATGTACCAATAAGGAAGGTACAGGTGTTACTGGAATGGATTTTACAAAACCCCTTGTGACACGTGACAAGTGTCCAAATTTCTATATTATAGGACCCCTTGTGACGCGTGACTATAAAACTATTCGAATTGGTACAGTATCGCTTTAGATACCCGCTAGGGGGTAGCGGGAACAAGCAGGGAGGGGCTGCGGTTGCACTCACAGCAGAGCCCGCTACCCGGAGTTGAAAGTGTTGTTGTGAGTGTAAAACAATATATTTTTTGTACATACAACAGGACACTTGGACAACCTATGAAGCCCATTCCAGGTAGTGAAATGCTAGTTGTAGCAGGAATGGGTAAAGAAGAAAACATAGAGGACAATGAATCTCCAGCATGAGTACAGATCATAAGTGGTCATAAAAGACAATGAACCGTCTATTGGATCAAAGACCAAAATGTCTTCATAATTAGTAGGCGTGGGGATGCGGGGTGAAGTAGATTGCTGACGGCGCTTGGGTGGTGATGACAAGAATATCGGCACAGAAGGGGGCGATAATGTGGTATGTGAGGGAAGAGATTTTATAGGTAACATTGCAGAAGACGGAATGAAAGAGAATGCCAGAGGTACATTAATTTGCTCTGCAATAACCGGATTCGCGCGTAAGCGGAAAATAGGCCTCAGTTCAGTCGACAAAGGCTGCTGCTAGAGGCATTGATTCATCAATGCCAAAAGAGATGATGGTGCATGTACTCACTAATTTGTTAACGTTCATAACTAGCTTCATCTGACTTTCCACCGTAAGGATTAGTTGCGAATATGTGCACTGTACGCTTTCGAGTGCAACACCAGCCCAACGTCCATCCCCTGAATAATTGACAGCCTCGATAACTCCACTAGTCCGTCCACGGCGCAGATCATACACATGCCAAGGTACGTTAGCTTCATCCACATCAGCCGTAAGACTAGAAATACTATCAACGGTACTTCTAGAGCCTTGTCAGATAGGACCAGAGCTTTGTCGATCTTGCGATCTGTGACCAACGTTGCTAACGGCACTGCGTCTCATAGCATGAGCCTGAGGTTTGATCTGATACAAACGAACCACACCACCGTCGCTTGGTACGACTGCAGCACTTGTACCATCTTCAGAGAATTTCAAGCCGGCAACAACCTGACCGAAAGGTAGTGTGAAATTAGATAGTCGCTCAGGTCTGCCAACTTCTCTGTCGTCCAATAATGGCTGAAGATCTAAAATAGTGACATGGGCGATATCCGAAGGTGGCGGGGAGCTAGGCTCAGAGATGAATCTACCGGACGAACCTCCTTCGTACGGTTCACTTTGATTGATAAGCAACGTCGTCAACGGTCTGCGCTCATGACGAGGAGAAGATGTCGCTGCTGGGGCACTATGCGAAAAGAACTTGCGGAACCCACCTCCCATGTCGCTAGAAGTTGTGATCATGCTCTCACCGCGAGCGGCTGCAACAGCCATACCGCCAAGAGTCTTCATTCCGCTCAGCAAACCACCGCCGACTTTCATCGCTGCATAGCCAATGTCAGCTTGAGACACGTTTAAGGGCCCAAGCTGGATTGAGGGTGACTGGTACAGCCGTCCGAGGGTAGATGTGTTTAAGGGAAGTCGCGTCTGATGACGGAGGTGCGGACGCGAATGCGATGAGTCGGGAGGAAAGATGAAAGACTGCGTGCGGTCGGTCCTGTCGTGTCGGGTTTCCATACGACCATCAAGAGCCTGATACGAAGCTGGTCGTGAAAATGTGGCTAGCTGGCGAGATTGTATGGTGTGTAAAATGTTGAGAGACCGAGCACAAAATATATGCAATGACGTAGGTGAAGTAGTGCTCTGTCTCTCGCGATTGGTTAGTTTTGCTTCCAACAATGTGAGTAGTAGATGCCAGTGACGTACGTCCATGTGTTCGTCTTCAACAGTAATGCGACAGTATTCGATGGCCTTTTCGAGGTTCTGCTCAGGAATGGGGTGCGAGAGTGTTAGCGAAATTAGAATGTGTGTAATTCAAAGGAATATGAGTTTGTACCTCTGCCAGCAAGAACCGACTTGCAGATACCACCCGCAATATCCACGCTTGCAATCACCTCGTTACCAAGATGAGCCGCACGTTCCCGTGCTAGTGGCTTCTTTTGCATCTTCAATCCACCCAGGAAGTCGACAAAACATGCGTGCACCTTGAACTAAAGCCTGTATCCAGAGAACGTCGCTCTCGAGTCATGTGGGTCTTCATGCCAGTCTCCCTCGCCTTCTTTACGACTTGCACGTAGAGGCGAAGGGCACGCCTTGCTAAATCAATGTCGCTAGAGACATGTAGTAGTCGTACTAAGTGTGAGGTGAATTGAACGTCAAGCGAGTGATCAACTTGAAGAAGCTTCGAGAACACCTTCCTTACTAGGAAGGTTTAACTTATAAGGCAATTTCACGTGACATTTTGACTTTTGGCGGGGATTTCAGACAGTTACTATCGCTTTAGATACCCGCTAGGGGGTAGCGGGAACAAGCAGGGAGAGGCTGCGGTTGCACTCACAGCAGAGCCCGCTACCCGGAGTTGAAAGTGTTGTTGTAAGTGTAAACAGAATATATTTGTTGTACATACAATACAAATCAAATGTGGTGCTTGTGCTGGCGGTCTGCGCGGTCTGCTGATGTGCAAGCTCTAGGCTCTAGCTGGTATTGTTGTGCTTGTTGTGCTTGCTGGATAGTCTGACATTTCAAGATTGCCATCTGCATCATCTGCATTTGAAAGGTTTGAGCCTGAGCCTGAGCGTAAATTTATTTGAAAGGTCCACCAACGGCAGCGGTATGGACATCTCCTGTTGCGGAAACAAGGTGAGCAGTCAAGAAAGGTCGAAGGACAGATGCAAAATGGACAGAGAAGAAGAACGAAGGAAAGGAGTGTCCTTAATCATTGTCCTCGATGAGAAAATCCCAGTTCCATGATGGTATAGGCAGCGGCTTACGCTTGGCGTCACCAAATACTTCGCGCCATACAAGTCTACAGAAACACCGAGCAGAGAGCAAAGTTCTTCTTTATTACCCGAGATCCAGTCTATTCAGAAAAGATGTGCGCCTGTTTGATCATTCATTCGCATGTCTAATATTTCTAATTAGTATATTATACTCAGCAAAACGTGCCGTAGGCCCGTAACCAGGCAATGTCCTGTGTGCGAGGAAGCAATCCCGGTCCGACTATTAGGCGCTCATCTTGACCTCAAGCTACATCGAGTAGAATTAATTCTGAAGACCGCTGGCTCTTCAGTGATTGTCGATGAAGCAGGGCGAGTCTTCTTACTGTTCTTTTTCTAACGCATAAACTCAACGCTAGACAGGTCTAGTACAAGTCGTCGTGGTGTAGCTGCGAGGGCACGGAAGTCTTTGAACCCGAAGGGCGACCCAACGTTGAACTCAATTGATCAAGTCGAGAAAACAATCAAGCTCATCCAGCGAAAGCGCAAAGGAAGACATGAAAAGCTCCAGGAGCTTATAGCATGAAACGATGAAGACCAACATCCCATGGTCACAGTGTTACGTCTCAACTTACGGTCTCGTATAGTTGGGTTTCGCAACGTTGGTTGCTAAGACTATTAGCGGAGCTAGGGCTCAACACTTAGAGTCTTTAAGTATGGACAAAGGCCTACGATGTGGAGTAGAGATAAAGCAGATGTATAGTGTGACTAGAGACGGGGGGTTTGACAAAGGAGATTGAACTTAGGGTTCGATCATGCTAAGTACAGGGGTTTATATACTATAGCTGCGGAGCGGAGATACATCTGATGAACAATAAGCAGAGAACAATAGGTCCGTAGACAATAGGCTACTAATAATAGTGTGGGAGCGGGGCAGAGGGTTAGGGCGAAGGTTTACATGTGGGGCTCCGGGATTGGACGATAAGAAACAAGGATGACTGAGCAAAGACAAGAATAGAAACAGATAGGGCAAAGGGTGCGGAGTCGCGGGAGTCCGTCGGAACAAAAGGGGGCCGCTGACATAGTTAGAATTTGTAACATTACCCCGTTCTTAAATTGAAACGTAGTGGAAATCAGTTAATAGATAAAGAGAAAATGGCCGTTATAGGGACAAGTTAAGTCCAATAAAGAAGGTAAGAAAAACGTGCCATATAGGCGAAGTTAACGCCAATAGGGTATCCGGTGGTGAGCAACAGGTGCTTTAGTCGCTTTGAGAGGAGTTGCGCTCCTTTATACGTCTCTGAACCCGTTGTTGGAGGACTCGGAAGGTAGCGCATTCGTCGTCATGACCTTCTTGTTGTCCGCATGAGACGCATCGATGATCGTTGCATTCCGAGGCGATGTGTCCCGGTGCTCGCTTATGACAATATGGACATGTATAAGATTCGCAGGTGGAGGCGGCCAGTTCGTATTGGTGTTCAATGGGGGTATGCGTCGAGCATTCGGTCGAAGAATCGAGTGCCATGGTTGAGAACGGGTTGTTGTCCGGTTTTGGACTGGTGACTGGTGATGGTGGTGCGGTGTGGACTTCGTATGCAGGGCTTGGTGACTTGAGCTCCATAGGATCCGATAAGCAATCGGCGAGGCCTGGGCGTTCAGGGACTTGAATGCTGACCGAATTGATGAGATCGTTTGTGAGATCCACGACTTCATCTTCTGTAGTGAGATCAATGACTGGTGGTGCAATGATTTCTGGTGGTGCATGGGTGAGGAACTGGTCCAAGGCGTAGCGACGAGCTTCTTCGAATGAAGTTTGAGCAGATCGGAGTAATCGAAGGGCTCCCTCCACAATAAAGACGTTGGTTTCCATAACTTCTTGGTTGCGAGTGGCGATGTCATAGAACTGGGTCCAGATGGTGAGTAGAGGGGTAGTATCAGAAATTGAGGCATTGAGTCGTCGGTGAATAGTTCGATCGGTGAAGAGGTTAAGGACTCTTCTTGTCTCTGCCTGGGTGAGATGATCGATGTTGATGTCTGTCGGTCGAAAGGTTGGTATAGGTGTTCGAAGGGTGGGATTGATGCGAGGCGAAGGTCGTTGAGTGCGGAGCGGGGGCATTGTCTAAAGAGAGTGAGTCGGACAGTTATAGTGGCAGCAACTGCAAGTGCAATAAGGGTCCGAACGTTGAGGTTCGAAGTGACTAATATGTTTGCGGCGGTGGCGGGTTATGGGTCGAGTGATAGTAAGGGGTGGTTGGACACGAGCGGATGTGTTGAAGTAGTCGATTAGTTGTTGTGCGTAATCGGGGTTGAAGTAGAAACAGTGAATAAGGAAGGTGGAGAGAGTGGGAACGTGTAAACGGTTGGAGTACGCTTTCTGCCAGTCGGGTATAAAGTGTTTTTCTATTCTTGTTTTTGTGAAGGAGGGTCGGACGGCGTCCAGGTAACCGGGGCGTGTTGGAATCGAGGTAGGCGGTAGTACAAGGGTTGTGGGTTCAGGAGTAATGGGTTGTTGGTATGATGCAGAGAGAGTGGAGTCGTTGACGATGTTAGAGGAGTGGGGATAAGAGAAGCGAACAAGTTTGTGGGATGCGGGCATTCAGGCAAGTTGGTGGAGCATCTTATAGGCTTTGAGGATGGTCTGTGCGTTTCGGAGATTGGACTCAGGTTCCCATGAGTTTCCAGAAGTGGGGTAACCTTTCCATTTTATAAGGTATCTTCGTCTAGTGCCGTTTCCACGGTGGGCACGGATGGCTTCGACTTCGTATTGTTCTTGTCCTTCGATCAGGTCAGGTGGGGGATTACTGTGGGGCGGTCCATATGCTTCGGTCTCGGTGTATCTCACGAGAAGTGCAGCGTGGAATACCGGGTGTATCTTCCATTTAGTTCGTGAGAGATCTAGTTCATAGACTAGTGGCGATAAGACTTTCTTGATCCGGAATGGTCCGTCACGTTTCTCTTTGAACTTCTGTGATAGGCCAGGGATTCGGAGGTTCTTGGAGTCTAGCCAGACTTTGTCGCCTTTATTGAATGGTTTGAAGTTCCGGAAGGTACGTTCTTTCATAACCATAGCAGCAACTGAATGAGCGGCTAAGGCTTCTGACCGATAGACCGTGAGATTGGCAAGTCGTTGTGATACTGATGGAACGTTCGATTTCGGGTATTTCAGGGGTAGTGCAATTGGTTCATATCCCATGAGAAGTGAGAAAGGGGTTCTTTTGGTGACCGTGTGAGTGCGGTTGTTATGGGCGAATTCAATGTTGGGAAGATGTTGAGACCAATTTTCCGGTTCTCCAGTACAATAGATCCGGAGATAGACTTCGATCTCTTGATTGGTTCGTTCTGCTTGTCCGTCGGTTTGTGGATGATAGGCGGTGGACATCGATGATTTGATTCCTACAATTTTGCATAGTTCTTGAAATGCTTTGGAGGCGAATTGAGGTCCTCTATCGGAGATGATGCGGATGGGAAGTCCAAATCGTCGGTATACGTTATCGAAGTATAGTTGTGCTGTTTCGATGGCGTCTATTGTCTTTTCGCAAGGGATGAGAACAATAGCTTTGGAACAATCGTGATCAATGACCAATAGAAGGGTGTCGTATCCATGGGACATTGGAAGATCGGTGATGAAGTCCATATTGACGTGAGAAAATGGAAAAGAGTTCTTATCGGCGGCGATAGGCATTAGTGGTGGTGCGGTCGGATGGTGATTGACTTTCATTTGTTGGCATAGTGCGCATCCATGGACGTAATCTGATATAAATTTCTGCATTCGGGGCCAATAATACGTTCTTCGGACTTGTTCCAGAGTGTTGAATATACCAGGGTGAGCGCGTACTGGGATATCATGGTGAAGTCGTAAGATTGTGCGTTTTAATTCGAGATTATCCGGGATATAGATGCGGTTCTTGAAGTATAAAATGCCAGTGTCGTCAAAAAACCAGTCTTTGAGTGCGGTTCGAGCGGGTGGTAGCTTCTTCTTTAGTTGAGAAATGGTATTGGTGAGGTATTCGTCTTTCGTCATTGATTCTTTGATGGATTTCGTCAGGTTATCAGTGTCTGGAAGGTCGTCGTCAGACTCGTAGTTAATGCTTTCTTCTTCGTCTTCCGAATCATTGTGGTCTTGTAATGCGGAAATGAAGAGGTCATTCGGCAGCATTATAGAAACTTCGTTTAGATTCTCCCCCTGTTTAACATGGTCCGCCCGGCGTGATAGAAGGTCAGATTGTATCATCTGTTTGCCGGGAACGTGAGTAATGTGAAGGTCGAATTGTGATAACAACAAATGCCATCGAGCTTGACGGGGTGAAAGTCGTCGGGCTTCTCTCCAATAGGTTAGATTGCGATGGTCACACCACAAGGTGACTTGATGTGGTGATCCAAGGAGATAATGTTTCCAAGTATTAAGGGCGCGAATGATGGCAAGTAGTTCTCGGTCGTAAATTTCGTAATTACGTTCGGCTGAGTTGAGTGATTGCGAAATGTATCCAATGGGTTTAAGAACACTGTTGTCGTCATGTTGGCGAAGGACAGCTCCAGTAGCGACTTTGGAAGCATCGGTTTCTAAGAAGAAAGGTTTGTGGGGATTCGGCATTAGAAGTAGCGGATGTTGAGAAAAGGCAGCTTTGAGTGCGTCAAATGCCTTCTGTTCAACCTCAGTCCAAACGAACGGTTGGTCTTTTCGTTTGAGGTTGTCCAGTGCTTTGGTAATCTCGGCGTAGTGTGGGATAAATCGGCGATAGAAGTTGGTGAAACCAGTAAATGAGCGAACGTCTTTGACATTGGTGGGTATTGGCCATTTGGTGATGCCTTCGATCTTGGTAGGATCTGTTTGGATGTGATTAGGCGTAATGATGAGTCCTAGATAAGTAAGTTTCTGTGTATGGAAGAAACATTTGGTGGGTTTGAAGTATAAGTCATTCCGTTGAAGGATTGTGAAGGCGCGTTTGGCGCGGTGGATAAGTTCTGGTAAGGTTGGGGCATGGATGAGAATGTCGTCCATATAAACCAAGAGATGGTTCAGTAAGATTTCTTCTCCAAGAATGTCGTTCATAAAGTGTTGGAAAGTTGCTGGAGAATTGCATAAGCCGAAAAACATAACTGTTGGTTCGAAAAGTCCTCGTTGAGTGGTAAACGCAGCTTTCCATTGGTCTCCTTCTTTAATCCGTATGTTATTGTATCCCCATCGAATATCTAGAGCGATGAAGTATTGTGATCCGTGGAGTTTGTCCAAAAGGTCTTGAACAAGTGGTAATGGGTATGCGTTTTTGATTGTACCATTGTTGAGGTAACGGTAATCTTGTACGGGTCGTAGAGTTCCGTCTTTCTTGTCAACAAAGAAAAGGGGTGATGCCATAGGGGACTTTGAAGGTCGTATATATCCATTTTTTAGGTTTTCATTGATGAAGGTGTCCAGAGCGGCGCGTTGCGGAAGAGATAGTGGATATGGAGAGTGCCGTTTGGGAATGAAGTCTGGTTTGAGATCGATAGCATGGTCATATGGTCGTTTTGGTGGAAAACGGTGTGCTTTTTCTTCATCAAATAAGGAAAGGAATTGGTGATATTGGCGAGGTACAAGATCTAGAAGTGGCTTAGCAGCTTCAAATCCTTTTCGAGCTTGTTGTGCAAGCTGAGTCGAGATGTTGACGCGATTGAGTTGTATGGATCCTGTATCCCAGTCAATTTTTGGCTTATATTTCTTGAACCATGGTAGGCCAAGAATAAATTCTTCTTTTCCAAGAGTGGTAACATAGAATCGCATAGCATATTGTTGATTTCCAAGTTTGACTTGAAGAGGTGTATAAGCGGTGATACGTCCGGCATTGTTGAGTGTTCCATCAACGTTCTTGGGTCGCAGTGGATGTCGTAATTTGATTGTTTTTAGGTGGAGTTTTTCTACGAGTTTTCGGTCGATGAATAGTCCTTCGGCTCCGGTGTCTAGAAGTGCAGTCGCTTTGTGGATTTTATTGTTATAGCTGAAGGTAATCGGAATTCGTAAGGCATGATTGTCGTTAATAGAGTTGATGAGCAGCCGAATATTCAACGAGAGAGATGGCTGCGGAAGCTCTTCGTCGTTTAAAAATTTGCTTCCTCAACTTTATCAAAGACTTGATTGACCGTATCATCATCAAGACCAATGAGAAGTTGTTGAATCTGGGCAGCGCGATCTTCGGTTGAGAGCGATTCTTGGTTGTCATCGTCATTTTCGGGTTCCGAGTATTCGTCTTGATCATCTGTAGCTGTGATCTGACGAATGACTTTGGCTTTAGGTGTGCGTGAATTTGGCCATCGAGATCTGTTGTTGCGTTTGGGGTGTGGCTGAGGACATTTAGCGGTGCGATGTCCTGGTTTGTGACAATTGAAACAGAGGTTGTCTTTCATGTGTCGCTGGTATTCTTCTGTTGATAAACGCGCAAGGAATAGATGGTTGACTGCGGAGTCAACAAGCTGATCTATGTCATTGAGAGAGTTATCGGAGGGTTCCTCTTCAATGTACGCTTCGTTGGTAATGGCGCGGATTTGTCGGTTGGCTTGGCGTGTAGGTCGTCGAGTAGATTGGTATTCGTTCGATCTGGGGTGTCTATTCATTGCGCGACCAATCTTATAGCCAGTGTCCAGTTTGGTGGCGAGATAGTACCATCCGTCCATTGTAGTGGGTTGTGGATGACACGCCAGTAACTTTTGTAGGAGGTTGTTATTGAGTCCTTTCCAATATTGGTTACGTTGGGCAATGTATCCAGTAATTCGAGCGCGTTGTATCAGTGGTTTAAACGCAAGATTGTACGCTTCGATAGATCCCGTTTGACGAAGGTCATCCAATTCTAGTTGAGCTTGGACAGTGAGTTCCGATGATACGAAGGTTCGTTCAAATTCCTGAATAAACTCCTCAAAGGTATCCGTTTCGAGTCGACCAGATGCGACATATTGAGTGGCGAATGGTATGGATCCTGGTTCTGAGCAGTGGGAAATTATGAATCCGATGCATCGATAATCCGTGTTATATTGTTGTGCATTGAGTCGTAGGAAGACGTTGCATTGCATGAGAAATCGATCGACATCCTTTTGAGTTCCGGTGAAGGGCTTGATTTTCATCGGAATAAAAGCTTGATTGACGTTATTCGGTTCGTCATCATCTCCTCCAACTGGTCCTCCAGGTCCTCCAGGTCCTCCAGGTCCTCCTCCTTCTCCTCCTGGTGGGTTTCCTCCAGGTGGTCCGTCATCTCGTCCACGATTTCTTGCTGGTCCCCACATTCTTCCTCCTTGTCCGAAGCCATGCCAGGCACTAATACTTTCTTCTCCAGGCGGGGGGCGAAAGAATGAGGCGTCTGTGACTGTAATAGTTTGTGTACCAGCCATTGTATTTCGTGATAGTGGTTCGATGTGAGGGCGAGTGTATGTGAGAGAGGGTTTTGGTTTTATGGGAGGTAGGTTAGGATGGGTTGTTGGTCGAGTAGGAGTTTTTTCTGCAAAAGAGTAGTGGGAGGTTCCTGATATAGAAGACTGTTGTGATACTGGTCGTTTAAACGGTTCTTCAAAGAGGTCTTTGGGTGGATCCTGAGGGGCTGGGGTAGGCGATTCAGTAGATGATTCGCGAATTGGTGAGGGTTCACGGCTCGGTGCTGGTTCACGAGGGGGTGGTGTTGGTTGGCGGGTAAGTTCAGGGTGTCGGCGGTAATATTCGTCTTTTAACTCCCTCCAGTTGGGTGTTGAAATTTCGTATGCTTCTCTTGGGTCCCAACCTAGGGGTACGGTAGTCCACTCGTCGTTGATAGGGTTCCACACCCAAGGTGTCTCTGAGAGGGTTCCGTCACTATTTTGGAAGTGAAAGAGTTGAGTTTCTTCGTTGAAGGTGAGGGTTGTAGGAAATGGTGGTGGGGGTGGTTCGAGATTATCAAATTCTCCTGCTAGAGATCGGCTGGCAAGGTTTTCCCAGTTAGGTGTATTGGCAATGAAGAAGGCTCGTCCTGCCGTTGCTGATTTTGCTGCAATAGGCGTCCACCTACGTACAGATGGGTCGTAGGACCAAGGTCGTTTCCCTACTTCTCCTTTGAAGGTGAGGTAAAAGAATTGTGTCTCTCTGTTGAAGTGTAGGTTTCGATGTGGTGGTGGTGCTTTAACAACGCTGGTGTACGTTGGCTCGGATGTTTGACTGGTAGAAGCGGTGGGAACAACAGGTGTTTGCGTAGTTTGGGTTCGACTTGGTTTAGTTGATGATGATGGTATAGCAGGTGTTTGAGTAGTCTGACGCGAGGAAGACTTGCTTTTGCCTTTATCTGCCGTGGTGACTAATCGGTTCCGGAATGATATCCGTAACTGTCTGAGTCGTCGTAGTAAGAGTTGAGAGTATGAGCAGTAACGTGGTCTTCAGGTATTTCGATGGGCGGTGCTAGGTAGTGATGGACGGTGTTATTGGGTGTGGGTTGATGGTGTTGACAGGTACACTGAAAGATGTAGTGGTTGACGTCGTCGCTGAGATTTGCCCAACAGAAATGTCTTGCTACAAGACGTGTGGTTTCTGCTTCGCTTCGATGTAATGTTTCTCCATGGTTATCGAAATGTATGTGACCAATAAAGAAACGACGTAGGTAAGTGTCTCTAGGGATGAATAAGCGTGTATGATGCCACAAGAGTCCGTATTTGTATATCCAAGGTTGTTGTTGATCTCGAGTGTATTGTGCGTATTCAACAGCTGAAATCCAATCACGATATCGTTCGTCCAAGAGTGTTCGGATTCGATTTAGGATGTCGTCGCACTCTTCGGCAAATGCGAGGAATCGGTTTCGGATGAGGTCTCTGGTAGAGTAGATAGGATCGTCAAGGGCTGGAAGGGATAGGATGTCAGCCACGATGGCGGTACGGTGTAGTGTATCCTTAGAAGTCGACGGTCACTTCCACAGATGTGGATTATGCGGACTTTGTTGGGGGCGAAGTTTTCGAGGTAGAAGAATGCGTCTGGGTTGGTGTGGTAGAGGATGAAAGTGTCACTGTGGTTGACAATGGGACACGCAGTTCGAGTGATTGTCCAAACAGTATCGTCGCAGTATTGGGTGAAACTGTATGAATCGTATTGATAGCAATTGGTGACTGAGTATCGGATTTCGTATATGGGGCGTCCTAGGTTGTCACGTTGATTGGTGTTGGTCTGGTCAAGAATCTGAACTCCGTTTGGGATTAGGTTTGCCGTAGTGAATAACTATTGATGTTTTTAACAGCTTGTCTGTTCTTCGATTTCTGGATCGGTCTCCCTTCGCTGTATCAAGCGGCACGTCTGCAAATGTTTGCTTGTTGTCCAATAGGCGTCCCAAAGACTAGGCTAGCAGCTTTATGCCTTCTTTGCAGGTACTGAGTCCTCTTCCTGTGTGCACAGCTACGGTCCCGTTGTATATGACAGAAGTTGGTTCCTGTTCTTCGTAACGCTACTGTCCGGGGTTTTAATCAACCAATGAGCTGGAGCGGTTTTCTTAATCTTCGGATCGCGACTCTCGAAGTTTTCCTTGGCCTCCCTCTTGCAATCGATGAGCACCTTGCTACACTGAAGGGATTACCTCGAGCGGTAGTTCTTCTGGACTAGATAGGTTTACAACTGGTTAGTAGTACGTGGAGCTAAGGCTCAACACTGTAGTCGTAAAGACGGATGTCTTCGATGGTAGAAAAGTTCGATCTAATTGTTACGTCTCAACTTACGGTCTCGTATAGTTGGGTTTCGCAACGTTGGTTGCTAAGACTATTAGCGGAGCTAGGGCTCAACACTTAGAGTCTTTAAGTATGGACAAAGGCCTACGATGTGGAGTAGAGATAAAGCAGATGTATAGTGTGACTAGAGACGGGGGGTTTGACAAAGGAGATTGAACTTAGGGTTCGATCATGCTAAGTACAGGGGTTTATATACTATAGCTGCGGAGCGGAGATACATCTGATGAACAATAAGCAGAGAACAATAGGTCCGTAGACAATAGGCTACTAATAATAGTGTGGGAGCGGGGCAGAGGGTTAGGGCGAAGGTTTACATGTGGGGCTCCGGGATTGGACGATAAGAAACAAGGATGACTGAGCAAAGACAAGAATAGAAACAGATAGGGCAAAGGGTGCGGAGTCGCGGGAGTCCGTCGGAACAAAAGGGGGCCGCTGACATAGTTAGAATTTGTAACACACAGGAGAGGATGCGACGTGCCCAATATGCCTTCAAATCATACAAGGAGACATGTAAATGGTCGAGGCACACGTTGATTCATGTGTCATGAATGCGAGCAGACTACAGGCTGAGTCAGAGGAGAGGGAACGGGATTCGAGATAGGGTGTGGATGCGTGGGGAGAGATCGAGGTCAAAGTCGAAGTGCGAATCCGGTTGGCGGACGTAAATGGTCTGCGGGGGTCAGGTTTTCACATTCGAGATCGGAATCAGCTAGATGTGGATGAGGATGTTGACGTGGATGGTGAAGATGAAGCAGTTTTTGGTGGTGCACAGTTTACAGAATGAGATGTCCTTGACCCTTCATTTGCCGTTACTCAACGAGAAGTTAATGAGGGTGACATAGTTGATATCGACGATGACAACGACTTAGTCGGAGGGACGACTCTGCGGGCCCTGGTTGCAGAGGGAAAGTTGTTATCCGAAGAACGTCAATAACAGATCTGGATGGTGTACAAGCAGAGATGGAACAGGTCATGAGCGTTGGTGTCTCGGCGTATGAGGCGACATTGCAAGGCTCAAATCGATGGGCGCAGACTCCGTAAAGCCTTCAAAGTCCCATTGTCGAATGTAAGTGCTCAAACATTTTAAGATAGGAACAAGCTCCAGACTTACCAGCATACGTAGTCGAGCTATATGTATTCAATGTATGATCAGCAAAGGGTGTCAATGGCGGCTAGACCCGCTCGCCCTCGCGCGCTCGCTGCTCACGCAGCTCTCACATCCTCCATACAGCTTCTGTTGGCTGACCAGTCAGTGCTCCAGCGCAGGATCAGGCAATTCAGCAGCTCACCTCGCCGTCGTCTGCCTTCGAGCATGTCGCGCTTGTGAGCGATGATCATGGGGGTAGGTGAGCAGCTTCGAGGTGTGCGTCCATTGAGGTGAGAGCCGTGTCTCAGATGACATCATTATTGCTCATCAGAAACTTCGAGAACACCTTCCTTAATAGGAAGGTTTAACTTATAAGGCAAGTGCACGTGACATTTTTACTTTTGGCAGGGATTCTGGACAAACACGTCGTCTTAGGATACCCGCTAGGGGGTAGCGGGAACAAGCAGGTAGGGGCTGCGGTTGCACTCACAGCAGAGCCCGCTACCCGGAGTTGAAAGTGTTATTGTGAGCATAAAACAGTATATTTTTTGTACATACAATAGAGTTTAATAGAGATGGAAACTTATATATTCAGATGAACTTTGCCTTCAATGTTCAGCTTGAGAAGCACGACGAGCCATAAAGGAAGTAGCTGTGGGCCCAGCCCGTTGCAAATGAGGTACGACGACTGGTGGACTGCGCGGACAGCTGACGTGCAAGCTCTAGCTGATTTGCTGTGCTTATTGTGCTTGTTGTGCTTGCTGGATTGCCTGAAGTCGCATGATCTCCATCTGCATTCGAAAGGCTTGAGCTTGAGCTTGCACCTGCACCTAAGCATACATTTGATTGAAAGATCCACGAACAACAGCAGCCATGGGCATCTCCTGGCACGGGAACGAGGTGAACAGTCAAGGAAGGTCGAAGGACAAATGTAAAATGAACAGAGAAGAACAAAAGAGAGGAAAATGACCTTAATCATCGTCCTCGATGAGAAAATCCCAGCTCCATGTCGGTGTAAACGGTGGCCTACGCTCGGCACAACCAAATACTTTGCGCCATACATTACGTTTCTGTTGCATTCCTGGTGCCCTCGTGATAACATCCCACACACGAGCGCGTCGTACGTAGCCCATACTTCGAGGCGCACCGTTTGCGCACAATCTCCGAAACGCTGCACAAGTACCGGTGAGGCTTCCTTGCAAAATACTATGAGGAGCTCGGTTGCGTCTAGATGAGCGCTGAGAGGCGTTTGGTGGCGGAGCCGGATCTTGTACGATACGTCTTCATCGTCTGAATATGCGTCGCCCAGATCGTCGTCCTCATCGTCCTCGTCCTCGACATCCTCCATTTCCTCATCTTCGTCATCATCTCAGGCACAATCAGGGTCGTACTTGATTGACCGGGTTCCGGTCTGCACAATTTGCCCTGGCGTGACCTTCGTCGGACCTCAATACAAACACCTCGAGAGCCTGAAGGACATACTCGCGTAGCTCATTGTCCTCCTTGCTGGATACGGCGAGCATACCAGGGACAATCATGTCGTTCCAGGTCATAGAAGGCTGGACTAGGTGTAAGCCGTGTATCTATAGACTGTCGGGCTAAGCTTTGACCACAATAGGACACGTGAATAAATGGGAGTTCTATAATGGAAAAGGCGACATACGGGTTTGTGGGTTCATTTCCCTCCTCTGATAATACCACTCAAAGATATCCAACCAACATTGTTCCACAGCCTCAGGGCCCTCAACGAGTTCAGTCAAATACCACTCTCCCGCATCTCCTCGGCATACATTCGAGCCTCGACATCATCGGCAATATATAGCGCAGCCTCCAACACCCCTCGGGCTTTCTTCCATTCACCGAGTTTTGCTTCTTGCTTCCGACAGTGTGAGTAGATGCCAGTGATGTACGCCCATGTGCTCAACAGCTTTGCGACAGTAATCGATGGCCTTTTTGACATTCTGATCAAGAATGGGCTGCGAGAGTGTTAGCGCAGCATGGAAATACGCAGAGGGAGTTGGGTATCGTTGGATCGAACTCATGAACAAGTCGAGTGCCTCTGATAACAGCGGCCCTCGTGTCAATGGTTCTTGTTCTAATACTGTCTTAGAATGTGTATAATTCAAGGGAATATGAGTTTGTACCTTTGCCAGCAAGAACCAACTTGCAGATACTGCCCGCAAGATCCACGCTCGCGATCACCTCGTTACCAAGATGAGCCGCACGTTCCTGTGCTAGGTCAATCAGCGAAATAGCTTCTTTTGCATCTTCAGTCCCCCCAGGAAGTCGACAACTTGAAAGCATACGAGCACCTTGAACTAAAGCCTGTATCCAGAGAACGTCGCTCTCGAGTCATGTGTGTCTTCACCTTCCTCATTCATAGTGCCAGTCTCCCTCGCCTTCTTTACGACTTGCACGTAGAGGCGAAGGACACGCCTTGTTAAATCATTGTCGCTAGAGATATGTAGTAGTCGTACTATGAGTCGATAACCAGAGGTGAATTGAACGTCAAGCGAGTGATCAAGAAGCTTCGAGAACGCCTTCCTTAATAGGAAGGTTTAACTTATATGGCAATTTCACGTGACGTTTTGACTTTTGGCGGGGATTTCAGACAGTTACTATCGCTTAGGATACCCGCTAGGGGGTAGCGGGAACAAGCAGGTAGGGGCTGCGGTTGCACTCACAGCAGAGCCCGCTACCCGGAATTGAAAGTGTTGTTGTGAGCACATAAAGCAGTATATTTGTTTTGTACATACAGTAGACCGTAGCAGCAGCGGAGCTACAGGTTGCTTGCACATCCTGCAGAGATCATGCCTTAGCTCGACTGCACCCTTGTTCTCCATTGCTTTTCTTCGAGTGCAATCAGTGACGATGGAAGGATGTGTTTGACACCATATCCAGAAAGGTAAGCCATGATAACCTTAGATGCATCTTCCGTGGCCACTGGCCTCGCAAACACCGGGCAATGCATTGTCAAATGACGCAAGAAGAGAAGGAAAGCTCCATAACTTTATAGGGCTCAAAGTTCCTTCCTAATGTTGTAGACATCGTCTCAATTGCAAAAATGGCACCTTGACAAGGCTCGAAAGCTTTCTTGTCTTCCATCGCAGAACGCAAGCGTTCAATAACGTCAAACACCTTGATACTAGATATTCCCGTCATTGTATAATACTGGCAAGACCATAGGCTGCCCCTCTCCTTTCGCCGTAATTGGACACATGAAATAATTCTTGCAGAACCTCCTCCAGGCGTCGATTTCCTGAGAAGTCTAGCCAAAGGAGCGATACATTCCGGCACCGCAACTTGAACCTGTTCCGAAGGTGTCTTCAGCGAACCTGTCAGACGGGCAACGATTCCGGGAGTGCGGTAGTCAGTTGAGTCTAAGAGTCGAACTGTCCGACCGAGTAGAATGACCGCTGCTTCTCTCACATAATCGGCGGTCTCGCGTGCTCCATTATAGACTGCAAGGTACTTTTCAAATGTGCTGATCAGAGCTTGAAGGTGCTTCTTCCCGTGTAGGTCTATGATCTATGACGTAGCGTTAAGCAATGACAAGCGCACGTGAGGGTAGCGATTGCCCAGGGCCTCCTGGGATACTATAGAAACCCGAAGAAAGGCACAAGAAGTTGCAGAGAGAAACAGGTGCCAAAGCCTCAAATGACTGAGCAACCGCAAGACGAGCGGGCCAATGGTCAGACTCTTCGAGCGACAGAGAGATGAAAATACCCTACGGTGCATTGTTAGCAAGACTATCAAACACCTTTTGCTTCGCTTACATATTCATCGTATTCTGGCCCAATAATTGTTGCCATTTCGCGATAGTAATACTGCAAGGATCTTACGGTGGCTGCAACGGACTGCAGCCACTGAGAAGCAGCTTGTGTGAGCGATAACGCACAGCTTGTTCATATACTGGCGTTTTCATGATCTACGACTTTCTTTAGCAGAATGAGATTTTAATACAGCAGCTGCTTACCAGGATAAGGTCGAAGGTCAACGAAGAATGTTTCGGGCACATCCAGCCCATTATCGTCCCATATGTGGCGAGCTAAATGGGCATTTTGCTGGTCACTGTCATACGTAGTGATCCATAAATCGGGACACCAGTCCATGACTGTCAGATCTAGTGCCTAGGTAAAGTGAGCGCAAGATACAAAATGAAATTCAAAACTAATCACATACCTGCAAACTCTGAAGGATAGCATTTCGGACGTAACTCTCTTGAGCAAGTGTACCCTTCATAAGCACAGAAATTTCCAGATTCATAGCTTCGCTCAGTGCAATGAGTGCTGGGGCGGCATCCTTCGCCTGAGTAGGGTGCTTCTGTGTCATGGCCAATAGATCGCTTAACGTTTCGCCCTTGGGAATCTGTCGGCGGGCCACTCAGCGCTCCAGAGCCACAGGACCACGTCAGCAGCTCACCTTGCCGTTGTCCGCAACTGAGCAAGTGGTAGAAACACGCGCCGTAGATCGAATTGTGGAGGCATCAAGAGAAGACAGCTGTGTATCACTTTGTTAGCTGGATGCTAGCACCGTAGAGTTGGAGCCTTCCGGGATATCATTGAGGAAATGGCTAGTCTCGTGTCGTTCCTGGTCATTGAAGGCCGGACTAGGTGTAAGCCGTGTATCTATGGACTATCGAGCAGAGCCTTGACCACAAGAGGACACGTGAATAAATGGGAGTTCTATAATGGAAAAGGCGACGTACGGGCTTGTGGGTTTGTTTCCCTCCTCTGAGAATACTACTTACAGACATCCAGCCGACATTGTTCCACAGCCTCAGGGCCCTCAGCGAGTTCAGTCAATGCAAGATAGGTCAGGCGCAGTTGCAGGGCGTGCTCGAATAACTCCCGATGTGACGGTGCTGGATGGTCTGGAAGGAGTCTGAGAAGTGATGTCGCAGAAGGAAGCTGATGGTCCGTCGATTCTATCAGCGTTCTTGAAACAGCGGTGTCAGAAAGGGTGTAGCTTCGTGCATACCATTCCCACTGGTAGATGCAGAAGTCTGATAATCTCGAGTCAGAATACCACTGACCCGCATCTCCTCGGCATCACCCAAGACTCAACATCATCTGCAATGTCCAGCGCAGCCTCTAACACCACTCGGGCTTTCTTCCATTCACCGAGTTTTGCTTCCAACAATGCGAGTAGATGCCAGTGACGTACGTCCATATGCTCGTCTTCGCGGAGTTGGTTATAGTTGGATCGAACTCATGAACAAGTCCGTGTCGATGGTATTTGGTCTAATATTGTCTTAGAATGCGTGTAATTCAAGGTAATATGAGTTCGTACCTCTGCCAGCAAGAACCGACTTGCTGCAGATACCGCACCATAGTGCCAGTCTCCCTTGCCTTCTTTACGATTTGCACGTAGAGGTGAAAGACATGCCTTGCTAAATCATTGTCGCTAGAGACATGTCGTACTATGAAACCCGAGGTCAAGTGAGTGGGTCACGTCATTGTTGCTCACTGTTAGAACGTTCGAGAACACCTGCCTTAATAGGAAGGAATTCCCTTTTTAAGCCACGCACGTGACATTTTTACTTTTGGCAGGGATTCTGGACAGTTACTATCGCTTTAGATACCCGCTAGGGGGTAGCGGGAACAAGCAGGTAGAGGCTGCGGTTGCACTCACAGCAGAGCCCGCTACCTGGAGTTGAAAGTGTTGTTGTGAGCATAAAACAGTATATATTTTTTGTACATACAATAGAGACTAATATGTAGAGGTAGAAACTTGAAAGAGAAAGCCCAACTCACCATTGGCGTTGTGGGTTCCAACTTGGCGCATCTACATCCTCACCATTCTCACCATCCGAACTACTGTCAACAAGAACAGTTGACTGGACAGGCTTTTTGATTACGAGCAAGAAACGAAGCGGCTCCGGACGTTGCTGGCTACAGGCGGGAGTGTCACGCGCCACCCAGCGGTGGCGTGATCCTGACATTCAACAAAGCTGAGCGAGTGTTCGTGGTCATGGACGTGTTACTCCCCGCTCCAAGACGCCAGTCGAGAGAAACGTTGCCCTTACTGACAGGTATTATAGAGGTGTCAGTATTAACACTCGCCAATCCGGCTGTTCCCAGAGCAGTTACACAGTACCGCCAGAAATGACAGTAGTACTGGCGTAGTTCGCTGTAACTGGCGTATTGGAAGGTGCAGTACTACCTGCCTTTGCGGGACAATGTGCACATCCTCTTCCTCAAGGTGAGCGCCCGTGCGGAAAGTCGTGGCTTTGGGTTTGGGTCTGCCTCCGAATTTCCCACCCAAAAATGCGGTCATCGAGACTTGAGGCTCTTCATAAATTGGCTTGCTATTCAAATGAAGCTGTGCCTTCAATCGTTCAGCTTGAGAAGCATGATGAGCCATAAAGGAAGTAGCTGTGGGCCCAGCAGTTTACGGCTCCGTCGCAAATGAGGTATGACGACTGGCGGTCTGCGCGGTCTGCTGACGTGCAAGCTCTAGCTGGTTTGCTGTGCTTGTTGTGCTTGCTGGATCGCCTGAAGTCTCATGATCTCCATCTGCATCATCTGCATTCGAAAGGCTTGAGCTTGAGCTTGAGCCTGCGCCTGAGCGTACATTTGATTGAAAGATCCACGAATGGCAGCAGTCATGGGCATCTCCTGGCGCGGAAACAAAGTGAACAGTCAATGAAGGTCGAAGGACAGGTGCAAATGGACAAAGATGAACGAAGGAGAGGAAAGTGTCCTTGATCATCGCCCCAATGAGAAACCCTAGTCCCATGCCGGCGCAGGTGATCTACGCTCGACACCACCAAATACTCTGCGCCATACATCACATTTCTGTTGCATTTCTGGTGCCTTCGTGATGACATCCCACACAGTGAACGTGTTGTTACCGCCAGTGGCAATTGCTGTCTGCTCGTTGTTCCAGCTCTTCGGGATGCCGCGGTTCATGACCGTGTTGGGAAACACCTTCTCCACAAACACAGCAGAGAATGACACCTTCGCGGAAGGCGATGAGGAGGAGTATGCGATATCATTGAGGAAATGGCTAGTCTCGTGTCGTTACAGGTCATTGAAGGCTGGACTAGGTGCAAGCCGTGTATCTATAGACTGTTGGGCTAAGCTTTGATCACAATAGGACACGTGAATAAATGGGAGTTCTATAATGGAAAAGGCGACGTACGGGCTTCCTCTGAGAATACCACTCAAAGACATCCAGCCAACATTGTTCGACAGCATCAGGGCCCTCAACGAGTTCAGTCAATGCAAGATAAGTCATGCAAGTTGCAGGGCGTGCTCGAATAACTCCCGATGTGACGGTGCTGGATGGTCTGGAAGGGGTCTGAGAAGTGATGCCGCAGAAGGAAGCTGATGGTCCGTCCATTCTATTAACGTTGTTGAAGCGGCAGTGTCAGAAAGCAGTGTAGCTTCATGTGTACCATTCCCATTGGTAGATGCAGAAGTCTGATAATCTCGAGTCGCAATGCCACTGTCCCGCATCTCCTCGGCATACACTCGAGCCTCAACATCATCTGCAATGTCCAGCGAAGCCTCTAACACCCCTCCAGCTTTCTTCCATTTGCCGAGTTTTGCTTCCAACAGTGCGAGCAGATGCCAGTGACGTACGTCCATGTGCTCGTCTTCAACAGCTTTGCGACAGTATTCGATAGCCTTTTCGAGGTTCTGCTCAGGAATGGGGTGCGGGAGTGTTAGCGCAGCATGGAAATATGCGGAGTTGGGTATAGTTAGATTGAACTCATGAACAGGTCCGTGTCGACAGTTCTTGTTCTAATACTGTCTTAGAATGCGTGTAATTCAAGGGAATATGAGTTCGTACCTCTGCCAGCAAGAACCAACTTGCAGATACCGCCCGCAAGATCCACGCTTGCGATCACCCCGTCACCAAGATGAGCCGCACGTTCCCGTGCTAGGTCAATTAGCGAAATAGCTTCTTTTGCATCTTCAATCCAGTTGACAAAGCATACGTGCACCTTGAACTAAAGCCTGTATTCAGAGAACGTCGTTCTCGAGTCATGTGTGTCTTCACCTTCCTCATTCATAGTGCCAGTCTCCCTCGCCTTCTTTACGACTTGCACGTAGCGGCGAAGGACACGCCTTGCTAAATCATTGTCGCTAGAGATATGTAGTAGTCGTACTATGAGTCGAAAACCCGAGGTGAATTGAACGTCAAGCGAGTGATCAAGAAGTTTCGAGAACACCTTCCTTGATAGGCAGGTTTAACTTATAAGGCAATTTCACGTGACGTTTTGACTTTTGGCGGGGATTTCAGACAGTTACTATCGCTTAGGATACCCGCTAGGGGGTAGCAGGAACAAGCAGGTAGAGGCTGCGGTTGCACTCACAGCAGAGCCCGCTACCTGGAGTTGAAAGTGTTGTTGTGAGCATAAAACAGTATATATTTTTTGTACATACAATAGAGACTAATATGTAGAGGTAGAAACTTGAAAGAGAAAGCCCAACTCACCATTGGCGTTGTGGGGTTCCAACTTGGCGCATCTACATCCTCACCATTCTCACCATCCGAACTACTGTCAACAAGAACAGTTGACTGGACAGGCTTTTTGATTACGAGCAAGAAACGAAGCGGCTCCGGACGTTGCTGGCTACAGGCGGGAGTGTCACGCGCTCACCCAGCGGTGGCGTGATCCTGACATTCAACAAAGCTGAGCGAGTGTTCGTGGTCATGGACGTGTTACTCCCCGCTCCAAGACGCCAGTCGAGAGAAACGTTGCCCTTACTGACAGGTATTATAGAGGTGTCAGTATTAACACTCGCCAATCCGGCTGTTCCCAGAGCAGTTACACAGTACCGCCAGAAATGACAGTAGTACTGGCGTAGTTCGCTGTAACTGGCGTATTGGAAGGTGCAGTACTACCTGCCTTTGCGGGACAATGTGCACATCCTCTTCCTCAAGGTGAGCGCCCGTGCGGAAAGTCGTGGCTTTGGGTTTGGGTCTGCCTCCGAATTTCCCACCCAAAAATGCGGTCATCGAGACTTGAGGCTCTTCATAAATTGGCTTGCTATTCAAATGAAGCTGTGCCTTCAATCGTTCAGCTTGAGAAGCATGATGAGCCATAAAGGAAGTAGCTGTGGGCCCAGCAGTTTACGGCTCCGTCGCAAATGAGGTATGACGACTGGCGGTCTGCGCGGTCTGCTGACGTGCAAGCTCTAGCTGGTTTGCTGTGCTTGTTGTGCTTGCTGGATCGCCTGAAGTCTCATGATCTCCATCTGCATCATCTGCATTCGAAAGGCTTGAGCTTGAGCTTGAGCCTGCGCCTGAGCGTACATTTGATTGAAAGATCCACGAATGGCAGCAGTCATGGGCATCTCCTGGCGCGGAAACAAAGTGAACAGTCAATGAAGGTCGAAGGACAGGTGCAAATGGACAAAGATGAACGAAGGAGAGGAAAGTGTCCTTGATCATCGCCCCAATGAGAAACCCTAGTCCCATGCCGGCGCAGGTGATCTACGCTCGACACCACCAAATACTCTGCGCCATACATCACATTTCTGTTGCATTTCTGGTGCCTTCGTGATGACATCCCACACAGTGAACGTGTTGTTACCGCCAGTGGCAATTGCTGTCTGCTCGTTGTTCCAGCTCTTCGGGATGCCGCGGTTCATGACCGTGTTGGGAAACACCTTCTCCACAAACACAGCAGAGAATGACACCTTCGCGGAAGGCGATGAGGAGGAGTATGCGATATCATTGAGGAAATGGCTAGTCTCGTGTCGTTACAGGTCATTGAAGGCTGGACTAGGTGCAAGCCGTGTATCTATAGACTGTTGGGCTAAGCTTTGATCACAATAGGACACGTGAATAAATGGGAGTTCTATAATGGAAAAGGCGACGTACGGGCTTCCTCTGAGAATACCACTCAAAGACATCCAGCCAACATTGTTCGACAGCATCAGGGCCCTCAACGAGTTCAGTCAATGCAAGATAAGTCATGCACAGTTGCAGGGCGTGCTCGAATAACTCCCGATGTGACGGTGCTGGATGGTCTGGAAGGGGTCTGAGAAGTGATGCCGCAGAAGGAAGCTGATGGTCCGTCCATTCTATTAACGTTGTTGAAGCGGCGGTGTCAGAAAGCAGTGTAGCTTCATGTGTACCATTCCCATTGGTAGATGCAGAAGTCTGATAATCTCGAGTCGCAATGCCACTGTCCCGCATCTCCTCGGCATACACTCGAGCCTCAACATCATCTGCAATGTCCAGCGAAGCCTCTAACACCCCTCCAGCTTTCTTCCATTTGCCGAGTTTTGCTTCCAACAGTGCGAGCAGATGCCAGTGACGTACGTCCATGTGCTCGTCTTCAACAGCTTTGCGACAGTATTCGATAGCCTTTTCGAGGTTCTGCTCAGGAATGGGGTGCGGGAGTGTTAGCGCAGCATGGAAATATGCGGAGTTGGGTATAGTTAGATTGAACTCATGAACAGGTCCGTGTCGACAGTTCTTGTTCTAATACTGTCTTAGAATGCGTGTAATTCAAGGGAATATGAGTTCGTACCTCTGCCAGCAAGAACCAACTTGCAGATACCGCCCGCAAGATCCACGCTTGCGATCACCCCGTCACCAAGATGAGCCGCACGTTCCCGTGCTAGGTCAATTAGCGAAATAGCTTCTTTTGCATCTTCAATCCAGTCGACAAAGCATACGTGCACCTTGAACTAAAGCCTGTATTCAGAGAACGTCGTTCTCGAGTCATGTGTGTCTTCACCTTCCTCATTCATAGTGCCAGTCTCCCTCGCCTTCTTTACGACTTGCACGTAGCGGCGAAGGACACGCCTTGCTAAATCATTGTCGCTAGAGATATGTAGTAGTCGTACTATGAGTCGAAAACCCGAGGTGAATTGAACGTCAAGCGAGTGATCAAGAAGTTTCGAGAACACCTTCCTTGATAGGCAGGTTTAACTTATAAGGCAATTTCACGTGACGTTTTGACTTTTGGCGGGGATTTCAGACAGTTACTATCGCTTAGGATACCCGCTAGGGGGTAGCGGGAATTATGTTACTATGTATTGAGAAGTGTAGTGTCATTTGTCCTCATATGCAATCTCATATCACCCGCCCTGGAGCTAAGCCTGACGAAGACAATAAGCTAAGTCCGTCATCCATGTGGTACATGAAGGTCGAGACTCCCGAAAGCTTCCGATATTGTGAAACAATTCTACGACGGGTACCAAGATGCATTAGCAGAACATAAGCAGAGTTGCGGCCCCGATGAATTAGAAATGGTAGAATGGTACAAGCTGAGGTGGTGATGAAATGTATTTCACCACGCTCAGAATTCACTAGTACAACCAGTAATCGAGTCTAAATTGCGTATGATACAAATCATGTGTGCGGCGAAGGAAAGCGAAGCGGATACGTCACAGATCATGAACCAAGAATTATATGGGCGGGTTCGCCCTCTAATGGCCCCGTTCAGATAACCACTGCACGACGATATCGCTGGAGGCGAGATAAATGCACGGATGGAGAATGAATAACGAGCGTACGGAGCCGGACCGGTGTCGGAAGTAAATTCGCAGTGGCATGATGTGGTCCCGAAAATTGTGGGGCGGAGACAAAGAGAAAAAGGTTTAGTTGATAAGAGATCATTCTGCTATGACGAAGAACCAGCTACTTACAGGTTATGCTGGCTACGCATTGAACACTATGGAATGAAGCTTCAGTACCTGGCTCGCCACGGAACAATCTGGAACCCGATTATAACGCACCGAATAACACTGAAGCGGATTCGGATCAAAATGGTGGCAAAATTCAAGTTGTTGTCAGTCAATGCAAGAACGGAAGACAGTCGGACCAGAACATACAAATGGAGACTTACCGAAACTGTCCGTCCTTGGATTTTGTCGAGTTGCCTGACAAAACACATATTGATGATTAGTTTCCATTCCAATGCGCCGCCCACGGCGATCCCTCATGCTTTGAGAAGGTGTACATACAGTGCAGTGATTAGCTCTTCAACCGGTGCATGTCCATCAAGATCACTCTTGTTGCCGAGCTGCGGACCATGATCAATGTCTCGGTTTGATAGAAAGCACAGCACGAAAGTTAGTCTCACCACAAGTAAAGGGACTCCTCCTATGTGTCCATGGGACAGGAGCGAGTGTAGCTCGAAGCGCGAGGAATCAAATCTCTCCTTCTGTATTGTCGGCGCCCGGCAGTTAAGCAGATTATGTCGAAATAATAATGGAAGGAAAAAGTGTCAGGCGAGCAAGGGGGAATAGACACAGGAAATGTAGCGGAGGGTACTGACGTCCGTGGAGTCTACGACAAAGCTGTAGTAACATTCCAGCCATTCGCAAAGGGGAAGGTAGAAAGGCCGAGGCTGTCAGAAACATTGACGGAAAAGGGAAGCGATGTGCGAGACACGCGTACACGATGGCATCAACTCCGCTGCAGTACCTCTCCCACATCGACCGGAATTTGGGCTGCCCTACGCCGGAAAGTCAATTATTTCATCTCTCCTCTTGGGTTGGAATGCAGAGCACAGCCCACGGATGCTGACCTGCGACATCCCAGATCTTCATGGAGACGTTACCCTTCCGGACATTACGCAGATTAAACGCAACGGTTGGAATAACATCCTCAGTCCACTAAATGAAATAGAGTTGAACCACAGGTTTGCGAGACAATATCTGACGGTACATACCTGTCCTGAGCCGAGAACATTCACGAAGGTGGATTTCCCGGAAGCCTGAAAGAAAAGCACGTCTTAGCACTGCTGCGGCACTAACTCTCCGTTAACGAAAGCTCACTTGCAAGCCAACAACAGCTATTTCAGCATGCTTGGAGAAGAAGAGACCAGAGAACCATTGGAAGAGCGAGGTAAAGAAGAGAACCATCTTGTAGTGCAAGCATAACAATGGAGATCACACAGCGACGGTGACGGAGCCTGAGACCATAGAAGCGCGTTGTGGCATTGGCATGGTATGACATAAGCAGTCAAGCGAAGGATGTTTTCCCAGGCTGGCAGTCGTGTTATATTTTGCCTCTTTTACACTCCTATTCACGTCCATTTCTCCAAGTCTGTGGCTTGAAGATCTCCTAACAATACAATAAGCTTAGCGTACCCACAAAGACGAAGCTGAAACCCCTGCGAAACGCATGCCGTGTCAAATTAAGACATTCAACAAGTCGCGTATAGGAAGCTCAAGCTGATTCATATTCTCCTGAACGCAATCTGTCTAACAACTGCCAGTGGCATCCTCGCATACCGGGTATCACGTCAATAATCGGGACTGCGCACTTTACGCCGTTTTCTGACTGACGCAAACCGGCCGAGCAAGTCAATTGTACAGGTATCACCGATCGCAAGTGAATACAAGTCTTGGATGCTCACCTCTTCGCTCACAGAATGCCCTATTGTTCCATGAAACGAGAAGATCGAGTTACTATTTCGCGGTAGTTGTCGAATAAATTTGAAGCCGCCATGAGGCACGATGACTCCGGGTGCGTGGAAAGTTAGGATTTTTTGCTTCCGCAGACGCTAACGTGAAGATTACGCTTAGGCATTAGCGGTCCCGCGAACACTATCATAGGCCTCGAGGCCCGAAATCTGCGTAGATATCAGAAGCGCTGGCGGTCTTGATCACCATTGACTCGAGGATGAATCCTGTGCCAGTGCACTGTGCGTTGTTCGGTGGACTCGGATAGTTGCCTTATCGGACGCGACATGGCCCAAAAAGGCAAGCTTTAAGGAGTCCTTTCTGAGCGTTCACAAATAAGGATTTGGCTTTTTGCTTCCATGACTACCGCGCTCGAGTCAGTTATTGCAAAGCTCTCGTAAAACAAATGGGCTGACCACCACACTGACTGCCAGGAGACGCTTAGCCTATTATGCCCACCCCTCTCGAGTACTCAAGATGTCAAAGTTACCCAGAGGTCACAGGGTCAGGCCGTAATACAAGGACGTAGGCCTGATCAATGATCGAGTGCCGGTGCAATGACAATAGGCCTTCGGAATGCAGGCACGAGGTTCCCCGCTTCTACAATCGCGCTTTCACTTTCCGCCTTTTGTTATGCACTGCTGTTAACGGTCTACGGCGCTATTATTGACACTAACTAATGGCCCACCTCTGCTTCCACGCGCCTTCTTCCTGGATCCGGATATGAGGTTTTTGTTAGATCACCCCAAGATTCGAATTGCGACAATGCTTGTGACGGAAGACACGCCCGGGTTAAATGGCGGAGTCAAATCGCCCTCTACGTCTTGTGCTCGTCAATCCTCTCTTCTCTCGAGAAACGTATTTATAACTCTAGACGCGTTTCAGCGAGACGCTACTTGCTCTCCTCTCTTCACTCTCAAATAAAGGCTTTAGCCCTTTCCGCTTGTCATCTTCGTCTCCCTTCTTCTACCGCTACTTGTCCTCGTCCTCAACTCCTCTTGTGGCTCGACTACTACTACAGTGATAGTATGCAAGCTGCTTGCCTTCATCCGTCGTCTCCAGCCATGTCGTCCACTCCATTCGCGCGCCATCCAGACAACAGACATTCGCAGCTCTTGACCCCAGTGTCTCACTTTCCTTCGCGAATGCTCCCACCTCCGGGAACTACGCCTCGCATACTACCAGGTGGCGGGAAAATTCATGTGTGTACTCAATTGATCTCATATCCTAAGTAGGAGCGCTTGTTCAAACTAACTTCCTATCTTAGAATGGCGTAACTGTTGAAGTTCGCAGATTCAATATGCGGACAAAGAAATGGATGCCGTGGATACCTGGCGTTGTAGTCGGACATCGTGTTGAGCGGTTTCATGTAAGTTTGCTCTTGTTTTCGAGTATTAATATCGTCTTATGATTAATCTTGATATCATAGGTCGGATCAGAGCTGGACTTATATGATGTCCAAACCACTTATCCCAATGTTTCTGTGGACACGTACATTCCTTTCCTAGGAGAACTGCGGGACAGTCTCTATTTCCAACCTTCCGATTCGGCGAAAGAGATGATGGAGAAAGTGACGGATATGGTATGTATTAAGTTATCGATCTTCCTTATGTGAATCTGCGGTCTTAATACTCTGTCCGCTCCATCTAGAAAAAGGTGTTTGCTTTTGTACAAGTGCCCAACGTGGACGGATCGATATCTCAGGCATGGTTACCAGCGATCGTTGTGGTAAGGCTCTTGTTCTCTCTTTCCGTACAGAAACGCAATCTGACGTAGTTGATGCTCTTTCAGAGTAAACGCTCCGAGACTACTCAGGTTCATATACTTTCTGGGCCGTTAAGAGGTCAAAACGTCCATGCCCCACATATCCTGCCATACAATCCTGAGACTGCAGAAGCCATCCGCAAAACCGGCCAGATTGCCTACTGGGAAAAGGGCACAAACTAGCGACTCTTTTCGTGCTCAATCGCCTCTCTTCTCCGCTCCTATAGTCCTGGCTGTTCGTCTGGTTTACGTCGCCCCCCTCGTTCTTTTGTAATACCATCGGGTTTAATAAGTCTGGTTTTCCTTTTGTCTTCTTCATCTCTCATATCGCCGCACGTCAATTATTATTATACACCGCAATGTTTTCTTCCCTGTCGCTCTTGTCGCTTTGCTTCGTACATTCTAATCCGGCCCGTCTTGTTCTTTTCATCGTAACGCCTCGCATGCCCCATTCACCTCATTGCGGTGTCCCCATCGCCCATGTTCGCGGACTTACGGTCTAGAACGCTTTGTATGTCTTGACGTTGATGTCTATTCTATGTACTTTACGGCTCATGTACAGTACCTAGATCCACGCACAATAACGAATTTAGTACATATACCATCTTTTCTCAGTGTAAACCCAGTCTGCAGCTTCCCAGAGATATGAAGTTCATACGCTATCACTCTGTGAGTATTTTATTTGTGGCGTTATTCATCAAGGTTTTGTCTTCGTCCGTCTCATCGCATATCCCCAGAACATGCTATCTCTTCGAATCCAAGAATGTATAATAGCTTGTCCGATTTCTTGGTGCATTCCCTCGCTTATTTATAACCTCCGAAGTTCTTTCGGCTTATTTTACTGATTCTTCAACTTGCACAGGTCTCAACTAAAGTATGTTGCATACTTGAGCTATAGACAACTGTCACGGATTCTTTCTACGTAGTCTTATGGTGAGACTACAGAAGATTTGTCGCACCGCGTTGCTACTCGAAGGAGTCTGCGAATTCAAAATCAGAAACAATAGGTATTGTCTGAACCTTGAGCTACAGACAATTGTCTTAGCTAGTTCGGCCCACGTCCCAGACCATTCATCCCTGTCAAGTGTTTCTCACCTCACAAACTTGTTCGACGCTCCTGCGAAGTTCTTGTATCAATTTTGGCAGACTGCTTGTCGAGGTTTCGATTGATCGTAAACGTAATAGCCGTCGGGACCCGGTATAAGTGACCGAGTCTGAGGAGAATTCAGACCGCATTAAAGGAGCTTGAGGCGAGTAAAGCCATCTTATCTTCCGTCTCCATACAGCGAGCGTTGTACTGACTATTAGTGACAGAGCAAAGTACAAGGGACACCAGTACAAAATCCACACAAGAAGCTTCCGCAACTCAAAAAGGCAATTTCACGTGGAACTGCCTTTTCTGTACTTACTTTGCCTCGAGGCGAAATGTAATTTTCTGCTTTATTTGCTATGGGTCACCCCGGCCCTCCTCGTGTCAAATAACTTCCGATTCGCTCGTCTAGGGCAGATGACAGCGTGTGCAAGCTATCACTTTAGGAGCACAATAGGAGACACCCACCGTCTCTCCCTATTATCTCTATTATGCCTCCGTCGAACTCGTCAACAAGATCAAACCAGGAATTCACCTTTCCTCTGCCAATCTTCGCCTCTGATGGCCCTCAGCTTGATGCGGCAGTAAGTAGACACCAAGTCCCTGATTTTCACGATTTATTTTCGTCGGGGAGGGAACCGAGCGGGGGTCCTGGGATTTTGACGCCTGGCGCAGATTGCACAACATTCGCCAAACAACCTTCAACATCGACGCCCACCGTCTATCCTGGCCGGGAAAATTCATCATTATTTCCCCCTAGGAATTCAGCACTGCGCAGCCATACGCCAGAGGAGGTGTCTCCCCAAGGCTTCGACGAGACATTTCTCGGGGAGAATCCAGATTTTGGATATCCTCATTACCCTATACCTCTCGACGAGAATGGTAACCCCCATCCCATGCTCCTCGCCTCTCTCAGCCTACAGCCATTAGAACAGCCTCAACCTCGAGCTAAGACACCATTCAATGGCCTTGTTACTCCCCCGAATTCGGCTTCCCCGGGGGGTCATTGGGTTGGGAGGGGGCCAACTAGCCCCACTTCACCGACAGCAAGCAGGTCAGACGACAAATGGCACGTTGTTACGCTGTCCCAATCTCACGCGTCCGAATACAAGCCCCCTTCACGTCGAAAGGAGGCATTTCAGCACGCAAGCTCTCCCAAATCCAACAGTATGGCCTACGTTTGTTTAGATGACGATCATAATACTCAATTGCATGAATACAGCTCGTGGAGAATGGCTTCAAGCTCGTGGACCGTTCGTCCTCCCACAAGAGCCCCCAAGGAAAAAGAGGAACTACAGTGAGAACCATGTAAGTAACTCGCACTATAACACGTAACTTGAGCTGATTTTATTCTCGAAGTCCGAGATGGGCTGGGTCCTTGCAAAGCTACGCGAACCGGGAGAGGGTCGCCCAAGATACTCATGGAACATAGCACAGATACATGTGAGTAGTCTCTTCCAAGACTTGACTTCGTTACTGAACCGAGAAACCCTCTCTCGCTGGTATAGAACCCGAGGTTCAATCATTACCTTATCCTCAGCGGTCCTTGGGCGGGCCAGATTAAGACCATCCGCGGTTTCGATCGAGTGTCCTACAGTCAGGACCAGGTCGCAAAGTTCCGGCGCGAGAAGCAACTCGTGCATGAGGAGATTAGGATCTCTGAAGATGAAATCTCTCTGAAAAGCTCGACATATGCGGTCGATGCAGCGACCAGCGGATTGGGTTTGTGACCTGCCAAGACGTCTCTATTTTCAGATGATACTCTTTTGTCCATGACGAGCTGGGACCGTGACAAGAATGGTCGATATGGCCTTTGACGATGGCGATGGACGACAATAAGCAATGAGCATAGTGATGCATACCACACATTCAATTTACCTTTCATCTCTTTTCTATGGAATCTTTACCCCGCACTATCCCATTTTAACCACTACGCCTAGACGCGCATATTATTCATCACAACTCTATGTATACATATTGTACAATACAACGTACAGTCTGGAAAACATATCAAGCATCGTTAATACACTTCATCGTAGATATTCCTTTCACAGTTCGTCGACTTCGCATGTTGCATCGGAAAACTGGTTTACATAGTCCAACCTCTCGTATGACGGATGGATTCATCAATTATAGGCGGGTAACTATGAGTGATAAGAGAAGACACGAGGCAACGATGAAACGATTGTAGGCTTCAGACAAGAACATCGATCGGCGGTATTGTCGCACGTCAAGATGCGGTGCCTATTATCCAAGAGTTGGTTGTATATTGGAAAGACAGAAGAGGGCTTATTATCTCATTGATCGTAGGCGGAAGACTGTAAGGACGTACCAGCAGAAGAGGCACGGCGATGGCGCTGCATCCTGGTTGGGTCAATGTCAGATAAATTTAGAAGTCGAGCAAAGAGTGCCAGTACTACGATATAGTTGCGTCAGACGTATTTTTCCTATCGTTCTGATAAGTGTCGAGGACTGACCGTCAACGACAGAAACAAGGCCCCGCAGATGGAAAGTTTGTTGGCTCGCCGACATAGGCGAGATGGGATGTATAGGTAATGGAGGAGGTTTAGTAACGATCGGGGATGAGCTAACAGGAGATTCCGTAATGAAAACACGATGTGCATTGGCTAAAAAGAACTAGTTATTGAGTTGTAGTTGACCAGGAACGACGCGATACGCACTTGCAAGGATCTTTTCTATTGTGTAACGAAGAGATGTAGCAGCTGAGACACTGTAGACTTCATACGTATATTTTCAGATATAACGAGGAAAGACGAAGTTAGTGAAATCAAAAATCTACCTGGATATTTGTCTACACCATCCGTTGATCCGTCCGGTTCCTGCAAGAAAATAAGTGAGCAAAGTGAATAAGCTTCCAGTAGCTATGTGACCTTGACCTTGATTTTAGCCACAAATTGGTGGAGAGGTAGGGATAGAATTGACTTATCCTGAGATCGAACCACCATCTATGCGACGGCGTGAATTTAAAGCAATTGACATGGGATGAATAGCACACACCTTTCCAATGTCCGTTACACTCACGGCACTCAGCAAGTTCATCAACTGCGCAGTCGGATTGTCTTCCACGATGGCAACACTACTTACGCCCTGCTCGCTCATCAGTTTCATTGCATCCTGAACCGTGTCACTTGCTGTACTATACACGACGGCCGATCTGAGACTGAGACAGGGGAGAGACAGGGAATGCAAGGGATTGGAAAGGTAGCGATTCAACGCTGCGCTAAATTGCGAGTGTGAATGGAAGTAAGCGAGGAGGGAACGGTCTGTAACGAAGCCTAGGTAGGAGGAAGGATTACTGTTGGAACGAATGAGAACTGAGGAGAAGTTAATATCTGATTATGCACAGTTCAAAGTAGACTGTACCTCGATGATTTCCTTTCGAGAATACATCCAGTAGCTCAACTATTGTATCCGAATCGTATAACGTCACTAACGGGTTCTTCTCCGATAGATCTATTATCCAACCTAAATTCAACGATTTACAGATGAGGCAGAGAAACCGCTTACTGCTGACCAAGAGTACGGGTACTTTTCCTGATTTTGCAGCATCAATGACCTTGGAGGCGCGAGTATTGTCAAGCAATTGCGCAGGTGTAAGGGTATGTTGAGTCGCGGCCAGGGTAAGAAATGCATTGACATCAGCGAACTATGTCAATCAAATCCCCAATTAGCCACGACATTTCATTTGCACCAAATCGTTGAGGAGAAACGCACATCAAATAGGCCGACATATGGCTTAGACTCAGGTGCATTCTGATCACTAGATTGAATAACCAAACAGCTCGTATCGTTTGATAATAGGGCCTGCTTAATCTTCAGCAAGAGCCAGCGACATCAAGCTCACTAATCTTACTTCGCAGGCATCTTCAACGGCAGTGTCGGCATCGATTGAAATAACGACATCATCGATGAGGTCTAACTCGCGGCACTGCAGAAGTTAGTGTATGCCTTGAAAATCGTAGAAGCATCGCGCACCTCTTGCCAACACAGACTGCCAATGACTTAGCCATTCCTCTGATTCGCTGTTGGGTGCAAACACCACAGGCGAGTCTCTTCCACCGGTGATTGATATAGAGATAGCAGCTAGATTCCGACTGTCTGTTTCTTGGTACATTGTCCCCTGAGTGTCTTTCAGAACCGTGGCTTGAGAACCAAACCGAGACGAGATGTTGTTCGTGGACGTCGTAACTAGGATAAACAATCAAGTCTTTGTTGAATTTGGTTTGGTAAGGCGTCTTGAAGGTCAAGAGGTAATGACTTGTGAAAGTGAAAGAAAGGTGTAAGATACATTGAGTAGCGCCAAGGCAAGAGAATACTATTGAAGTGACATGGTAAGTTAACTCGATTAGGCCATTTGCGGAGCCGAATACTTGGCAAGTTCGTGCCAGTGCTCTTGCTTGCCGCTCGAACTCTCTCCCTAAACTGTTTGTATCATCAGCATTAAGATACTTATGCTGCACAGTATTGTTCATATCGATGGGGCAAGACATGTTTGTACAAACGAAAGCAAAACGGACAGCCACTGAAGTCTAGAGCTGAATCAAGTTCGAATTCACTCTGCTCCTAATCTGCATACACGCTTTCGTATCGCAAACATAAGGTTACAAGACGAAGGGAATAAATCTTGACGGAACGTGTCTCTGGTACTCCTCCCACTCAGCTCCAAATTTCTTATGCAATGTCTCATCCTCTCTCCACGAGCGCGAGAGTAACCAGGTCTGTTCAGAGATGGCGTACCCTGTGAAAAGGCCAAGACCAACCCTAAGAGCACTGGAGAACATCCCACCGACGGAATCGGATAACCATGGAAGCAATGGCGATGATTTCAGAGACACGGCTCCAGCTGCATCTGCTAGACCTCCGGACGAGATCAACAGACAGATCATGCCTCCACGCACAAGTACGGCCCCGACATATCCCGGATGGCGTACAATAGAGTACGGGCCTGTCTTTACAAGGGAGTGGCCGTTCAATGTGGTATGAGAAAAAGTGTAGAGCCTCTTCAACGTATGGAAGCATGCTCCTCGTATAGTAGCTCCAACAAAGACAGTGGCTGCCGACAGAACGAATATCCAATTAGGACCCGACGTTAACGTTAAAAACGAGTTCGAGGCTGATGGAGGAAACGATTGTGGGCGCAAGGTACTAAACGATGGAAGGAGTATTGGCAGAACATTCGTTGACAACTCAGAAGTCGGAAAAAGTGACAAAACCCGCGCCGTGCCTTCCAGAGCAACCAGACCCCACACAGCATACTGCAATATTAAGACAGGAATTCCGTTAGACAGTTGCCTGAGATCTACAAGAAAACACGAAGGAGAAACTTACTCGTGACAAGGTGCAAAGCCTCAAGCCAAGTTGAAGCAATGTAATACTTTTTTCATGTAGAACGTCTTCCGAAGGCTTCTCTTCGATTCCCCCTCCCCTCCCTTCCCGATTCACTGTAACCACACCCTGCCCTTCGACGAGCCCTTCGCTGTCCATAAGGTAGCTCTCTTCCGACGATGGTGGTGTTACCGCATAATTGTGGGCAGCTGCGGCTACTCCAAGAATCACGAAACGCAAAAGACTCGCATATTTCTCATCCATCCCTCTCGAGACCTAGCCTTAGCAAACACACCGGCTACTATATTGTAGTAGTGAATATGGTAGAGGGTTTGTTAACGAAACTAGCATCAAACGTGAAAGGATGTGATGTTGAATACCAATATTTTCCCACGACGTCCTCGGAGGTCAGCTTCCACCAACCCTCAAGACAGGATCACTTCCATCGCATCGGCGACCTCTACTTATTTTATTTAACACCCCCTGACGCTGAACCTCTGAAATCTTTTCATCTTCTATGTACTACTTAATGTCCTTGCGATGTCCGGTCTGGCTATGTTAGGCAATGCCCTGTCTTAATAACTAGTAGGCTGAATCTTAGAGTATAGAGTATTTGACGGAAGCAAACTTGCATAACATGTTTTGTTTATACGAATAGCAGGGCAAAATAGTTAAATTTCCTGTAGGTTACAAGGTTCATACACAAAATGCAGCAGCACAGGTTTCTCCTCGTGGTGGTTTCATCATAGGGCAAAATAGGATGAGGGAAAGGAACAAAGCGTGAAATGATCATACGAAATAAATAACAATGTTTGGATGATGATGATGGTATGCAATGAAGCCGAGAAATAGGCCTGACGCCAATGACGAACTTGCTGCTTACTTATTACAGCATGATATGCAAATGCAAAGGGTGCCTAATGCACTTGACACAGCCTGACGCTGATGACTTGAATGAAGCAAATGTGATCGGTCCCTCGCGAGCCCCGAAAACTAAAGCGATGGCCTTAGTCTTCTTCATGACCTTCGCCTTCACCCTTCGATTCGACGTCCCCGCCTGTGCTCTTCGAGTTGATCGATAGTAGGATCTCGCGAGTATACTTGACTTTATCCACCAGACGAGTGATAAATTTGGCCTTGACCGGGTCCTCCGGAGGATTCAAGGACTGCTCCATGAGCTCGCTCAAGCTCATACGCGTCAAGTCGTTGTCCTTTCCTATGTGGGTAACAACGAGAGCTTGTGAGGACAGTATAACTTTCGTGTGGTCGTAAAAGTTGAACTGCGAGGAATGAAATTGTCAGACTTGTGGATAGATAAGAGGTTCAACATGATCTCCGTACCTGTAAGACATCGTGGCTCAACTTGAACACAATGACATGCTTCATGCGAAGATACTTCTGTACAAAGTCCATTCCTTTGGTGCGCTGAATGTCTTCGAAAGTGTAGGAGTAGTCGCCATAAAGGCGTTCCATAATATACTTCTCGAAATGTTTCAATAGATAAACCTTGCTCTTCAGGTCTTCCGCATACTCATTGACGTTATAGCTCTTGCGCGAGTATGCAGCACCACCGTGACGGGAAGCGATGTAGTCAAAGTGGCTAGGGAGAGTTGTTAGACAACGGGTCTCGATACTTAGCTGAATTTGTGAACGTACTATCGGTCAGGAGAAAGGAGAATAGACGTGCTATCGTTGAAATAAACTCCCACAGAGCCATCAGTCAACGCATAGCCCATGCCATATTTATTACAGTAGTCCACCCAAGAGACAATGAAAACTTTCGCGTCTGGGAGATCGGCATCAAGGACTACGCGATCAATGTTAGATGCGACACTCTATTCAAGTAAAGAATAATAATACTCACTCGGATCTCTGAAGACCTTTCCTTTCTGTCTAGCCTTAAGTGCAATGGTAAGGTTATGCGCAGCACTATCAAAGCCATGGAGCTTGAGACTCGACGAGCTTGAGCCTACGCGAATTCAGTTCAAAGAAAGACTTTAGAAAATATATATTCAACGTACGAGGACCTAGCTCATTCACAGACACTTTCGTCTTCTCCTTTTCACGGCTCTTCGGCGGAGCTTGGGGCGGCTGATTCTCAGCATCATCGTCAATAAGACTCGGGCTCTTTCTATCCATCTCTCCGGGGACCATTTGCGCCACAATTCTAGCCTTCTGAGCCTCCAGTTCCTTCCGGCGAACACGCTCATGTTCCTTTGTCTCAGGGATGATCTCCTCTTCCTCGATATCATGCAGGTTGCCTAAGCGCTGGTTTTGATCTCGCGTATGACCATAAGCATGACCTTGGTTGGAAACGGCAGAATTAGTATTGGATGACAGAGAACTAAGCGCCCTTCCAGGAGATTTGGCCTCTTTTTGTGCAGCTTGTAGTTTGCGAATGAGAGGCTGCTCACGTTCACGCCCGCCCGAGCCACCGGGTGCCATGACAAGGGGCTGACGTGCAGCTCCCAGCAGGGCCGAGATAGGACTGCTAGGTTGAACAGCCCGATGGAACTCACGCTCTTGCTGCGCCAGAGCAACACTGGAATTGAGCATGCTTGCATTCGAAGCTGAACCCGTCTTTACACGACCAGATGCTGCCGAAATGCCAGGATGCATGACATTCACAGCAATACTCGTTGGTTCTTCTTCATCAAGAAGTGCGTTCTTCCTGAGACGAGCGAGATTGATCCGTGACATTTGTCGGTTGATATGATCGAAAGTAGGCGCACGGTCATGAGCAGTTCGCGGGATATAGGCTGGGACAGTGCCCGCAGTGAAAAAGGTGTGGGCAACGATGTCATGGAGAGTCGGACGCTCTTGGGGGTTTGGTGTAAGAATTTGTTGAACGAGCTCGCGAGCATCTAATGAAACTTCACGATCCGCCGGGAACTCATATTCATTGTCTCGAATACGCCTAAATCTCGTTCAGTATATAACTCGCATTAAGTGAAAGGAAATGACACGTACTTATAAATAGTCTTAACATCCTTCGTCTGAAAAGGAGGTCGGCCGACGACTAGGGTATACAGGATGACACCAATCGACCAGGTATCAACCTCGAAGCTATGACCATTCGCAGTATCGAATAATACTTCCGGGGCTATGTAATTCGGGGTACCACAGATCGTTTTCTTCCTCTCTCCAGGATTTTCGATAAGGGCTGCCAACCCAAAGTCTCCGACTTTCACATTCATGTCGGCGTCGAGGAAAAGATTCCCCAATTTGAGGTCTCTGTGAATGACCTGATGCGTGTGCATGTAGTGGCATGCACCAATCAACTGGACCATGAAATAACGCGATTCTGGTTCGGTAAAACGCTTCCGTCGACGAAGCATATCCATGAGTGAGCCAGCTTCGCAGAGTTCGAGTGTCATGTAGACGTTATCAGTGTCCTCAAAGCAGTCACCGAAGCGGACAATATTTGGGTGCTGAAGGGAGCGGTGGATTTTGATTTCTGCGTACAACTAGTTCATGATTGTTGAGAAGCATTTTGAGTAGGAAGGAGATGTGGCTAACCTTCGTTTTAGCTTTCTTCGTCTTCAAAGAATCCTTCGTTACTACCTTGATAGCTGAGGTCTGACCCCTGTGGTCTCGGACTTCGTAAACTCGAGCGAAGCCACCCTTTGAAATGCAAAAATGAGCCACATATTGACATTGTAGCTAAAGGATATCTACCTCTCCGAGGAATCCAACACGCTTGTACTTCACAGAGTGAGAGTTGTCGATAATGACTTGAGGCGGCGAAGGAGGTTGAGTTTTCGTGTTTTGCCTGGGTAAAGGTGGAGATGTCGGAGGTTTCTTCTGAGCGGCATCTGCCTTCGCTGGTGATTTCTTTGGAGTCGTCGGTTTCACATACTGATGGTTTGCAGCGTTTGCGAACGGCTCTCTATGGCCGTCACGATAATGAGCCTGTGCAGGCGCCGAGACCTGTGGAAGGTGAATTTGTTGGAATTGTAGGTGGGCCGCCATGTCTTGAAGTCGTCGAGGGCGCGTGGTCGACTGGGCCTAACGCCGTCGTTGTCGTTGAGGTCGTGGATGAAGATGAACACAAAGAAGAAAGAAGAATACGGAGGCTGGCAACCTAAGTTTTGTTTGGACTCTGTTTGGGCGTTATTATTTCCAACTTGCCTCGCGTTGCACACGTGACCGCGAAGTTTACATTACGTAGTCATTGTTCGTGACCCTTTAGACGCCCGCGCCAATCGATGCGGCTGTGAAGCGCCCTGCTTCGTCTTTCATGCCAATTCTTGATCAACCTTTTAGGCTTGAAGACGAAATTTCTATCTCGAATCTGACTCATTAATCCCGCGAAGTTCTTACGGTTTCTGTACTCACATAACTTGCCAACATCACAAATCTTCAAGTTTCAAGCTTTGCTGGCTTTCAGACCACGACCAGTCTTTGGTCAGACTTTTTTGGGTTCTTTTTAAAGTCGTCAGATTTTGGAACAAGAACCAAAGTCTAGATGTTCTCAAATACAGTCCAACCAAGTATAATATCGCTTTTCTCGTCCACAGGAAATGCACCACTTCAGCTCTTCCAAGTCCATACAGACCCTGACCCAGAAATATGCGCAGACTCCGTCGCATGCTTCGTGAAGGACTGTGGGCCTGTTGTCTCACGTATCCGCAGAGCTACATCCCAGGCAACTCTTGCAAAAGAATCGGCTGCAGAAGATGACGCTAAGCTCATCGAGCCCTCACCATTGTTAAATAGATCACATTATGAAGAGGAGGAGGAGAGTGACGAAACTGGACGTGATATCGACAGGGATCCGAGGTGGGGAGGCAGTGGCGTCGAAGAAAGTAGAATGCGAATGTGTGTTGAATCAATTACATCCATCCTACGCTCGTTCCGCTCACTACAGATGTCAGGGAGAGCAGGAGAGGGCGTGAACTAGGTCAGACAGTTCTTCACCTTCAATCTCCAACAATCCGGACAACATACATTCGTTGTCCAATGTCAACATCAGATACATATGCTGTATCCCCTGAGCTCGGGATTACGCTGCCTTGGCTACACATTCAAGTTAGGCCTTTAGGAGATGGAAATGGATCAGGGAGGGACGTGTGGGCTTTCGACCTTGGCGTTATAGACCGTTCGGGTAAGCGTGGAGTGATCCGTGCCTCGACTTTCCAGGTACGTTCTAACACATAAATTATACGGTCGACAAGAACCAAAACCGGCTGGAATATGACATTAACTTGTCGATGTGGGGTCCATAGCCTATCTCATACTTTTCCTACATTTTGTTTTGTATTTTGCTGATCGCCATGTCGTATACAGAAAGAAGCTGCTGTCAAGTTAGATCACAATCCAACCCTTCTACAAATTCCCCTTCGCATGCCACCTCGCACATCGTCCACGCTCACATCATGGGCTACGATTGACCTCGACATAGCCGCGGCTGTGCGCTATTTCGGTATCCTCACAAACGCAATGCAAATTCGCAGCCATAACTCTGAGGATTATGAGCGCGATTCCCAACGATATAGCACTGCCTCACTGGGAACATTTGCTAGCGTTACCTTTGTAAAGGTCTACGCTAACTGTCGCCTTAGACGAATCTGGTTCTCAAAGAACAGACATTCCAATAACCTTCCTTGGGAGTTTCAGCTCTATGCCGCTGAGCAGTAACGCCTTTTCCTAGTTCCATCGTCTCGAAGGCCAAAGTGTGACAGATCGAGGTCTTAACATTAACTGGCGACTTGTGTCTGACGACCCTGAGGCCGGCGTGCGATTCAACGATGCATCCGACGTCTTACAGCATCGCGAGTTCAATCTAGGGAAATTAACCACGAGCCACCACGAGCACCTGTGTTGTGAACGTCCGACTCATCACTCCTACATCGCCTGGTTGTTGCCGCAGAGGGAAGTGATATAGCGCCTATACACGTAATTCCTCGCGCAGATCACTCGCCTAACTTCATCGGAAGCACCGCGGGAGGGCGCACGTCGCAATAGAACCGAATACACATGCATCTAGGTGATCGCAACAGTATAATAACACTTAGCTGTGCATCAGTATGTTGTACGCGCCTACTCCTATTGTTTTTCCATGAACGAATGGGACGTGCAATAACAATCCTCCGGATATCTATGAATGTGCGACACTTCAATGAACATTCTCTGTCTAGGTAGTGGGAATATGATTGGTGGGAGTTCTTACTCTCTCCTGAGGACATCCTTTAACCTCCCTGGCAAATGGGTTCTGTCAAAACGTGGATCAGCTAAATTTTATTTAGGGGAAAAAACGTAGTACGACTCGGAAGCCTGCGTCTGCGAGAATCTGGACGCACAGATGCAATGGCGTCAATTGGCAGTGGGATGTAAGTTCACAGTAGTTTGTGGCTCTAGAAATAAGGGGGGTTGAACCTTTCGAAGCCAAGTCGGATCAGACATGTTAACCAATAAAAGTGAGATTCCTGAACAAAAGATCTGATAATTAAATAGCCTTGCGCACTTGTTTGGGACTGTGACCTGACTTAGTATCGGGAGGCTCTTACCCGTCTGTCCATCTTCAGGAATGACCTTGCCCTGCAGAGGAACGTGTACCGTACATCACAAATTGTGTAGACCCGAGGCCTCGAACACGAGATAGCTGCGAAAGAGGGTACTATGTGTTTCACCGGAACTATGTATACTAGACATGGATATGATGGAAGCGCCTTGCACGGGCATTAACTCGTTCAGCTTGGTTATTCACGGCATCAATGCTATCTCCTTCCTCATGAATTATGGGGCATCATGATGATCAGTGGATCTGCCGGGATTGGCGGTCTCGAACCCACCAATATCAGGCATAAATTTTGGAGTTCGGGTGACTCTTCTGTCGATTTTGAGAGCTTATTACTGCACATCGAATTGTCAGTAGCTCTAGCCACAAAATAGTCTAGGCATACGAGATTCGATGGACTGGACAGTGGATGACCATTGGAGCTAGCTGGATATTCTTTGAGTTTTCTGATTGCACCGCCTTAGGTGGTTCCATTATCACCGTTAATTTGCCACGAGAAGCGTGGCTGACTGCCAGTTGGGAAATGCAACTCAAAGCCCTCGTTGCATGCACCGTGACCGTGCACGCTGTGAAGACTAAGCCTGAAAAAGTCAACCTAGAAGCTTTTTCTGGTAGTCTTGCTGGCCTTCGTCAGCACACACCATCGGCTCTATCTTATCATATCGATTGATGATCTGCGCACAAAAGTTATATGGAGTAAGGCTTAGTACCCGAATACGTCGACGGCTCGCAAGAGAGGCTAGTCAAGTAGATTTTCACTTCCCTCAAAGCCGTTTATGACAAACACTTGGCTGCTATACATACATGAATGCCTCGTCTTTTTAAAGATCGCGTTGCTCATGCACAAGTTGAGTGTGCTTCCGATGGCCTGACTCCGTGTCTTTAATGCGTCTGTGATCTCGATGGATCAAGTGAACGAATTTCGCAGAGTCCAGCGTGGCAAGAGAGAACATACCGCTGCTGCTATTATGCGTTAGCTCGCTCATTACAAGCATCATCTTTAATCCTCCAATACAATGCATCAATCGACCTACTCGGACATGAGGCTATCGTCCCCTCCGAGTCGGGTAATCTCCGAACACGAGCAATATCATGTCGCGACAAGTTCAGTCACACGTGGGGCCTGCGCCGTAGTGGAATGTAACAGGCGCCAAGGCTGTGTAGAAGCAAACATGAATTCAAATACGACTGTCCCCTTGATGTCGTGAGTCGTGTTGTGTACGCAAAAAGAGGGATCCATCTTATTCGCAGTGGCAATTTCTAAAGTCCGCATGTATAGACATATGAGAGTGCCTAGCCCTGCTATCATTCGATAAATTGTATCGAACATCAAGCACCCCTTCCAAGTTCAAATATTGGTGGCGGTGGCTCGTAATCTTGGAGTGCATGTGCTAGCGAAGTGTGATAGCAGCGCTGTAGAAAGGTGGCCTCCATTCTTGCGGCTGGTACCCGAACGATGACTGTTTATCCGAAGACGGTCTTGTTTAGCCACTGATCGGTGTGCTCGTGATGGATGTGAAATCAGAAACAGGGTGCGAAGGAGAGTGCGGCGATCTAGAATTATCGCATGGAGGTACCTTGAAAATGTAGGAAGCTTAAAGAGTTGTCAAAAGTGTATAAAAGGCCCAGTACTTATCAGAATTGAACATTATCCCTCCATCATCCCTCGGTTATAGACAAACACCACATTGGCAAGCGTACACTCTCCCAACGACAAGGGACCAGACACCAGCTAGCCGAAGTCGGGAGTCGACAATTATGTTCAATGTGTTCCTCATACTATAATAGTTAAATTTCAGTACTATACTGAACATTACTACGAACCTAGTGAGTTCCATCATCCACAGTTTGCGTTCTTTCTATACGTTAAACGAGATAAAAAGAAGGGGGATGGGGATGGGGCAAATCCTGTCAACATTCGAAGTGCACCAGTAGCTTTTTACCACTCAGTCAGTCGAAAGTCTTCTTTACAGGCCCGACTCGAGGCGCTAGACTCTAGTCTATTCAACTCGGTGTCCCGGTCGGAGCCTGCTCGGAGGCTGATCGCCAGGCTGAGTGGAGTTTCTACGATGCACAACGTTTGTAGTCGACAAACGGCTGTAATTTCGTTGTCAGTTTCTTCTCGTTTTCTGAGCTTTGCGTAAGCCGCCAATAGATGAACTAAATTTATGTTCCAGCATTCACGTTCGAGTCAACAACTCACAAAGTTAGGAATTTTCCATTTCTCCATTTCTCCGTTTCTATCTTTTCTACACGCTTCATCATTGCAAAGCTAGGCTCATACTGTAATCATCCTCCGTGGTTCGTAATTCTATACCTATAATTCTCTGCAACTCCCTCCCTCTCTCTCCTCTTCTCTTCTCTCGCGGCACTGAGTAGGAGCCTGATGGAGAGCTCACGAGAATGATAGTGAAGTAGCAAGCTCTTTTACGAGCAAGAGCGTTAGTGGACAAGAACAATGTGCGTCTGTCGCGGGCGCTTACTCTCAGCAGTTGCAGATCTGAGTTTACGTATTCAGGGTGAAGTGCTGGCAGTGGCTGTGCATTGAATACTACATTGCGTCATGGGATAAGTACTGTATAATTACAACGTTATGTAGGATGTAGTACATGTAGGAAGTGTGCGTGGTTTAGAGTACAACAGTTTACTATATGCATGCGGCACAATATACAAGAGCAGAAATAAGTAAAAACAAACGTGAATAAATTAGGTAGACTAGAAATTTTACGATACCCTAATTGTGGAAGAGGAAGATGTCGAGAAGGGTTCACATCCACGGGCCTCTCAAAGCTATTAATGGTACTGTTGAACAGTGTACCATGCCCTAAGTCAGAGCCTGACGGTGTCAACACATTGTCCATTCGGAGAACGGCCAAAAGCTCTTCTGCCTCCAGGATAATCAGCTCTTGAGCACGACGGCCGGTCCACATACAAAGATCTGGTTCATTGTCATCGTGGATGAGAATGCTTGTACGGGGGCTCGCACTTGCTGATATACTTCCTGGGGACCCGGGAAAGAGGTCACTATTCCGCCGACTACCTGCATCCCTTCCGTACTCCTGATGCACCTTCAGATCTCTTGGTATTGGAAGCAATCTGGAGTAACCCAGGGAAGCTTGCACAATGCGTACCCTTTCGTATGTGCGGCGGAGGAGATTGGGAGAATTGAGCAATGTCTGAGCCAATAGTTGCTGCTCGTCCAGGAATTCGTCGCCTCCACGTAAGTCTTCTTGCGACGATACATGTGATAATTCTGAGCCAGCGGGACCCGGGGATGGTAATTGTGTCTGTATACCTAGGTGCAGGATGCGCTTTTTAAACCTAGCGCTTCCACTAGTCGGGGAGTTAGGAGAAGATGTAACAGGGAATGCGGGCCCTCGGACAGATCCATCTGTCGAGATATTTGACCAGTTTGAGAGGGTGGAAAAGCTGGGTAAATTTCCAGTGGCTAATGCGCCGGAGTCGGATGGACCGAGGCGAGGCGAGGCGTCTGGGGTCGGTGTGGCAGATCCAGTCTTACTGTATCTATATCTAGGCTTCGAGAACACAGTGCTAACAGGTCGCAAACTTGACTTTGGTTTGAATACACTAGTCGACAGCGTGGTGTTACCTACGCCTCCAGTGAAGCACAGCTCTTCGTGCAGCGCACAGGCCTTTTCGTGCATAAAGGTTCGAAGTTGGATCACGAGAGGGGAGCTTTTCATACAGACGAATTCCAATAGAGACCATGTCAAATAGTCCACCACGCGCACTTGGATCACTCTGCTCCTCCCAGAAGCTCGGTCGACGGCGTGACCCGGTGAAAGGGATCGATGCTGTTTGCCTCCCTGAGAAGGTATCGACAAGTGAGCTTCAAATGATGACGAAGATCTATGGTACTCTGTATAGTCATTATCTCTAGAGAAACTTGAACGACTTGCGACGGTTGGTGAAGCCAACGGTGTGATATTCGGCGAGCTGTTGACTCCAACGCGCGTAGCAAAGGATGCATTGCCTTCTCTCAATAAATTCCGCATGAATGCCCCTACTCTTGACCATGCACCTGGAAAAGTAGAGGAGATATCATTTTCGCCACGTAGGATTACGGTCTTAAGGGCCACCAAAGCTGTGGAAAGACGGATTGACATATTGAGATGGGTTCGACTGGCCGATTTTCGCTTTGATTTGGAATCGCTTCGGAAGACATCACCTTCGCCCGAATCCGACCTAAAGGTCGATGAGGAGTTCGAACGTTTGAGATCCCCGCGGGAAGAGTACACCTGACAAGCATTGATGACATATGACAGCATTCGCACCCATGCCTTACTGTGAAAGTCATGTCTCCAACTATCGGTCCATTGGGTTTCAGTGGCAAGTTCAGTCGTTGTCCTCAGCTTCAAAAGGAAAGGTATTACAATCCCCACCAGAAACTCTGGTGAGGGCTCTCGCTGCTCGATCTGCGATATGACATCCGCACCAAGCAGACAGGCACTTCTTGCAAGGAGGACGACAAGTGTATTCCTATATGGAAGGGAGAAGAGTGCACCTTCGGAAGCGGCAAGGTCACATATTTCTAATGTTGATGAGCAGATCTGGTTCACGACGATGGTGGCAAATTGCGTATCGTTCGCGTAGATAGGGTTTGAAGTCATGGTCAACAGACTACGAAGAAGTCCGGTGAGATCCAATGCGCCGCCAAATCCTCTTATGAACGGTGAAAACTCTTTCAGGAGCAAGTAGGGATGCTTTGGCTCGGCTTGGGTGACGAAAGACTCAGCTATTTTGTCAATGAAGAAACGGATTGTGTCTGTTGCGGTCTCCGTCCTAATATCTTCCTTGAGTAGATTTTTCACGAGATCAAGACATCTATGTATAGAAGAAACTTTCGGTTCCCCGCCAGCACGCACATACGACGCAAAGAGACGTATGTAATCCGATACCATGGTCTGGGCGTTGCAGGGTGACGAAGGCCTTGTAGAGTCTTCGGAGGCCAGACTTGCGCTCTCGTTTGCATTTGATCGAGCTTCACCTGACCTAATCTTTGGTGCGACTTTGGTGAGGATGATGGAACCCAAGGCCTCGATGCCGTCGCGGAAAACATTGCGGGCTGCGCCCGATGCATTATAAAGGAGTTGCGCAAGGAAGCGAAACAGGCGGAGAAATTGTTCCGCACGGCGAACGAGGGGATCGTGAGCAATTACAGTCAACAACATGCGAATGAGGTTATCCGGCTTAAAACTCTTGTTGTCAAACACATCAGCCGAGAATGACGTTTGAAGGCTTTCGACAGAAGCATTAGACTCCTTTCGCAGCGAAGCTAGGAACATCTGTGGCATTTCATCAGCTGCTATTGCAAGCGCTGTTTCCTCTTCTTGTGGTCTGTTGGCTTCACGTATACCAGCGGTTTCTTGAGACAGAACCGGCCTATTCTTAAGCGACGAGAGTAGAGTATAAGCGTTATTGGCTACCCATTCACCCTCAACAGAGGGCTGCGACACGAGATTCGATACCACGTCCAGTGCTTGGAAAATAAAGACTTCCTCGTGCACAGCGTAGAATCTATGCACAGCATATTCGATGAGAGATCGAATACTAGCATCCGCCTCCGCTTCGCAGTATACCTTTATCAGGGGCTGCAAAAAGAGCTTAAATCCGCCGCCTGAGGACATAAGCCGTCGATAGCGAGTACTAGCAATCAGATAAACTTGAAGAAAAATCAGATACTTGAAATGTTTTTGCTATTGAGCGTACACACCTATGATGCAGTGAGAAACGATCCCGATGTCATCACTATGCCTTTTCAAGATTCGATTTACCCCATCCATAAATACGCCTAACTCATCGCGATCATTAAGATGTCTCGTGATGGACCGAAACAACTGAGCCACAAGAAGCAAATGGCTGCGTGAGAACGACAAAGATAGACGAAACAATTCGTCGTCACTGGTACGCTCGGGTGTCTTCCCTGGTCGTCTCGGTATAGCTTCCGACAGGGAAGTCTCCTTGGGAATGTCGGGAAGGCTAACCCGAGACCAGTTTTTCCGTATAATATGTGCATCTTGTGGATATCGTTTAAGAAGCTCGACAAAAAGTAGGTTCTGCGCCGTCCTAATAGTGAGCATGTAGACTAAAGTCGGGTGAACTTGCTGAAAGGGATTGGATAGCTTTGGGATAGCTCTCGGGAACATTGGTCCAGCAGGTGCGAAGTCCGGAAACCAAAGAGACGCAGATGGAAATAAGAATATTTCGATTTTTGCTCGTCTGATGGCCTGAACTGTCATCTCGCTCACTTGCGGGGCAATTTTGGCAAGGATCGGCGTAAGATGAGCAAGAAAGCGGATGCTCTGAGGCGTTGTTGATTCCTTTGCCAGAAATTTCAAAAAGCCGGCAAGATGATTGAATACGTAATGAGTCATCCTGGGAGGAAGGAATCGTCGAATGTGGAGGAATGTCCGAAGAGTAGATACAGCAACGTCCAGGTCGTCGACGTTTTCTGACAGAATATCAATGACGGGCCTGCAGAGTATAGCTGGATCATCTCTCATGAGATCGAGCAAAGTCTCACGAGCAAGCACCGCGACGTCAAAGTTTTTATCCATAGCCAACTTTGACAATTGTAAAAATATTGCAACTAGAGGTTGCACAAAAACCGGCCGTCGTTTGACACCATGCTGTCCACCTGAAGAAGAATTCCGCCGCAACAATCGTCCGTCTGGGGACTGAGATTTCGAAGGTGTCGTGTTTGGGCTGGCGATTGGACTGGGCGAGTGTTCAGAGATGTAACCACTTTCGACGTCGACAGTCGTCGATAAAGCATCAATCTGAGCAGTCCCAAGTAATCCCATGGGCGTCCGAAGCCATGCTAATTGGACGTCTAAGGGTTTGTCTTCTTCAGTCCAACCTATTTCCGTTAGACGGCGCCGTAAGTCCAGCGGAAGGGCCTGTCCGGGATTTGCAGAGCGGTCTTCGGCATCTTCAGTTGGGACATAGTTGCTAGAACCCACATCAGTAGCAACGAACGATATAGGTGGCCTTGCAAGTTTGAAAGGTCTGCGGTACGTTCGGTCTGTTATGACAACAAGGGACAACAGTTGAAAGCGCCACGTCAATAAGACACCGAGTTTCTGCACCGCCTGACGTCGAGTGTTGGCACTAGGACTAGAATGAAGGAAAATTAGATTTCCAGGCTTCTTGTTGTTTAATTTTATCATGTTGCACCTTTGCATGTGTGACGAAATCATTCCCAGGAAAGCCTTAGGTGCTTTTTCGGCGCATTGCATACAAAGGAAACAAGCCTAGGGCCTAATGTAAGCCCTAAGATGAACGGCGTAGACAGATAACTTACATGCATAGTGATGACAGAATCGCCGTTTTCCAATCCCTCGTTCCACGCCACAGGGCCCAATCGAGCGTAATCCTCCGCCTTGATGGTACCGCTCATAGCAACGAGCAGTTCAAAGACAGGTCCTATCGAATTCTTAGGCAAGTCCGCCAGTGATTTTGCCTGAGAGTCAATCGAACTAGCTACAGTGCCCGGGTCTATGTTGGATATTGGACTACCTGGTCGAGGTGACAACGGGATAGACTGTTCTCATGATGTCGAATTAATTGCAGCGCAGTACAGACGATATCGAAATGACATACGTGGTTGTCGCTCTTGAAATGCATTTTGCTAGCAGTATATAATCCTTGAACTTTACTTAAAGTATCAGTAATTTCCTGCTTATTCTCGTCAGAGATTCTGGGCCATCTAGTTGACAGGCTTGACGTGTCGTCCGAGTTATGGTGAATGGCCCATGCAACTACGTATTTAACCCACGTCGCGCTGATGACACTTGTCATTCTCTACTGTTATTTATAAAGGAGATTGCTCACGATTTCAAACTGCGGCTGAGTAGACGCATCTCCAGGAACAAAGTAGCTAGAAGCATACGTTGCGAAAGTGGAAGTAGAGACACTTGCTCCTAAGAGTACGTACATCGTCAGAACAATATACATTATCATTACGCCTGATTCGTACCCTGGCTTCGAGGATTACGGAAAGCCGGGGCTCTAGTCCAGTGATGAATGTCCCAACTCTGGCTGTCGGTATCTGGGATTCCTGTTATTTGGTCAGCTTCATTTGAACCTGAAAGTTAAAGGCAAGGGACCACACCAAACTCGCGTCCTGCTTCGCAGATCTTATTGCCTTGAGCTCATTGATTACTTCCAGCAATATCATCAATTGACCAATGCGAGGCTTCCCCCATGAAGGCATTTGCCCTTCTTTCATTTTCCCTTTTCCGACTCCTTCCGTACTCAGTGGATCGCTCATGAGAACGACACCCATCATCTCGGCATCGGTGATCCAAAAGTGGGGCATATAATGTGAAAGAGCCACGAGCTTAGCGTACTGTTGAGCTATGACTGACTCCTTGGTAGAAGCAGCGCACAAAAACATCGGTTTGAAGAAGATTTGCGGTTGTATTTGTGCAAATAATGTTAGTAGTCGTGTGAGAGACTCCGACCTCTGCGGGGGACTTAGCACAAGACGCTAATGCATCTAGTGAGACAATATCTTCAACAACGAAGGGAGAGATTTTGTTTACCTCTTGTAGCTGGGGAATAACCAGGGATACAACACGCTTACGGCTGTCCATGGAAAGAACGTCGATAAGATTGGTCGCAATCGGTATGACTGCGGGCCAATCTGCACTTGATGCCTGCAGTTCATATATGAGTTGTTGGTCATGAGTTGCTATGAAGTGAGAACTCACCAAATTCTTTAGCTCATCTTCTACGCAGCTCTGCCAGTCTGATGGTTTATGTATCCAGTTAAGGAACAGATCTGTTGCTTCTGTCATCATAGAGTCGGAAAAGGTGAAATCTGCATCGTCAGACGATTTTGTGCCACAGCCCATCAAGGCAAGCACAGTCTTCACAACCAAGGGTCTCGCATCTTGAGAGCCACTTCCCTCTTGGATATGTAAAATCGCGATCTCTGGTATGATACGGGTTGTGAGCAACCGCAATATGACGCCCGATTCCGCAGCCGAAATCGGATGAGGCGACGAGAGACTCAATCCGTCATACAACAACCTCAAAGCGGATCGAAGAAATGTTACTATCTTGTTGACGTGGATTTTCGACCGTAAAGGTGTTGTTTGTCGAGTAACATCAGGCAGAAGCCAAAATTTCTGAAGTATTGAATTGATGCGTAAGAATCCCTGAAGGAGTGACAGAAGAGTGAACCTACCTCCACTATATCCAACATCGTGCGCTGCTTAGTGTGTACCCCTAACTCAAGACAGCGAGATAGGCCTTCAACACAGATTCCCTGCCTTAAGTCATCCTCTGAGTCAGATTTCAGAGCCAAACCCTGATATTTTTGCTCCAAGTCCTCCAAGTCAAGTTTGCCACACTTTCCAGATATGACTTTTTCTATGAGATCATATACTGTCTGCAAGTCATTCACACCGTCTGGTGTATATGCTTCGTGATAGAACGGGACTAGAAAGGCAAGTCCAGGTAGAATAGTCCGGAATGCTATCGGGGTCGTAAGGATTGCTTCCCGAGAACAGAGCAGCGATTCGAGATTCAGAAGAATTCGAGAGCGAAGAGGTGAAGCGGGCATAATGGCAGCTCTGCAACACCACATGCAGCGTTCGATTTCCGTCTAGGCAGACACTCTTAGTTTGTATAAATTTCGACGTGCCAAAACAACTTACCTCTGCGTCCCTGGCCCTCCAAGTTTTGACAATAGTCTCGAATATCTCCAACGACAGGCGCCTCTCTTCATCAGCGATACGTCCAGTGCTCGGGCTCAAAAAGGAGATGAGCAAGACAGACAAAGCTTCCTTTTCATGAGGGAGGAAAACATATGTCGTCTCTTTGTTATTTGCGACGGACGCATACCGGACTATAACAGTCTGCAATCCTGCGAGGGCGAAAGACCGAGACTGCTGCGAAGAAAGTGACATTGTGGAAGGAGGTCTCCTTAGGGGCTGCCGTGACCCACTCTGCACATGGAAGCTCGAAGCACTCGCATTGCCTGTCAGAGGCAGAGACGCGGACGACATGAACGGTAGATGCAAGGCCGAGCCTAGTATAGGTTGTGTTGGCTCTCGTTCCGGCTTGGACGGCCTCGGGTCTCCAAACCGCGCCGACCAGCACGCCCTTCTGATGTCTTCTGCAAACCGCCGGGTTAGGTCGTCTGCTGCCTCCCGAGCCTCCACCACGACATGCTTGAAGCCGAAACGCGCTAGCCGAGAAGGCTTCGGGGTGGACGGACGAGCCCCTGGAATGTTTAGTTGAGAGAACGACTGAAAGCTCGGCGCAGGCGAAGTGACTCGGGAAGTAGTATCAGAGTCGGCGACAGATGAGGTCGACGTTGTAGCGGGAATGACCGCGCGGCGAAGGGTTGCCCAGCGAGCCCGAGGGGTTGAAGACGGAGGCGGAGAGATCATTTCGTCCCGGGGAGGAACATACACAGGAGTTGGTTTGCTGCGTTTCATAGCAGCTGTTGATGCTGCTGAGTCTGAGCCCTGCGTGAATTCCGAGTCTGAGGCCGGTAAACTATTTGTTTTCGAAGCAGGAGAATCATGCAACAGCCCATCTGTACTCGCAGAGGCAGGTGAGTCCGTGATTTCCTTCAACGCCCATGGCCTGCTCTTCTCCTCGAAAGCCTTCTCCGTCACGACATCCAAAGGCATCCATTGCCTACGCGGTCCAGTATCCGTACTAGATCTTTCAGTCCTTTCACCAGTCGCATATTGCCTACTAGACGTTACATCTGCTTCTGGTGAACGTTGTGATGTGAATGTCTCCTTAGAGAATAGGCGACGGACATTTGGTCTTCCGCCTGAAGGCTTCTTCGGTGTATGTGAGCGAGATGACATTTAATAGCATGAGCGTCGGGTGAAACAAAGCATGAGGTTAATGAAGTAAATCGACGACAGTCACGGTACATAGATGTATAAGAAGTGTTCATCTCGACTTTCTGCGCGTGGAACGCGATGGTGGCGGTGATGTTTGAATCCTGAATGCGTCCAATCAGAAATGATTCTAGTATACAATGAGGATTCGAAAAGTTGTTGCAGATGAATAATCCAAATAACAGATTCCATTGCGGTCTCTATGCTACATGTCAAAAACAAATCCAAGAGTAGAAAAGTATGTACAAGAAATTTCAACAGATTAGAAGACAATAGAATGCGTCCAAAAGTCCACAGCCACTCCCTGCACATTATATCTTTACGCCTTTCTTAAATAACCAGCCAGACATTGGCTGCGGAATGTCCATTAATCCACTCGCTCAATTGCGACACACCAGAACACGCGCGAATCGCGCACGCTCTCAGTACTTCCATCGCGACCGCGTTCACAGCAGACGAAGCGCACAGGCTGGCCATCCCAGTATTTTGTAAGATCAAACGAAAGTCCCCCAGGCAGACAAAGCGACAGCGAAGGAAACGTTATGAAGTTATAGCAGAAATCGGTCGTGATAACGTCCTAAATAAACTCAAGCTTCAGAAAACGCGAGATAGGGTAAAGGAAGAATACAACACGTACACCGGGTCCGAAAGTCACAGCTCGCCGTTTATCCGCCTTTGAGAAAAAATTCCGTCGCTGTTTTGAATTCATAGATCTTGATTTGGTCGATCCACCATAGTTCTTCGCTCTTTGGCTTTTCCCACTCTCAGCAGAGCTCAGGGACGTACTGTCGCTTTCATCCGATGCCGGACCAGTTGATAATGGGGAAGACCGGGAAACTCGAAGGCGAGTGACATCGTCACCAATACTTTGCGTGTCTGGGAACTGCGGCGGCAAGGCACCATCTGATACAGGCGTATGCGTGAAGTGTGGCATCGTGGCAATGATTGGTGACAATGCCCATGGGAAGGATTGTGACATGAGGTCATGTTCCAGCGAAGGGTCAATGAATCTGGATGAATTGTTTTAAGCCGTTAATTCTGAGAGACATATGGTGTTGCGTTAAACATACCTCATGAACTTCAAAGCAGCACTCGTTCCCCATGGTAGTTTAAGTGCTCGATCAAATGTATTCCCGAACATTATATCGTCAGCTGAATAGGGCTGGAGGAAACGGCCTATAATCAAGTAAAAGAAATGATAGCAGTATCAGTGTCCGTTTTCTCTGCAAAGGAACAGAAAAGATCTGAATATGCCAACGACGGTGCCAAAACTAAAACGTAATTGAATTTGGAATGCCCCGCTCGCAAGAACAACGAAGATCAATATCGCGCCGCGTTCGAAGTAGAGCGCAATTCCAAACGTATATGATTTGAGTAACGGATGGGCAAGGGAGCTCACCTTGGACCTGAATACTCCACGTTATATCCCTGCGATCTTCCCTCTGGAAATAATCGCTCTCGGAAACGACACCCTGCTCATCTGCAAATCCCTTGATGTGCACGATGACTTTGCCTTCGAACAAGTCCGAACGAATGGGATACGCCTTGTTATTATTCGGCTCAATTGTTGTCATCTCGTCGTATGAAGGTCCAGCGAGTACGCGTAAACGAGGCATATTGGGTGAAGTAATCGCAAAGTCAGAATATTTTCGAGCTGAAGAGGGCAGTCGACTTGAAACACAAGAGGATGGGGTGGTGGGCAAGGCGCAATACTGCAGAATTATAGCACAAGGTCGAGAGAAGGATATGCAAAGTCGTAAGATATGAAAAGTTGGTTATGCAAATGAAGGCGATGAAGGTAGACCAGCTACAACTGCGGATTGGATGGATGATATAAAAAGGGGCGGGTGGATGTTGGTGGCAAGGGATGGGTGGGAGTGAGTGGCGCAGACACCCTGACGTAGCGCGCCTCTCTTTCCCTTTTAGGACGGGCAGCGCACACTGCACGCGCCGTGGGAACTTCACTTGACGAATGGGAGATTTGCTCCCGCCTTCTGATGACGCGAGACGTGAGACAAGTTGCAATTTTCTCAGCAATCCTGTGTCCTGTGTATCGCGCCCTTTGAGTCCGCGGAAAGGAGTTTTAATGTGGTGACTGCGCAGCTGTGCGAGTGGTCTATAACTAATGAGAAAGCATGGTGCTGAGCAGGAAACGCTGTGCTATAAATGCACTAGGTTCCCGCTCGTCATAGTAAGACCGAGGTCACTGGATTCCGCAGGAGGTCCGTCAAGGAGTGACAGTGCTTCGAAACTTCTTCCGAGGCGCGGGGAAAGCGCACAAGATAATATATCCGATGCGCTAATTGTATTCAAACAGTAGGGAAGAGTAAATACTACGTTACAGACAGGATTCGGAGGAGGGGAAGGTAGACCAATAGAAAAAGAGTAGAATGGATAGAGGTTCAATGATGAGAGCCCCATAACCGGCGGAAAGTATGTAGTCTATATCATTGCATTGCAAATGATGCAGGTTATCTGATACAATTCGGAAAGTATACCGTCAAGCTAAGACAAGACGCAATATGTCTGCCTCAGACGCCATGATCGCCTTTTACCATCTCAAAATGCAGTTTGTGATTCTCCTTCGGTGGGCTTGCCGACCCGACCAGCTTCTGCGCATAAGTAGCCGCGCGTACAAAGACAGAGTCCCTGATCGTATGCGAGTGAAGCTTGAGCGCATCGGCCTGGCTCTGGGACCGACAGTAGCTTGGCAAGATGAGTTCGGCGTAGAGGGGGGCGTCACTGTTACCATTGAGTTTGAGCTCCTTCAGGTGCGATGTTGATTTGCGAAGAAGTGACGGCCTATTCGCGTGCGTATCTCGAAAAATGGGTGCGGACTTTGTTTGAGTGACCGGAGATCTGGCATTTTGTGGGTTTCTCGTGTCCAAGCCCAAATTTCCTCGCTTTCTTGGGAGATTGAGAGGACGAAATCCGTTAGCTTTCTCTTTTGGAGGAAATGTGGCTAATAAAGAGGCGTGCTCGTCGAAAGGATTGCATTCAGATGACCGTGAACTTGGCCCATCCTCGTTCGGAGAGATCAAAATTCTGCCGCTACCGATAGACTCACGCGAGTTGGAGAGCACGACCGTAGGCGCAAGCTTCTGGAAAGAGGGAAGGCCGATGAAGGGAAGCTCATCCGACAGATTCACATGCATGTTATCAGAGACAAGATGGACTGGTTCTAAGCCAGAGAACTTCGTAGTGGGAGACTGCGGAGGTGAGCCTCCAATATCAAAGCGCGGGTGAGAGGACGTTGGCATCTGAGAAGGGGGAAGGGGGAAGTTATCCAGAAACGGTTCCATATCGAATATGCTGGCGGTCCTCTTGGATTTGGTTAGCCCAACAGAGTCCCTGCAGACGATACGACGAGGAAGTTCCGGAGAAGGAGAAGGCGAGCCAGGAGTGGTGCTGTTAACGAAGGTGAACGAGAAGGTACTGTCACGGGTTGGCATTCCGATCTTCTCTACTAAAGGAGAGCCAGAAGAACTTGCAAGGGTCTTCGACTTAGCAGCTTGTTTCTTCGCCCGGACAACCGGTGAGATTAAGAAGTAGAGATATATCATAAATGCGACAGAGAAGACCCCGATGGAAGTGACTGGGTGCGTTATGGGAAGAGGTAGATCAATATACGAAGTGCATACATTTCAAGTTCCACTCACAGGCTATAATTTTCTCCTTCAAACTTGCGCTGTAATGCACGGACTGCCCGTGCAGCGTTGCACCATCGTCATTACTATCGTTATAGATATTATCAAGAGGTCGGTCGGAAGAATCTGTACTGGTCGTTGTGGCGTCACGCCCATACAGGCGGTGGTCGAAAGAAAGGAACATAATTTTTGCCTAGGATAAAAGAGCGGATTGTTTAAAGGAGCGAAAGGATGTGCAATGGTGTGTCATCGCATGAAGAGCTATCCTTGCGTGCCACTTGACTTTATGCTAGGCTTTGAAGTGCTAGCCTCTTGGCCATATGCTAGCCACCCTCTTCACCGGGCTGGCGATGCGGAACCATTTGCTTGATGTCGCCGGCATGTGCCAGCCGAGATCATTGTGAAATAACGAAGAAACTTCCAATTTACTTCCGAATATCGAGAGCTTGGGCTGTGACGAGGGATAGCATTTGTTTTGAGTGAATAGAAACAAGAGGGTGGCCAAATGTTGAAGTTGCGGTGGGACGAAAATACGAGATGTTTGCACAGCCACAATTAGTGCGCCTAATTTTTGACTTCAACCTACTTGAGCAAGCCTGGTGTCAGTAGCCTTTGGCCCTTCAGTACCATCTCGTGCAGCCATCTTCTCCTCGAAAACACAATCAATCTACGGAAAAACGTTCTAGCAATTGGGGACATGACCACTGTTAGCCGCAATGATGTCACGATGCACGTCCAAGTCCGCTCGAGCGAGGATCGAGGTCCGTCGGGATTTTCTCTAATATATGCTGGTCATTCTGAGTTACTAATTCCAACACCACCGGACAGCCCAGACCTACGATTGACGGCCCAGATACATAGATCCAGACGACGGAAAAGCGAGACAGACAGCTATATAACATAACTTCTTAACGGATAAGAAAGATACCCCTCTCAAGCACACGCCTCCATAATGTCTCAACCCGCTCAAACCACATTTTCGATGAACGGCGTCGATGTCTCCGTCCGTGTCGGTCCAAAGAGGACTACTATGCCATATGGTCAGTAACATACGTCGATGACAAAGATATGAATATCTTTTGAAGTTATTTATTATACCAACAGTTAAACTCGGAAAGTCCGGTCTTAGGGTGTCGCGAATTATTCTGGGCTGTATGTCCTATGGCTCCAAAGAGTGGAGGCCTTGGATCATCGAAGAAGAGGAGGGAGTGAAGCACATCAAGGCTGCGTGAGTCTCATTCAACACTTACACACTCCCCTAATCGCTAACATACTATTTTTGAACTCCAAAAAAATCGATTCCGTGCCGTGGACTTAGCTACGATGCCGGTATACAAACATTTGACACCGCCGACATGTATTCGAATGGTGTCTCAGAGATCGTCCTCGGAAAGGCCATCAAGAAATATAACTTCCCTCGCGATGAAATCGTTGTTATGACCAAACTTTGCGGTGTCGTCGGCCATACCCCGAGCGAAATGTACTATGGTGGCGCGGTCAATCATGAGGAGTATGGATACGTGAACCAAATTGGATCTAGCCGCAAGGTGAGGCATTGGTTCAACGCATTTTCTTGAGGCGAAGAAACTCAACCTTCTATAGCATGTTTTCGATGCCATAAAGCATAGTTTAGAGCGCCTACAGCTAGACTACATTGATGTTTTACAGTGCCACCGGTTTGATCCATCAACACCCATCGAGGAGACAGTATGTGGCAACCATCCTCATCTATGATGTAGATGCTAATTTTCTTCAATAGATGCAAGCTCTACATGATGTTGTCAAGGCAGGACACGTTCGCTACATCGGAATGTCTTCATGTTATGCCTGGCAGTGTGAGTAACCTTACGCTTACGCTTGTCCGAAAACTATATTCTCATAATTATCTAGTTCATGTCATGCAGAGTGAGTGAAGATTTTCTTGGCACTGACGTCATTGTTCACTGTTTCCTTTGCCACCCCATCAGATTATGCTATCACGCATAATCTAACACCATTCATATCGATGCAAAATCATTACTCGCTCGTCTATCGCGAGGAAGAAAGGGAGATGATGCCGACACTCAAGCACTTCGGGGTCGGTTCTATTCCCTGGTCTGCTCTCGCCCGAGGTTTCCTATGTAGGCCACTGGGAGAGCAGACGAAGCGCAGTGTCAACGATGAGTAAGCTCATGTCATCCTTTCTTTTATGAAACCCCATTATTCTGACTTAAATCATGAACGAAGCATAATCGGAGGTTATGGTAGTACAGAAGGCAACAAAGAGATCGTGAGGCGCGTCGAAGAGGTTGCAAAGAAAAGGGGATATAGCATGGCCCAAGTCGCCTGCGCATGGATATTGACAAAAGATCCTGTGGCCGCACCGGTCGTTGGCTCAACTAGCCTCAAGAACCTTCAAGAATTAGTCGGTAAGTACATGCAATTCATTGGTGTGCGGTAGGCGCATGCTCACTTAGTGATGATAGAGTCCGTGCATATTAAGTTAACGGACGAGGAAATGAAATACCTACAGGAGCCTTACCAGCCAATGGCGATTTTTGGCCACTAGTAGTTTGGGCACGAGTATAGAGCTTGGCTATGGCATGATAGCGCAGTCGGACTTGAATAGAAAAAAGTTAATCGGCCTATAACAGACTTATGTATTACGCCGAGGTTGTAAGTTAGGACAGTATACTCGTATACAATATGGCAAATTACATTCACATCACACAATACAATCTACGTTGTTGCAAGAAAATCACGCTTTGTCGAACAGCGTGCTCGTTCACAGATCACCAAGTAAGCTATCTACTTCACCGTCATCTTCTTCAGCCTCCTCTGCCACGAAGCTTTGTTCCCCGATCAAACTCGACTGCTCAACGGGGCTCTTCCCATTAATCCGTCGTCTGCTACGCATCAGAGGTTAGGAGGAGTCTACGACGAATTGAGTGTTCCAAAACAACTTACTGATCTCGGGCACGCGACTTCGGCGGGGGCGTTGCCTCCTCTGTTGACAGGTCATCCTGATCCATTGGTATTTCCTCCTCCTCCTCCTCACTATCGGGCACAGTTTCAATAACTGGAGCCGCCTTCCTACTAAAGCCCTTGTGAGGACAGGTCTATGAATAAACAGGACGTGCACTTACACATTTCTCTTTGGCAGTGTGCGTGTTGGAGCCGCTGGAGGTGTTTTCTCTAGATCGGAGAGGTCATCGTCGTCGGATTTGGAGATACGACGTTTCCTAAGAAGTAAATAAGCAAGCAGCATAAACGAGCACGAGGACGAAGAGGGCGAACTTGGGTTTCTTCTTTGGTTTGGCCTTAGACGCTTGAGGCTCAGGTGTACCCCTGTATTCCTCATCATCGGCAGACGTCGCAGTCGTCGTCGTCGCGATACTTTCAGACCGCCTGTGACGCATGGTCAATAAGAGAAAGAGAAGCGTCGCGTGACAGCCCACCTCTTTCTTGCGCCCCGTTTGGGTGGTTCCTCCTCTTCGTTGTCCGACAAGATGTTATCAAGGAACTCAAATAAGTCTTTGAGTGACTCTAGTTGACGATATTCATCCTCGTTGAAGTGTTCTAATTGTGCTTCAAAGGCTTTGGATATTGTGTTTGAGAACCGGGTTAGAGCATTGGTGCTTGTTGTGTCTTGAAGAGGCCGGCGCTGAAGGCAGATTAAGTCATCAGTCTCGGTAACTTGACGGATGGTCTTACAGATTTGACGTTGTTCATGAGTAACTTCAACGTACGAATCTTATCGTCGTCGGCTTCGTCTGGTATGTAAAGCTTGCTGAGCAGTTGACATAGAACTTTCCTGTCGTCCCCTATCGAACAAGATAAGTGCTCGTTACAAGACCTACGACATAAAGGAAGCATACGATCGAAGTCCTTATTAAGAAGAGCCCGAACAATATCGATTGCCAAGTCAAAGTGAACATTTTTGTCCACTTTCTGCCCTGGAATTTCGCTTGATGGAAATTTTATCAGAACATTTGCAGTGAGAGTAAAAAAGGAGTTACATACATGACTTTCTGAGGATCAGTCCAATCTAGCAGCAAGGACGCAGCTTGGAGAGGGTCCACCATCTCTTCGTCTTCACCGAGTTCGCTATGCAGTTTCGACAACTCCTCATAAGCTGAGAAGAAGATCTATTTGATCTTTTAGTCTAATACGTGTCATAGAGAACGAACGAATCGTGTCTACCTGTTGCATCCGTCTTTGGTTGGTAGAGGATGAATAGCAGTAAACGGGGAAGAAGTATGAAAGGCACTGTCGGAGCTCTTGATTCTCTGCCGTGTACGGAGACATGAACGCTAAAACGAGGCTCTGTAAGACCTGAGGCGAGAGTATATCAATCAAACAGTAGTATATTAGCCAGTCTAGTGCAAACCTTTTCATCGGTGACCATGCCCGATAGCATCATCTTCGCCAAACCAGTAGCTAAGACTGCTTGCACTTTTGGCGAGTCATCACGCTCCAGAAGATCGGTCAGGAATTGAACCACTTTATCGCCCTTATTGAGTATATCGGTCAGCTCAGCTCCGCTAAAGATAATGAATCCAAAGAAATCGCTTACACCGACACTGGTGTTGCCGAGGAAATCACCTTCATGCACCATCATGACATCGAAGACTATGTGCAGTACTCGAATGCGAAGCGGTTCCGGTGAAGACGCCAATTGGTTCAAAAAGAGACGGAAGGAATTCAAGGCCATCCGCTTTTTGTATCCGAGATCAGCAACTATGTACATGCCATTCAGGACAAAAATAAACTTACTCGGGCTATGAGGCAACACAATCCGAGGCTGATAAGACCCTTCTCCCTGAGAGGCAGCTCCTTGCGCTTCACTGCTGGGATTATCAGCTCCCCTAGAATGCCTTCCAAAGTGGAGTTTTCTTCAAATGACTGCAGGGCATATGAGCGCGTAGGAAGAAAGAATCACGAAGGTAAAGCTTACACTATTGACCCGCTCAAGCATTCCTATGCACAATGAAAGACAACGTAGATCAATAGCATCCGCATGTTCCTTTTCTTCAGGAGTCATCTCTGCTGGAGGCTTGCGTGGCCGACCGGGCGTTCGACCAGGCATAGGTGTCTCTTCAACGCCTAGATCTGCACTCTTTTCCCTCTTTACAGCAGAGATCAGAGTGGGGTAAGTAAAATAGGTTGTAGATGGTCTCACTATCTCGTCCTCATCGGAATCATTGTCTCTGAGTTCATGGATGACTTCAACAACTATTCGGATGAGATCACGTTCGCTGGAAGAAAGCTTCCGAAGAATATCGAGACAGTGTGAAGTTAACTGCTGTGGTAGGAAATCTTGCGATATCATTTCTCCTAAGCAAACGCAATGAGCACCCGAATTCTTTCACAGCCACTATTACTTACGAACGAGTGCAAACATCTTCCGACGGCCGATCTCATCGGCATAGTCCATATTAATAGCAATCTTCAGGAGCTCGCCTAGGACAAGCTGAGCGTTCTCTGTTTCCTCTTCTTGGGAACCTTCCGTCCCAAAAGCCTTGTTCTCATCATCTGCTTGCGCCTTTCGTAACAAGTCGTTGTAAAATGCCTGAATTTTGAAAGCCAGTGCAGTCATGACAGGCATTGTTGACTCGATGCGTGCTTCATCTTTCGCTATAATGCAATGTTCTACAAAAACTCGAGCAAGGAATGCCCTTTCAGGCGTTAGTTGTTGCCAGAATGTATCTACGTCATCTCATGAGTATTATTTGCCTCAATATGGTTGATTACTGACCTGAGAATTCTAAACTATCCAATAGATCTGATCGTGAGTCAAATAGGGATAGGAGAGCTTGCTCTGCAGCGTTCTCGGTGTCCTCCATTAAGTCAAAAACGAACAAGCGAATAAATAGTGCAATATCGCCATTGAATAAATCCGCCCAAGATCCAACGAGTTTGGCAGCAGAGCTTCGTACTATCTGTTCTCTGTCTTGAAGACCAGCTTTGACGACTAGCTCTCGCTGAGCGATTGTGAGCTGTTTGGGGCTCTCCAGTTGTTCAAGAATCGAATATACAGCTCTTCGCACAGAACTGTCTACGTCTCTGGTACGTGACAGTATGGCAGGTATTGATTGAGGCGTGAGAGGAACATTCAACATGGCTGTCTTTCGGACGTCTCTGTATCGAATCGTTCAGAGTTATGTTACGACAGAAGTATCAGGGGACATACGCAATGGGGTCATGGACAAGAGTGTCAAGAATCACGTCCATAAGCTCGTCCTGGGTCTCATCCGAGTTATCAGGACTGAGTAGTTTCGTCAGCGCTATGACAGCCTGTGCTCTCACGGAAGACTCTTTGTCACGAGCTCGCGCCAGGAGTGATTCATGAAGGAGGTCATAAACATGCTCACTGAAGAATAGTAAGAATAAGGTCCCGTTGAATAGCTAAATGCCTAAACGTACTCAATCTCCCCTAAGTTCGATATCATATCTGTCACAATTTGGAGAACGCGGAAGCGAACATTCTTATCCTTTGCTCCAAATCCTTTAAGAAGGTACTTGATGAGTTGCGAGACAAATCTTGAGGCAGGTGTGTCGTCATCGTCGTCTGTCTCTGGACCTTGTTTTTCTGTAGGGTAGAGACGATGAGGTGAAAGTAGGGAGTGACGCGAGCTTTGCATACCTTTCTCATTGATGAACTTCACATAACCAGCTACGAATTTGACAATTCGGTCGACTACTGTGGCTCCTTTCTTGAGCGGCAAAACTCTGAAGAGCATGTCAATGAAGAGATCTTCGAAAGCCTTCTCTCCAACCAGTTGCATCTTCTTTCCATTCTCTGACGGCTCTATGACAAGGGCCGCTTCATTGTGAAGTTTGTTGAGTGCCACAAAATTCTTCTGGTGGTTTGCAGTGGAAGTCTGAGCTTGTTCAAAGATCTTTGGTACACTTTCAGGAAGAAGTGTCAGGACCGGCGTCCCGCCCACCCGTGTAGGCATTGTAGATGAACCTAGTATACAAGATATTGGGAGTAAGTCTGAGCTCTGTCACTTGCAACAAGCGTCTTCGCCGGGGGCGCTTAAGAGGGTCACAGTGTTGCATGACTATCGCGAGGTGTCACATACACATGACCACACAACGTCACGGTCACGCAATTTGCAGACCCCGGAAACCAGTTGGTTTGGTCGTGACTGTGAGTGAACGGCACTTACAGCACTCTCAGGCTTACAAGTTACCAAGTAGCATCACTGAAGCGCTGTATTGCACGCTACGAGGGCAAACTGTCGAGTATGGCTCCTCGGCCTTCATTCGATCTTGAATCTTTGGCGACAGCAATACCAGCAGTACTAGATCAAGTTCAGTCATCTGCAGCCACCCACAGGAAGAATTGTGTTGCATTATTCAAACTCCACAATGCTTCCGCTTCGGTGGTCGAGACGGTGAACAGAGGAAGAAAGGGCGACGAGATAAAGCTTATAGGAGAGAAGGCATTCCTAGATATCTTCCTCGATATGATGAACAGGGTTGTTGTAGTCAAGAAGGGCATCCCTACTGCAGATAGGATTGTAAAGTTTGTTGGGAGCTATGTACAGTTCATGAATGATAAAAGTGCGTGATTGAACATTGCAGCAACTAAGGCGTTGACTAATCTACCCCAAGATGCGGAAAAGAATGATGATAATGACGATGACGAAGATACACCTTCCTCAAGATTTATTTCTCGGCTGTTAAAATATTTATTGAAGGGGTTCGGCGCGAAGAGCAAGGTGGTCAGATACCGTTGTATGTGCTTTCTCTCTGAAATAGTAGCGCACATAGGCGAACTCGAGTAAGTTGTCCTCTTTTCCTTTGAATGTCCTTACAATATCTGAACGTTTGTCTCTTAGCCAAGAAATGTACGCTGAGCTAAGAGTGAATCTTTTGGATCGTTTGCTTGATAAGGAACCACTTGTACGAGCGCACTGCGTTTCCGCTCTGTCGAAGCTAGCAGCAAGCGAGGCGCCCGATGATCTAGAGGACGACCAACAGCCGATCGTCACCTCTCTGCTGAACAGCTTATTCCATGACCCTGCAGCGTTCGTCTGTCTGTTCTGTTTGTCATTGTCCGTACTAATTGATGACGTTTAGCGAAGTGCGGAGAGCAGTTCTCATCCATCTGCCCTTCACACCTGCCACTCTGCCCGCTCTTCTCACCCGCTCCCGAGACGTCGACGCCGTAACACGAAAATTACTATATTCATCGGTTCTCACAAGACTAGCACACCCCAAACAACTCACGATCTCTCAGAGGGAACAGATTGTCCGGCAGGGTCTCGGAGATCGAGAGGAAGCAGTACGACTGGCAGCTGCGAAACTCCTTGGAAGTTGGGTTGATCTTTGCGAAGGCGACCTAATACAGTTCTTGGAGTTGTTTGATGTACGAACTGGTGACATATGTGTTGACGCCCTGAGGTCAATTTTTGTCACGAGGTTGGAAGTCATCCAGGAGCTCGAGTTTGATGGTATGTTCTCCTGTATTTCACTGATCTTCTCAAGAGACAGTGTTCATATTTGCATCACAGACAATTTCTGGTCTAAACTTAAACCCGAAAGTGCACTCCTCGCTCGAACGTTCGTCGAGCATTGCTTCGACACGAAATATGAATCCCGACTTGAAGCTTGCCTACCTGTGGTTACGGCGCTTGCATTCCTCCTTCAGAACCATTATAACACGTTTCTGGGAGTTTTGCAAGAAGATGAAGAAGCTCAACTGAATGGCGAGGAAGAAGACGATGTCGTTGCAGACTCGAGGGATGAGAAGATGGCGGACGAAGAATTCATGATGTCCGAGCTACTGCGACTTTCCCTCGTTTTGGACTACTCCGATGAAATTGGAAGGAGAAAGATGTTTAGTGTTATCCGTAAGTAACTCTCGAATCAAAGTACTGTGGCGTTCTAAATATGCTTCTAGGACAAATGTTAGCACATCCAGAGCTTCCCGATAGTCTTATCACTCCATGTGTAGGAGTGATTAGCGTCCTCTCCCTTAATGAACGAGATCTCATTCGTGTGGTTGTTGAGGTCATCAATGAACTTCGTGATCCTGAACCTGAGGTAAATGTTGCTGACGATGAGGTTAGTTGTTCCACAATTCTATCGCTTTGGACAAATCAATAACGATCTGATAGATTTCAGAAGCAGACATGACAAGGACTATGTCTCAAAGTGGGAGTGGGTCTTTTCGTAACCGAAAACCCATTGAAGAGATGTCAGCGGAAGAGAAAGCCCAAGCAGACATGGTTGACCTGCATTGTCTGACGATTAGTATTGCTGTGCTCGAGCGAGTCAATGGTGTGAGTTACCTTCCTCTCACTGGTGTCTTCGTACATATCTAAAACGTAATATGCAGAGTTTCGAAGAGAACTCGACTTTGGAAGGAATATTAGCAGACTTGATCATCCCTTCGGTCAAACGCAAAGAATTGCTGCTGAGAGAAAGAGGCCTGATTTGTCTTGGACTGTGCTGTTTAATCGCTAAGGTGACGAAGACCATTCATTAACTGAGACAAATGTGATGTGTTAAATTTGTTAAACCAGAACATGGCGATGAGCTCCTTTCAGCTATTCCTTAGCCAAGTAAAAAATGCTCCTGAAGCACTGAGGCAGAAGGTCCTCCACGTCGTGTTTGATATTCTCATGACATACGAAAAGGACCTGCTGGGCGGAACGGAGGATATTGTAAGGTCTGTCTCAAAGGCTACGATCTTGTGCTAACTGTTTGAATGTAGGGTCAACGCGTAATCGCCTTCCTCATGAATGTCCTTGAGACAGAAGAATCAAGTGCCGTTCAGGCTCTCATCTGCCTCGGTTTATGCAAGTTGATGCTGTTTGGACTGGTCACGGATGAAAGGGTAAGCAATGGTTACGCGCGTGACTTGTAGATTATGAACATAACTATTATAACAATAGGTCCTGACAAGTCTCGTGTTGCTCTACGTCTCACCCTTCACGGTGAAAAATCAAGAACTTCGACAATGCCTTGCCTATTTCCTGCCTGTATATTGCTACTCGTCCCCAGTGCATCAGGATCGCATGCGCTCGGTATGTCCGTCGATTTAATCAGTAGCCCAAACGAGTCTTACTAGTGAATCAGATATTTATGACAGCATATGATCTTGTGAACAAAGTCTATGAAGACCTTGAGGACGATCAAACAATGATCACCCCTACTCAGTTCGGACAATTACTTGTTGATTGGACTGACCCGACAAAGGTCGTTGATCTGTACGTGCTTCTTCCATTCCTGCTTTCTGGATAGCTGACAATCAGTTTAGCTCAGGAGAGAGCCACGGGATCTTAACAACGCATGTGGATCTGGTGATTGACATTGTAAAGACACTTTATGAAAGCGACAGGACTCGTGCGTATCATGACTACTCTATCCGCTTTGCTCAGGTGAAAGCTAAGTGACATACTAATAGCGGAGGACAAGAAGTCTCTTTGCCAACTTCTTGGAAAGCTGACGTTCCCGGATGAGATTGAAGAAGCAAAGTTGTACCGTGCATACATTCTTGTCTCCAATTTATCAGAGGTAAATTTCATTTGCATCTGTTGTACTCTCAGTCTTACAAGTCCACCAAAGCAATGTCCCTTCGAGGAGAGTGTGACGGACAAACTCTTCGCTCGCTTCACACAGCGTTTCGAACATCATTTCTCATCACTTTTGGCCGGTTTTGATGAACAACAATGCTTCGAACACTACAGTGAGATATACGAGTTCATTGGCATACCGAGACCTAGGCGACGCCACTTTGAAAGGCAGCACATCAACAATGCTGCATACGCAAGCGGTTCCGAGTCGGAGCACGAGGCAAATAGGAAAGCACCGGCGAAGTAAGTGACTTTACATTGGAACTATCTTTTGTAATAATTTGATCTTGCGCAGGAATGGGAGTGAGGATGATGCTTCTCAAGAATCTGAGCATGGTCCAGAGCCGGAAACCTCATCGTCAGATGGGGAGGAAGAACAAATCCATGTGGATGACGAAGTGCCTGCGAAGAAGTACATTGTTTTTTCTCTTCATTTGCCAAGTTTATTAAGGTGTTTGTCATTAGTAGTACCCCTCCTCCGAATCGGAAACAGCCAAAGAAAGACAAGGAAAGAGGTATTGCAAAGACTCGACCAAAGCCACCGAAGAAACAACTCAAGAAAAACGAGAGCGATAGAGAATCAGATGACTTGGTCTCAGAGTAAGTCCCTCCATACATGTACCTCGTGCAGACGATGATAGTGTCTCGGAAGGATGGAGGAAGTAAAAGAGAATGTACAACATCCTCAGCCTAAAACACCACCCAGGAAGAGGACCGGAAAGTAAGTCCGCCACATTGTAATCGTATCATTATATATTGCCTCACATTGCGTTTAAGACGGTTGCATACTCCGACAAAAACGCCATCCATGCCCTCACCAGCTCCAAAGCGACGTGCAGTTACTACAAAGAACAAGTCCGTTTGCTTTTAAATATTCTACATCGACGTTTGTCTCTAATAACTCGAAAGGAAGAATACTCTTCCGACGAAGAAAGAGCCATTGAGGAATACAACAAACAAGGGGGTAAAGGCCTCCGCTCCTCTAAAACATGCGTCTCCCGCTCAAAATTTAGACGGGCGTTCGGGAAAGTCTCCATTAGATGAAGAATTTTCAGAAAGTTCGATTGGCGATGATAGTGATGATAGTGGTGAAACCGCACAGTCTCCAACGCAAACTCGTATGCCACGGACTATAGAAGAAAAGTTAGGATGGAGTGATTCAAGTGATATTTAAGTGCAATTTGTCTTTTAGTTTCGTACAGTGTATCACCATTCCTCTGAACACCACCGTTCCCTTGTACATTCTTCAATAACATTCCGTAGGCTCATTATTTTTTCTTGAAACTTTGCAGATGTCTTAGACTATCCAATGCCTTTGTAAGACTAATTTAGCTGATTTTTATTTTGTGATGTTGCGGAGTTATGAGCTTGAATGCACCAAAATACAGTAGAATTCAGCACTCACATATCTTTAGTATATTTATTTTAATTTAACTAGGCATTATCTTGGAGTGAAAACTATACTATTACAAACTAGTACTTCTATAGTCTTCATCGTATAGATTTACAGAGTGAAAGAAAAGCAAATAACTCAACAGAAAAAATACAAAGTGGGTGTACTGTCTGAAGGGAAGGTAACAGGTAACGCCAGTGGGTTACATAATATTACAGTCTCCTTTCTCGTCCTTTTGGCGGTGTTTGCCTTCCTTTAGAATTCCTCATTTGGACTGTGACATACGTGACAATATGCGTTCAGAGGAGCAATAATTTGTCACAAATCCCTCTTTTTCTTATCAGCTTCATATTAATTTATATGTTTCCTTACAGCTCAAAATACTTTAGCATAATATGTATTTTATGATTTCTAATAGTTCTATCGAGTTATTTAAGGGAATAATGGTGTTGAAGAATTAATAAAGCCTTTACTCGAATAGGTGTTCAGAGGAATGGTGATACACTGTACGTGCTTTCAAATCTGCTTTCTCAGTTATATTATTATCTATTGCTAGTGTATCCTCACATTGAGGTTGTTGTGCTTCTGTATTTGTAAGGTAGTTGTTTCGCCCAATTTATTTTGGATGATGAAAAGTTCGAATACTAGTTTATTCGAGTAAATTGCAATATACTAGCAAGATTCAGCCGCGTTTTGGCGGAATTAGTTCAAACCACCATTGTGCTATACCTATGCTCTGCTTCTGACGAGATTGGCGGCTTTGATAAGGAGATAAAGAGGTACACCTTTTAAAAGTCTGATGAGCTGTGAGATTTATGGAATGGAGTAACGCGTTTACCTAGCCCAGTGAAGAACGCGGTGGATCTGGACATGAAGCAATACAAAGTTGTGAGTATGTTCTTAAATACTGATTTATAAAAAAGGCATACCTAATCCAGCTTACAGACTCCGTCGTTTGGTTGATGTAGATGTAATTATACAAAACCCGAACACTTATACTATGCAGAAGGTGTGAGCTTTTTGCCTCTACATTTTTAGTTCAGATTACTTACAAGGCGGCAGAAGCAATGTTGAGCGTCTGATTATCTATGCCCGCAAAATTGCCCGCAAGCTGGGGGGCCAAAATGAGCTTATGCCATCCATGCGATTGAGATACAGAGGGAACGCACAACTGCACCAACCCAGAGGGGAAGCATTTCATTTCCATTCTTTGAATATGTCAGCAATGTGAATAATACGTGCGAACAGCTCCGAGCCTCACCAGATGAGCGCCTTCCATTCTTTCCGCGCGCTCTGCGACGTCCTTCGGAACCGTACCGCTCTCCAGTATGCGCTTCGTGTTGGCACGCGGCTGGAGACTTGTGTCCGAGTGCGATGATCAGCCTTTGTAAGGTTGTACTGAGCCAGTTTTCACTCACTTGTTATACCCAACATACTTTTGGATAAGAGCGAACTTCACTCGGAGAGTCAGCAATGCAGAATTCCTTAGCAGATAAGTAGTATGGCCTTTACCTTCATGTTCATGGGGTAGAACGAGGTGAACCATATTACAGGAATCGAATAGAGCGAGAGAGGAGACTTCCAGGAGGGCAACGACATGGCTATGGTGGTGGCTGAAGGAAGAGAAACGGTATCCATGTTCCCAACGGTCTGTGAATTCCATTCAACATGTTGGTTCGTGTGAAGCGAAAGCTAAAGCCCACTCTCAAAGTAAACGCAAGTACCTTTTATAGTACAGCCATTAGCCAGATTTGGTAGGTGCTGGTACATATTATTGGCGCTGAGGTGACGTAATTGCAACTCCTTTTGGCGACCATACTAAGCGCGCGTGCCATTGGATAGGATGCCAACAGGCGGACTCACACCCATTACACAATACACACACCCCACTACGATGAGTACCAAGGTCAATGTCGAGGGCGCATTGCTCCTCGAACAACCGTTTGCAAGGGTGAGACTATTTATTTGCTCATAAATGTTTACTATCTCATATCATCCACATAGGTCCCATATGAAGCATACCGAAAGGTGTTTCGCACGTCGCAGAGGTACATTGAGCGTGAGCTCGGCTCTGTGCAGATAATCTCAAACGACCTTGCGAAACAGTCAAGACAGAAGTATGAACCGGCTTCTGCTTTAAGCGCAATTGATAGCATGCTTGGAAAAGTAGAAAACCTGAAGCGCAAGGTGAGCGTTTACTTCCGAAAGTTGGGGATCATCTTTGTTAACCGCATTAAGCTTTCGGAACTCCATGCAAATGCTGGGATACAGACTCAGGATGTGATGCGAGATCGCTTTAGTCACCTAGCGCAAATTGAGGGCTTTCAGAGTCGTGAAGACCCCAACTATGCGAAATGGTCCGACACGAGATTAGACAGGTGGCTTGTCGATTGGGCTCTGCGGAATGGAAAGGAGGACACAGCACGAAAGATTGCAGAAGAAAAGGACATCGAGGTATGAACCTGACACTTACTATCTGAATCTTCGTTCTCAACAATTATCAATTTACAATTGAGCAGAATCTCGTCGACATTGACCTCTTCACGGACATCCGTCGTATCGAAAATGCACTCAGGAATCATAGCTGCGCAGAAGCTCTGGCTTGGTGTAGTGAGAACAAGATGGCCTTGCGTAAATCAAAGAACACACTTGAATTCGACCTCCGACTGCAAGAGTTCATTGAGCTTACCCGAGAAGGAAGGAATATAGAAGCTATTTCGTATGCGAAGAAACATTTACTCGCGTGGTCAGAAACACCATCACATCGTCGACAGATTACGCAAGTCAGTGCCTTGCTAGCCTTCCCTCCCTCAACCAACTGTGGGCCTTACAAGGTGCGTCGCACTTTGGACTGTTGTGTGCTTGTTATTAAACTGAATTGTAGCGTCTGTACGACATTGGTCGCTGGGAGTCTCTTGTTAAATCCTTTCGACTCGCAGTATATAATCTCAATTCTCTACCTACGGAGCCGCTTCTGCACCTCGCGCTATACGGCGGTCTCGCATCCTTGAAGCTTCCTGCATGCTACGACAAGACACAGCCTCGCAACCCTGATTGTCCTATATGCGACAAAGAGGGTTTGAGTAGATTAGCGGAGGAGGTTCCGTGGAGTCACCACGTGAACTCTACAATTGTCTGTGCTATCAGTGGTAAGATTATGAACGAGGATAACCAGCCTATGATGTTCCCGAATGGAAACGTGTACTCCAGAGAGGTATGTTTCTTACTGATTTATATAAGTGCTGATGCTCATAGCTGTTCAAGGCCCTTGAAGACATGGCTGAGAAGAATGACGGCGAGGTGACGTGTCCACGATCGGGTGCAAGGTGTCACTTCAACGAACTGCGCAAGGTCTACATATCGTGATCACTTACCTAACCCCTGTATTGTATACATCGCTTTCCCTCTTGCATTCAAGCATTGTATTATCATATTGTATCTTGCTGTACGTCACTTAAGTTTATCATCTAATTTTTTTACTCACGAGATTGCTTCAAGGTGTAAAACAAATAATTATCCTGACATCAATCATCGAAACTTTCAATATCGTAGGGACATACATACATATGTTCTATTCATGTCGAATCCAACAATCACTTTCTCTCGGGCCAAAAATTCTGGAAAGTTGCGTTTCCTCCGTCAGCGGGCCATGATTTATGTGAAGTATAACTGAACGAATTCAAAGGATAAATGTTCTCTATATCGGCGACTCTCGCTTGAATGTTTGGTGAGTTGATGGTCCCGGCTGTATGACCTCTTCACGGACGCATGAATCGGGGAGGAAAAGAAGGTCCTGGAGAGTATAGCTTTGGGATTACCCAGCGTTTTGATCAACAAGGTTTATACTGGCTGGAACACTCCTCTGCGATCACTAAACACTGAACGCTGAACTCGTTTTACATGTGCTGCTTCCTGCCTTGACCCGCGCCGTCGCGTCCGACATCGCAGGAAATGGCCGAATAAGGTATCCGAGCTGACTTTCTATTGGCTACCGATACTACTAGTACTGCGCAAGGTTTATGTCAGAGTTCAGCGGTCTACTTGCCTTTAGAAACCATCATGTATGATCAATGCGAACCGGCTGCGGAGAGTCGGAAGGATATTTAGGATTGCGTATATAAGGTCTAGTGGTGAAGGTAGGATGGTTGAAGTAAAACTGATCTTAAACTTCTCCAAATCATCTCTCGCTCAGTCATTCGACAATACCATAAAATTATGTCGGTCCCAAGTTCATCCCACGTATTGATCGTAAGTATTTATTACATCACGTTTTCCCTTCTAGTATTGAGGATTTCCTTTAGGTTGGCGCAGGCCCGTCTGGTCTGATGTTAGCCCTCAGTCTATTGAAGAACGGAATACCGGTCAGGATTATCGAGAAAGATCCCGTGCACTATGCCGGGATATTCAGAGGCTCTGGCATTTCGGTCTGCTTTCATCGTATCTTCGTTTACTCTATCACTGATTTGTTATCTGTCCCTCAGCCCCGCACTCAAGAAGTAGAACACTTCCTTGGTGTCCTTGACGAAGTGAAAGAACTTGCAAAGGGACCACCTATCCTCCATGTCTATGATCAACAGGATCCTAAACGCATTCTAAAATCAATTGATTTCATACAAGATTATGAACCGACACCCCCCTTTCCTATCGTAAGTATTAACCGGCCAGTATCCGATGATATCTGATTTGTTTCGTTCGACAGACTCGAGTTGCGATTCTTGGACAATCTAGGCATCAAGCTATTCTCAGGAAGCATATCGAAGCACTCGGGGGTCAAATTGAGCTTGCCACTGAATTTACTGGTCTTCAGCAAGATGAGGATGCTGTGACAGTTACTCTCACAAAGACGGCTGGCGACACCAAAACTGAAGAAGTAGCCAAGTTTGCGTATGTTATTGGGACGGATGGCGGGAGGAGTATGTTTTTGCTTATCGTCAGGTCAACCTCCACCACTGATCAATGTAATTTCAAGGTACCGTTCGGAAGTCTCTTGGGATTGAATTCCCTGGCGAAACTAAAGATTTCTCTGTCTTGCTTGCCGATGTACAAGTCGAGGGATTTGATGGAACGGTATGTTAGACCCTTGCCCATTACATCTTCTGTGTTCTTACTCAGTTTCTTCAGGGCATGCACAAATGGGGTGAAGCAAACAAGAATGTGTAAGTTCAGCTCGTCTCATGATGCATGTGACACATCTAATTGTAAAAAATAAAGCGTGCAATTATACAGTCACGGAGAGCCGAATATGTACCAGCTCCTCGGTGGGGGACCGTGGTTCGATCTGCAGGCTGTTTTAGCAGACGATAGCATCGAGCGATTACAGCAAGAATTCACCAAATGCGTTCATCGTCCTGAAATCAAAATAACGAAGATTTTTTCGAAAGCCGAGTGGAGACCAAACATTCGTATGGCTACACGTTTTCGTTCGGGACGAGTATTCCTTGCAGGAGGTGATTGCTCTAACTTTACGTTAGCTTTTAATTTGACTGACTGAACATTGTTTGCAGATGCTGCTCATACGCACCCCCCTACCGGCGGACAAGGCTTAAATACCAGTATAATGGACTCAGTATGTTATTTTTTCTCTATGCTTCTCAATAATAGTCTCTAACGTGTCTCTCGTAGTTCAACTTGAGCTGGAAGCTCGCACTCGTCCTCAAGGGACTCTCTCCATCTTCTCTCCTGGACACCTATGAATCTGAGCGTATGCCTGTCATCGCCGAAATGCTTAATATTTCTACTTCCCTCTTGAATGTCGTTTACCATCAAAATAGGGATACACAAGAGGCGTTCAAGAAAGCACAAGAAGGGGGCATTGTCGCGAAGGGCGCGAAAGCGGATGAAATCTGGACGCGAGGTTGGAAACTCACACAGTTAGACTTGAACTACAGGCACAGTCCGATTGTCCTCGACGATTCAACTGATGGAGAGAAGGAAGTAATGGTGGATGCGTATGGAGCGGAGGGTCACAACATCTGCGCCGGGGATCGGGCTCCCGAAGCAGCTGGTCTTCATATTCTGGCGGGCCTTGGTACCCAGACTCTTACAACCAAGTTGTTTGATATATTCTCCCCAAGTGCACACACTGCTCTCATCTTCCCGACAAGCAATGAGAAGGAAATCCAGACGTTCGTTAACTCTGTTCTTCAGACTATCAAAGAACGTCCTTCCGACCTCGTACGTTCGGTCCTTGTTCTGCCCAAGTCTCATTTCGACTCCGAAACAAACTCATCACATACCGGCGTTGACGTTATCGTCAGGGATATGGACGGACATGCTCATACGAACTATGGCACAAAACCCGACAAGGCATTAGTGGTCCTTGTCCGTCCAGACGCTTATGTTGGAGGGATCGCTGACGGCGTGAGTGGAGTACGAAGGTACTTAACGATGGTGTTCAACAGCGTTGTGTAACATTGTCTGACAAACGCAATCTCGGATAAGTATCCTATCCCAGAGTTTCTTTCCAGTCACTGTATGCACGTCTTGTAATGATCATGTACTATAAAATATGAGTACAGACAACACATCTTGAAGCACTGCTTCACATTACTATACCTATGTAATATGTATGTTTTTGTTTTACACTTTCACGTAGGAATCCGACTCGGAGTTTGTATGTAGTACTAAGGCATACTCTAAACATTTCAAAGACGTAACTAGTTCAAGGACATCGTCCCAGATATCAGCAACCAACAGATGTCATAATCACGCTTCTCTATCGATGGGAACCTAGAAGTCCTCAAACTTGAAGAGGTTACACTCCGTTATATGCCACCTACGCAGGACCGGTCACTGCCACTACCGCATAGCCCTTTGTCTTTTGACCCTTTCCATGAAGAATGATGAACTTAGAGATAATCCAGAGTTTAACCCAGGCCCGACTCCACACTATATTTGACTCTGTCAGTATGGCTTTGCAGTGCGTTGACGGAAGGATTGATTGAAGCACGCGGGGCTTCAACTTGAATATTTAACGAATTACTAGTAGTACGTAATACTAGTAGTAGTTGATTTACTTCTGCCATTCGTTCACAACAAACTCCAAAACTTCGCTTCTTCATCAATACAACCAGGATGTCTGGGTCGATGTCTGACTACGAAGATATCGATTTTATGAGCGATTCATTGAGCCTACTCGGGGAGGATATGTCGGTACGAGTCAACGACGGTGAGGTCAGATATGGAGAGCTCGTACTCAGAATTGCACCGAAGGCGAGCAGTCATTTCGCAGTGTCGCTTGCGGACGATGTCGAGCACTTTTTAACATCCGGATAGGAAGGAAAGGTCTGTGTATTCATAGCATTCTCGGTAGAAGCGCATCGATGAACTAAAAGAAAAATCGCGTCGTGTCTGAAGGCAATATCGCTTCTAGCAGACCAACTTTTTTCGCCCTCTCTATTACTCGCGGAAAGGATAGAGAGGCGTCTGATCCCACTTGAAGGCAAAACCTGTGAGTTCTATAGATTCGATTGCTGTTGACACGAATAGTTGATCTGCTGTGTATCATTAGTCATAGAACTCGGGGCTGGGTGCGCACTTCCTTCTCTTCTTGCAGCCTCCAACCCAGAAGTACACCCGTCCTTGGTCGTTATCACCGATTACCCCGATGAAGTTATCTTGTCCAATCTTCGGTTCAATATGCAAACAAATGAACATTGTTTTGTTCGGGGCTGCAGAGTGATCTGCGAAGGACACGAGTGGGGTACAGATGTTAAGCCCTTGATGTACGTGTTCCTTTCGTCTCATGATCAGCGCACGGCACGATGAACTATCTCCACCATCAAGGAGCTTGCTACAGCTGTTGCCATCGAGGCCGAGTGGATTCGACATCGTTATCCTTTCCGATCTTCTGCACTTCCACAATTCGCATCCTGCCATTCTAACGTCCTTGACAAATCTTCTGGCGCGCAACCGAGAATCGCGAGCATACGTTGCGGCAGGAACGTACACCCCTCCGCATGTCTGCAATAACTTCATAAGGCTGGCTGAAAACGAAGGGCTGGTGGTCGAAGAGGGAGAGGCGGACGACATATGGCGAGGCCGGAAAGAGGTGTGGGCAGGTAAGAAGCTGGATCCGAACGCGCTTGGCGTTAGGAAGGGAATGTGTCGCTGGTGGGTCGTAAGGTGGAGTGATGCGAGTGTCGGAGATGCGACGCCCGGGAAATGATCAGTATGCGTTAAACCCTGGCATAGTCATAACGTCTGGTCAAAGTTGTAAAGATGTAAGTAGTTCTCGCTCTTGTTGTCGCAAATGTTTGCTGTATACTTTTTCATCTAGATGATTTGTATTGCATGAATTATTGCATGGCACGGCAGCTAATGAAACGTGTTCTGAGTATTAATCTGGTCGCTACGAAAAAAGGGCATAGTCAATATCTTATCAGCTGATCGGAAGACTTCCATAAAGCTATCCAATGTGCAGCGTTAACTGTCAAAACTGATTCTCTAAATTCATCAGAGAACGTTTCAGGCCAGGATTTCTGCTGCGAACCACAGCAATTTCGATCTGATGCAATTAGGGAGGAGAATATATATTGAGAAACATGACTCTGACTCGGAATACTGACGCCTTTGACCTATTCGCTTTGAAATTCCCGACTATAACCGTTCAAAGTTCACTATTCAAGCGGTGACTAGCCTGGCCTGAAACTCTTCTTTGCTGTTGCACACACCTGTCCCGGGCACTACAGTTGTTCGCTTCCCTGTGGTCCATCGACAACAAGAACTCTGCTTCATCTCTACATTTCGAAAGGATAGGGAACTTTTTGCGGACTTCGGGTCTATCACCGCGCTCCGCCTACTACCCGACTTCATTTACGTCGTGATGTTGGGTTTCAAGTTAAAAGAAAGCTCGGACTTAGGAGCCTTAATCTTCGTTGCTTGCGCAAGCGCTGCTCTGCATGTATGCACAGTAATCCACTTCAGTGATTACTAGCCAGAATTTTTCAAAGCCTGCTAGTCGTTCTTTTGTTTGATTCTAGTTACGCGCAGGTCAAGTCAAGTAGAGTTATCCTTCGCTACGGCTGCGGCAGCTCTATCTGCATAGATCATCCTAGATAACCCGACGGAACGATAGGATCTTTCAACAGGCAACCTTCAATATGAACCCTGCAGCGCTTCAGATATCGGGGCCCGGAGTACAAGGCAACATAGCTGATCATTGCCCTTAGACATATTCCCACACCGACGGCAGGAAGCAAAGCAATCCTCCACTAATTATGAGCAACCTAAATTGTTGATATCAGTCAAACAACTGCCTTGTTTATCGTACTCGGTCTTCGTACCTGCCCTGATCGGTTCGCTTCCTCCTTCTTTTCGCTTTAACCTAATGATGAAGTTCCAAAACGTTTAGATTCAGTATGATTGATGAGATAGCCAGATGTTGTAGTGGCGTAAAGTTACAATGCTATGATGTCACAATGCGCGGGAAGCACGGAGTATCGCCAAGATATGTAGAAACGACCCGGCGGTGAATGCAATGGCATTGTATCATGGGTGATGCTTATCAGATACACGCATTAGATGGATCTCAAGTCCGAACAGAAAGGATTTCAACGAAGCTCGTTTAGTGCTTCACTGACTCCGTTCCTAATCGCTTGACCCGCGGAATAACCTTCGAGTCCGACATCTTGTAGAGAGGTTGTCCGGCTGAGCGGCTATATGTCAATCTTCGAGATAAAGGAACTTTGAGAATGACGAGTGCGCGAAGGTCGAGAAGCTGCTGCTCATGCGCAGATGGACGTTGCGTGCTGACAGACAGAATGGATCATCGATAGACTAGAGCTTATTGTAATGACACCTTGTGAGAGGACGCAACGTTGCAGAGCAAAGACGATCATTCGCCGGCTTATAGAAGAACCCCCACTGCGATGGTTAACAGCGAGAAACCAAAAATACCAAGGTCAGCTACATAGCCGTTGAACGTTAGGAAGATAAGTGGGATTGCATTCGAAGCCCCTTCACGGCCGGCTGCCCCTGGCAGTGCCGATCTTCCTTGAAAGGAAATCAACGACAGCTTGAGTTTTGTAGTATCTATTGAGTGTATCTGCTTTTTTGTGAAAGAATTCAGCAAGAAAATTCGCCCGATGTCGAGTAGCCAGTGCTGACGAAAATGCCGAGTAATTCCAGTGTGACAGAAAGTCAGCGGAAGCAAAGAAAAAGAGTACAGTGCACTCTGTAAGATCCCGCGAAGATCTCTCATAATTGCCTCCGAGACAGCGACCCCGGCGCTTGGCGCGGGTTCAAGTTCAAGAGGGTGTCGCTTAGATAGCCAGAAAGACTATCTATGATTGGAAGCCTTCGGGATGACGGGTGCGGGGAATATGTCGGCCAATCACGATTCTACGTGATAATGACAATTGCTTCTAGCGTAGGGTGGTGGAATGATGCCAGGAGACTTGAGCTTGACCAGGTAGAGGAAAGGAAGGGGGAAACCATCCTGTGGCCGGTCGTATGCTACACACGAAGGTCATAAATGATGTCTAGAAGAACGATACATATGTACGTACGTACGTACCAGAAAGCTAGGACAGAAGAGATGATGTGAAGTACGGATCGTCGCTATGTGGAGTATATGAACAAAACACAGCAGGGCCGAGGCCCGAGCATGGGGCTTGCGACAAGGAGAGTTCATCTACTCGCAGCACGCTTTACCCCAGGAGTCTGGCGACGTCGACCGTAGGCACTGAGATGAAGGCTTGTTAAGTGACCCACAGTAGTGACTAGTGGATCTCGATAGTGGCGGTAGTACAATGTGGCGTCGCTGGGCGATATCCTTGATGGTTGAACCGAACTATAGATGTGGTAGAAATCCGAGGTCGACCAACGCCCAGTATTTTGGCGAGATATCTATGGAACACTGAGAGCATGAATAGATGATTGATAGGTACAGGTAACAAGAGGGAGGTCAGCAAAAGAATGATAGGACAAATGATAAGAAAACCCTACAGCACGTAAAGTACTTGGAGAGCTTCAAGGGCGAGACCATCTCATTTTTGTGCAAGTAATATGTATGTCGGAGGATATGATACACCGATGCGAGATATATTGGTTGCTAGAAGCAGAGAGGTGATACGTGCCTGGCACGCATGGACGTACTATCATTACGGCCACCGCCACTCATGCCCGAAATCGCGCGGGACTGTAAGTCGCGGTGCAGGTGTTAAATCACGTGTGCTTATATCGTCGTTCGCTTTCGAAAGGCAGTTGTTCGGTAGGAATGCATGCCCCGAATCCTGCAGCCTGTTCGAAGGCGTTTGATTGTGATGAGAGGGGGCGAGAAGGAACTCATATTGTTGACCTTTTCGTCCGAGCCGTGGCAATGTGTCACCCAGCCCGAGTCCTTGAGTTGAATCAGGGGGTGAGCGCAAGGTTTCTGATTCATTTTCCTGGCCTCCTTTCAAGTTGTCGAGAGGATGGAACCGGCGAAGACGGGGTGATTTATCAAGCCGCAGTGATCCAACACCACCACCAACAAGGCATAGTTTACTCGCCCCCTGTTTGACTACGAGGTTCACCAGAATCCCGACCAGTCACGCGGTCTAGCATGCCGATAGCCACATATGCTCCACAAGTCACATCACAGGCGCTGTGTGAGAACGTAGCGCGGGTCCGTCTGCTTGCCCAGCGCCCACGACTCCAGATCGACTCCAGAGAAATGGCTATCAACGCAAGTCGTGATGAGCGTGTCACACTGAGGTGCGATCTGATGCCTAGTAGTAGGAGTTTCCGATGCTTCCGATCGAAGTAGCTTCGTCACCCGGTGCGTCATATCATGATCATAAGCAGCGTTAGCTTTCTTCTCGCAGGTCCTACTATGTAGCTGGCCAGGCGTATCGTTGGGACGATGAAGGAACCTTTCTTATGTCCGGGTTCCACAAAAAGAACAGGAAAATTGTTAGTGTTTTTCTTTGCAAAACACCTGAAGGTGCTTTACTACAATCTTGATCATCATGATCCTCCACCCAGGCATCCGAGGCCAATCCAGGTCAGACACGACACGATGCACGATGAAGCAGTATGAAGGGCTTTGAGGTGGGCATACGAATAAGCCAGCCAGAACAAACTCAAAAACTTCCTTGACCGCCCCGTTGTCATTGAGATGCTCTGAGGTCGAGAAGGACTGCATGCTATCAGAAGGGCGCAGCTTCTCCCCACTCTACATCCCACTAGCTAGCGATTGGTAAAACCCTAGGATCAGTTAATCAGCAAACAAAATACATGTTTATCTCCTGATCGAGAGCACGAGTTCAAGCCACTGACTTGGTGACGATCATTAGGCGCGACGACGAAAGATCGGACCCGGGGTACATTCGTGGTTGTTTGAAACCGCTGGGACCTTGGCGCGCTGTTCTCGGGCTCTCAAACTGCTGAGCGGAGATGCGGGTGAAGTTGGTTGGCTTCCCATCTCCGATCCACAGACAAACACAATATCGTGGTCTTTGATCGCTTAACTCCATTCTGCAATGGGCAAGGCGAGGACTCCGGAACATGAGGTCAAGCAGTTTAGGAGGCGGGGGCGGAACACCGGACAAAGTTAGATGATTGGGATGGGGTTGATTTGTGTCAGAACCATCGAGCGCACCGGTTTCTGTGATGATAACCAGAGAGGGGGAGAGTTTGCACACACTAGATGTAGGCTGTATTCGACAAGATTCACGGCCTGCCTAGACCGACTGTCATCCTGCATCCAAAGTGGACCTCAAGTCGTAGAAAAGCCAACTGATTTTAGGCTGACTCAACCCAGACGGCTCCGGAGCTCAAACACGTTGTCACTAGCGTGGACACCGTCGCCATCGTGCTTCAACTTTTGACCTCGACTTCAAGAGGGAAAGGGGACTGACTTACATCTCCAGCCTCGCAACTCGCAACGGCTCGCGTGTACGAATGCGAGTGTAACGATCACACGATTCAAGCTGGAGCTGCAGCAACGTGAAAATGAAGGAGTGAAATCCAGTTAAGCGAGAGTGATCACGACCTTCCATACATACATAAAAACAAGGGATCGACTCGGACTGCGATCGTCGTCGTACTGCATGCAGTTCCACAAGTTCCTAGCCTAGGTCAGATTGGGTGCGTGTCGTCGATAGCACCTAGCAATGACCGACCTGGCCGGGCGGGCTGGAAAGACGTAAGTGACCTGAATGGCGCCGTACGTGAGCGTTGGTGTGCCGTGTGTACCTTTGTTCTATGGTACTCCGCGTTATCCGACAGCGAAGGAATCAGAACCAACAGCGCTTTCGGAGATAGTTGCTCTTATTTGACATAATACGTATAAGAAGAAGACCTGAACGACGTTCGAGACGAAGAGCGAGGTGGCGGCAAGCGAGACGAGGCGTGGAGAGAAAGGACAAGATGCCCATGATTTGAAGCATCGGGTGGTTCGTCGTTTATCTCCAGCCCTCAGGCTACTCGGTACGCGGACGAAGCTTGTGCCAGTGCTTTGTTTTAGATGATTTGTCTCCACTCTGCCAGTGGCAGTCGATGTCGTTTGAATTCGCATTGCGTTCTCAGGCTGAACTCGACGTCCTCGAGCGCTTCTTCTGTATTATGATCAGATATTTAAAGCTTGGGATCATCATGACATCATCACATTCAAGTTTGACATCTTGAACTCACTCGGATTCAAGTTGTCGCATTCGTGACGCTTGGAGGCGGCAGATTTCATTCGCAAGTTCTAGCCCTTGCCTGAAGCTGAGGCCACGCACACGCAGTCTGTCGACCACTGGCAATACGCATCTGTAGGTAAATCCGCAGCTTGATGGATATGTCAACGACACTAGTAGTCGTACGTACGTACGTACGTACGCGTCGTGGGTCCAAGTCTGACTCGTCGTGCGAGCCTCGAGGCTAAGCTCGAAATTTCGAAACACTTCAACGACCTGCGGCTATCGCTTCAGGTTCCAAAGTCCCACTGGCCATGAATGTTTCATAATTCTCTCGTGCGTCTGGACTGTATTAGCCGCGATCACGATCGCGGATTTTGTGTGTAGGTGACGAGACTGCGCCATCCGAGTCTCCCCTCCTCTCCCTCTCGCGCTCCCTCGACGACCTCTCTGGCACGGGCAGCTTGCTCTGCTGTACACAATCCGCCCCCCCATCCCATTTCTCGTTCCAAACCCACGTATGTACCTATCTCAAGCTTCGCGTATATTTCGGGTGCCAGCCTGGGTCACGAGCGGACGTATTTGTGCTTCTTCTGACTCGTCTGAGTCGCATAGTAGCCTCAAGCTGACCCGCAACTTGGATGGACACAATATCGACATCATGATGCTTCAAGTTACCTGATGGTCTACTATTAATCAAAGCAAGACAGACTTTAGTGGTGAGAGGACCGGGTCACCGGGGCCAGCCTTCAGCCACAAGGCCGCAGTCAATCAATTGAGTTGACGCGTCACTTACTGATCGATAATGGAATGTGAAGTAAAGCCTATTTTATTGATTGTTGTGCATGGGTGTTGAAGCTTTGTTTCTTGAGCTGGTGATCATTGTGATGCAGGGCGCGAGGAACCACAGAGGAGTCGAATTCACGAGTTCAATTTAGCCATGGGGAGACAACGCCGGCGGTAACTTTTGGTTTCGGAAGTAAACCTAAAACGAAGAGCGTGAGAAATACTTACAGTAACTTGAAGATCGGAACAATCGCGGAGTTTGAAATGTTGACAAGTATACAGTACAGCTGTTGCCGAACTTGAAGTGCTGTAAAGAAAGTACTTCTCTCTCTCGCGTTTGCCTGGCGAGGTCATTTATGGGATAGATATGCATCCCGTTCCTTCGATATTTGCTACCCTCTAACAAATGTATTTTCGAGGCTTGATGCCGCTTAGTAAGACCAAATATCACCAGCCCTCCGGCATGAAAGTTGCCGAGATAAGTTTAGTAACATCTTTTCAGTTCATGCGTCAGCGGATGCCAACTCTAAATCATCCACCAACCTTCAAACGTTCAACTCATGGCTTTGCTCACATCCAGAGCGACGCGTCGAGCTCTGGGATTGTCTATCGCATTAACGTTCACTCGCAATCTGGTACACAAATACACACGAGCGATAAGACTAGGCAGTGTCAGTGAAGACCACATGGCGAAATGACGCTATGTGAGGATAACCTTCAAGCTCGCGAACGTTTTCTACAATGTATAAACGACTTGAAAACCTGCCGAGGACTTGGCTTCTAGCCTTGCTATCTTAGCACCAACCAGACCACGGGATGTGCTAAGTATATCTGCGTCCACTCGGAACACAATCCGGCCAGTGAACACAGGTGCGTTTATGATATAGCGTTCAAGGACTCGAGGGTCGGAATTTTATTTTCGAACTTCGTGAATTCGGGTTCTAAGGTTCTTGAGGTGGGACCTTTTGACCGTTTGACGCCTTCGACCCTTCGTTTCGCTCGTTCGGAACGAGTTGTACGTCTGGCGATGCGCACCCTCGATTGGCGTCCTGGATGCTGGGTGCCCTCCCGTCCGAGGGGACTGGAGCGCAATGTATCGGAAGACTGAGTGTCGCAAGTCTTATCCGCAAGCGTATGTGTTCGGACGTCCGAAGTTATCCAGTTGCGTTGGGGGGACGGAAGGCTGAGGGAGGGGACCAGACGTCTTCACATCATCTTTGTTCCCTCGCTGTGCTCCAGACACCCGGAACCAGGGTACACACACTGTTACGCTTTCCTGCGCAGATCGTTCATGGGCCGAACACGAGCTGGAAGCAGAGGCCCGGGGGCCAGTGTGAGGTAAAGCACACAGGCGCTGGGCTCCTGCCAGTGCCGCCGGGAATCGACCACGGATGCGGTGTACGGAAGCTATTCAGGCGAGTTGCTACGATGGGGAGATGTCAGCGGATTCGTTGCTCGTTTCCTTGATGGGCCAATATCCACTATCGAATGTTGCAGCAGGCCGGACCTGAAAATCGGGAATGCATCGGTTGCATGCGAGGGGGCAGGTCGCTTCTGTCGCGCGCCCTGGACGCAAGCGGATGACACGAGGAGACTCGGAGGCTATCTAGGACCGCCGATGCTGGTGCTTCTCCCGCGACCTCGTACGATGTTGCTCCAGCACAGAAGTGCATTGGGAGGGGCGATGCGGGAGTGCAGCGAGTCGATAACAACCTTCAACCTTGAGCTTGAAAGGCGCGTTGCAGAGTTGGTGCGCGAACATACATGCCACGCTCCACAGCACTTCGGAAGCACTCTTATTGCGGACTGAATGGGAGGGCGGATCCCTCTGCGAACCCCGCCCGTCTAGGGATGTCGAAACCCGGACTTTACCGGATATGGGGGTGCGTGGTGTTTTGTGGGTAGGAAATGAAATGAAGAAGAGTGCGTTTACGAGAACGCAGAAAACAACCGTAGGCGCTTTGGTAATGATTGTATTCGAACAGTGGTAGACTGACAATACACATTTCATTATAATTCAGGCTGCACACATTTATATAACTCTGTGTACTCAATGTCCCCCCCACTTCTTCGTACTTAAACTTAGGCTGCTAGGGCCACACCAACGCCCAGTCTAGCCTTCCACTGCATCTACTCGCTGTGCACCGCTTTGCTTTGTTGTCCTTTGTCCGCTACCTGCACGAACGTCTGTCAAAGTTTTAAACTCGAACAAGATCCCCTTCCCCGTCCCCTGTTCTGCTGGCATTCCGCATTCCCCCCCGTCAAGTATTACGGAAGGCTGGGAGATCACCATCAGCTGCGGCGGTCGGGCCAGCATTCCATCTCGAATCGACCATCTGTGCATATACTACCCGACTGCGACGGCATCATATAAAAGTGCGCGCCATCGGTCTATCACCGAGCCAAGCATTGCTCGTGGGTATCTGCAATCATTCGCCCGTCGTATAAACTTAGCTCTCTTGCTTTGCAGTTACCCTCACTAGGCCTCACAATCTCCCACTGCAGTTCTCCCATTCACCACCGTCGGTAGCTTTCCCTGCTCATCTTTCTCTTATCGTTTAGAGTCCATCTATCCCTGATCTTCCCTCATAAACTGCAGGCAGTGTACTTGCCGTTCCCGCCATTCATTCGCCCGCCTGTAGCCAACAATCACGACCACCCCGGTCCAAAATTATAATTGTATCTCACCGTTGCAAGTATCAATGCACAACACTCACCCGACCTATACTCGCCACGGCGGCCAGCAACTAAATGGCGCGCCTTGGTCCAACTCATCCCTTTACACTAACGGGACTTCACATCCAAATCCGCATCCAAATTCCGGCTCCGTAGGTACGGCGTGCTCGTCGCCCGACGGAGGCGGGGACTATCCGAGTGAGTCGGCGGGGGCTGCGTACATCGAATTCAGAACGCACTAACGGGGCTCGTGCTTCTGTGCGTTACCTACAGTGACCGAGGGCCAGCAACAGCACTTCTACTCCTCATTGCGCGATGCCCTCGCGTCAGATTCCACCCCCGCAAACAACTTGAACACAGCGACCTCGGCGGGATACTCGTCGCTGGGCTTGCATACCTATCCCGCGCTTCCTGGCGGTTCGCCTGTGCACAGACAATCTGGGACGTCCTATAATGGCTTGAACAACATTTACTCCTCGCCCTCACGCTCGGCGCGGGAATGGGCAGACAATCTGCTCGTCATGGACGACGCCGAGCCGTTCCCCGACTACATCAACTCGACGGACACCGGCGACTACTACCGACGCGCCGCCGTTTCTGTCAAACACGAGCCCGAGGACGCTGACATGGGCAGGATGGACGCGCAGCAGCGTGCGCGGAACCATTTCGTCATGGAGCCCCATCCCACGTCTGCGTACGTACACCACGCACATACGCTCTCCTCAGGCTCAGGGTCCACTGGTTCGTATCCGCATCCGCCGCACTCTCCTCACGCCGGATTCGCGTCCCCCCTGTCGCCACTGTCGCCAGGCGCGCGCGCCGCGCATCCCGCCTCGTCAGGAGCAGGGACAGGGACAGGGGCGGCAGCATCCGCATCGGGCGTGGCCACAGATATATTCCACTCTGACAGCAAGGTGCTCCACTCCGCCTCGCCCTTCAGCGCCTTTTCCTCCGCGGGGGGCGTCGCCGGCGTGTCCTCGCCCATGCCGGACATGCTGTTCGACGTCAGCGCCAACGGTGATTCCGACCCGCAGGCATCCCTGCTGGCGTCGCCCCCGGTAGAGCCCATTCTCCCGCACGCGATGACGGCGCCTCTGCGCGCGGTGAACGCGTCGAAGGAGATGCGCCGCATGATGGGCGTCTTCCGGCTGAATCCGTTCACGATGATGAATGGCGCACCCGTCAAGAGCGCATGGGACGGGTCCGGAGCGGGGCCGCTGGAGAGCGAGCCCGTCCAGCTAGAGTTCCGTGTGTATTTCGAGGGGATGCTGATTGAGGACGAAGAGGAGGAGGACGGCGGCGGAGGTGGTGCCGGCGGGGGACGATCAAGTGAGGGCGTCGGGTACGGTGAGAACGAGGATATGTACAAAGTGGCTGCCCCGGGCGCCTCTCAAGCATATTTGAGCTCCCGGAGGGGGTTCAGCCACGCACAACGCACGTCTGTACCTATTCCCTCCCCGCCGGCCTTCAACGCCTTCGGCCTGCGGACTGCCGGCCCTGGCCCTTCCAGCATGGGCGCATCGACGACTATCGCGCGCTCGATCTTCGACCGGGACCTGGAGCGCCAGCGCGAGATGCGCGGTGGCAACAACCTGAATTCCAACGGCGGGGGCGGACCATTCGCGTCGTCCGCGTCCTCTTCGGTGACGCATCATGCGAATCAGCATCATCACAGCGCGATCAATGCGAATGTGATGAACGCGCACAGCGCCCTCCTGCGTTCGCGCTCGACGGCGTCTAGATCCGTAAGCGACGGACTGAGCGATAGCTCGACCGCCGTGTGCGCCATTCCCGGGCCCACCCTCGGCGTTTCTGGTGTTGACTCAGTGGATTACTTAGCTAGTGTCGATTTAGACTCGTCCCGTGAGTGCCCATTCTTCTGATCTTTCATTTTTTTGTGTGTGTGTCGGTTTATCTTTCATTTCATACTTTCACTCTATTTTTGATTTTTAATTTTAATTGTGAGGAGGGTGGGAGGGGAGGGGGGCGTTTGACGCATGGCTCTATGCTCGGTTTGTCAGCGATAGCTTGAGGCAACTCAGTTACTTTTCAGCCATTATATTCTTGATTTCCCTTGGAATAAAATAATGAAATCCGTCTCTTAACGTTCCTATTTTCACGCAGGACCTCACTCACAGGGCTCATTCGGCTCGCCTCATTCATCCGCGTACCCAACCACGTCCTCAGCATACATAGCAGGCTCGTCCACGCAGGCCGCGTTGCGCGCCCAGTCGCATTCACAATCACTGTTCCGCGGCGAGGGCTCGTCCGCAGCGCCGGGAGGAGGAGGAGGAGGAGGGAATGCGAACATGTTTACGACAACGCCCGCAGCCCTCGCCGCAGAGATGCACATGTCGGCGCGCGCGCGTCAGTTGTACGGCGCAGGCCGCACGCGCCATGGCTCGCTCTCGTCGAATAGAAGCGAGATGTCCGGGTCGGCGTCCCCGCCCGTGATGCATGGCGCTGCGGAGTATCAGCATCAGGCCGCCGCCCATCGGTCTTCGAATCTGCTCCCCCATCACCAGCAGCAGCGGCCCTCGAGACACGCGGTACCGCCGCCGTACCAGCAAGTGGACGCCGCCGTCGCGCTGGATCTGGATGCGTTGGCGACCCCGACGCCTTCTGTTGGGCAGCAGTCGTTCATCGGACCGGGACACGGCGGCGGTGAGCATTACGCGAGGGACGAGAACAATGCGACGACGTATGGGTTGTCGAGCGCGAGCTTCGGGAGCCCCTTCGACGGGAGTAGTCACGGACACATCTCTCCTGTCGAGCACAGCGCCGTGTTGTCACGTCGGTGGCCTGATACCTCCTCCATGCAGCGGGTGTATTCATGATTGCCTCTTCTTCCACATATCATCCCCAATATCTAACGTCCTTCCCACTTATTCCTTGTTTATCTTATTCATTCGCTTATGAGTCTACGCCTTTCTAGACTCGACCTTCAGGCCGTCCCACCCCGTTCTGTTTTTTCGCTAAATACACTCATGGTTATGTATTCTGGACACCAGAACGGACGAAGACAGCCTGGGCCGAGGCTGGTTTGTGCTATGGCTCGTAAAATTGTGTTAGCGGCGAACCGTTCTTTCCTTCTTTGTTTCCAGTGTAACACTCTCTCTTTCTCTTTCTCTTTCTCTTTCTCTTTCTCTCTATATTTCTGTTATCACGATCTTGGCTTTTGTAATGGTAATCTGTACATTTTCCTCTTCATCTTGCACCTTTCTTGGAATCATGGCAGTCTCGTTGATCTTTCCCTGTTATATATCTCTTCTTCACTATCTCTAACGACTGTAGCCATAACTATACACGCTTTCTTGCAACGCGGTACTTTTCATAGAAAATCGTATCGTAATATGTATCCTTACTCTTTCAGGGAGCCTGACCTTTCTTGTCCTACATATTGTTTTGTACTGGTTACATTAAGATATAACTTTTGATGTCCATTTCTCAATTCCCCCTCATGTGCAATTTGATCCCACCCTTCGGAAATCGGGCAACAATTCCCATCGCGGTTGTTAAAACTTTCTTGTTCTCCTTGCAAACATACCAATTTGTGCAAACGCCATTCACTTCAAGTTGTATCGTGCGCTTTTTTCTTTACGTATTATCTCGATTTGGACCACCTCGATGTGATGCCTTTGTGGCGTAGATAGATTTCAATGTATCTGGTGCCTAAAGAATCATCTCGCTCAATATTCAAGAGATGATGAAACCCTGATCTTATGTAGGCTGTTCCGAATGTCCTGCGATGTGATGCTGAGGATTCTTTCTTCCTCGCGTCGTCCCATGATGTTGTTTACCCAACTACTACCCGCAGCTTCTTGCTGATGTGTATATTGGTACATACACGACCCCCGGCTTTTCGTCATTCTACTGACAGGTATTGATTGAAGACCGTTCGCGGCAGAAGCAACGTCCGATTCTTGACACAGAACGAACGCCACCCCCATGTTATGTGCCGCCAAGCGTTCCGCGTGGGCGGAGCATAGGAAACTGGAAAACCACGGGCAGAAGAGATCGGATTCGGAACAAGTTTATGTGTGCATTTTGTCAGGAACGGAGGCGTCTGTTTGCTGGTTTGTCGAGCTGTCAGACTCCGCGGAGAAAGCATCGATTCTCTTCGGAACGCCCGCAATGCCGACATACCAAAAACGCAGGTACGTACACGATTAGTATACTAGTACTCAGTTGTCGGCGGAACTGACCTTTAACACGCTTTTTGCTCGGCGACGTCCTGTTATACATAAGGCGACTCGGATATAGCTTTGATTAGGATTAAAATTGCTTCCGGGGATGCCAGTCACGGTGATGATCCACCTAAAGCAGTGCTCAGAGACCACTGGCTAGCCTGAGTGGCAGCCGGAATTGGCGCAAACTGGTTGTTCCTGGGAGATTGGGTCGAGCTGAGATTGATGGACTCTTCCATAAGATTGCCTTCTTTCAATATTGATTCGGCCATCCCGGACACTTGAGAGCCAAAACGCCGCCACCGCAGCGCTTTGCTCGTTTATTTTTCATATTCTCATTGTGTTTCGTTCCATTTGACTCGATTTTCTGTCGGAAGGCATGCCCCAAAGCGCGAGACACGATCGTCGGCTCTGTATCTAATTATGGAGACGGATGCATCCTTTCCCTCGTTGTGCTTTTCTTTGCGAAGTCCTGTGTGTATATTTGCAAATAGCAGTGTGCGGCACACGCTCGGGAGAATGCGTGCCGCCCATGATATGTCTGATTTAAACTAGATTTTAGGTTGTTGTTTCATGCACCTAGTAGTAACTTTTTTGCTGAAATATCATGGAACTTGAAGGCAGACCGTTGATATCCCTTAGTTTCATCTGCAACGTCTCCTTCGACTCTGCGCTGAAGTTCCAGCTGACTTTCTCGGATGATAAGCGAGGATATAGCAAGAGAGCAAGCGAGGTCAGCCTGGAGCACGATGCGTGGTAGATATTCCTTATTTGAATATGTGACGATCACTTTGTTTATACTAGCCGAATAGGGAAAGGGACCAACAGAATTGGAACTCCGCGCGTTTTCTAGTTTGTACAGAAATGCAGCACTTCCTGAGTGAGAATGAGCATAATCATACGTGAAAGTTAAGTAGGCTGGAAAACAGCTATGAGAGCACATCTAAAGTTTGAGAAAATTTTCTTGACGTTAAACTCTATGTAGGCGCATTCTATACACTGACTGGTTGTGGGGCGTCTGACTTTGAATCGAAGCGTATGCGCTGAGAAGCGCTATTCAATGGGAATACTCTTCCAAAGAGTCTACGATCTTGTGAAAATGATTTTTATATCAAAAATTGTTAGAAGCCCACCCCATAAGAGCCTGCGATTTCACCTTTTACGCTTCAGGATTGTTTAGTGAGATCTGTGCAGGAAAAATTGGAATACTGTGTGTTTAGTTGGAGCTATTCTCGGATTGACACCACTGGCAACAAACGAGATAGCGAAATCGCAGCAATTCACCTCCTGAAGTAGGAAATTTCGCATACGACGGTGAGGCGGTGAGACCTAGGCACGAGAAGTGTGCTCTGACATTATGTGATGGTGGATCGACTCCGGAAGCTTCGAAATGAATGGGTTGTGATACACGGCCAGTGGTGCAGTGTACACACAATATATGTCTATGAGAAAAGGGACAAAAACAGACAACAGATGAAAGCATCAGAGTGGAGTGCGGCAAGCTTCAAATCTGACATGTCACCCTCCCGGGCCTCACTGGCACTCAGCCACATCAAAATGGGCGCCCCCGGAAAGTAGCCGACCAAAACCCTCGTCAGCATGTGTATCGGGAGTCCCATTCATTCTTTGCTCATACAGTCTCTGTGAAACATCATGATGCGGCAAGTCCCAGAGCCTCAGTGCGCAAGCATAAGAAAATTAGTAGACCGGAAGCGCTCGGTTTACGTTCAGACTATTCAGCGGCTGAAGTTTATCAGTGGTATGTAGATTATGAGCGGAGGCGTATACATACATGTATGTATCACCGAGGGTCCGGCGGAATCGGAAATCATTGCACCCGATGTTGTTATCTGGGAGTAAGCACTGGCCATGGGTGGCGTTTGAAGAGGCGAATGGGACCAGAGCCAAAGGAAGGGCACCTGCCTGGACCAGCACTGGGCCCCTGATCTATTAACTGAGGCGCATTAATTACGCAAAGCAGCCTCAGGCGGAGATGAGAGGTGTTAGACCCTGCTAGGCTGGCCGGTCACCCAGTGGTTCCTTTGGGAAACTTGAACTCTGAGGGGGGTGAATGGCAATTGAAGTGATATCGCACTGTTGTTTGTGCCCCCCCCCCCCCCCCGGGTTGCGTAAGCGGGGCTGCATTTGACAGCACCTCCAAACTCCCTAGCTCATCGGTGGGAGAGCATGAGTAGGCTGTCGGTTTATTCTAAACCACGAAGCATGTCTAGGCGACATAGAATGCTATCAGCATATATCTTTTGGAGACACGGAACAGTCAAAGGCCATGCACACAAGCACTGAACGTGCAGCGGTGCATTTTCCCAGATCTGCGCGGCGTCAAGGTCAAATTTTCCCTCTGCTCAACGGCGTTCTCCCGCACTCCAACCAACGCTGAGCGTAACCTTCGGCTCGTTCCATATCACATATCATCTCTTTTCGCATGGTGTTAAGCACGAAGAAGGCATGGATACTGCAATGCATTTCGAGAATCGTCCTTCGCAGCGACAAGGCGGTATGCTCCAAACCTTCGTGTGGCGCTTGGGGTAAATAGGGGAGGTGAGGACGCCGCACCGAGCGTACGGCGGCGAAGGCGTAGACGACTAGATGGAGACAGAGAAGCGGCGGTGTAAATGGTTCGCGGCTCGTTGTGGCGGGCAACGTGCAGCGACCTTTCGGAACAAGGATGAGACCAAGGGCTCCTAGGGTCACCGGTGGTTCGTACATGCCAACTTTCGACTCCAAAATTACTCAGAGGCGCCTAGATCATCAAGTATGCATTGTTTGGCTGACAAATTCCATTGGATAAGTATGTACGTCCCTGAAGTTTGAGCATACAATGGATGTAAGGTGAGAAAGCAGCGCCGAAGAATGCGGATATTGGAGGTCACATTGCCCCACTCTTCGTTTGCCTCCTGGATCTTGAGCTTGTTCCTAAACCATGTCCATGACGAAGAATGAAGAACGGTCGATTGGCGTGTCCTTCTCTTTTCTGCGCGCCATCGTTCACATACACCCGGTCGTTGATCAGCGTTCATTTATTCAATGATACTGCCCGTGCGTCCATCAGCGGAGGTCACAAGAAAATGAGGACCATCCTCGATTCCTGATCCCAGGACACTGCCTGTTGGTCGTTCCCAGCCTGTGGACATACGACGTGATGCACGGCCTCGAAGGTCGGTGGCATCAGGCGCATAAGTCTCATGATCGTGTCCACCATGTGCCTTCTCAGAAAGCGTCGCAACCTTTCGCATCATCCGCAGATGTAAACAATGTGTCCACTAGGGCTGCGATTATCCGATCGATGAGAGCACTGTTGGAGAATCAGGGTGGGGACGGGGGAGAAGGATGAAGTGCAAGGACTAGAGTTGTTGAAGACCCGGTTGGTTGGTGAGCACCGCTGATGGCAAAATGACTGTAATTTGTGGTAGATGTTCGATTTATCTATAAAGCAAAGTTTGAGCCACGCTTGGTGCTGGTTCTCAGAGATGAGAGGAGAGGGACTTCATCGACAACGAGCGGCGGATCATATGGCGAAATCTTCACGATTGTATTGGATCCACGCAAAGTTGAACTCAGTAAGTCGGCCTGACAAGAATGTCTGCAAGCTCAACATCTCGTGTTAGATGCATCGACGACATATTAAAAGTGCTTTGTCGGATAAACAGGACGCCGCGATGGACAACAGCTGGTGTGGCAGATGCCAGTCTAAGAGCGAAGACATAGGCGTGGGATATAGATGTTCCGGAGGTCCCTGATGTATGTATGTATTTGTTTACTTGTTCCAAGTTCGACAAAAAATAACTTTTATGTCACTGGCAGCTTGGCCGACGCCTTCGAACTTGATGACTGCGCATTGCTTGAACGGATCTGCAACGCACGGGTCTTCGTGGTCTCGGGCTCCTTTATGGTTCTCATGAACGTTACAGTTCTCCGCCGACCACTTGTGTGCAATAAAACAAATAATTGTCACGTCCATGGACCCGCGGCGAATTTGATGCTGTCGGTATGTGGAACCACAGTACAATGGAGCATAGAGTCAAAAAGCCTGGCTAGCATCCCATCAATAGTCACGGTCTTCGGAGCGTTGCTGACCAATCGATCCAGATTCGATGTCTTGATCTTACCAATATACCATCAAGCGGTTCACAATGGATGGGAATGCTGGCACTGAGTATCGAACGTGAGTGGAGGTAAATCATGTTGATCCGAAAGAAAATTGCATCGACATCCGCTAGAGGAGACTCAGGAGACCCATAGGCACATGCATGCTAGAAAGGTCGTCGGAAAGACATGTATCGACTGCCTCACTTACCTGACATGCATATGATATTTAAAGTTGATGACTTCCAACTTGAAGTTGATGGTCTGTTACAAAATACGAGTCCGATAAATAGACACTTCGATGAAACCGGCTATCATGGTTCAGTCTGGAGATTGCCGACATATACTGCTCAGAGTTGAAGCTGTCCGACCATCCCGCGTAACAAATTTTAGCCGCAGAATGACGAAAACGTAGGACAAGTACTAAAGGTAGTCGCTTACACGTGCGAGGTCGCGCTCAGCGCAGTATCTTTCTACCTTCAAGTTGATGATGAACCCTGAAGTTCGCGAGAAATACGACCTAAGTGTTCGGGGTTTCACTCGGGATGACCTTCCGAGATTCTTTAAACAGAATAATGGACATTTCGTCAAGGACATAGCCAGTAGCATGCTCTCGCTGCGTGTGACGATGGAAACTGGGCGGAACTGACGACGGAGGAGTACAAGGAGCAGAAATCACCGAGCAGGCCGGCTGGGACTCTCTCGGAAAGGGTGGCTATACTTTGATCTCCGACTATAAAAAGGTGATTGCCGGTTTTGCCGAGGGTGCCGCAGCTTTACAATAGAACTGGATTTCATATAAACGACGCAGCGCAGTAAGTTCAACGAAGGAGCTCAGCAGCGCAGCACTCGCAGTCTCAACGTTCCGCAACGTAAAGATGGACCGCGTAAATTCAGCGAAATACGGAACAGTATTTATTCGCCATTGAAAGAGGGGCCATTCCGAATCAGGCAACTCGGACGAAAGAACTTGAAACTCGGAGACACGCGAGCTGTCTCTACCACGCGTCCTGCGTCCTACGTCAAAGCTCAACGCTTGTGCTCAATTACTTGCACGCCGTCCTCATCGTCCGCCGTGTCCACCTCTGAGCCTGCTATCGACGCTCAGTCGGTCTGCTCTCTCCAAACGCATATTGTTCAGACCCGTGCGGACGTGTGCTTGGATAATAGCCCAACTGATCTGGCACACGATTGCAGATACGGAGCTTTCCCTTGGTTGTATTAACTGCATTTCGCAGAAGTACCACGGTCCTCCTCTCAGAGCGGGCACAGGGCTCGCTTTGCCTTTAACCATATCGGCTTTTGTTGCCCAAGGGGAGAAACGAGGATGTGCAGGAACCATTTGTACTATGGTCAAACCGGTGAACCGTCGCTACTGACAACAGCTACTGCACCAGCTCAGTTCGAAGGTGAGCCAAGACCATTTGCCATATTCGTATCATCCAGTAATAAAGTATGCTGGGTCATCTGCTTAGCGCAATCCGAAAGTCATGCCCGTGCTGCTTTCACGTCCTCTGCTTCGTCCAGTGCCAATCCGAACGGCATTGCTGCCTCGAATTCGCACGTGCGTACACTACTTCCGCAAGCACCAGTCGTCGACAAGGAGTTGCTAAGTGCAACAGTAAATGCGGCTCGGAGAAGAAGTGTTGATGTCGGTGGACTTGCACTCGCATTGAGTGCGTCATCGCTCGGAGATGAGATGGGCAAAGGTTGGGGAGGATGGGAGGAAGGCGAAGATACGGATGCGCCTGCTCTGTGAGTAAAACATATCCATGCATTCTGAACTGCGAATTGACTTATTTGTGCCTTCATAACTATTAGCTACGCGGAACTCCTAAGTGACATGTACACCCAAACCCAATTCGCCGTGAGCATGCCCGTGTTATCGTGAGTCTTCCGTTCTAGCCGTGCTTCTTGTCGATCACTGATGGGAAAGGGTCGTGTGCATCCCGATAGCCCCCTTCCGACGATAAGTCTCTCCACGCGAGACCGCTTAATCAGAATGCTGGACGACTGGAAGTTCGAACCGCATAAACTGCCCGATGACGAGGTGCTTGCATGCACACAGCTGTTATTTGAGTCGTTAATGCGTGTTGAGGGTATGCAGAAGGCGGTGGGTGTGAACATGGGTGCGTCCTCCGGCTCTTTGGCAAAGCATATCTATCTCACTGACGTCTTGAAAAACGCTATTCGATTGAAACGACTTATGTGCTCAAAAATAATACAACTATGGACACAGATCAATTAAGCGCCTTCCTTATGCACCTCCGGCAAGCTTACCGCGCTTCAAACTCGTATCACAACTTCCAGCATGCACTCGACGTCTTCCAGGCCACACACATGTACCTTCAATGCGCGGGTGTTGTCCCTCCAGTAAGATTATTGCTCATACCTGAGTCAGATCCAGGTGGACGATGGCGAGCAGATAACGAAGTCCGTGCGACTTGGGTCGGGTTATTGACGAAGGAAGATATATTTGCACTTTACATCGCAGCTGTTGGCCATGATGTCGGGCATCCGGGGTTCAACAACATCTTTATGGTGCGTAATAAGACTGACATTTGAACTGAAAACATCAGCTAAATGCGTAAATCTTCTTCACAGAAAAACGCTAAAGCACCCTTGTCTCAAGTGTACGATCACAAGTCTGCCCTTGAACAGATGCATTGCGCTTTCCTACTTCCCATCATGAAACGGCACGGCCTCGCACACCTCCTTTCTCGTGATCTCCTGCCATCCTCTTCATCTTTATCTCGATCCCGTCCCTCTACCTCATCGGCCCCTTCTTCATCCGAAACAACGCCGGCGAAACCTCCTACTCTTCGGAAGCTGCTGCTCGACACTGTGCTTGCGACAGACATGGGTGTGCACAAGCAATTCATGGAGCGCTTTGGGCGCCTAATGGATTATCCGGAAGAGTTCGATATTGCCCAAGCGCGGATTTTGATCTGTCAAGCTCTAATAAAATGTGCGGATATTAGCAACCCTGTACGTATTTTGCTTGTCCTGCAAAAGAAAGAGAGAATTATCTTGGAGAATCGTGGACTTGCTTACTAATGTAACTTTTTTTTTTTCGTAGAGTCGACCTCACACCGTCTCGCAACATTGGTCTGCCGCTTTGGCGGCGGAATGGGCTGCGCAAGCATATCTGGAGAAGCAACTGCAATTACCTGTATCCGTCCAGGAGTCAGCGGATGATCCGGTTGCTGAAGCTCGTGGACAGATGGCATTCATCTCTTTGTTCTGTCTTCCCCTTCTGAAAATCACTTCTACTGCCATTCCGGGTGAGTTGTTCATTCTGTTGAAAGGCTCTTCGTGCTGCAAATAACTGCTTTACTGATTAATTGTGCCCTTTTCTAAACATTATCGACGTCTCACTCCTTGGACCATCCTCATTCAAATGTCTTCGTCTACGTGCTTACACTATTCACTATTGTATCTGCCGTGGCATAACTTTCTCCTTGGTTTACCACCAAACGTCGAATCTGGGCCCACTGGCTCATATGAATAATTTGTCGATGCAAACGACTCTTCACCTTTTTTTGCACGTGGACATACATTTGCCATTTGTGGTCTTCTCCGATCATCGTTTTGATGGTCTTGGCTGGGTTACAAAACCGACTTCATCCTCTGCAATTGCACTGCCCGCATAATCGACGTGGATCGACTGGCCGGTTGTTATTTTGACATTGCATCATCGGCGGGGGTTTTTTCCCTGTCTTGATCCTTTGCGCTGGGACGTCATGCCGACAAACACTCTATACCGTTTTGATTTGGCTGCGAACGTTTGCACTGCAGAGATGAAGCGGTATGCCGATCAGTGCGACACGAACTGCAAGCTCTGGGGCGCGCGGCTCGCCGAGTTGACGGATCGACAGAAGGCACAGACGTCGGGCCAGGGGCCGGGGCAACGTCCACCAGAACCGAATCTGCCAGCTTCAGCGACGATAACATCCCGAGCTAATGGTGTACCGAACCCATCCGTACTCACAGACTTGAAGAGTCGAAGCAGCTCGACTGAAGAAGGTGCTAATGGACAAGACCCTGGCTTTAGTCCACGACGAATACGACAGATCCGGGAAAGTGATAAATCTCTGATAGGAGATACCAACGAGACCCAGTGGAATGCAGACGAGCCGAACTACCCGCCTGTGCCGTACCCACAACGTGCGCTGTCGCCGTCCAGTATACCGCATCAGGACTACCAGACCGTCTTCCCGCTTTCGCTCCCTGCCCACTTCCTCCACGAGCAGCTCCAGCTGAATGCGGGACTTGCGACGGGGTCCGCGCATTATAGTTCGACGAGTTCTTTGAATGGCGGTTCTGTGCGTGCTGGGGCGTCGGAGGATGGGGACGCAGAAAGGCAGATGCTTGGGATGAATGGGCACGGGCACGAACTCGGCGATGTCGATATGTCGCCGCTTTCTGGATCCAGGTCGCCTTCGCCGTTTGGGGACGGGACACCGAATCCCTTCACTACACCAACTACCATGTCTGGCTTCTCGCCCGAGTCCACGTCGTACCATCGCCCCTATCAATCCGTTTCTACACAGAGCATCTCGATCTCACCCACCTCTACCGTTCCCGGGCCCTTTGAGTCTTCATCTCCCGCCTCGCCCTCCGAGTACGCGCGAAGCAGGATACTCTCCTCGTCCTCGTCGGTATCGGGACATAGCTTGTATCCCGGCGGCGGCGCAGAGAAGGATAAGGAACCACACGCGAGCATACGCGCGGCATACAAGTTGAGTGTGCGTAAGAAGCGCAGCTTCCATCGGAATTCGTGGACGCCTTCTCACGGCTCTGGGACCGACTCGAGTATGATCCCGGCGGTGCCGTTTTTGCCGACGTCCGTGGTGAGTGCTTCAGGCATAGGTATATTGCAGAGGGCGAGTCCGTTGGGGAACATTGCGGCTGTAGTGCCATCCTCGCCTTGTCTCCTGCCTGACTCACCGGACTCCTTATCACCGCCAGCCGTTCCCGCACTCAAACTAAAAGACGACGACAAGACAGACCCAGGAGGCGATACGATCATGAGCGAGACCTGACAATTGCAACTCCTTATGTGTACGTTTTTTGGGTTGACGTTCAGGAGATGATCTGTTCCTTTGTCGCTCGATATTCTTCTTGATTTTTGTTTGTCTCTTTTTCGTGTGCTGATTGCTTCATCTCATTCGATCTTTTTTTTGTGATTTCACCAAATTGATTTATCTCTGAGCAGCTGTGCTACCTTATTGCTTTGCAATTTTTCCCCCATCACGTTCGTTTCAATCCTTAAGGGCCTCTCCGACTCTTACCCCTCATATCATCTTATTGGCCTTAGCGAGCGCTTCCTGTCAGCCTCTCGTTGTTGGATGTCACATATTCGTCATCGCACATACATACTTCTCATCCATCTACCCCTCTCTTCTCTATCTCTCTTCGCTAACACCTGTCTTCCGCGTTTTCGACTCGCTTCTATCCGTCTGTAAAGACAGCGCAATGGAAGTCTGCCACGCGATGTTCATGTTCAACAAGCAAATATCTATTCACCACAAATTCACGGTTGACGTCTCTCCCTCCTCTTCGCCTTCGCCTTCTCTTTTCCCTTCTCTTTCCTGTCATCTCTATTTCATCTGCTGTGTGTTTTCTCTCTGCTCTGAATTAAGTACAATTGCATGTATATACTGTAAACGACAGTGTAATGTGTACGTACCCTTACGCAGAACTGATCGAATCGAAAGGATTATTGCGTTGGCACTCAGCTCTATACCTTTTGGTTGTGGGTACTCTGCGCAAACAAAAGTACAGGATTAAGTGCATGTAGGCCATCGAAGGCTTTACATAAATATGTATTGTTCCGTCTGGATTTAGTAGCCAACGTTAAAAAGCTTAAAACTTGAAGGAATGACGCAGATGCTGGCAGACCGCTCTTACGACTGTATTTTCCTTACATCCAATCTTCTCATCTTTGATCACGCACCTTCTTTTCATCCTATAAATTTACCTTCAACTTCAGGACACGGTGCTACATACATGAAAATAAGGTGGGAAGCTAGGTGAATACAACGCCGACGTCCGCCGCCGCCGGCCAACTGGGCGGGACAAAACGACATTAATATTCGGGCACCAGAGGATGATCATGGTGGAAGCACCCTTCAACGTGCTGTGGATCAGCGGGGGAAGCTCTCCAGGTACGCTACACATTTCCGTACGTTCTCTTCGGTCACATCAAAGCATCGGATATCGTAAGTCACTAGCTCCGATCGCAAACATTTGTATGTATAACATGTCTGCAAGGGGGAGTCTAGTTTACTGAAAGAGGATCCGCACGCTTCGCAGACGTCAGACTGCGGATACAATGGCTCCTCGGAGAGGATGGATGGCGAGCCATGTCGTAAGTTGCATGGGTGATCGATAGTACGCCCATCTTCAGGCTACTCCGCCCAATATCCCGGCGGGCCTTTGGAGCTACCGATTCAAGATTAGCGAAGAATCAGGATCCGCACGCGTATAAGTAACAATGTTGAAGACTTAACCTATCCATCGCTAGCTCGCAACGTACGCCCGCACCTCGTGTACTTCTCCGCTTACAACCGCTCTTATATTGATCCTGGTCGTCCGCCTGTCATACATCGGTACCCCTCTCTGACGCAGAGTCGTGTGACCTACTAAGTTAATGGCGGTCCACAGGGACGAAATTTGTTGATATTCACAGTCCATCTTGACTTCTGCCGTCTCCTACCACGTCGGTGTTATGTGTTTGGATATTTAAACGGGTGCATTTTCACGGTCAATTGTTACACTAAGCGATTTGCACGATCCTTACAGGGTGACTTTATGTCGGCATCCTAATGAGATTTACTAACTAAGAGCATATAACTCAGATGCTACTAGTAGCGCCAGTCATAAAGCATTATTGTACTTATATGCGCACCCCATTTCTTCCTCAGTGTTTTTGGTAATACCTCATACCTCAACGGTTCATAGCCTCGTGGCCAGGCCAGCTGCTGTTTGAGATGCTTGCGTTTTGAAGCAAGCGTAGCGCAAGCCCACCCAGTGGCAGGCAATCCGAAAGTAGCGGTCTGGTTACGAGACTAAACGTTTCATATACCTTACATACGTAGATCACACCTTCTCCTCTTTTCCTTGTAATTTATTTCGCTCTTCACTCATGACTTTCATTTGCATTAGTAGAATACTATGTACTAGTACTTAAGTGTGCTATAGCCTCTAAAGAGGTCGCTCTGATGGAATAAATAGACAATCAATCAAATTGAAACAAGGCCATAAAGCAGTTTTCAGCCTGAGCACTGGATGGATTTATCAAATATTGATTTTGTTAGAAAAGAATACTTATAAGTTACTCATAGGCCTGATTACTTTCCTTAAATTATGGCTTGATGGTCTACATAGTAGTATGATTTGTTGTTAGGGAATTACTTGACTCGCCTGCTCTGCCTCTCTTTCATGAGATACATGTTGATGTTATTTGATTGAAGAAAGTGGTGATCTGTATGTCTATGTCAGTGATGGTATTCTTCATGAGAAGGGCCAAAAGACAAAGGGCTATGAGGCAGTGACAGTTTCGGACGACAAATTTCCTGCTGAACGGAACAGAATATTCATCAGAGTCGTATCGGCAGCACTCGACTTGCGAGGTGTTTTGCTTTCAGTCTCAATCACTCAAGCTTCAGATCACACAAGTAAGATGCGGAGGGTAGGATTTGTTGCATGCTCCCCGCAAAACAAAAAAAAAAAAAAAAGAAACTATTCTTCCCATTGAAGGGAGGATGTGGATAAAAACACGTCAGCCTTGGGGGGATAACCAGCACCCAAGTTTAGACCAGATTGGGTCTTGCTGAACGTGACAAACTCCCGGTAGCGAGTGTCGGACTCGCCCCACCACCATCCAGAATTGTAATTCTACTTAATTCTACGCATGTTTCCCCGTCGCAAAGACTGCCGCCCATTGAGGACAGACAGCCAGTGCATAACCACATAGCCGGGCATGCAGACGCGGCCTGGGTATACAGGGTGGCTGTTGAACTCGTCGTCCCAGCGACCGTCCGAAGACATAACTAATTCTATGTACGTGCATGTTTCCCCGCCACAGAGACCGCTTCCCCCAGAAGGTTCAGCACTCTGCATTTCCACGAAACCGGGCATGCAGACGCGGCTTGGGAGTACGGGGTGACCGTCGATCGGGTACGTTTCCCTGCATAATGTAGGGGACCGACGGCCGTCTTCCGTCACGCTTTCCGCGGAGCAGAGGGTGGCATTGCTGCGACCATGACGGCGTACAGGCATGACGTGCACGGTGGCTGAAGTACCCAGAAGATATGGACAGGCCCCGGGGAAAGTTCGGACACACCGATGTCGAGAGTGGTGGTGAGACTCGGTGGAACGACTACCCGTCGAAGGGGTCCATGTTGGCGACAGAAGTCAACGGTGGTAGAGGTAGGGGGTCAAGAGGAGGTTGGGCTTCGACGACCAGCCATCGAATCCTTTATACCCTCTGAATTTGTGGCGAACAAACAGACGCTTTGGGCTTGTTGTTTTGTTCTGGACCGCTGCGGTGCAGTGCATATCCAGGTCGGAGGAGGATGGATAATCGCCGGTGCTAGCCTCCTATCCGTCAGCCGTACAGCCTCAAGGCCAATTCGAGGGAGGCCCGACTCACTAGAATCCAACAGTGATACCTTAAATTTAAGCGTGTAACGGTTCCAGGAAAACATTGCGTCCATCAGCTCTTGATCAGGTTACAATGGACGTTAACCTCTATTAACTTTCCCATTGTCCAATTCGTACACTGTTTACAAATTCCTCCGCAAATTCGTGAACGACGCACATGATGTCGCGGCATTATACATCTACAGCAGCAACAATTAATAGAGAGCCATCACTGCCCAGACCTGATCAATCACTTTGAACAAACCAGATGATCACAAGGAAGAGCAAATACATGTAAACTGGCTCTCGGTTCCCAACAGGACCCGCATTCCTGATTGGCGGAAGGCACTAGTTCAATGAATCGGGTTTTCTCGAGAAGAGACTGGTGGCGTATGTCGATTGGGCGCGGTAATAAAACTAGAATATGTTGTCGTCGGGCTTGCGCAAGTAGTCAATAAGTGAATCACCATTGACAAGAGTGAAAGGCACAACAGCCAAAAGCCTGCGAGGTTATCTCAGCGTTCCGCAAGCACTGGCATCGGATGCTGAAACACTCACTAAAGCACGCTGACGAGTCCGAGTTGCACGTCTTTTTTCACTATCTTAGTTCAAGCGCAGCGTCATCGACCAGCGATATAGCGACGAGCACCATGTTTATCATTGCTAAGCACGGATCGGACTATGCAAATAACCGGAAGAGGGTGTGGAATGATAACGAAGCTCCTGTTGAAACAAATCAAGGCTTCCACCTTCACATACAAATGTAAGGCCTTACCCGCGACATGAAATACAGTTACCGCAGCAGCAGTGTTTAATGGTAGGTGAGAGCTCCGTTCCGATCTGAGGACGTAGATTGTACCCAAAGGCTCAGACTGATTATTTCTTAAGCCGGACAATTAAAGTAAGTAACAAGGAAGACTCACATTCCATTACTCCCATCGGGAGTAAATACTGAAGGGCACTCAGACATTGGGTCTAAGCTCGGCCAGTCAATCTCGCATGTCTTTGGAAAGTCGAGACTCTTTTGCACCATGACAAGGAAGAAGAACAATCGCGGAGTGGTAGCTTCCAAGGGCAGCATAGTAGGTTTGAACGTGCAAGCGGTCCATATCGAGCGCCTCGGAGTCGGGATATGTCCACGCCGCCTTGTGTAAAACGGTGTCAATCATTTGGACAAAGCCGTGAAACCACTGCACGAAGTGCGAAAAAGTAATCTCCTCCAGCTACCATCCTGATGCTTTGGTTAGTATAAGGAGGAGTGCGATTGGCCTTTCTCCCTGAAATAGAGAAGCTAGAAGCTGGTAGGCTGTCCAATTCAATATGCACTTTGTACTAGTGCAGATTACTTTCTATAGGACCGTTCCGCCGGTTCTCATAGGATTGCATAGCCCTGATGGCTATCGTCCGCAACCCGTTGCTCTTTAGGGTCCGGACATCGATGTGCAAAGGTGTATCCGCCTAATCAAGACGACGAAGACTGAGATGCGAACCCCAGACCTAATGAGTTTGAAGGAGTTCTCGAAACGTGCGGCAAGTCATGAGCTTTATTTCAAGGTTACAGAAGCTAGAGTAAAATGAATAAATTACTAACTGTGAAGACTTCTTTCAGCTCAGAGCGACAGAGAAGAGTTATTATAATACCTGCTCGCAATTCGTGAAGCAGCATGACGCTGATGACTGGCGAAAATTCGGATCGAAGTATGTGTCAAAACTTGAATCAAACCTTAAGTTCAAGTTTAGGGTGGGTCGGCTGCTCTCTCCAGGCTGGCCTCAAGTTAATCGTCGGGAACCTTTCTCTTCTCTTCACACCAGCAGCAGAACCAAGGTCGCGATGCTCGCAACACACACGACGACGGTGTACATTGTGTGCACTGCTCCTCTCTCTGCGCGAGCGGGCCAAGGTCTGAGTATTCTAGTCCCTCTCGACCGGCTTTAGCTGAGTTCAGAAGACGACCTCTGCACTGCGTATCAGACACTCGTACACCCGTCAGGCGCACACACCATACACCTCATTTCCTCCTCGTGGGATATAGGGAGGTCATTGGTCATCCAAAGATTCTTTTCCTTGAAGAAGAGGAGGATGAAGCGCGGGTGTCTTGAGAGGCGCAGTAGGACTGGGTTGAGTTTCTTTCTTCGTGGTCCGTTTTTCCCGGTTGTGCACGACGTTTAATCTCTACTGTAGTGGATACATAGTAAGGGATGTACGAGGGAAGGTCTCTACGTATAAAAACCTAGAGACCTACCGCCCTCGTGCCTCCTCGACACCATTGCTCCTGGTAGGCGTGCTTTCGTTGTCTTCATCGATAGCATGCCAAGTTACGGGCTTTTTGGGAATTTGTGTGGTCCCTGTAAAGTCTTGACTTTCAGGTTGCGAGTCTCGCAGCACCTCCGCGTGCGTCACGGCTGTACCTTTAGACATCGGTCTTTGCTTTATTGCAAGCCGTTGGGCAGGCGTTGATTATATGCGGACGCCAATGCATAATTCGACACAAAGTTGCAGAATGACTAGTCGTGTCTACGACCCTGTCTGGAGCAGTTGAGGATAGGACGCACCGGCACAGCATGGGAAACGTTAAAGGACCATAGGAGACGGGCAACTAGAATTTTACATGCAGGCCTTCCGAGGGACGTGCGTGCGTGCACGAGCCTTCCTACTTCAAAGTATTTACATGCAGGGTCTTACGGTGCTTCCTTGCAGGGTCGTACGCACTTCCGTGCAGGGTCGTACAGCACTTCCGTGCATACTGTAGGCTCACGCAAACTGCTGAAGATGGCACAATGGTTACAAGCAGTATTCATGTAATTAACTACATTACATATATACATTGCTTATTCTTTTAAGATATAAATCATAACTACCTTCTAGTAGGTCGAAGCAGTGACTTCCAGTCAGGATCACATCAGTCGACACTGTGTGCAGGGTGTCCTTGAATGGCGTCTTGTGTCCCTCGGGGACGCGCAGATCTTGCGCGTAAGAGATTCAAAGAAAGCGGGAACCAGAAGAATAGTCGCCAACAGAAGAGGAAAGAATTTTGGGATAAAGACTAGGAAGACGAGAAGAAACAACAAACATGGGGTTGTATGATTCCGTATGACTCAGGGTATCCAAAGCATCACTCTCCTCGACACTGTACGGCTTGATTGTCTAAAGTATAAGATAAGCCCATGCATATCCTAAGTCATATTATAGGACGTACCAATCCGAAGTGCGATAATTGCAGGCGAGAGAAGAACCATGATGTGGTGTCAATCTCAATGTCGAGGCTTGATAATATAAGATAGGCACCTGAATGAAGCATGAGCAAAGAATCATTGCTGAAGGTAGCATTCACGTATCTTGTTCAAAGACGCAAAGTGTGAGAAGCACGTTGATCTGCACGCGTGTATCCATGTGAGGATGGACATGTTGAAATGACCATTTGTTAGCTCCTCTCTCTCCTTGCGTGCTTCCTTGTACTTGATCACGTACAAGGAAAGAGATGTTTGTGTCGTCGTCGAGGTCGCAAAAGATGGCGACTCGTCGAGCACAGTCTTCAGCGTAGTTCTCGCAGAGGAAGAACGGCAGGTCCAGTACCTGAAGTAGAGCATGACATGGGTGAAGGTCACCCGCAGGTACCCGTGGGTACCTGCGTCAAAAAACCTGCGGTTCCGGGTGCACCCGCGCGCAGGTACCTGTTTCCCACGGTTACCTGCGGGTCCAGGTATGGGTTTTTTTTGACCCAGGTACCTGCACGGGTACCCGCAGGTACCTGTACAATCACGTGCACACAGTACGTGCGCGACGAGCGCAACGATGTACCATTACTTCTCCTACACTCTACTCGACATGTACCACTCTCTAAGTGTTCTTTATAGATTTCGAAGCCGCCTACTACGATGACAACCTCAAGCCCGATGTTCGCCTCCGCGCCAAACCGGGACAGGAATGGTTCGAAGGGCGATACGAAAACCGTGACGCTCACCTTGAGGAAGAAGATGTGCACCTAGGCAAACCATCCTCTGCGCAGCCATCCTCCACCTACCTGCATCAACTATCAGTACCTTTGCACATCTTATCCGCCTCTTCAAAGTCACCCTCGCCCTTGCCAACAAACCAACTCAACCTTGAAACCATGTCGCCACGCTCCATCCTCAAGTGTTCCTCCGCACAGGAGGGCACCCGCCCCAGCTTCAACGGCGCACTGCCCTACCCGCCTGAGCAGCCCCAAGTCCACTTCCCGCCCACGCCCTCCCTCACCCAGACATACCCGACCCACTCGGGCGCGCTGTACGAGCGCGCGCCCATCGTCGTCCTGCCCAACGACTGTGCCCTCCCCGAGCGTGGGTGCCCGGGCCGCACGTACGACGGCTACGAGGCGCGGTGTAAGGCGAAGAGTGGAAGTAGCAGCAGCGGCGGGAAGAGCATGCACCCCCGCGCCGTCCAGGACGGCCACGGCGGTTGGGGTATGTCCTCAAGTCCCTCTTCCTCTACCATGCCTTCCTATGGGCCACCACCACCCCTCGTCCCCGACGTGTCTTCGTCCAAGTCGGACGAGAGCGACGGGGTCGCATCGCCGTCTACCGAGTGCAACGGCGCCGTGCCAGACGTGCTGATGCCGCCGTACCAGTATGACCCGTTCACGATGCCGACGCAGGAGCAGTTGGACAAGGCGCTCGCCTTCCTCCCCCATACGCCGTCGAGTAGCCCCATGAGCAGTTACAGCAGTAGTATCAAGAACTGTCCGGCCATTCCTACCGAAGCTTCTCCCTGGCCTTATCAAGACTAAGGACACCATCGGTGATCCTGCCGCCCGGGGAGTCGTGGAACGTACGATCGCCTCCCTGCATCACGTTGGGGAGGTCCCGACTGGCTATGGTACTGACCTTCCGCCGCTCAAGACTGCTGAGGCCGGTTCACTCGCGAACGCTCTCGTGGGTATCTACAAGAAGGCTGGCACAAGCCCTGTACCCTCAACATCACTTGTCGTCGTCGCTCACGTGTCAAGCCTGTCTGCTGCGCTTGTTCACAACAAGACCTTCGGCAATGGCGAGTGGCAGTCTTTTTCATCTTACCTCGCTCTTGTCACCTCATCTCCGGAGCGGCTACAATCACCGCTGACTTCATGGTCCGCTGAGGAAACTCTTGAAATTCACTAGCGCACAGTTACGCAACCCCGAACCCTCATCTTGGGCCAGCGTTTCTATGTGCTAGCTGTAGTTCAGAGCTCTCCGTCAACACTTTGTATTTACTCCTTTGCAGGCTGCGGCCGCTGGGATGCATCTGTGGAAGTATTCCTTCATTCTATTTCTTCACAGGCTAAGGCCACCGGGACACATCTAAGGAAGTGTCCCTTCATTTTTGTTTTACTTAATACAACTGTCTAGCAACTATGTAAGTACATATGTATACTATACTCTATGTTTTTTGTTTTTGCTCACGATACCTGCAGGTGCCAACAGGTACCTGCATTACCCGCAGGTATCAGGTCCAGGTAGACCCGGACCCGTTTCCCACGGGTCCAGATCGGATCCAGGTATGACTTTTTTTGACGCAGGTACCTGTGCTCGCGGGTCACAGGTACCTACGGGTGCACCCGTGTCATGCCCTAACCTGAAGGCAATGCTCCGTTCTGCGAGCGACAAGCTTCAAGGCGAGTTCCGCAGGGCGAATGAGGCGGAGGAGAGAGTCGCACAGATGCATAAACGCAGGCAGGAAATCCTCGTGAAAGCCATCAAGTCTGAGCAGGCAAGGCAACGGGCGGCGCATGAGATCTCTCGTCAGCATGAGGAAATCAAGAGAAACAATATGCAGATTGAGATGATGCAAGCTCACTTGCATAAAGCGGACGAAGACGCTAAGACCCTCGATCAGCAGAGAGACGAGGCAGAGCCTCCAGGGCTCGCGAGACTGTTAGACAGTACAAGCAAACACCCGTCGAGTGGAAATCCCGCAAGGAAGGAAGAGAGGAGGGCCGCCGTGCAGGCATGGTCCGAGGTTACAGCGATGGCCACATAGACGGTGTCCGGGGCGGGCGCCATCGAGGATTTGAACAAGGATGTCATGCTGGTGTACAAGAAGAAGAGCTGTTGGAGAGAAAGATGGGAGAGCCTTCGAACGACAGAGAGCATTGCAAGACTTCGACCGGTTTGCAAAGGCGAGCGGCCTCGATGAGCTTGCGTATTGTTTGTTTGTCGAGCACCAAGTCTGGAAGTAGCTTGAGAACAGGGTCATTGTCCATTGAATATCAACAGAAAGAGGAACTGTCTTGTGTTAAAGCAGTTATCAAAGATAGAAAAAAGAGGTGCTTACATTAAGAGATTGAGCCTCTGTGTATGCGTTGTGGTCGATGATAAAGAGACGCGACGACGCAAGGAAGTCGCACTCACGGAAGACCCTGCACGGAAGTCTTGGCGGCACGGAAGTCTTTGCACGGAAGTCTTGGCATGCCGAGACTTCCTTCCCACAAAGAATCTATCTAATACATACTTTCTAATACCACAAGCGTACAGATGTTTTAATAATTAGGCTCTTGTAGATACTATTGTAATAAATATCTTATTTTTTGCTTCATAAATGCCATGATATTTTATATCAGACACATACATGGTAGGAAGCCTTTACATGTAACTGCAAGGAAGCCATGGCCTTCCGTGCGTGCCAAGGTTTCCGTGCAGGGTCTTGCAGGGTTGTATTGCCATTTGAGGGAGAGCTGTCACGGTGCCGTGAGGTGCCGTGGCCTTTACTGTGTCTTCCGTGCCTTGATTTAGGCACTTCCTTCCCTTCCGAGTAGGTGTTCCTACCTTTCCTTCCCTTCCGAGTACTGTTTTCCTTCCCTTCCTTCCCTTCCTTGCGACTTCCATGAGGCTTCCGTGTCTTCCTTGCAGTAAGTTCCTTGCCTTCCTTCCTTTCCTTCCTACAGTTCCTTGCCTTCCGTGTCTCAAGGTACGTGAGCTCCGTGTGTTGTGCGTGTTCTTCCTTGCCGCTAACATTTCCCTCCTTTTCTTCGATATGGTACTCTGAGTCCAATTTATATGCTATAATTCCGAAAAAAAAGGCTTGTATTGCAATCAACTATAGCTACATACATGTACTATCTATTCTACAATATATGCCTTTTTTTGAAGCTGTAAAGAGCATACAATGAGTGAGAAGAAGTGTGGGAAAATTACAAGTCACCTACTTACCTCGAAGGAACGTTGCTCGGAAGCACGCAACGTTAGCGCATATATGCACGGCCCTCACGGAAGGCCCTGCACGTCCCTCGGAAGGGCCTGCATGTAAAAATATGTTGGCCCATAGGAGACTCCCGCCCTTTAGCTCAATTCGCGATACATTGCATAAACATTAGTACATTTGTCTTCGGACGGTGTTGCTTTTGTTTTGCAAGTGTAACTCAATTCAGACTACTCTGGATCTGCTGCTTTGCTAATTTTTCTCTTTTCTTGACTCTTTGTGAGTCTGCCATCGGATACTATTGTATTAATATCTCCCTTCCAATTTCATGCTTTCAAGAGTCGTTTGCATTCTAGTAGTACAAATTCTGTTACATATGGCAATATATACTGTATTTCAGTTCGACGTGAACAAACTATAGATGATGTGAGCATCTGGTTTCTCTACTGCTCTACCTCTCTTTCATGAGATACATGTCGATGTTAATTGATCGAAGACAGTGGTGAACTGTATGTCTGTGTTAGTGAGATAAATGAAACAAGTATATTCCCCTAAAGAGTGCCTTTTGTTGAATAATGAGGAATTGAATTCGTGTACATTCATGATAAAATTTTCTGCTGTACAGGCTAACAAGATACAAGACACAAGATACAGAATCAGAGCGTACAAAGTACACATAAAATCACAGCAAGGTTGAGAACAAGAACGGCAAGAAAAGGGAATGGAAAGGGGAACTACGTTCTACGCAGAATCAACTAAGGGGGTTCGTCGGCGTCGTTGCAACAGGCCATGTCTGCCATTGAGCGTGGTTAGGTAGCGACATCCAGAAATCGCCATCCAGAGAATGGTCATCCGAAAGCATCTGCGCCAGACCATCCGGTTCCATCGGCGGCCAATTCAGATCAAATTGAAACTGGTATCCCGGCTGGAATACTTCAAAGCCAGTGCTTCCTCCGCCTGGGTTGACGTTGTACCCATTTGTTGATGTGGTGCCCTGTGACCGCTGCGCATACATTTGACGTTGCTGGTGCTGCTGTGGGTGCGGGAAGCCATGCGGCGTGGACCCTTCTGGGCTGAAGACTTGAGCCTGAGAGGGGGAATGCGGGTGCGCTGATGTGGGAGGCATTGGGTGGCGAGGGGAATGGTAGTAGCCATTGCCTGGCGGAGGATGGGCAGGTCCTTCGAGGTTGGTATTGATTGGAGAAGGAAGATGCCTGACCTGCCTCTGCGAATCGATATCCATTCCGTTTGTACGTGGATCCTGATTGACACTATTTGTACCATTCACGCCGTTCGTCCGCGAAGTATTTCCATTAAGTTTGGAACGTGCCCCATCTAAAATATTGCTTGTCGGCGGTGCCATCGGATGGAGAGTAGACATTTCGCGATCACTGTCATCCGTCTTGACAGGAAGGTCAGATAGCACATGCCGTTTTGGTGAATTGACCTGGCTGGCGACACCGTCTACGCCTCTGCTGAATACGCGGAGGAGGCCATTCAAGAGACGAGCGTAACGGATGCCATAATGTTGGTCATCCGAGCTAGCGTGAGCGAGACATAGAATGACTTTCTTAATGAGCTGTACGATGTCGCGCTGATCTTGCGGTACGACGGCACCGACAAACACAGCCTGAAACAGTAGTCAGCCTGTATGTGGCGTTGAGGTAGATAATATCTCACCTTCAGCAAGAAAACCCCCGCGTAGCTGTGAATAACGGTTAGTAGTTGAGAATGAATGACAAAAGACTGGTCTTACGAAAAGTATAGAAAGAAGCGCCAAGGAAGGGAGGCCATCCTGCCACTTGGATGTAACTTGTCTACAGCAATTCTTAGAAGGCAAGTCTAAAGTGAATGCTTAGCATAGCCATTTTCAGGGAAACTGCGAAAAAGCTGATGACATACAGCTGCATCAATCGCCTCCAGGATGAACCTCGCATCCGGACTCCCCATTGGTCCGCGTGGGAATATAACTGTGTCCGCAATCTGTTTCCCGTCGTGTGAGGTCGAAGTGCTCCGTTGGACGTGTGCCTGGAAGGCAAACGCGTAGATATAAAGTCGCAGGTAGTGCTGTTACAAGTTTACTGATTGTGAGAGGCCGACCATAAGAGGAATAAAACATGACACTCACAAAGCTCAGCCAAACACACTCCGTCACAACAGAAGTCTCCCAGACCTTACCCTCCCAGTTCAATCGGAACCCGTTCTAGCTTACATGAGATCGTCATTCGCAAGTTGAATATGCTATAAAACTTACAATGCCTACGCACGATGGAACAGCAGATCCTAGTCAGTTAACTCGCTGAGATAGAAAACTACGATATGCTTACTTCTAGTAAACTCATCTAAATATCTGAGATGAAACGCATTATGAACAACACGTCACGTAAAACTTTCAATATCAACATACTTATGATAATCCCCCACTCTCACTAGAGCAATCGTTCTATCTTTGGACGGGTACAACACATCATGCGCCGAAGCCATAGTCTGCGTTAACTCCGTATACCTAGAAAGTTTTGAGATCGCAGTCTTATGCGCATAAATGGTCAACTAACGCTTGCAACATCGAAGCGAAATCGTCTTGGACACCTGGGATCGGCTTGAGGGACGGGAACGTATCGGATGAGTTGGGCATAGAGCTGCTGTAAGTGCGCTGGAAGCACAGCCCAGGACCTGTTGGTTGCTTAAGCAACTGCTTGGAAGTCGGGAAGAATGAGACACGTTACCTCTACTCCAGAACGCTTTCCCTGAACGAATCGAGATGCTGCATTTCCGCATGAGCTTCGACCATGCAATCTTTCCTGATACACTACCTTACCTTCTATCAAATATATAGCAATCTAACGAATAGTCAACATTGCGATCTTATTCATCTGTTGCAAATCGCAACTTACATGTCCACGCTAACACCTCACGATCGAGACGTTCGCTTTCGCTCATTACTTCGCGGTTCTTGTCTCCGTGGACACGATCGCCACTGGGGCTCATTGGACGAAGTGTCTTTTGATCTAAGCCGAGCATGTACCCGAGACGAACAGCCATGCCAACGAGCATCCATGACATCCGATGTTCTTCATCCTCTGAAGCCGGCTCCGAGCGACGAGGAAGGTTTTCTTCATTGGACTTTAATATACAATATTTCCAGCTGCCTTTAGTGGATATTTGCTTACCAGACAGCAGAAGAAGGGCTTCAACAGCACTGACAGAAGCTACTTTGCCGAGAATTATCTCGTTTATGAGCGTCTGCACGAAGTATAAGACATACGAAGGCGAAATGGCCACAAGCTGGCTTACCTGCATATATTGCCAACTCTTTTCGTGCACATCGAACATCTTCTCCTGACGGCTTGTTATTACAACAATGGCCGTTATCAGATAGTTCTCCTCCTTGGCAAATTTGGCCAGGTCTACCTCATTTTTAGGGATCCGATAGTGCGGCATCATCGGGAATACGATGTGCACGCGCGAGAAGAACAGATTCGTGAGATGCATTAGTTCTGCCGGAGTAACGACACCTGTCTTTACAAGGCGATATGAGGAAAGGCGATGTTGAACATGAGGCCGATGATGCCCGTGAGCCTGGTTGTTTGAAGCCACAGTCAGACCATTCATCGGGTGCTCTCTTCCTTCCGTTCCAACCAGTCCGAGACCATTAGTAGACCCATTCGCATTCAAAACGGTATTTTCTATCGAGGCTTCCTCTTCGTCTTGCTCATGCATTCCGCGAGATCCTCGTCGCTTATTTTTCCCTTTCCCCTTTCCCTTGCTCTTCGAAGCACGATCAACATCTGCGGCAAGAGCAAGCAAGTTTAAGGCGTCCGTTGGATTTCGGAGGGATGCGGCCGCAAGGCTCTGTGGATCTAACCGCTCGATCCGCTCTTCGCTGTCGCCCGAGGCTTCACCATCGCCCCCAGATCGCTCGAGATCAGGGTCTGGTGAGTCGAGGCGCATAGCTTTTCGAGGGCGCTCGTCCGTGGAACTACAAGCGCCACGCTCAACGTCGTTGCCCAGATCCAAGTCAGAGGTCGAGAACGTCGACAGAGTGGGCGCTACGCTGTTTTCTACAGTCATAGAGAGTGATCAGCCGTTGTTCAATTAGAATTGCAGATTGCAGGATTACGAAAGGGGCGGAAAAGAGAAATGTGCCGACGTTGACTGGCCTGCCGACCTGTACATCTCACGTTCACATTCCCGTGGAGGATTCGTTCTAGCGCGACGTCTAGTTACACGTACTAGAAGGCATGCCAGGTGCAAACAAAGACCGTTTAAATGGAAAGAATTGAGAGATGACGACCTGCGTCATGTCCGAAAGATGGTACTCCTCGGCAGAAGACAAAGAACTCGGTAATGTCCCATAAATATAGACGAAGGCAAGCAAGGCTACATAGGATTGTAGATATCGATAAGAAGGCATGAAAGAGACTCACTTGAGCACTGTTCAAGACCATCCAGCGTCTTTCCAACGCTATCGGTCGATATTGCGCCCTCAACGACACTGGCGCTCGGACCCGTCGTTGATGACCTTTTTGGTATCTTCCCGCCTCTAAAAGACGGCGCAAATATGCACTCGCGCCTCTCTCGTCTGCAACGAGCGCATGGGGGTTGTCCTGGTGCGTCTATGTCACCTAAATCGCACTTTGCTTTACGAGCTCGCTGTGCGTCGCCCCATGAGAACAACGAACATCAACATCAAGATAAGGTTTAGAAGAGCATGACGACGTACACAATGCAGGCAGGCTTTATATGCACGTCTTGTACGGGCCTGCTCGCTGTTTGTGGAGGGCTCGACGGCAGATTCTGGTGAGGAGCCGTTCATGATTTTGCAGGGCAGGTGTCGACGAGAAACGGTTAACGACGGGCCTCTTTCACTCAGGGTTAAAGTGTTCGGCGCCAGGTCCGGCATCCGATTCTCATGTTATTTGTTTGGGTCGCCTAGACCCACGGCTTCTCGGTTTTTTGGTCAGAGTTCACGTCGTTTCAACCTTCAGCCTCCTCTGTTTTTCCGTTATAAGTTCGAAGGGAGGGTGGGACAGAGTATGGTTTTCTACATGTATATATCAAGCTTCTACCGCGATGACCCACAAAAAGAAATACCAAATCAATTACGTCTATCACAAGTAAATAGTTTAGAGGACAATCTTTCCGACAAGAAGCCCAAGAATTCGAAGTCTACGCCAGGAATTCAGAGACTGATAGTGATTGGCGTACATCCGATGGCGATGACACCATCTGCAAAAATTAAAGTAAGATTAGCATTTCGTTCGATAATCGACACAGAAGGAACGAAATCGTACTGAAGTCATCGTTGTCGCAGCAAAGAGTCTGGCTCGTGCTTCAAGTAAAATTAAATAAGTCAGCACCGGGTGAGATGTGTTATGAAGTGCAGAGAACCGTACCAGTCAGTACCGCTCACGCCGACGACAGTGATTGGGGAGCAAGTGACACCAACGGGGACATTGACGCCGACGACAGCACCCAGGAGACCAAGAAGAGCACCGAGAATGCCATTGTCGTTTATCGTCCCGACGTCGCCGCAACACTGGAGTGATCCAGTGCTGCAAAACTGTTGCCTCTGAAAAGTAAAAGAGCATCAATCATCACTCTTACGAAATAGATGTTCAAAGCAGTACTCACAGTTTCGATCGGGGCCGGGGCCGGCGTGGCGATCGCAAATATTGGGAGTGCGGCAACGGCAAATAAGATAGAGCACTTCATGATGATTAGGAAGTAGAGGAGGTCTTTGGTCGGTAAGTCTGATGGCGCTTTAAGCTTATAACTGATCGACCTGCCTTTGAACCCTCGAATTTACCTTTCCTTTAAACCATGGCTGTGGTGGTCTGTTTACTTTCACTAAGCCTCCCAAGAGCGTCTTCTGTTCGCATTTCGAAGGCGAGAATTCCAATCATCAGATCAAATTCATCGGGTTCGAGAGACTGTCCTTGACAGACTTTTCGCGTCACAGTAATGATAAGCGAGCTCGCAGACTTCTGGACTCTCCGCATTGTACTTTCCCTTCGCCAAGCCATCACTAATACGGATGACTAGACGTTTAGCCATTGCAATACGTTGAAATGAAGAAAGAGTTGACCGCAGATTTTGTAGCGTAACCAGCTGTCAGACAGTGAGAGACAATTCGCGGGAAAAGAACGGTCGAAAGCTGATAGGACCGATAGTCTTGTAGCGACGATGTCGTTGAGACGCCAACAGAAGATGCATCCGAGGGCACGAGAGAAATGCCGCAATATATTGTGGTACTTCGTAAGTGATGTCCGAAGGAACATATGAAAGTGCGCGACGTAGACCCCCCCCCCACCCCCCACCCCCCTAGCCTTCATGAACTCTCCGGAATCTCCGGCCTTTGTGGACGAAGCAGGTGAAGGTCAACATACATATATAACTGTACGGAAGTAAAGCAGATGACAGATTTGACTGAAGGAGACCGGAAGCCCAGTCAACATCAGAGTTTTGTCATTTCATCTGTCAAGTTGGATGTCCCAGTTGCCAGAGCTCATGAAAGAAGTAGAGCTATACAATTAGATGGCTTCCAGGTGTAGCATGCATAGTTGGGAGTGAAATGCGATAAAATTTAAGGAGTCGTTTGTCCGGCAAGAGAGCGAACTGGTTGGGTTGCAAAAGTTGAAATTCTCATTTCATTTTCTCACGGCATGAACTTAGTTAAATTTGAAGTTCCGACTCGTTCAACGTGCGGACTTACGCTATTAGTAGTACAGTAGACTATTTCATAATGTATGATGTCCGTCCCCGGGTCACCTTATACATTATGAGGTATTATGCAATAAGATGTATGGCACGTGACTATCTACCGTGAGAATTCTGAATCATTGGGTTTATTGCTTGCATCTAGTGTATACAAATCTGCTCATGATATTTTTAAGCAATCTGTAGGCAAGCAATACTAGAGTTAAGCCTTATATGCATAAATGTTGCACCTCCTCGAAGGTTTACCAACATGTCGGCAAGTCCCGGCAATGTTGAATAAGGCTTGGCAATGTATGCTTTCTACTAAATGTACTAAAAATGGCCAAAGTTAGCCTAATTTCACGGAGTGTAAGTGTTTCGGGGTCAATCCAAGTGCATTTGACACTAAAAATTTGGTATACTTACCAAATTTAGAACAAAACCCAGTGTATAAAGCCCTCTTTTGGCTATACATTATACAAAAAGAATTTTTTTGTATAATTTGGCAGGGACCGAGTTGGTTCCCGGCCTTCGTCATACATTATGAGGTTTTATACATTATAATGCCATGCATTATGAAATAGTCTACTATACCGTGACGATGCTCGCGGTTGCATAAGAACCTATTCGATTGTCCACCTTACTTTTAGGGTAGCGGGAAAAAATCCCTACACCTTGTCTACGATATCTCAGTGTTTCTTGCTTCTTTGGAATCAGAGCCTTCGAGTACCCTCATATGCGGGTATGATTTATATTCTGACAACAGCCCTCGGACGAATATATTTTCGAACAATGTAATTCCACGACTACCACAAGAAACAAGACCACATAAGGTTGAGACCAAAACACACTACTACTACAACTTTGTAAGCATGAAGCTATAGCAGGCCAAGATTTTCTGAACATTTATTTCTCCTACGAAACCCAGGTCAAACACTGAACCATAAGATCAGAGGCCGACGTTGATCGGTGTGCAACCAACAGCGATGAGACCGTCTTGAAAAGAAAAAGATAAGTTTAGTGTGTAGTAAAAAGAATTGAAAGAAACATTTCTTACTAAAGCTGTTGTTCTCGCAGCAAACAGTCTGGGTTGCGCTGTAGAAGAGAATGAATGTTAGCAACTAAAAAACGGTGAAGCGGCTAGAAAGCTCTCACCAGTTAGTGCCGCTAACACCGACGATGGTGATCGGGGAGCAAGTAACACCAATGGGGACATCCGCGCCGACAATGACACCGAGGAGGCCAAGAAGGATACTAACAAGACCGCCGCTGCTAGCTGTCTGTACGCTGCTGCAGCATTGGAGGGATCCAGTACTGCATGACTGCTGCCTCTGGAAACGTGAAACAATGATCAGTATTCATTCACAACAAGTCATTTCGTGCAGAACTTACAGCCTCAATCGGACCCGGAGCCGGCGTGGCGACCGCAAGAATGGGGAGTGCGACAACAGCAAGAATGGCAGAGAACTTCATGATTGAGGAGTAGAGGACGATGTGTAAGGCCGATGAGGTCTAGTTACTGGGAGTATTAAGCTGATGAATGAACAACTTGACTTTCAACCTTTCGAAATCAGCGCTCCTTTATACCACTGCTGTGGTGGCTTGTTTGCTTTAATCAAACCTTTCGGGACCCACCTCGCCGCATTTCCTGCCTAGAGTTAGGCCAAAATTCCAATCATCCGATCTGTTTCATCAGACAAGAGACAGGTCCAGGCTACCTCTTTCTTGTTAGTGGAAAGCGGGTTCTCAGGATTTCGCCCGGGCGGTGCGGACTGTACTTGCTCCCGCCAAGACACCACAATCTCGAATGTCTAGATGTTCGAAGCTTTGAATGCAGCGGCACAAGCCTGAGGATGTGGAACATTAACCGATCAACCGCAGTCCAGCATACGGGAGATTAAGGAGGCCAGGCCAAAGTCAGCTGTCATCCAGTGGGAGATACATAGCGGTCCAATGACGGTCGGGAAACGTTGCTAGGGTCGAGAACAAGACGACGCGTTGAGAAGGCGCGGTCTCACCGAGGCAGCGACGAGTGACGCTTCCGAGGGATCGGCAGATGATGCCGTCTTCCATTTTTTGCGCATGGGCCTCGACAAATTGATGTGAAAGACAGATGAACAGTGTGCGGCAAAATTTTTCTCTATGGCTTCTATTTCTCCCAAGCTCGCATTCTCGAACGCCAGCATGAATGTCGCGTAAACAAGAAGGTCGAGAGCGGGTCCGCGCCCGCATGAATTCTGATTCGGTATGCCAGTCGCTGAGACGTCAGCTTGTTGGAGTAGACCCGAATGCGTTTGTACACAGCAAGCTATTCTAATGCCTGTCAACATCAGAGAGCTTTGCCATATTCACTTGAATTCCTGTCCGCCTGATTGACCATTAGAATGGATGGTGTTCATTCGCCAGTACACATGCAAAGAGCCATAGAGTTGAGGGCGGTTGTATACAGCCAATAGAGCGTAGATGTTGTACGGGCGTGTGAGACGTAGGTGAAGAACAGGCTTCGATGAATTACACGGCGAAGTTGAATTCATGCCAGTGGTCAAGAAGGAAGCGAGTTAGGACGCAGCCAGTGACGAGTCGATCTGTTGATGTATATGTATGTAATTGCTCCCGGCAGTCGGCAAGCTTGCAGCTGTGATAGTACTGCCCAACCAAGCTATTTCTCAACAAGCTTGGGAGACTGAAAATAAGCTATAAGCATATTATAACATTATTATCATAATTGCAGACCTTTGACCAAAAAGTTAATTAAAAGTACATATGTGTCCACTGCCAGTGCGTCATCCACTTCAGGCTTCAGCCTCATACTAATACTCGGCTATCTCCGAATCTTCATCAGGGAAACTACTTTTTGCTGAAAGTGACTTAAGCGTTACTTAAACGTCCTGAGTGACTTGAAGTCTGAATAAGGCAAGCTTGCCTTATTCATGCATGTCCTCCCATTATTCAGGACGAGTTGCCTGAAATAAGGACGAGTTGCCTGAAATAAGGACAAGTTGGCTGAAACAGTGCTCTAAGTGTTTCAGGCAATCTGCACCCCAGTGCTCCAGTGCTTCAGTGCTTCATCCTTTAATTACAGCAGGAGACAAGTGTTGTAAGACAAATTGCAGCGCTCAAGGGTTCAAGTGCATAAGAATGATCCAAGTATTTCATTGCATCAGAAATAATATAAGACAACGGTAAGTAGCTATCAGTGCCTCAGTGTTCAAGTACATCAGTCATTTACACAAGACTAAGCATAGCAGTCATTATCATGGAACCCGCCACGACACGATTCTGAACCACTGCCACGGGCAGTGGCAGGCCCATTTCGCTACCGTGCCTTCAATTCTGCATGCTCTTTAGCGGGCCAGTAGAAACGAATGTTGCTCTGCGAGTCGATGGTAATAAGTTATTGAGCGCACGGACAGAAACAAAACGAGAGGCTCACCAGTGAACGATTTGCTCTTAGAAGTCGACGCATTCCGTGGCCAAATCCCATTTTGAAGCGTCGTCCTCCTCATTATCGCCATCTCCGCCTGGATCCTTCTCCTCGCCCTCGTCCTCGTCCTTGTCCTTGTCCTTGTCCTCGTCCGCGCCCTTGTCCTCGTCCTCGTCCGCGCCCTTGTCCTTGTCCTCGTCCGAGCCCTTGTCCTCGTCCTCGTCCGCGCCCTTGTCCTCGTCCTCGTCCGAGCCCTTGTCCTTGTCCTCGTCCGCGCCCTCGTCCTCACCCTCACCCTCAATCTTGTCAGCGCCCTCGTACCCGCTCTCACTCAGGTCGTCATCTCCTTTAGCATCGGCATCCTCGTCCTCTGCATCACCTTCAACATCGCTTCTATGCTCAGCTCCTTCACGCTCGTCGCCCTTATCATCGCTCCCGTCTTCCCAATTACCAGCGCCTTCGTCATACGCTTTCTCGCAGGTCGAACCCGGACCTGCAACATCAAAATATAAGGAAAAGTCCCTGCCAGTGATACCCGATCCAACAAGTTCGGTGTTCTTTCCAGCATCGATATCGTTACTGGCATCGTAAGCTAGGAGGTGGGATCGAACCTTTTCCCAGTTTGATTCAGTGAAGAAAGAGGGATTCGACAGCAATTTAACATAGTCGTCCGTATGAGGCTGCCACAGAGCGCTAGTGAAATACCACTCAGCGCCGCCAAGCTCTTCTTTGATATTTTGCAACCGAGCCACCTGTTTATCAATGGCGACCGTGACCTATCCATGAGGAGATCAGCGAATAAAGCCACTATAAGTTCTGAAAAAAAAATACCGCTGTTGCCGCAAGGGCGAGGGCACCGATAGGCTTTCCTATGGTGTTTTTGTCCAGTACTTTATGCCGACCCATGGCTAAGACGATGTGTACGGACAACACTGAGACCACGAGGTCAGAGCAGAACAGTCCTTGCTTCTGTACATTCAGGGTCAATGCATGGACACAAAATGCCACAAGTACTATTTTACTTACCCTTTCCATACTATACCAGCTTTCCCATAGAAACGGTTCGGCTTTCTTCTTATCAACTAGCGTCTGCAACGTCTTCACAATTGCTTCGTTTTGCATTGACTTTGATTGTTCGCCGCTGATAAAACTCGCAACTGAATGCTCAGCTTTCTCAAACAGTTTCTTGCGCCAGCTATCAGAGCATCTCTGGGCCGCCTGAAATACAAGGATTGCATCTCAATCTGGTAAAGGTAACTTGAAGATAACTAAGAATGACTCAACTAGAGAACAGATGTCGGCAAACTGTGTTTCGTAACTTAGTTCCACAGAATCAAACACTTTCCCCCACAGAGTGCTGATGAGCTCATTGTCCGGGTTTTGCCATGGCGTGAGGGACTTTCCTACTGCGCGGAAAAGTGAAGGTAATAAAATATGAATCCAGCCGGCCTGAGTACCGGGAGGGAGACACTGGTTCGTCGCCCTTTTTCTGCCTGGCACGCGAGATCCTTCCTTTCCTTCATTTCGGACCCTTGTCCTCCAGCCCCACTGATGTCTGCATATAAGCGAATCAGCAAAAATATGTCATAGAAATGAATTTGATTCGACACATCTGAGCTAGTAGTCCGAGAGACTTTGCGATGACCAGGATAAGCCCCAGTCACTAACACTTCGGGTCCGGGAGTGCAGGATACTCTCGTCATTGCAAGCGACTGTGTTCGGGGTGCTAACGGCATCTTTCGACCACCAGCCTAATAGGAATAGTGAGTGAATGCTTACATTTAGAGTGTATCAATCGACCCACACTTGCTTCATTATCAGTCACCAGCGACTGCCTCTTGCGATGAGAGGTAGCGGATCCAATCTCAGACTGCAATACGTCAGAAAGCTGTTATCCATGGCAAGTGAGCAGCTCGAAAGGAAGCAATTACCGTCGTGTCGGCCTCCGGCCGATAAGGAATGTCAGAGGGTTTCCTCTTCGTACTCAAGTCCTTTCCGCCTGGTCAGAAACGAACTTAAAATGCCGGTTACCAAAGAATTGACACTTAATGTGGCACCGACCTGTGTGTCCATGCCAGTCAACAATGACTTCTTGACCTTGACACTCTTACTAGCCTATTGAGATGGTGTAAAGTAAGTAAACATAAACATGAAGGAATCCATTACACGTGAAGGTGGAAGAATTACCACATCAACCTGGGAGTCGATGTCCGGTGGCGACTTTCTCTTTCTGTTTTTTGTGACTATGATGTCCTATTTATAGGCACAAATTAGCGATCGACCCGATGTGAGGAAGGGAACGAACAGTTGCTACAGCGGAAGTGAGCCTACGGTGCATCGACGCCCATACATACCTGTATACGGGGTTCCAAGGCTAGTGATTGCACCTTACAACCATAAATCAGGGGGTAACGAGAGAAACTGGATTAAGATAGGACTTACCGGTACGCTGAGCTGCGAGTTGGCAGTTCTCTTGTTTGCATCCTGTCCAAAGATCAATTCAGCAAGCAATGAAGGAAGGATGTAGTATGAAGATCACTGTGCTTCACTGTCTGGCACTCACCTGTCCACCTGGTTTTGTCTCGTTGTTCTTATCCTCGAGTGCGGAAAGGGATTGATTAGTAGATTGGAAAAGGTAGAATGATATAACGTCGCTTACCGTTGAAACCTGCGACCCGGAGAGAGTGTCGCGCAGCAACCTCCTTTTCTTCGAGTTCAAGTTGCTGCTACCTCCATCCTGTTCATTTACACGACAGTAGGCAGGAAAAAATAACGAAGGGATATGATCAAAAGGTCATGGGGTAACTGACGTGAATCGAACAGTAATAAGTCGCACTCACACTAGCTTGAGCCGGCCTTGTCAGCCTCCTCGGATCGCTTTCGCCCTACAAGCAAGGTATTCAGACTGCATCTGCCATTCTAATGTTCCGTCAACTCACAATATTTGTGTCCGAATCGACAAAATGTGCTGTCTGTTGCACGCTGATTGAGCTATTCTTTACACCATGATAGCTTGCGAGGGTTATTGTTTCTCCTTCATCCTCCCAAGGACTTAAGTTTTCATTGTCTTGCAATGAGATGCTGTGTCTAGTGTAGCTTGGCGTCAGCGAAGCTCATAATATGGTAACAAAGACGAGAGTGTCAACGTTGTAGGTAGAAGGAAATTTGATCCCGTTCTCCATGATCCGCTTCCTCAGCATGAACATTAGTAATCTAGTTGGATCATACTATGAGCTTTAGCTGAGTCTAAATCAAGCTTCACACTTACCATTACATCGTGCATACCAGAAATTGATTCCGTAGTACGTACGCATTGCAAGATTTCAAATTTAAACTCACAAATTGATCCCTCTCGAGTCTATCCCTGCCACCTCAAGTCCTCCATCCTCTTCACCAATGAAAGTGGATTCATCTGTGTTGCGAAGCGCCCTGGCAGGTCGCTTTGTCTTGTCGTCCCGCTTTGACGTAGCGGGCGAGTGTATTATATCCGTTTCTTCACCAGAAAGGCTCTCGTTCTGTCCGGCAGGTGCGTGAAAGAAAGTGTTGCTTGGAGTGGCGGCAGATCTCGATGTCTTTGCGGTCTGCACACGGGTGCGAAATGGAAGTTCACCTTTGGGATCTTCTTTCCTAGCCTTTTTTGCAGGCTTTCTGTTTGACGCATCCGTACTCGCCGCTTCATATTGTGAGTCAAAGTAGTCAACCTCCAAGCTTCGAAAACATCTGAAAATGTATAGGCAGTATAACTCACCAATGTCTAAGTCTTCGTTGTAATCAACTTCACAACCCGACACGTCTTTAACATCGTTCTTCGAGCCTGCTTACGCCATTCAAAGCTATGTAATTACTGATCTGAAGTTGAAGACTTACTACTAGCTTCGCCCTTCGGCTTCCTACGTCCACGTTTTCCAGCGAGTTTAGGCACTGTTGAGCCCATCTGGGTGCGTGTCTCAAGAGCCTTCGACAAATTGTTTTCAATTTCTACGGTCTCTAGCATCGCTGCTTCTTGGTTTTCTGCTGCAGTCACCTTCTTTCGTACCTTGTCAGCTGCCTCTTGTTCTTTTGCTGCCCGTTTCTGCTCCGCAGCGAGTTTTTTTCCTCTCTTTCGCGACCGCGACTTGCTGGGCCGCAGCTCTGCGGAAAGCTGCCCGTTCTTCCTTCTGTTTTTCCTTCTCCTCCTTCTCCTTCAATGCCTCATCCCGCCTCGCTGCCTGCTGTACTTTCCTTTTGTCTTTTTCTTCCTTCTCCCGCAATATATCTCCTCCTTTGTTCGTCTTGTTCTGAGTTGGTCAACTACTGCTCCGGGGTGCTGGTTACTGTTCTTAGCCCTCGTCTGTCTTCGAGTTGACATTTTGTGCAGTGTTTTGAGACTTGGGTGATAATAAGATGGATCGAAGGTGCAAGTTTAAGATCAGGGAGGCGGGGACGTCTATCTTAGACAAGTTGAAAATTTACGCCCACTCACTCAGGCTGCCACTGGCCAGGCTGCCACTGCCAGCAGTGTGTGACTCACGCAGGCGCACTTCAAGTTGGCAGGCTGGCAGCCTTACGGTACTACTACTACTCACCAGTGGCAATTTAAACTCAGGTTCACTCACTCAGGCTGCCAGTGTCTGGCACTCAGCTGTGAGTCCCAATCATCGACATATTCTACTGAAGGCTACATTGATGCCAGCGACACGGAAAAAGCACGATCCCTTTCATTTTCCACCAACTATTCTATGCACCTTGCCCAGCTGTAGTAGGACGTTCAAGAGTCAATCTGGAAGAGCAAGACATGAACATTCAGCTCATCCGATGTCATCCGTGGCAAGATCTACTGCCTGTGGTCACGACTATGATTCTTCACCTATTCAACCCACACGAGCTCCAACTCCTCAACCTCTACCAAGGTCGTCCGAACTTCCAACAGAGGGTCATTTTGAGAGCGACTCTGACTCCTACGATTACGATATTTCCATGCTTACACAGGATATCTCGATGCTCAGTATAGGCCGAGACGAGCTGCTTCAAGACCTAGACAGACCTGATTCTCTGTCCCATTCTGGCACCGGAAGTGACAGTGGCCGTAGTGCATCCTCTGAAGACTTGGACTTCGACATTGGAGATCATGAGGAGAGTGATGGTAACCTAAAGGTGTATCACAGATATATGAATGGTGCGCACCAAGTATATTGTCCTCGGTCTGATAGCACTCTGATGAAAAACATCGTGCAGCCACCCCGTGTGATGCGGAAGGAAACAGCTTAAAATACGAAGAACCACCTGTTCCGCGAAATGAACCTGCACCAAATGACTGGTCTCCCTATTCGTGCCGAGCAGATTTTGAGCTCGCAGACTTTCTTTATCGCGATGAGCAAATGTCTGCTGGTAATATAACAAAGCTTCTCGGAATCATGAAGGCTTACCAGCGAATTCAGTCTGTGAAGAACGCAAAATCTGGCGGATATTCTGAGTTGGACGTAACTGAGCCCGACGATGACTCAGATTTGGCTAGTACGCTACTCGATGGAGACGCACAAAAGTTGTACAATGTCATTGACGCTACGAGAGTTGGTGATGTTCCTTGGAAATCCTTTAGTAACTTCTACACACGGACGACAATGGCCAAAAAGCGACAGACGAGAACACCGAGTCATGGAAGAGGAAAGAATATGATGTATGGTATCGGGATCCCTTGGAAGTGATCCGAAATTTGGTGGATAATACGGCTTTAGAAGGCGAATTTGACTATGTCCCATTTCGTGAATATCAGCCAAAGGAGGAATCTGATGACATCAATGACAAAGAACGAGTGTTCAGAAATTACATGTCCGGAAATTTCGCTTGGGAACAGGCTGTAAGTCATGAATAATGCAGCATTCAAAGTTGGAGGAAGTGTACTGATTGTCCTTGACTTAAGAACAAAATCTCAGCCGAAGATAAAGCAGTCCATGGGTCCATGCTCGTTCCGGTGATCTTGGGGAGCGACAAGACAACGGTTTCCGTTGCAACTGGCAACAACGAATATTATCCGTTATATCTCTCAATAGGAAATGTATCAAACAAGGCCCGGCGGTCCCAAAAGTTGAATACAGTCCAGCTCGTAGCATTTTTAGCAATACCAAAGAGTGTGTGTCAAAAACTGAGCCATTCAATTGTGTTTTGACGCTTTTTTTGCAGCTGAGCGGCAGTACGAAAAGTCAGATGACTTCCGTCGCTTTAGACATCAGATTTTTCATTCTTCTATATCGAGAATCTTGAGTTCACTGAAGACCGCCATGTCCATAAACAATGAACAGACCATTCTCCGGTGCCCTGATGGTCACTTGCGTAGGTCGGTTCTCGGACTCGGCTTGTATATAGCCGATTATCCGGAACAGGTGAGTCTATGCGCAATATGCACTGGATGGTGCTGCAAGTAAGTACTGTCCTCAGGCAACGCATACAAGTCCGTGAAAATGGCTTACTGTGGCTATATGATATAGATGTACAGCACCTCACAAGAACCTAGATAATCCGGAATTTGTTACAAACCCTCGAACAAAAGAGCTGCACGAACGATTGATAGAACAGGTGGATGACAACGTCATAAGTAGAGCAACAATTCGAAAAGAGTATGGATTCCATCAGGATATCGTGGTATGTGCTTCAAAGTCTCCCTTGGATGCATATTTTACAATCAGGTTGTCCCGTAGCCTTTCACCAATGACTTTCCGCGAGCGGATATATGCGATCTCATATCTCCGGACCTACTACACCAAATCATCAAAGGCGTGTTCAAGGATCATCTTGTCGAGTGGATTTGCCAGACCTTGACCACGACAGAGCTGGATATTGTGGATAAAAGGTGCTATTCTCTCACAAGTCGTATAATGTAAATACCATTGCTAACCCTCTATAGGATTAGAGTCGCTGCTCCTTTTCCTGGACTTCGCAGATTCCCCGAAGGCCAAGGCTTCAAGCAATGGACAGGCAATGATTCTAAGGCACTGATGAAAGTATGTGGCCTTTCTATCTTATTCGAGGCAGTGGATTGCTGATATTTGATGCAAACTGCTTAGGTGTATCTTCCGGCTATTGTGGGCATTGTGCACGATGATATAATCACCACAATGAGTGCATTTTTGGACTTTTGTTACCTTGTGCGTCGGTACACGATTACAGCCTCAACTCTTGATCAGATCAAAGCCTCTCTGGACCACTTTCATCGATTTCGGCAAATATTCATAGCCAAGGGCATCCGGGATAACTTTTCACTACCACGACAGCATGCTATGGTCCACTATCCTACAATGATCCCTCTCTTCGCCGCACCGAGCGGGCTGTGTTCATCGATCACAGAGAATAAACACATTTACGCGGTCAAGGAAACATGGCGACGCTCAAACAGAAATGATCCTTTGGGTCAAATGATCACAGCAAACCAACGGCTAAGTAAACTTATTGCATCGAGGGCAGACTTTGAAAGGCGTGGAATGCTGGACGATTCGTTGGCGGAGGCTTCGTGGAGAGCTTTGCGTGATGTTCTGCGCAAGAATATGTCAGAGTCGGACACGGATGACACTGAGAAGATTCCTACTAGTACTCGGGGAGAGCATAGGCACCTCCGTGACGTACTATTGGCAGGCGCAGCTGATGATACAGAGGACTTCTTCGATGACATTGTGGGCAATCATGAACTCAATGAAATTGCAGATCTGGACAATTCCAAAAGCTTAGTGGATGGGCCGCAGTGTGGTGCGGTTCATGGCATACGACATGCTGAACGCCAGATCCGCGTGGGCGGCAGAAATGACCCTTTGAGCTTGATATTAATGGCTTCGAAGCAACGTGAGTATTACTTATTACTAGTAGTAAACTGTGCTTTTGGTGCTGCATATCTGACCTCCTTGTTGTCAACCTTGCAGAGTCCAGTAAGGTGTACCCTAAACAGCTCAACATGCTTGCGGCGATAAAAGACCATCCAGAGCTCCGACAGCTCCGACGGCTCATTAAAGAATACTTATTCAACAAGTACGAGAAGAGCAACTCCAACTTAACGGGCTCCTCTGGCAGAGCCGTACCAGCATTTGAAATGGACATGAGCAATGCCTTTTCAATTTTCCATTCAGCCACCGCTTTCTTTGCCTACCGTGGCGAATCAATCCCTATAGAGCAAGCAATGAGGGAGGTGATCAGGTCCAATCCCTCTTGGCGCGGAAAAGTAAGACGTGATGCAGTCCTTGTTTGAGTTAGTTCCTGCAAAAAGGGGTTTGCAGGAATGAGAGTTGCCAGGGTTATGCTTTTTTTTTCCTTCACCGCTAAAGGGGAACGTCAGGACTGCGCTCTCGTCCAATCTTTCAAGCGTGTTGGAGATTCACCCGACCTGAAAACAAGAATGTGGATAGTCGAACCGGAGTATGAGTTAGAGAGTTCTACCGCCTGTGTCGGATGCTGTACTGGAGTGAATGGCAGATGTCGCTGTTACAAATTCTAACTATGTCAGCGGCCCCCTTTTGTTCCGACGGACTCCCGCGACTCCGCACCCTTTGCCCTATCTGTTTCTATTCTTGTCTTTGCTCAGTCATCCTTGTTTCTTATCGTCCAATCCCGGAGCCCCACATGTAACCCTTCGCCCTAACCCTCTGCCCCGCTCCCACACTATTATTAGTAGCCTATTGTCTACGGACCTATTGTTCTCTGCTTATTGTTCATCAGATGTATCTCCGCTCCGCAGCTATAGTATATAAACCCCTGTACTTAGCATGATCGAACCCTAAGTTCGATCTCCTTTGTCAAACCCCCCGTCTCTAGTCACACTATACATCTGCTTTATCTCTACTCCACATCGTAGGCCTTTGTCCATACATAAAGACTCTAAGTGTTGAGCCCTAGCTCCGCTATTAGTCTTAGCAACCAACGTTGCGAAACCCAACTATACGAGACCGTAAGTTGAGACGTAACAATTAGATCGAACTTTTCTACCGTCGAAGACATCCGTCTTTACGACTACAGTGTTGAGCCTTTAGCTCCACGTACTACTAACCAGTTGTAAACCCATCTAGTCCAGAAGAACTACCGCTCAAGGTAATCCCTTCAGTGTAGCAAGGTGCTCATCGATTGCAAGAGGGAGGCCAAGGAAAACTTCGAGAGTCGCGATCCGAAGATTAAGAAAACCGCTCCAGCTCATTGGTTGATTAAAACCCCGGACAGTAGCGTTACGAAGAACAGGAACCAACTTCTGTCATATACAACGGGATCGTAGCTGTGCACACAGGAAGAGGACTCAGTACCTGCAAAGAAGGCATAAAGCTGCTAGCCTAGTCTTTGGGACGCCTATTGGACAACGAGCAAACATTTGCAGACGTGCCGCTTGATACAGCGAAGGGAGACCGATCCAGAAATCGAAGAACAGACAAGCTGTTAAAACACCAATAGTTATTCACCACGGCAAACCTAATCCCAAACGGAGTTCAGATTCTTGACCAGACCAACACCAATCAACGTGACAACCTAGGACGCCCCATATACGAAATCCGATACTCAGTCACCAATTGCTACCAATACGATTCATACAGTTTCACCCAATACTGCGACGATACTGTTTGGACAATCACTCGAACTGCGAGTCCCATTGTCAACCACAGTGACACTTTCATCCTCTACCACACCAACCCAGACGCATTCTTCTACCTCGAAAACTTCGCCCCCAACAAAGTCCGCATAATCCACATCTGTGGAAGTGACCGTCGACTTCTAAGGATACACTACACCGTACCACCATCGTGGCTGACATCCTATCCCTTCCAGCCCTTGACGATCCTATCTACTCTACCAGAGACCTCATCCGAAACCGATTCCTCGCATTTGCCGAAGAGTTCGACGACATCCTAAATCGAATCCGAACACTCTTGGACGAACGATATCGTGATTGGATTTCAGCCGTTGAATACGCACAATACACTCGAGATCAACAACAACCTTGGATATATAAATACGGACTCTGTGGCATCATACACGCTTATTCATCCCTAGAGACACTTACCTACGTCGTTTCTTTATTGGTCACATACATTTTGATAACCACGGAGAAACGTTACATCGAAGTGAAGCAGAAACCACACGTCTTGTAGCAAGACATTTCTGTTGGGCAAATCTCAGCGACGACGTCAACCACTACATCTTTCAGTGTACCTGTCAACACCATCAACCCACACCCAATAACACCGTTCATCACTACCTAGCACCGCCCATCGAAATACCTGAAGACCACGTTACTGCTCATACTCTCGACTCTTACTACGACGACTCAGACAGTTACGGATATCATTCCGGAACCGATTAGTCACCACGGCAGATAAAGGCAAAAGCAAGTCTTCCTCGCGTCAGACTACTCAAACACCTGCTATACCATCATCATCAACTAAACCAAGTCGAACCCAAACTACGCAAACACCTGTTGTTCCCACCGCTTCTACCAGTCAAACATCCGAGCCAACGTACACCAGCGTTGTTAAAGCACCACCACCACATCGAAACCTACACTTCAACAGAGAGACACAATTCTTTTACCTCACCTTCGAAGGAGAAGTAGGGAAACGACCTTGGTCCTACGACCCATCTGTACGTAGGTGGACGCCTATTGCAGCAAAATCAGCAACGGCAGGACGAGCCTTCTTCATTGCCAATACACCTAACTGGGAAGCCTTGCCAGCCGATCTCTAGCAGGAGAATTTGATAATCTCGAACCACCCCCACCACCATTTCCTACAACCCTCACCTTCAACGAAGAAACTCAACTCTTTCACTTCCAAAATAGTGACGGAACCCTCTCAGAGACACCTTGGGTGTGGAACCCTATCAACGACGAGTGGACTACTGTACCCCAGGTTGGGACCCAAGAGAAGCATACGAAATTTCAACACCCAACTGGAGGGAGTTAAAAGACGAATATTACCGCCGACACCCTGAACTTACCCGCCAACCAACACCACCCCCTCGTGAACCAGCACCAAGCCGTGAACCCTCACCAATTCGCGAATCATCTACTGAATCGCCTACCCCAGCCCCTCAGGATCCACCCAAAGACCTCTTTGAAGAACCGTTTAAACGACCAGTATCACAACAGTCTTCTATATCAGGAACCTCCCACTACTCTTTTGCAGAAAAAACTCCTACTCGACCAACAACCAATCCTAACCTACCTCCCATAAAACCAAAACCCTCTCTCACATACACTCGCCCTCACATCGAACCACTATCACGAAATACAATGGCTGGTACACAAACTATTACAGTCACAGACGCCTCATTCTTTCGCCCCCCGCCTGGAGAAGAAAGTATTAGTGCCTGGCATGGCTTTGGACAAGGAGGAAGAATGTGGGGACCAGCAAGAAATCGTGGACGAGATGACGGACCACCTGGAGGAAACCCACCAGGAGGAGGAGGAGGAGGACCTGGAGGACCTGGAGGACCTGGAGGAAACCCACCAGGAGGAGAAGGAGGAGGACCTGGAGGACCTGGAGGACCTGGAGGACCAGTTGGAGGAGATGATGACGAACCGAATAACGTCAATCAAGCTTTTATTCCGATGAAAATCAAGCCCTTCACCGGAACTCAAAAGGATGTCGATCGATTTCTCATGCAATGCAACGTCTTCCTACGACTCAACGCACAACAATATAACACGGATTATCGATGCATCGGATTCATAATTTCCCACTGCTCAGAACCAGGATCCATACCATTCGCCACTCAATATGTCGCATCTGGTCGACTCGAAACGGATACTTTTGAAGAGTTTATTCAGGAATTCGAACGAACCTTTGTATCATCGGAACTCACTGTCCAAGCTCAACTAGAATTGGATGACCTTCGTCAAACGGGATCTATCGAAGCATACAATCTTGCGTTTAAACCACTAATACAACGCGCTCGAATTACTGGATACATTGCCCAACGTAACCAATATTGGAAAGGACTCAATAACAACCTCCTACAAAAGTTACTGGCGTGTCATCCACAACCCACTACAATGGACGGATGGTACTATCTCGCCACCAAACTGGACACTGGCTATAAGATTGGTCGCGCAATGAATAGACACCCCAGATCGAACGAATACCAATCTACTCGACGACCTACACGCCAGGCCAACCGACAAATCCGTGCCATAACCAACGAAGCGTACATTGAAGAAGAGCCCTCCGATAACTCTCTCAATGACATAGATCAGCTTGTCGATTCAGCAGTCAACCATTTATTCCTTGCGCGTTTATCAACGGAAGAATACCAGCGACACATGAAAGACAACCTCTGTTTCAATTGTCACAAACCAGGACATCGTACCGCTAAATGTCCTCAGCCACACCCCAAACGCAACAACAGATCTCGGTGGCCGAACTCACGCACACATAAAGCCAAAGTCATCCGTCAGATCACAGCCACGGATGATCAAGACGAATACTCGGAACCCGAAAACGAAGATGACAACCAAGAACCGCTTTCAACCGAAGATCGCGCTGCCCAAATTCAACAACTTCTCATTGGTCTTGATGATGACTCGGTCAATCAAGTCTTTGATAAAGTTGAGGAAGCAAATTTTTAAACGACGAAGAGCTTCCGCAGCCATCTCTCTCGTTGAATATTCGGCTGCTCATCAACTCTATTAACGACAATCATGCCTTACGAATTCCAATTACCTTCAGCTATAACAATAAAATCCACAAAGCGACTGCACTTCTAGACACCGGAGCCGAAGGTTTATTCATCGACCGAAAACTTGTAGAAAAACTCCACCTAAAAACAATCAAATTACGACATCCACTGCGACCCAAGAACGTTGACGGAACACTCAACAATGCCGGACGTATCACCTCCTATGCACCTCTTCAAGTCAAACTTGGAAATCAACAATATGCTATGCGATTCTATGTTACCACTCTTGGAAAAGAAGAATTTATTCTTGGCCTACCATGGTTCAAGAAATATAAGCCAAAAATCGACTGGGATACAGGATCCATACAGCTCAACCGCGTCAACATCTCGACTCAGCTTGCACAACAAGCTCGAAAAGGATTTGAAGCTGCTAAGCCACTTCTAGATCTTGTACCTCGCCAATATCACCAATTCCTTTCCCTATTCGACGAAGAAAAAGCACACCGTTTTCCACCAAAACGACCATATGATCATGCTATCGATCTCAAACCAGACTTCATTCCCAAACGGCACTCTCCATATCCACTATCTCTTCCGCAACGCGCCGCTCTGGACACCTTCATCAATGAAAACCTAAAAAATGGATATATACGACCTTCAAAGTCCCCTATGGCATCACCCCTTTTCTTTGTTGACAAGAAAGACGGAACTCTACGACCCGTTCAAGATTACCGTTACCTCAACAATGGTACAATCAAAAACGCGTACCCATTACCACTTGTTCAAGACCTTTTGGACAAACTCCACGGATCGCAATACTTTATCGCTCTAGATATCCGATGGGGATACAATAACATACGAATCAAAGAAGGCGACCAATGGAAAGCTGCGTTTACCACTCAACGAGGACTTTTCGAACCAACAGTTATGTTTTTCGGCTTATGCAATTCTCCAGCAACCTTCCAACACTTTATGAATGACATCCTTGGAGAAGAAATCTTACTGAACCATCTCTTGGTTTATATGGACGACATTCTCATCCATGCCCCAACCTTACCAGAACTTATCCACCGCGCCAAACGCGCCTTCACAATCCTTCAACGGAATGACTTATACTTCAAACCCACCAAATGTTTCTTCCATACACAGAAACTTACTTATCTAGGACTCATCATTACGCCTAATCACATCCAAACGGATCCTACCAAGATCGAAGGCATTACCAAAATGGCCAGTACCCACCAACGTCAAAGACGTTCGCTCATTTACTGGTTTCACCAACTTTTATCGCCGATTTATCCCTCACTACGCCGAGATTACCAAAGCACTGGACAACCTCAAACGGAAAGACCAACCGTTCGTTTGGACTGAGGTTGAACAGAAGGCATTTGACGCACTCAAAGCTGCCTTTTCTCAACATCCGCTACTTCTAATGCCGAATCCCCACAAACCTTTCTTCTTAGAAACCGATGCTTCCAAAGTCGCTACTGGAGCTGTCCTTCGCCAACATGACGACAACAGTGTTCTTAAACCCATTGGATACATTTCGCAATCACTCAACTCAGCCGAACGTAATTACGAAATTTACGACCGAGAACTACTTGCCATCATTCGCGCCCTTAATACTTGGAAACATTATCTCCTTGGATCACCACATCAAGTCACCTTGTGGTGTGACCATCGCAATCTAACCTATTGGAGAGAAGCCCGTCGACTTTCACCCCGTCAAGCTCGATGGCATTTGTTGTTATCACAATTCGACCTTCACATTACTCATGTTCCCGGTAAACAGATGATACAATCTGACCTTCTATCACGCCGGGCGGACCATGTTAAACAGGGGGAGAATCTAAACGAAGTTTCTATAATGCTGCCGAACGACCTCTTCATTTCCGCATTACAAGACCACAATGATTCGGAAGACGAAGAAGAAAGCATTGACTACGAGTCTGACGATGACCTTCCAGACACCGATGACCTGACAAAATCCATCAAAGAATCAATGAAGAAAGACGAATATCTCACCAATACCATTTCTCAAACTAAAGAAGAAACTACCACCCGCTCGAACCGCACTCAAAGACTGGTTTTTCGATGACACTGGCATTTTATACTTCAAAAACCGCATCTATATCCCGGATAATCTCGAATTAAAACGCACAATCTTACGACTTCACCATGATATCCCAGTACGCGCTCACCCTGGTATATTCAACACTCTGGAACAAGTCCGAAGAACATACTATTGGCCCCGAATGCAGAAATTCGTATCTGATTACGTCCATGGATGCGCACTATGCCAACAAATGAAAGTCAATCACCATCCGACCGCACCACCACTAATGCCTATCGCCGCCGATAAGAACTCTTTTCCATTTTCTCACGTCAATATGGACTTCATCACCGACCTTCCAATGTCCCATGGATACGACACCCTTCTATTGGTCATTGATCACGATTGTTCCAAAGCTATTGTTCTCATCCCTTGCGAAAAGACAATAGACGCCATCGAAACAGCACAACTATACTTCGATAACGTATACCGACGATTTGGACTTCCCATCCGCATCATCTCCGATAGAGGACCTCAATTCGCCTCCAAAGCATTTCAGGAACTATGCAAAATCGTAGGAATCAAATCATCGATGTCAACCGCTTATCACCCGCAAACAGATGGACAAGCAGAACGAACCAATCAAGAGATCGAAGTCTATCTTCGAATCTATTGCACCGGAGAACCCGAAAATTGGTCTCGACATATTCCCAACATCGAATTTGCCCATAACAACCGCGCTCACACGGTCACCAAAAGAACCCCTTTCTCGCTTCTCATGGGATATGAACCAATTGCCTTACCCCTGAAACACCCGAAATCGAACGTTCCATCAGTATCACAACGACTTGCCAATCTCACGGTCTATCGGTCAGAAGCCTTAGCCGCTCATTCAGTTGCTGCTATGGTTATGAAAGAACATACCTTCCGGAATTTCAAACCATTCAATAAAGGCGACAAAGTCTGGCTAGACTCCAAGAACCTCCGAATCCCTGGCCTATCACAGAAGTTCAAAGAGAAACGTGACGGACCATTCCGGATCAAGAAAGTCTTATCGCCACTAGTCTATGAACTAGATCTCTCACGGACTAAATGGAAGATACACCCGGTATTCCACGCTGCACTTCTCGTGAGATACACCGAGACCGAAGCATATGGACCGCCCCACAGTAATCCCCCACCTGACCTGATTGAAGGACAAGAACAATACGAAGTTGAAGCCATCCGTGCCCACCGTGGAAACGGCACTAGACGAAGATACCTTATAAAATGGAAAGGTTACCCCACTTCTGGAAACTCATGGGAACCTGAGTCCAATCTCCGAAACGCACAGACCATCCTCAAAGCCTATAAGAAGCTCCACCAACTTGCCTGAATGCCCGCATCCCACAAACTTGTTCGCTTCTCTTATCCCCACTCCTCTAACATCGTCAACGACTCCACTCTCTCTACATCATACCAACAACCCATTACTCCTGAACCCACAACCCTTGTACTACCGCCTACCTCGATTCCAACACGCCCCGGTTACCTGGACGCCGTCCGACCCTCCTTCACAAAAACAAGAATAGAAAAACACTTTATACCCGACTGGCAGAAAGCGTACTCCAACCGTTTACACGTTCCCACTCTCTCCACCTTCCTTATTCACTGTTTCTACTTCAACCCCGATTACGCACAACAACTAATCGACTACTTCAACACATCCGCTCGTGTCCAACCACCCCTTACTATCACTCGACCCATAACCCGCCACCGCCGCAAACATATTAGTCACTTCGAACCTCAACGTTCGGACCCTTATTGCACTTGCAGTTGCTGCCACTATAACTGTCCGACTCACTCTCTTTAAGACAATGCCCCCATTCCGCACTCAACGACCTTCACCTCGCATCAATCCCACCCTTCGAACACCTATACCAACCTTTCGACCGACAGACATCAACATCGATCATCTCACCCAGGCAGAAACAAGAAGAGTCCTTAACCTCTTCACTGATCGAACTATTCACCGACGACTCAATGCCTCAATTTCTGATACTACCCCTCTACTCACCATCTGGACCCAGTTCTATGACATCGCCACTCGCAACCAAGAAGTTATGGAAACCAACGTCTTTATTGTGGAGGGAGCCCTTCGATTACTCCGATCTGCTCAAACTTCATTCGAAGAAGCTCGTCGCTACGCCTTGGACCAGTTCCTCACCCATGCACCACCAGAAATCATTGCACCACCAGTCATTGATCTCACTACAGAAGATGAAGTCGTGGATCTCACAAACGATCTCATCAATTCGGTCGGCATTCAAGTCCCTGAACGCCCAGGCCTCGCCGATCGCTTATCGGATCCTATGGAGCTCAAGTCACCAAGCCCTGCATACGAAGTCCACACCGCACCACCATCACCAGTCACCAGTCCAAAACCGGACAACAACCCGTTCTCAACCATGGCACTCGATTCTTCGACCGAATGCCGACGCATACCCCCATTGAACACCAATACGACCTGGCCGCCTCCACCTTCGAATCTTATACATGTCCATATTGTCATAAGCGAGCACCGGGACACATCGCCTCGGAATGCAACGATCATCGATGCGTCTCATGCGGACAACAAGAAGGTCATGACGACGAATGCGCTACCTTCCGAGTCCTCCAACAACGGGTTCAGAGACGTATAAAGGAGCGCAACTCCTCTCAAAGCGACTAAAGCACCTGTTGCTCACCACCGGATACCCTATTGGCGTTAACTTCGCCTATATGGCACGTTTTTCTTACCTTCTTTATTGGACTTAACCTGTCCCTATAACGGCCATTTTCTCTTATCTATTAACTGATTTCCACTACGTTTCAATTTAAGAACGGGGTAATGTTACAAATTCTAACTATGTCAGCGGCCCCCTTTTGTTCCGACGGACTCCCGCGACTCCGCACCCTTTGCCCTATCTGTTTCTATTCTTGTCTTTGCTCAGTCATCCTTGTTTCTTATCGTCCAATCCCGGAGCCCCACATGTAACCCTTCGCCCTAACCCTCTGCCCCGCTCCCACACTATTATTAGTAGCCTATTGTCTACGGACCTATTGTTCTCTGCTTATTGTTCATCAGATGTATCTCCGCTCCGCAGCTATAGTATATAAACCCCTGTACTTAGCATGATCGAACCCTAAGTTCGATCTCCTTTGTCAAACCCCCCGTCTCTAGTCACACTATACATCTGCTTTATCTCTACTCCACATCGTAGGCCTTTGTCCATACATAAAGACTCTAAGTGTTGAGCCCTAGCTCCGCTATTAGTCTTAGCAACCAACGTTGCGAAACCCAACTATACGAGACCGTAAGTTGAGACGTAACAGTCGCTATCACCGCGACTGCAAGGCTCCGAAGCTATCCGTGATAGATGTAGGGGACATCTTCCGTTTAGCCCACCTCCTGGGGGTTCCGAAGGGTGATGAATGTCCTCCAAAGTCATTGACACCTGAGGAGTCTCTGGATTTTTATGGTAGATTCTATGTTAACCGATTTGCTGACATGCACATGCACGAAATATTGTACAAAGCTAGACAATAATTACTAACTTGAAGTTAAACTGTATTGAGACTTATGTAGTGCTATAGTAGTAGTAGTGAGCACGTACTAGCAATCAAAGAGGAAAAATGTAAACACAGCAGACCTTCAAGGCTTGCACCAGAGGGCATGCCATGAAATTGACAGTATGGTACTGAAGCCTGTCGCTGTCAACAGCGATCAACTTCAACTACTACTACTAGTAAGTGTTCTTTTGGCTCGCATTCAAGTTGTACAGTTTGCATTGCCAGAGCCAGTGGCAACCACATCATAGTATTCAATGTTCAAGGTAATATTATTATCAACAAATCTCAAAGCGACATAAGGAGAAACTGAAAATGCAAGCATAGCGCAGAGATTACTAGGGTACTCAAAGTCATAGGTTCACCTCCGAGTCCTCAGCGTTTCCCATATAAGTGCCTGGGAGTGGTTGGCTGACAACTCCACTCTGAGACCGCTTGACAGGGAGAACAGCTACTACTAGTAAATGCAGTGAGCGTATAATAAGGAAATGAGGAGACTTTGTCACTTACAATTATTACTGATTGCTGTGTCCATTGTCAACCCACCACCTACGAGAAAACTACATCGGCTCGTTGCGGTGACCTTCGGGACTTGAAGGCTTGGAATCATCCTTTGACTGTATCGCCAATTTCACATAATTGCGATACCCTAAGACTTGACTTATAGTGACGGGTTCTTTCAATTTGACGCCTACCGGGGCTACTGTCTCGAATGTCGAGCACACCGCCTCCAGCAGATAGAGCTTGTATCTGTGCATGTCATCTGGCTTCAAGTGGCGGATCTTTGTACCCTTGTCCTTGTCCTTGTCGTCCGAGTCGTTCTTGTTCTTGTTCTTCCCGAAGGATTTCTTGCTCTTGTTCTTCAAGTCCTTGTCGTCCTTGTCATTCTTGAACTTGTACTTCGGATTGGCGGTGCTTTTCTTGCTCGTGCCCTCGCCCTTGTCCTCGCCCTCGCCCTTGTCCTCGCCCTCGCCCTTGCCCTTGCCCTTGCCCTTGTCCTTGCCCTCGGCCTCGGCCTTGCTTTTTTTGTATGCCTCCATGATCTTCATCTCCTCCTCGTTATACTTTTCTAACCTATCAATAGATTCAAGGACAGAATCACACATCTCCTCCCGTTGATGTATGATCTTGTTTAAGAGGTCGTTTACGACGATGCCTTTCGACCTTCTCATGACTAGATCGAAAAGGCCCCTTTTGGAGACAATCTGCAACCATCTCCTGACGATCCTAAGCCCATCTATCAATCTCGTCTGAAGAGCGACCAATTCGATGATGCATTGATTAACCTCCTCCGCATCTACTGTTACTGCTTCGCCTGCTTCTAAGTACGAAATTACTTCTTCCATCTTGAAGCGAATTTTGGGCGCCGTCGTCAAGACTTTGGGCGCCGTCGTCAAGACAACTTCATAGGTGTCCGAAGAAACTATAAGCGGAGGTTTCTTTTCGTAGAAAGCATCGAGCCGATTGCACAGAGCAATCGCCAGTTCCCAGCTTTCAGTTTGCGGATTCTTCGAGTCCTTCGAGTCAGCTGGTGAAACGGGGTCGGTGGCCGAGGCCGCCGTCTGACAGCGGTGCCGACGCACTGCCGACTCTCTCGATGCGTTGCCAGTGTAGCATTTCCTTGGCAGCGGGTGCCTGGGGTGAAATAAGAAGATTTTTGACCGCAGGCGTCGGATATTTCGCTTGCAAATGCCCTGATCCCATTATCTGTCCAAAGAGTTCTTCCCATGAGAAGCGAATGTGGCTTCTCCCGTGAACTCTACTAGCCATAACTGAGATGGATTGGATATGGTCTTCAATGGTTGCGATGAGATCGTAAAGGGCGTCGAAATGGACCTGGAAGTACGGTAGGTAAAATCGGAAAGCATAAAATTCGGGGTCCGACTCGTATGGCTGCAATGCTTCCATACAGTCTGGCTGGGACTGTGTCGCAATACGCAGTGGCTCCGGATTGTCATAACATAGAGGCACGCGGTAGCGTTCCGTCTGGAAGCGAGTTTGCATGATGTTATTGAGTTTGGATGGCTCTACCTCGAGGAACCTGAAATTAAAGGGTTGACTGTTTGGGCTTGCAAAGGTGTTGGTTACTTGCTCTTGAGTGAACCAAAGGACAATTGCGGAGGACTCCATGAAGAAGAACCTTAGATTGTCCAAGACCTTCCTTACTCTGGCAGCGTCGCCCGCTGGCCGTGACTAATAAGCGTAGGTTATTAGACGTTCTTTTTAGAAACATGATCTTATTACTTACCCCCATAAGATTTGCCTCCATGAGATCGCTCATTTCCTGAATCTCTCTGAGAGTTCCGTTCACCGCTTCAATCCGCGCCTCAAAAGTTGTGTTCAACGCTTGAATCCGCGCCTCAAAAGCAGTGCCTATCGTTGCAACCTCTTTCTCCAAATTCGTAATCCTATCATCCCATGAAAGAGCTGGACGGTTTGAAGTCGAGCGAACCGACTGCATGTCATCTGTACCAGTGTGCGATGGGGAAGTAGCAGTGGTCATCTTTGCAACAATTTCCTCCAAATTCGTCATCCTATCATTCCTTGAAAGATCTGGATGGTTTGAAGTTGAGCGAACAACATTTCCCTCCAAATTCATGGTCGTATCATCCCCTGAATGAGCTGGATGGTTTGAAGTTGAGCGAGCCGACTGGGTGTCGTCTTCACCAGTGGAAGGTCGTATGGAAGTGCTGACAGGTGATGAAGTACTTCTCAACTTTTTGAACAAAATATCCGTGATTACCGCAGGTTCGCCTCTATTCGGTTTTGTAACAACAATTGCACCAGGTCCTGCTACTACTACTCCATATAATGTGTCTGACAGTGATCGTGTTCCGGGTGATGATTTTTCGGACGGTTCAACAGTTGTCTTTCTCTTTTTCGCATTATTGTCCTCACGATCATTACGATCGGTGACCAATTCAAAACGACGCTTACTAGTAGCATCGGGGTCGCTACTACTAGTAGTAGTGATCGGCTCCGAGTCTAGATCGAAGGCGGCTGTTAATTGGCTTTGTTTCAGTAGTCCGAGGTAAAACGAGCTCACGTTGGTCGCCGTAGTAACGCTCAGCTCGATTTAAGACTCTTGATGATGACGAATGCATTGTCCCAATCTCCCACTTGAAGTTCAAGTTCTGCAAATTGAACGATTTGAAGCCTGAGAGGAGGTTGTATTGCTTTCTCCAACAGCTTCAAGATTGAGTTAAAACTGGTGCAATGGTATAGCACTAGCTGCAACTTGAATGAGCCTCAGGCTCAGGCTACCGGCGCGGCACCACCGACTCAGGCTCGGAGTCGGAACCGAATAGTAGTTGTATCAAGTTGAAGTTCGGTTCGAGTTTCAGAACCCTTTCAAGGTTAGAAATCAAGTTGCCAGTAGTATAGTAGTAGTACTAGTAGTAGTACAGTACTACTACTCAGGCTACAAGTTTGAAGATCTCAGTCAGCGGATGAAGTTAAACTAGGAGACTGAAAGTTGACTCACCGCCAGCCTGAGTACTGCCAGTGGCAGCCCCTGAACTAGCAGTAGAATTTAGGTGGCAGCCTGAGGGACTTCGACTACAAGGTGATCGGGCTTCAAGCTAGAGTATAGACAATGACACGACACGTCGCTGGTCGCTGGCTTTCAAGTTGGCAACTCCTCGTTCAAGTTGATGGGCATGGGGTAGTCAGGCTACTAAATGCGGAACTTGAATTTGAAGCCAAACTTCTCACGCCACTGCCAGGCTCAGCCTGAGTACTAGAGATCTGGCACTGGCAGTGATCGGAGAACTTGAACTTGAACGTGGTACTCGCACACATTCTAGTAGGTCCCTATAAGAAGCTCAAGTAAAGAACGTACGCAGTTTGTTTCTCTCTCAGCTTGGCATTGACGCTGACGACTAGCACATCTACAACTCAAATCTGTTGATACGTCGGAATCCATAGCTCCTCGGAACTCGAATCCAAACAGGACGACTCAGGCTACTAGTAGTAGCAGCAGGAATTCAGAAAGCTTGAAGCCGACTCGGGGTCGCAGCAGTAGTATGCATATCATCTCATAATCTATCATCATGCAAAACACTAATCTACATATTTTATAATTTATAGGTAAACCTTTGTACGGCAAGGCTGCCGCCACTGGCACTGGCAGTGGTGCCACTACTCCGACCAGGAGTCAGACATCCGTCGCAAACGTCACCCCCGTTCCGAATTGTACGCATATTTTATCCCATAGTCTGTTGTCATGCAAAACACTGATTTACATATCTTGCAAACAGCGAGCGACGCCCATCCCCAGGCCAATCCCCAGGCTACCGTTTTGCAAACAGCGAGCGACGCCCCGCCCCAGGCTACCGTCTTGCAAACAGCGAGCGACGCCCCGCCCCAGGCTACCAGTACTTTGTAAGCTCCCTGTGGGTCGACGCGTTTCGGCTCGTGCGGCACGCTCGGCTCGTATGGAAACCCAGGGGGTAGGAGTTCGACCGCTTTTGCAGAGGACACGAAACCACTACCGTCTACGCAATTTACTGCGCCCACAGCAGGTGGTTGCCCCAAGTCTTGACCCAGGTTTCTCTCGCAGATTTATCCCGACGCGTATCCCCTTACCGACTAAAGCAATGGCGAGCATACTGGAGCGCATGCGCACACGTCCACCTCCACAGTTGACAACACGAATTCCTTCAGCAATTGGTGATGGTAGAGTGATTACATCCGTCACCATATATCATGAGTGAACCTTCTCAAAGGGATAGGGCTACGCCAGAGAGCTCATCATCAGTGGTGGCTGATGACCAGCTCAGAGTGCAGGACGTTAAAACTGGTTGCTGCACTTGCATCCGAGGTCCGTTCCTCCCAGGTTTTGAATCGCGAGACGAATCACCGACGTTTGGAATGTGAAAAGAGGCAAGTTACTGAACCGGCGCTCACAGGAGAGGATGTGCGTGCGGTAATCAGTGAGCGAAAGCTACAACTGTACTTCTCGAGTAAGTTGTTCTTTTAGTTTTTGAATAATAATTCTCACAGGCTTCTTCAGCTTTGGAGCATCGGCACAGGGAATGTCTATACGTTCTCCGAGAACATCTGCATAAGATTTACGCCGAAAATTGTATTGTCTTTTTTCTGGGGCGTGGGGGATTGGACACATCCGTTCGCGTATGGAATCTGCAAATGGTATGATTTTCTTCACATTCATTCATCCCCGACTCGTCAGTGACAACTTTTCAGTACGACTCCGACTTTCTTGTCACCGGAAGGAACGATGGCCGCGTCAGCTTCTTCTCGTTTCATCGTTCCTCTTTTCCTCGACTATCTCAAGCTCAACAATAAGCGGCCACAGGACTTGTACTGAGCAGTCAGTCGGGACGAGTCTCTATCCCTACCGTCTACACTCACTTCAGGGATCCCTGCTCAATCGACATCTAAGCCTAAGTTCGCCTGGCCTGAGCGGCGTAAAGAGCCCAAAAACATGGGAAGGATGCTGGACAGCTACGTTCTCTCACCACATACCACAGTGAGGAGAGAAAAGGTTGCGAAGTTGCGGGGTCGGATTCGTATATACGGGGCTATGTATCACCGGGCAGTTTGATGCGTCCTAATATTCCGCTTGCATGCACAAAGTCCACCAGACGTCGACAAAGCGACACACAACTCAATTTGCAAATGCAGCGAAGGGAAAAATTATAACTGCATTTTCGACATCATCCAATGTGTCGTGTCCCCATTCCTTGCCAAACACCTCTGCCCCGCCATTATTGCCGCCTAAACGGAGAACGCTCGGTTTCAATGTGCAGTATGAGTTGATCGTCGGCCGACAGCGCGATTCCCTCAGCCCCGAGGACGAGAAACGCGCCTTCATGCAAATTACTCCTTCCGAAGCGGGTTGGGATGCATTCAAGTTGGCTCATTTCCCATTTTGGCACGGTTCTAGTTCAGGTTTCGGGTTGTGTACAGGGATGACTGGTTGTATGGTGAGTTACTCGTGGCTTTCTTCGAAATCCTTCTAGAGCTGATGGAGCAGCTTCTTGTGCAGTGGGTTGTATCCTCCCGACTTCTTCGGAGTTAACATGACTCATTTTCTTGTTCGTTTGTGCTTAAAATGAAAAGAAGCCTTATAATCAAGTCATTCGGAAGAAATCATTTGTTATCTCCTATCAGTTCAACTTGCGGTTTATCCGAGTCATAGTACAAAGCACTAATAGCTCCCTCTCTCTTTCCAGAAGAATGGGAAATCAGAAAACTAACTTCAACTACTTTGTATAAGTGTGAAGTGGGAGTGGGTATCGTCCCCAAGATCATCATCAAGCCATTCCACCGTGAATCATGTTCTCAAATCTTCGTACTATCCTTCTCATCCTCCTCTCCCTTGATTACGCACGCCTGCACCTCCGCACCGTCCTCCGCTTTCAGCGCGTTCAACGGTGGACAGCAAGGGCTCAAACGAAGGTACTTGTTTCATTCATATCAAGATCTGTACACTGACTTGTTGCTAGATACACAAGAAACTGCAAACGTTTCTTGATTTTCTCGGGGTACCACCCACACCTCTCTCCGAATTAGATGAATATAGGCTCCATGAGATAGTTCCGATACAGTGTCGCACGGGCTTGGATGTGGACAATGCAATGACTGCAATATATGAATCTTTGCCACAGGTACCAGCTAGGCGATTTATCTCGATCGACATCGAGTGGGCAAGTGGCGGAAAAGGGTCCAATCATCGCGTAGACCTCATCCAACTCGCAGTTCAAAACCAGGTTTATCTGGTCAGGACGCATACTCTTACTGACCTTCCTCCTACGTTGGCGCAACTCCTTGGGGATGGTACAGTCATGAAAGTATCAGCTGGAATTAACGGTATGAATAACTCATCTTTTCTCCTGCGAGGTGGCCTAACAGAAGAAATGGCAGGTGACGCAGTGCGTATAAAGCGCAAGTTTCGCACCTCTGTGCGCTCCTGTGTCGATCTGACAGATTGGGCGCGCGTTGTCTACCCGGAAGTCTGGCCCAAAAAACCGACCTGGTCCCAAGTGCTCTTAAACCCTCGTCTCTGGTTCCAGCATCCGACTCCGACTGTCAAGCTCGAAAAAATAGTGGGAGAAGTATTGAGGCTGAACGTCAAGAAGAGTAGTGAGGTCACGATGAGTGACTGGGCAGCTAACGAGCTATCAGTGGCACAAATACAGTGTAATTATCATTTTATCGCTCAAGATCAACCATCTTCAAGTTCTCACTTGCATGATCTGCTGTACTGGAATACTAGATGCTGCTATCGACGTTCACAGCACGTTTGCTGTAGCTTTGGCCCTGAGCCAAAGCCACTCACCCTTACCGGATGACATCAAGAACTTTGAGAACGACTCAAGGCTTGATCTAGTAGGCTGAGGCCCACCAGTAGCAGGTTTGACCAGATGTGCTTGAGTTATCGAGTAAATTGTTGTGCGCATGCTCTTGTCTTTCAAAGTTGCCAGGAGATTCATGATTTGAATTTATTATTGAATTGCTTCTTTTCGAATGATCACCATAGTCTGAGGTATCAAAGTGGTTTGGAAGATGTTGCCAATGGTGTCTGTCTGCTGTTCGGATTGCTTGCCATGATGATGCTTCCAGTGGTGAACAAGCTTTAAATCTAAAATTGGAACTTGAAGAGTTCAACCGTGACTCCGAGTCAGACTGCACTCAGGCTTGAACTTGAACTTTTTACCACTGCGTCCCCTCAACAACACAGTGTACGTTCTCCAGTCTTATTATGAGCACTTCTCCGCCATCCCCCACCCATTCCCTAAGACCACTTATTGGCCTGAACAAGTTATGTTTTATCCTACCCTCAAGCTTGTAATGAATTTGCCTAGACTTCAACATTTCCGAATGAACCAAAAAACAATAGTGTATGTCTGAGAACGTGCTTCTTGTTTCATCTTATCACTCACATTTGTCTTCAGTACCTGGAGAGGAGAAGGCGGGCGGCCATGTTATAGTGAAAGGAGCTCTGACGTGCACGCTGAAGCGAGCAACTTCTACCTTTCGAACGACACCCGCTGAGGATAGGCCGATACATGTTGCATCACCAACTGTTGTAATCTTCATCAAGAATTAGTAACAATCCTTCGTCTTCAACTAGAGTCGACACCGCCTTATAGGAAAGGAAGGGCAAGGGCCGTCCGCTGACGATGGAAGAGGTGGCAGAGGACGCTATTGATGAGGGAGTGCGGCAGATGAACTCGGAGGTGGATGAATTACGCGACCGATCCCGCGCCAGCCTTGCGCATGTGTCCTTGGATGCCCCTCGCTTCACATACCAGTTTCCTGCGCCGAAACCGCCATTGCAACGTAGTAAATCTCGCGTCCGTCAATTGCAGGCTGACGGCCCCGGCCCCGACCTCGGCCTCGGAACACCACCTCATACCGTCTCGCGAGACACCTTCATACCCCTAGTTGAATGCGATACACCTCCGATAGAGAAAAACGCGATGAAGCGAGGCGAACATCCTTCCATGAAACAGCTGCCAGCATCTCCCGGCCAATCTCTAGCAAGTCGCCGGAAGGTAGCGTGAACCTAGGCGCTACATCTAGTTCACAAGCATCGGACTACGGTGGCGAACATCTATGAGGGCATGCTAGGGAAGAGAATAAGCGCAACCTTTGAAGCCTCTGGAACTATAAGTACGGACTTCTCTTCTTGCTATTATATCACTAGGCTTATACTGGTTTATTCATCAGCGAAACCACATGCGTCTATTTCGGATACTTTGCTCTTTCAAACATATCATATCAACACAGATCTAACCGAAGCTAAATGTGTTAGACAATTATTGATCTGGACAACTTCGCGGGGCGATGGAGCTCGAGACTGCGACTACTAGTACAGCAAATGGGCGGTCAACCTATGCTGCGCTTTTGTCTTGGAGAGAATTGTCTCACTTTTTCTTTGACGCAGTTGAACTTTCAAGTGCGTACCATTGCTGTCGCGACTACGACCGTCGCTCGTGGCGACTTGACGCAGAAGATCGTGGGCGTGTCCGTTCAGGGCAATATTCTGGTCTTGGCCATCAACGTCATGGTCGACCAGCTGGCTCTCTTCACTGCGGGGGTGACCAAAGTCGCGCGGGAAGTCAGAACGAAAAAACTCGGTGTTCAAGCTGAAATCGAGAATGTTCATGTCACAGCAAAAAACACGTATGTTTATTTCACTAGCATTCCGCTGAATTGTGTAGTGTGGTTTTTACTGAACGCACTCCGAATAGAATGGCTGTTAACACCATGGCCGGAAACTTGACGACCAAAATGCGTGGTTTCGCGCAGATCAGTACTGCAGCCATGAACGGCGACTTCACGTGTTTCATCACCGTCGAAGGCTCAGGCGAGATGGAATCCTTTGAGACTCATCAAATCAATTAAATTCTGCACTACTTGCGCGAGTCGATTTAGAAGAACACCGCCGCTCGTGAAGCTGCCGAACTTGCCAATCGCTCCAAGTTGGAGTTCTTGGTGAACACATCTCATGAGACTCGACCCCTATGAATGGTATCATTGGCATGAATGAGTTTACGCTGGATAGCGATTTGAATAAGAGTCAGCGCGAGAGTCTTCTGCTGGTGCATAGTTTGGCTCGGAGTCTGCTATTGATTAATGACGATATTTTGGATATCTCGAAGAGTAAGCAAATCCGCCGCCGATGCTTCCAAATTCAGTTGCTAATATTTCGATTAATTACTACATACGAAGCAGGCAGGATGACGATAGAGCAAGTTTGGTATTCACTGAGACACACGGTTTTCGGTAACCTCAAGACTCTCGTTGTACGACCATCGCAAAACAACCTTGACCTCACATATGACGTTTACCCAGACATTCCTGATCAGCTCATCGGTGACTCGCTGCGTCTGCGCCAGGTTATTACGAACTTTGTCGGCAACGCTATCAAGTTCACCTCGAGCAAGGTCGTGCGGAAGGGACACGTTGCGCTGTCGTTGCCGTCTGGTTGGCATCAAGGACTCGATGGTGAAGTTAGAGTTCTGTCTCACGGATACGGTATCGGTATTACAAAGGTACAGTAAACTTGATCTGTGGTACGTTCGTGCGAGGGGATGGATCAACCACTCGAGTGAGCTCTTTTCGAATAGTCATTTGTTCCGGCCTGTAGTGGTCTTACTGACCTAAATCTAGGACTACGGTGGTACTGTCCTTGATCAATCAGTATCGAAGTGTCTTGTGTCGCTGATGAATAACACGATGTGAGTTGAGAGTGAGCTGGGCAAGGGAAGTTCACGACCACCTCCTAAATCAGCCAGTCGTCCACCGAGAATGTACTTTCGATGATGCAGTCATTCGCGAAGCAGAAAATCCGGCTTGCCAATACGCTGGACGACCGAACAGGGTAGTGATGCGTATCACAGAGCTTATTCTGAAGCCTTACGACGTGAGCGACGTGAGCGAAGTTGCAGATAAGGAGTGTTGCCCACATATCGGCGCGATACTTGTTGATTCGCTGATGGCCGTAAGTCATCCTGTTAAAGTACATTTGAGCTACAGTATAAAGCCTTACTCAAACACGTTTCGGATGGTCCAGAAGGAACAAACCAGGAGTATGAACACTTGCGATATATACCGATCGTTCTGCACGCGTCAGACCAGAATTCCCTATCGAACAAACAACTGCCAGACCGAGATCTACCCCCACTTCCCACCGGAGGCAATCTGCTTCTCAAGGATGTAGAAGCAGAGCTAGATCGACAGGTTGCGGTGACGAGAATTGACACGAGCGGCTACGGCGGACCATTCAAGGTGGAGGGTAATTCAAGTACATGGACCTTGAGGGAAAATGAGCAGAGCGTGCGCAATCGGGCAAGAGAGAAATTGCTTTCGGAACAGATTGAAATAGTATGTCCGAGTCCTCCGAAAACCCGTAGTAAGAACTCTGGAATTTATGTTTGACAATTGTTTCAGGCGCCAGGAAGAAGATGCCACTTGGGCGGAAGTCGGACAATTCTCGAAGCGCACAAGGCGAATGTGCTTGAGTCGCTCAGCCAACAACGAAAAGCATGAACATCCTTATCAGCGATGGCGAGAGGAAAGCAGCGCGCAATCTACAGTACTGACGTACTGAAGTACTGATTTGTACTTACTATAACATTTGAACTGTGCAAGCTTGTACTTAGTCTTTACTTATGCTTGACTGGCCTCCTGATGTACTGACGTACTGAGAGTGTCCTGAAAATCTGCTTATTTCAGTGTGTTCAGGCCATCAGTTGATTTCAGACAGGCATAGCAACACATCAGTAGATTTCAGACAGGCATAGCAACGCTTCAGTCCATTTAAGGCAGCGTCAGGACGCGTCAGTCGCCGTAAGCAAAAAGTAGATTCCCTGATGTTAATGGATCTCCGATAGTAAAGGCTCACCGTCCAGTTAGTCTTTCGGGATTATAAGTCCGACAGCATCTTCACCTTCTACTACTTGGCAGCTTCACCATATAAGTTTATCTGAGGTCTAAAAGATATGCCAAAGGAAAAGCAGACCTTACTTGTCGCTGTTGTTGGCATCGGGCTGGTTGGAGCTGAGTTCGTCGACCAGGTTCTCGCTGTACCCGAAGGCAAAGCCAAAATCATATCCCTGTCCTCCTCAAGACGTGTCCTATATGTCCCAGATGGAATCACGAATCCTGACTGGCGGTCATCGATAGGAACGTCCAGCAAGTCCTTTGCTATCCCGCCTTTCATTGAAGATTTAGGGAGACTCGCAAAACTGGGCTCCAAAGTCGTTTTCATCGACAATACATCGGCAGATTCCGTCGCTGCTCTTTATCCTCAAATTCTATCACTCGGAATCAATATTATAACTCCAAACAAGAAGGCGTTCTCTAGAGAGCTTGGTCTATACGAGCAGATTCTGGAAGCAAGCGAAGCCACTGGTGCACGATTCTTGAATGAATCTACCGTTGGAGCTGGTCTACCAATTATCTCATCGCTCAAAGATTTAGTTGCCACTGGTGATACGGTAAAGAATCAATTCATCGGCTTGGAACAGATTGATCTCAACCTTCCATGTATCTCTCAGGTGACGAAAATAGAGGGTATCTTCTCAGGGACCATGAGCTACATCTTCAACAACTTCTCAACCTCAGCAGCGGGTGGCCCATCGTTCTCTTCTGTCGTAAAGATCGCACGCGAAAGTGGTTATACTGTAAAACTCTTCCATCATCTAAATGCAAGGCTTCTCATGCTATATATGTAAAGGAACCCCATCCAGGAGATGACCTCAATGGCGCCGATGTTGCACGAAAGCTTACCATATTGTCCCGTATCGTCCCCAGTCTGAGGTCAGCTCTCCCGGAGGGCTACAAATCTGTGGACACGCGCAGCCTTGTGCCGTCAGCGCTAGAGGGTGTCTCAAACGGTGACGAATTCATGACACGCCTGCCTGAATTTGATGCAGATTTCGATCAGCTACGAACCGAAGCTCAGAAAGACGGCAAGGTCCTGCGCTACGTTGGGGTGATCGACGTACAATCAAAGACAATCAGGGCCGCACTAGAGAAGTACGCATCTCTACATCTGGTCCATTTATCTTTTGTTGATTGATGTAAATTTTCAGATATGAGAATACCCATGCCTTTGCCACTTCCCTCGGAGGATCGGACAACATCATTATGTTCCATACGAAGCGATATGGGGCCCGCCCACTGATTGTACAAGGAGCTGGGGCCGGTGCGGCAGTCACTGCAATGGGCGTATTGAGTGATCTCCTTAAATTGACATATTGATGTGCGAACCATGAGGTGAACAAGAAGTCCGGATTGTAGGTAGAAGTTACTGGTGTTTAACATAGAACAAGATTAAATGTAACACTCTGAGTCATTCAGCGAAAGGAAGCGTTGTGCACGGACAATTCTAGCAGACAGGTGTCTCGCCTAGTGTCGTACACTGGACAGCCAATCACGAGTCACGAAGGTTTGAGAAAAGTGGAGCTTGTTCCGGAAATCATTGCTGCTATTGGATAGATTGACAGGACGGATATTCTAAGATGAAGATGCATAATTGTAGGCGGATGATATGGGATTATAGATGCGACATATTAATGGAATTAGAAGTGCGAAGTGGTGCAGAGCGGGCATAAATAGACGATAAGATCTTTGATAGTCAGCTGCCAGTGGCTAATGGAGCCTTTTAACCAATGCTCTAAGAAACTGTGTTTAATGCTCGATGAAGCTCTTCACAGACTCGAGCCAGCGGACATATTCCTGCAATGTCCAAGTGAGTATGCTTTCCAAAAATACGTCGATCGTACTAACAATTTGTTCCTTGTGCTGCGCATAATCGGGGACAAGCAGGGCAAGACTCTCGTTGATACCACGCTCCTCAAGGAATGACTGGAACTCTTCCTGAACTGTTGGGTCTAAATCTTGGAACTAAACAAGCAAGATATCTGCATGAGACTGATTATCGCATTATCCAAAGCAATGCAGACTTACGTTAGGACCGATATATAGACCTCTTCGTTTCCAATCCGCCTCAGCAGTGAGTTCTGTCCCAACTTTCTTGTCGTTATAGTACGAGACATTGTCCACAAAGAACTCGCCATCCGAGCAGGATGCATCAATGTTCAATGCGCCATTGAAGCCAGGCTACAAATAACAATTAAGAGCCGTCAGCTGAGCAACAACTTCACCTAAATGAATTAAACGAACCTTGGTGATGGAGATGGAGACATGGATGGGATTTGAGCTCGGCATATCGCTCTCTGCCTCGTTTCCTTCCTCATCCTCAGCGGCAGTTTCGTATTCGGGGCCGGAAATGTCAGAAATCGAGAAGACGACGCGGATCCTGCCACAATAAGTTAAGTATAAGTTAAGAAACAGACTTGAAACAGCGTAAAAATGCACATACTCCTCATTTCCGAATTTGCGAACTAGAGCCACTTCGTCGTTACCAGAAACGTCATTAATCTAATGGAAAGATCAGTCGAGAAGAAATCATTAGCGCGGTTGCAATGCAGATCGAATTCATGCTCGGAGAAACCTACGGTCCAAATGCCTTCCTCCTGAACTTGCTTCAGGAACTCCGGAACACCTTCTTCAGTCCCCTCCTGCTCAAATTTGAGCTCTGCCTGTAGCTTCTGCGCAAGAGTGACATCGGCTGTCCCATATCAGCGTCGTAAGTGTCTATAGAAGCTTCTTGGAAGGTAGAACACTCACTTGTGCCTTCGCCCTGGACACGGGCTGTCACTGAGAATGCCCTTGATAGGTTCGCGGACTTCAGCACAGCGCCTGACCGAAAAGCGACATTTGAACGCGCGACCGAAAACGAGCAAGTTGCTCCCCGTTGCGAGAATGCACGGCTAGAGGTTGCAAAGATGTTGCGGGCACAGCGAAGAGCGGACATGATGAGTGTGTTGAAGAAAATTGAGCGTAAACGACCAGTAAAAAAGGAATTTTGAGAATTTTCATGCGGCTATTTTTTCTCACGCCACTGGCACTCAATTTAGACCGCCAAATTCGGACTGTATTACACCGTCACGGTCAAGATGGGTCTTCTGGTTGAGCGTTTCTGAATACTTCCAGCCCCCCCCCCCTTTGCGGTTCACGCATGCAGGTCGTCTATACCTAAGCAGCGTTGAATAAATATATTATGTGTTTTATTTTTTTTAATACAAAAGCAGTTGAATGCTTTGGATCGTACATTGATATACAGAAAGCATAACGGCGGTGAAACGACAATAATATCTGCACTATACCACAAGCACGCTCAGTTCAGAAGTGGAAAAGTCAATTACGTGAAGAAAAAGTATATCAGAGCGTGCTGAGCGTCCCTCGGTAACACACATGTGTGCATGAGGGGCCTGGAAGTTTGCAACATTAACACATGAACTCTGCAGCGATATCACCAATAAAGGAGTCTTATGTGACATGTAGCCAACATAAAAAGGACTCATTTGATGGTCATAAAACACTGTCCAGATCACGCTCTGAGGGTGAATTTGTTTCGGGAGGGAAGTGATGTGTTTGGATAGTTTAAGAAAAAGGAAGATTTAGAGGAAGCGAGTAAAGAAGACGCATTTGGATACAGAAAGCACGAGATAAATCCAGGGACGAGAGATTAACAAGGGCTCGCAGAAATAGAGGGTGAGAAGCAGAGACAAGTGATGAGAGTAAGGAATAAATAGATAGAATGTAGAGGGTGGTTGCGTGAGTCAGACTCATGCTCCATATAATCCGCGGGGTGTTGGCAGATGTCCTACCGCAGGTGATGAGTGGTCACAAACAGACGCGCGGAGGAGGGTAAATTCCATCTTCGAGGTGAGGTAATAGTGCAAAGCCCGCATCACAGGACGAGCTGTGCACACGATACCAGGAAAGGAGCTGTATATGGATTCCCTTTGGGATTCTTCCACACCCTCCGATGCACGTTGCCTTCTCACATCGATGAGCCTTGCCCTCCCGTCATATCGATTAGAGAGCCGTCGCCACTGTCCTCACTCTCTGGCGCTGCTGCCTTTTTACTGGCTTTCTTGGATGACTCTAGAATTAAATTAAAGAAGGGCCGATAGCCAAGCGACGGAGCAATGATCGCAATTAGATCGCTGTCGAGATACGTATGACGGAGGGTGACCGACGACGCCGGTACGTACCTTGTTCACCATTCGCGTTGTTTGCTGTAGCCTTGCTACGTTTTCTATTCCTCCCGGAGCCGCCGCCCTCAGGGGCGTTGTCGTCTTTGCCCCCGCCGCTCTTGGATGACTCGGGACGGCTGCCATTTGCCACAGGACTGGCGGGATTTGACTCACTAGCTTCCTCGCTAGCACCAGGGATGGCGCCTACTGGGACAGGCTGGGTGAGCATGTGTGCCGGCATCACGGCCGGATATGAACCAGCAGGGTGTGGATAGGTTGTGAATGGGGGATAAGCGGCAGGATGAAGGGGGTAGTACTGTGGATGCGCTATCCCTTGTTGAGCACCTGCAGCGGCGGCGGCGGCGGCATCGCCCTGAAGGGGCTGACCATCGGGACCGACGGGCACAAACCCAGCCGGAGGATAGAAGTACTGTGGGTAAAAGCCTGTACAAATATCAGAGGTTGTTAGATCAGAGGTCACCACCTGCATCGACAGAGCTCCATACCAGTCGGAGCTTGCTCTTGGGGAAAAGCTGACAGACATGACTGTTAGATTTAATTTGTACTCGGTGCAGTGGCAAAGTCGAACCTTCGTATGATTGATCTGGGCTGACCTTTCCCTTACGCTTGTATGGGCCTCGTTTAATGCCCTTCTTACGCTCTTTTCTTACCCCGTCTTGACAGGTATCGGAAATGCCGTACTTGCAGCACCGTTCGCATGGCCGACCCTCGTCGCAGCGCTTGCAAGCCGCTGCACAATTAGTACACTACGGCGGCTAGTATTAGCATAGGCACCTGGAAGTCAAGCAATTTGATACGCACGGCCATCTTCACTTGTTTACGCTTTGGTCGCACCAATGCCGCTGGGAGCGGCATGCCGGGCGCAAAGGGCAGACCAGGGTAGCCTAATAAATAAATCGTATCAACAAGCCGTCCAGCGTTTAGGGGCAGACAAATGACATTACCTTGCGAAGAGGTATACGCATAGATCATTCCGGGTGGTGGTGGTGGGAATGCCATCATGTATGTACCTGGAGGACCAGGACCTGCGACGTTGGGATCGGTTGGATGTCCATTCGCATCCGTAGGGGGAGGTGGGTAGGGATAGTAAGGAGGATAGGCACCAACCGCGGCGTACTGTGCAGCCCCGGGCTGCTGCAAGGCATAGATGGGTTGCCCTTGCGGCTGCTGGGCCTGCTGCTCGGGAGTCCCTTGCGTCGGTGCCTTATTCTGGGCTTCGGTCATTACTTGGCAAAGCGACGAGCCACGTAATTTGTGGCCCTTCTTCCGGTGGGATCCTAGAATGACCTTTGGAGATGCGCTCTAGGGATGAGAAGGCAGCCGGTAAGTGATTGAAGTTAGAAAACGAGGTCATGGATGGACGCACAGTTAAGCCAAACTGTAGGTCTCAGACTTGAGTGCTGTCTTGATAACGATGAGCAGCGTGGCCCCAGTAATACGCGGCTTGCGGTGGATATGATATCTGGAGACGTTGAGTGCATTATGTTTGGTGATGAGCAAGGAGTATGCAAGACGCGAAGAGCCAAAAACATACAACAAAAATCAACGTGTAGACTCCGACTTCAGACTCAGATGCCCAGCTCAGCGGCGCTCAGACTACAATCGGCGCACGATCTCCCTCCGCTGCCACGCCTTTGCTTTCGTTCCACCGCCTCAACGCTCTACTACTATTATTTCTCGGCCTGGGCTGATTTCAAGGACGCTGTCGACGTTTGCTGCTGGACGCTGCGAGCTTTGATGACGACGTGGGGGTTGTGGTCGAAGATTGCACGTGTGAACAGGGAACTTTACGTCCTATTATGGCGTGGCCGTGCGCGACCCGAGCACGATAACCACAGCGTCTTCTACCCTCGTAATCCTTTCTGCGACGTCTGAAGGCGAAGGCGGCGCTGTCTGCGATGAGCACGTCTTGTCGTCGCCGGTCAATTGCACGGCTTCCGTCTGCCACTTGCTTGCCGCTCCGCTTTAAACTTGAACTCAAGATATGTCTATTTTCAGTCTTTCCCACGTTATCCTTTCCCGACATGCTCACCTGAACTTGACTCGAAATGTTCGCGCTCACCTCCAGGGTTTTCTTCTGGAGACACTTGTCTGTCTATTCGAAGGAAACTTGCTATTCTCTTTCTTTAACTCACACACACATGTCTCATTCGTGGGTACGGATACGAGGACACAAACATATTCCAACTCTAAAGCGTAACTTCTTGGTATTCATTGAACGCCGATGGTACCCGGACAGCAGGTTTCCATCTTTACCCTCTTGTGGAAAGGAGATGCGCGGATAGTGCGTGTAATTTGGCAGCTGTGAGATACCGGTATCTTGAAAACGCACGTGTGGACATTGAGCTCCGACCCATGGCCATATCTCACATCGTATACTCCTACCTGATGACTAGTTCCTGGAAGTTGGAGATTCGTGAGCTTTCCTTGCTATTTCCACATTACTTCTTGCTGTACCATCCTTCGTTGCTGAGTATCGTTGCCCCGGTTTCAAAACGAACGTTTGCTTGCCATCTTCAGGACGGAAAACTTAAACGCCATCATTTCTTCCATTCGATTGCGAGCCGAGCTCCATTCTACACTCTGGAATTTGCCGTTGGAACTTTCAAGTTGATGATTGGTACATATCTGAGCAACCGACACAGGCAACTTGAAGCTTAACGCCTTATATTCAAATATAAACGCTGTGATATATATTTATATATGACCTTTCTCTCAGGAGCCCACTTCTTTGATCCGGCCAGCGATACTGCACTTATTCTATGCTCAATGCCATGAACTCACTATCGACGCACAAACGGGCACTATAGATCCACGACACGATTGTCATAATCGAAATCATGGATGAGCCGCATTCGCTTCAGCAGCAAGTTCAGCGTACTGGCAGGGATGGCGGGACAGATCGGGGAGAAGAGGATGAAACGCCGGGGGAAAGCCTTCCTCTCCTGATGTCCTCAAGTCCGTCAACCGAACATACCGTGAGCACAGGTTCTGATGATGCACGGCCGATGGATAACACTATGGCGCGTATATCCGCTGTAAGTCTCCGCCATATGAAGCACGCAGACTAACATCTGTCATCACGAAGTAGAGCCTAACTCTCTTCGTAGGGCGGCCTCTTTGTGAGCGTTTGAATCTTCATGTAGTTTCGGAAGCCCTGAATGTCGGTCCCGAAGGTCTTTACCGTTATCACCTGTGTTATCGTGTTCTCAAAGGACCCACCACCGCGCATTTGGTTCGCACTGCATCCAACTATATCCAGCTTATCGCTTCTTTTATTCGGCTTGGGTGAGTAACGAGCATGTTAACACACTCTCTACTACTACTGAATCCGGTATATTCTCAATAGGGATCATCACCCTACAAACGACTTCAAAGGCTAACTTGTTGGAGAAGGAACGGGGCTTTGCTCGTCACCAGTTGGTTGTCCTAGTTCTTGCCTTGCCCACTTTTGTCGCCGGATTCTTTGCGATATGGTACAACCGACAGATCAGTAGTGGGAGTCACTATAAGACTTGGCATGGGGTGAGTACTTTCTGATGCATGATCTCTCCAAGTTCTTAGCCGCTCTAAATCCGATCTTTGACTTCGCTATGATGTCTTCCTCTACGCTATCCGACGGCGCCCATCGCGCCCATCTTATCAATACTTCAATTCTTCATGTCCAACAATACTCAATAGGTCTTGGGACTGATTCTTTTCATTTCCGTGGTACTGCACATTGCCGCAGGGTCTGGTATGGTTTGGGCTGATGGTCGTTTGTTCGGAGGCGGAGACAAGGCGAAGCGCTTGTATAGGTATCATCGGTGTGTTCATCTGATGCGATGCCGCTAGTCAAATAAGACGGCCTTACTGGCACCCTACAGGATCGCTGGATACATGGTCTTTATCTTCATGCTACTCGTTTCACACAATGGAGGGGCATGGTCGAGTTGGTTCCAGCGGAATACAAACGGCTTTATCCGATTTATAGGGTATGTTTTGGCGCCCCTTGTGGTTGTAGTGGGCTTAGCATGGAGGACAAGGTGAGCTTCTCATGTCTCACCTGTTTTCGTTGAGCCTTCATGTTTGGTAGGCTTTCAAAGACTGGCTTGTCCATGTCATGTATGCCGCATTATACACGTTGGTGGTAGATGTTCAAATATCTACAAAACTCTGATTCGATATGGACCGGATGGCTGGAAAGATGGCGATGAGGCATATCACAGAAAGTAAACAATTTGATTGTATTGTGCCCGACGTGACCTTAATAAACAACACACTGGCTGCTTCATCATTTTAACTTTCTCAGAATGTGCCTACTAGACTTAAAATTAGATACTAAATAGAGAAGAATACAAAAGCTTTCTTTCATTCAGTTCTATTGCATTATGACCCTTACGACGTATTAAAAATCATAGAGAAATACTTTTCAACTCCGTTTGGACCATTCACAATCCCTCCAACATAAGAATCCGGACGGACAAGGACAACAGTCGCCATACCAATGTTCAATCCGTAGTTCGTATACGCATGTCCTTCGTCATCTATAACAACGATGTCGACGCCGATTACAGGGTTGGACGTGTTAGAATAGGATTTGGGTAAAACGAGTACCGTGCGTACGAGGCCGGAAGGCAATCTCTTCAGTGATTGAAGAACAGAATCCACGAACGGCAGCGTCTCCTTCTCATTGGCTGTCGGGAATATGAGAGCAGTGTGTATACTCGGGGTGAAGAGATCAAACAGCGTGGTTGTCTGGGTCGGAGTAGTGAGCCCAATGAGAACACGGAGACCAGGAGCTTCCGGGGCTCGATCTCCAGCGCGGAGGTTGTGGCCCTCTGTTCCATAAGCGTCGATTTTTTCCCCCTTCTCACCTACAGACCGCTCATCCAGGATGATTGGGCTGTGCTGGTAGCATAGGTCTAGTTGTGTGAGCTTCCACCCCCTCCTCCAGTATTCATCCGCATTGGCGTCCTTTGCGATGATCCCTTCGTCCTGCGCTTTCTTGAAACTTCGTTCCTGCGTGTCTTTATTCTGTTGATAGGCAACGTTCATAAGGGATGTGGAAATCTTAAGCATCTCGGCAATGATAGGCATCCGTTCAGATTCATAGCTATCCAGAAGAGAGGGTGAGGATACACCCTTCAGGACGAGCGCAAGCTTCCAGCCCAGGTTATACTGAAAGAAGTAGTTGAGAAGGCGGGGACAGTAAGGGAAGATCTCAAACATACCGAGTCCATTATGCTGGTGTTCAAGCCCTGACCACCAGTAGGAGGGTTTGTATGAGCTGCATCTATGGTGAATAACATTCAGACACATCGAACGAGCAAAAAGAGAACGTAAAGACACAAGCTTACCCCCTGCGAGGAACACCCTTCCCGAACGAAAACGCGTGGCCAGACGAATGTTCGGCCTCCACTCCCCTTTTGAAAATATCTTTGTGATTCTGATTTCGGGACGTCGAACACATTTATCGAATTCCTGCTGCAGTCTCTCGATGCTGTCATCTGCCATGACTGCCTGAAGATCGAACCAGGGTCCTCCACAGAGGAGCTGGTACATTCCTGGTTCCCCGTGACTGTTTAGCTGTACGCTTTACTCATATCGTCAGTTTTCTGAATGCATATTAAGATATCGTTGACATACACGTTCGGCTTTGTTTCGCCCCATTTGTGTATGCCCTAAATGACGTGTGAGGATAGGGAAACGAGGGAAAGGACTGGGATTCAGCTTACCGTTCCGTCAAATCCTTCGACCTCTACATCGGCCAGAAACATCGATATATCCTTGGTCTCACCGAGGAATTCAACTCCAAGGGACTTTCGAACAGCGCCTGTAATTGTATTAGCCCATGGCACATGCTTGCATGAAAAAGGTAAAGAAAAACACGCACTCCTGCCACCATCTGTTCCAACAACATAACCAAACTTGGCTGTTTCTTCAGTATTGGCATCTCCGAACCTCTTGGTGAGGGTAACTGTAACAGCACTGCTATCCTGCTCAAGTCCGGAGAGCTCCGTGCCAAGCTCAATTTGACCCCCGAGCGCCTCGAAATGTTTCCTGAGGATAGCTTGGTGTCTAGACTGTCCAAGAACTGCAATTCGAGTCTGCCGATAGTTGGTTTAGGATAGTATAGTTAAGATGACCAGTTTAATGCTCACTACGGGAAAAGCTGGCGTCGGCTCGAAATCCTGCACAAAATCAATAGTCTTCACAAGACGTCTCGAGTCAGCTTGATCATAGATATGGAGAGTGGGAGGTCCTGTTGCAAGTTTCTTCACGTCTTCGAGCACCCCGAGAAAGTGTTCTACTTCCTGTGTACGGGGCTTTAAATTATTTATTAATAGCAAAGAATATTAGCAAAGGACGGGGACGAACCGAGATGCCTGCTCCTCTAAATATTCCAGTATGATGCACTGGGTCTTTCTCGATAATCCTGACTGGTATTCCATTCTTCAAGAGGCAAAGAGCCAGCACAAGGCCCGTAGGACCTGCACCAACCTAAAGGACTAAAGCTTCAATATCAAAAAGGTATAGCTCAGAATTGTTTGGGACTCACAAGCAGAACTCGAGGCGAATACAACGACATAGCGTCAAGATTGAATGGTTGGATGACACAAATGCTCTGAGAGACTTTGAGATCGCTTTCTACGAGGACTCATGTTGAGTTTCACCAGACGCTATATATATGAGATTGAATATATGTATATAGCGGTTGGTCTCGAGCCTACACTCTCTGCACAAACTCAGGAGCAGGTTCAGCTTTACGATACTGCGCTGATGTACCGTCCGTCTGAGCTGCGAAAATTCGGAAGCGCAGTCTCAGACTGAAGACGTACGTTAGCTATCTGAGTCAGCCGCCGAGGGAAACTACCATTAATTTAAGTACTTATTGTTGACTTAAGTCTAATTCAGCAAGTACTAATAGGGAGCTTCTCACTTAGTATGTTATTGTACAACTGATACTTATGTACTAACATGTACATATTATTTCATTTCATCAAACCGAATTATTAAAAACCATCGAAAAGTACTTTCGAACTAGAATCTTAGTACAAAGAAAATGGAACAAGAAAGCAATGTTGCTCACAATTAACACTTAGGGTGGTCCTCGATTACTGATTTAGCAGCGTGATTAAGGGCGTTTCTCAACTGCAACTTACCTGACAGGGTACAAGTGTTCCGCATTCATTTGTGAACTGTATATACATGTATGTGACATGGTGGTTTGGTTTGAACCTATCGCCTCGGATGTTACCGCTCTCATAGTATTACCTTTACTTCAAGTTGGATAAGCAACTGAAAAATTCAAGTTTCAAGCGTAAACTTTTGTTAGCAATGATAGCAGTACAATACGAGTTAATGACAGAGACGATGTCGACAGCAATAATATAGACTTGCTAGAAATACATATGAACGACACATTATGTAGCTCCTTTCAGGAGTAATATAAGAATGTATACGACAAAAGTAAGCACTTGAAAATTCCTAAGAGACCAAGAACGAATAAGAGTAAGCTAAAGAATTTTCAAAGGAGAAACCGAACTTACCTCATTGTCATAAGCACAGCAGAATTTGGGCAGACTCGAAGGAGTCAAGTAGAGAGAAAAATTGGCAACAGCAGCAGATGCAGAGTAGTCTGAATTGAGTTACACCAGCGACGCAAGCATCGCAATTTAGTGTATCGCGAATTGAGCTAAAGGGTGGCAATTTGTTCCGCGGCCTGGATATCACCCATGTTACACCGGTGCAATCCACTCCTCAACAACAATTCACTACACGAACACAAGCCTGTGACGCGGATCCCTACGTGATGATGTTGAGGGCTCGGTGTCATGGCGCGCAAGCGCAAGGCCTTCACCAAGCACCGAGTCGGAGGATGGTACTTCGCTCCGACCGGGATTCAGGTCGGTTTCCCATCATACTCCGAGAGGAATTGGACGTCGTGCAAAACTTGAGAGAGCAGACCACGAAAATCAGAGAAAGCCAACCCAGTCCCCACTGCGCTTTTCAAGACGCCCTTGCGACACCCTCCACTTCATGGAAGCTTCTCTGGATGATCAACCCACAGTCCATGGTGGAAGAGGTGGGAGATTGGCCGCATGGGCACGCCTTTCTGGTACGCAGCTCAGATGTTGCTTTCCGGACCCGGCTAGAGTCGGTCAAGGGGGACTAGAATACTCAGACCTTGGCCCGCTCGCGCAGAAGGAAGAGCAGTGCACATTATAGTACACGGTCATCGTGTATGTTGCGAGCATCGCGACCTTGGATCTGCTGCTGATGTGGATGGAAGGAGAGAGAGACGATGGGAAGCATACATGAAGACACTGAGTCACGCAAACAAGCCCAAATAATTAGATAGTAATTAGATAATTTATTTTCATGCACTCAAGTCCCAGCGGCACTGCAAACCTTGATAGTTATATCAAGATGAAGGCCAGATGGCCAGATAGAACAGATCTAAAGCAGTTTATTTTTGTAAAAAGCCGTAATAGCCAGGATATTCGGTAATGCCTCGTGCGGATAGGTTAAGACGATGTGCACAATGTTATCCCAAGAACTACGATGCATACTACGTGCAAAAGATACCGGCAGGCATCTTTCTTTACCCTCGCTCAGCTTTCTTATGTTCTCACCGTAGTATGTATGATACTGACGAGGGTAGTACCACAGCCTTTACCAGGCTTGTAAAGATTAAGAGGCCCCATCAATAGATCTTTGAGTCATCCTCTTTCTTTAACGGAATTCCATAAATTTAAAAAATCGGGCTCGCCGTTTGTATGCCTTTGTCTCTGACCAGATTCCCAGCATATACAAAATCTAACAATTTAGGTAGAAGAATTAGAATCAAATCTCCCTCAAAGCAACTCGTGAGTGCCTGGAAGGGACACATACCGCAGCCTGGACTATGAAAAAAATTTATAGCAGAGTCAGAAGCTCCGCGGACCCATTCATGCAAAAGTCTCTACCAGAGTACCAGAAAAATGGGGGGATAGTAGTACGCCATGCGCCTGCGGAGGTAATACAAGCTTGCTCGACGTTCGGAGGTCTATATCCTCATGTCCGACAAGCCTCGGCGCGCACGGTAGAACACATCAGCGCGTACATCAGATCACATGTCAGTATATAGTGATATGGATGAAGAAGACTTTGAGTGACTCTTCGTACCTTATCTACCAGAATTCAAATGCATAACTGCACTAGGAGTAGTCTTCGATCAACTAATGTGCAGTGTAATGAATGAAGAGCCAAGCCTAACAGAGATGATTAGTGTATTCGAAACAGTCACAAGACGTACCTTTAATGAATAAAGGCAGAGATAGACGCCACTATCTCACCCTTAGGAGGACAGGATCATGAGCTGGCACTCTAGCACATTGCAAATATAAATGGCGTGCGTGCCTTCTCTGCGACAGGATTGAAATAGCGTCAGTCGCTGAATGGCATGGTAAGCTTCATGGAGACGAGAAGCATTCGGTAGATGTTCAGCACTCCCGAACCCGAGGGGCATTCGATCTCGTGAACCATCGTGCGTTTCAACATTCCATTCGCATCGGAAGTCGCCATGAATACGATGATAAGGCGAAGTTCGCGTGAGAGGTTGTGAATAATAAACATAGCTTGTATGTCATTTCGGCGATGTCTGTCGGCACACGCAGCAGTGTCCGCAGTTTTCTTGTAAAAGTTCGAAGTATTAGAGCTGAGGCGACAGGCTTGCTGCGCCTCAGCCGCTCAAGGCGGTTTGAAGACAAAAGAGGTAACGGACGCGTCAATTGCAAGTCGCGTCGTGTAATTGACGCGACCCTGGACAGCCACTCAGGTTGCCACGTCACTGAAAGTGAAGGCAAAAAGCCAGAACGTTCGAGCTGCATCTCGCACTCTCACACACCGTCTTACATCCATATGATGTGCTCGGTAACTGTAACCTGGAGCCATCACTCCCCTCGGCCTGATCTACAGGGCAGGGTAGCCTTGACAAGTTGATATATCCTCCATATGGCTTATCGTCAGGCTCATTAATCTTAGGGGAGCTTTACAATTGGCATTGCATAGTCTTCGGACCGCAGCAATCTAATCAGTCATTTCAAAGTTCCCAGAACGTTCTGGTGCGCAAACTCAGTTGAATGCGAAAGCTCCCAGAACCTTCGGGCTCAGCCTATCTCCCGCTTATGAGCTTCGCCTCCATTCTAGGTCGATCTATCTAGGGGTCTGTCCTGCATAGGAACCAGATACGCTAGGCTAATGCTGTGGTCCGCAGCAAATGAACCTCACGCGCCACGTACCCCATTACGCGCAATCGTCCAAGCAAAGCTCGAGTGGTATGGCCCAGGGCTATAAAGGGCCAGCCGGGCGGACTGGGTTAGGACATCAAAGGACACACATTCCATTTTGTTCCTCGAGCAACTTTGCATTGATCTCGCCTTGAGTTTTTCGTGTCGAGTCTCCAACTTTAGTACACATCGCCCTTGACTTCACTGTCCTTGGACGCCACCCACAACTCATCAACAAGTCGCGTTTACTTTGCATCGTCTCGCCATGTCGAGCCCAATTGCCATCCCCTCCCGCTCGCGTGCCGCCGTCTCTGGTGCGAGCAGCTCCTACTCAGACCGTTCCTCGACATCATCTCCTTCGTCGTCTTGGACTCCATCCGGGGTGTATGTCCCGGTACACAAGCGGCACAGTGCTACCAGCAGTGTTAGTAGCCTTCCTAGTGTCGGGTCTTCCTCATGTACGTCCAACCCTCTCCCTTATCATTTGCGGACTATTAGCTCACAGATGTCATCTACAGCATCCGACTCTACCGCTCGTATCTACAGCCGCGACGCATTGCTCTCGCTGGCGCGTTCGCCTTTGACATCACGAGAAGCGCCTCAGCTTGCACCTACCTTGCTCTCGTCTTGCCCGGAAATCGTCGACGGGGGTGCTTCCGGTATCGCGCGTGCGCTTGCAATGGGTCGGACGCCGGTATGGCACGGGAACGATAGCTGTGGCCGACGGGGCGCGAAGAAGGCTGGTGACAAGAGGGCAAAGCGTAACTCAAGCTTAAGCAGTGAGGGTAGCGATCTCAGTGACCATTCGCGGAGGACGAACTGAACGGACGTGGACGAACATGAATGGACTTCGGACTGAAACTTTCTTATGCTCTTCCTAATTTCTATACCATAACAACACCAGTCTCGCCAACAATTCAGCAAACACCGCGACCGTTATCATTCATTTCGTTCATGCAAGAAATTCATTATTCTGTATCATTATTTGTACAAGTTAAATAGCAATTTTAGATGAAGATCAAGTATAAATTCGGATTTTATACACCAATGTCTGACTGAATTCGAGTGACTGCTACTTTAAAGGAGACTTTACGAACCCTCAAGTTTACCAAGAAGCCACGAGCTTCCGAGAATCATACTCAAGAACAACGGTGCATGTACCCAGCGCGTGTTTTCCGTGGGGGCCCTGTCACATTGCTCATGAGGTTTTGTTGAGTGAATGAGATAACTGATAACTTACGAGCTGAAACAAAATTGAGCCTGTTGGAATAGAAAAACGCCAATGACCGCTCTCATCCAGTTTGGATTTCTCTTGTATCCTACACGAACCGACAAGGGGGCGTATGACGAGTATATGAACAGCCCCGTGAAGAATATTGCCATCTCCACTACGAAAAGAAGCACGGGCGCGTCAAACCATCCTCGTCCAATCGCCGTATCGTCCATCGGCATGATCTTCACATCCTCCCGATGCGCGGGCCATTCTAATGCAAAGTGCGACAGGGAGCACAACACGATCGCGAGCCTCTCCTGAATTGTGACTTGGCGGTTCGAGAGCGAAGAGTAAGCTGTGGCGAGCCCGACTCCGACGAGGAACATCCCCAGGAGTGAGTGCGAGAAGGGATAGTTCGTCGTATAGGGAAAGCAACCGGTGTGCTCGTATACGGAGTTGACTGAGAAAGACTCTATCCCGAGGAAGTTGAGCACGAAGAAGAGTGCGTCGTTTGCTTCGCCGGCGAACGTGAGTAAAGAGAGCGGAACCTGAGGCACGAAGACTTTGGCAACTAGACCTGGCGCGTAGTGTGCAATCCACATCTTGAGTCAAGCACAAGACAGAAGTAGCGGGAGAATTGGGGGCGGTTGATTAGCATACTCAATGGTATTTATACTCAAAGGTTTAGAATTAGGATTGTCTGTATGAGTTTAACTGATGTCATGAAAGTGGTGTTGCAAACGACTTCTCAGAAGTTTGAATCGTCATTATTTGAGAAGTGCTGGTAATATGACCGCACCGTAATACTGAATGAATCAGTAAATCTGACACGGTAGATGAAGTTGACTCACCGAATGTTGTGGATAGTATACCCAAACCCCAACAGATTATAGTTTGCTTTTCGCGTTGCCATTAGAGCTACAAAACAAAGAACGCTGTGTTTTAAAAGCTTTCATCTCTCGACATACATAATGGTATGGAAAGAGTAAGACTAGAGTCATTTGAGACTTGACGGCTTCAACATGTTCAAGTCATGCCTTCCTGTGGAAGCAGACTCATGTCGCCTTCGCCCGCGACGAACTCCAGCTTTAGGGCCGGTTCTGATCAACACTTTAACCTAAGGTAAACCCTCAGGCTGGTGTGCGTTGCGCATGACAGGCTCTGTTCTAGCCTTCATAGCTTCGACAACCATCCGTTTCGCCAGCTCGTCCGCGAAGCGCTCTTCCATAATTATACTCACCGGCGCCTTGAAACTGCAAAGGCATTGTTGTCTCTAGGCCTCGGTCATCATCGGTTCCAAGCTGTGGTGGTAGCGTGGTTCTACCGAATCCATCTCTTTCCTGGGGTTTACTCTTTTAAACAAAGCTTCTGGACAGGCTGAATTCAATCATCAGCTTTCAAGTCGTCGGTTGCGCCCTTCCTTGAAGAATTGTGTCCCAAATCCTTGCGGAACCAATTTTGACAGGCATATTCGAAAATGTCGAATTTGGGTAGTCTCCACTCGCCCCGTCCTGTTTCCTATATGCAACATAGTTCGCAAGGGACATCGTACAACCTATTCAACCAATATCAAGCCCAAAATCAGGCTGTTAGAGGACTCGCAGGGTCTACGCAGCCATACGCCGATACGCCGCCTCCCATGACCGGACCATCTTTGGGACCCCCAACCCCCGGCGTAAACGCTGCAGTATCAAGTTTCTATGGTTCTGGACCTTCGCTTTCAGGGAGTGTTAACTTTGGTGGTGGAATGGGTGGCTTAACCCTTGGGAATGGCGCCGGTGTGGGCTTAGGGGGTGTTCTCGGCTCTGGTTCGTCGAGTATTCCTTCGCAGCTTGCTGCGCAACACCAGCAACTACAAGAGGAGAACAAGATTTATCAGCTTGTGATCGACCTTCTTGACGTCAACACACGTGAAGCTGCGCTTCTTGAGCTGAGCAAGAAGCGTGAGCAATTTGATGATTTGGCGCTGGTGTTGTGGCATTCTTTCGGTACGTTACAATAACCTTTGTGAACCAGATACGAGAGTGACTGACTCTTATGTAGGTGTCATGGCTGCACTATTGCAGGAGATCGTGACTGTCTATCATCTGCTTTCACCTCCAAACTTGACCGCTCATATATCAAATCGAGTGTGCAATGCGCTCGCGCTTTTGCAGTGTGTTGCGTCGCATTCCGAAACTCGCCAACTCTTCCTCGGAGGTAAGCTCTTATTTGTCACCCGTCATGCAAATCATTGAGCTTGTGATTTGCATAGCACACATCCCCCTCTTCCTCTACCCCTTCCTGAACACCACCTCGAAAACCCGACCATTCGAATACCTCCGGCTTACATCACTGGGCGTGATTGGCGCTCTCGTCAAGCAAAACGACAACACCGCCGTCATCCACTTCCTTCTCTCCACCGAGATCATCCCTCTCTGCCTGCGCATCATGGAGACTGGCTCGGAGTTGTCCAAAACCGTAGCGATTTTCATTGTCCAGAAGATCCTCCTTGACGAGACGGGACTTACGTACATCTGCCATACGTACGAACGCTTCTTTGCGGTGGTCACTGTCTTGAGCAATATGGTGAATCAGCTTGTTGAGACGCAGGCGGTGCGCCTCCTGAAACATGTTGTGAGGTGCTATCTGAGGTTGAGCGACAACCCGAAGTGAGTTAAATGGTCCTCCATCATTCCTTCATGAGTTTACTGATAATTAATCCTAATTTTCTTTCTTGCCGTCAAAGAGCGAGGGAAGCCTTGCGAAGCTGCCTCCCGGAGCCTTTGCGCGACCAGACGTTTAATATTCTCCTGAAAGGCGATCAAGTCACAAAGCGCTGCCTTGCAACACTGCAAAACAATCTCGCCGAGTAGACGATAAATTCGAACGTTCTACAGCCGTCTTCCGTCTTCCTGAACAGCCCGATACCGTCCCTCACAGCATTTTCTTGATCATTGATACCTTCGCCGCCTGACATCATAACCCGATATTACGATATCAATGCAGCCTCAATTCGCACATACTCATCCAAGCAATCGAAAAGTCCTCGTTCTAGCATATCATACTATATGATGGATAATTTGTCGTCCCAAATTTCTATTTTCCTCTTTTTATTTCCTCCCCCCTTATTATATCTGTGGTATTGACTATCGGCTATTCGGAACATTTTGCCTTTGAGGCTGACCGCCGAATACTCTATGTCGTATCATGTGAGTGTAGATCATACAACTCTTGAAAGTCCTTGTACGTTCACCCGATGTAAAATAATTATTTGAATGCATAAACAGATTTACGTTAAGGCTGTTCTTCCGCGAGGACGAATGACTACCTTGCTTCAACATATCCTCGGGGACTTTAAGTTGAAATGGTCTTTTTGTCTTATCTAGAGCCAAAGAACCTGCTCAAAGGCGTCGATCATTTGAGGCGGAAAGCAAGACGTTCTTGCCAGTCCCATATCTCAGATATCCGCAGTAAACATCTGAATGAGGATGTCCAGTTCCAGGTCTTTTCACTGGGTGTTACGTTTTATTGTTTGTTTGCTGACTCCCTTGTGCTTCGTTCTCCCCCTTCAACTATGTTTCAGCCCGTGCGACACGTCTTCAATGAAACTGCCACCAACCCAGATGATCATGCTGGTGAAGAAGCTAGTGTCCACTCGGATTATGATCGAATGCGTTTATAATCTCAAGAAGCGCATTACTGTGGCAGCGATTACCCCAGCGGTTTGGTTTAGGGCCCATCAAAGGTGCAAAGCTACATTACTACAAGTTCCACAATGCAGGATCGGGATGCTTGTTTTTCTAGCTTACACTTTTCGAGCATTTTGAGATTATGGGATACATTGACTCTGGTTCAAAGGAGTTCGCTGTTTCTCGCATTACTCAACACAAGGAAGTCGTGAAACCCGACCTGCTTTATCCGCCGGTCCAAGGTGAAATCTATGAGGTATGTGAACTGCTTCATGAATCATGATAAACGGAATACTTCTAACTTACGCATGTTGCATTCGTATTTATAGCCCAAACTATCTATTCAGCAGAGTCACGTTAATCAACGAAGAAGCCAGATGTAATGGAGATTCAAGATATATGAGAATGTAAAGAAAAAGAAAATCCTGCTAAACTGTCTGTAGAAATTGTGAATATGCTGTCGCCGCAAGATGTCATTGTCGGTAACGGTGTACGTAAGGTAGCCAATTCTCGTCGATTTCGGGGGGCGATACGCCTGGGTGATCAGGTCTTTGCAGCTTGAGGCATTTGATGTATCTACCCCAGCCTGTGCAAGCAATCAGCTCGCACCACGCTCGGAATTGATCGGGGGAATTGAATGGACCATAAGGCTCGTTCTCGAAAAGCATCCCACTAACAAACCCCCCATCCACAGTGCCAGGGATATCACGAGTAAGTCGACGTAACTGCATCAAGTAAGTTCGCAAGGTGCAGGCTATGCGGAACTTCATGAATGCACTAAGATCTTCCCAACATTCTAGGAGAGTTCTTCCCTTGACGAAATCCATGACCATATACCTTTCAAGATGAAGGTATCGTGGTTGAGGTACTGGTATCTTCGTATGTTTGCGCACGAATTCCATATTCGCGGCTTCCGAGCGGGAGTAATATTTCGCCATCAGTGTTGGAGTTATCCTGTATGCTGTAAGACCAGTCTTGTAAACTTTGTGATTCTTATGCCTTTCGGCCATCACTTTGTCCCAGTTCCGCGAGTAAGGCGCGTTAGCCAAGTCCTTTACCATAACGTCGGTAAGTTCAAGAGTATCCGGCGTCTTTGGACGGGTCAGTAACATTCTTCAATTAATCTTAACAGCTGACGCCACCTTTTCATTCAAGTTCTTGGGTAGTGGAAGGGAAAACATGATGGCAATAGTGTTCAATACCCACATTTCCATCTTCTCGACGAACTTGGTGAAGGAAAAGAGCCTCTTGTTTCGTATGTCCATTCCGAGCGGGTGTACAAGGTTTACTGAGAGAATTTGAAGACAGATTTATACGGAGAATATGGAAATACATACTAGCGAACCGACATAATTCTTCGAGACACTCGCCATGTAATGGGCTGACGGCAAAGTATGGCAGTTTGTATTTATATTCGAGGCGTGGTCGATACGTTCGAGTATGAACGTCAATGTTCGAGTAGTCTCTTGGAATGAGATCTGACTTAGTTCCAATCATGCATAAATTTGATGCCCGCAGTTTGATATCGAGTGCCATGTGAAGAGCACGGATGAAGCCATCCCCGTCCAGAGAAAAAAGCACCAGAATGAGGTCATATTTCTTGAGATCAACTTCTGATCCATCGCACTCATTCACGATGAGCCTAGCTAATCTCCCCTTAGGAGTTTTAGCGATATAGTTCTGCTGTGAATCCAAAGATGTTTAGTCCTTTATGCCATAGGTGGAAGGGAAGAATCTAAATTACAATTTTAGATACAAGCGTTGTCTTTCCGCTGTTCGGCAAGCCTAAGAATTTTCAGTTGAAGATGCCTCAGTTTGATGTATCTAACATACCTGTTATACCGACAAGAACATCCGCGTAAGACTCTTCCATCCTGAAAGGTCTACTGCAAAGTGTTCGAAGAAATTCAACAGACAAGTGAAAAGGAGATGATAGTGGTTCGCTGAAGAGTTTGAATAGAGATGAAATAATACGACTTGAAGTAGTATTTATTCAAACTCAGCTTGGACCACAGTTGGTTCGACTTTTGTAGCATAAATAAGCGGCCACTCCCCACCTCAGGCTCCCCCACTGTCACTGACAGTGTGGCTCTAGCATGTCTCAATTTGACGGCCCGAACTCTTCTCAAGCTCTTGGTAGTCAATATAATGAGTTTCGATCTGCTCTCACTAATGCCAAACATATAATCGTTCTGGCCGGTGCAGGTCTTTCTGCTGGTTCAGGTTAAAGAACAAGAATACTATTGACATCTTTAAAGGAAGCTAATTATCGAATCACAGGTATTCCTACATTCAGGAGTGGCGGAGGAATATGGCAGTCTCTCGATCCCCTTCAGTTGGCCACTCCTAGTGCTTTCGCTGCAAACCCGTCCCTTGTATGGCAGTTCTATCATCATCGCAGAGTCAAGTGAGTTGTATCCAATATCCGACGGATCGAAAGGTCACGCATCTCGTAGAGCGTTAGAAGCCGAAACGAACAAAGCACACAGGATTCTGGCCAAATTTTCCGTTCCGGGTTATCTTAAAGTTGTCGCACCGAGCGCGAAGACTTTCCATCTCATCACTCAAAATGTAGACAGATTGTCCGTCCGAGCACTTGAAAACCTCGAGAAGGAGCTTTCTCAGCTACCAGAGAGACAATCCCTGGGGAAAGTACCCGAAGATTCGATATTGGAGATGCACGGCAGGTTATTCGACGTGAAATGTTCTGCGTGCGACTACTGCGAAGAAGACTTGTCGAAGTCCCTGTGCCCGGCGCTTGGAGAGGCTGAAGCGAAGCTTAGAGATTATCAAGATGCAGGAACCAAGCCTAATGACATACCGGAGTCTGAACTTCCGCATTGCCCAAGATGTGGTGCGATCGCCCGTCCCGGGGTCGTGTTCTTCGACGAGAAACCATACAGACTTGAAGAGATCAACCAACTCGTCTTCAAAGCCGACATGTGTCTTCTGGTAGGCACATCTGCGACGGTTCGTGCCCTCAATGTCATATAAATCTCGGATCTGAAGTCATGTCATTTGCCTTTCAACAGGTATACCCTGCGTCAAGCTATGCATTCCGCATCCATAGACGTGGCGGAAAAATAGCAGTCTTTGACCCTGAACCAAATAACTATGATCGCTTCGCCGACTTCGTCTTCCGCGAGAAGTGCGAAGAAGCCTTTGAACATCTCTTCCCGGAGTTCAAGTAATGGCTCGGGATTCGTATGAAATTTAGCAGAAAATGTCTCTTTACACAAGGATCGAGCGATGAGAATGACAGGACTAGAGCCAATGTAGAACTCAACATCCGAAGTCAGACCAAGCGTTGTTTGCACGCGAGCATGCAGCATAAGATCCGTGAGCTCGAGCAAAAAGAGTGGTCCTTTCGTTTTTCGCTGCGACCTGGCCTGAAGATCATAGTACAAATGTAGTTTTGTCGTTGCTTCTGTTTTAATCGTAATCTGTCTTGCTCATCAGAACTGCAACTGCAGAAGAGTGTGTTATCACTGACCGGCGTTATCATTTCCAAGTCCGCCTCCCATGTCATCTAAATTATCCTCTTCTCCATTGTCGAAGTAGTTGTCTTCGTAATCATTTTCATCTTCATCATCATAATCGGACTCAGGCTCTTGAGACCCAGCATCTGACCGATCTTCATCTGACTTCTCCTAGGACCAAGCATTCAGCCTTTTGTTATATAGTTTTTATTGATAACAAATACCTGATCTTCATCCCCGTCTGCAATGTCGTCCAATACCACCTTTTTCCCGCCAATCTTCTTCACTTTACCAGGGGTAGAGTGTCAAAAGTCTATTCAATATGTTCTATACAGACTTACATTTTTTCCTCTTCTTGGGGTTGAAGTAATCTTCTAATATCTCGCCCGGGAAGAAAGGTTGGTGCAAATCCTTGCGTTTCAATGTTGGTTGAGCTGCGGGGGATGGACGGTATTTGTCCGAGTATCGTGGAAGTTCTTTGTCAACTTTGTTAGATGCGCTTTAGTGTCATGTGTATAAAAGAAGCATACCGTCAGACTTCACAGATTCTACGACGTAGTATGCTGACAGTCGTAGTCGGGTGGCAAATCCATTCTGCAATTGACAAATACGCTTCTCTTCGTCCGTAAAGCTAGTCAGCACTGGCAGTAGGTCCATCGCCTTTCTTGCGTAGCATGATGATGATGAGAAATTTTATCATTCTGAATGAAAAAGCAATGCATACAGGGTATAGATCTCCAGCCTCCCTCGACATATTCTGAATATCTGCGAATGTTAGGCCCATTGGGGGCAGGTTGTTTGCACCGAATCCGCCTCTGCCGCCAAATCCGCCTCTTCCTCCGCCTCTTCCTCCGCGTCCTCCTCTAGACATTCTGAGGAAATTTGTCTCAGAAAAAAGACAGTAGTGAAGTGAGTGAAAGTTTTTAGGCACCGAGCAACTTCAAGTCACAAGTGAGTCAGGGCTGAGGATAAAAGGGGATGATTTCGAACTCCGCAACGCGGTCGTATTTATTGGTTGCACTGGTTCGACCGCCCCTTGTCAGTCGCCATCACTCTACCCACTTAGTCTCCTCTCCCTCAAGACTCGTTCAATCAAGTTTTCTGTTTCTGATTCCGTCCGTTGACAACTATGGACAAGGCTCTTGACGATGTTAGTATGCTCTGCCGCCGTTTTTTTGTGGAGGAGTGGAAAACCACCCACCCACCGCGACTCCTTCAACATTGACTTTTGACTCACCCACACTCCCCTCTCTTCGCGTTTTCAAGCTTATCCAAAAGCCTCGCAAAGGCAACGGTCGTCGCCGCGGCGGAGGAGGGCCTAAGGCACAGGCATTGGGTACGAGGGCCGGGGCCGCTGCTGCTGCCGCAACAAGGGCTCGCAAGATATCCAACGTCAAACCCGCGGTTGTGGCTCCTCAGCAGATTGCAGAGAAAATCATGGTCTCTGGTCTTCCACTCGATGTGAGCGCCTCTCAGATCAAGGTGGGTTTCGTTTTTTTCGTTCTTTTCTTTGAAGTTTTCATTAAAATGTTAACATTCCTTCCCATAATAGGACTTGTTCGCGGGAACAGTCGGTGCAGTTAAGGATATCCACCTAATCTACAATTCGAGTGGCAAATGGAGTGGCTCCGCGACCGTCGTCTTCGTCAAAAAGGGAGATGGCTCGAAGGCGTACGAAACCTACAACAATCGACTCATTGACGGAAGTTAGTAATCCGACCTTTTTTCTAACCCTGTGCTTCGTACAGCAATGCGATCCTCGACCTTCGTCAAAGGATCTGCGGCAGTTCGCTCGGTGGCGAACATTCGATGTCGCAAACATCAACACCACTCTCATCCTCTGTCGCGATTGATGTTCGTGTTGATCACTGCATTAACTTGTTCCTAAATCCATTGGAGGTGATGACTTCCGGTGAACTACTTCCCGGTTGTTCATTGGCGACATCTTGTGCATCTTTATTCGCCTGGCCAGCGTCGATGTCTTCGAACAAGATGTCTGCCCCTCCCAGCCCCGTTTGCACTCCTGTCAGCATACTTCGTCAAGTTGCTCAGTTGAGTCGGGCGCTAAATGGTTGAACTTATGATCACGCTCCGAGTCGCTGATCATCTGTGGCCTCGGCATTCATTGCTTTGGTTTGCATATCACACGCATTACTGGACAAAGAACTTGGTATAATGCAACGACTCGGTGTCAAGTTCGATTGTTGCTTCCGGCTACGATTGCTTCATGTCGAGTGGGGGTGAGAGACTGGTGATTGATGGTGATGGAAAGAAAGCGATGCAAGGCTGCAATTCGTGTTTATTCCTTTTGACGTCGTTCTGCCTTTGGCCTTGCGAATATTCGACTGATGAACTCTGCTTTGCCTTTCGCATGCTAACCTATCACCGGTATTCGATCTATGCCACAACCTTCGCTATTCGACGACGTTCGAACACCAGGAAAGCCAATGAAGATCGAATTGATGTTTGATCCCGCGAAGGCTCCCCCTGCTCCTCTTCTGAACCGCGTTACTCCTGCTCCAAAACCTGCAGGAGGCGCGACGCCAATGGAAGGTGTCCAGAGGTTCGTTCATTGCACTTGTGAAGTGAACTCGAACTCACTTTAAATCGAACAGGAGCGGAGGTCGTCCAAGACGGGGACGCGTTGGAGGTCGTGCTAAGCGTGCTCCTAGGGTTCCGAAGACGGCCGAGGATTTGGATGCCGAAATGGAGGTATGTTGTGACGCATGGATGTGAACTAGCACTTCCCTAATAATATAATCTTAGGATTATTCTGCGGCTTCGAATCAACCGGCTGCTGCGCCTGCTGCTTGAGAGATTCGCTACGGGGATAGTTTCTGCTTTTTCGTTTTTATGTTTCATGACATTACCTGGTTCTCGTATTTGACTGAGTTTGTATTCGTAATGCACTAAACCTGATACCTTATATGATCCTCGATTGTTCAATGTTATATTAATCGTCATCTCAAAAAGTTATAATCGACTCCAACGTATCCAGTGCGCTCACTGGCAGGCGACACAGAATTGCTTATTTGTATGACTGTATTGGGTGGGCGCTTATTACTAGTACCTGAATCAAAGTGGTGCATTGTTGTGCTGCGCTGCATACCAAAATGTAACTCGTCTATTACCTGGTTGTCTCAACTATCTTTCTGTCTACTACGATGTTCGACGCGGATGTACTCTTTGCTGAGAGGCCTGACTGGACCGACGTAACACCTGTACCTCAACATGAACCTAACGCAAACCCTATCGTGCCAATCTTCTACACGGAAGCTTGTATGCTCGTTTGTCTCAGGTGCCCTTGTTATCATTTGTGAACTGAAGGCACTCTTAAAGATAAGGATGCGACGGACTACTTTCGCGGAATCGTAAAGAAAGGGGAGTTAAGTGAACGTGTGTTGGAATTGACTGAGCGAGTTATTCGCTTGAATCCGGGACATTATTCTGCATGGTATGTTGCTGTATCTATTTCTTTCACTTGTCGTTGAAAGGGTCTTGTAGGCAATACCGATATCAGACACTCGTTGCAACTAAGGCTCCTCTCGACAAAGAGCTAGAGCTGATGGACGAGCTGGCTGAAAAGTATCTTAAGACGTACCAAGTCTGGCACCATCGCCGTCTCTTACTACTCCGGGGGGCGTTAACAGCTGGATCCCCAGACCCAGAGGATCCTGCCGCAGTGCAAGCAGGCATTGATCGCGAACTCAGCTTCATCGAGCGTGGTCTGCGTTCGGATGCGAAGAACTATCATACATGGGCATACCGCCAGTGGCTCCTCGCGCACTTCAACCCTCCGTCGGCCATATGGACGAAAGAGCTCGAGTACATCGAGCAGATGCTAGAGGAAGACGTTCGGAACAACTCAGCATGGCACCACCGGTTCTTCGTCGTCTTTCAGTCTGGGCTACACGCAGGCGAGGAAGACCGGGATGCGGTCGTCAAGCGCGAGCTAGCCTTTGCGAAGGAGAAGATTGCACTCGCGCCAAATAACGCGAGTGCTTGGAACTATCTGCGCGGTGTACTTGATAATGCTGGGATGCCGTACGCGTTCATTGCGCAGTTTGCGCAGCTGTATGCCGTTGAGAAGCCGGAAGGTCAAGAAACGGAGGAGTCCGTTGTGGACCTGGAGAATCCCCGACCCTCTCGTGGTGCTGAGTTACCATGCACTTACGCCATCGAGTTCCTCGCAGACGTATACGAATCAGCCGGTGGTAACGATGCTTCAAAGGCGATTTCGGTGCGCGCTCTTATTTCTTTGCATATCTACAAATCATTTTTAACTATCTAGCAGTTGTTTAAATCTCTCGCAGAAGAGCATGACACCATTCGAAGAAAGTGAGACATTTCACTACCTGTGCTTTTCTTCTCACTAAACTTTTTCTGGTGTCGCAGATATTGGGAACATCGTATTCAGGAAGTGCAAGCGGCTTAAACTGCTCCGAAGGACCGTGTTCACTTGAAACACTTATTATCAACTCACTCATACTGTTTTTCGTCAATGTAAGAATTATGGAAGTATAACATTGTGAATTAAATAGCAAAAGTTAAGGTGTGCGTCTATCAGAGATCATGCACAGAAATGGGAAGGAAATATATGCGCTGGAAACTGTACAGTGTTAGAGAGGACTGGCGACTTGTTATTTCAAGCCTTGCGGAAATGTAGAAAGGAGAAATGTGCCAAGGGAGAAACTATGAAGGAGAGGAATGATTACTTCCGGAAACGTTACAAGTAAACTTCCCTCCAGTCCAGTCCGACGTCAGAGGATTGTTATAGTTCTGAAGAGGTGGATACATTGCGTCGAATCCGGTGGAAAGTGCACTGGCTGGTAAGGTTGTGCTGTTGGAACTGTTCGAGATGGCGAAACTAAAAGTTCCAGGGTCTGCGGCGACATACGATGGAAGAATAGCCGCATTGGCAGACGGGAACTACAACGAAGGGGTTAGACAGACCGGTAAGGAGGGAAAGAAAACTTACAAATGGATCTTCAGCAACAGGGTCAATAGTCCTCTCGAAGAAGCCATCCTCAACTTGCCACCATTCGGTAGAAGGGTCAGGAAAACGGGGTTGGGGAGGAACAGAAGTCTCAGATGCTTGTGAAGAGCAACATGCGGATGAAGACAACTCGGACTCGGTAGGCAAAGGAGCTGAGCTTAAGCTTGATGAAGAGGCGAGAGGTATCGATGTGCTGCTTGACGGTAATGAGATACTGTCATTATTGAATGAGACTGATGTCGGCAATCGGACCTCCTTCTTGATACAAGGTGCCTTGTCAAGTGTCTGCGAGAGTAAATCCTGTAACTGCTCGAACTGGTAAGAGTTTGACGACAACTGGCCGTAAACAGCGACCTCTAAACTCGGCTCTCTCACCTGCTTCCCCATCTCTCGTTTCGCCATTGCTTTCTCTTCCTGGCCTCTACTTCTCTCTATACCCACTCTTAATTCACCCTGTGCCTCAAGTGCTTTGCACTCCCTCTGCATCCTGAACTCCTCTACTTCCGCCAAGTCATAGAACTTTTGTCGTGCCTCCCTTCCCAGTATACCCCATAGCTCTCTAGCTTTGGCGGAGACTTCGGTTTGCTGTTTTGTCGTGAGGACTGTGCCTTGCACATTATTTAGATAATGCGTAAAAATCAAGAAGGCGTTCTTCGGCTTCTTCTTGACTGACGAAGATTTGCACGAGCGAGGTTTCAGAGTTGGGTACGGCGCTTCACTATTGATAGGTAGCGGCACCAAGGTGTCGGAGGTGAAAGTCTCCCATAAGCCAGTAGACTCCGACGAAACCGAGGAGTTGATAAGTCTGATGGAAGTGATGGGTAGCTCGGTGAGTGGTTGGATTAAAGGAGTTTGAGCGTTAGAATCTCTGATACAGTTGCGTAACCAGGACTCTGCCCTTGCAGCATTGATCTGGTTCTGCAGAAGGAAGGACGCGTCCTCATTATTCCCTATGATGCGGTTCAGTTAACTTTGTCACTGGGATGTCTAAATTCATTCACATACCATCTGAACGACTCTTCTTTCCAGGTATGTGGCAGATCGCAGGCATACCTCCAAGATGTATAGTAAGCAGAAGTAAAGTATAGATGTTAGAATAGGGCGGGGCAATTGGAGGAGCGGCATAGCGGAAGGCCCCGAGTATTTAAGGAAGAGGCGCACAAGACGAAGGCAGACAACAATACTAGGACAGCCCACTGTGGAAAAGGGAAGTACGCGTCTTAATCACGATGTGCCCAACTGCTACGCGTTATTATCACCCTACGTGTCAAGTGGCTGCAATGTGTCCGGGGGTAATGGACAGAGTTCATTGTAGTCTCGTGGCAATGTGGTTTATGTCTACCACTGATCTGTCGTTTTCCCTATATGAAAAGTGGATCAATACTTGTTGTCCTAGTGTAATGCACAATGCACAATAACTTACTTAGGCCTGGAGGCGAACTAGTGTACTATTGTGGCTCGACTTCAGGCTTTGATGAACCACAGATCGGTCCGAAAGTACTTGAGCGCACATCAGCGGGAGATGCGAAAGCGCATGTCCGTCCGATTTGTTCTTGTTGTAGTTGTCCATTTGAACCTTGGGCAAGCTTTCAGAAGAGTCACACTCGTTGATCACTTAGAAATATACATTGCTGTCAGAAGAAAAAGGGTAATAAAACAAGAAATCTTACTTTCCACACTTTCACGTCCACAACTTCAGTGCCGCTACCTTTCAACAATGAAGCGCAATCAACAACCCCTCGCAGTAAGGGACACCCAACTCGGAAACACCGCCCGTGCAAGTCTTCGCCAGTCAAGAAGAAGCCGCAGAACGCCTTCTTGATTTTCACGCATTATCTAAATGTGCAAGGCACATTCCCTACGACAAAACAGCAAACCGAAGTCTCCGCCAAAGCTGGAGAGCTATGGGGTATACTGGGAAGGGATGCACGACAAAAGTTCTATGACTTGGCAGAGGTAGAGAAGCTCACGATATAGAGGGAGTGCGAAGCACTTGAGCGCAGGGTGAACTACGAGTGGAAACAGAGAGGCATTGGCAAACCAAGATACGAAGAAGCAGGCGAGTCGATGAGGGCGAACCCCCGACCTAAGAGGTACTTTCAAAGCCTTCCTAAAGGCCCTCTTTTATCTAACTTTCGAGATGGTGGCATCCCATATTTTTCGTTTTCTTTCAACTTGAAGCCACCACCGTGATAGCTTGAGCCTTGGCCGACACATTGTTCGCTTTACTGAGCACTCCACCACACAGAGATGAGCTTTGTAAAAGAATCAAAGAATGGATTCGATTGTAGTGAGATACTTTTCGAAGGGATGAGCCTGTGTGTAAATGAAGCAACAAGACGCACTGTTGCCAGAGGAAGGTTAAGGCGGAGTCACTTTCAAGCTATCGCTTCGCGACTTCAAAGCGAATGGTGGCTCTGTTTGCAGTACACCTCCTGCGCTACTCAACAACAAATTATGAAACCTCAGCACCGGCTCGATTGTTACCCTATCGAGTTCCTTTTACATTCCCGACTCGAGGTGCACAATGAAATTGAATGAATTGCATAGGAGAGCCATTGCGTCACTACTTTTCAAAAGCTCCAAATTGAAGGCTCTGCTTTCTCAATCTCGAACTACATCGCTTTCCTGCAGTTAACAATGGGCCATCTGAGAGATATTCTTGGCAAGTTTACGGAAGCGCCAGGGCAACGCGGACAAATTGAAGATGTTTCTCAAGTAAAACATGCACCAGAACTCGCCATCGATGGACCAGTAACACCTCGTGATGTTTACAGATTTCGGAGGCAAAGGGGTGTAAATCTTGGTGAGTGGAATTGAACATCTGTCTGGAGGAATAGGCTGCTAATCACTCAGTTTAGGGTCATGGTTTACCCTCGAACGATGGATAGCTGATGCACCATTCAAAGAGGCTGCGCATCCTGCGCAAAGTGACTTTGACGTGGCAAGAGGTCCGAATGCCAAAGAGACCCTTGAAAACCATTGGAATACGTGGATAACCGATGCAGATTGGGTTTGGCTGGTTGAGCATGGGATCAACACCGTTCGCATTCCTGTGAGCTTCCCCATTCAAAACCTCCTATAAGAATCTAAATCTAGATGGGCTGCAAGATTGGTTTCTATCACGTTTGCGGAGTAGAACCATCAGTCCTACAAAGCAGTGACTTCGCGCCATTCAGACATGTATTTGAAGGAGCTTGGTCAAAAATAATGGGCGCGATTGATGCAGCTTCTTGTCACGGAATCGGGGTTCTCGTTGGTTCGTAATCTCTATCAACATCAACGAAGGAAGGTTGTCAACAGCTCACCCGCAAATTGCAGACCTTCATGCTGCACCAGGCAAGCAAAATGCAGATGCTCACAGTGGACAAACCGGATCTATTCGATTCTTCTCACCAGAGAATATGGCACTCACCAAGCATACACTATGTGTTCTTGCTCGAGAGCTCCGAGACAAAGAGAACGTTGTAGGTTTGCAGCTTCTCAACGAGCCGCAAAACCACCCAGAACTTCCAGGATGGTACACCTCGACTCTGGACGCCGTTCGCGTGCTCGCGCCGGACTTGCCGTTGTACATCCATGACGCGTGGAATTGGAACCAGTACGCTGCCCTCGCCGGGTCTCGAGCCGATACAGACTTCACCGTCCTGGATCATCATCTTTATCGGTGCTTTACGCCCGATGATCACCGGCTCTCCGGCGACGAGCATGCCCGTGCCCTTCGAGACCGCACAACAAATGACATTTCCAATGTTGCGAGCAAATGCCGGGGAAACTTTGTCGTAGCAGAATTCAGTGCTGCGCTGAATCCCGCGAGCTTGCGTTCCAATGACCCTGGCGAACAGGATCGACAACGCCGCGTCTTCGTGAGGGCTCAGCTTGAAGCGTACGAACAAGCTTGCGCGGGATGGTTCTTTTGGACGTACAAGAAGGAAGGCTGGGATGCAGGATGGAGCCTGAGGGACACTGTCGTTGCTGCCATTATGCCCAACTGGCTCGGGATTAAAAGGAAGCCCGAAAAGACAGTTGCAGTTGATCCTGCCAGGCGTGATTCTGCGAAAAACAAGGCCTTAGGTTCGTCTACCTCTAGAAACATCCCCTCAGATCTCAAATAAAACATGTAATGACGTGCAGGGCTCCTGTAGCAGGGTGCTGCACTGTCATTTTACTTGTTTCGCCATTCTTCGAACACAAAATTCAAACTGTTTCTCTTCCAGGTGATCATACGACGTATTGGAAACAGTTCAAGGGACAATACGAACACTGGCGCTTTGCAGACGGATTTCTTCAAGGTTGGGAAGACGCCTTTGCGTTCTTTTCCATTGACCTCGGACATCCGGCTGTATCGGAATTAGGGTTCAAGGGGCAATGGTCTAAGGGTAGAGCTGCTGCATACGCAAAGCAAAAAGGTTCGAGCAATATGTGGGAGTTCGGTAAGTCTGATCTATGACTCGCCATTGTACAGGGATAGACAACTGAAAATCGAACTATAGAGCATGGTCTTCTTCAAGGTGTTGATGGAGCGAAAGTGTACCTGAAAGAGATATACTAAAGCAATAAATCTATGGACAAATGGAGAGTCTCAATTCCCTATCAAGAATGTTCTCGGTGATTCCTTGAAATACCTTCAGTTCCTTCGGATGCTTTGCTGGAAACTATATTTTTCCTACTGCCACTATCCGTTCCATGCGTCTTTGATCTGCAATCAGGTTGTTGAGGTTTCATCTCAACTCGCACAACCGCCGTACCCGTCTCGCAGGGACGATCGACGCGCGCTTCCCGGAAAGCTACGAGGTAATTCGCCGAAGTCTTCTAAAGCCTCTTGGATTGTGATCTATTTGTCTCTTCGCGGGTGCATTTGTTGCTTGCTGCGACACTGAACGTTCTGGTTCTGTACCTTCTGGGACTTACCGTACAAAATGACGAAATCGTACTTGCTGCGGTGGTGCCATTCCATTCTCAAGCTTCAATTCGTCGCAAGCTCGATCTAAATTTACCTTTATCCCCCGAGGTTCCCTCGATGGATAGGATTTTGTGATGCCATCTTTTGTAGGCGCGTCGGTCAGGCGGCAGCCGACGGCCCCGCATATTCACAAAGCATGCAACGCGCGCCATGGGAGAAATATAGGTTACTTATTCCTGGCGTAGGCCTAAAGGCGGCTAGATCGACCATCGAGAGGGTAGCCCAAATTTCACAGACCTGGGTCGTAGCTTCTCAGTCTCGATGATGGAAGACCCGACGATTCTCTATTTTGCCAGTACCTTGGCGAATAATTGTCGCTTGCGGCCCTTCTGTGCAAATCGACGCCCACGGACGCCTAGCCTGAACTCATTATGGAGAGCGGGAGAGCGAACAAGGCTAAAAATATGCTGTATGAACTCGCCTCGGCCAGAATCTCCCACCAAACGGTCTCTCCACGGCTATCCTTAGCTCTTCGCAATCTTGAGCCGGGGTATACTGTCAGATGACCGCGTCTGCGCTCAGCGCGTACTGCTTTCCCTACTTTTTATGATGGAGAAGGCCGAGCCAAACCGATTATGGTCAGTCCCATGAGGATGTGTTGGAAGAACGGTTTTCGCTTCAAAAGAAATGAAGGCTGACTCCCTCATTAGCTCAACAAGCGAATACAATGCACGGGCTATAAGTATGCAGACTCCTTCGGTTCTCGCCCGCCCCTCACCCACAAATAAACATTCACAACTATTACAATGGGTGCTGGGACAGTCGTTGTAGATGCCCACAAGGCAGGCTATGCCCACCTCCTCGACCCCAACCGGAAGTGGTATAACAACTGGCGGTAAGCATTCATCACCCTCGACATCCCTGCCACAGTGACACCTCATCATGTCGGTGCTTATACATATCTTCTTAGACTTATCTGCCTTAACGCCTGGATCGTCTTGTTGTGAGTATTTCTGAACTTGGAATCCTTCTCTTCGCGAAGGTGATAATTGACTGTTTGACATTTAGCCTCATCACTTCGTCAACGAATGGATATGATGGAAGTATGATGAACGGGCTTCAGTCACTCCCTCAGTGGGAAAAGGACTTCAACAACCCAACTGGAGGCATGCTTGGTTTACTCAACGCTATTCAGGTAAGCTTATGAACGCCTATCAAATGCTGATTTTGTTGTCGACTTCCCTATAGAATATTGGGGCGATCGCTGCTTATCCTTTTGCACCTTATCTTTCGGATGGCTTGGGTCGTCGGCCTACCGTCCTCATTGGAGCTGCAATCATGTGTGCAGCAACTGCATTGCAGACCGCGTCCCAATCTGTCAGGATGTTCATTGGAGCCCGGTAATTGCTACCGTTTGCTGAAATACCTCTGAAATATTGACCTTGCCCCAATCAGTTTCGTCATTGGGTTTGGGTTGACCTTCGCCGCAAACTCTGCGCCGATGCTAGTGTCCGAAATCTCTTACCCCCCTTATCGTGCGCCTTTGACATCATTGTATAATTCCCTATGGTACTCTGGGTCAATCATGTGAGTTGTTCTTGCAAATATCTCTATCGTTTTAGAGCTAAATCAGCATGTAGTGCTGCCTGGACCACTTTCGGAAGCTTCAAATTACCATCTTCATGGGCCTGGCGTCTTCCCTCGCTTTTACAAGGCATACCGGCTATATTACAGGTTACTCTTGTATTTTTCGCACCTGAATCACCAAGGTGGCTCATCAGTAAAGGACGTGAGACCCAAGCACTAAGGACCCTCGCCTACTACCACGCTGACGGCAATGAGTTCGTTTTTTCCTGCTGTTTAAACTATTTTAACCTCTGACAGCTCTTCAACTGTATAGGCTCGATCCTCTTGTTGTTTACGAATTCGAAGAGATCAAGGCTGCCATCGATTTCGACCGCACCGTCGCTGCGAATGTCGGCTGGAAGTCCTTCATCACCTCCAAGGGCAACAGGAAGCGCCTTAGGATTATCCTCGCTCTGGCATTCTTCTCACAATGGTCCGGCAATGGTCTCGTTTCATACTATCTCAACAAGATCTTCAACGCCATCGGTATCACCGACCCAACCACGCAGCTTCTCATTAATGGTATCTTGCAAATTTGGAACCTGGCAGTCGCGGTGACTTCGTCGTTCCTTGTTGAACGTGTGGGAAGGCGTCTGCTCTTCCTAACGTCCTGCGTGGGCATGATCATTTTCTGGACTGGGCAGACGGTGTGTTTCAGGTTCTCGCAGCTCGGAAACACAGCGGCATCACATGGCACAATCGCCTTCATCTTCCTATTCTACATGGCTTATGAGTAAGCTTCAAATTTGTCTTTGAAGACTACAGACTGTTAACCTCGTTCAAAATCCATTAGCATTGCGTTCACTCCACTCATTGTCTCATACACCGTCGAGATTCTGCCCTTCGCTATCCGAGCAAAGGGCTTCAATATTTTCAACTTCGTTATATCTCTTGCGCTTATCTTCAATCAATACGTAAACCCCATTGCCCTTGTCCACCTGCAGTGGAAGTACTATGTGCGTGAAACCTATCTATCCGTTTGAATATACACTGACCACGGTTTTATGACGAATAGCTCGTCTATGTCGCTTGGCTCTGTTTTGAATTGGTTTTCTGTTACATCTTCATCATCGAGACAAAGAACCGCACCCTTGAAGAGACTGCTGCGATTTTCGACGGCGAAGAAGTTACTGAGCACATTGCGGGCCAAGGCCACACCGCACTTGGTGGTGGTATCACTGATGTACGCCACGAGGATGAAGAGAAAGGGTCTCAGACGCACAGCAGCGGCATTGATGAGAAGTAGACGAAATTAGCATGATTTGTATCTTACACGTTTTTGTACGACCATTTCCATGATGGACAGATGTTTTCAAGTCTCATATTATATATTGCGTTTGATCAAGATGTCTATGCGTTGATCAAGATGGTATTGCAGATTTAACAAATCGGATCGTGACATTGCGCTACTTTGCCTTTATCTGAGGGGCCATGAGATGCGGAATCGAACATGTCCCCGAATATAGGCAATTGCATGGTAAGAATCGACTTGTGTTCACGAAACAGGCCCACACCTCGCCACCCCTTGCAAGCTGCTACAAGTACGATGCTTTCGTCAGAAAGCAAAGTGCCGGGTGTCGTTCGCCAGGAACAACGCTGAGACGAGGAACCCGTGCCTGGTGTGCTCGTAGCTTCGACAATGTACATATGTGTTAATCACAACGAACCCCCTCGTTCAACCTATGTGCAGTCCTCGAATGGACGGATTCGCTGCTGAGACATGGTGTGGCCAGAGGTGTCAGCGAGAGCAATTGTGAGGTTCGGATGTTTGGTTGTGAGGCTTCATCTACTCCCCCCATGAAGCGCTGGTTACGAGTCTATACAGGTCGTTAGTTATCATTGAATATAAAAGTAGACTTTGTAGTCAATCACGCTTACTAGTACGCACTGGCATTCACTTGCGAGTCTGGCGTCGCTCTCTGTACCATTTATTCTTTTCTGTGTAAAGTGGCCCCCTCGTACCATCTCTCTTTCTTACCATCATTTTTTCCGATTGAACGTCACATCCTTAGCATCGGTGGTTTGTCTTTGAATCAGCGAAATCCCGCGCTGCGATAAACCAACATTGACAACGACACGCACGCGATCATCTCGCACATTGTCGCAAACCACACTGGCACTGCCGAATATCCATCCTCTGAAAAGCGCGTCGTCATCAATCCTCGCGAAGATGAATGGCTCTTCAACAATACCGGCGGGGCGATGGGTGCGCTGTATGTCATCGATAGACTCGTAACCAGCGCTTCGTGGGAGGAGTAGATGAAGCGACTGGTAGAACTCAGCTTAATTTATCTCACTACCAACCATCCGATAAATTCACGACTGGCTGTCGAGTCCATGCCATCGAGTCCATGTAAGCATTACCGAGTACTTGAATATTTTCGGGACCCCGCTCTAGAAAAATAAGCACAGTCCCCTGGTGCAGGATGGATCCCTGCAATGATGCCGTTCAGATTAGCAGACCATCTTTCCTCTACCTTAGACTTCCCTACCTTCTACCATATGGCACGGATCAGTGGCAGAGAAATGGTTTCGAACCTTCTTATAGAGAATATATAGGATTGATTACCACGTTTGTCCTCTAATTATTTGGTTTATATCTTTGTGGCCTTCAGTCGTGGAATGCATTAGTGAAATATTCACGAGCGTTTAACAAGCTATTATGACGTCTCAAGCGCGCCGCGACTCGGATAAGTTACATTAGTTGGCGACTGGTGATGTTACGTTCGGATAGCTCGAAATTATTTTCGTTGACAAAGGAAGAACCAGTGAACTTAGCTTGCTTCCTTTACTTCAAACCACATGTTCAGAGTTTATAAGAAAAGATTCATTAGGATTAGAGGGAGATGCGGGCACATCAAGTATACGCGTAACGATAATTGTAAGTGCCAACCGCCTTACGCGAGAAGCATCTTGAGAGGATCTTGGATGTAGTCGCGAACCTTCACTAGAGAACATCAAACAAAACATATGTCAGGGTTCCATGACGCCATAAGATGAAGATAACGAACCAAGGAACGTGGTAGCTTCCCGCCCATCGAGGAGACGATGGTCGTAAGTCAAGGCGACAACCATGACGGGTCTAATGACAATTTCGCCGTTGACCACTACAGGCTTGTCCCTAATGGAATGCATGCCTGAATGGACTTGAGCTTCAATTTTCGCACTATTCGTGACAGAATGACGTACCAAGCACGGCGGCCTGAGGTAAGTTGATAATCGGTGTACCATACAATGATCCGAAGACACCACCATTCGAGCTAGAACAGATATTAGTAGCTAGTCTGTCTTAAACAATCAATCACAGACGTACATTGTAAATGTTCCTCCAGCCATGTCCTCAATCGTCAACTTGCCATCCCGAGCCTTCTTGCTCAGGTTCAGGATCTCCTTTTCAATTTCAATGAAGCCCATAGTTTCCGCATTGCGAACTACCGGAGTAACCAGGCCCTTAGGGGTCGCAACCGCAACACTCAAGTCAACATAGTCACGGTACACGATCTCGTCTCCCTCGATGGAAGCATTCGCCGCGGGGATCTCCTTGAGTGCAAGGCATGAGGCCTTAGTGAACGCGCTCATGAAACCAAGCTTGACATCATGTTGCTTGAGCACTTCGTCCTTGAACCGGGTGCGCATCGCAATCAGCGCGGACATATCAATTTCGTTGAATGTCGTTAAGCTCGCAGCCGCGTTCTGTGACTCCTTCAGCCTCTCAGCGATACGCAGACGCATGCGCGACATCTTCACGCGGGTCTCATTCCGTGAGCCGGGGACCTTCGGAGCAGGTGCCTGCTTGTCCTCCTTAGCAGGCTTCGGGGCCTCGGGTTTCTTCGATGAGGATTCTAATTTGGGAGGAGGAGGGGTAGATGAGGGGGTAGACTTCTTGCTCTCCTCAGGTTTAGGAGGCGCAGGAAGACTCTTCTCAACCTGCTGGTCTTTTGGCTCCTGAGAATCCTTGGTTTCCTTCTCTACCTTGGGCTCTTCCGTGGACCTTTCCGCCGGCTCTGACGAGGCTATGCCATGGCTTAGCGTCTCTTACTTCTTCGAAAGCTGAGCATCAGAAGTTGACTTACCTTCCCCAGCAGCACCAGGTTCGAACTTGAAGAGATCCTGTCCGACGGTAACGGTGTCCTCTTCGTTCGCTAATAAGGCAGTAATTTTACCCGCTGCCGGAGCGTTTACCGTGACGTCGATTTTGTCCGTTTCGATAGTCGCAATTTCTTCATCCGCCTCCACGGCATCACCCACTTTCTTCGACCACTGCTTTAGCGTGCCCTCCGAGATGGACTCAGCCATTTGCGGCACCTTCACGGTTTCCTCTGTCACGGAAGAAAAATGTGGGTCATGCAATCCAAGCACATGAACTAGTGCAATGCAAACCTTGCAGTAACCGCGTCGAGTGGAATTGCGAGCGCATCATATATGAGTTAGTTGCCCGCCTGCGTATCAACATTAAACAGTCAATTAATCCTTAATCCGAACAGTTCACTATCTTGCAGAAAAATTAAGTTGACTTGCCATCCGTTTGCCAGCGCTATCGCTCTAGCACTGGCGGGTGTCCGCGACCGCGCAGCGGCGAGAACACGTTTTGACAACATCCTGGACGATGCCGGGAGGTATTTAGTTGTCAGCGAGAGGAAAGAGGAGAGGGTGATAGACGTTGCACGAGAGGAGCGTTACCGAGTGTCAGTGATGACGATGATCTCGCTTTCGGAAAATGACGGCTTGGCTTTGTTTGGCCCCGGTGGCTTTCGGACACACTCAGGCCGCCATTACCGTGAACAACTTTGACTGCCCTCTCTCTCTCTGACCACTCATATCTTTGATGCATTCTACTATGCAGCATGTCCTCGGCCAGTAGGCACAGAACTGTGTCTTGCTACGTATGTATCTTGGTTTTTCTCTTGATTGGATACTCAGAATCACCAACTTGATAAGATTAGCTCATCCATTTCGTTGGCATCGGAAACATTCTGCCCCGTTGAAGGAAGAGGCTATACTTTCTGGCCTTCATGCATAATATGGAATGAAACAAATGTACCTGACATGACCTACGATATTGACAAGAAGATCTGCATGTTGCTTGCAGCAAAGTTTCTATAGCCTCGGACAAGTATCGGAGGTTCTATACTTGCCTTTCAGAGCATGCGCCTCCTGTCTGTCTTCTCGCAGTATTCGCATCATGAAAGCTATCAACTCGTGTTATGCTTGTTATACCATGGAAGCTCCGGAAGCTTGGTCCATAGCCTTCCTTTGCACCGCGGCTACTGAAGGGAGTTTACTGCAGCCCTGAGGTTGTGTGGCGGCTCCTCGTGTCTCTCGACATGCTGCATCGCGTCTCCACGAAAGCCGCTTAGTGCCCGACATCGCATCAGAGGACACTCTCTGGCGGGCGCGAATCTTGGTATACAATGAAGGGGTTGCTCGAATCTATAAGAAGATCCTACTCAAACACTCACGCTCCCTCTTCTCCCCTCAGCATCTGTCTCGCTAAGAACGCCCCCATTCACACCATGATGATGACAGTATTCGACGACGTTGCGATTCTTGCGATTCTTCTGTTATGCTGCGCCGTTTATTTCAAGAAACGCCGCCAAAGACTTCCTCCTGGTCCTTATGGCGGCATCTTCGGGCTTACCCGTGCTCAGGTATCAGAGAATGAGCCTTGGAAGAAATTTGCCGCGTGGTCAAAAGAATACGGTACAGAACTACTCGCAACCGAGCACCTTTAAATCTTGACGAAAGCTAAATTTCGCGTGGCTGGTTTCAGGTCCTGTTATATCGTTCTACTTCGGACGAACGCCAATTATCGGTACGTTGCCTTTACTAGCTTCGTATGAAACGCCGTTGTGTTCTAACGAGATGAACGGCATAAATATGGTTTTAGTGCTCAATACACTTAAGTCCGCGTCGGAGACATTGGAGAAGCGTGGCGACATCTATTCAAGTAGACCAAGATCGATATCCGGGTGAGTAATCGTGTACAATAGTCCTACAAATGAATGAGTAATTGATCGTGATATAGGCAAGAGATTCTTTCCGGAAATTATCGTGGCCTACCCGCTCCATATGGTGACCGGTGGAGGAGATGGAGAAAGGTACACAATGATGTTCAGCCCTGAAGCAATATCCTAATCGTATTCTAGACTTTGCATATAGCTATGGAGGGGAAAGCTGCTTTGCCCTATCGAGAGTTTCAGACTTTGGAATCATCTGTCCTTCTTCGAGACATCCTGAAGAGTCCCGACTCGTTCTCAGACCACTTTGTAAGGTATGTATGGCCCCTTGATTATCTATTGTTGAAGCATATATCAACGAACTTCTGGTGTTCTTATACTTATAGATACCAGATTTCGGTCGTTTTCTCAATGAGTTATGGTAGTCGAATAAAAAACGTGGATGAATGGATAGTTCATGAGAATAGAAGGGCAGGCATAGGTCTATACGTTTCCTTTGCAGTTGATTACTGGTTACTAACTTTCTTCAAAGCATTTCTCAAGTCAGCAATTTTTTTCCGTGAATATCATTCTCTTTACGCTGATGCTTCGCCTTTCATTTAAGAACACAGTGAGTCATTCATATTGAAGTACAAAGGGAAATGTTGAGCGTTACTGACTGTTCTCATCGAAACCAGGATCCCAGGAAGATATATGGTAGACTCCGTAAGCACTTTTTTTACGCTTAGACATGCCTGCACTGATATACTCCTTCAGTGGCCAATTTTGTTATGGCTCCCTGTACGCGATTCGCACGAATTCATTTGTTGACAGCATTCTCTGACATACATTTTAGAGAGCGTTCCAATGGTTCCGTTATGACCTCGAACGATCTCAAGCACTTGACCAAGACTTATACGTGAAACTTCTACAAGGGGTCCGGAAGAGGATGATAGAGGGACGAGCTAAAGAATCCATGTGCAAGCGCATGTTAAGTTCCGTTCCGGAAGAAGGGATGGATATTATCGAACAAGCGTACGCAGCAAGCGCCCCTTTTGCTGCAGGAGTTGAGACAGTAAGTCCGCTTGCCAGTGTCCACAGTGCTGGTTGACATTCTGCATCTCATTTTCCTTTTGTAAAGGTCACTTCCACAATGAACGTATTCATATGTTAGCGTATTTCCTTTAGAACATCAGAAGTTGAGAAGCTGACGCCTCAACATCATGAAAGTGGCTATGCTACACTACCCGAATTGCGCGTTAAAGGCGCAGGCAGAGTTGGCATCTGTGGTAGGACAGGCACGGTTACCGACCTTCGATGACCAGCCTGCGCTTCCATACGTCACTGCTCTGATGAAAGAGGTACTTCGGTAAGTCCTAGAGGAAATATTCTGGCGTAGAACATTACTGACTTTTATCCTCAATTGTTCCCCCTCTTCTTCATTTGATTTACTTATAAAATAGGTGGAGACCTACTGCGCCGATTGGCGTACCTCACGCTACGACGCGCGATGATGTTTATGATGGACTTTACATTCCGAAAGGATCGACCGTGTACGCAAATATCGGGTGAGTTTGACATTAACTGCCTTATTAACTTACACACGTTGCGCTTCGGCTGATCATCTTCGTTCTCCCGGACAAATAGTGCTATGTGCCTCGACGCGGCGTTATTCCCGGACCCCGACCGCTTCATGCCTGAACGCTTTCTTAATCCGAAGCGCCAACACGATGCGGATTTCACACTGCCATTCGGCTTCGGGCGTCGGATTTGCGCAGGTATCGACGTGGCTCAGCAGTCCCTGTTCATCGTCTTCTCTAGGTCAGTTGCCTTACTTATCAGCGAGTGTTCTAAGTCAGGTCATTGACTTTCTATGCCGTCAGGATTCTTTGGGCATTTGAAATCTCACCTATTCTTGACGACACAGGAAAGGCAGCTCTCCCAGCCACAGATGCGTTCCTTGGTGGCTTCATTCGCCGACCCTTACCTTTTCGCGCCCGCTTTGTGCCCCGCTCAGAAGACATTCGGAAAATGATACTGCAAGATGCGGGTGACGCAGATAACGAATTGCTTGCATGGGAGTGAAGATTTTGTACTTTTCTCATTACTTACGTTCTTTCTACTGCTTGAATGATTATTGTATCGTTGATTGACTGTTTTTGTTTTGCTATGTATGATGTAACGTGTGTCATGATAAAGAAGTTTCTTGAATCAAGTAATACAGTAAATTAGAATAATACATTTCCTACGTATCCTCCAGAACTTCCATGCCAGCAGATATGCGTCGCGTGACTCACTGTCAGCTTGAGTGGTGACCTGACGCGCGTGTCACGGTCACGCGGCAAAAATATGGACTTTAAGAACTTGACGAGCGGCCGGCCTTTCCTCCATACCACATTCCACCTTGACAAATTTCTCTACGTTACAGTATACCTAATCTACCTTACATATCATATACCTGCTGGCAGTAAACATGAACTATAGGCTCCTTTCTCTTCTATCTGTGCTTTCGTGTGCTACGAATGTTGCCCGAGCTTGTGAAGGAGAATGCATAGTTGGTATCACGAAGGCAATCATTGGCAATTATTCCGACCCAATATACAATGTCCTTCATCAACTGGTAAGAGGATACACCAATTCATCGTGCTTTCCTTCTCACTCTCATTTTGTAGGCTGGAGAGATTTCAGAGAAGCTCTTGCCACCCTCTGCTAGGCCAAATGACCCTATCACCTTCGTTGAACCACTTTTCACGGCTTTTGCCAACAGCTCGTACGACTCGATGGAGACTGCGATATTCCCCTCTTACTTTCACGGCAAGTGTCAACGCTTTTCTAAGGATGGGCAAGATCCGCCAGGCTGTCCGAATCCCGATTGCCCAGTTGTGTGTGGCACCCCTGGAAGCCTCGTTCACTTTTATTCAACACTTCGCCTAATCGCCTTCAACGATACGAGGAGTTTATTGGAGGACTTTGTCAAAAAGGGCTCACATCCATATAATCAAATCGAGCAGCTGGTGAAGCAAGCTCAGTCGAAGCACGCAAGATCAGTGAAGGCGAAGGGCATGGAACGTGCACATGGCAACGGCGACGAAAGCAAAATGGGCTATGCGCCTGAATTTGGCTATACTCACACTCATTATATCTATGCTCGTGGACTTGGATCTATGACTAGCAGGCACAACCATCTTCGAATTGCTCGGGCGGAGTCCATTTCTGGTCTAGATGCAATCCTTGCTCCGGTGGGCAAACTTCTGGGTGCTGTTTGTGGACACATCGGAGACGGCGCTAGCGACCTGCCGAATTGTAGCTGGGAAACAGAGATGAAGGCCTATATCTTATCGTTTCCTTAATTTCAATATTCGCGACTTGGTGTGATATTTCTGCAAGTTTGTCTTCTTTTCGTAGTCGTCCCCTTTGTGACTCGAGACGTTAGGTCTCACAGATTTCTATTCGTTCCACGTCATTCCTTCGTACACATCCTGGACTTTCTTTACTAGTTGGCCGCGCCAATGCATCTTTTTTTTTATCATCCTTCTGTGGGCGGACAAGAAATCGGGCACCAACGGGCTTGTCTATGATACAGGTAAGTGATTTATCTGTAAACAGGTATGTTGTAAGTTGCCTCGGTCTGTGTTTTTTTTTTTTTTTTTTTTTTCATTTTCCGATAAGCCTTGCAATCGAGGCTAGCCATTATGACGACGGCTGGGCAGAAGCAAGTGGCTGTCAGCCACAACTCGGATTCTTGTACGTGCCACTTACTTGCGTTGTTCGTTCTAGACACCTTACTTTCATCTCGTCGTCTTCGAGTCGATACAATGAAGAAACAACAGGGCATTGCTACAAGGGTCGCCATAATTGGAGCGGTATTTTGTCAACATGTCACCTCTGTGAAGTCTATGTCTCACTTCTATCAATGCAGGGGTCGTCTGGGATGGCAGCTGCCTTTGCTTTGACAAACCATCCGGAGAAATTTAAGGTCACCATATTTGACAAGCAGGATGTTTGTGGGGGCATGGCGACATCTGTTCCGTAAGTAGTGGTTTACATAGTGATCATCATTAATTTTAACGAGGACGTGCTTAGTATCGATGCTGATAAATTCGGTGCGAGTTATATCAATGACGGGGTAAGCTCATCCAATCCGAGCCCATGCAAACATTCTCTCACTCCGTGAATGAAGGTACAAGGAGGTTCTCCACAGTTCTACAACACCTACAAGTTCTTTGAGAAGATGGGCTATAAATCCACGAAGGTGGGAATGCAGATCTCCTTTGGAAAAGGCCAAGAGAAGTTTTGGACGAATGTCTTTCCTTCAGAACTTGTTGCTGAGCATGCCGACAATATCAAGAAGTTCGGCCGTGTCTTACAAGTCATTAAGAAATTGGAGGTCATATTCGCAGTGATGAGCGTGCAGGCGATGTTAAAGCTTTTCAGGTTCCCCCAGGATTTCGGTGACCGTCTTGTGTTCCCTCTTATTGCATTATTCATGGTATGGGCCAGGTTTAATGTCAAGTATATTGTCATAGCTGATGCCTCTTTCTGTAGGGAACGGGGAATCAGACTCCACACGTCTCCTGTGCGATCTTGGAACGCCTGTTCCTAGACCCAAGCATGCGTCTCTTTGAGTTCTCTCCAGACTCGCTTCTAGCAGATATACCTACGATGTTAGCCTTCCCAAATCTGCACGATGTTTATGAAGCTTGGCGCGAGCATATTTCCGAGCGCGGTGCGGATGTGCGCCTCGAGACGGAGGTGACGCAGGTTGTCGAGCGTAAGACTGGGAGTGTCAAGCTGCGAAGCAAACGCTTGAACACTCCAGATGAAGACGAGCGGGAGGAAACGTTTGACGAAGTCATCTTCGCACTTGACGCTGATTCAGCATTGAAGATCCTTGGAAGCCAAGCGACATGGAAGGAAAGGAAAATACTTGGAAACGTGAAGTACTTCTATGATATCAGTGTTACACATTATGACCGTGACTACATGGCCAAGGTAAGTCAAGTTACCTACATCATTCCTGAGGGACATTGTCTGAAAGCCCTTCGACTCTCAGTATTATGAACTTAAGTATCGCGAAAATCTGGTAGCAGACTCACGCAAGTCCGAAGAGTCGACCAAGAAGGCAATGGAATTCGCAAAGACTGACTTCCGGCCTTTGTATTTCATCCACATGTACGCCGAAGACCCGAAGAAAATAGAAATGAGCTTCGACCTGACACACTATCAGCCGCAGTTCAAGGTAAGCTTCATCTAATACCTTCTCTATGATTAATCAACTAATAACTCGAATAAAGGGTGTTTCTGCTGACGGACAAGCAAGTCCTTCTGCAAGCGAATCGCAGCCACCCGATCCCGCTACATATCCTCATGTATACCAGACTATCTTCTTGAACAAGGAAATGTCCGATCAATGGACAAAGGACGAGATCGATAAGGACAAGGTCATACTGGAGAAGTGGTGGAAACAGCAGGGCCACAATTGGACTCATTACCTTGGTACCGTGCCTTGGTTGTGGACGATCAATGGGAAGAACCATACTCATTTTGCTGGCGGTTGGGGGCTGGTGAACAGTAAGCAACTTTCTGCCCTTTACCACTATTTATATCAGTGACCTTTAAAACGAATACTTGTTAAATAATTAGTGCACGAAGGTATGTATTGTCAAATGTCTTACACCTGTGTTCAAGAATTAATCATGCGATCACAGTCGGTCTAATTTCTGGGTTCGCTGCTGCATACCAATTAGGTGCAGACTACCCGTTCAATGACGATGATGAGTGAGTATTCTGTTACTTTACCATGACATTCGACTCAACATCATCTTCTGTGACAGTGCCCGAAGACTTTTTTCGCTTGTACTTGGGGTACTTCACCTTACGAGGATGAGGAAGGACGACCGGAAGGGCTTCCTAGCTTAGTGCTGCACCTTGTCTTCGGATCTAGTTGCCTGCTGTCCATTATATCGTAGTTCCTGGGTTGTAATTGCACAATGCATCAGGTTTATCATATACGTCAGAGCAGATGCCCTACAACTGATTTCGGCGAAGGCATGACCAGCTTGAGGTGATTATTAGTGCTTCAATCGAGTATTAAAGCCGAGTTAGCAGTTGGATGCTATTAAAAATCTAAGCGTACTAGTTTACATGGTGTATCAGATGTGTTGGACATACTGTACAGATGCGTTGGATATAATATTTTTTCATGAAGTTAATTGATTGTTGAAAAGAATGAGAATGTCAAATGTCTAGTGAGTCATCTTGTCCGTAATCCAAGAGATTCGACTTTACTGTGCTTTTACAGAAGCTTCGGCCGCTTTCAACGCTAGTTCGAAGATAGAAAGAAGCTTCTCCCTTTCCTCCATTCCCACACTGACGCGCACCAAACCAGACTCTACGCCATACCCTCGAGCCCAGTCTAGCTCAGCGTAATGCGCCAAGATAGTGAACGGACAAGCAAGCGTGAAGTTTGTTCCGAGTGAAGGGCCCTTATGACACCCAAGATTATCGAAGAAGGCGCGCGATGCTTCGTCAGACGTGAAAGTCACGGAAAACAAACCGCCAAAATTCGATGCTCCCGCCGGCAGCGATGCATTACGACATTTGTCGTAGTTGGCCCGTGAAACAAACTTCGGGTAATAGACCTCCTTCACGATACGAATGGATGGGTGGGACGAGTCTGACGTCGAGGAGATGGAATGGGATTTGAGGAAATCACAAACTGCTTCAGTGTTCTCGTTTATGATCTGGATGCGGCGCTTGAAATCGCGCGAGTTGCGCTCCATGTAGATCGCATCCTCGTCAAAGTATACGTCTTCGTAAGTATCTTGCATAGCGGACTTTAGCTTCTGGTAATGTCGCCCATTCGGATTCAATACGAGACTGGCGAGGGGAAAAGTGAACTTTTCAGCTTTCGTTCAACCATAACACGTCACTCAACTTACCTGCCACCCATGACATTCGAATCGCCGCTGAACACCTTCGTGAGGCTACTCACGACGATATCTGCGTATGGCATGACAGACACATTAACGAAATTACCAATGGTTTCGTCGATGATAATCAGGAAGTCGTATTTATCTGCCAAAGACCGAAGTCTCTTCAGATCTGCGGAACGTAGAAGCGGGTTCGATGGAAACTCCGTGAACAGTGCTAGGATGGGTGGGGAGGAATACTCGGTATGGTCAGGAGAACGTTCCTTCAGCAACGCCTCCAGTTCGTCAATTTCGGAGTCAAAGCCACGCCCGAAAAAATGACAACCTGGACCCCATTTCTCAAGGATCTTGAGCGTGTCAGTATAAGGGAAGCCGAAGCAGACGCTCTTTTGGATTGGACGGCAATTCAGGGATAACTGGTGAGCAGTCCATATCGCAGACATCCCCGATGGGAGAAGATATACGTCGTCTTCTGAAACGCTCTCGACGCCGCGGGAGCTTGGCCCTACTTCGATATCGTCACTTCCTGCGGATGGGTGCTGATCTGTGCTTCCGTGCTCATGTAGAAGAACACCTGCAATGCGACGCCGGAGAGCGCGCTTTGCAGCCTTTGCAGAATCGAGAGGTAGGTTTCGTCCGTATCGTTCTTCTAGATACAGGCTATGCTCGTCCGCAAGTAGTTCATCCCGGTAGGGCTTATGCTTCGAAAGAGATGGAATATTGACCGGCGGTGAGGTAGGCTTCACTGAATAATGTCTGTTCGTTGGTTTCGAAGGTGGTGCCTTCCCTAGAACAGGAGAATGGGTTTGAATTGGGGAAGAACCCTCTTCTTTGATCATAGAGAGACAGCGCTCCGCCTGTCGACTTGATATTCCGAGGCCTGTGTGCTGCCAGAACTGCTTGGCCAGAGGGAAGGCTTCAGCTGGGAAGAAGACAATGTGCAGTTCCTGGCATGCAGACGGAGAAGGTACAGAAACCTCCTCAGGGCAAATCATGAAGTTGACAATGCGGATGGGAATTGGTCTGATCTTGTCAGGTGAACGGTCAACCATGAAAGCGCGGCAGTACTCCGCGATCTTCTTGGAGGGGCAAAGAATGCAACGCTCGCCGACGAATCCAAATTTCCTTTCACAGATGCCTGCAAGCTGTAAGTCCAGACATTCAGATGCAAAGCTCTTTAAGAGATATAGATAAGTACCTTCTGTATATTCAGTTGAATGAAGAAGCGAGGATACCCGCCCACCATGGCATCTACAATTCTCTTTTCTCCTTCCTCGTACGCAACGTTATCACGCCATGTTGGTAGGGACACTGAGATTGCATGAGGCGTATGCGGAGGAACTGCATGTCCTACCGGCGCCAACGCGATGGCAGTAGCCATTATCACTCAGTCCCTCGACACTGTCGTAGACCGTCGGGTGAGATGGTGTAGGGTATGCCAGTGCCAGTCAGTGCATGCCAGTGAGAGGGAGAGCAGAAATGTGCTTGTATTGGATTTCCAAATGTCGGCCGAAGTCCCGAGTCACTAAAGTCTAATTCTGACACATTTACTCACGATTAAATCTGCAGATTTGAACAACTTGAAGTTTCTTTGGCGATATGTCACGGTTGTAACTCGCTCATTCTAATGACTGTCAGTATAACTGATGTTCACTCTTTGCCAATATTTCCGACATCAAAAGTCTTGAGGTCGTTGGCCCCGTCTCTACAAGCCACCGTCCTTGACCATATCGCGTCTGCTTTATTACAAGCCTTGTCTTTATCCGATCAACAGCTCTCGAAGTTGTCATGTGCCGATTTCATAGCATCTTACGCTGCGGATGGCTCAATCGACGTCCTTAATGCCCTGGTGTTTCCAGAAGAGAGGTTACCTGGGGAAACAAAACAGGAGAAGGAGATACGCAAGCGTGTTCTTGCTCTCGCCCACCGTTTGGCAGGCTTGCCTAAAGCAGGCGGATTGGATCTCCAGACTCTTCTGGACATCTGTATAGTGTATGGGTCAAGGAACTTGCTAAGGACACGAATGATTATGGAGACAGCCGTCAAGTCGTACCCAACCTTGTTGCGCGATCTCGAATGGACAATTGTGCCAACGTTAACGCGAACGGTGCTGTCTTCGGACTCAGGCCTTCATGTATTGCGTAAAACCCTTTTCTGTATACAAAGCCTCGCTCAGTGCTTGCCACCTGAAGCCGTCACCGTACTCTCAAAGAACAACGACTTTGTCTTAGCATTGGCGAATTGCTATGACACGCGTTTATCTGCTATAGCCGCGGGTTATGGGGGAATCAGTCTGGATCGGCCGGATGAAACTGGCACGAGCATTCTATGGGTGCAGTGCAAAGTTGCCATCATCGACACCTTTCACATTCTACTCCAGAATATCTTGACAGATGTGAAGGAGAATCCTCAAGCCAACACAGAAAGAGCCTTCGACCTGGTATTTTCACTCCTTCGTCTCCCTTCCTCGTCTACCCAGCACGATCCATCTCAAGAAGTCCCTTTTCTTAATCGACCACTCATTGCGGACTACCAGGAAGTCTACAGCCTATCTTCAACTCTTCATTCTGTCCTATCAAATAACGATGACCCCCGCCTAGACGTTCTTTCGTCCACACTAAAGTCTTTCGAGGCTAGCGCTGATAAGAGCGGCGCATTGAAGATTATCTTACGATCCAGCGGTGTGGCTCCAAACATCGATCCACACGGATATCGCAATGTGAAGGTGTCAGAAACGAAGTCCGTTCCCCAACCAACCTCATCCGTAATCAACGACATGGATCTGGAAATTGCAACAACGAGCGTCATGGATATTCTGCCGGACTATGAATCCGACTATATACGCTCGCTTCTCAAACTTCCACAGTATGAGGGCAACGCGGAGAGCGTCATCGCTGCTTTGTTGGAGGGCACCGCACCGCCGCCAGAATCTGCGACACTATCTTACCTCGGCGGAAACAAGCCACTTGAGACTGTTTTGCCTCCTGCTCGAGTAGAAGAGCCGCGAATAGAGCGAAGGAATGTTTTCAATGAGCAATTTATGGATGCTTCGAAGGTTAATGTCGGGAAGAGGTACGTGTCTCGTAAAGTATCTGTCAACGGACTGTGTATTAACTCAAGACTTTCAAGGCGAGATGACACCAATTTGGGAGACAAAAATTTCATAGATCAAGTGAAGGCAGATATTCTTCGTCGCGCGGCAGAGCTCTCCGATTCAGAGGAAGAAGAGGTCGAAATAGATGAATACGGAAAGAAAGTCCGAATCGCTGCATTCGAGGAGGAAGACGATGAGCTTGATAACAATGTAAAAGTCGCTGGGGACGGAGAAGCTGCTTCAGACGACGAAGATGCGGATCCCGTCGAAGAAGTCCGTTTCCTCCTTTATTGCCGTCTTTCTTCTGTCTCTGATTAAACTCATGTTTACACAGGTTTCTGTTGACACTATCCTCGAGCTTGCATATATCAACGATCCGAAAGTCTTTGATCGAGATGCTAATACCCGAAGATCAAAGGCGCGGGCAGATCTCAGGGCTCGGACAAACTGGTCAGACGAACAGCTTGAAGGTTGGCGAATCATGTTGGACAGAAATGTAGGGCTGCTTCCAACCGAAGTCCCACCGCTTGTTCTAATACGAGAATCCCTTTTATAGCCGAAGAAAGACAAGATATTGTTGAAACATGAGTTTTCGGGCAATATCAACGTGAATAATGCTGGACCATCTTCAGCAGGACACGATGGAGCTCGGGCCTCAAACGAGCAACGCGGAGGACGTGGACGCGGGCGTGGCTCCGGTGGACGAGGGCGCGGACGGGGAGGTCGAGGTGGTGGCCAGGGGGGTGGTGACGACGCACGGGAGCGAGCTTGGAAAGACAAGCACAAGGCTAGACAGGCAAATCACAATCGTAAACGGGGGCATGATCGGAAAATGGCAAGAGGAGGGGCGATGCTGGGCCCGTCCACTTGAATAGTTGTAACGAACAGTGGCATGCAAAACAAATCGTAGGGAAGCAGCTTGTACATCTATGCGTCCTCGCGTTTGTATCATATGAGCCATAGATTGACATACGTATGCACGGAAAGAGAACACAGCTCGAAAAGTCCACACTTGAATAAGATACGGAGAGAATTATTGAATATCTACTAATGAGAAATCCTAACTAGCCTTCAGTATGATGCGAACGTCATTCATTATATGACTTTATCCTCACGAAAAAGGTGACAAGGGAAAGGAAAGGCAGTCCGGCTAACACGCTGACGAAGATTGGGACAGTACTTCCCTGAGAACGAGGAAAATTGCGTTCCTGCTCAGTTCGGTAGACTCGCAAGCCGGTCGTGAATTTATCGGTGGTTGGGAAGCGGCTGGTTTACGAGTCTATCAGTTCGGAGACGTTATGTCCGAGAAGATAGGAAAAGGGCACCACAGTATTTCTTCCTCAGCACATCCTCTTGCTACAAATGAAGCAATGTCTTCCTTCTCTATACAATGAATTTGGACACACAGAATCCAGCCAATTCGTATATGTATTAATCATCTCGAAAGTTTGGAAATGCGGTAGATGCGAGCTCCATGAAATCTGACAGGAGTGGTTTTTACAGCATAACTAAGCCAAGCCTCTCAGCCTGGCAATATGCTTCATTGCATTGAGCACTGAGGGTTTGGAGCCACCCTCTTCATTCGCTGCCTGTGCGGCACGTTTCCGTAACTCCTCTTCTCCCAAGCCTACACATTCACGCCAAATCTCTAGTTCTTCCCATTCCACATTGAGCGCCTTTACTATTTGGCTGAGGTATCCCAAATCTTCCGCTAACTGCGCAGCCCCAGTTGTTGTCAAAGGAGGAAACGCAGGGAGAATATCGTTGGTAAGATGAGAAAGCAGCGTCAGAGCAAGTGATGCTAGCCAAGCGGACGAAACTGCCTCTGGTGTAAGGAGTAAAGTCGGTGCTGGCGCCTGCTCTGTAGGGACGATTTTGACAGACAACGAAGGGGAGGGAAGATGCCGTGGGCGAGGGCGAGAAGGATCGAGGATGTCATGCCCGCTTCCTTCATCCACAGAAGCCGCCGAGGTACTTTCGGCTAACATAGCATTCAGAATTTCTTCGTTCACGAAAGGCAGTGTTTCTATAGAAAACGCTAGCGCATCGTCATCGGCATAGACCTCGAACAGGCGAGGGAGGCTCAAAAGTCCCTCCGCGACACGTTGGATGGTCGCAGAAGGAGAGAGAGAGAATGACGGCATTACAACTTCACTCACTGCACCTCCCCCTCGACTCTCACGAGTAGGTTCAAGTGAAGACCATGAAGGTAGAGTGCGGTAAGCGGAGAGATGCTTCAGAAGGGGCGCCAGGATCGTTGTTTGCAATCGAATCTGGCAAGAATTGGCAAACTTTGAAATGGCTGCCTTGGCACCAACCAGAATCGTCTCTCGACTCGTGTGAGGCTTTTGATTCGCAAGTCCTGCAGTGATAGGAGTGAATGGTGTCTGGGCATGCAGCTGTGATTGCCTCTCGGGATCTACATCGTCTAATAATGATTGTAGTTCGATGCTGTTCAATGACGAGCCCTGAAGGAGGCTTAATTCTCCCCTAGTAGTCCCTGAAATGTAAATGCCAAATGGATCATTCCGAGACATTCTGTGCGAGTTTGAGATCTGAGCCAGGTTTGTACGAAGTTTGCTCTCGAATACGGCCAAGCGCTCCAGGATCACACGAGCGGCCTCCAAAAGGTGAAGAACAAGCTGAAAGGTCGCCAGATCTGCTGGGGAATAATCGAGTTCTGAAAACTCCTCGCCCGAGGTAATTATATCGCCATCTGACAAGGACGTAGAATTGGAGCTCAGGATGTCTCGCGAAGCCGATTCAAGAAAAGAGTCGAAGAGGCTGTCCAAAGCCTCTAAGAGGCCAATAGCCCCGTATCCATGCGTAAAAGACATGCAGCGTGCAAGGCTCTCGTCAGCGAAGGAGAAGATATCGACCGCCCGTTCACGAAGAAGCCGAGCCCCAGTGGATGATGTGGGGCTTGTGATAAGTGAGCTGAGTTGGGCACGTAGAAGGCGTTTTTCCAGTGTCGAATAATCTGACTGGTACGCAAGAAATGGCTCGAAAAGGGCTTCATCCCAACCATGGTCTAGCGATGGTGCTCCGGTTTGGTTGGAAATCAAGCTTGTACCAGTGCCGGAGATAGACATCCTACTAAGCCGGCGCGAAAAGGACTGTCGTTGCGAACGACGCCTGGAGTGTGTGCGCTGGAGTGAGGGACCTTCTTTCTCATCCAGAGAGGTAGGAAGCACGGATGGTGATAGCGCGGAAAACCCCACTTTCTCCATGATTTTGTCGGTGGTTACTGCGAACTCCTCTGTCGCTCTGAAGACAGAGATGAGCTCGGGTAGAGCGAGGTCTCCATAGCGGCTGACAAGGGCGCCCAGACGCTGAGACGGGGAAGGATGCAGTGCTGAGAGTGTGTTGGTTATGAATGCGGAAAGCGTCGGCTGAGGATCGGGGAATATTAATATCACTGAAGGTCGTTCAGTCTGCAGCACGGAAAGTAATTCGTTGTAGAACTCTGTGACGAAAGTTGAAAACTTGCGATCTGTTGGCTGCACGGGCTTTCCTTCTGCGTTGATTACACAGTCACGAAGTGGGGTATCCTGCCATAAGGATATGAGGCCTTTCCGCTTGCTGCCATTCCAGTAGCTGCGAAATTCAGCCTCGCGTTCAATGTGGGAGAAGATGTCGAAATATTTCTTGCATGCATCGACATCATTGCTGTTGATACCAGAAACAAGCGCAGAGCTAAGGGCCGCCTCCAGCTGATTCTGGAGATTAGTGAGGAGAGTCTTCCGGCTTTCAAATTCGGGAGTGTTTTGAAAGACGCCCAAAGATTTGGATGCCTCTGACAGCCTGGTCGCTGCTTTCGCGTACGCCTGCTCTCCCAAGTATGACACAACCTCGGACTCCAGGCTAGACCATGCCTCTGCCTCCCTCAGAACCGCCAGCGACGCTTCCATATTCCTCTTCACCGTATCCAAAAACTGCAACCTCTCCAAAACAGGAACTGTCTCCGATGAATTGAGTGTCGCTTGTGAATGGTGTTCGACAGCATGGAGCGAGCCTTGCAAAGACATTGCACTCTCATGCATGAGTTGCAGATCATATGTGAGCCTCGGGATGGTCCTAGAGACTTCGTCGATGGTCTTCTCCAGTTGCGCAGAGGTGTCCTCACAAGCAACCTCTACAACAGCGGACAATTGAGATACACGTCTTTCCAACTCGGAGAGATCATGAATGTGCTGGCTAGCCTCTTCCCCGTCGTCATTGTCGTCTATTATGTCGTTTAACCAAGCTGAGATGTCTGAATAGTCTTCTAAGGTGCGTAGAACATCTGTCGATGAGGTAGATTTAAAGTCACTCAGCGCCCTTCGTTCCTCATTATGTTGCGTCTGCATCCTGGCAAGAATGAATCAAACTTCATATACACTTTGTTCTTTACTCACCTAGCTTACAGCAAGTTCAGAAAAGGATGGCAGTGCGCCACTTTTACGTTTTTTTTCTTGGGACCCTGATCTGCCTTACATCAGGGAAACTACTTTTTGCTGAAAGTGACTTAAGCGTTACTTAAACGTCCTGAGTGACTTGAAGTCTGAATAAGGCAAGCTTGCCTTATTCATGCATGTCCTCCCATTATTCAGGATAAGCCGGCTGAAATAAGGACGAGTTGGCTGAAATAAGGATGAGTTGGCTGAAATAAGGACGAGTTGGCTGAATCAGTGCTCTAAGTGTTTCAGGCAGTCAGACACGCAGTTGTTCAGTTAGCAAATAAGTAAAATAAGGAAGTCATAAGGACACAATAAGTACAATAAAAAGTAATGTAATAAATGTATCTAAAGCCTAATAAAAACGCTATGAGCCCGCACTGAATTGTCTGCAGCACAGATCAACCCCTTCAACTCCTTCGGGCCATCACTTGCAACCGGCCTTATCACACTAGCTCACCGGCGTCGCGGCTCCTCCATCTCCTCCTTGCAGCTGGGTCCCGTCGTAAGCCCGCACTCCCAAGCTCCTCCGCAGACACACACGCTCGCGCTGGGTGGTATCGGTATCCCCGAGCGCCGTCCGAAGCGCGGTGACGAGGATTACATCAAGCGACCCGAAAATGCGTTCATCCTCTTCCGCAGGGACTGTCGCCAGAAACGCAACGCAGACGCGCTGGCCAGTGGCGCTGAGGACCCCAATGTGCGCCGACAGCGCAAGGCAGACCTGTCGAAAACGATCAGCCAGCAGTGGCGCAGTGTCAGTGCGGAAGAGCGCAAGCACTGGGACAAGTTCGCGAAGCAGCGCAAGAGGGAGCAGGCTAGATTGATGTTGAATTCTTTGTGCATCTCGACGCACTAAGTATATATATTAGCGTATGGAGATTTGTTTCACTTTTTTACGAACCTTTTGTAGGTAACGGTAAACATCTTTTGTAACCTTCCGGAACAACATACGGAACAAGCCTGCAAGTAGCGGTCCTGCAAGATCCAATCGCTTCTTCCCGAAGTGGTCACTATCGTCCAGTTCCCGGCGCTCGAGTGCGGCCAATAGAAGTCGATGGATCATATATCCAAAGAAGTATGCTTTATGTATCTGTGGTATGTCTATCAGCCAGCCTGTTCGAAGGAGAAGAAAGGGAAGGGCAAGGGTGGCGAGGATGAGGGCAACAAGGGTTTAATGGTGGGGGGAAAGGGTGGAAAGAGCAAGAGGGAGGGAAAGGAGAAGGAGAGGCGCGAGGAGAGGAAAAAGGAGCGCAAGGAACGTCGCGAGAAATCCTACTCTCGCGTACGCTTGTCGCATGGACTTAGCCAGCGGAGCCGCAACCAGTCCGCCTGCTCTACCACGTCGACCGCACCTTCTTGCAGCACTGTAGACTCCGACGACTTTGACTCCGGATCTGAAGTATTCGCGGGCCAGTACCGTGCCATCCGGACTGAGATGGACATGGGCGACCTGGTCTTCGAGATGACCGACTCGGAGAGCAGCGCCTCCCTCAGCATGGCGCTCCCACCTGGTCTTTCGATGTCCCAGCAGTTCCAGTTGAACACGCAGAACCCGATGACGCAGTTTGTCGGACAGGGCCATCACAGACACGGACATGGCCACTCTCTGTCTGCGCAGACCCCTGCGCAACAGATTCACCACCTCGGGCCCCCTCTGTCCTTCGTCCTCCCGCAGAACCGTCGCTCAACATCTGCACCTGGTGCACCCACGCCTCCGCCCCAGCCGAATTCTTATCCGTCCATCAAGCTTCCACAGCTCCTATCGACAAACGCCTCGGAGTCGAACTCACAAGCCACCGGTCAGTCATCGCAGGATGCGACTCGGGAGCAGCAGCAGAGCTCCGGGATGCTTGCGCCTCCTACAGATATTACGTCCTCTGCATCCTCGCCCGAGTTGCAGGCATCTTCGGAAGGCGTCAGCCAGGAGCAGCAAACCCTTCAGTCGTACCAGTTCCCGCCGAACAGCATGGGACAACTGAACTTCGCCCACCTTTCTGGACAGGTTCCAACATACTCAAATGCTAACGGCGATGTTCTCGTAAGTGCTCAAACATTTGAGAATAGCGTGCTCCAGACTCACCATCATACACAGTCGAACCATATGTTCTCGATGTATGATCAGCAAAGAGTGACAATGGCAGCTAGACCCGCTCGCCCTCGCGCGCTCACGCAGCTCTCCATCCCTCACACGCCTTCTGTCGGCGGACCACTCAGCGCTCCGGCACAGGACCAGGTCATTCAGCAACTCACCTCGCCGTCGTCCGCAAATTCCTCAGCACCCATCGCACCGCAAAGGCTCTACCTCCCAAGCCAGCAACAACATCTCTCCCCTACTGTCCAGTCACCTCACCATACCGGGTTGTCGCCGTCAAGCGCTATTGCTCATATGCATCAGGGGCCTGTGCGTGCAATTATGAACCTGCCAAAGGCGGGGGGGAGGGGGGAGGGGGAGAGTGAAGACGAAAGATGAAAGCAAAGTCAACATGACAACATGATGTCCTAATTTGGAAGTATTAGTAATAGAATTTTGCTGAAATTTACCAAGTCCCTTCATCGGCACAGTCCTGTTCCTAACGCTTCCCCCCCGGCTCCTTCCCCAAGACCACTGAAGGTTATTGGGAGGTCAACTGCAACAGAGTATCCAGCAATATTACCAAGCACAGAGCCTTGCATAAATTGAGCTTTGACGAAGGCGGAGAAAAAGAACTATGATCAGATCTTCCGTGCATGGGACACTCGGAGCACTGGGTATATCAGCGGGCAGATGGCGCTTGAGGTATTTGGTCAGAGTGGTCTTGAAAAGAATAATCTTGCAAAAGTCTGGTATGTTAGTGTTCTCGCAGGCCTGGTTTTTTATTGAATATTTGTTTTCAGGCCCTTGTTGATTGGGATAACAAGGGTAAACTGAATCTAGCTGAGTTTCATGTTGCTATGGGTCTCATTTATCACAGTAAGTCTCCTTGATAATTATATAAATATACATTTGATATCAACGACTTTTTCAAGAATTGACTGGAATGGAGATTCCGGATGAACTTCCTCAAGAACTAGTGCCTCCTTCAGCTCGTGATCTTAACACATCCGTCAACTTCCTCAAGGACATCCTGAAGCACGACAACTCGCGGCCGAGCTCTGCGGGAAGCGGTGATGCGATTTCGCGTTCAAAGGTCCGATCTTTCAATGACTCTTCGGCTCCGGGTGCAGGTGGAAGAAAAGATGCAACAGTCTACAAGTACACCGAGAATGACGACGGCGATTCATATTACAAGAGTCGCCGAAGGCATGTTGACCGACGTGATGTTCGTGTTGGAAATGAGTCCCCTTCGCAGGATCGTGAGAGCATGAAACGCCAGCTTGAAGGAGCTGCTCAGGCTTTGGAGCATGCTACAGACGAAAGTTCTCAGAGAACAAGGGAAGACGAGGAGCTTGAGCATGAGATGGAAGACCTCACGTACAGAGTGAAGCAAATCCAGGAAGACCTTGAGTACGTCAGCCGTGGACCAAGGAGCACCGCGAAGGATGAGGAGAGGCGGAAACTAGAGCGTGACTTATTGCACCTCATGCACGAGAGGATTCCGGAAGTACAGAAGAAGATGGAAGATCGGGAGCGAGGCGCGAACGGAAGAAGAGGGAGTGGACGACAGACCGGGATAGGCGGAATGAGCGCTTTGGGCGGTACGACGAGGGAAGCTATGATAAGGGAACGTGACTATGGGCGGCATGTTTACAACAGGGATCGCGAGAGAGCGGAGTCGTGGTAGGGACTATGATAGGGATAGGGACTACGACAGAGACAGGGATTATGACAGGGATCGGCCTTATTCGCGCAATCGCGAACGCGACCGTTCTTGGGACAGGGAGAAAGATCGTGAGCGCGAACGTGAACGTGAACGCGAACGCGACCGCCCTCGCAGCCCGCCTGCCGCAGCTCGTTCTCCGCCGCCTCCACCACCACCTGCTGCAACCCTTGCGGCTCCTCCGGCACCTGCTGTACCCAAGCCCGGAGCGTCAAGCGTATACCAGGGAGCAGGCTCAGCGAAAACTGCAAGAACGTATGCGCGCGTTAGGTGACATTGCACCTTCGCCAGAGTCGCCCGCGGTGGATACTTCTGTGGAAACCGAGACTGGCACAATATAAGAAGGAGGCGGAAGAAAAGGCACGTCAGGCCGAAAAGGATGCGGAAGAGCGCGAACGTGTGAGGAGGGAGAGATTAGAAAGCGAGCGTGCGCTGAAGGATGGTAGATCCGTTACACCGGCACCTCCCACCCCGACACCCACCTCTTCAGTTGCACCTCCAGCACCAACACCCACTGCTAGTGCTGTGAGGCCGCCTCCACCTCCTGCGCCGAAGAGTGCGCCAGCACCGCCGCCTCCAAAGACGCGTGGGGCTGTTACACGTCCACCGGTGTCCTCAGCCTCGTCAGTCCCGACTATTCGTGCGCCTGTCCCGCCTCCAGCGCCACCTGTTGTCACACCGGTCCCTCCTCCTCCTCCAGCTCCTCCAGCAGAGCCCGAAGAAGACCCTGAGGAACGCATGCTGAGGGAGCGTGAGGAGCGGCTGCGGAAGAAGCGGCTTCGCCAACTTGAGCGTGAGGAAGAAGAGGCGCCTCGTCAGGATGAAGAATTTGAAAGGCTTCAGAAGGAAAGGTTGGCAGCCGCTAGAAGATCCGCTGCAAGTGCACCAACCAGTGCAGTAACCCCTACCCCTACCCCTCCCGCACCCGCACCTGCATCTGCACCTCCTCCACCCGTGCCTCCAGTAGCACCCTCTTTGCCAACCCTCGTCCCGCTACATCTAGTTTATAAGCATCGGGCCGCAGGTCGTGAACTTCAATGAGCTTGCGAGGGAAAAGAATAAGCGCGACTTTTGAGGCCATTGGGTTAATAAGTATGGGCAGTTCTACGAAATGCACAAGACAAATGTGCTTACTTCACTCAGCTGACAGCAAAAGGCACGAACATCCTTAACAGCGAAGGCGAGAGGAAAATAGCGCGCAATCTACAGTACTGACGTACTGAAGTACTGGTGTACTGATTTGTACTTACTATGACATTTGAATTGTACATGCTTGTACTTAGTCTTTACTTATGCTTGGCTGACCTCCTGATGTACTGACGTACTGAGTGTGTCCTGAAAATCTGCTTATTTCAGTGTGTTAAGGCCATCAGTTGATTTCAGACAGGCATAGCAACACATCAGTAGATTTCAGACAGGCATAGCAACCCTTCAGTCCATTTAAGGCAGCGTCAGGACGCGTCAGTCACCGTAAGCAAAAAGTAGTTTCCCTGATGTATGAGGAAGCCCGGACATACCCGGGCATATAGTCCTATCTATTACTACTGACTTGAATCCAAGTGTCAGACATGGACAGTTGTTAACTTTGGTAGCCAACAACTACGTCTTATTAATATATACAGATATCTACATAGCTTTATGTTTTAAATTTGAGGTCTTGCGGGTGGCTTAGTGTTCAGTGCAGAGATTCATGGTATTGGGGCTACCTCGGGTATGACCGAAGCGCGCACGTGAGCGTCCTCATAAGGCAAATCAGGGTCCGAGGAAAAAAATCGCAAAAGTGGCGCACTGCCATCCTTTTCTGAACTTGCTGTAGCATAGCCTGTTCTACGAAGAAAGCGAACTAACACGAAGCGCCTAACTTCATATGCACTGCAGTGTGTACTCAAACTGAAGCCGACCCTAAGGTACGAGTCCAGAACTTTGCTGTCCTACATAACATACATACATGCACAACACCCATGTATCATGACAGGAAATGTACAGTAATCAGCCATAAAGGAGGGACGCCCGGTCGTTTCATTTGGATGGTCACCGAAACGATTTTCCAGAATTTGTTACCGTCGTCTCGACGAAAGCGTTCATTAAGCAAGTAATAGTATAAGCACAGCTAATCAATAAGATACTTCCGCTTGAAATATGAACGAAGATGGAAAATCTGCCAGACACCTAAAGCTACCAGCGCAACGAATGTGAAAAAGCCGAAATTCTGTACACGAAGATTCGTTGACTCTAAATGTTGCCCAAGGCTTACAATCAGAGACAATGGTTTAATGAGCAATCACTACGACGTACCGTTTGTGCTTGAGAAGCGCTCCTCACGTTTCTTCAGGTACTCAAGTTCATCTGCAATCTCCTTCACTATGCCTTCGAGTTTACGCATTTCAGTTTCCAGCCCGGAGAGAGACTCTTGGTTCGCAATTGCACTGTCACATAAAACAGACAAACTTCAGTAACATCAGGGGTGAACAGGGAGGATTTTGCCGTACTTGTAGTCAATAGCATCAGCACCGATGTCAACCTCAAGGTCAACGACGCGAGTGCGACTTGGCGTTTCCTCATGGGGAACATCTACACACAATAACCTCAGCACGTCTAGCGTTCGAACGAAACTCAGCACATACCACCCTCAAGGTAGTTTTTAAAGCATACTCCCACCTCACCCTCCGCATGTGCTGTCACAGCTAGCCTCGTCTCTCCTTTGATGCCCTTTTTACTCAGATACACGTTCTTCTGCGAACTTGAGTCTATGATCTCGATGTCCACCCGCTGATTCGCTCCAGGTCCAACGTTAGCCGTCACAATGACGAGTTGATTAGTGTGCACGTTGTTCCATATACATTTTGCTGGAGGGTAGCGGTACGCTGGAAGGACAAATTTGATGGCGTGCACGGATTCTGCAAACACAAGCAGAAGCACTAGGAGGAACAGCGGTAATGAAGGAAACGACAACATTTTGGATTGCCTGCTACCGCGTCCATAGTGCCAATTAGGAGTTTTCAAGGCTACCATAGCCACAGTGGCAAGGGTATGGAGAAAGAATCGTGAAAGTCGTGGAAGTTGTGAAAGACTGTAAGTAATGGTCGATGTCGTTGGACGTGGAAGGCGAATGTGACTGTCGTGGACCGTGGGAATAGCAATACTATCAGGCATTCACATTCTGCTTTTTGTCACTCTTACACACATATCACTACTACTTTTACACTCGACCTCTGCAACTATGGAGCTCCTCGCTCTCTCCTCCGTTTGTTTCTTATATCTGAAGTTTTTCACGTCCTAATCACCACTCTAAGAGACAACCATCTTTACTCCTCGGTGCGGGGCTTCTCCAAGCTTGCTGTGTCAAATGCTTTTCTGCGGCCTTTCGCACCAGGGCTTCATTAATCTCGATACCCAGACCAGCTCCTGTATAATAGAAATTCTTCAGCACAAGCTTTATCAAGGCGCGCTTTGCATCGCTACCTTCAAGAGCAAGAATATGTCCGTCGTGTATATCGAAGACCGACGTATTGGAAAGGTATGTGAACAAGTCTGCGCCTTGATTGTAATGGATCTGATTTAGAATGTAAATCCAACCTCCCCTTAGTATATCGAAAACAACATAGCGCCTTTTCAACCATTACCTGCCAGCTCATCTCCTGTATTACATCTGTCCGCTTGTCAGAAACGAGACTCAAGACCGAAGTTGAAAAGCATTATCTCACAATTTGGACTTGATATCCCTACTTGCATACAAGCGGCAAGAGCGATCGGGCCAAGCGGACTGTGTGGAGCGAAGGCAACATCGTACGTTTCAGTCATTGCCGCCAGACGCTTCAGCTCGCTGATGCCACCACAGTGCGAAACGTCAGGTTGGGCGATGTCCATAGCGCGACGCTCAAGGTAAGGCCTATAGTCGTGCCTTGTGTACAACCTCTCCCCGGTTGCTATTGGACAAGATGTCATCCTGGCTAGGTCCGCGATTTCTTCCGGCTGCGTCGGTAGTAAAGGCTCTATGGCAACAAATCATCTAACAGCTCTTGCTGGATTAATTACCTTGAACAAACCTTCAATGAACAGAGGATGTAAAGGCTCTAGTAGTTTTGCCAGCTGCTTGGCCATTGGCTTATGCAATCGGCCGTGGAAATCAATTCCGACATCCAATCCAATTGCTTTGACCTGTGCAACTCGTTCGACAGTCTCCATTAGGACTGATGGTGATTCTAACCACCCTAGGGGCTCTGGTACATGGTCATGGGTCAAATTTCGAAGAGCAGCTGGACAAAGTACAAACCTGTTGCGTTCATTTTTACGGCAGTGAATCCTTGCTCCTTACGAAGCTTTGCACCTTCAATGATATCGCTAGGTTTATCTCCTCCGATCCAACCGTACACCCGGACGCGATCACGAACTCTCCCACCAAGTAGCTGCCATACGGGTACTCCGAGTTTCTTTCCCTTGATATCCCAGAGTGCAATGTCGAGGCCTGACAGAGCGGACTGACGTATTGTACTGGGATGTTACAAGGCAATGGTTATCTGTGTCTTATTCTCGTACGTACCATGAGAACAGGCCCTCCGCGGTAAAAACCGGATCGGTACCCGTTTTGCCATATATCTTCAATGTCGTCTGCGTTCCACCCAATGTACTTATCCCTAAACTCCTGGAATACACCTTCAACGGCTTCGGTATGGCCTTCCAAAGAAGCTTCACCCCAACCGACAAGACCATCTTCTGTCTCAACTCTGACGAAGAGCCAGCGGGGAGGGACTCTGAAAGTCTGCACAACAGTTAGGTAAGGAACTGTCAAGAAATCCAATAATGTATCAGTGATCTGATCAACTGCGTACCTCTATCGCTTTGATGGCGCTGATTAAATTGGATGACTTTGACATTATGAAGGAAAGGCATGGTTGGGTTACATGCTCGCTGCATCTTACTTATACTTTGAACAAGGTAGTCAGGCGACCGCCCACGGACCGAGCTGAGAAGATGCCGGTCCTTCTAACAGTGGTCATACCGATACAGCCTGAGTTTCTCAGGTAGTTAAGTGCAGAACGAGGATACAGATCTATTTTTTCTGGCGCTCCGATTCTGCAGTGAGGTGCTATGAAATCGCTATAATACATGCAATGTTCCCCACGTAAATCCTGCAATATCTGAAAACTCGGAACATAGATTATCTGCCAGTCATCGGGGCTCGGCAAAGTCCCTGCGCTTAACTTGTTCAAGCCTCGCACCAAATTTGGTAAAGGTTGTATACCACCCCTGTGCTTGTCTTCTTACCTCCATCATTCACCTCACGAAATGCTCAACCTGATTTTCATACTCAAGGATACCTGACTAATGCATGGATGTTGTATTTCATGTTATGAATATATCGTGGCCCATTCCCACCCATCTCCCATCTACTTGGCCTCAATTGGCTTAAGTACAGTATTAATATGGGCCAAAAATTGTGCCCTGCTTACCCCTCACACAATGCCCTTCAATTGCACTAAACCGCGCTAAACCCCTTTTGTAGGCCCTGCAGTCAGATCTTCACTATTCAACTTGCCTCACTAACACTGACATAAAGAGACTAACTCACTTCTCTTCACACCCCCGCGAAGTCTTCGAACAGTATGGTAGCCGATCTTACCGACGACCAATATCTTCAGCTTGTCTTGTATATCAGAAAAGAACTACTCTCTCAGAAGCTTGTGCGGATCGCGGCTTTAGTAATTGTGGTATATGATTCTCGTAGGCTCACTCCTTTAGTTCTCTGACATTCGCACAGAATCTGATGACGTGCTTCCAGTGATTACCTTGGATAGAGAGGTGTGTATTTTGGTGCCAATATCTTCGCACAGCTGACATCGAAGAAGATAGAGTATTTTTGGGTTTGTCTAGCCATTCACATAGATTTAATACTGGACGACTCAATGGTATTGCTTTCGAAGCTCGCACGATGGACAAAAATAAAAGTCCTATATATATTGGTGGGTACAAAATTGTAACATTTTATTACATACCATAACACTCACTCTATCGTAGAATCGTTATTTCGGACTGCTCTGCATGGTCATCGACACTTGGGGTAAATTTAAACTCTCCTGCGTCCTGGAAAACGCTCACGCTAGCGAGTTCAGGATCTATAACTTCTTATAAGACTGCTACTTTGTAAGTCAGAGTTTTTTCTTTGATATGTCATCTGATCTAACATCACATTTATAGTTGTAAGTGACATCTCAAGCAACACGTCCATCCTTCTCATTCATCCCATGCCGTCAGGCAAAAATCAATTCTATTTTCAACAGTGGACAGGCATGTGGTTTAAACAGTTCATTTCGACCTTCTGTTTGTACTCATTGTGAAATAGGGCTTGTGTCGGTTCTACTCATTGACAGTGTGTCATTCGCGTCTGATTGTGTATCGCTGACAACTGATTTGGGCCAAAGTTATCCTTCTTATCCGCGTCCACACCCTCTATGAACGAAGTAAGGAGCTAAATAAATTCGACTACGAAAAAACTCTTATGCTGTATTCAAGGTCGAAAATCTGCCACAATACTCGTATCACTGTTCGTTTCTCAAGCAGCTTTTATGATTGGAATACTTATTCTATTTGATTTGCAGTCCATCAGTAAGCATGATTGTGTCTACAGTTGCCAGCATTGCTAATTTTTGCCCGTCAATTTGCAGTCGTTGTCATAGAAGACGTGAATGCATGTGCAAGTGCGGTGCGACCACCGGCATGGGTCGCCACGTTCTGGTTAGTCACAACAAGACTGTTCAGTCGACAATCTTATCGATCAATTATTTAGGATTCCTCCGGTCATCACGGATTTATGTTTGCTAATCATGGCAACGACGAAAGCTTGGACACTCCGTAGGGAGTGTTCTGGCCTAAAGCAAATTAAATCGCGACTCATAGGCACTCTAGTGCGGGACCAAGCCCTATACTTTCTAGGGTTAGCCTCTCTTCTTTTGTATCTTAGCCCTGGCCATATCCTGATTTTTCTTCTCCCGCGAAATGAAGGATCTTACTCTGCAGCCTGCTGAACATGGCTTTCTTTGTGTGTAGTCCATATCTCCTGACCGTAGCTCTAAGCTTTGCGCTTGGGTTTCCATGCATCATGGGATCACGCATACTCCTTAACCTCCGAGAAATAGCACGGAAAGAAGAAATAGGCAGTCTTTCCTCGAGCCATGTATTCTCCTCAATACGTTTTCAGGAGGACATGTCTTCGGTCCGCTCTCCGTCAAATTACGTTGGGTGGATTGAGATGGAACTTCAACCGAGGCATGTCTGAAAGATACATGTATGTAGAATTGATTGTCTTTTGATGCCCAACTGTATACCTTTATCTACTGTATCCATATGAAAATGCGTCAAATTTGCGTGTATATGTATGTATATCAGTTGAACCTGCTGATTGCACTTCACTTTCACTAACACGCGGAGCTGATGGCCATGCCGTGACTTTGGTACATCCGGATTGATTATAGCCCGAAAAGATATGTCCGGTTTGACTCCGGCTTTGTAGATATCTATATATCTCCGCTTCTTTGTGCATCTTCTGATAGACTCCATAACCGAGATATAGGAACAAGCCCTAGTTACATAAAGACGCCTTTCGTTATGTAGTCTATGAGAAGTTCAATCGATAGATTAAATTCGGACTAGACTCCAGACAGATGATCATAGTATCATCGGAAGTTTTGTATACTCCGTATTTTCGCGCACACAAGCTCTTGTCGATTGAACTACACTACTTACATAGCAATGCCGACTCGGAGAAGGATTTGATAGTAAGGACTTTAAGAGTCCATTTCCTTCCATGAAGATCTGAGAAATTCTTCTCAGGGTGAGAGCGCCAACAACTCTGCAGATTAACCACGTTCCACCGCTCGTGTTTTTTCTCGTCCTAAGACGGAAGTACCCTTGCATACGCAAGCAAGCAAGTACTTGTCATATCATCGATAACCAATCTGCGATAAATTATCAAAGTACATACTGAAAATGACTGATTGCTCTTCAAGTTAGATGGGTTCATTACAGCTGCAACGGAGTGTTGAAGGGCGACAACTAAAGACGTAAAAGAACTTGTGTGAACGCAATGCTTTGCATGGCGTAGTGTTGTTCATGCACATGTCCAAAGCACATGCGACCCTGTCACAAGACGTTAGATTAGACTGTTTCAATGCAAACTCCTCACGTACGATAACGCGACCCAAAGGCAAACGCCTACTTGATCTTTCGTCATCGAAGGCCACGACGTTGCAGATGGCCTTGATGGGCCCAGAAAGCACAGCCTCTTTTACTTCATTGTCACCCGAACCCGGGACCCATGTGTATAACGGATACGCAAGTTCTTAACCGAATCCAATGTTGCTCCTTATTTCAAGGTACACGCTGTCAACCGGGAAAGATTAAAAGCCGTCAACTTGCACTTGGCTGTAGTATTGCGACTCACCGCATACCCTCATATCTCCAACACATCCACTATTAATCCCGCTCCTCTCAGCATGTCCGACAAGCCACTAATTGTCGTCACCGGTGCGACCGGTGCACAAGGAGGTAGCGTTGTTAAATATTTGCTCGAAGATGGCGGTTTCCGTATTCGTGGTATTACACGAAACATCGAATCTGAGAAGGCCCGAGGTGAGACTTCGATTCCCCTAGATTTAAACAGACTGTTATTCACCGAAAACATCCTGGCATTGTTTCAAAGACCTCGCAAGTAAAGGTGTTGAAGTGGTGAAAGCAGACTTAGACAATCCCGCGAGTCTCGTTGAAGCACTCAAGGATGCACATGGTGTGTTCGCTGTAACCCAATGTAAGCTGAATCTAGCTTGAGTGCATACACAAGGCATAATTGTATGCTTTTATAGTCTGGGAAGGCTTGTCAGAGGAGAAGGAAGTACGGCAAGGGAAGGCCTTGGTAGATGCGGCGAAAGTTGCTGGTGTAAAGCATTACGTATGGTCCACGCTTGACCACACGGATGAGCCGTACGTCCCTCATTGGGATTCGAAAGCCAAGGTGGACGATTATCTGAAGGAAAGCGGTATTCCTCGCACCTCGTTTGTCTTTACACCTCTTTCAAGAAAAGCTATAACCTGACGAGAAACACATGCATTAGACTCTACACCTCTTTCTATTTCGAGAACTTCCTCGGACTCTTCTCCTTCAAGGCCACAGAGGATGGAAAGGCACTTGCAGACTGGCCCCTTTTATTGAGCGACGGTCCTATCGGAGGATATTCCGTTGGTGAAACCGGAGCATACGTTCGTGAAGCATTCAAGCACCCTGAAGAATGGATTGGTGAGCAATTAGGAGACTCAACTGATGGCATGTGTCACTGAAATTAATCTCAGGAAAGGACCTACGGATCGTATCTGAAATATTCACACCACGTCAGCTTGTCGAAGCTCTTAGTAAAGAAACAGGGAGAGAAATCGTCTTGAAGGAAACAGACAGAGCCACTTTCGAAGCCGCTAGGAAATTCCCGAACGCCGAGGAACTTTGGGCTAAGTGAGTGTTGCTTTTGTCTTTAGTGAATAGGACCTGACAACTGGGACGTCATAATCTGCAACGCCAAATCAGCATGGGTAAGCTACATTTCCGATCAAGGTCCATAATCGGGAAATACTGACCGCCCTTACTATGCAGAATGGTTCTATATCCACAAAGGCAACCCAAACCGCGATTCTGATTTGACGAAAAAATTGTACCCTGCTCGGTTAGGCTTGGTGGAGTTTGTGAAAGCAAACAAGGAAGCCTTCTCACTTCCCAAATAGCGCGCTTCTGGCTTCAAGAAGTAATCACTGAAGCGCCTTCTCGCACAACTAGAATGCTCAGAAGAGTTGTAGGAGGAAAAATGGAAGATAAGATTAAAGTAGCCTTGTATTAGCATACCTATCAGCCGTTATTGATGTTTCTGCCCTCGATTTCGACGCCTATCAGTATGTATCATGAAGGCATATGCGATTACCTTCTACTTCAAGGGTCTGTTTCAACTTTTCCGAACTTGAATAAGCACAAACTTGCACTGATGAAATGCGACGCATGAGCGGCTTAACGTAGAATAGCTCGTGGCATGTATCAAGTGATCGTGGAGAACTTGAACAAGCTGAATCCTTACGGCGCGATGCTCGATTTCTAACCGTTAATTAATTTCAGAGGGAAAAGGACATATGACAAAACAAAGCAAAACATACTCTTGCAACATAATAAGTACATGGCGGAGAGACCGGTCTTCGCGGACAGTACCTCCCGTTCCGGGTCGTATTAGACGTATATAAGTCTGTCCGCGTAAACAAACGCACGAGTTCGTAGAACACGAGATTCTCTTAATGTCTGGCGTTATTGTGTTACACGGGAGAAAGTTAACGTAGATTTCTCGGACAAGCCAGAGTATTGAATAGCATTGAATCGATCCGTCATCAAGGGTGTGTGTTGCTGTACAAAGATCACTAGGGCGCTTGAGTAGTATGAGAAGTGAGGACACATTGCTGCCTAACGCCTAGTGCAAGGAAGGCCACAGTAAAGCCAGTAGACCATGTGTATGCATTCCACAATCGATATTTCGAGAGATGACGCTTTTAACAGTCCTGAGCTTTTAACACCTGATGCTGAACGCCGAGGAACAGAAGAAGGTTGAACGAGATGGACAACTTGAAGTTACCGCTCGTTTAGGGCCGGCTACGGACAACCAGTGACATGACATGGTTCTTCGACTCCAACACTTTTCTTTTTTGTCGTCGACGGTCGACAAGGACGACCACCATCTCGACAAACAAGCATATCAGAAGGACTGGCTGAATACCTTCATACCTATAAGCTGCCCTTTGCTTGTCAATCGATAAAATACTTGCTCAACGTTCAATATGGCAGACGCTGGTGAGGAAGGGCAGCCGCTTTTCGTACGAGTGTCTTTCGTCTGATTTGTTTATTTTTGTGTGTGCTCACTTTGTAGGATTCTTTAGAGGTACTTCGACAGACCAGGATCGCCGATTTTCAGACAAGGAGAAGAAATTGCTCAAGACATTGAAGTTTCCTCCCGAATTCAATGAAAAGGTGCATTAATTAATTACACTTCAAAATTTGCCAGTTACTAACCAAACACAACATGGAAGGTTGACATGAGGAAGGTCAATCTGGAGGTCATGCGCCCTTGGATTGCAAACAAGGTAGTAGAACTCGGTCTTGAGGACGAAGTAGTAGTCGAGTACGCAATGGGTTTGCTGGAAGACCCGGCCCAGCCAGTGAGCGCAGATAGTGTTTGACTTATGCTCAGTGGTTGATCTCTTTTGACTCGAATAGACCCCTGATCCGCGTAAAATGCAGATTAATCTCACAGGCTTTCTTACTTCAAAAACACCCGAGTTCATGTCCGCCCTATGGAAACTTCTGTTGGAAGCTCAGGTATCTCCTGCAGGTATGCCGAAGACATTTATCGAAGAAAAGAAGGAAGAAATGCGCCTTGCTCGTGAAAAGGACTCACGTGCGCTCGGTGAGCGCGATCGCAGGGCGCGACTGGACGAAATAAGAGAGAAAGAGAGGGACGAAAGGGGCAATCGAGGAGGTGGCCGTGGAAGAGGTAGGGGTCGAGGGCGAGGTGGATGGGATGATGATCGAGGTGGAAGAATGAGAGATGGTGGCTGGGGTGGACGAGGAGGCGGAGTACGTCTTGCTAGACTACTTACACGTGCATCACTAACAAAATCATTAGCCTCCTCGAGGCCGTCCTAGAAGCCGTTCTCTGCCTCCCTCCGACAGGTCCCCTTCTCCTCGGCGCCGCTCTATGTCACGGACACCTCCGTTCAATGGGTCGGGAGGTCCACCTCGGCGCTCCCCGTCTCCCAGACGGAGGATGTCACGTTCGCCTTCTCGTTCCAGGTCGCCCCGAAGGGACTCACGTTCACGGCCTTACTCCCCACCACGGAGGCGCCGCCAACGATCTGCCTCCTTTTCTCCTCGTAGACGCTCTTCCCCTCCACGGAGAGCGTCACCGCCGCGTCGGAGCGGTAGGGATAGTCGGAGTCCACCCCCTAGAAGACGAAGAATCTCGTCTGATAGTCGCTCTATTTCTCGTGATCGGAGCGATCGTAGGTCCGGCAGGTCACCACCCCGTGCAATGCGCGGTTTTGGAAGCCGAGCCTCAAGTCTGAGTAGAAGCAGGAGTCGCAGCCGAAGTCCTCCTCCGAGACGCCGGGGAAGCCCAGGTCGTCTTAGATCTCTTACGCCTCGTCCCGTTAGGAGGCGTCGCAGGGGCGGCAGAAGAAGGCGACGCCAAGGTGGAGGAAGTCGAGAAAGGAGCAGGAGCAGGAGCCTGAGCAGAGGGTCTAGGGCGCGCAGGCGCAGCGAAAGTAGGGGTACCAGTCCGATGAGCCCACGTGGCGACCGTATGGAACTTGACGAGGTTCCCAAGGAAGAACTGAAGATCAGAGGCCAGGCGGAAGTAGAAAAGGGCAGGGTTAGTAGCCAAAATAACATCTAGTACCAATCATCTCTGCACTTTGCTGACGATTATCCCTGATCAGACTAACGACACCGATAGCAAGGAGATTGACCTGAAAAGAAGGGAAAGCGAACTAAAGGAAAAGGCGTTGAGAAACAAAATTGTTCGAAACAGAGAACAAATCTCTGCAGACGCGCGATGATTCATCGATCGCTATCTCATGACTGTTTTACAATCTTCGTAAAGTTCCGCCGGCTTGTCTTACCTTCATCCTACATTTCTGACGGACTTTCGCCTACCCATGTGTTTAACCTTCCAGTATGAAAAAACCCTATTAGCAGCTATTCTTGGTGGTGAGCCCTTCTTAAACTCGCTTTATATCTATAGTTCTTTGTTGGCAGCCGTGTGTATTCTCGTATGATCATGTGTCGCTGAATATATTATGTTTTCCCTTAGCTCAGGCGTTGTCCGAAGCGGAAACAATATCTCAATGGTGAATGGTCTCCGAGGCATTGCTCTGCCTTATTTCTCTGCATCGAGCCCCGGACCGCAGCTGTAATATTCTTGGTCTCAAGAATCATCTTGTCCCATAGACATTTTTTCGCTTGGCTATGGTAACTTCATTGCATTATATACTTCTGGTGCAATCCTCACCGAGATAAAAATAGACTTCTTGCGGGCCCGGATCCTCTATCGCATAAATCTCGCGACGCTGAGTTAACCTCGGGTTAACAATGCCTCTCCCCACGATCGTTCAATGGCTAGAGTCCTGATTTGCCTCTCCGTCGGAACTACCATCGTCACCGACTTACTACGGATCAACAAGTGACGTCCATGCTAACGTGCTAATGATGTTTTGCATGGACTTCCATGCGAAAGCGAGTGCTTAATTTCCCCGCAAACGCATTGAATGGAACTATTGCGGAGTTTTCAGACGCGGCAATGACCTCGACTTTCTGCTCAATTTAAGGTTGAACATTCTGGATGCCGACGGACAGGGATGTGCAGCCGTTGGCTAACCTGACAGAGTATATAAGCGTTGTTTGTGCTGAGAAACTAGGAGGCAAACTTCGAGCACTTGACCTTTCTTGCACGATGCTGTTCAAAGCTGCAGTCTTTGCGTCCGTCGTCGCGTCGGTGGCGGCCCATGCAACCTTCCAGGAAATGTGGGTCAACGGTGTCGACCAGGGCTCATGGTGTGTCCGTCTTCCTCAAAGCAACAGTCCCGTTACCGATGTTACGAGCGATGTGAGTCAAGAACTAACCACTCAACCATTATGTTGATGATCTTCTCCGCTGTAGGACATCGCTTGCAATGTCAATGCCACACCCGCATCTGGTCTGTGCTCAGTGACTGGTGAGTGATTCCGCCTATCCGAACTTGCGACAACCTCTAAATGATCTTGCATAGCTGGTGACTCGCTCACTGTGGAGATGCACCAGCAACCAGCCGACCGCTCCTGTGCGAACGAGGCCATCGGTGGCGACCACTATGGCCCAATCAACATTTATCTGGCGAAAGTCGATGACGCAACCTCTGCTGTTGGCTCTTCAGCAAGTTGGTTTAAGATTTCTGAGATGGGTCTTCCATCGAATAACCCCGACTACTGGGCCACTGAGGTTCTCAACGACAACTGTGGTCACTTCACCTTCAATCTCCCAACCGACATCGCTCCGGGTCAATACCTTCTTCGCGCTGAGGTCATTGGTTAGTGTCCACATGAGATGCTTCTTAACCATTGGAAAGAAGACTTACTTCTTCCGTTCCACAAAGCCCTCCACGTGGCAAGCAGCGTAGGTGGTGCTCAGTTCTACATGTCCTGCTTCCAGCTCCAGGTCGGCGGTACTGGAACCGCGAGCCCAGCAGCCGTCAAGTTCCCGGGCGCTTACAGCGCGTCGGACCCAGGTATCCTCATCAGTAAGTACCACTAACAAAATTGTTTCACTTGCATTGATGAGGACCTTTATAAAAGACATCTACCAAACCCTCGAGACGTATGCCATCCCGGGACCATCTCCATATGGCACAGCGTCCCCGGCTGTTGCTACCACAGCCTGGCCGGCGACTGCAACCTGGAACACTGCCCTTCAGCCCTCGACGGTCCCGACCACGCAGCCCGCAGGCGGCGTCGTCGGTTCTACTACTGCCTCGACTCCGAAGAGCACCTCATCCTCGGGCCCCACTTCTGTTTCTGGAACGGCTACGTCGACCTCTGCTTCCGCTACGGCCACGGGTGCCGTTCAGCAGGAGTATGGTCAATGTGGTGGAATTGGCTGGACTGGACCGACAGCCTGCGTTTCCGGCACGACTTGCACTGTCCTCAACGACGTGAGTCTGAATATCATTCAATAGAAGAAGAACCGCACTGATAAATATCACACCAGTATTACTCCCAATGCACGTAACTGCAACTGACTGCAGCTTCGGGGAATGGAAAGGAGTAATTTCTCACAGGGTCCAGTAACTCGGTCTTTTTTTCAATTCTGGATGTACTCAATCAGACCACTGTAATCAGTAGTAAATGAAAACTCTAGACTCAGGAGAGTCCACATCTTGAGACTGCTTGTGTTGCAGACTAGACACAATTATTGCTGTATACTTGCCGACGCTTCTAGAGCACACGATCTGCTTTACTCAAACAAGCCAATAGCGAATTAGCTTTTGCTGTATTGGACAACAGATGCATTCATCATAGCTTGCAGAAGCCATCTGCCCATGCCAAGCTGAACTTGAAGTGAAGGCAAGCGACAATTTAAACACCAAGTTTAAAGATGTAGAGGCTGAGTTCACGGCATCTCGGCAGCAAATTGATGATTTTCTGCAAGAATACGATTTTGTCAATTACTTACAATGATTCTCGAACAAAGTATCTGAAACCATAACACCAGTATTCAGCATCTCTCCTTGTACAGCTTCAGCAACATGCCAGAAATCTCTAGGTGGCAGAGAGAAGGTTGAAAATATGAGGACCTCAACGAATATCCGTATTTAGCCTGTTCCACCAGCCAATTGATACGGTCGTCGAATCTGATAGCTCTGGTTCTCACCAGGCAAGCAGCATATAGAATGTACGTGGGAGACAAAGAAGAGTAGTTGATACCGCTGTTCTGGTGGAAGCATTACCAACACTGTCTCCCTTCCAAGATCCACCACGACTCGCCCAGGCAGACGGAATCCTTATTGCTGGTTCGCGGGAGAGAGGGAGGAAACGACATCTCCTTATGTCTTTATCTACAGCCAACTCCTCACAGGTCTCCCCAGCCTCCATAGCCTCCTCTTTTCCTGCTATAACTGCTTCGAATGCCGGCGAATCGCAAAGTCTGGGCCTGGCGTTCTCGTCTACACTCGCCTCGACTGTGTCGCTGCCTACTCAGACCGGCAGCGATGTTCCAGGGCCTCCAGGCATATCGAAGTCGTCCTCGCTGCTCTTTGGCTTTCTAGTCACGTTCTTGGCCCTCTTTGTCACCTTCATGGCTTGTGGGTTTGGAGGAAGACGGGCAATGGACATCCGGAGACGAAGGATAGCTGGCGGATTCGATGTGACGCGGAATCCATCGAGCATGGTGAAACCGCAGTTATGGGATGTGTGGATTGAAGGTGGTGGCGAAGAGAAGTGGCCGAGTATGCTTGTGAGTAGCCGTATTCCACGACCTTTAATATTCCACGTTTTCTCGGCCGAACGTCGTGTGCTTCACCGGTATATCCGTGATCTCCTTCTCATTTAATTTCCGATTATCATTTACCGGAGTGTATGTACATCCAGGAGTTGCTTCAAGGTCGTCCGATTCTTTACTTTTTGATGCTCCTTAATATGCCGGTCGCGCACTTCTGATCACTTGCTTTCCAGCCCCTATCTGCCAGCGTAAAGAGAGCTACGAAAGTAAAGCCGGAACCACCTTCACAGCCAAGCACAGCTCCGGTAGAGCCTCAGGTTCCTCAGGAATACTTTCCGACATTTGTCGCAGTTGGTGGCCGAGGCATCGCTCGCATCACTGCGACGCCCACATACAGTCCTGCAATACGGCGAGGCACCAGTCCCCACCCCCCTTCGCCTTTGGCTTCCACAAACGCTTGGTCGACTTCGCCTTTCGTGGTCCCCGATCCCCCTCCCTCGTGGCTATCCTTTCTCTCTCGGAACAAAAGGCAAGGCAAAGATGCGGATAAAAAGCCAGACGAGGATATCGAAGGCTTGCAGGTGTCGGTGCTAATTGCTATGCCGACGCCGGGCAGGTTGAAGGCTGCAGAAGCGGATATCCACGAGGAGGCCGTCGGTGGGGGGTTTGGAGAGTTTGCACTCGGAATCGCTGCTGTTCCTTGGAGCCCGTCTCTCGAGGATCTAAATTGAATTTTTTTCTTCTTTGATTGCACTTCTGGTATGCTTTGTTTCTTTTTTATATCTCATTGCTGTCCTTTCAATGTTATTGTCTGCTCGCATGTTGTATCGTTATAATTGTAGGATACTCCTGTCTTCCTCAACCTACTAGTTCGTTGTAAAACAGATCTAACAATTTGATGCTCATTGATGTTATCACGGGTCGAATAATGATAGATGAACTCACATACAAGATAGTATTTGTGTCACTGAGAGAAAGAAACTGTTGGTGTCCATTAACGGTCTTCGTACGTGAGTCGCGCGCTCGCGCTCAGGCCCACTGTCAAAGCATCGGAGACTTCGCAGAGGTAAATCTGTCAGCCCTTGCCTCGTGGCCTATTTCAATCATTGAGTGATATACAAAATTTCTATACATTTCTTTCTTTATGCATACATGAGTCTATGATACAACGTGCCATAATACATACGTGAGGAATCGTGAAGATGAGTAATTTAGGAGCCAGGTAGCTGGGGGGGAAAATATAAACCGTTCCCGACTCGAATGATAGTCAGGTTTGACATAGAGTAGGCAAGTTAGGGAATAAGTGAGAATAGGATAGTGCACGGCTCTGAATATAGCGGTAGTGGCCAGTGCTCGGGGTAGGGGAGAATACGATGGGTATATGGTGGTATATGGCGTTTAGTGGTTGTTGATTCTCCGTGTCGTGAGGACCCAGGTGTATGGATGCTCGACTGAGGGTGAGAGGCCGACAAACGACGAGTGTTTGAGCATCCAGTCTATCCGACGCACACCAGAGGAGTGCTCGTACTGAGGGTCACTCGAGTGGCGTTGGCGTTCGTAGAAGGCCTCAGCGACGCGACTCTGGTTCTGACGAGGGATGCGCGCCCACTCGGAGCTCGATATGCGGCGGCGCAGGCCCTGGTGCAGGCCGCGTAGGACGTCGTCGACGGTCACGCCATACGGGTTCGAGACCTCGATGTTCCAGGAGCTCGAGGGGAAGAGACCGCACGTGACGCGGAAGACCTTGACGGGGGGATTCGTCGCGTAGTGCGAACGCACTCGAGGCGAGATCTTGTGGCCCGTATCGGCGTTTCGTGCAGATTCAGCGGGGCTCCGTAGATCCCAGAGCAAGTATGGGTGGACGTGGGTCGAGTGCCGACTCTGCGGATTGAAGGACAGGACGTTGTTCAGAAGGATCTGCTGAGGCATTGCTGTGGATGGGATTGCCTGTATGTGGCAGAGCGCGATGTACTTGTGTGCTGTGAGGTAGAAGCTTCTGTCTGATAGCTAAGAAGCTGGGGTAGAATGTAGGTTGGATGAATAAACTGGGCCGTGATTAAGGCGAGGCATTTATACTGCAAAAGTCGCATCCCGAAAGGTCGCAATGACGAAACAAGTCGAGTCATGTTCATGGCTAGAACGGAGATGCAACGGGCTCTGCTTTGTCGTCGACCAGTGACCATACTGTCAAGACTTCAAGCCGGAGGATAAAGTTCACAAGCGACTGCACCGGATTTTGGGCGAAGATCTGGTATCCAAATTGCGGGTTCTCACCTCGGCGAGCCTGGATTTGGGCGCCTGAACAAAGGTGCAATGAACGTTCGCGCGGGCACCCGCAAGCTGTATATCCACTCGAGTGTTAGGAAGCTGTGCAAGGAGGGGTTTGAACGAGAATTCCGAGAACGGGGAGGAATAGGCCGCCCAAATTCCGGCGTCTAGGAATGGTTGGAAGGAGTTCATTACGAGCAGTTCTCCCAAGACCAATGGAGACTCGAGCTCTTCTGATGCCAGTGTATTATGGACGGGCTCGCAGAAAGCTGCCCTCCGGCACGAGGCTTGACGAGTGGAAGTCAACGAAAGAGGATGGGAGAGGAGATTGGCGCCTGCTGCGGGATACGGACCCGTCTTGGGAAGCTGAGATGGCAGCCCCACCGAGTATCGCATGATCCAGTCATATGTTGCTTTTCAATATACGCGATATGAGTTGCAATACGCGGTGTTCAGAGCCTCATGGCATTGGCGGTTTGCGTCCGTTATGGAGTGTACAGCCTGATTCAACAGCCGGCGCTTCTTTTCACCGCCATAAAAGGAGTCCAAACTCGGCCATTTTCCCACGACTCAATTCTGTGCCGTTGCCAGGGTTTTGGCCGCGCTTTGACACTGCAATACTCTTCCCTCACATCCACTATGATTTGCACGGCCTCCCCCCGAGGTTGAGCACATTTTACCAGTAAAAGCTGATCTCTTGGTATCAAACGAGCTCTCGGAAAAGCAGCCCGCTCATACTTGTGATCACGGAATACGGAAGACACCCTAGATCACCATTCGAACTCTGCCCATCAACTTGATTTGAAAGTACCAGCGGAATGGCGTTTGGAGTACTTCCCGCACTTGCGCGCAGCGTGCAAACAGGTACCGCTCGCAAGTACGGAATTGCATTAACATGGTATTGCAGTTTGTGGATGCCCCTGATGGCGTTGAGTCTGCCTGCTAAACTAGGTGCCTGGCTACTTGTCTACATCCGGGACTAAGGTGGCACTAGCTACATTGTATGTATGTCCATTATCAATAGCATATCATATCCTTACTCATGCACTCGTGATTGACATTCATGCCTTAGTTATCCGAGTACACGAAAGGGTGTAAGGACGTCTTAGTATCAATCTTTCCGCGGCACTGCCTCTCTGTCTGGGGAGATCCCTTACGCTTTGACAGGCATTTGACTGCTCAATAATCAACTGCACTCGGACTTAGAATGCCTTCAAGAACTTCAGGCGACATCAGACGTACGGCTCTGAATCTATCTTATGCTGAAATCAGAACTATGAATCTAGGATCTAGTGAACACATTCGTCTGACGGATGAATCCCGGCGATACTGACCCAAATATCACTTCTCTACTCAGCCACTCTATCCGCTCCTTTTGAATCTGAGGAATCAATGATCCATGAGGTAGATGAATATCAGCGTTTCAAGGACTTCTTCATCTCACAGTCCACATACACGATACCCCTTGAGCCACAAGCTCCATCATCTAATCGTCTATTATTATGGAGCAAATATGTTCGTTAAGTGCGCTATCCCGTATCCAATCTCCACAAACACGCTGCTGAACGCTTCCCATTGATCTGGAATGAAATAGTCTCACACACATCGGCTGTTAGCGAAGGGCATCGGTGATGAAGGACGGTTGGCGCTACGTATCGCCTGTTCTGCCTGAAGATTCGGCAGCAAACGGGCACTTGTTCGAACTGTCAGTCAAGAATCACATACTCTCTCTGATTCTGATTACCCCCCAAGTACCTTCTTAATTCTCATCGGAGAAGCCACATCTATCTATCAGACCGCATTTCGCTATCTTTAGTGTGTACGCAGATCACGATCTGTGCTTCTTTGGAGATAAGATTGGCCACCCACACTCCGCACGTCTATTTGCCTTCCAAATTTAGCTTCAACCCTCATATGTTTTGTACCAGTTCTGAGTCAACAAACCTGGCGCTTCGCCACAGACGTGTTGACTCCTCGCACTTTTTCCTTCAACACGGGAAAGCTCACGTACAAGTGTGATGACGCGTACACTTGCGTGGGGCCGGAGTGCATTTTTGGTCGAAGATGCAATTTATCGGGGGGTGCTCAAACTTGCATTTATCTGCGGGATACACTGCCGATTCGCGAGCGGGAGAACGTGCGGGTCCGAGGATACGGTGCAACAGACTTCGTGCCACAGTTCACGTTCCTACTATCATAATGGAGTACCCCGAGTCCTCGGCGTTCCGTTCAAGTTCAGCCTCTTCGCCTTGTGGTCTCTCGTTTCCCAAATTCTTGCTTCATGCTGCTTGACTCTGGTCCTGTCTGGCCTTCCATGATCCCATGTCGCATCGGTAAGATCACAGTGGCGAAGCTGTGTTTGCTCAATCCTGTCATCGTGTAGACACCGCTCAGCGTGTGACGTGCGCAGTTTGCCACTTGCGCTTCTGTGGCTCAGTCCAGCTTATTTGGAATATCCCGAGCAGTACGTCTGTCCGGCTCCGCCCGACTCCAATGCTTGTGAGTGATCTTCCTTAGTCTCTACCGCAGTGCAAACAGTTTATCTTCAGGCCTCACTTCAATGCAGGTCTTCGTCTTACACGGGCCGGCGCTCTACAAATCCGTGAATTTTTCCCCCCAAGATGTGAAGTGCATTTCAGTCCTCGGATCTTCTGGGGTATACAGTAGGAATGCACGTGAGCATGCATGAGCTTGCTTGAAGTCCTTTCCGACTCCGTCGTTTGTCCTAGGGCATGCTGTCGACTCGTGCTTGAATGGCCAAGTCTCATGTTGAAGCATCGGATGACGTATGCTTCATAACATGGGCTAAAGGCGCCCAGAATCAAGCGCCCATGTCAATCTGTTGCGACTACGAGCACTGGATCACGGCCATCATCGTGCGATTGTTCTCCATTCTATGAGTATGCGGCTGTACAGCTTGGGTTTCGTTATCACGTTGTAAAGTCATGTCCCGTAGCGCGCACCACCTCCGACCACCCGGAATAGATGCTGCGCGCGATGCTCATAGCACCAACGCGACCGACTCACAACGACAACAATTCCGCCAAATACAGTCATTTGGGCCTCCTCCTATACTGGTGGCGGCGTCCGGTGACATGCATAAGCCAGTCCGTATCCCTCGGAGCGCCATCCTTTGAACACATTTGTTCTCGAGGACAACGCCTTGCTTGATCTCTCTAGCCACTCGTCGATCCTGTGCTGCGGATACCGAAGCGGGAAGGGCATGTTTGCTTCCGCGCGACTCGTCATCTCACTGAAATAATATGCAATACCTGCCCCCTCTGCAAAGACTCGAGCGCATCTCAGTTGAGAGGGAGAACGCCTACAGGGGTACGATAGCACACCGCTGTCACGTCCACTAGTCACTCCTCTCTGTGAGCTCTTAGCAGGCAGACATTAGCGTCATATATCTGGACTTCATATGCTGCGTTAATTGGCTCTATCACCATCTAGTGATCTGCTCCCTTGCTTCATCTTTAGCCTAGCAGTGCGAGCTCTTCCGATGAAAATTCATCAGCCTTTGCTCCTGGAAAAGGTCTTCAGATACCGAACATCGTAGTGATGGCAAATGACAGTCTTGGAGGTTATAAACAGTCCTATCATCTTGTATGCCATCCGCGACAACGCTAACTGCCGGTCAAGGATTATCTTACTTTCTTTCAGCACGTCTGTCCATATTTTCGCTTCCAGAGGCTCTCCGAATCCATGGTCGGTGTGGTTATGCTTTATTGACTCGGGATTGTCTTGAAGGTAAGCTTCCGATAGTGATTAGATGCCGGAACCAGATCAGCTTATGATGTTGTCGGCGGCATCTTGGCTTCCATAGCTCTCCAGGCTATTGGAAAAATAGGTGAAATCATTGTACTTGTCCGTCCCGACTTGCCCGGTGGTATGCGCAAATGCTTCCTTTTATCCGTAGTAAAGGAGGTTTTCAACTCTTTCTTTACCCGGGATCTTCGGGATGTGTTTCGAACGGCTTGCCTGCCTTCCTCCGATGGTCGGACGAGATTTCTTCGAAGGATTGGATTATACACCAGACTGATATCCACCACTCAGCATGAAAACTCATGTCTATCACCCGTGCCACCATCGAAGCTCGTCGAGATCGTGCGAGCCCGGATCGCGGTGGAGGCATTTCCTGAAACAGCAGTTCCCCACGGGGTTTCCTCTTTGCGACTCACGTTGATTATGTTGATCGTCATCACCACCACCCTTCCCCGACTTCCCTAGCCTAAACCAAATATCCAAGTGCACTTTATGTTTGTGCACTTCACGGATTGCATTCAAACACATCTTGTGATGTGCATTATCATGCGTTGCGGCATCCGACGCTGTCCACCCTCGAATTCGTGCATGTTTCAACGGACGTCATACTAAACTCGTCGAGCTCCTTGCATACCGGATGTGATTGGCGGTTGGCGGTCCCCGCGTGAGACTACCGGATCTAACTCGTGTGCTCCCTGCCATTATAAAGGCACTCAGCGAGCAACAACACCACCGGTAACCTCTTATCGACCTCATCACACGCCTTCACTGGCGTTTCTCAAGCACCTGAGGTTCTGACAGGATAATTCAGACCAGGATGAGCATCACGGGCGCTTTACTGAACGTCGATCCTGTCTCCGTCTGCGTCATCATCCCGGTTGTCCTCTTGCTCGTTCATTTTGTTCCGTACTTCGTCGACCCGCACTGCATACGATCGAATGGGATAGCTGGGCCTTTCTGGGCTCAGATAACGGATGCGTGGTTGGGCTGGGTTACCGGCCAAGGGCATCGGTCAGAGGTTGTTCATGAGCTGCACCAAAAATATGGTGAGTAGCCCAATATGGGACTGGTCACTTGTTGCATTGTTCTGGGCTACAGTGGCCAGCTTCAATGAGTTGTCGCTTGTTGAAGTAGTGGATAATCTTTGCTTCTTGACTAAAACGGCACGATGAAAAATCTTCGACATAACTTTCCCAACAAACATTATGATGGTCATTACCCACGAAGGCCTGAATTTGCCTTTTGCGTAGGCTGCATTTGTGTATCTTCTTTGCCTTCTTTCTTCCGAGCATCAACTTCCGCGTCAAGTCGAAGAGAGCCATAACTGACAATCTGTCACCTCAGGTACATTTGCGCGCATCGCCCCGAACCATGTATCCGTCGCAGATCCAGAAGCTCTCCAAATCATATACGCACACGGAAACGGCGCCCTGAAGTCGGACTTCTACGATGCCTTTGTCTCCATTCGTCGGGGGCTATTCAACACACGTTCGCGGCCAGAGCACACGCGGAAGCGCAAGATAGTCTCGCACATCTTCTCGCAGAAAAACGTCCTCGAGTTCGAGCCGCACATACGGTTACACGTGGGCTCGCTCCTCCAGCAGTGGGATAAGCTTTGCGATGGTGGTAAAAAAGGTTTGTCCGGTACCGAGGGAGAGGGGGGCTGGACTGGTCGGAACGGTCGCGTATGGTTTGATTGTCTGCCATGGTACAACTACCTCGCTTTTGATATCATTGGTAATGCATTCATTTTCGACTTGCGTCGGAATCCCAGTTGACGAATTGGTCTCTGTGTCTAGGTGACTTGGCCTTTGGTTCCCCGTTCGGCATGATTCTCGCTGCTCGTGACGCAGCACCCGTTGCGAAGAATCTCGCTCAAGCGATTGCTAGCTATGGCACCGAAGACGAGAAAAGTTGCGAGGTCATCATGATTCCCGCCGTGCAGATTTTGAACGACCGTGGCGAATATTCAGCTACAATGGGAGTCCTGCCACCGCTCTGGAGGCCTCTAGTCAAGAAATTGCCTTGGTTCGCGAAAGGCAACCAGGCTGTGCAAAATCTTGCGGGTCTCGCGGTGGCCGCGGTAGCGAAACGTATGGCAAATCCGACGGACCGCACGGATCTGCTGAACAAGTTGCAAGAAGGCAAGGACGATGAGGGAAAGCCAATGGGACGGGAAGAGCTGACGGCGGAAGCGTTGACACAGCTTATCGCCGGCTCGGATACTACTTCAAAGTAGGCGCCCAACGCATTCGACTGAACCATATATACTGATAGTTTGACCTCGTCCGCAGTTCCAGCTGTGCAATCACATACCACTTGGCGCACAATCCAGCTGTGCAAGCCAAGTTACAGAAGGAGTTAGATGAAGCATTGGCTCACGAAGACGATCCAGTTGCATCTTTTGAGCAGGTTAAGCGGCTGCCGTACCTCGAAGCGGTCATCAACGAGACGTTAAGGATTCACTCAACATCGGGCATTGGATTGCCACGGGAGGTTCCTGAGGGTGGACTGACTGTGATGGGTAAAACCTTCCCTCCTGGAACGGTTTTGAGCGTCCCGACATACACCATTCATCGAGACAAGCGAGTCTGGGGTGAAGATGTGGAAGCATTCCGACCGGAGAGGTGGTTCGAGCAAGACCAGGCCGAGATCCAGAAGACGTTCAATCCATTCTCTTTCGGTCCCAGAGCGTGTGTTGGCAGGAACCTCGCGAGTATGGAATTGCTGATTATCATCGCCTCGATCTTGCGAAGGTATGACTTCGTTCTCGAAGAACCGAGCAAACCGGTAAGCATCCTTTGATAAGAGTTCGAAACCTCATACTGATTGATTGGTGCGTAGTTCAACACTGCAGAAGGTTTCCTACGAAAGCCCTTGGAGTGTCGCGTCGGTATGAAACGCCGTGACACCCTTTGAACATAACCACGGCATTTCTGCAATTCCCGTCATCGAGCATTTTGATGTCTTCTCTTTCCTCATCTGGTTCCAGATTTCCTGTGAATCTTAAGGCGTTCACTGTATATTACTGTTCGTGTATAATATCGGATTCGACCGCATTTTGGAATGCATCTTCATTGCGTCGTGATCACCAGATCGAAAATGTCGAAAGCCCGACGTAGAAGAGATTATCTGCTACGACGGGCATTAAAAAGTTCTTGTGGGCGATATGGATGGAGGAATTTCATACTTCATCGGGTGGCACATAGCGTATGTCAGACCAACGGAAGGTATCTTCGGACGATTTGAGTTACTCGATGGTAAGCGCTGGCTCGAAGGAAGGCGGTGAATCTACAACGAGGGAAGACCAAGTGGCAGGATGGTGGTGGTACGAGATCAAGATGCGAGTTTGTGGCTGGTCTGGATAGGAACGCGTCTCAGGCTAACATGTACGCGCCTCGGCTATTTCCACGTCACGTGACCATGCATTCAGCTTTCAGAACTTGACAATAAATTTATCGTGTCTCCAGTGAGCTGCGTGTATTTTGTGTATTTTCATTCGGTGACGTGTCATAAGCAAGTAAAATCCTATGCACCAAAGGTAGATATACTAAGCTTCTTTCGAGTTGTGTAACTTTCGGAGAGGTGAACATTAACATCATGGATAAGCATCCAACCTTCAGAGGAAGCGCTCGGGCTAGCGGACATCAATACTGATGTCTGACCGACTTCAAATGAGAGTGCAACTCGAGTGATACATACAGAGGATGAGAGAGGTCATGAATAATCTGATCCGATATTCGAACAAAATACATATAGTACTCGGACCCAACTTAGGAATTTCACGGCGAACATTGGAACCAAGCTCGGATATTTATTCGGATACTGGCACATCGAATCAGTTCAGCGAGGATCGAAGCATCGGAGCACTGTTCTGAGGCCTTGGTCTACTTTGACTGTGGATTCTCGATTATCCTCTCTGGTAGCCCGGGCGCCACCTCCGAGTAGAAGATCCTTGTCTCAGGTATCTCGGCAACACGTTTCTTCCTCGAAAATGGAGTAGAAGGCTGGCAGGAAACGGACGGATCAATCCCTTTCAAGATACGAGGATTGCAACTGATAGATTGAAGAGGATAAATGTGCATATATGCGCTACAATAGTGCAGGCAGTGAGGCACCTGGTATGATAGCGTCGATCAAGCCATCCGGCCATCATGACTAGCGATAAATATAACGAGGCTACTAATAGCTCGCGCCTTCTCACTCCCGTCTACTACGACCTGAACGTCCTCACGCTCCTCACGCCGCCCTTCCCTGTTCTCGCGCACTCTGCTGCGCACGACGATGAGTGCCTGCCCTCTCGTCGCCCATCCACACCTATCCCCTCACCGTTCGACATAACTTCCCAGTGTCTCGGCAAGGCCAACCCATTCAGAAATGACTTACAACCGCCTTAATGGCATCAGGGCCCTCCAGACGCAAACGACAACAGGCACCGCGACCGCAGCGTCGCAAACAGTCACTGACGGTGTGGGTGGGGACGATACATCGAACAACAGCAACATCTTCGGCGGGAACGGCTCCGCGCCCCTCGTTCCCGCGTTCATCCTCACCGGCTTCCTGCTGGCCGCTATCCTGCTCATGACCTGGTGGCGGCGTGTTGCACGACCCGCTGGTGCACGAATGCCGTTCGCGAGGGTCGGCGGGGGAATGTTCTACTTCCCCGCTGCCTTCGATGGCCCCGGTACTGGCCCCGGTGGAAGACGAGAGAGAGAGAAGGACGTGGGGCCTAAGCCGGAGATGTTCGACGTGCTTGTGAGGCAGGTGGATAAGAAAGAGAGGGAGGAGGTCGATGAGAAGGGAGGTTTAGAGTGGGAGGACGTGAAGGTGGGTTTCAAAATTGACTGTTGAGCTCCTGTAATCAAGAATACTGAACTCGTTCTTTCCCATTCACAACTTGTAGCCACTAGCTACACGCTACGAACCCTCTGCGAAAAAAACGAAAAACAAATCAGTAAGTAACGCTAACGATCGAACGACGCCATTACTCGTACCAGGGGCTTCAGCCCTCTTCCACCGGCTTCGCCATATTCAACGACCGCACGTTTCTCCTACATACTCTCCCTCCTCGGAGAAAGAACCAAACACGCCTCCTCCAGCAGGACAAATGCACATAACCGTACTCATTTCCATGCCGTCTCCCTCCCGTCCTCGCTACGTTGAGCGTCACTCCAGCGAGACTGTCGATAGCGCCGCTACCATTTGTGTCAGCCATCCCAAGGGAAAAGGGCGATCTTCCTCCGAGGATGATGGGGATGAAGAGAAAGTCCATCTGAACGAGTTTGATTTGGTGCTTGGGTTCGCGGCCGTGCCGTTCGTCGCTGGTGCTGCCATACGGAACAATGGCACTGGACTGGATTTGTCATGATTTTTGATTGGTGTGCTTGTATTATATACCTTTGATTTTACTGGATTATTGTTTGTGTGTATACCGTCGCCCGTAGACTTGCTATCGAATGACTTCAGTCAGTGTGCATGGAGACAAACGGAGTGAGGTGTTACAGTATTACGATCGAGATTGGGCTTGCCCAACCCTACCCCGCCCGACCGTGACTCTACCCTGACCGACGTTCTGAATCTCACAAAAATTCAACCTTTCTTCCACCTGTAAACCCATCCTACGAGTCGTACAGGTACTACCCATAGCCTGAGCGCATTACTCAACGCAACAATAATACACTGGCAAGCATCAACATCAAATTTTCTCGCACATATATGTACACTCGTCGAGTCGTATCCCGAATGAAATTTGAATTAGATCTTAGGCTTATGCTTTACCTCCAGATCTAGCGACACTATTGCAGCTGAATAGGAGCCACGCCAGCTATCACTACTATCTAAGTATGTTGCTCGCCCACGGATATCGAAGACAGGTCGCACCGCGACGGAATCAATTACACTAATCCCGTTTTCCACCACTCAGGCTGGCACTGCAGGTAGTACCTTTTGGGCGTCTTTTTGGGCCAGTTCAGCATTCACACCCAGCCAATCTGCCAGTCTAGCATGCTCGCGTGCCCGACGTCGTTCAAGCCTGTCTCAAGTCTCATCGACACCCATCCTGCTCTCTTGTGTTGACCGATAGTCTCATACGAGGTCTTGTTCTACGCGTATCAAGGCATCAGCGGCTTGGCCCAAACTGATTGGTAAAGCGAAGCGAAGGTGGCGAGACACCTCAAGCGCACGGCTGGGAATCAGGATTGGTGTTTGGCTGCCACTGGCATTGTGGGCGACGGAGGCGAATTACGACTGCGACTGCGACTGTTGGGATATCACGACCGCACAGGCCATCCAGCGTGTTTAAGTGCCTCCAAGACAAGTACAACTAAACGAGCGCAGACCCGCAATAAGAAGGCAAGAAGTCCTTCGGGAAGGCAGGAAAAAGAGAGAATATCGACGGGAAAGGACAATGTCGACAACGGCCGGGGTGGTGACAGACACGTTCACAAGTGCCGGGTCAGCAACGGCGTCGGCGACTGTGACCTCGTCCCCGCAGGCGACGCAGGTCACTCACGCACCGAGTGTCTTCAGCTCGTCGAGCTTGCTCTTCGGACTCATCTTCATGGCTGTACTTGTTCGTCCCTTCACCATCTTTATACTCACGTACCCATGCTAACTCTGTTGTCTGGCTGTTTCTGCCCTCAATTGTGACGATTCAAATCAACAAACTGAATGTCTACTACCACGTATAGATTGTATTCATGACCATCGGCTTCGCCTGGCAACGTATCGTGCTCGGGCGACACAGGACGTTCATGTCATTGGTCGAACGGATCCAGGAAATAGAGATCCTGCAGAGCAAGCCAAAGATTTGGGATGCGCACATCGGACTTTGGGATCAAAGAGGGTGCTTTAAGGACTTCAAGGTATGCCTATACTTTCTGCAAATGCTCTCTATCTACCAGTAACAATTTCCATGTGCTAATACTGTCCCTTCCGCCAAACCTAGCCTCTCTCGGCTCAACTCCTCCCACGATCCAGCCATCGTATCAATAACCCACCGAACTTAGGCCAATCTCAAGTCCAATCCGATGCGACCCCGACTTCGCCATATCCTTCCGTCCTCAGACGCATCATCGACTGGCTCGACCCACGACCATTCTACAACCCTCTCCTACCGAGCCCACCGCCGAACATTTTGGTCCCTTCCTCTCTCACGCAGACTCGGAAAGGGAAAGCTGGTGTGAAGGGTAAAGGCAGGGGCACGATGAGGAAAGCCAGGATCGCGGACCGGAGTATGAGTGTCTCGGTAGTCATTGCGATGCCTAGTCCCCGACGGGGAAAAGCCGCGGCTCCGCTTTGCCAGTTTGCTCCGCAGTCCCTCGTATCCTCCTCTCCATCCATCGCGGAAGAACCCCAAGAGCTCTTTTACGAGCTAGGCGTCGCGCACGTCCCTCTGCGCTTCCAATCTTCTCATTCCTCTCAAACTACTGCCAGAGACGAGAAGGATAATGGCGTTGACGATGATGATTACGAAACCTTCCTTGACGAGTTGTTCAACGACGGACACGACCACGATCACGTTAATAAGTACCGGGACAAAGTCAATGTTGTCACTGTAGATGTCAATACTGTACGAGTATCTGGATGATCTTTCTTTGACAATTTCCGTATCATTTTTGTGTACTTCTATCCTCTCTCTCTCTCTCAAATCGCTTTTCTCCCTCGATATCACCACGTCCCCGTTTTCTTCTCCTTTTGTTTATTTATTTTGCACATGGTCTAATCATCATCATCTCACTCTCAGGCTTCCGAGAGGTACTTCGGTTTGCTTACTATGTAGTGCGCTGATTTTTTTCCGAATACTACAAATGCAATTAGCCATATGGGCTCAGCTGATTACCTTGCGTTACCACTGAGACCCGATCTTCAATCTAATTCTCAGAATTCTGAGTATACAAGGGCGTCGGCGAGTACCCAAATACCTTGAGTTGGCATGATCTCCTGCCGGCGATTTCTGTGTTTCTCCGTGAAGGATGGAAAGGACCGGGGGGATCTTTGAAATTCAAACCTTATAAGTCGCCCGATCCTCATCGACAAGGATCGCAAACGGGGAATACGAAATACAGACAGATGTGTGTCTATGTATGTAGATAGATGTATGTATAGAGAGTGTGATCAGATACGGATACGCAAGTAAGTTACTATCTAGCGCCTTTACGTCCCCGCCCCTGAGAGTATTTCGCAGAGCCGCTCTACGTACTACCCAAAGTGACTGCCCAATAGCCGCAGACATCATACGAAGGCGTCTATCGTGTCATAGAACAGCAACATTGACGGTTGGGCGGAGAGGAGGAAGTAAGCGTGCTTACACTCTAACTCGAACGGAGCGAGGAGACAACACGAACTTCTATCAACGTGGTCCTACTATAGCCAAACTGGCCTGTAGTTGCTCTACCCCGCCATCCAGCCCCCATCGACAGTAATAGTCTCGCCGCACATGTAGTCGGACGCTCGGCTCGCTAGGAAAATGATTGCCCCTTCTAGATCCTCCGGCGTGCCCAATCGCCCGCCGGGTATGCGCCCAACGACCTGACATAATCGAATGGGGTCGGCAATTATGCCGGAGTTCATCTGCGGGTCGGAAATATAGGTCAACGTTCATGGTAAAGGATGAAAGATAGAACATACGTCAGTAGCAAAATATCCTGGTGCGATGCTACTTCGATGAAATATATAGATGAGTAAGTCATTGAATAAGAGGGTTGTCCCTTGTGCACACTTTATTATGATTAACGTACCAGTTGACATTGATCCCTCTTCCACTCCAATCAGTCGACAGTCCTTTTGTCTTAAATATCATTGAACACCAACTCTCCCAAATCTGCATATATCAGTTAAAGGACACTCACCATTCCGAGGACGCCATGCTTCGCCGCCGCATATGCGGGAGACATAAACCCTCCTTGGAACGAACGCAAGCTAGCAATGCTTATGATTTTTCCCCGACCGAGAAGAGGGCCCTTTTCCGTGCTACGCCGCTCAAGCATGTGTCGTCCGACATCTCTTGACAGCGTCCAAGCAGAGTTAAGGTTTACTTGCAGAACTTCTTGCCAGTCTTCATCGGGATACAATTCAGCTCGATGTCTACAAGAATATAGTAATAATCACAATCTTCCACTATCCTGATTTCTATGAGTTTTGCTTACTCACTTCCGTTGAATACCGCCACAGTTCACCAGGATGTCTATATTCAACCCAAGGCCGCCCTTCGCCTCGCTCTTAGTTACATTCTGCACAACGGAGCCAACTTGCTCCTTCGACGAAAGATCGCAAGTGACTATCCAAGCTTTCCGACCGATTTTGCGGACTTTCTCCGCAGTGTCCTGTTTGTTCCCATCTCTCTAAGTGGAATGATATGAATAATTATTTAATTTGAATAAAAGATAGGTCGCACCTGAACAAGGACAATATCTGCGCCTGCTTTGGCGAGGGCGAGTGCCAGAGTCTGACCTATCCCTCTTGTACAGCCGCTACCAAAGTACAGGTGATGAGTCAATCTAACATCATGATTGGCTGTCACGTACGTTACCAATGCAACGTTGCCATTTAAAGAGAACAACGATGCAAGGTATGCTTCCACCATCCCTTCCGTGAATCTAGCAGATGAACGAAAGTCTCCGTCTGGAGTGAGAGATGGAGTATTCCGACATTTATATCCCCAGGTGTAGGCCTGTATTTTTGTACATCCCCTTGTATGTACGCCCAGTGAGCTCGGATGGGTCCTGCGCTGACTCAAGTAAAGGAGGAACCGGGAGTCTCAGTTGAAAGAACGCGTGCGATGAGAGGTGGAGATGAGGATTCATCTAACGACGAAAGGAGAAACGTAAACAAGAGGCCGCCGCTTAGCTTGTAATCGTAATGATCCTTGAACTGAGTAGAGATGTAGGCATCTGTCCTTACAGTACCGTTTGACCTGGGCAGGGAGCTGGTGTGAAATGAAAAGAGAGGTTTGAAGGCTGGAAGCATGAGCGTCGACATTCTTCCCAGTCTTTACTGAACCAGAGAGTATGCGTGAAATATGTTCAGTATCCGATGCAGCCTTAAGTTCAATTACAAAGGTTTAAGTTCAAGTTGCGCGGCGGCGGGCGGCAGTGAACTTTGAATTAGAGTCTGCTTACGTAACTATTCACACGATAAACAGGCACACGACCTCTAATTCTGCCAGACCTCCGAGTCTCAGGCTATGAATTCTGCCTTCATCTCAGTGCCCGATTTTGTGACAAGAATACTGTTCTTCATATACAAGGGACCAGCTTCGTAGGGTTAAATGGGGTCAAAATCATTCAATGCTTTGACATTGCTCGATGAGGTGGGATGTGAGCTACCTCCTGCCTACCCTAGCAAAAGTTCCTATAAACATAGCGGCAATCTTGACCCCTACAGTCTTCGAGTGCGACATACATATCACATCACTTTGTCATGTCGCTCGACCCCAGCCAACTAACGAAGGTCCGGGTCAACTCCCAGCTTACACGCAAGGAAGGTGGAACGATATATCACGACTCGGATGGGTTAGGCTTGAAACGGGAGTCACGGGAGGGCCACAGCGAACCAATCTATAGCGTGTTCTCAAGACATGAGCGATGGTGTATATTAGCTATGATCGCACTAGCTGGGATGTTCAGGTAAGCTAACACTTTCAAGAATCTGTTTTTATTACTCACATATCTAAATTACTAGTCCTCTGACGTCCAATGTATACTTTCCGGCAATACCGAGTATTGCCTATGCGTTTCACGAATCAATCGAGAGTATAAACCTAACTGTGACCGCGTACTTGATCCTACAAGGCTTATGTATGTGGTTCCCACTATACAAGTCCCAACCATAAAGCACACTAAAATGACCGCTCAGCGCCATCACTATGGGGCTCTATAGCTGATCGCAAGGGCCGGAGAATATCATTCTTGCTTTGCTTACTTATCCTATCATTATCTTGCGTTGGGTTGGCGCTCTGTCCTACTTCGGCTTATTGGTTACTCCTCGTTCTTCGATGCATACAAGCTGCTGGTTCTGCAAGCACCACAGCTTTATGTGAGTGATATGACATATTCAGTCATAAGGGAACCCTTCGACTTATTCTTTGGAAAGCTTCCGGTGTTATGGCAGACATTGTCCCCGCCGAGCATCGTGGCAGTTACCTGGGTGTATCTAATATTGGACCCATGGTAATTAATACAATTTTTACACATAATGATACTTACTGACCACTTCTCCGTATAGGCCGGTCCTTGTATCGGTCCCGTTATAGGGGGAGTATTGTCAGATAGACTAGGTTGGAGGTCAGTGCACACTTTGTAGCGGAAATCTGACAACTCATCACACAAGTCATCAACAGGTCCATTTTCTGGTTCCTCGCCATAGCAGCTATTTCAACTTTCGTAGTCTTGCTCCTGTACGTCACTTTCTCTTATCTCAACTTTTAGTCACACAACTCACTGTCCTGTATGCATACCTCAGGTTCTTTCCGGAGACTCTTCGGAGTCTCGTTGGAAATGGTTCAGTCCCCCCTCCAAAATGGAATCGAGCAATAGTACCCATTATCGGTCGTTCATCTCGCGATACAAGTAGTGAACGGCCTCCACCAACACCCTTACCGAACCCGCTTAAGTTATTCTTGCAACCAGACCTCTGCATATTGCTTATGACCACCGCCATTCCCTTCGCTGTTTTCTCCGCTGTTTTAGCGTCGCTTGCGCCCCTCTTCGAAGACACATTTCCGTCCCTTTCTGAGACAGAGATAGGCTTATGTTACCTCGGGATCGGAGCAGGAGGAATAATTGGCACTACCTCTGTCGGGAAACTGCTAGATAAACAATATCAGTTCGTGAAAAGACGTTTCGAGAAATCGATAACGAACGATTCCGAGAAGACTGCTGAATTGGGCAGCGAACGGACACTAGTTAATATCAAAGACCACGAAAATTTTCCGATGGAAGAGACGCGCTTGCTAGCACAAAACATATGGATGTGCTCTCTCAGTATTTCCACCACGGGGTATGGCTGGGCTATCCAATCGAAAACAAATATAGCAGTACCGTTGATCCTACAGTTCATCAGTGAGCTTCTCATATGATCCCATCCATAGTTTTGTTGACTATCTTTCTTCGTAGTCGGATATGCTACAGTGGCAATTCTGATAACGAATCAATCTTTGATTGTCGATATGTTTCCGACGCAAACCTCATCTGCAACAGCCGCCGTAAGTTTCAATCGTTCATAATGCTGTGCCACATATACAGCAGTATTAATTGTTTCTTCAGAACAACTTAGTCCGTTGCCTTCTAGCGGCCATAGTTGTATCTGTCATCAATTTAATCACAGACGCTGTAGGGCCCGGATGGACATACACTATATGCGGAGTTTTATGTGCCCTTACATCGCTGTTAGTTTTGCTCGAGATGAAGAAGGGCCCAACTTGGAGAAAGAGAAGAAAATCAATAAATTAGACGAGGGATAGCACTTCTAGAAGGTTCCTTTCCTCCACTTTGTATATATTCTTTCCTTGGAGACATAGCAATCGAAGCGCTGATGTCATTTTTAGAAGCTAGATTTCATACAACTCGCACCCGGTTCGGATCGGATTCTTTCATTTGAACGTTTCTTTAACTTCTACTACATAACTGATTAAAAATTATGGAGCATCGAAATGGCAGTGGTTCTTGAAAGTATAGTGAAGGAATACATAGAAAGTTTGCCTTAAGTGTGGTCGAATAGGAAAGATGTCGTATTAAGGTCCGCTATGGAAGAACAAGCTCAGCTACACCGAATCCTTAACCCTGCGCATCTCCCGAAATACAATTGCTTCTCGCATTTCTGACGTGAGTTGAAACTCTGGCAGATTAGATACAGTAGTCACGGTATGGACTGTCCGAAAGCTGGCCCTACTCAGCCTCCGGCTCGCCCTCTCGTGTCGGAAACTATGGATTGATCCACCGGTGAGTTTCGAGCCCTCCCAGCGTGACAGCCTTGCTTGATCAATGGTACCGCGCAGGTTCAGGACTAAGCGATTGGTACAGACGCTCATGGTTGTCCTAAGTACAGGGAGGACAGACCCTACCAAGGCTGATCGGTTCGGGGGCGTGGCAGCGTACATCGCGAGGTTAGCGAGGCTGGAAACTTTAAGGGGTTAGTAAAAGAGAAAAGAGGATGATGTTCAACCTACTGAGCATTACAAGGTAGTATACGAGACCTAATGAAAACAGAAGGCTTCAGGGGTAGTAAAAGAAATACACAGCAACACTCACCGTCTCGGAAGAATAAATTCACTATACGCCCTCGACCCTCTAGGGCCCCTGCTCTCTCTAAAATTGTAATGCGTCAAAGCTGGAAGTTCTCTGCTCAATATGGCCAAGCCTTACTATATCTTCCGACACGTACGACTGTTAAGAAGAATATTGCCGTGTCAAAGATGATCAGAGCTGCGACCGCAGGAATAATAAGTTTTGATGAGCTCGAAGATTCATCTGCGTAGCAGCCCACAAACTGTTGGGCTCTAAAATCGTCAAGAGAAATATGGCGTATTTCAGTATTATTCCTGGTCCAAAAATGTCTGTGCAGGTGACCCACGCTTTCCCAGACTCGACTATGCATATATACAGACGATTTATCAGTAAACATCGAGGCAGATGTAGTTATATCTCTCACGTTTAACACCGTGGTATTCCAGCCATATGAATGTAGCGATTACACCGTCAGATGTCTATCACCCACTAGTTAGGGCATGAACGGTGGACTATGGCTGATCCCAGCTTACTAAAGTAATCAAGACGAGGAAGCAAATTACTTTTCGACTTCTTTCCCAAAGAGCCGTGGTTCGCAAACATAGAATCACTGAAAACATCAATTAGCTGACAAACGTTATGATTTGATCAAATCCTTACATTGCACCGGAACTACGAGAACCAACATGGACCTGGTGACTCATTGTTTACCTCGAAGGAATTTGATGTAGGTATGGGCTTACCAGTCATCCATGAGATCCGTTACCCTACAACTGTAGGAGGTTGAATAAACCAATTTTGTAAGATGGTGACAAACTGACTGACAACTGCGCAAAATGAGCAACCACTGGCAAGATATTATACAGACACGTTAGCTCACCTTCAAGCTGAGTGATCCGTCGAACAAACCTTTTCCCCAAGCGATTTTTAAGTGGATAAATACGTCATAGAATGATATGCTCTCACTTACCGACAGCTAGCACTGCTGATACACCCAGTACAGTATATCGATTTATTATAAAGAGGACTTTCCCCCATGTCCATCGCGCCTTCCAAATATATTTGACCTGCATCATGAAGTTAGAGAATATGAAGCTGTGAAGGACAATCACTTTGCGTACTTCTCTGAAAATGCCATTAATTCTTTTCCGTTAAAGAAGGGGGAGATCTCACTTTGGAAATGTTATGAGGAGGTCATATAACAGCACAACGAGGCAGCACACTTATTGCACTACGGATCAGAACACGAGATGCTTTTACTCCATATTGCGAGGTTACTGACATGTTATGGACTGTCAAAGAAAGTTGTTTTAGCTTTGTAACAGATGTAAGTCGGCTGAAAGCACTTACATCTGTGGTCTTTATGTCTTGCACATCAACGATGACCTGTTCAAGGAGGGATGTCATAGCTGGAGAGGAGCACAAGAAAACTAGACTTCCTAGCGGGACCTCATAAACGTGAGATCTATTGATTGTGTGGCAAGACCTCACGGCATTTTCGGAGACTAATTTATTTCTGGATGGCGACTGCGATGAACCAGAGATGCTTTACCACTACATTGACATCGCATAGAAAAGGTTTCGTAAGATTTCCCACATGCGGCAAGATTTTATTGAAACTTATCAGAGAAGAAGAAGCTCTCAGCTCATCTGAATCAGATATCAGACGAAGAAGTCTACAAGGAGGTTACAGCGTTAGCCATGAGTGATGGGGGCGGATGGCAATCATTTCATGAAGCAAACGGTTTCACCAGCACCTCATTCATCTCGAGTTGTGTATGGTAGGGCGTAGCAATATCCAGAGCAGCGAGTATTGAATGCGATGATCTGCAAGGCAACTACAGTTGCCTCCAATACCAATCACTGGTACGAATTCTGCAGGTGCAGAATTGAAGTGAGTCGACGGCGCATCAATTGATACGCTTCATCGCCAAGGTTTCTGATTTGCGTCTTTCAATCGTACTTTATCAGAGTAGCTATAGCGGCACTACAGCCACAGCTACGAAGCTGATACTGTGGTAGGAGAGAATGCGAACAAAGGGGCGCGTAGGACTAACTCAAAACCAAGCTCAGAGCCCCCGCGCTCAACCGGAGGAAAATCACGCTTTGACCGGCCCTAAATATTACGACATGTACGCGTTCCCGTGACCCCCCCCCCCCCCCCCGGTACCAAGTTCTACTAGCTCGCGGTTTCCGAACTGAAGATTGAAGAAGTCTCTTTTAAAACTCTATATCATTCATAACAGTCTCTAATGCGTAAAATCTTGCCAATCCCCTACTTACAATTGAAAGCACTCCATACGTTATATACTAGTAGTACTCAGGCTTTCGGTCGACTGCCTGTGGTTCGTGAATTGGCCGGAATGAAGGCAGGCGTTGAAATCTTGTGTCCTTCGTAGAACTCTTGTCAAGGAATTCAGAAGACACACAGTATGTTGAACGGGGAAGGAGGATTACAGTAATCATGCATCTACGATCTATCCTAAGGAAGAACGAACTGGCCCGGGGACGGTCACTGATTCATTCTGTTGTTTTCCAATCGCTATAATGAGTCTCCCCGATCTGATCGACCTTCAACAACTGCGATGTTCTCGTCGTACCGTCGTACAACGTAGCTATTCACGCATCCCCCGAGGAAGACGATAGCCCCTTCAAAGGCTTACAGAGTATCCAATCGTCCGGTGGGTAGGCGCTCGCCGTTCGGTGTTCATCTTTGTAAAATTGGGAAATCCACACGTACTTTCAGTGACGGATGGAGGGCAGATAAAGCCTATCTGCTTCCTGGCAAAATCAAGTGTAGCTTGTCCTGTCAATTCTACAATAAATCGGCAAGTTGCCCCTACTTTTTTGCATCCGTTTTATTCATGCCCATATATATTCTCTGTAGTGAGTAGGATATGCTAAAAGAAAGCTAATTCTGGACTCAATCCAAATGATGTACGTATGTAATGTTCGTATATGAAATTGTTTTTGTACAAGGTCAAATAAGAGACCGATCGTGTCTCCGCGTACTAAACCGTATCGTCTACTCTATGCATGTTTCTCAATGCAACTGCATCGCGCATCTCCAACGTGAGCTCAGAGGTTGACTGGTCAGATGCAACAACCGTAAAGAGGGTTGAGCTATCCGTGTTTGACATTCTAGTCGCTCCTTTATGTCCGAAAACTCCGAGAGATCCGACAGTGGGGTTCGAGCTCTCCCAGCGTGAAATCGATACACTTGTCATGTCAATGGTGCCGTGAAGGCTTAAGACCAATCGACTCGCGCAGACGCTTATGGTCGTCCTGAGCCAGGGCAGGCCTGACCCGATCAAGGCTGACCGTGTCGGGGGCATAGCAGCGTATAATGCGAGATTGGCGAGGTTTGATACTATCCGAGAGATCAGTATCAGTAGAAGGAAACAATACTTGACCTACTGAGTAAGGCAACGTAGTACGCGAGACCTAAAGAATTGAGTAAGCTGGATGGTAATAAGTTGTTACATAGCAGACTCACCATCTCGAAAGAATATATGCATGATAAGTCCTCGGCCCTGCCCTGCTCGCACTGATATGACATGTTATAGTCTGATTTACGAAAGGGCAAGGTAACTCCTCCTCACCGAATTTCCATACGCGCGTGATTGTTAAAAGCACGATAACTGTATCAAATACGACCAGTGATGCAACTGCGGGGATGATATGCTTTGCTGTAGTCGTCGACTCATCTGCATAGCAACCCACAAATGTTTGGGCGCTGCGGCCAACAAAATCAATAACAGACAAAGCACTTATATCTTAACGCACGATTGACCGGACTCAACTACGTCCAAATGATTGGTCAGTAAGAAACAGATTGAGTGTAAGTAGATATCTCACACTTGACAGCATGGTATTCTAACCATATGAAACTGGCGATTACACCATCAGATACCTGTCCCCACCAATCAGGGTATGAATCGTCGACTGTGGGCGATCCTAACTCGCCGTTGTTATCACGAAGAGAAGGAATATTATTATTTGATTTTTCTCCCAAAGCGCCGTCGTTCGCAGACATAGAATTACTGTGAACAATTATTAGCTAAAAAAATATGGTTTCGTCATTCCTTACATTGCACGGGAATGATGAGAGCTAGCATGGACCTGATATCACTCCTATCAGAGGTTTCTGCCGTGTAGTAGGTATGCATGGACTTACCAGCCTTCCATGAGGTCGGCAACCCTACAACTGCAGGAAAATAAATAAACCAATATAGTGAAACACCGACAACTAGGACTGACAACTGCGCAAATGAGCAACCAAAGTAAAATCGATCACACTATGCTCACCTTCAAGCTCAGGCTCCCGTCGAACAAGCCTATCCCCGAGACAATCAGTTAGTTAGTAGACGTTGGTCAAGATTGTTACACTTTGATTCACCAATAGCTAGCACTATTGATACGCCCAACGGAGTGTAACGATTTGCAATGAAGAGAACTTTCCCCCATGTCCACCGAACCATCCAAATATATTTGATCTGCACAATGAAGTTCATAAAATGTCAAGGTTTAATTAGAAATTTCCAATCATACTTCACTGTGAAAAAAAATATCAGTAACATTAATTAGAAAGGAAAACAAACTCACTCCGGAAATGTTAGGAGAAGGTCGTATACGAGCACAACAAGACAGCACACTTATTGCACGATCAGTTAGTCCACTTGTTGCTGTGCTTCTTTGTGTGTCAAAGTGGTACTAACATGTTATGGACTGTGACAAATTTCTTAGAGTCAAGCGTAAGGCAGTCTTTAAAAAGCTCCTTACCTCAGTGACCCTTATATCTCGGATGTCAGTAGTGACCTGCTCAAGGATAGTTGGCATGATTAGCAGGGGTTACAAAAGTCTCGGTGTGTTAGAAAAAAGGGAGGGGGGGAGGGCGCAAAGACCTCAATCTCTCACCGAGTCTTCATAAATACGAGCTCCCTTCCGCGGCTGGTCCTCAAGATATTCTTGGTCAACCTTATTTAAAGGAAGGCGATGAAGACGGCTGCGATGAACTAGCGAAGATTTGATTCTGCACCGGCACCTCAAGAAGAAAGTTTCCCAACATGCAGAGCACTTTGACTACAAAACATCACAATGGAAGAAGGTCCGGGTTCACCTGAATCAGATGTCAGTTGACGAAAATGTTCAGGTTGCAATGAACAACAGACTAGATGCCAGTCATTGGCCGCAACGCTTCATCGATCAGGAGTAAGAGCTTATAGTAGCCAGAGCAACAAGAAGACACAGTAAGTGCGGTGATGTGCATTGCAGCCAAGATAACCTCCAAGCTTCATTCTTACTGGTGTGAAGTGAGCTGTCAGCGCATGCAATTGAGATCATCGAGGCTAGTTAGGGTTTCCAATGAAAATCCTGCCTCCGATCACAATCAATCACAGTAGCGAGATCTGTATGCATTCCATGACGGAGTCAATTAGTAGTATATTTAGAGAAGAGAAAGGCACTCAACATGTGTGACCTGAACGTTACATGTCAATGACCAAACATAAGCAGATGATCGCGATAATACTACAGAGCGACCGCCGACGACACAGTCACGGCTCTATGCACTCCACGACGACAACCATCAAAGAACGAGTCGTGCCATATATTCATCCTCCGCAAGTCAGCGCGACTACCATCGCCGGTGCAATAAGATCGCCTGAGCTCTACCACTTTATATTTAAAAAAAGTATAGAAGCTCTCGCGCCCGCGTCCGAAAAAGGAGGTCGGAACTCGGCGCATGCCCTTTGACGGAGTCGCTGGGAATATCTCTTTCTCACCGCCGTGAACAACGTCTACGCAATGGAAGACAATGGGACTCGAGTGTGACTGGATGGATGAAATCTGCACTCCGACGCTTTGATGCCCGTCTGCTTCGGAACAGTACCGGGGACTACTGTCGAAAGATCATCACACGAAGGCACCAGTCCACAAATGGTTACGAGGTCTCAGCCCATAAGGCACACATCTCGTTGAATGTGAGAGTTGAGGTTTAGCAAGCATTTACAATCTATTCTGAAGAAACAAATTCAGACAGTCACCAGCTCTATCGATTTCTCAATCGCTATCCAAGTCGTTCTCACCGCGCCATCCAACCACCATCCACCGTTATCGTCTCGCCGCACATATAGTCGGACGCGCGACTCGCAAGGAAGACGATAGCTCCTTCAAAATCTTCCGGAGCACCCCATCGCCCGGCGGGTATACGCTCCATGATCTGACGTGAACGAACGGGGTCGGCGATTAGGGCGGTGTTCATCTGCAAGGGAAGTGTATGTTAGTTTTTCTCGACGAGACACAAGGACAAATGAGACCTACGTCTGTCGCGATATATCCTGGCGCGATACTGTGAAGGAAGAGGTGAATTAGATGAGTAAGGAGCATTGCTGCAGAGCGTACCAATTGACATTTATTCCCTTTGCGCTCCATTCGTTAGACAGTCCTTTTGTCTGCGCAAAACTGAGATTCAAACTTCACGAATTTCTCTGCAGAAAAGTCTCACCATTCCAAGAACACCATGTTTCGCCGCCGCGTACGCGGGGACCGTAAGACCTCCTTGAAACGAGAGTAGGCTAGCAATATTGATAATCTTTCCCCGACCGAGAGCAGAATTCTCCTCCGTGCCATGTCTCTCGAGCATATGTCTTCCTACGTCTCTTGCGAGTGTCCATACTGTGTTTAGGTTTACTTGAAGGACTTCTTGCCAGTCTTCGTCCGGAAATACCTCTGCTCGGTGTCTGTAAGATATACGCGTCAGTGGAATCCTCCAATCCTTGTGTTCTGATCACTTACCTTCGTTGTATACCTCCACAATTCACCAATATATCGATTCCCAACCCGAGGCCTCCCTCCCCTTCGCTCCTTGTCACTTTCTGCACAATAGAACTGACTTGTTCTTTCGAAGACAGGTCGCAAGTGACAATCCATGCTTTCCGACCGACTTCCCGAACCTTCTGAGCAGTTTCTTGCTTTCCCTCGTCTCTCTAAGTGCGATCATGAGTAGTGCCTTGCTTCGGATAAAGGATAGGCCACACCTGAACGAGAACGATGTCTGCCCCTGACTTGGCGAGTGCGAGTGCAAGGGATTGACCTATCCCTCTTGTGCCTCCTCTAAGGAAAAACAGATTAAATGGTAATTAGCTTGAGTGAGTAAAAATCGTATAAGTGATTGACCCACGTTATTAATGCAACCTTGCCTTGCAGCGAGAACAACGACTCAAGGTATGACTGCATCATGTATTTCTTCCTCGAAGTTGTGTTGCCAGTCGATAAACTAAGGTTCCGGGTTTTATATAGATCTTGTGCCAAGTCAGAGAGATCGAGGGTTCCGACGTGCGTTTTACTTCTGGAGACCCGTATGATTTAAAAGCTGGATCTGATCCGGTTATGCGGGCCGTACGTCCGAGTAGCACCTTGCAGGCACCCGCCAATTTCTGAAGGACCCGCCGTTAACCGGGCGATTAAGCCAGAAGATTCTGAGGTCTGGAGTCTGTTGTTAAAGAGAACCCGGACTGCACCGTCAGGTGGCAAATTTGAAGTCAGAGAGAGAGCGCTAGTTCAATAAATCCGACGTTACTAACTGTGCCACCTGACCAACTATGTAGGATGGATAACGCACCAGAGGCCCTAGGTCATAGATTATCAGGAAGGCGAATCATGAAGGCCTGTGGCTCGTGGATGCTATGTACTAGGCTCCGGGTTAATGGCGACCGTGACATAGACCGTCGATATCGAGATGTCTATTGATTCTGTCCTCTGAAAAAGATTCAATATCGTATACTACATATGATAAGAGATAATCCACTATACGTACTCGATTACTTGTAACAGCCATGATAGATTATATCGTGGACTTGATGGAGGTAGTTGAAGCAAAGAAAGGGTTCGGCGTTCGCAACTCAACTTCAACGTTCCGGTTAGTAACTTAGTTACATAAACTTACTACTTCCTATTTACGGTAATTATTGACTTTTAGTAAGCATCTGAGCTTGAAGTAGGACTTTGCCGCTATTACCAAAGTTTTTTACTTACTACCGTGACTCCGTCTTCAACTCGAATTCTCCCTCACTGGTAATGGGCATCTTCTGATACTTTTTCATGATTTCCCATAGAGTGTAGGTATGTTCGGAGATAACTGCAGCGAAAGTATACCAGCCGAGCTATTGATTCGCCGGCGCCGCAGTGACCGTGACTGCACTTTGTTGACTGCCTTCTGAGAGACTGTTTTTGGCGTTTGTGCTTCTAAATTACTTGATCATCACAGTCTATGGGAGTGCTATTACATGCTTCTTCTACGCTTTAGAACTCGGGTTCCCATACATTGACGCTATGCGATGCTCTAGGATGTTGTTCAGGACATCTTGCTCTCCCCTGTCTACCTGGCAGGCAACACTTTGCTTTCGGGTTGTAGCATTTTCAGCGATCATCTCGTTTTCTCCAAAGTAATATGGAACATAGGATGCAGCCTTATCATGATCACGGAGGCATAAACCAGCAGGATCTCGAAGACGACATTGGGCGGCGTGCAATGGCTTACCTTCACCACTGCTTCATGTCGTCGACGTCCTCCATACCGTCCACTTCGACTTTCACGATGTCCAACATCCCTGGCACCGGCCGCATCATCGACAAATTTGTATTCTCTCGAGGAGGCCGTATGTTGCAAGGTGCATTGAACAGGTTCGCCCATCGTATGGGAAAGGGACCCATCGCTGCTGCTCAACGGGTAGAGAAACAACTTCAATACAGACGCGTTTCGAAGCTCTACATGATATTCACGGAGGAGCCATTGCCTGGAGCTCGAGTTGCTGCAGAAGACGAAGAGGACATCTTAGCCATCCGCAGAGACTGTTTGAAACTAGTCAGTTTTGTCATGTGCGCCCCAACTGTTATTATCGACGCTCGTCTTCTGACGCCTTTCCGATGTGTTGCTTTCTAGGAATGAGGTGGACTCAAACCAGATTCTAGCCTTGTGGTGCATTAGGGAACTGATGATCTGCCATCCCGGACTCTGTCGGTGCCTAAGCGACCCTGACGTCGTCGATCAGCTCCTGTCCCTCAACCAAGACGTATCCCAGTTTACTCTTCTACTTCAAGAGACCATTTCCCTCATTCAAAATCGTGATCAAGAACGTTCGCGAATCCTCGAAATGCTAGATGGCGCAGGTCTAGGTCCCAGTGCAATAGTGGACCGGATAGACAAGTCGTTACAGAAGGATCGCCTCCACAAACTGCATACCCTTGTTATGGGTTACGACCTGAATTCGAAAGGCAAATATCGATCTTACGCGAGGGAGATTGATGAGGACTGCGGACAGCTGCTTGGCTATCTCCTGTAAGTGAAATTACATTTGTATGTGAAGATTGAGTTCAAATTGGTGAAGATCGGAGCATTCTACAGCGCAAATCAAGATACTGCAGCAGATACGGAAGCTGGTAGCGACGCATCCAGGACTGGACTGCTGCTTCTACAAATACCTTGACGTCTTCAGAGCGGTTTCTGAGAAGACTGGATCCGAAACGATTCTCAAATTTGAACTGAAAGAAACTCTAGCGAGCATCAGCGACAGAGATTCATCGCATGCAGTCGAGTTTTCTACACTTCTTCTCAAGGAAGGTTGTGGACCGGCTGCGATTGCTGATTGTATCTACACGGATCTATTCTGTAATGCGCTCGAGATACTCTTCACCCTTATGGTAGGCTGTGACTTGTACGGTTCGCAGGCATTCCAAAGAGACGCGAAGGCTGTCGAAAACAACTGCAATCGATTAATGGCATATCTTGTGTGAGTAAGGATTTCTTTGTCCGAGGACTGCTCTGACAGAAGGGTTAACATCAGTATGTCAAAGTCACACACCCTTCAAGCACTTGCGCTGAACCAGATAGAAACTCTCGTCGAAACGTTTCCAGGACTTAGCTGCTGCTTCAAGACATCGCGCAACCTGAAAACGTTCAATGCTCTTATGCAGCAGAATGGTACCCGAAATATGCCGCTATTAACGCGAACGTTCAAATGTATTATGGATAACAATCTGAACGTTGATTCAACCTTACAGAAGTTAGTCGTCGAGAATGGCTATAGCTCAGAGACCCTTCTTCCCTTTTCTCCCGCGAAGCGGATGCGGGAAACGCTACGGAAAGGCACAAAAGATGCTGTCCTTGCTTTACTTCGAGACCTGCCCGATGGATTGCGAAGTGAAGATACGATGGGGCTGAGGAAGGACTGTAGTGAGCTCATGGGCTTCATAGAGTGCGTTCTAGAGCTCATGGTTTTCTCTCTCATGTCAAAAGATTGACCTTTACCTCACTCTAGGTCAAAAACTCCACTCGTTCGAGTCCTCGCTCTAAAACATCTCGAGCAAATTCTGTTCGAATACTCGGATTTTGGCTTCTTCCTCGTGAAGGAGCACGCCGGAACTATTAGAATATGGAGAGACGGGCCGGCCGATATATATCCCAGGGCTGAAGAACTCAAGTATACAATCGCCGACCAGTTAGAGCCCAAAATGTCGTATACTTCAATGGAGGATTGGACAAATAGCAAATTCGTCGACCATATGTTCAACTCCTCCTTGAACACCAGGCAGTCCCAAGAAATCAGAAAGAAGCAAGATTTGGTAGTAGACATATCGTGGGCAACAGATAAGTAGACTTCTGGTACCGCCTCACTTCTTGGTACTTTGTATCTCCTTCTCTCTTCCCTTGCAGTTAATTTAGTTGCTAAGTGATATTGATCCATCCAGAAGCTTGTAGCTAGCGTGCCCACTTGGCAATATAGCGTTTAGCCGACGGAGTATACAGGAAAGCTAGCATGTATCTGTAGCATTGTAGCCCCAAGAATCCGATGACAGTTAGTGGCGATTACTTGGAGCCGTAAAGTACGCGTTCAATGACGCGTCTAGCTCACGTGCCAGTCGGACTGATGTCACTGATCGAGAGTCGGATGCCAAGCTCTCTGCCTTAGCTCCGGGCATCCTTGTCCGTACCGTCACTCATATAAAGGAGGAGGGACTCGTGAGGAATGCTCTTATCAAAACTCTTCTTTGGGTTGTCTCGCTGGTCCAGCCTAATTGTGAGTTAAATTTGATACGCCGCTCCTTCTTCGGACTAGAATCTCCCTTTGAATAATATTACCCATCGAGCTCTGATTTTAACTTGCCACTCTGCTCTAATTTCAGTTTACATCCACTGAATAGCGATCTTCTTTTAGGCACGACCACCAGCTGAATGAACAACGCTTCCAGGTCAAGTCTTGTCACCGCGGCCGATCTACCAGAGGATGTTATTATCGAAGTCATCACGCAACTCAATCGAGACGATAAAAGTCGATCAGTCACGAACTCCAACAACCTTACGGCCTTCCGAGCTGGCTTAATCACTTGTACTCACGTTTGCCGAGGTTGGCGGAGTGCTGCGCTGAACTGCGCGAAACTTTGGGCCGCCATGGATTGTTCACGTTGGGACATCGAGCAGATCAAGACATTCTTATGTCGATCGAAGAATGCTTCGCTAGAGCTCTCCATGGTTCTGCCTCTCATCCAGAAGAAGGAACCACCATTTTATCGACGAGATCCTGGATTTGAAGGCCGCGCAGGCCATATGGAAGAGTATAAGGAATATGAAGAGTGGTTGTACGACGACGAAGTTCCACCAAAGGTCACTCTCTGTCTACAAAAGCTTCACAGGACTCGGAGCATATCGATCACTATTTCCGCGCACGGTCGCCAGAGATGGATTTCCAATTTCCTAAACAGTTTATATACCGCTGACGCCCCGTTGCTCGAGCACCTTAGTCTCGACGTACGCTTCTGCTATTGTCCTGTCCGTTTAAGGCTTTTCAATCTCGAAGGCCATCTTTTCAAGAATGATGTTCCACTACTGCGTACCGTCCGACTATATGGTGTCATTATTCCCGGAGATTCATCTCTGCTTCGTAATCTGACCTCCCTGTCTGTGCGATGCGTCATCTTCTCGGGAGGGCAGAGTATAAAACAGGTCCTCGAGCGCAGTCCTCTGCTAACCGATATCGTTATGCATATGGTAAAGTGTCGCCCGACCGTGACCCATGATGAGGATAACTATCTCTCCCTGCCGTTACTCGCCACAGCAAGTGTTTGCGGTCCTCCACAGTTCTGCGCATCGCTGTTGAGAGGCTGGAGGATCCCAGTCAAGACGCGACTCTCTATTCTCTATACACAAACCGACGAGGTATCCGCCGCGGAAGCAACTCCTCCATTTGAAATCAACGAACATGTCAGGGCATTCGTACGTGTTGACATGCAACAGACAACGATGGAGATCCAGTCTCTGAACAGCAGTGACAAAAGGGCGGAGGAGAATCCACCGTCGTTCTCTTTAACCAACCGAAAGTGGAGAGTCGGGGACTGGAACTATTTCTGGGGCTTGAATCAGCTATCGTCAAAGCTAGGAAGGGCGGATGTGCCGACAAAGAGATTGGACCTATACATCCACTGCCTCATGTATGCACACGGCGCAACTCCTTGGAAAACATTGTTTTCGCGTCTTCATCACCTGGAATGCTTTATAATTCATTTCGACACCTGTTGCACGAAGGCGATGATGGAAAACAGCTTCACACACATACTTGGCCAACCGTCAGATGCAAAGGAGCTTTACCTGCCGAAGCTTCGGAACCTTGTTTTGGTGATTCGGAGGCCGCTTAGCGAGCGGATTGCTCGTTTACTTGGTCGATGTCTGGAATCGAGATCCAAGTTTGATCCGCGCTGGAGACTGGAAAGTCTTCGCATTGAATGTTACGTAAATTCTCAGCAACTTCAGGAGTACGAGGACTGCCCATGGGTGATGTTTGACCTACAAGGTTACTTAGAGCCTCACGTTGGGAGAGTCGAGATTAGCTGGTCGAAATCCGCCGCACTTGGGGATCCTGACGAGTCAAGTCTCAATATCCTGCTTTTCAAGACCGGGTATATGCAGGAGTCTCAAGTAGAATGGATTTGGTGGTTAATGGACAACCAGGAGTAGATTGTATTAGTGATTGATATACATCTTGCGTGTGCTAGAGGATATCACCAATCCTGACCAATATTCCTTCCAGCCTCTACGCAATCTCCTACGCTCACGCCTCCTACACCAGCGCCGATGACTTCCAATCGTCCCTTCCACGGGCCAGCTGGATCTCTTGTTTTCTCCCTCAGCTCCGCTATCCTCTTCAGATGGCCAACGGTCGGGACTGGTATACAGTTGCGCTGCTCTGTCGCCACATAGTATGCAGGCCATGGCAACCTTTTCCCCGCATGGCGGTGTATGATCGGGGACAAATGGTGCTGTAGCTGCGCGAGCACGTTCTCGATGTTCGTATGGGAAGGCGTTATGGGGAATGGACCGCCGAGCATGATAGTAATTTTCGTGAATTTCCCAGAATTGCCGGACATGGGCTCCTGGACGTCTTGAGCTGACAGCGCACACGAGTCGAAGACAGTACCAAGGAATCCGGAGGCAGCGCCTGGTACGTTGTATCCGACCAGAGGGCGAGGAACTAAGTAACCGAAGCCAGGAGGATGAATGGGCTGCTTTGTCGGAGGGAAGACGATATTTACCACCGTTACAGTCGATGTGGGATTTGCAGTGAGGTGAGGTAGTTGATGTGATGGAATAGTAGGAATGATCTTTTGTAAAGCAGTCAGGGGTATAGTAGATACTGCCCGAGAGTAATGAATGGTATCTCCGTTTGTTAGTCGAACCTATGGGTGAACAGTTGATTGAACAAGGAAAAGGGCGAAGAAACAACTGTGACGTACATCTATGCCTTGTGATTCAGCACTAGGTGATACTAGAGCTATATCCGCCTCAGTCTTCAATATAACGTTCGGCATCTCAGATAACTTGTTGAGTAAAGCTTTTGTCAGAGTCTCCATGCCATCCTTGAATGAGTATACAGAGACATCTCGCATTAGTTCTTTGACATCCCCAATGTCATAGTTGTCCATGGTTTGTCGCTGACTCTTCATCATGCCTTTGACAACACTTCCTCCTCCTCGTTCTTCTGCATCCCAAAGAGTCGGGAAAGCTGCTCGGACGCTGAGTATTCGTGAGTCTGCTGCGTAGATCCCGTGTACGAGTGCACTACCAAATATTCGTGCAATTTTCGCGCCGAACCTCCGTGTCAAAAAGGCATGTAGCGATTCATCGTCTACGCCTTCAGGACGGTTTGCTGATCGAAACGGTTCTGATATACCGCCAGGCAGTAGAAGGGATGCGACATAAGGATTAGTTAGCAACGAAAGGGGAGACGAAGGCAGTCGCGTGAGCCCTGGTCGACCGGGGATGAGCAGGAAGCGGTGTTTTGCCGCTGGCGAAGATTTGGGGGTAGTTATAACAGACGACTGAAGGTTTAATAAATTGATCTACACCTTCCTCGCGCGTCAGCTTTCCTGCATAGATATCTAGGAGGCATCACTCACGAGCTCGAGTATGGCCCCGCTATTCGGTCTCAAGGTCCTTGGTCCCGATTCCAGAAGCATCTGCGCTTTGTTTCCTTCTCCATCCTTGACGTCTACACGTCGACTGCGAATCCACCCGCCCGGGCGTGTAGACTTTTCAAGGAGGGTGATTTGAGCTTGCGGAAATCGGCGAGAGAGGTTGAAGGCTGCGCAAAGTCCCGTTATTCCGCCTCCAAGTACTGCTATGCTGCTTGGCGGAGACATTTCCAGTGAATGTTCAGCTACCTTTCCAGTATGAAATCCGTGATGGGGCTCATCTAGTTCGCTGGACGTCCATGACTGTGATTTGCGCGGGATACACCAAGGTTCAGACTCTTCAGAGTCAATATCATCTCTCGAGCATTCAGTTTCTCTCACGGGCTCGTCTTTCTCTTTCTGAATTCTTCGTCTTATAGCCAGAACGCAAATACTACAACATTCCTGTCCTTTACTAGTGGGTATGAATGTAGGGATCGAAAGTATACAAAAAATAACTAGATTATGAACTCAGAAAAACCAAGAAGGTTACTCCTGCTTTGCTTGTGGCTTTCCCAACTGAAATCCCGAACCCCAAGCATGAGCGCCAGAGATGTCTTTCACAGCCTCTCGACCAATAGGTGTCGTACGCATCGCCACGGGAGTATCAGACCGAACGATCCTTCCATTCCGTATTACCGTCTTCCCTCCACCCAACAGCCGTCTAAACCACTTTGGAGCTGCACCAAAGTTCGTGCCTCTTCGTCTCTCCGTTTCGTTGTGCACAAATAGCCACCAAAGCCAGCCGATGACGAAACCGGCTCCCGTTGTTGCAGTGTAGTACGATCCATTGATAAAGTGTTCGATGAGGAGGAGCAGGTAAGGGAAGTTCTGATTTCGCAGTGTGAATAGACCAAAGAAGGATACGTATGCCTTCGGCTCGATCTTCGCTGATACAGTCACGAGTGAGACTATGAATGCATGGAAGTGAAATGCAGAGCTGAAGAACAAGCAATTGATACTCTTTTATTGAAACTTTGTCAGGATACGTGTTTCGAGGCGAATGAGTTTAACTAGCTCACCATGATCCAGGTCGCATCTGTCAGTACCTGCCATGCGTAGTCTATAGTGCGGCCAGGGTAATGATACGTTTCCAGGGAACTAGAAAGACGACTGGAAACATAAAGCATTAGTGAGCACATGTAGGACGAGGAAAGAGTGTACGGGTAGATCGTACTACAGCATTACTACACCAATCACGAATTCAAAATGTTTTCCTATTATCATGATTTCTCAGTAGTCATCTTGACACGCGCGGTACAGATCACGTACCAGCGTAAAACAATGAGGTGAGAACCCGCCAGGCCTTCGAGAAAGAGAGATGAGCAAGTTCTCAGACGATTAATGTGAAGCGCACTTACTTCATAACTGTATAATATCTTCCACACATCAAGGCTCAGATCTGCCGTCCTGACTTTCCCAAACACAGCAGGGAGCGTGGTGCACAATGTCAGCAGACATAGCGCGGAAGTCACGGGTGGTGTTTTCCGGATGTCCTTCGAGAAAAGTTGCAGGAAAGGTATTTTCGAGGTAGCGGGTGACATTCTACGTCAATGGCGAGAGGAAGCGTCGGCCGTAGCCAACACCGTACCCAGAGAAGATGCGAACTTGAAGCAACCTGGTAAAAGATGAAGAAAGATGAAGAAAGATAACTGTCGCTGTACGGTTTTCGGGCGAGTCAACGGACATAGAAATACTAGTAGTAGCTAAATGGGATCATCGGCTCCGCGATTCACCCTCGGCAAGGTTTGTTGTAAATTTGTGGGATTTGATGCACAACAAGGAATCATGATGTGCAAGTACATGATAGCGGCAGGGCAGTGAGATTCGTATGATGTGTGGCATGCACATTCAGCAGTGGGCTGTTCTCAAAATATGTTGCACCCTGGCCGATATGGAAGCACTAAACCCGGTATCAGCCGCTACAACCTGTTTTGACTTTACTAGTAGCGATAATAAATAAGAAAGCACATAGTTTCGAGTAATTTACGTTAGATAGCAATTGGATCTGGCTGTGCTACACAATAATGATACTGTACACCTATTACACTAGTCTGAGAGATAAGTTACGGACAACAGCGATACATGGTTAAGAAGCAATATATTAATCATCATATTGAGTGAGCTATGACAGGGAAGGTCAGAACTGCTCCAGATGGATTGAAGAGAATGGAACTTACATCTAGAGTTAGAGAACTCGAGCTATTCACGTCCTGGTCGCGGTAAATACCCACGAGGGAATTGCCGCGTTCGTAAAGCGAGCCTTTCAAACTGATCACGATGAATTGGAACTCATCCGATGCCCTCTGACGAATGTAGTTTGCGATCTTTCCGACGTTAACATTGTCAAGCGCAGCATCGACTTCATCAAGAACAAAGAATGGCGCTGGCTGGTAACTGGACATCAAGTAGTGAGACATGCGTTTCGCAAAGCGCATAACATTCACCAACCTGTGGATGGCAAACAGCAGAGCGAGTGCTGCGACAGTCTTCTCCCCACCAGATAGTTGCTCCATATCCCGGAAACGTTTCATTGGTGGCATAGCATGGTATTTGATACCGCCAGCATATGGTTCCTATGACGATTCAATTCGATTAGCAAATGTGACAGATTAATTGCCATAACACTCTCACCTCATTATCTTCTAAGCTAAGATACGCCACACCACCCAGAGGTGCAGCCTTGCCCTTCGTCAGATCTTTATATATCTGATCGATTCGCTCAGATATATGGGTGAATGCCTTGTTGAATAAATCGCATCTACGATTCATTGTAAATAGGACTCAGGAGTGCATAGTAACAGACACACCAACCTTCGCTTCTTGATGTCATTGTATTCATCTCTTGCTTTCTTGGAGTCTTTTCGCGCCTTCTCAGACTCCTTTTCAGTATCAGCGAGCTTGTTCTCGACATCATCAAGTCTGCGAATGTACAGATTAGTGAATGCGACTGACGCCAAATTAAGTCACTGACTTGTCCATGGCCTTCATGTTAGGAGCCATCCTTTCGATTTCCGCGTTAATCTTTGATATGGAAGCATCGAATTGTGCTCCCGTTTCAGCAGAAGCGTCCTATGCTTTGTTAGTACGTAAGAATTATCGAGTTGTATGAGACTCCTACTTCACGCTCTTCATCGTCAAGACTCTCGAAGTCGATTTGGATACCATAATCATTAACTTGGCGAGGTCGTTGCGTACCATCCTCATCGTCAACATCCATGGCGACCTCCTCTCGGAGATTCTGAAATAGAAGATAGACATAAATAACAAATGGAATACCGCAGAAGACAGCTCTCTCACCTCTTCCATGGGCACATTCTTCAAGCTTCCAGATAAGAGTGGGAGTCTGATTTCCTCCAACCGACACTTCCTATAGATTGCGGACCGCTCTGATGCAAGCTTCTCTATTTCATCATTCTGCGCGGACGTGGATCAGAGACAATTAGGTTCGGCGATATGAAGCAACTCACCTTCGTGGCAATATCTTTAAGCGCCTGATCGAGAACCTTTCCAGCTTTCGAAGTATTCTTCTTCACTGTTTCGAGATGCTTTGTCTTCACATCCAAAACCTCATTCAGTTCTTTGAGCTCATCCTGCAGTTCAGTAATGTTCTCTTGAGCACGATCGAGTTCTTCTTGAATCGCCTCCCGCTCTTTTTCGTTCCGCGCAACAGCCTCCCTTTCCGCTGCCATGGCAGTATCTAACGCAGCTAAACGCTCCTGAGTTGCTTTAAGTTGCTGTTCTTCGAAGTTCGATCTGTGGTATGGTGAGTCTCAAACTGTACTATTAGCCTCTAAACAACTCACTGATGGGTTAAACGAGCTATTTGAGTGTCAAAGCGAAGGCGAGCATTATTCTCTTCTTCAGCAGCTTTAAGCTGACGCTGCTCGTACTCGCGAATGTTAGCCACGCCTATCTTTCTACAGAAATCGGAAAACGTGTGGTCTTCCGCCACGTTCACGACTTCGGACAATGCGCTTATTTTCTTGACAAGCGCATCGTAACTTGTTTTCGCCTTGACGTCGATTAGACCAATGCAATGTATGTAGAGAGAACAAACTTACCTTCTTGAGCTCCGGAGCACTCTTCTTAATCTCGCTGGAGACATGCTTTAGCTCATCGCGCAGTCCTTTGAGGCGTGAGGTAAGGGCAGCCTAAGCCAAGATTTATTTTGATTTGCTGTAGGGCACATGTACCAGTTACTTACTAGGTCATCCTTTGCAAGCGTTAGGGAAGATTCAAGTCGAGTTATCTCGGCCATGAGGTTTTCGTCCGCCTTGCTCCGCGGTTTAGACTTATTCAAGTCCCGAAGTTGAGCCAGCAGGGCATCGCGCACTCGCTGCAGACCCTGAATATCTTTATCCTCCCACTTCTTACTGTTCCCGTGCGAGCTTCGGCCGCCTGTTATAAGACCGCTTTTGTGTATGACCGTACCTTCCAGCGTGACGGCTTTTACTTCTTGGCCCTTCTCGTAACATACGTATCGTGCAACATCCATAGTGTCGCAAACTAGGGCATTTCCACAGGCGAAGTGCATCGCTCGTTCAACGACAGCTTCGTACTGTATGACGTCAACCGCAAGACGAGCACCTTTCGCAAAGCTTCTATATTTATCATTGATCGGTTTCACCTGGATCGTATCGAGCGGAATGAAGGTCGCTTGACCCGCTCTTTGGTTGCGCATATACTACCATCCGTATGAGATTGACTACGCAGCGCTCGTAGGTGGTTCACTCACCTCAATGCACTCAATGGCTGTTTTCTCTTGGTCTACCACAACTGCGTCGATGTTTCGTCCCAAGATGACGGAGACTGCAGTTTCGTACTTCCTTTGAGTGGGCTTGCATAAATCGACAACTCTGCCTCTTACACCTACCAATGTGTCAGCGACGGGACTGCAAACAAATGAAAGTGATATTACCTGGGAATATACGTTGTAAATTAGCAAAAGTTTCTTTCAGCCGCGTGTCCCTCTCAGATTCTTTCTTGTCTACACCGGCCTGTAAAAGTTTCTCGTGGCAATCCTGAAGTTTTTCTTGTATTTCGGACTCAAGTTGCCTGGGCATGACCAGCTTAGAAGGGTTTTGAGAGAGTAAATAAGTAAGTTGCGTACGTGATACGAGCGAATTCTGATTGTTGACTATTCAGCTCTTGTTTAGCTCGAGCGTAATCGGTCTGAAGGGATGAAATTCTTTCGTCCAACTGCGTATGAAGTTAGAATGATTAGGTAACGATGCACAACAAAAGGGCTGACTTCTTCTTTACGCTCTTCAAGACTGGTGATTTCAGAGCCTAGTTCGGATTTCTTTTCATCGAGTCGTGTATGGGCCTCTTGAAGCCCTGCAAGCGCCCTGGAACCTGTTTTCTCATCGCGGTTCAACGTTTGTAAGGACTGTCTCTCATCAACGGCTTGGGTGTTAGCCACCGCCTTCCTGTTTGACAGCGTTATTTCGACTCACACTCGCATTGTATGTATGTATGCCTGGACAAGACTCACAGTTTGCGATATTCCTCAAGACTTTCTTCGCTAAGTGATAGATTCTTTTCCGAGGCACGCCGAGCAGCGTCTGCGTCTTTCATTTAACTCTCCATTCGCAAAAAAGGGCCAAAATACGAACCTCGGGCCGCTTCGGCGGCTTTCTGCTCCGCCTGTAGGTCTTTGCGTAAGGACATTAATCGTTCCTCTTGCTTCCTGGCATCTTTCGTTGCCAATTCCCGCGTTGCCTCGTGATTCTTGAGTTTACGTTGCGCGTGTTGGATTTTCTGTTCTGCCGCAACGAGGTCTGGTTTCTTTACAATGGAATAATGGATGCGTGAATTAAGTTGAATGAGAGAGGTGCGTGCCCGACTTACGCGATTCTCCAATGCCTTTTCGGCCTTCTTTGCCTTCTTCTCGGCGGCGGCAACGGCGGAGCGCGCCTTAGCCTGGTCTGCGCGCGCTTCTTCAAGTGCCTTATCATGAACGGACTGTTCTTTGCGCAAGCCCGTCAATGTCTTGTTCTTGTCTTTAATTTCGGAAGAGTTGGTTTCTATTTGGTCCTCAATATGGAACAGTTTCCAAAGGAAACGTTTGAGAATGAGTTCATCCTGAAAACGAGCATTAGTACAAGAAATGCCTACACAACAGATAGTAATCACCCGCTCGTTGACAAGTCCCTCAAACCTCTCAGCCTCATTCATCTGCTCCTTGAAGACTCTGATCTCTCCCGCAAACCCTCTCCGCTTGTTGAAGCTTTCTGTAGCATTCTCTGCCGCTCGTTCAACTTCTTTCTTTGCGCGTTCGTAGTCCGTGGCAAGTTCAAGCGAACCGCTTATTTGTTCCACAAGGCGCGTAAGTTCTTTCGGAGATTGCGACGCAATGTGCTCAACATCTCCCTGGAAGACCAGGAAGTTCTTTGCCTTGGTAAGGATATTGTGCTTCGCGAGCTCCGCCGAGTAGGCTTGTGCGGAGATGACTTTGTTGTTAACTTTGTATTCGCTCGAGCCAGTAGTGGTAATCCTTTACTAAAGTCAGATTCAGAAGCTTTTATGAATCATTTCATTACTAACGTTCTCTGGAAATGCCATTCTTTCTTCTCCGCATCTTCATAAACCGCTAGAACCCATGCTTTCTTCGCGTCTCCTTCACCAGAAGCATCTTCCTCTTCCTCCTCCTCCTCTATAGTACCAGACTGATCTACGTCATCCTTTTCAAGTCGCCTCCCTCGATAAACCAGGTCTTTTAACTGGCTACTCCTGAGTTGCGCGCTCTTGATTCCAAGTACGAACGAGATTGCATCCATGAGGTTCGATTTCCCCGCGCCATTGGGGCCGATTATGGATGTAAAAGGAGTAAAGGGGCCAATAACATGATGGCTACGGTAGCTTTTAAAGTCGCACAGCTCAATGCGTATGAGCGGCATTGCAAGCTCGAAGTGAACGTTGAGTTTATGCGCAAATGTCAAACAGTCTCGACTGAGACGCGTCTGGTCACGCGTTACAAAATTAAACGTTACGCCATCATGGGTGCCATAAGTTGCCAGTGCCAGTTTCAAGCGCAAATTTTAAGCCTCTCGTCCACGGACTCCACATTCTCAGCTCACCAATAAACACCGCTCTCAGATATGTTGGCCTTATCGTGCATTATCAGAATGGTGGAAGAACATCTATTGATTTCTTCCTTTGCGAGGTCTTTCATCCGAAATTCCCATACAAATTGGAGATGAAAGCAAGATTGTGAACTGGCCATCAAAGTCGCCTACTATCGATAGCAATCTTTGGTATACGCTCTTGGACAAGCTTAGTCGACGTCTTGGCTTGGATGGCTTGCGCGTCCGCCCAATCTGACCGTCCACCGGGCGAACTAGAGATGAAGGAGCGCTGTCAAACGTGTTCGTCGTGAATGCAGAACGTGCTTTGATAAATATAGCTTCTATCAGCAACTTGAATCATACACTCGGTGAGTATACGGGTCAAGCTTCTCACGTCAAAACTTACTGAATTAAAATGCACAATTCGGTCAAGATCCTCACATCCAACTGTCTATTCATAGGTCCGCAATGTTGAAGACATCGATACAGTATTTTTACAGTCTCATTCGGGTGTTCGCTCGACGAGAGTGAAGCATTCGTTACAGACATTGACGGGTAAAAGACCACTCGATGCCAATTATCAGCGTGCATTACAACTGATACCCATGATCGTACACCTCTGCACAGCTTTTCTTGAGCATCACGATTGTAGCCTCGGCAGTAGAATGCCGCGCGTTTCTATAAAGGTTACAGGAGGATCGTCCTCCGTGTTATCCCGTGCAGTTCATGTACACTCGGCCTTGCCTGACCGTCATCAAGGAAGACTTCATAAGGGATACTGAATCTGCACCTCGCCTTCTTCACCTCATTTTTTCCCTTTGGGTTTCTCTCTTCTAATTGTCGCAATGCTTAACTTACTTTTCCTTTCTCCGCTCTTGACTTACACCGTCGCGCAGTATAGTGCGACGTATCTGCCCTCTAATGTCCCAGCTCAGACTGAACAAGGACAGTTTGGCACCAACGAATGCGGGACCGGATCCAATCAGAGCTCCATATGCCAAAACTTATACAGTGCGTCTGTACAACTTCTTCTGGTATCGCGTCTTCGGGAAGGGTTGGGATGCTGAGCTGAATATTCCAGTAAACTCGGTGGACGATTTCTGTCTCTTCGCTCCCCCGGAGCCTGGTCCTGACTCAGTCATTGGAAGTACCGAGGTAATAACCCCCTGTCTATAACGTCTACCAGACGTATCAAATTTAGTACTTATACAGATATTTTTGACAGCAAATTGAGGTCGCCTGGTGTATGAAGGTGTGCGTCTACGGTCAAACTATTAAATCTTCTCTTAACCCTTGTTTCTAGTCCGGGTATGGGACGCGCCTCATTCCAGATGGCACAATTCAAGGCGCACACTTTGTGCAGACACCTGACTACGTGCAGATCACTGGCGTTGGTGATCTCACAAGTCTAAATATTCCAGCAGGCAATGATGGCGGAGGAGAGCTCGACCCTCACGGCGCGACGGGAAATGGTATGGAAGCTTCTGTATACAGTCAAAAACGTTTAACTGAAGAGATTTTCAGGAAACCCGATTGGCGGCCTTGTATTCTCGTCGGCCTTTGGTAGTCTACAGCAATTGCATGAATGGACAGTAAGTTTTTGGCAATTCCCCTTTGCGAATGTGGCTATGAGGGCCTATCGCTTACCGGTATATATTCCGCAGAACTTCATGTCGAATACTGAGTTCTGTTTCCGTGCATGTAAAGAAGGACCCAACGCACCCACGCTCTGCCAACACGTCTACGACGTAATGGGCTGCATGTGGAACATGCCTGGTGACTATTCCTCTGGTGTATTCGAAAGATGCGAGGGCGACACGGGCGAGCCGATGGGTGTCTATGGTACATCTACGTTCTCTCAGGGGCAGCCTGTCACCCCTGATGCACATCCTGCTCCGGCAACGAGCCAGTGCACAACATTGAGCACGATCGGTAATGGCGCTGCAGTAGCTGTCACGACTACTGCTGGTAACGCTGCTTCAACGGGTACAGCAAGTACCACTGTGAGTAACTCTTCACGTCCTTCAATGGGGTCAGCGGCTTGCATCATAGTTGAAATCAGCTCATCCTGGAGCTTAATACTCGATTCACTGTTGCATCCTTGCATGAGCTCCTTATCAATGACTTTTAAGTAATTCATGCACATCGCTTTCCATCTCTCTACTATTTATCATCGCACTGTGCTTCGACTCACCAAATTTATCACTTAATGCAGGTCATAAGTTCCAAATCCACGGGCACAACTATAACGTCCACAAACCCGTCAGCTCCCGCTTCCACGACATCAGCTGCAAGTGCCGCGTATGCGAGGTTTGATGACGCTCTACTTGGACGACTGACGATCATTGTAGCGGGGGGCACCAGTGTGCTTGGTGTATTTATGATAGGGGGGATCAATATACTCTAGTCTCCGCTCGTTAGATCAAAGGATGGATGATTTCTTGAATTTTGATTATTACGGATAACTTCGCTTCAATACTCTCGCCTTACTCACGTTCCTTTAAAGGTCTGGACTTTAACGTTTCTCAGTAAAGTGCACTCCATTGTCTTTCTGATACATGTACAGTCGTAGCTTTCGCAGGGTTCATTCATGTGATTGTAGGCTTATTATATTTTAATGTTGTAATGTAGAATTCTATTATGTCTTTCTACATCTGAAGATTTGCAAAGCACATTTCTTAACATGTTTTATTTTAAGTTATTGGGCGGGGAAAGCCGACATTTGACCACTGGCATGATCGGCATGATCGCCGTAGCTTCTTGCGGAAGTAGCATAACACAACAACGGAAATTCTCATGTCAGTCGAGAGTTGCACTTAGAATTTACAAAGGCTAATGAGTTTAATTGGCATGTTTACTCTCGAGACATGATTTTACAATATGACCTTGTGCAATTTCGAGAGTATTTGAAGAAGAATAATACTTCTTCCGTACTGGTGGTAAGTATTCGTTCTCCGATACTAGTTCAAACGGTAAGTACAAAATAATGCAGGTATAGCATTAGCCTGCAGTGTCGATTCCAGCCCAGCTCATGCCTGAGCACTGTTATTCACATCAAGTGAGGCGAAAGTGTACTGAATGGCCTCTAAGTTTGACACCCTTGAGCAGCTTTACAGATACTAAAGTAGACCGGGATTGTTTATTATAAGCAGAAATGAGAAAAGAGCAGGGGTATACGTAGGGCAAGCAAGATAGACTTTCGGCGTCTATTGACGTCAACGGATAATACAGTCGCTGGACTAGAGCAAGCTAGAGAAATATGCACCCCATCGATCGCATTTAACAGGATAGGACACCTCAGGCTAGATCCACTATGTGACCACGTTTCCCTTGGTTTTCCCATCACCGGATGCCGTTGTCGACTTCTCCCGCTGTTTTATAGGTCGAGGCCTATTTAGAGCCGCCTCAGGCTACATCTTGACAGGAAGCTCCAATAAGTCCTTTGCGGGTGTACTGATTGATGATGCCACAGCGCGGAAGGACTGAATGGCTTGTGGGTGGATGGCTTATACTGTATGTTCTAAATTTAAACGGAAACCGCCAATGACAGAGCTTCATTCCGATTCTAATCAAGAGTCTAGTATCAAGATCATACTCGCGGGAAGCAGGTGCGAACTCACAGGGATCTACTTTCCTTGAGTCATTAGCGGCTCAGAAGAACAACTTCAGGAGGTCGGCCCGGAAAAAAAAAGTATCACATGAATTCGTATCTGATGTGCCAAATGCATCCCTTGCGATGGGAGAAGATTATAACATTCATGCACTTTGCGTCGCATCTGTTCAAATATTGAATGAGATACGCCCTCGAATCTCTTTAGGATTGTGCGTAAATCCCCGCATAGACACATGCTTGCGTCATTGATACTAATCACCCGAAGCGAGGAAGATCACAAGACATGACGAAGGCTGCGCGAAGGTGCGCCGCCGGCGATAGAGAATCGCCAGTAACGCGGCCAGAAGGACTGCATGCATTCACATCTAATATCATGGCTCGGTACCTTGCGAGACAAATAGCTTGCACATCGGTGTTGTTTCCCACACGATGTGAAAGATGTGTGCAAATCTACATACTGTAATGTTCGGTCATCAGTTTCTTCCCCATAGCACAATGTAAGAAATTCACCCAAGGCCCTTATCGTGGGACTAATGTCGAATATAAGCCTATCGCTGCTGAGGTCCGGCATACTTTCATTCATCACGCTCGGACGTTTTATGTACTGACTGAGATGAGATTATAAGCAAGGGTGCTAAAGTGCAAGGGGGAATAAAGGGTATGCTTACGGCATTCCTGTGCTATGCATAGCTCGTATCTTGACACTAGTAGTAGCCGATCGAGGAATGAAGCCAAGTTTCCCTAGCTGCTATGTACCGGTCGGCCTCGTTGCTTGATCGCCCAGATGATGAGATGCCCATGTCACCATTGTTCCTGGAAAGAAGCTCTCCTGCGAGCGCGCACCGGCTGAACCTGTCCGAGGGGCCGCATATCGGGGACTGAGCGATGAGCAGATACCATTTGATGGTCGTTTGAATCATATACAGTGTATTAGATATGGGCGGCTATGAACGGAATTCAGACGTGGTTGTTGTGATTGCAAGACTACATTTGATTGAAATCACTGCTTGCCAGCCTAAGTAGCTAATCCTTGGGGTTTTCGATAGGCTCAGCCCTTCCTGGCGTCCATCTAGTCGGTCCGTATTGTTTCTTATCGTGCGGATAAATTATACGGGGAGTGGTTTTCGGTTTGAAAACGTTTTTAATGTGTTGAATTAGGGATACCGAAAGGGAACTGAATTTTCCTGACTCGGCCAGACACGACTGCACACAACCTTTCAGGTAACCTCTGGACTCTTTCCAGACGACGGCGAGCAAACGTAGTTTGTTCGAACTGTATACTAATCGTCGTAAAGAAACGCCGTTTCCGGAAGCGAGGGGAGAAGCACTCGCACATTTGCGCAGAGTCGTAAGAAGCGGCGTTCTGCGCTCGCCTGAGTCTGGGGCCGCCAGAGACGCCGTTGACGCACCCTAGTATCTTGTCCTCGGAGTACCTTCAGAGCCGCTGGCCATAAGTGACCACCGGTACCATCGCATAGCAAAGACCGGACCGTACAAAGGCGGCCGCGTCGCGAGTGCGGGGACACGCGACATCCACGCAATGTTCGATGTTACGGCAAAGGGGCATGGCCCGCCGCTTGCTGGCAGTCTCGACCTGCTCGTCGGTCACATATATGTCCAGCATTGCTTATGGGGTTCCACAGTACTAGGAAATTATCGGAGAAGCTTGAGAAGGTCAAGGCCATTAGACATCGCAACACAGCCATGGCATCATGGTGAGCTTCTTTCCTTCCTATCGAGCGTATCTTGCACGTTTAGGCAGGAGACGGAGGTCAATGATCATGACGTCGAATCATGAGAGCAAGAGGGGATTAGAGTTAGGGAAGATCATGACCGGTGCAGCAAAACTCGTGGCAGTAGAAGGCGGACTGGCGGGTTGTTACAGTTGGCCTGTGAGCTTGTCATTACGATGAGGGTGCTCATTGTAGTGGAGATACAGTATCATATGAAAGATAGGTAGCAGATGCAACACGTCCACATTAGAGTTGGATTAGAGTAAAGGGAAGAGGGAGAAGCCAGGCTGCCACTTTCTGATTAATCCCCACGTCGAGCTGACGATCGCTCCATGCGCTGCCTCTGCACAGTCAGCTTGATAGGTCTTCCAAGAGATCGAAGTCTTCAGCGGATGATGTTTGAGGTCCAGATGACATGCGATTGCGGTCCCGAAAGCTCGATGTTCGCGGGGCGCTAACAAAACATGAGTGCCATAGAAAATCTCGAAAGCGTGGAGATGCTTCTCAAGGATAGAAGGGGAAGACCTGGCTGGAATTATCACGAGCACGGAGATGTAGTATCGAGAAGTTGAGTTTGCGAAAGATGCTTCCTTGTACATCCAAGCGACGCCAGAATAATGAATGTCAACATCATACACTCCATGGAGATACCATCTAATGCCACGCATCATTGTCTGGAAACGGTCTGAAGCAGCAATTTCGTATTCGACGGAGTTTCTCCAAAGCTTGACGCAGCGTAGGACGACCACCCTCGATCGTAATCAGACTCCATTCTACGTCGACTCGATAGTTGGGGTTCACAACGATTTTGTCAGATGCGACAAAGTGTTTACCGGCTCGGTCCTCCGATCTACCCCCCCGTCCGAATTCTGTCCTCTCCGACGTGGCACAAGCGTCAGAACTCGATTTATTTTGCGTTCAGATATCCTTCCTGATAGACCTGATCCAGCTCTGACGATTTCGCGAGTGGAGATCCCGGGCCGCTTGTTTCCTCCGCCTTCCACTTATCTTATAAGTAACGTAAAGGCAGGTAGAACTGTTCGGAATTCTGAAATTCTGAATTCTGGGAACTTCAGGGACCTTGGCGGAATAACTTGTAAAACGGGTGTAGACGGCCGCTATACTAGCAAAAACCGCCAGTTTCAAGCAGATCCGGGAAAGCCCGAACGCCGGTTAAATGATTTCTGCGAGGGTCGTGGTTTCAGGATCTCCTGTCATGGATATGATCGCTCGCAAAAACGGTTCTAAAAATCATAAATTGCTCAGATAAGTCGGTCCTTTCGAGAGATAAGAAAACACAAACAGGCCAGGTCTTCCTCACTGAACCGAATTTCACCTCCAGAGATTACGGTGCAGATTGGCCAATGTGGAACACAGCGTCACAAGGCCGACCGCCTATATTTTGATATGTTTCATATGCGCGGAATCTGGTCGCATCAAAGGCGTCAAATTCCTTTTCATATGTCGGTGCTGCCCGACACGTCCGGGTCTACGGAACGCCCATCCGAAGGATTGTGGTGGCCGGGACCCTCGTTACGCACCGCAACACGCCCGGAATTAAGGTGAGACGTTGTCGAGCGGGAGAACTAAGAACACGACAGCGCGGTCCGTGCAACGCACGATGGTGACGGCTATTGACGGCTAGGAACATAGACGGGCTACTTATGCGATAGTGCATTTTGCGCTTTCCTCCGAGCTCATCGTAGCGGGCTGTGGTGTAATGTGGTGCGTGGTTGACGAGGCGAAGACTCTGGAACATGGGTAAGATAAGAGTCACCCCCCAAAACCCTATGGCAAGGAAACATACACTCTCAATTACTTCGTCCGACATCAATATCAAACGTGTTCAAGTTACCTGCGAAATATATTTAATTAATAAAAGAAAGCCTCGAAGTCACAAATAAGCATACATACTTAGAAGCACGAAATCGAGAAAGTAAGGATTAGGGCGAACAGACTAGAGATCTCTTAGTGATTGCCTCAGATGAGAACCTTGATGATCGTCCTCGGTCCGCTCACGCGAAGGAGAATTAACAGTATAGAGCCGAGGCACTGTCGAACGATCGAAACGTCATCCGGATTCCGAGGGCGACAAAATTTTTATGACGCAAGCATCGCAACCCAAAACCAGTTTCTCCTGACCTACTTGATAGCTTATTTGGGCAGAAGGGAAGCATTCGAATCAAAATATCCAGCTTTTCTTTGAAACTGGTAAAGAAACTCACGTCTCTCAGTTTTTCTCATCAAAAAATGAAGGAACTGTTTGTGCGTACGCTTGGTATGATCCGTATGCTTGTCTTGATCCACTGTTCGGAGATGTGGAGCTCGAGTAGATACAAAACGTGTTGGCGGCCGTTCACGTCTGGAGTTCACAAACAGGAGTCCAGCACTAGCGCTTTGTCCACATGTCGAAGGTATCGATGGCCCCATACGCGCCGTGACCGCACTAATACACGTCGATCACACGTCGAGCTCGGAGCAATTCCGCTTCAAGTGTATTGAGAAGGCCAGAGATGCGAGTTTGAAGTGAAGAGCCAGTATCAAGAATCAAGATCAATACTCCAATTCTCTGAATTGTCTGCCCATGAAAGTGGATGCCAGCACAGCAAAACATGCTTTTCGACTCCGCGAACACGCGCCGGGCTCGGCCCACTGCCATCGACATGATCCTTGTCCAAGCCCGAGACGAACAGAATTGTGCTCATCTCCGCATGGCCCCGAGCATTCTGAAGGCCTTTGAATTGAGTTTGAGTTCTTCACGATTCGACTTTACAGATAGACCTCGATAGAGACTAAAGCAAAAAGTGCCAGTAAGTTCCTTGCGGTGAGTGCAATAAGTGGAAAGGTCACGTTACGCGAGTGTCTGCTCATCGCGTGATCTCGGAGCACACGTTACGAGGGAGCTTTAGGGCCGTTCATTGTCCGACGTCCGAAGGATAAAGACCGACGACGACGACAGGACTGAGGCAGATTTACCGATGAGAACTTGTGGCGGCAAAGAACGGTTATAGGCGGATCTAACAGTGATCACCGGGTTATACACACTACGACGATACGAGCAAAAGGCTCCAGACAAACACGCGCTGGACACGCCGTTTGAGGGGCAATTCAGCACGTACTGGACATCAAGACCTCCGGATATCAAATTGTTGGAAAACGTATTTAATTCTCTGTGTTAGTTTGCAGGGCAGACTAAAATCAGAGTTCCGTAGAGCGGCATTGCCGAAGGTTAACCCTATTTTTCAAACTTTATCTGACAGCTCTTTCTCCTTACTTTCTCCTGTATTTTGGCGATTTTCCATTGGCCAGCCCTGCTATCGTAGCCAGGAGTTGGGTGTCATGCTCAAGCCTTATGACTATGTGAACAGTCCAGTGAAATAGGTACCGATATTAGCTTACCTTGTAATGAGAATATGTAGCTACAGAAAGACATGCTCGCTCAGAACAGGTGAATAGCCTAAAGAAAAGAGAAACCGAGAAGGTGCAGATAATCTAGAATTCTTTGATCTTGCAGTTGAAAGTGAAAGATCAGAAAGAGCGAAAACGCGGGCCTCGCGCCGAACACCCGTCGATCTATTGCCCCGAGCTCAGAAAACGTTTTTCGGGCCCTTCCAGGGCACCGAGCGCATCAGAGAAGGGCCGGAATTCCAAGACACGACTTTTCCAGCCGCCGATCCTTCCGTTCGGCTCCAACGCCCCAGATTTCCATAGTTTTTCGGCATCCCCGCAAATTTCAATTTCTCATTCGCTCTCCGGTTTCTGATATGGTCTATCGGCGTGTGCGGGGCGAGGTAAAGATAAAGGTGAAGATAAAGGTGAGGACCCGGACAATGGTCGATATTCCGAAATGCCGCGCTTAACCGGCTCCACTGCTCGGTCGAAAGGCACCGGTATGGCCGACCATCGGTCAGGTATATACTTAATTACGTAACTACTATGATTTTGGTTTTCGAAACTGCAATTCTCAAATGTTTTTTCAATGGTTCGGGAATGGGCGGCCCGGCAATACACAATTGACAAAGAGACGCAGATCGTCCGACGTCCGAGTTCTTTTCCTCTAACCTCCATCATCGACATCCCGGACTCCGAACCCGTGTCTAAATTCTTCAACACCATTGTCCCGTTCTTATGCATTCAAACAATCAAACACGGCTTAGAAGCCTGCAAGCGGATGAAAATGCATTGTACACGCACGCTTAGCTTCCGTTTTCTCTCACAAGAAAATATGCGCTGAATTTCTGAGAGTCGCAGAAATGCAGAAAGGGTATGCCGGTTAGGTACCGTACATTGCTCGGTTACGACTTCAATAACTCCACCTCTTCTCGTGTGAGTCCGAGCGGTAAATATGGAGGAATTTGCTTCCGACCGTGTTCGGCAACGTGCGAGCGTCTACGGCTCAGTATAAGCAATAATGGCTCACTTTTTTGCTCGAGCCCCACGACGGTCAGGGGAGCAAACAAACGTACGTACATACATGTACAGCCATCTGCGATCGTCGAGTTGATATAAGGCTTAGTCGATCTTTCGAAGATATAGACATTCATCTATCTTGAGTTGTCTGGCCGGATCTTAAGCATGCTACACGCTGCAAAACATGACTTGCCATACTTCAGTCTACAATGACAACAAGATCACTTTTAATTCGTTGCATTGCAATGGTACTTTCGGTATGACTCTATGGCTGGACTCGATCCTTTGATGGCGCTTACTACTGGTCAGCAGTCTCCCACGTTCTATTGTCTGCCAACCCTCGGTGTATACAACACGAGGGGGTTCATTCTGTCTCTGCACTAATTCTCGTCTCGTCCCGCTTAGACTTGCTTTGCTTCAACTTTGTTCTTGGCGGCATACCGTCCCTTCGTAAACCCAAATCCCCTGTCTCGTGGGGGAGACATCAAGTTTTAAACATGTTGACAACTGCACAAGCAGAATGCATGTTCGAATGGCCAGGAGCTGCATCCATATCCACCGCCGAAAACTTACCACCCTCGATTTTGTATCACTCATCTTCGACAATATTGGGAGGAGGTTCGGAAGCTCGGACATGAACGGAGCTCAGAAGAAGAGGGCGATGGCCCGCCGGCTTTACATACAGTACACAGTCTCTACGCGAACTAGTGCTCGGTCACGCGTCCGTTGCTTGGGATGATCGAGGACGATCAGCGCGCTGATAGATAGACGCACGATGAATTCAAGCACGACTCGTGATCACTGGTACTGAATTACGCCGCTCACGTACTATGGTCTTCGAACATTGTTTTGCGTCAGGTCGAGCTGGAACGTCGGCCTATCTTCCACATGGTGACTGAAGTGAGGTGGACTCCAGCTACTTCCCGCGAGCAGTTGAAGAAGACACTCTTTTATATCACATGAGCTTGAGCAAACCGAGAGGATTCAGTTGATTCTGGTTCTATCTCTGAATCTTCTTGTGTCAGCTTTTCCCAACTCCTGTGCTTCATCGATCTTCAAATTGAATGCCTACCAGCTGCCAAATCTTACACAATTCTATCCTTACTCCTCCGCGACTATCCTCTCCCAAGAATCTTTCGATGAAGGCCACTTATCCAAAGGTCCCGAATTCACCAAAACAAACACTCGCATCGTCCCTTGGGATTCCTTTACGTCTGGCAAATCACACCTCCTCGAAGCCGAAGGTTCAACTCACTCCGAGAAGAAGCACAGACGCACGACGCAACACGAAGGTTTCCGATCCGCAGAAGAAAAAATAATAACTTGTCTTCATTCCGCCGATCGTAGGTCTGATCTGGCGCCGATCCCTGCAGTGAACATACTCAATAGAAAAGAAGGATCTGATCCGGTCCGCGAAGCAACAGCCTGTCAAGTCTCATGCAGCGTTTTTGCACACAACGGAGCCCTTATTCGTCCTCAATACACCGGCCGCATTCAACGCATGCGTCTCTAGCCAACGCACCTAAGTGTGGCACGGCACGCTCCCCGAACTCCGCCTAGCTCTTCTATGAATACATATCGGCAATACGCGGCAGAGGCACTGTACAGCATCCTGTGCTCATTCCAAGCCGATGTAGCTGCTATGCTTTGACTCCGTCGATCCGTTCCGAGGTCCCAGATAGCTCGAAGCACGAACACGACCTTCCTCACAAAAAAAAGACAGGCAAGTTATATGATCTGTGAGAATAGCACAGGGCTCAACACACATATCCGCCGGTCGACTCAATGTATGGGAGAGCGGAGAACTCAGCCTGGCAGGCTGTGGGACCTATTGGCACCAGTTCAGCATCTGCACATTGAGGTGGGGAGATAGCGACGGGACACGAGATTCGATGGCTCTAAAGCTTCGTAAACGCGAAGGCTTCTGTACCTGGCGAGGAATGGAGCGTATAGCTGTAAGCTTCTAGTTTACCCTCCTTCCCACCATATAGCCTTCGAGAGTGTCAAGACAGCCCGAGAAGCGGAATCAGAGAGAGTTTTTTTCGGACCTCGCACCCCGAGCAATCCTTTACTCCGTGAAGCTCCTCCACAAGCGACTTCTGCATATTGAATCCGAATGGCTTCGGGTAGAGTATCTAACTATACGTGAAAAATAGCTCGCGATCTGCTCTCGACTTTAGTGTTAATGAAGGAACAACATTAGTTTTGTCTCCACCTATCTTCAAAGTCTAACGCTTAAGATAAAGATAAACAAAGCAGACAGACAGGCACATGCATTGCCTAAAGATTTTAAAGGTACATACTCAGGGCTCGACGGAATAAACGTTTCCAGAACACCTGGAGCAGAAGAGAAACTCCGGGCTGAGCCATCCAATCCTTCGCGAACGAGGAGGTTCGGCAAAGGAAGAAAATCTGAGTGGCTCAATGTCCGGCGCCGGCGCGTGCAGCCGGAGGGCAGGCATACAGCAGCACAGCAAACATGCGGACTCGGAGTCTCGGGAACAAAAGGAGTGAGATAAGGTGTGTTACGGTTGCTTGGCCCGGGGTCGCATATTTCAGAACAATCCCGACCGACGAGATGTATCTTCTACAACGGAAACTCAAATCCGTGCAGGGTCGAGGCGTAGCCCGGCTTGTAAGTTGTTGGAGACTCCATGAGTGGTACACTCACGGTTTTTGATCAGGTCCAAAGCACAATAGCTGGGTTTTGTGGAATAGATTATTATGATACTATTTATTTTAGTGTTTTTATATTCAAAGGTAAGCTGATAGTACTACACATATCTATGTACCTGCCAATTTATCCACCATATATGAGTGCAATTTCCGACCCACTGCCATGCACTTTTCTGTTTCGCACTTCAAGTACAATAAACAAGCACTGTATTTACAAGCCCGTAATCCAATCTCTAAATTCTACAGGAATGAACGTGAAGAAAGTGAACCACCTGGTCAGTGGTCAGCTTCATATTCTACACAGCTACTCAGGCTGATCTTCAGGACTAGTCTCGACCCGGGCCTGCCTAGACCACCGCTGATAATCTACCACAACCTTGACTCGGAATGAACTTGGGAGGTGGATAGTATGTTTTGTGCTATATGGCGTATCTTATCCTGAACCAACGGATCTTCCGGACATAAGCAACCTCTGTAAAAGTCCTCTGGATCTGCTATCGTGAACATGAAAAACCCGTGATACTCTTCTACGGAGGTCGGACACTCAAGACTCCGTGTCTGGTCAGACACGGGGTAGGTCTTGGCAAACCATCCGTGTAAAGAGAAGGATTCAGGCTTCTCAGCATTCATCCAAGAAGTGTTTGAACGTGAGGTTCCAAAATCAAAAAGCGCACAAGCACCGCGAAACAAATGCTTGTCGATCCATTCGATGTTTAGCCTGCTTCCCGAGCTACAGTGTGCAGCACTCCATCAATGTCCAGCAGTGTGGTGCGGGAGAAGTCGCAGTGCGGTCGAGAGAAGCCCGAAAGTCCGAGAAAGAAACATTCGAATCCATTCATCTCTGAGGTAGGTTCCAGTGCCAACTCATCGCGGCGGTGTTGCTGCAGGTAACACATTGAGGGTGGAGTTGCTTCTAATGTTGAGGAGAAGATAAGAAGGGGGTAGAATCTGACATTAAGAGCTGTGGGCATAGTTGTCTTCTTGGATCCGAAAGCTTTCTCGGAAGCAAGAAGAGCCAGTGCACGACAACCAGGTGGGCCAGACCGAACTGCAAGTCGTGTTGTCCGAGAAGGACAAGAAAGCGTGAAATAAGCAAATACGGCAGGAAGGAACCGAGAACCGTGTTCCAATGAACTCTAAACTAGAGACGTAGCGCTAGACATTGATATGTCGTAAATATCGTTAGTGGTGCGGAAATGCAAAAACGGCATATAAAATACAAGGAAGAACCTCAGTGCACCGTAGTTACCCATGGATAGTCAGGTATGAAACAAGCCCCCTTGGCAATTGATTGGCAGTAAGTAGGAACAAGCAATAACTACGAGGTAGCTTGCTAGGCTGAAATGCGGTGAAGAAGCGGTCGGACGTTGCACCGTTGCAGAGCCATTGAGTCCACCTTCTACCCAAATTTCCGAAGAAAGGCGGACAGAGTGCGCTACAAGATCCGTAGGAACGACCAAAGCAACAAGAACTTCCACCAGGTTAAGAAAAGCTTGAGATAAGCAATAGAAGGGTAGATTGAGATTATGCCCCAGATTTCGATCTGTTGATGTAGCCGTAATTCGAGCTAAATTCAATAGCGTTGTAGTTGAGGAAATATAATTGAGGCTGGGATAGGAACCGGGATCAGTAAGGAATCAATAGACAAGAACCGGTGAAAGCGTGACCGAAGAGAGCCTGGTCCAAGGTAGATATAAACTATCAATATCTTACATCCATATGCAAAGAAGCAAGTATAGGCAAGATTGAGCACGCACGATGAGAGAAATACTATTAGGACGCGGACGCGGCTGCCGCGGGAGCTGCGATGGATTCAGATGGTCAGAAGTATTATGAATATGATGCGCGAGCGGCAAGAGTCGAGAGAAGAAACTCTGAGGCATTACGAAAGGCAGAAACGGGACCGTGATCACAGGGTTTGATTGGACCGACGATAGACAGATGCGCATCGGGGTATCGGCAACAGAAGGCACAAAGTGGATCGCATCATACGCTGTTCTGGATGTGCAGACTTAGCGAGAGGCTAGAGTTATCGTAAGCGGTGCGGGTGGCATCGCGCAACGCCGGACAGCGAATGCAAATGACGAGGGAGTACGCTAGTCCCAGTAAGTTGTAGCTGAGCAAGCAAAGACGGGTGTGGCGTTCGCGTTCTCACACACAAGAGGCGATTGTCGAGAGAGGAGACGCCGAGGGTGTGCACAGTGTAGGCGAGGCACCGCGATAACCAGACTGAGCATGCGAGCAACCGAGGCCGAGCGCTGGGCGACGCCGGAAGAGATAAAGTGAAGAACACGAAGGCAACTCCGGGGAAGGGACGACGACGTAGGTGAGCAGGGTCGAGGCGGTGGGTGTTGCTATTACGTGCAAGGCGATCAGAGCAAGCGAAAAGCTGAGATGATTGAGCAGAAAAGACACCTGACCGTTCATTGCGAGCAAGTCTCCTGGTCTCGATGTCGGAAAAACAGACCTTAGCCACGCGAATAGCAGGCAACAGGCGTACCATCACTGGAAGACGAGATGGAAAACGGAGTTAGCGTAACGACGTCGGATGGAAGGCAATAAAGAATGTTGAATGTCGAGGAGTATACACTCGGAGATAAGTGAGGCCTGCATGGGCTGAAATGGAGGACGTGGAGGTTGTGGCCCGTGGACGACGTCGGCAAAGCGTGAATTTTACAAGCCCATTGTTGTGTTTTATTGTTTTATCGTCGTCGTCGTCGTGGATGGCGACGAAGAGAGATATGTGGCCACAACGACGACGAGGAGTGGTTGTGTCTGGGGAGAATGAAGTGTGTCCCTGGCAGAGAGTCGGAATAAACTGGGGAAGCCCGATCTGAAATTTGAGAATTCCAGAAATTGTTCGGAAAGAAAATTTAGAAACGGATGATGCAGGGTCGCGAGCCAGATTTCCGGCGGAAAGAAGATGGACTGAACGTACGGAATTCCGGACCGGAATTAGTTAGCAGTAGGTGTGTGACCACTCGTGCACTTCGATTTCGATCCAACCACTCGTCCACCTAATACTTTGCTGCTGCAATAACCACAAGACCAAATCATTTAAATGGCCTCCCTCCTGCCTCGTCCCCCCCTCCATCTTCCAGAACCCCTTCCCCCCTCACGTTCCTCAACACCCCCTCGCCATCGTTGCCGACAACGAGTTCAACATTTACAACTTCCCCCTCCATCTAAAACTAAACAGTACTCGACACTATCTTGTACCGACACCAAGCCATGTCGCCCATCGCACTTCCCACCCAACAGTCTGTCGTATGCTACGGAGCAAGGGACATGCGCGTCGAGGAGCGTGTCGTCTGGCCCCCTCACCAGCAGGAGGCGCAAGTTCGTGTCGTAGCAACTGGTCTCTGTGGTTCAGACTGTGAGTAGCATCTGCACCAACGCTTCCTTCTTCTTCAGCACCTTTGCTTTTCTCTTCTTTCCTTCGTGCTAACTTTGCTTGTTTCATCCAGTACACTACTACCTACACGGCCGGAACGGTGACTTCGCCATCCAGAACCCCTTAGTACTCGGTCACGAGTCCGCAGGTGTCATCACTGCTCTCGGATCACAGGTATCTGGCCTTCGTGTCGGCCAGCGGGTAGCAATCGAGTGTGGCGTCATGTGCCGCAACTGCGACTACTGCAAGAAGGGGCGGTACAACCTGTGCAAGGGCATGCGTTTCTGCTCATCCGCGAAGACATTCCCTCATCTCGATGGCACTCTGCAAGAGCGCTTGAACCACCCCTCGTACCTACTCCACCCGTACGTGCTGAAGCTTATAACTCATAAATGACCTCTCTGAATTTTTCTCCCCATTTGGTAGCTTACCCGACAACGTCTCCTTCGAGCAAGCAGCACTGGCGGAACCTCTCGGCGTCCTTATCCACGCATCTCGGAGGGCTGGTGTCTCCACAGGTCACACAGTACTGGTCTTCGGCGTCGGCGCTATCGGTCTGCTCGCTTGCATGCTCGCACGCACAAAAGGCGCCAAGCGCGTCGTCGCCCTCGACATCAACCGGTCTCGCCTCGAATTCGCACATGCGAACGGCTTCGCGGATCAGGTGTACTGCCTCCCGGCAGGAGACAAGTCGAAGGCGCTCACCACCGACGAGGCGATGCGGTTCCGTAAGGAGTCGATCATGGCTGCGCTCCAGGAGTTCAACGAGCCCGACGGGTTTGACGTCGTGTTCGAGTGCACCGGCGCGGAGCCTTGCGTCCAAATGTCGATCCACGTAAGCTTTTTTTCCATCTGCACCGCTTGATATCCCCTTCAACTAATTGTCACCCCTTCATTGTTATGTGCAGGCATGCATTGCTGGTGGCAAGGTTCTCCTGATCGGCATGGGCTCGTGCAACGTTACTCTCCCCATCTCCGCCGCAGCGACTCGCGAAGTCGACATCCTCGGCTCCTTCCGATACGCGAACACTTACCCTGAGGCGCTCGCGCTCTTATCGTCGGGCAAGCTTCCGTCCATCGAAAAGCTCATCACGCACCGCTTCTCCCTCGAGGACAGCGCGGACGCTTTCGAGCTTCTTGCAAAGGGTCAGGATGAGCAGGGCCGCATGGCACTGAAAGTCTTCATCCAGGCATAGAGGGGTTACCACTCCCCCTCAAACAGCTTTGCTTGATCCTGATCGACGCAGATGGCCGCCCTGAGGATGATTGCAACTCAGCGCGGCCGACGGACCTTAATTCCTGATCTTTTCTTCATCTTTCCTTGGATTCTATCATATCTACCCGCACATCCAATCGATCCATCTCACCCATCTACTACCTCTATCGTCACAACCTTACTTACCCTTCTCCGTTCGCTGACACTTTCGCCGTTCACGACCGAGCCACGTCCCCTCGATCACGATGATTATCGCTAGCATCCTCCCCCATTCCCATTCCGTACATCAATTCCTCCAATTCTCTCTTTTTTAGACTTGGAATCTCTCAATATCAAAAGTTGTCTGATACCTCGCGTTTCCCCATGAAGCGTTTCTTTTTGATCCTGGTTTCACTTTGTACCTGTACACCATTCACTTTTTCTCCTCCACCTTATATATAGGTGATCTTATTTCTTCTGAGGTGTTTATATCGCCGATTTGCTTTTTTTTGCCCAACAAGTTTCTTTTGCCTCCCGCACGCAGACATATGTATTTCTATCATTAGGTCGTGTCCTCAATTATATACATATGCATTTATCACTGGCAGTTATCAAGACGATTGTCCGAGATGGAACAAAACAAAGTTGTTACGACACAGATATGTACATCATCCTCTGAACTGGAAATCAGAAACTGTTCCTTGATTTCTGAAAGGGCAAACGGACTTGTCTAATTGCGCAGCTGTAAAATCTGGTCATCTTCACATGTCGCTTTTACCGAACTCTGCAACTGACAGAAGAGAAGAAACGCCACCTTGGTAGAAGGCTGTTACGACACGCAGCTAGACTTCCAAGTGTATGCCCAAGTGTGTATACGTTATCCTTAGGCTAGATCTACTCTGTGTCCTCCCTTCTTCGGCCATACCAAAAGTCCCAAAGTCCGAAGAATATAAAAGCGTCTCCCATACAACTCGGGTACGAGCCTGAGGGGGCATCGTAACTCACGCACACGCTCACGCACCCCCCGCAGTTTTTTCTTGTATTTACGGATCCATATGAATTGGACCTTCCAAACCATCTGAATGAATGCATGCGGAGAATATAGGCACGCAAACGATGCCGGGCGCCCCTTCTTGACTCCGCTTAGCCGTGCAGGTAGGCCGTCAATTACCGCTGGGGCATGGCCCATGGGCACAACTGAATACGCCAGCCGCGAGAAGGCTGCCCGGATTCGGGACGCGTTCGCAGAAGACCGAGGGACCGTGCGTGCATGTCCCATCTTCTCAATAGCCTACCACATACACTCGGTGCCCCTTTGTATATGGCGTCCTCGAACCGCGCCACCTCGGCGAAAACGGGTCCGGGGTGTAAAGCGCTTGAACTTACGTTAACCAGTCATTTGGGATCGTAAGCGGCGGGATCAGACGCAAAAGCCGTTCGGATGGGGGAGTAGGCTCAACCCATCGTATCATCTGTCGAGCATTTTGCACACGATATCCCCACGCTAGCGGGGGGAAGGAAGTGCCCGAATATCTGACTCCTGGTTCGCTGCAGCCTGAACTAAGCTTGTGTCTTTCGCTGCGGGAACCCTAACTCTCCAGCGCGCGGTTCTATTCGACCATTCTCTCGGTTGCTTCTATACGGTGCCTGTCTATGATGAAGAATCAGAGTCAGGTGCGTGCCCTAGTCATTGAACGAGCTCATCTAGACAAAGTAAGAGGACGCCGTAGCAGTGGAAAGTTTAATGGGCGCATGCGCGAAGCACAGTCTCGAGTTCAGGCTCCTGTGTATGTAGCTTGCAGGGGCGTAAGAGTGCAACGTCAGCCTCCCATTGCGTATCTGAGAGGCGATGATAGGCTCTTTTGGCGCGTGATATCAGGAGCTCGAGCTTAGGTCCCGCTGAGTAGTCAAGAGAGGGGGAGACTTATGCGGCCCGGAAGCGGTCTCTCTTGACACAGGCGTTAGCATCGATCTAACTTTACCTGCCTTCCTTTACTCCAGACCGCCGCCGATTGGAGAGCAACGACGATCCAGGAAGCTATCTGCACAGCAGTCGATCAGCACGTATCCACTGTACTGCGACCGGATCCTTTGCCAGCCCCAAGCCACGGTAGCATGCTGCTCACTGCACAAAACGGGTGTGAGTTTGTGGAGAAACGCGGGTAACGGCAAAAGTGATAACGTTACCGTTCCATGCATCCCGTCGCGCAAGACGAACTGCGCTGCTAGGACCGCCGACGGCGACTTGGGGGTAGGAAGAGGTGAAGGAGTACTGAGTGAACAGGTGACCTCTCACACCACTCCTTGGGAGCGAGGGAGCGAGGGAGAAGAGAAAGCGCACAAGGTGCCAGTCAGCGACGCACTGGCAAGCCCGAGTCCGAGTCGATGGTGCAGGCAGCCCAGTCTTTCTGAGAGTGAATAGAGAAACTAACATGAAGCCGCGCGGTTCGATTAGAGATAAGCCTTCTCACACTTGTCGGAAGAAGCGGACATCACGAAGTGTCAGCGACAGTGCTGCGATAGACGCGATATGAAAGTCTGTATATTAAGAGTCGTCATAAGCTCTTACCGTACCGGTCCTCCTTTAATGGAAGCTAAGAAAAGCAGCTGATCAGATCGACGACGAAAGAGAGCTTAATAACTTTTCTTCTGTAACCTCCAGGTCTGTCTTGAGTATGAGTCATACTGCGAATTTTCCACGAGTGTCAGCAGATGGCATTGAGGATGATGAGCAGAAACTCCGTGCAGATAGGCGGCAGAAGATAGAGAAGATGGAACGCTAGGCACCGCAGATAATTTAACCATGAGGCGAGCTTTCACACTCTGCAAACATTCAGCGCAAATTCGACGCGGGACTCCTTCACCGCACCGTGCAGCAAGAACAGATGATGATGAAGAAACGGAGCTTTCTCTTCCCGCGGACGGTTACTTCGGGTTTTCCTATGATAACGAGCCAGTCAGGTCAAGTCGGTGTCTTCTCATAAATGCCTCCAAGACATTCCCGTTTCTTCAAATTTGCGGGCGGGGCGTGATCGGAGGCAATAACTTGAGCATATGTTAAGACTCAAGCGACAGACACGCGACGATTTGATCGGAAAGTTCCCCCAGGTCTGTCGTCATCCCTCGTGTTACCGTGTGGTCGGAAGGTCTATGTATGTACGTGTCCGAACAATCTAAGACAGTCGATGAGGCCCGAGGCCTCTCTTTAGCATTTAAGACGAACCACCCCACAAATCACAGTTTGCTTCCTACAATATCACAAGACACTCGCAGCGATCGCCGTCCAGAGTGCCATCGGATTATTCACACTGCCAAAGATAGAATTCAAAGAGGAAAACCGTCAGCGAACTCTGAATCAATACTCTGGGAACGTGGCTATGGCCGGAATGGCCAGGAGAGCCGCCAGGAAGAGGAAGGAGAGGAACTCACATCTCAGGAGTGAGAGGAAAGTTAACATCTGCCGGACGGTTCTGCCATTCTGTAATTTTGATTAACAGTCAGCACCCGAGTAGCAATAGTCGTAGAACACTGGGCGTGCGATAGCGGAGAAAAGGAAGTATAGAATGGGCTAAGAGTAAAGGACAGAAGAAAGGAAGCAGGTGCTATATGGGAATACGCATACGCACCCTCGGGCTGTTGAGTGTCCTCGATCCCGAATCCGAGACGCCACGTAATACCTTGAACACTGTTCGTTAAGCTGCAAAATGAGCGTCAGTAAAAGTGATGAAAAACATATCAAGCGGCCAGGTGTGGAGTCTCGCCCTCCTGGTAGATAGTAAAAAGACCGAGTCCGAACAACTTGGTGTTTGCGGACTAGCTCTCACTCTACCCCACTATGCGGGGAGATCCATTCACCGAAAGATATCTGGGGTACGTACAAATCTGGTGGAGCGAGCGAGTTATTCTTCAGTCCAGTAGTCTGAAAGGAAAGACATTCGGAGAAATTGTTCAGCATCCAAGTTTCGCGCAAGAAACGAAGCGCCTTCGAAGGCCGTTATCGATGCTCACCTTGACCTCCGTGTCCATCGTAGAGAAGTCAGTTGATTGGCCGCCTACAGTTCCGCAATATTGCTGGGTGACGTCCTTCTTTCCGCCGACGACGACCATTTTCGCGCCTTCTTCTTTGTTCATTGTGACCTAGACCACGATAGAGTTTCGGAAGCAGAGAAGTTAGCCCATGACGTCTCCTCACGGAATCGACGTGTCGGCGAGATTTGACTTACGGAGAAAAGCGAACAGGAACTCGCGCATCTGATTGTTGAAGATCCACCGAGTATGACATCAGATTGTAGTTCAAGGAGGCAAAAAAACGAAACGAACCTGCCGTTACTTACAATGGCCACCTTTTTGGGGTCAAAGAGCTGGGTGTCAGGAGGTGTCATATCGAAGGGCTGGCACTCTTGGCCAAGCCTGTCGGTTATCATCAAGAGTCAGTTATTATGGCAATCAGCTCAACTTTGATAAACTCAGATAGCGCCGGTGCCTTACCGTTGGCTGAAAGAGTCGGCATGACCGTTGATGACCAGATCTACCGAAGGCTCTAGCCAGTTGAACCTCGCAGGCATAGGTGTATTGTTTGCGAATTGCCAGTTCAGCGAGTTGTACATGAGCTGATTGTTCGGATCCGCTCCCTTCACAATCTGCTCTACGATGAGCTTCGCGAGCGGTCCGGCCCTGGCCTTCGTGTCCAAACCGGCTTGCGGAACGGATGTGCTCTTCGGTCCAACAATCTGTCGGATAAACATTGAGCTGTTAGGAAAGGCAGGTAGTTGTTTATGCACGAACAATGCGGTGTAGCCACTATAATGGGATTACAGAATGTAAGTTCGAAGTTCACAGTAATAATTACGTAGCTTACGTGTGCAACACAGATGAAGCCTGGGTGAAATAGTCAATGCAGGCTCGAGAAAACAGATTGTGATATCACCAAAGGCGCACCTCCTCCGTTGTTGGTCTTCAAAGAGAATTAAATGAAATCCCTGTCGTTAGCATGTAGTTGGACCATTCCGAACAGATTTACTTACCACATCAACGACAAGCTGAGTCGCACCCTTGCTGACGAGTGTCTGCAGACCTGTTAACAAGGTGGTCTCGAAAGCATCAAAGCTTGACTCGGAGAAGCTGCCGAGAGCAAGAACTCCAGTCTTGCCGTCTGGTAGCAGGAAGAACTGGGCAACACCTGTTCCGGACACTGGCCCGATTGGCTGAAGCGGAGGGGGCAGAACAACATCCGATTGTGGCTTGTCATCGAGCAAGAACGATATTGCGTGCTTCTTGACCACTGAAGGGCTCAAGCTGGGCTGCGGAGAAAACCTTCCGCCTGGCACCTTAGGACCAACATCGGCACCCGCAGGCGCGTCATTGAGATCTACACCATTCGTGCTCGCCGTCGCTATACAATTTCCGGCCTTTAAAGACGCTGTGTCGGTAAAGCTGACCGTAGCTGAACCGATCCGAGAACGGTAAGGGATCTGTAAAAAGAAATTAGATCAAAATTTTTAAGAAAGATATTCATTCTTCTCACGGAAAATGTGTCAATAGTACTACTATTCACGCGCTGAACAGTAAGGCTAACGGAGTCTGCCAAAGGGAGGGACATCTGGGCGAAGTTGCCCATTATGTAATTCCAGCCAGCATCAACACGCTGGTAGCTGGAGAAGAAGCTATATCCATGAAGAACGACGATCTCGACGTCAGCGATCTGCAGATCTCTTGGAAGGCGAATGTCGATCTCACCTGTTTTGGCGGGTGCCGAAGCCTTGGAAGCTTCCTGTGATCGCTGCATTGGCATCAACTGCCACGAACGGATCCTGACCATTGATGGCAAGAACCTTCGCGCCTGACAGCTGAAACACCAATGCTTATTAGTTTAAGCTTTAAAAAACGTGATACCGAAGACCCATACCGAAGCAAGCTGGCCTTTTAGTTTTCCTGGCAGGGAATTCTGCCAGACATCAACTTGGTCAGGGAATTCTGCAGTGGCGACCGTGAATGCTTCAGGTGCGATATGCACGGCCTGATTGCCATTGCTGTCTGTGAGGAGGACGACCGGCAAAGGCACAAAGGAAAGGAAAAGGGAGTCGAAGCACATGTTGATGTAAACGCAGTGGCCATCCATGAGACGCTTGACAGAGCGAGAGAGATCGATGTGCAAGTCAAGCTCTGACTTATACGCCGTCTGACCGATACGTGCAAGGTCTCCGAGAATGTCCTCATGAACATCCGCAGTGAAAGGTTCCGGCGCGAGACGCTGATAGTTCACCGAGGTATGGAAGCCCAAAGACTTGGTGACTACCTCTAAGATCTATAAGACTTTCAATTAATAAAAGTGATGAGACGGAACATGAATAAACACAAACATTGTTTTTAATTGTTTGGTTCACAGCAAATGACTCAAAGCAAGCGCGAACTGCACTAGGTGCAACCCACTTTTGCCCTCCGATAGCAGCACACGGATCTGCAGCCCTTGCAGACACATCTACCACAGCCGCAGACACTGAGTCGAAGCGAAGCCCTGCCGCGAGCGCGATGGCCGTAGCCGCGATTAATCGAAAGGCAGAGGACACCATATCGTTCCAACGACCTGTGGATGATGGCGATTTCTCAACGACGTCCCATGCTTTTAAGAGCTGGCGGTCAACACGCATTCGTCCCCAAGTACTGGTATGCAACATAATTAGATATGAACATTAGCTTTCGAAGGCGAAGAGACGTACCTTGCTGCTGCACCACACTGCTCTATACAAGGGCGTGTGCTTCTCGGTGTGCTACGCGTGCTTCCGACAACAGTCTAGGCGGAGGGACCGGTAGCGTTCAGCCGTGATGTCTATATTTTAAGATTGGCCGACCACGCGTAAACTCGTAGAACAGACGTTTATACACACGACGAGGAGGCAGATAAGGCAAGGAGCAGACTGGTATTTGAGTACGAAGTCTTGGCGTTACAGTCAACGTCGGTGTAGTGGTGTAGTAAGCAGGTTTAGAGTCGTTGTTGCAGAACAACAGCTTCCAAGGTTGGGCAATAGAAGTCGCAGAGAAGCGACGAACTTCGAACGAGAAGCTGGGTCAGGAGGATTATCTCTCCGCCAAGTTCACCTGACACATGGGCCGCTTGACGAACAAGGACCAAGAACAAAGAAATATCTTCCGCCAGGTTCGTAGATCACTGAGAACTGGATTAGAAGCGTCCATGGAGAACATTCTGATTTGCCACGGCAGGGTGGTACGCGAGTCACGAGAGGCGTGTTCTGTGTGTTGAGTGCCGAAGATAGAAGCGCTGATCACACAGCCAGCGTGGATAATTATAGCCAGCTCATAGTTGCAAATCTCTGGTAAAAAGATAGATGGGAGTTAGCGATATCGCAATCTTGGCCATAAATTGATATAACACCAGCGAATGATCTGAAGATACTAGACACCACTACCGAGGAGTTGTCCGTATCCCACAATCCTACGATCCCACCACCCCAATATCCGTTTCAGATCCTCCGAAGGCGAGGTTGCGCTACTTCGACTCGGCGTCGATTAGTTCGAGTATAACGCTCAATTTTCATGCTCATGTGGGTAGATTGACTCGGAAGTACTGCATATCCAGAACAAAAGAAGGATGAAGACCAGCGGCCAGCCACAGGCTACAATTAAGAGGAGCGATTCGAGTCATTTCAGAGTTAAGCATTCACTTCGAGAACTTGAAAAGCGTGTTTAGTTCCCTTACTCCCATCGGGAGAATAGGGCACTGTATCCCCTAAATTGCCGTGGGACGTTCTGCCACCTTTCGCCGAGGTTGCTCCGTTTACCTTTGCTTATGTCAATATTTCCGAATGTAGGAATAGTAAGGCTTTGCAGGCGACTCGGAATATTAGTCTCGTAACCAGACCGCTACTTTCTTATAAGGCAAGCCGAGCTTGCGAGGCGTAGCGGTCTGGTTTTTAACGTAAAAGTTACAGCCGCCGCCAGGGGAGTTCGAAATTAATACAAATGTAGTAGTGAACCCATGTTAATGTAGCGGCCTGATTCAATATAAAATATATATGCCATTTGCGTGACGTAAGAGTCACAAATAATAGGCACTTCGCGAATAGCTTCACTTGACGACTTGGAGACACATCTCCGTGCCACACGAGTGTTGAAAATACAGATAATGGTGTATAATACTTCAAAAAATAGTTCCTGTGCAGTTGATGGTCCCCAAAGCCGTGCATTATTTTACTTAGACGACGTTTGCTACGTATGCGCAAAAGCGCTCACGTAGCGCAGGTATTCACTATTTAGCTTGCGTGACGCACACTTCAGGGTAAGCTGATCAGAGATTAGGTTTGCATTACAAACCCATCGGCTTATTTTTAGATTCGTAGGATACCGTACATATCACTACTACATTTGTATTAATTTCAAACTCCCCTGGCGGCGGCTTTAATTTCTACGTTAAAAACCAGGCCGGCTACGCCTCGCAAGCTCGGCTTGCCTTATTAAAAAGTAGCCTGGCCTGGTCACGAGGCTATCGGAATATTCTCTGTTTACCTTTTCCATAGTCACCATCGTTCAGTTCTCTTCTTATGCCGTCCAAGGCGTCGAGGTTAATATACATCTGCCCAAACGGAAGACACATCCAAGTGACAGTAGCTTGAAGACAGAATCCCTGGAATGACGTGCAGAAAATATAAGGTGTATTCGTGCTTCCTATTAAGCACCACCCTTTCGTTCTGGAGTAGATTGATCTTGAATGCAGCTCTCTCGATCAAAGGGGACGCGTGAAATAGATTCAAGTTCAGCGCGAGTGAATATGTACTACACGTAGGGTGCGTTTAGAACTGCATTATTCACACGTATGTTACTCAGCCTTTCTTAGAATCTCTTAGGGGCACGCAAATGAGGTTGCGGGTGTGGGTGATGATCGTTACTCCCGCAAAAAAAAAAAAAAAAACATTTCTCGCCCACTTAAGGGAGGATGGGGATAAAAAATGCGCCAGCCTTGGGGGGATAACCAGCACCCAAGTTTAGACCCGTTTGGATCTTGCTGCTCGCAAAAAGACTCCCGGTAGCGAGGATTTGACTCGCTCCACCACCATCCAGAATCCTAATTCTAACTCAACTCTACGCATGTTTCCCCGCCGCACAGGCCGGCTGCCGTTGAAGGTACAGCCAGTCAGTGCATTACCGCAGAACCGGGCATGCAAACGCGGCCTGGGCATACGAGGTGGCCGCTGAACTCGTCGTCCCAGCGGCCGTCCGAAGACCTAATTCTACACGCATGTTTCCCCGCCACAGAGACCGCCTCCCCCAGGAGGTTCAGCACTCTGCACTTCCACGAAAACCGGGCATGCAGACGCGGCTTGGGAGTACGGGGTGGCCGCCGGTCGCGGGTGTGTGTTGCCCCGCATGGTGACCGACGGCCGTCTTCCATCACGCTTTCCGCGGTGCAGAGGGTAGCATTGCTACGACCATGACGGCGTACAGGCATGACGTGCACGGTGGCTGAAGTACACAGGATATACTGTGGGCAGGCTAGCAAGGAAAGTACGAGCACACCGATGTCGACCGTGGTGGTATGACTCGGTGGCTCGACTACCTGTTGGCAGGGCTTTTGGTGGAAGGACGCTGAAGGACGAGTACCGACATGCTGGATGCTGGAGTCGGTGGCTGGAAGTCGACGATGGGGGGAAGCCAAGAAGTGGCATTGCTGCGACCATGACGGCGTACAGGCATGACGTGCACGATGGCTAAAATACCCAGGAGGTGTTATGGACAGGCCCCGGGGAGAGTACGAACACACCGATGTCGAGAGTGGTGGTGAGACTCTGTGGAACGACTACCCGTCGAAGGCATGCTGGCGGAAGAAGTTGACGGTGGTAGAGGTAGGAGGCCTAGAGGAGGTGGTGCTTCGACACCCAGCCATCGACTCCTTTATACCATCTGAATTTGTGGCGAACAAATAGACGCTTTGGGCTTGTTATTTTGTTCTGGACGGGTGTGGTGCAGTGCATATCCAGGTCGGAGGAGAACGGATAATCGCCGGTGCTTGCCACCTATGTGTCTGTCCAGCCTCAAATTAAATTCGAGAGGGAGGTCCGACTCACCAGAAGCTAGCAGTGACACCAAAGACAGAAGTGTGTAACACAGTTCGATTCCAACCAGGCAAACCTTATGTTCCGTCAACTCTTGATCAGGTTGCGATGTACTACGTTGTCTTCTATTTACTTCCGATAGTCCAATTCGTACAGTGCCTACAAATTCTCCGTCTATTCGTAAACGACGCTCACCGTGACAATGCCGCTGTGTGATACATTTACAGGGTATCATAATCAGAACAGATATTATGAAGGGAGAGCCATCACTGTCCACACCCGATCACTCACTTTGAGCAAACCAGATGTTCACAAGAAGAAAAAACTGGCCGTCACTTCCCAACTCCTGATTGATAGGAAGCACTACTTCAATAGACTGGGCTTTCTCGAGAGGAGGCTCAGGATGGCGCATATCAATCATGTGGGTGTGGTAATAGAGCAAAATACAGGGTGTTGTCGCAAGTTGGGTTTGCGCAAGTAACCAGTAAGTGAATCAGCATTGCCCCCGCGGTGCACCGGAAAGCATTTGCAGTCAGCCTCCACGCAAGAGAGACTGAGTTCCACAGACATTGACCCGAGCGGAACGCACCGCAGTCAAAAGCCTGCGAAACTATGTCAACACTCCGAAAGCACTGGCATCAAATTTTGAAACACTCATTAACACCGAAGCTTGCTAACGAGTCCGAGTTGTTGAATATCTTTACTACACTTCCCGCCCTCAGCTTAAGTGCAGTCGTCGACCAGTGTTATAGCAACGAGCACCATGTATGTCATCTTTAAACTGATTTGAGTATCCAAATAAACGGAAGAAAGTATTGAACAAGAGCGAAGCTGCCGCTAAAACAAATCAAGGCTTTCAGTTTCACCTTCATGTACGAACTTCGCAAAGCCTTATTCGCAACATGAAATAGAGTTGCCGCAGCAATATTTACTAGGAGGATATACCCAAAGGCTCAGGGTGATTATCTCTCTCTGTAGATTGAATGATTAAAACAAGAGATAAGGAAGCCTTGGGCTTCCCATGAGTCTGGATTCGAGAGTAAAGAGTTAAGGGCACTCACTGGCAAGTGTTCTTCATCACGATACTTTCACTTTCTCATCGAATGGGGAGTAAGGGATCTGCCGGCGAAGCTCGGCCCGTTCTCTAGTCAATACTGTCGGTATTGTTTTGTTGGGAGGACGTTACTGTTCAACAAATAGAGTCTTGACTCTTGAACAGTCTTGTCTCATCGTCGATCATGACCTTCCCACGCTTCACTGACGTCTTGAAGACTTGGTCCCATGCCACGCCACTTCATCCAACATCGTGCATTAAATGTCAAACCATTACATTATCCATAGGTATGTGGAACGATATGCAAGGATATACAAAAGCCCTGGTAATCAACAGAAAAAATAGTATGTAGATCGTAGAAAGTGGTGCGGTGTAGGGACAAGAAATTAAACAGTCCACGGACAGTCCAGAGAAGATACAAAGAACGAGTAAAATGAGATAAACTATGTGCAAAGAATGGACGACGCGGATCCTTAGGCGATATGAGGCACTGAAGGAGACCGGTCAAATTTACGCCTCAAGAAAAGAAAGACTGAAGTCCTTGTGTCTTGTAAAATATAAAAAGAAAGGAGAAAGTCATGAAGCCGTTACTAAGAATGTATTAGGGAGAGAGGTCAACCATTATCATCGTGAAATTCAGATCTATCCGCGTAGGATACTTTTGTCCGAATCGTGTATAGCCAAAGCTCGATACGCCTATAGAAGCGTGATGCCACCCGCCAGAGCTCCGAAGAACGTGACCACCCCTGCAACAACGACGGAGAAACCACCGAGCGTTGCACGATCAAGTCGGGCTCCCGCTGCATTTGAGGTAGTCGGGGAGCTGCCCGAGGTCGAGGAGGATTTAGTGGTTGAGCCTGATGTTTGAGAACCCTACAAAAAGAAGGAAGTCAACATATAGCCCACAAAACAATTATTCACAAGAAGAGAACGAATAGAAATAGTTGCTACAAGACAGAAAAGAAAGTTCTGAAGCGAGCCCTATTAAACATCCTTTCCAGCTCACCGATAATGTTACAGAAGTAGTGACCTTGCTGGAACTCGCCCCAGAACTCGTCGATGATGCTGAACCAGAGCTGGTTGTAGAAGAAGCACCCACAGAAGTCGTTGTTGCGCTAACACCGCTGGACGTAGATGTCGTAGTTGCGCTGACAGCCAAACCATTACCAATCGTACTAGTGGGTGTGCACTGGCTTGTCGCAGGTGCCGCATGGGCGGGAGGAGTCACCGGGTCACCCTGGTGGAAGGTCGAAGCTCCGTACACGCCCATCGGCTCACCAGAGTCCCCCAAGCAACGTTCGAAAACGCCTGCGCTATAGTCCCCAGGCATGTTCCATTCGCAACCCATCACGTCGTAGATATGCTCGCACAGTGCAGGAGCCTTTGATCCGTCCTTGCATCCACGGAAGCAGAATTCAGAGTCCGACACGAAGTTCGTCCATTCATGGAGCTGGGCAAGCTGTCCGAATGCGCTGGAGAAGACAAGGCCACCAATAGGATTGCCATTGCCATCTGCACCATGGGGGTCGAGTTCTCCTCCTGCATCACCCTTGGGAACATTGATCTTAGTGAGATCACCGACACCGGTGACCTGCACATAGTCCGGGGTTTGGACAAAATGTGCCCCTTGGATAGTGCCGTCCGGAATAAGACGAGTTCCATAGCCATCCTATATTTCCGACATACGGATAAGTTGGGGTACATTCAAAATAAAACAATGCACTGACCTTCATGCACCACGCTACCTCGATACGCTATAATAATAAAGTAGTCAGAATTGAACGTTCCACTGTTGTCGAGCACAGGAAATTTGAGATCCATAAAATATCCGGCAACTTTCAGTGAAAGATGTACATCAGACTTTCCTAGCACGGGACGAGAAGCCACTTCCGCACACGGTGCCACTGCCTCCATAGTACATCTTTGTATCAAGACGGGTATCGAATGCCTGCGCCCCAAGGCTATCGGGAAGCGTTCGCCGTCTCAGCTCCAACTATTGAACCCGACGGCAAGATAAGGCCGCCTAGCGATTGCCACGCTGTTCGAAACGAGGGAAGCCGACATTTGCAAAGTGAGCTCACCTCAGTGTTTCCGATAACTGAATCCGGACCTGGGCTAGGAGGCGCGAAAAGGCAGAAGTCGTCCACCGAGTTCACTGTTCAAAGATTTAATAATTCAGCTCGACCAGAGGTGTAAGACACTCACAGTACGCGTTTTGGCACATCGACGTATCACTATGACCCGTGCCACATTTGTTGGTGCCAGACTGGCCCTGCTCGCTTTGGTTCGGAGCATTTGACGGCAGGTAGGTCGCGCTATAAGTCTGGGCTAATGCGCCAGCAGCGAGTGAAGAAAGAACAATCAAGCTCTGCATCTTGAATACCGAGGCGAGTAGTCGTAGAATGTCCGAGCAAGGGTATTATGGATGCTGCGTGGGACGGGTGACGAGGGGCGGAAGAAGGAAAGGGGATGGTGGTGACGGTGGTGAGAGGAGGAGGAGGTACTCGAGGTGCAGGCAGTTGAGTTGATAAAGGCCTGGGCAAGCGCTAGCCGCCCGAAGCTGAGATGTGCTGTACGTAGGGCTGGCATGACCGTCTGAGCGTGAGCGGTGGCATCGGGTATAAGCGCCGTGCCAGTGCTAATGTCGCCCCAAAAGGAAATCCCGTCGATCATTCACAGCCCGGCCCTGCACACCGCTTCTCGAGCTCCCTTGGCATCAATCTCACAGCTGTGCCCTTCAGCACATAGTGACTTTCTTCACCTTCAGATATCCAGCTGGTACAGCGCAGCTCAAGTGTGTTTTCACAGCCTTCAGCACGATGGGTGATTTTGTACGTATGGGTGCACATCGTACTGTATAATTGTTCGTCTCCAGGGCGGCCCTGACAGCCAGCGGCATAAATGGCCCATTACTAGTGGCTATCAGTCTTCCTGATCTTGAACTTCCCTGTGTGACCCTTTACCCGAAGAGATCTAGAAAGCTGCCTGGAACGCCGTGCTCGCGATGCCTCTGGCAGTGCTAAGATTGGCGCTGGTACTTGCTGTCAACGAATTCAACTATCTGACCTTTGTCGACACTGTTGTAGTGTTGATGCTTGAACTAATATATCTGGGATAAAATTTGGAAGCCTTTCTTGTGGTTCTTATGAATATGTAGATGCCTTTTAGCTGCTTTGATTCCAAATTGTGAATGGCTTTCAAAGCACCGTCGATACTATTCGGCACACTCTCGGTTTATCGATATCCAACGAAAGTACCTTTTACGACATGTCTGGACAACCATCAGATTCTGTCGATCCCCATGTCGTTCGACACTCACTTCATTAGTCTCTCGTCCGGTGGTCCAATCCTTCATATGAGCTTCTTTTTCAAGTACCTGAAAAAAGGAGGCAAACTTCACACTAGTGTTGGAAGTAAATCAATTTGATTACTTACGAACTCAAGTTTACTGCAGTAACTTACATCCGAACATGGGATTCAATCCCTCGGAAATTCACTACTACATAATATTATGTAGAGTGAATGGGCTACGCAAATCCTTATCTTCCACCACTGGCAAGGTGGTTGTCGACTTGTTAATATGAGAAAGAACGCGCTAATGTGTCCCTTTTTTCAATACTTCATTCTTTTGCCGAAATTTTAATCCGTTTCGTCCATCGTCCTTCCGAGTCGCATCTCCTCGGACTGCACCACATAGTTGATTAATTCGTCCCCAAATAGCAATCAGTACCGGCCCTTCTGGGAGGACAAGACACGACAAGGGGCTATGACCATCCGGAAAAGTGCAACTTACAAGATTATTGACGGCCACTTGGCAAGTAAATTCGCCCTTGGGTTCCATAGTAAGGGTACGGCAATAGTTTCCAACACGATCCCCCCGCTCTACTCATACTTGTGAAAGCATTGAGATAACGATTTGGAAATTGCGTGCGAAGAGTGTCCTTCATCAGAATCCTTAATTGAACGGAGTGTACGCCATGGGTAGAGTCAATCGTCAAAATTTCATGGTAAAAGAACAGCAGGTTTTCGATTGTCGGCCAGAGGTGTTTAGGCGCTTAGGGTCCAAGACGCTGCAGGAGGACTGAACCTCGGACTCGAAGTGAGTAATGATACTGTCCGAAGGGAAGGTACAAATTACGTCTGTGCGCCGAGTTTTACGAAGCGCCTGCAAGCAGCGACAAACCGACAGAGCACCAAAGCACCAGTGTCCTGTTTATTAGTAGAAGATCAGATACCCTTTAATTTCATACAGAGGCTTTGGCCCGAGCATAGTGGTAGACAAACGCACACCGAATATATTAGTCGAATATCAACTTCTTGAGATATCAAGATTATACACACTTGCATCCTTGATTAGAAAGACGAATTCCAAGCTTGCGATTTCAGAATTAGCATAAAACCACTGGTTTTTTTTTTCCATCGGCGGAGTGGAAGGACGCGGAATGAAAAATTCTGGCGAGTAAACAAAGAAGTTAGACAAATTTTACGGACTTTTACTCCGTAACATCCTCGCGAGATGTACGTATGTAGATGAGATAGACGACAGCACGGAGAAAGCAAAGGAAGTCAAAGAATTGAAACGTCGGAATTGAATACATACCACTATGAATGGTTTTTCCTTGGCTACCGGCCCGATAGGTCTGCTGAGCGCTGATCCATGCCATGACTTTAAAAGGGAAGAAAGAAGGAAATGCAAGCCGCAAACGCAAATGCTTGCAGTAGAAGTAATTATGACACTAAGAGAGCATACATATGGTGAACGGAAATACAAGCGGCTTACCTAGGTCCGCCGAACCCTACGGAGGTTCGCGTCCATTAACGCATAAAGCACAAGGATAGCCGATCCGAAGAGCCTACAGACGGCCAGAGCCGCTTTTCCGAACATCTCATGACGTTTTGACTTCAAGCCATCGGCAGTCGGAGGCGATAAAATAAGGCGCCCAGAGTAAGTTTCCGAGCAAGTTAAAGCGCTGATAGTGGTAGAAGTTAAGACCTCAGTATGTCGTAAAAAGTACACAAACGCGCTAGACTCCCTCGATTGGCTTGCGTTCGCGCAACGTATGAGGGACCGATAACTCGGAGGTTCGGCAGGATGCAAGATTCGAAGATGTCGCAGATCAGGTGGTTGTAGCACGAGAATAAGATGAGGACCCTCATCCAGATTCAACCCAAGTCCGAACCTCCAGAACTGTGATTTCATGTCGCCCCGTGTACCTTGGCTGAGCAATGAGTCTCCTAAGAGATTAAACAAAGCTGACCCAAGCCGTCATAAGTTCGAGCGAACCCGGAATGATCATGCCATGACGTCCTCGAAGAAACAAGACGTCACTTAACAAGGAAGAGGGGAATGTAAGAAAGCATGCGATATTCGAGAAATAGCAACATACTTGCAGGAATCATCACAGACCCTCTATTTCTTCTGTCTGAACACGAAGTCTCAAGCCTCTCTTCTCCTCTGACCCCGTCCCCAGAGTATGGTGCGCTTTTGACTCGAGAATGGGTTGACAGTTAACGAAAGATTACTATCATAGATCATTAATAAAAGATGGGTATCATAAGACGCTATGTAATCTAATTGTTGGTGATTAGTACTTGGGCTCAACAGCAGTAGAGAGAACGTACACATTTTGATCGACAAACCGCACCTTCCTTACTACGCAAATGCCATCTCACAAGCTTGCCACAGTAGCTGCGCCATCATTTCCAGGTGAAGGTACAGTTGGTCCGGACGAAGTGTCCTTTATTCTCCACAGCCATGCAAGTTTCGTGCTGGTAGTCGGCGACGACTTAGTCCGTGCATCTTTGCTTGAGCTCGAAGTTTCAACTTTCTTTGCTGGTTTCTTCTCATGGAACTTCTCAATGACGCCTTTGTACAAGAGACGTTTGAGAACGGTGTTCTTCAGATGACTGGCACGATTCTTCAGCTTCTCAAACGCAGATGGAGGCTAAAGGGTTACTCACGATATGGATTGGATGGCCGGCCCTTTCACTAGCTGAACGTTCGTGTTTCTCTCTTTCTTCTCCGCTGCGCGACGTGTAGCCAAGAAATAAGGTGATCGTGTGGTATAGAATATTTCTTTCGTCGACGCCCCTTGAGGTTTTGTCTTGAGAGCCTCTAGGACAGCGCTGACGGCCTGTTTTGTCGGCGGGGCGACTCCTGTCAAGCGCATTATTCTGTAGATCTCTGGAATTGGGGAAAGCGAGAAGAATGGCTTTGCAGAAGAGCTGCTGCGTGCACGACTCACTGGCAGCCTGCATCGTACTCTTCAAGTCCATTTTCGTGCGTGGGAAATACTAGGAATACCTTCCTCAACCTTGTCAAACGCGCGGCTTCAAGTTTAGTCCTCACACACATCTTGTTTCTCGCCATGCTGACCTGCCTAGAGTATGCACCAGAGCAAGTGTGCAAGATTGGTTCTACGAATGAAACAGTACTACCATTACTGGTCGTGTACCATCTCGTATCAAGCTAGTCCTTCCTCCGGTCAAGGCATTATGCCTAAATTTCCAGGTTCAAACAAAAAAATCCCCTAGCCAAACACCGATCTTTCCGACGCTACTACATTTCAACACATCGTACTTGTGAAACTTCCACTTCTCCCCGGGCCATGAATGGGAGGATATGATGGTCCTATAGGATGCTTTGCTCGGAGTTTCGTATACCCAGTTTGTTATATGTGTTCACCTTTCGACTCCGCATCTCTGGGCTAGATTGAACGGTGCCCGTAAGATCGCCTGCTTTACCGGACGTTCATTCAGGTGCAAAGCAATGGATGAGCATAAATACGGTGGATGCCTTCTCTCGAAATCATCAAGAATTCAACCAGAAAGCTTCTCAAAGATGCTCTATTACACACTCGCCGCCCTCTCTAGCCTCCTCCTCGCATCAATGTGCATGTCGCATCCTGCGCCGGTTCCCCAAAGCTCTTCCTGCCTAAACTTGCACAATGCATGTGAGATCGTTGATGTAGCTGGCAACGGCAGTGTTGTTGTCCTCGGCACCTGCTGCGAGCCCCTCACTTGTACAGGCCCTTCTGGGATCTGGCCTGCTATCATTGTACGTCCATTGTATTCATTCAGTATATAATCAAACTGACGAAACACAAGACCTGCGCTAATCCGTCTGACTGACTATTGACCAATCGCACCTACATGATGAAGAAGAGGTCAGGGGAGTCAATAGTCCACAAGGAAAAGGTCGTTGAGATCCCTCGCCGGCAGCGGCGACTAGTCGTTATGACTTTACATTTCATCTGTACTCATTTACTTTGCAGATTGCGTTGATGAGTTGCTTTCTCTTCACATGTATTTGAATAGCCCTTTCAGCATTCAGAACGACACAGTTTCGATTTACAGTATACTATCTTATTCTTCTCGAGGGCCGGTCGTTTATCCGAACCAATGATATGAGATCGTGTCGAGCACAGACGTACTGTACGAAGTTTAACATCTCGCCTTCCAAACTTCCTACCGTGACTACTTGTGTTTTTTTTTTTTTGACTCAATGCCCACTGAAAGAACCGGACTGCGTAATTAACTGAGGCACGTTCGGCAATCGCACCGGCGGCAACTTGAGAATTTCAAGCCAGCGATGACGCATTTTCCTATTTGAACTTTTCGCTTCGACTTAAACCCAATGCTTCAGAGCTCCTACTCTTACCATCACCACTACCAATGGGACAACGGAAACGCAACACTCTCGAGAGGAATCATTATCCAATAATGTTCGCCGCAATACTATCAGTGGCAAGTGGCAGGCAGTATTGCCAGCCGGAAGAGCATAGTTTTACGCTAGTCAGCCTCAACTTCAGAGATATAAACTCGCTATGCTCGTGCTCGGTGTGCCCATCCATCCGCGCAGCCTTCGATCTTAGACATCATCATGGACGCCAACACCCGCCCCTCTGCACTCTCGCTCCTTCGGGCTGCACTCATTGCTGGGACCATCTTCCTCTTACCTACGCCGGGAGATGCCCCGATGGATGCTGCGGTGGATGACTTGTTCTCGTCAGCCCCGTTGTCAGTGCATCCATCGGTGCCATCCTTACCTCCCCCGAACGTGGGTCCTGAAGCAGTCGACAATGTTGCTGTAGTCATCGCTACGTCGGTCGACACCTTCGTCAACGTCACCATGACTTCGACGGGCATAAGACTGCCTACATTCGCCGTCGAAATCCTGAAAGACCTGACAGGGATACTCCTCGACCATGTCTTAGTCTACTGTTCTGTGGTGGCTGCGTCGGTGCTGGTTGCGATCTTTGTTGCATTATGGCGCTTCGTGACTGTCGGTCCGACGCGGCTGGGTGCTTGTTCGCGAACACTATCCGGACGTGGACGTCAATTTATATTTTTGCTGTGGTCCGTTCTTGAAGCCGTAAGTCGTATATCCCTCACCATGTTATCTCTTCTCACTTCCTCGGTTCCATAGATACGCTGCCATCTGGGGCGAAATGTCATGCTCGAGGACGAGAATGCCCGACTGAGGGCTGAGCTGTACGAGGTTCCCCTACACCCCGTGACGGCCGAAGCCTTGCCCGCTGTTCTGAAGACGCTGGACGAGGAATACCTACCCCTCACGACGACAGAACCGCAATCAGAGGCTTGTGTGGAATCGCAGCCTTCTATTGTTGCATTTCTTTGCCTCGAAACGACCAATACCGACACCGAGTCTACGAAGGTTTCAGACGATGAGCAGACTCGAATGTCCGAGAAGAGGCTTAAGCTGGACAAGTCAGTCTTGACCGGCACGCTAGAGCTGGACGAGACCAAACCCTACCTCGTCGCAGCTAGACAGACGGACAAGGCATCCCTACAGCCGAAGACCGTTATGTTGGAGAAGGAGCAGAACGATATATCTCGTGAAACACTGCAGGTCGCGCGATTGGAGATTTCTGGATTGCGCGAGCTCGTGCAGTCGCTAGAGTCGAGGCTACAGGCTACTGTGAATACACTTGAGGAGACGACACTGACGAAGCAAGTGATGGAGCGGGACATGGAGAAGATACGGAACGAGACTGTCCTCACTGCGCACAACTATTCAGTGGATATGACTGAGCTTCACGAGGTGTGCCACAGGAACAGGAAAGAGCTAGACGCGGTTATCTCTGATCGCAAGGACGTCTATGCTCGGCTCAGCTCACTAAAGAATGTCAATCTACAACAAACGAAGAAGATCGCGCAGCTAGAATATCTTCGGACGTCCAACCGGTCCCTTGAGAGGCAACTATCGGACGCGAAGACAAAGCTCGAAGAGGAGGAGACTGAGGCGGCGAAGGCGAAGTCGACGTGCTTGGTTGCGACGCTACGGGCGCAAATGCTGTCCAAGGAAGTGGAAAGATCAGAAGCCAGTCTGAGACATGCTGAAGAACAGGTCATGGTGTGGCAGCGCAAAGCCAGGGCTTGTGATGATACACTTGAGGAGGAGAAGGCGGTCGTGAGGCGGGAAAGGCAGAGGGCAGAAGCAGCGGAACGCAAATTTGTGGATGCGCAGAGCGAACTGGTCGCGTCTAAGGCTCAGATCGTGGAGTCAGATGCAAAGATCGAGGAACTCGAAGCGCAGCTGAGGAAAGAAGTTTTGGAAGGGCAGGACGGAAGGCGTAGGGCAGATGTGGCGGAACGCGAGTTAAGGGAGGCGCGGACTCAGATTGATACACTCTCGGAGAAGCTAAAAGATGAGCAGACTAAGGTTCGTGAGGTTGAGGCTCAGGTCAGCGAGTCTCAGGCGAAAGCCTCTTTACTCAAGTCGGCCATCGAGGACGAGAGGGAGAAAGGAAATTCGACAATCTTGCTGTTGGAGGAGGCGCGCAAGACAATTGGTACGCTCTCGATGGCGCTTATGGAAGAACAGACGAAGGTTCATGATGTTGAGGCTCTGGTCGACGAGTCTCAGGCGAAAGCCTCTGAACTGGAGTTAGCGTTTGCGAAGGCGAGTAGCAGGGCAGATTTGGCGGTTCAGGAGTTGGAGGGCGCGCAGGACAAGATAAGGTCTCTCGCGACGGAGCTATCAGTAGCGCAGACGAAGGTTCCAGGGGTTGGGGCACAACTCGAACTGTCCCAGGCGAAAGCCTCTGAACTGGAAGTGGCGCTTGCGAAGGCGAACCGGAGGGCGGAGTTGGCGAGAGTAAAGCTGAACACGCAAGCGAAGGACCTCGAGACATTACAGTGTCAAGTCACCACCGCGCAGTCAGAACTCGAAGACGAGACGCTCCGAGCAGATTTGACGGCGGCCATGTTTAGTCGGTCAAATGAAAGCTTCCTTTTACTCTATAAGTCCACCGAAGAGGACAAGCGGAGGGCCGACGATGCGGAACGCAAGGTCGAGGAGACGAAACAGTGTATGCATAAGATGTCGGAAGACCTGGAGGCGGAGAAGAGGGAGGTTGTTGAGGCTGCTGAGATCAAGATCCGACGGTTGCAGCAAACCATAACCGTACTTCGAGCTTCGTTGGAGACGGAGACGGACAGAGGAAATGCGGCGGAAGACAAGATCACAGCGATAGAGCAGGAAAGGGCCGGTCTGATGAAGGGTCTGGAGGAGGAGATGCGTGGCGGGTACAATATGACGGTCAAGTTCAATGACGCGGACAGTCAGGCAGCCAAAGCATATCAAGAACGTCAAGCACTAGAGGCAGATCTCGACGCCACGAAAGTCGATCTGTCGCTAGCTCAACAAAAGATCGAGTCACTCTCGGAAAACAGCCAGGAGATGGAACGCCAGCTCCAGATGACTCGGGAGGACAACAAGCGGCTCGCAGATGCGATGCGTCGTGCTCATTTCGACGCCAACGTTGCGAGGGAAGAGGTGCAGACGATTTCAGCATCTACGAGGAAGGAGGTCCGGGGATTGACTCTGAAGATCGATTTCTTGGAGAAGGAGAAAATGGTGGCAGAGCGGCGTGCCAAGCGTGGCCATACCCTCTCGACGTTCCACTCGTCTAACAGCAAGCAACTCCAAAGGATGATGAAGATACAGCAGAGTTCGGCGGCAAAATCGATCCGTCAGCTGGAAGCACGGCTAGCGAATGTGACGAAGAGGGCGAACGATTTGGAAGCCGAGCGAAAGGCACTGCGGGAGGAGCACAGGGAACAGGCGAAGTTGTCTTTCGAGTTGAAGTTACAGCAGATTTTAGCCAAGCACCGAAGTATGGGAGGCGCGGCGCGGAACAACCATCTTCCAGCGACCCACTCTACGACGAAGACCTTGGAGACTGCAAAGACTGAAGACGACGAAAAGATAGCACTGTTGGAGTATCAGTCAATTTTTGGTGAGTTTCAATTCTGTTTAAGTCTGTCTGTTTATTGATGCTGCACGAATATAGCTCCGACGCCTGATACGATAAGCCCGTGCGAGTCGGCTCTGCTGTCTTTCATCGAGACAAGGGGCGACGTGGATGGCATGCTGGACAGGACGCACGCCACTCTTGGCGGAGACAAGTCGTTCGGTGCAGGCGGGCTCAGCGCCTTCTGCCTTCCAGTATGTCCTCCTCCCGGCAACGATTCGCTCGGTGGATCAGAACCGGGTCCCGACGCTCAAGAAGTGACTCCAGTTGCGACGAGTTCTCCGGAAGTGCAGGCTGTGCCTTTGTGCTTGCTCTTGAACATGGACTCGGATGTGGATTTGCCGTCTCTTCCTGAAATGCCGACCTGCTCTACGGTGTCGACGATCTTGTACGCCGTGGACATGGGCAGGAGCTGTCATACGATACTGGAGACTTCGACACAGTCTGTAGTGGCAAGTATACCGCCACCTGCTCCGCCGTCACTGCCAGTTCCGGTCATCAGAGAATACGGTCCCCACATGCCTGATCGTTTGCCACCTCCGGATGACAGAGAGCCTTCAAATCTACCCGATCTCCCAGAGATGCCGTCTTTCAGCTATACTGCGAGCTTTACGACTCTGGAGACCATACCGGCATGGTCGCCACGAGACGCCGTAAAAACCGAAGCTCAGCTTAGCATAGCGGAGGCATCTGAATCTGTAGTTCTTTTATCTAGCTCTGATCTGCCTGATCTACCGTCTTTCCCTTCTGGATCCGTGTCTTCTTCGAGATCACTTTCTCAACATGACGCGGTGCCCTCTGGTTGTGCTCAAGTACAAGAAGCAGGCACTCCCGAGGCATCCGAATCTATAGTGCTTCTGTCTGGGTCTTTTCTATCTGATCTGCCGTCATTCTCTTCTGGCTCAGTGTCGTGGTCAAGATCACTTTCTCGGACTGGGCTAGCCGCGACTGGAATAGCTCGAGCTACTGACTCTCTGGTCCTCACGCGTGTGCGATCTACTCCTGACGCAGCATTGTCACTGCCCTCGATTGTGTTTCAGGACTCTTTAGGCTCGGATATGGGCGAGGTCGTGACTGAAGCTTGCTCTGGCCCGGTCATCTACGATAGCACTAGCGGACTGAGCTTCTCGTCGAACACGTCGTTGACTGCTCTCCCAGCGACTTCTCCGCGTGAATTCCTTGCGGACCCCCGTGCGGCGGCACGAACGAGGATGGAGGCGATGCTGCGCGCTCAGAGGCGAGAGCAGCAGCATTGTCTTTCTCCTACGCCGGTGTCGCGTGGTGTCTCGCTTACATTGGAACAGAAGACAGAGGAATGTTTGTGCAAGGAAACTGAGCCGAGCTCAAGTTTACTCATGACTCGATCAGCTGTCAGTTTGGCCCATTCGGAGGCATTGTCAAGTGCGTCTATGGAGGTTTCAGAGAGTAAATCGCGGTCTTCTATGGGCTCTGGGTTTGGCCTCTTGGATCTGTTCGACTCGTCTTTCAGTGTTTCAACCTCGACTCCCCGGAAGCATGATACTACATGTAGTCTCGAACGAATGGCTTTGGCTGAACCGATATCCGTGGAGATACAGCAAGACGCCGAGACTGCTTCAAAATCGACCGAGTTTATTCCAATGGCCTTGTGTTCGTCCAGTCCTGCACTTGTACTTCCATTACCGGATGAGGTGAACGCATACCTCCCTGAAGGTCTAGTTCTGCCGTCGGATTCCGTCTTCTCAATGGCTTTAGAGGAGTCTGGCTCTAAGTCGGCATTGCTTCCTTGTCTCCCATCTCTTGCTGAAGGTGAGAAAAATGATTATATTTTTAATATTCCTCCGTCTGACATTGATACAGTTTCACCCGAAGTTGTTCATATTCCGGTGGACAATGGCATCGCTCCTGATTTGCCGATCCCTGGAAAGGAGGACTCTATTCCACTATCTTTGACCAAGTCGCTTGTGCCATCTGTTGGCGAGGATGCACCTTCAAGTAGTGGCAGAAGTTCCGAGTCGGACTCTCTCGAGCAGACCCCATCCTTGTTCTCTGCTACGTCAGTGCAGACTCCTGCGGCGGTTCTTGCATCTGTTCTCGTGGGTCACATGGCGAAACGTGGTGGTGATGGCGAGATGTATGGCGAAGGCCGTATACGAGATGCTCGAACGCTCATGTTACGAAAGCCGTCGTTGGAGGCTTTGCAGGGTCGACGAATTGTTAGTCACCGAATAGGTTCACGTTTGCCAGGTCAATAGCTTTTATATTGTTAATTTAGATCTTTTACTAGTAATATATGGTAAAATAGTTGTTTATATTAACAAATTACAAGTTCGCAGACTCAAGACTCTGCTGTGCGTAAATAAATTTACACACTGCCATCGTGGCACTGCCAGTGAGTGAACGCGTCGGCAGTCCGTCACCTTTCAAAGAAGAAGGAATGAACTCGTCACGGATCTGAAACTTCAAAGGGAAAAGAAGGCAACGTCTCGCTAATAAAAAAGGCTGACTTGTATTTTGAAAAAGGTTGATTCCGAATTCTTACTGAGGTTGATATGTATTACTTCCCTACCAAATTAGTAGGTTGACTTCGAATTCTTACTAAGGCTGACTTCTAATACTTTAACCGGTTGACCTCAATACTTTCAGGGAAGACTCCAATTTTCGCTCGCTAATAAATGACATTCGTTTAGTTTATGAACTAATAGATACAGTTACAAGAGAACACTTCATATAGTCTACAATTCGGGAACCTACGCTTCAATCCGCAGGGGCGAGAAGGCTATGCGATCATAAAATTCCACTGTTGTCGCATCTGAATCCCACCGCACATGTCCTTCCAAGTGATCGTCTCCGGTATCTTGCGTTTGGAATGCGGACACGAACATATGGTCAATGAACATGCTTCTTGTCCAGTCTGGCGACGCCAAGAATGCCATTTTCGGCTCCACCAATCCTGCAATCGAATTCATCAATTGCCTGAGCCTGGGTGGCAGATCCGTAGATTTCGAGTCCGAATCGTGCCACCCACTGCTAATACCGGAGTATTCCTTCACGAAGTAAAATATAAGATCCGGGATCTCGAGTAAAATCTGTTCGAGATTCTTCAAGGCCAGTATTTTGAGAAGGGATCTCCTATGGGAACTAAAGCATAGTTAGTAAGGAAGGCTATAAAAGTATGTAGTATGTTATCAAACGCACGTTATTAAGTCCATGAGTTCTGCACAACTTCTTCGCAACTCCGCAACCTCATCTGCAAAGCCATCCGAAGGATATGCGGTGGACAGTTCGCGAAGTAAAGCTAAAATTTTGTCCTTGGGTCGTTCTTTGAGGGAATCTCTTATCCGCTTTGTGGGCATGAAAGGCAGGAGAGTATCTTGACTGTAACCATTGGCAGTGATCAGCTCTCGTAGAGAAGAGTCGACTTCTAGATTGTTTCCCATGATACACTCTAGAGCTCTCGCCACTTGTGGTTTGATTCGTGACCCGTCCCTTTGCATGAGCTCGGTAAATGTTAGCAGGTTTGTTTGTGTTTTGAAGCAGCAGCTGAGACCCCCATACTCCTTAACCAGGGATTCAATCTCACTTAGTACTAGGGACTGGAGCGAATGCGATTTGGATAACCTTGGTTCTCAATAAGAAAAGAGGACTTAAGTTGAACAAGTTTAATGACTCACGATACGTATGCCATTAATCGGTCACAGTTGTTGCTGGTAGCCTTCGCATCCAAACGATACGCTTGCGTGCCGAACAGGTCGCAACCAACTAGCAGGGTGAACAGAATCTCGAGCGCATTGTTTGATAAATCGGTACGAATGCAGTCCACGATTGCGGCTGGTCCGCATCCTGCGCTCAGAAGTAGAGCTGTTAAGTTCTTTGCATGTACTGAGTCGCTATCACTGATAGAAGCCATGGTCTTTCTCAGCTCGGTTTTGAGATTTGACTCGGCCCCGGCTTTCGCTGAAACCGCCCTAAAGATATCCAGGTATTTGTAGAAGCAGCAGTCCAAGCCTGGATGGTCCTCCGTGAGATTACGGATCTGTTTCAGTATCTTGACTTGCGATGAAATATTCTCAGTCCTGGTACATGTCAGTTTGATTGCCCGATTCAAGAACTATAACCTGCTTACTGCAAATAGCTGAGCAGCTGCCTGCAATTCTCATCAACCTCGTTCACAACTCTCCTGAATTTGCCTTTTGAGTTAAGGTCATAGCCCATTACGAGTGTATGCAATTTGTGAACATGATGGTCCAGAAGAGACTCATTAATGTGTTCGACTATCGATGTCGGACCTAGGCCCTCTTCGTCGAGGAGCTCAAGAACTCGCGAGCGTTCTCGGTCGCGATTCTGAATATGCGAGAGGGTCGATTGAAGTAGAAGGGTGAATTGTGATATCTCTTGATTGAGGGAAACGAATTGGTCCACGACGTCAGGATCGCTGAGGCAGTGACTGAGTCCCGGGTGTCGGACAATAAGATCTTTTATACACCACAGAGCGAGAATCTGATTCGACTCTATTTCAGTCCTATGAACAACGACAAGTAATAGGTTAGTAAATTAAGTCAGGTGGGCGATTTATGAATTTGTACGGACATAACAAAGTTCACCAGTTTCATGCATTCCTGAATGTCCTCTTCGTCCGCACCTCCTTGCCGGAAACCAGGTAAAGCTTCTTCCATGAATATAAGATAAAGCTTCTGTACGCGTCGGGATTGCAGTAACTTCTCGACTCGTTGTGCACAAGCTATTGGACCCATGCCCATCCGATGAGCAAACCTATCCATCGCGCCTTGCAAAAGCCGGCCTCCCTTAGAGTAAATGAACTTGTCAATGATACGACCGGCTTCGGGAATATTAGACATCGTGTATGTTGAGTTTGAAGGCAAAGAGGATGTTGATGACATATAGCAGTGATGTAGGAATGCCATAGCTCGCTGTCCGATGTCGCCTTCAAGACTCTGTACGTACAACTCTTCGCGGTCATACAAAGATTGCATCTTGGGAAGAGAGAGACAATTGTGTCTAGTTTAGTAGGCTACTATAGGAGCAGCCGTTAAAGACGAGAGCAATAGTGAGGCTCCCAGAGAGCAGCCAGCGGAAAGGATACGGAGGTCACGGTCATATTGATATATAGCTTGTCTAAAGCTGTGTGAGCGTCTAAATACCCAGCTTAGTACAGTACAGATACGTTAAAGTGGATTTACGCACGTCAGAATTGCCTGTGCGCATCAAGGGGAGTGCCCTCCTTGGTTATAAGGTTTTAATCGAGCCTGTGCAGAGAGAAAAGTACTGCCTTCGAGTCGAGTCAAAGTTTTCACATGATGACAGTTTTTGGCGAGTCAATGATCCATCAGAAGATCAGATTGTTGCCCTCCTATACTACCGTATTTTGCGGCAAAGCATGCCGCTATCAGGTTGTATTTGTGCATAGATGGGCGAGTAAGAGAAGAAGGCACACAGGGTTCGTCTGAGTAGCAACGTCTGCCAGTGACAAACACAACCAGATTCATAAAACAGCCTGGTTGAATGACTTCACGTGATACGAACGCGCTCCGATACGCGTACTAGTTGTATGCCTAAACTCGCTGGAGAGAAATTGCATCATAACAAAGTCTGAGTTTCTAAACTCATGTTTCTTTTGCGATATTTGTCCAGCGTTTATGTCTCGTATATCAGTAGCTCAAAATATTGAATTCGCTGGGTCAAGTATTACGACACCTTGAAGGAGGGGGGTCGTTCAGTATTTTCACTTTCCATTATCCACTATCCGCTCAGACATATACGACGTGAAGCACATAGCACTGCACCGAAAAGTGTCAATTTAACATTTATAATCAGCAAGACAAGAGAGGATATGTACTTAGCTTTGTCACACGTACAGTATCTCACTCAGTTCTTGCAACAGCATCTAAGATAATTCAGCCCCGAGTATGCTTCCGACTTACCGGGGTCGGAATAACGCAGAGGTCAAGGACCGTCACTCTCTAAAGAAACGCACTTAGATTTTGCGCGTCTACACAGGGACCTACTAACTAGGCCTAAGATGTCGATCGCAGTGTTCGCTACCCACCGAGTTAGCATGGGTGACGGTAAGGAGGATGGACCCTGGGTAAAACAATTTGGGTCAGTGAGACAGATGATGTGTATGTCCCGGGTCCAAGAACGGCGATTAAGCAGGTCTTAGGCATCTTACCTGGCTCGTGTTGTCATAATGTAGATAAAGCGAGGGCGCAACCCTCAAAACGTCCGGCTGAGCGTCGACATAGCCAATGGATGCGCATTTGTCTCTTGAAAATCAATCTTGCTTGTAGACCGCAATGCTCTCCCGTCTCCGTTCCGTAAGGTTCTGGTATGGATCTTGGACTATAGCGCAGAAAAGGTACAGTCAATCACTGCGTACGTCAGCGAGATTTATGGCGATATTTCTTGAAATAAAAAAATCTTCAATTTGCGTTATTTCATTCAATATTTTGATTGAATGATTCCTCGTACCTCTGCCTACGTCGCCCTACCAGCCGGCGGAGAAGCGATATCAGTAACGAGCTCAACTTACGCACACCAGAGGGTGAAAGACAACAAGGATGAGGTCCCGTTACGAGCGTACTGCAGTTTCAGTAGTCCGTCGTTGTGGGAGTGCCTTAATGCTTTAATGGTGTATATGTACATCGACGATCATCATGGGGATTGGTTCCGTTGGAGGGGAGGGAGTGCAATGCGATCGATAATTTCATAAATTCTATATTTGTAAACAAGCTATTAGCTTTCTCAGAAGGGGATCAAGGATACAGATGAGCCTTACCAGCACACCGGCATAACGAAATTCTCTCATCGCCGTCATCATGCCAACCATAACTCCCGCCAGGCTTGCTGAGGGCGATAACATCCACAAGCGGACTGCAAGCGACGATAAGCTGGCAGCACTTATGAATTAGATTGCCACATACCCTAAGCTTTCGATTGAGCGGAAGCAAAATAACAACATGGCAGCATCGACCTGCCTCGGAATGGAAGGAGGAAGCTCGGAAGAAGATGACTGATTTGTATAGGCCATACCAAGGTTCTACATGCCGCCGCACTCCCTCTGCGATCAAGATTCTCCCGGGAGTTCAATGATCAGTCGGCTCTTCCGCTGAAGCAAAGAGCCGACGCAACGCGAGAAGAGAGAGTACATTCCAAGAGCAATTATCACCGGACAAAAACCTTCTTGCCTGTCCAAAATACGAGGCAGGATTTCATTAGTTGTCGAGATGCCTTGTACTCCTGTATTTCCAGAAGCATGGGTATACACTTCCACTTCCCGCTTTCGATTATGATGCTGGCAGATAGTAGGCCATAATCTCCATGACATCGCCAGCCAGACATCCTAAGCCAAGACTGACGTGGAGATGAGCCTACTTGGATTCCCAAGGTACGAATAGATTTGGGTGGGTATACCCATGGCTAGGGACAGAAGCGGATGGCTACGATGAGCTGATGATCAGGTCCAATCGACGTCTTCTGATAGTCTATGAGAGGTTTCTGCGCAATGTGAGCGAGAAGCAAAGACAAAGCTGGCGAGAGCACCAGAAGGCAGACTCCAATGATAGCCGAATGAATAGATATGCGATTATTACAAAACTTGAAACTAATAGATAAGTATTTTATTCCCACGACTACAAACTGTATTGACCTGGTGTAATGGTGGGAAAACAAAAAGTGTAATTCGTCGCTAATTATGATCTCATTTTCCCCAAAAGTCTAGGCACCGGGCTGAAAGCAAGTTTCAACTTCATTCATACGCTCCTCTCACTTCAGTGAAAATTTCGCTGCCATCGTCGTCGACAACGAGCACGACGGACTCCCAGCAGCGCCGACAACAGCTCATCATCCTTCGAAAAGTTGGCCGGAAGCTTGGGTCGAAGCCGCTTATTTTGAGCAAGCTTCCCAGGCGCTGCTTTTGACTTGCTTAACTAGCTTTTGCTTTCTCTCTCTCTGTCTACCCGAACGCGGGCGGGGGCACACACACCATTTCCCTCTTCATCGTTCCGTCAGCGGGTCAAGAGCCGAAAGCTGTCTAGGCCGAGAGATCACCTTCTGACAGCATCCTGGACGCGGATGAAAAGTACATCTACTTGAAGGAAATTCGGCTTCTGTCTATTTGGCCTTCCAAACCGTGATTGACGGCATCTTGATATACATAAGCCTCTCGGGCTCCCCAGCTTTTCCTTGTCCTTTTCTACTCGAGTCCCAGATATCGTAAAAACGCCTTGGTACGGAGGATTGCAGTCTATTGGAATCCCGGTATTTGTTATTGGAGTGGTGGGGGGTGCTAAGCGAAGGAACTTCTAACAGGTACGATCGTGTTGTAACTATTCTATGATATGGAGCTGATGTATCTTTGATGCTACTATGATTGCTAGGTAGAGAACTTCATTGCCCTTCCAAGTACGCCTGTAGTGTCTCCAACTGGCCTTGGGTGCCTTTCGCCACAGCTCTTTCGCGCTTGATGCTCGTCCGCTCTCCAGAAGCGCAAGCGCAATAGCCATCGCGCCCAGTCTTTGCTCCTGCTTCCTCTTTCCTCTCTCGTGCTATTAAGACATGTCCACCTCGCAAACCGTAATCTCATCTCAACCATCATCGTCTCATTCCAATCATACTCCACCACTTTCTCGCTTAGCACGACTCGGGGCAGGACTAGGACTGGGCTTAAACAAATCAGGTCTTTCTTCGGCTACGGCAAGGTCAGCATACATTGAAGAAGACGATTCGGACTGGTACATTCCGTATAATGGCCCATACGAATCGCCCTCTAAGGAGTCTACTGTAGGGGTGAACGTGGAGGATGCGTCAGGAAAGGGAAGAGGCAAGAGGCGCGAGGTGCGGGATAGTTGGGCGGACTTTCTTACGAACATGCAGCAGGCCGATCCCTTCGCGCGCGACAATAATATGCATCAGACACAACCTAACGGTGGACCTACCGGGAGCAGTAGCGCAAGGACTCGAAGCCAACGATCAGGTTCGGCGTCTATCCCTCAAGAAGAGGACGAGCACCGGGGACGAACGCGAAGTCGAGAATTTGCCGCGTCACCTAAGTATCCCGACCCATCACTGACGAGCCCACTCACTCCGCTGGTTACACGCTCGCGGGTTCATACGTTTGGACATGGTTCGTCACACGTACACACCCGTGCGCCTGTACCGTCTTTCGTGAATCTTGATGCGGGCGATGTTGGAATCGGTGAGAGTCCCGTTCCTGTGCAACGTGTGAGCGGACAGATACATGGGCATAGTCATGTCTCTTTGCTCGGGCATGAGCGGCAAGATCATACCAATCATCACGCGCACTTCGCTCCGGATGCTACGGAAACGCAGAGTCGGCAGTCACAATCTGCTCAGGCTATGTTGCAGAACCCACGGGCATCGCATTCGAGCTTCTGGACATTCGGAGCAGGTGGAAGTCGGAAGAGTGCACCATCAATTTACTCGGATTCGTTCTCGTCTAAGGACAAGGACAAGGAGCGACCGTCGGCAGAGACTTTTTTCAACGGGAGCGGCGGTAGACCAAGTACGAGTACGTATCAGACACAAGGGACACGTGCAAATGCAAGCAGTAGTGCTCAAGCTCAACATGGTCAAGGTGCTCAGGTCGGAACACGAGACAGGTCCGCAACATTTGGTGAAAAGAGCTTCGTTGGAATTGGGGATTCACCTATCATCCGCCCCCGAGCAAACACTGCTATACCTTCGTCGGCAACCTTTCCCGGCGTCTTCAGCCCCCCACCGACTACTTCTGCACAGACGACACAGCAGAGGCAGAGCACGAAGGGGAAGCAGCGTTTAAACGTCGATCAAGAATATGCTACTACGACAGGGGGAGGCGGACCATCTTCAGACCAATCACATTCGACCTTCTCATATCACAATCATCCGTACGCTGTTTCCTTTCCTTCCTCAGGGCACCGCGAACATTCGCGAATCGTACAGCCCCCGCCCCCGCCTTTAAAAAAACCAATGATCAGGCTCGCTGTGCCTTTCCTCTCACCATCCAAGTCCAACCTTCCTCACCATCTTCGCAACTCATCTAGCAGGCTGCTCAAAGCTTCAGTCTCTACACCGAACCTACGAACAGCGGCCAATGCGTCCGGGAATCAAGCGGTGAGCGCGGGTGTGACTGCGGGGAGAGGCCTGGGCTTGGGGCAGAGAAATGGAACTGGGAGTGGGCATAGTAGTCCGAGCGCGTCGGCTAAGTGGCTGAGTGCAGAAACATGGTGCGATGCGCTCATATTTCCGCGTCCGCGGTTCAAAATGCGCGGAGCAGCGCATCAGATAAGTCCTCCGAGTAGTCCCATCAGGATTCCTCCAAGTGCTGGATCTGAATCGAGCCAGAACGGGAGCCTAACCCCTCCAAATACGGCAGCTTTGCGTAAAGGATCAGTGAGCAAGAGCCAGGTACACGGGGAGAGGAAGTGGCCATTGATGGCGCCGCCGTCATCAGCACCTCCGCTGTTCCTTTCGTCATCGCACTCACATCTACCTAGTGCTAAATCCGAGTTTGGTACGTCGGAGAAGCAGAATGAGAGTGAAAGTCCAGCGAAGACCAAGAATGGTGAAGGTGGAAGTGGATTGAAGCCCCTTAGGCCGAAGTCGTTCGCTATGGATGATCTGGCGCTGCCCTCCCCGGTACCATCTTTAGCTCGGTAAGATTAAAAACCCCAGCTAGAAATCGACATCTGACCTTTCCATTACATTTCAGTGTTCTCCTAGAAAATGATGCCTTCGAAAAAGAGCGAGGTGAATGGAAAAAGACTGCAGCCAAATCGTTCCAGAACAAGCGCGCTCGATCACTATCTCGATCGAGGTTGAAAGCTATGACGCACGGGCGTAAGAACTCTGTGGAAGAGGAGGAGCTAGTGACAAGCTTCGGTATCATAGCTGCATCCGCATTTCATGGTCATCAACTCACAAAACCAACTATATCAGTCGGGAATTCGTCTACAGCTTCACGCAGTATAGGCACGAACAGTGCAGGAATCAACACAATTTCGACACACTCCCGAAAGTCGAGCAATGAAAGTCATACTGCAAAGGGCCATATACGGAAGGAGTCGTGGAGCAAAGCAGCAATTAAAAGTGCGAAATCCACGGTGAATGCGACGGGCTTTTGCGCATTCAATGTAGATGTCTCGCCCGTGGATGAAAAGGCTTTGAACTTAGAGAGGGCAATCGACCACGATGACGGAAGGACGAAGTTTATGAGCCTTGACCTTCAAAGGACCGAGGAAAAGCGGGACCCTGGCGAGGGTGGTGTGGTTCTCATCGCCTCTCATGCAAATACCAATACTCAAGCTTCTCACCAACTTGCCGTACCGCAACCCCGTCCTGCTGTTATATTCTCTCCTTCGCCTGTGCCCTCCGATAACAGCGATGCCTCCCAATCGACGTCTCAGTCGGGCGTAGGAATTGCGCTATCCACACCGACTGTGCTTGTGGCTGATCAGGATCAGTTCCTGTTCCCAGCTCATCCTTTCGCGTCGGTAACGGGCGCAAACCGTGAGGCAGTGCCACGCGCGTCTGAGTACGCAGGTCCGCATCCGACTTCTGCGAGATTGGCGGAATACAACGTAGATGAATCAACGCTAAATAATGTCAGCTCGAGACATAGACTTCCTCCTGCGGTCAACCGTTTGTATGCCTCGGTTGAGCGGCACCCATATGCAGCAGCTCAGTCGTCCTCAAGTTCACGACCTCGGCCGACGCTCCAGGTTCCTACAACTCGGGATGAAGTCTCACCTTCCAGGCGGATGTTCGCCGAAATTAACTCGAACCTGAGAGAAGTGCTTCCGGATGAGATACAGTATTCACCATACTCTATGAACCCTCCAAGTAGAAATTCCAAACGCGACAGTGACGCACTTGGAGTCGAGGAGGCGCTCAGTGTTGCTTTTACTCATAGATCGTTGGATGACATGGATATGGATGAAATGGAAGACGACGAAGCTGAAGCGCGGACTATGGACAAAGAAGACCTGACAGGTACTTCTGCGGTTGGAGCCCAGATCTTGACTGCACAGGCTGCGTTGAGGTCTGCACCGCTTTACAGACTGATGCCACAGATCGAGGAGGATTCTGTTAGAGACTCCTGGCGTGATTCACGAGATGAAGGCGACGATACCATCATGCCGCATGCGTACCAGCACACCCCAGCGGCGTCTGGGTTTAGTATCAAGGAGTCGACCCCCTCCATCAACTCGTCTCCGATGACTTCTCCGCGGTTGATCAAGAAGTATGATGAGTCAGAGGACTTCAGTGACCTCTTCTATAGACCTGGACACTCAGCCGGCAATTCCATTCGTGCGCCTTCGATGGATTACTCAAGAGGTCTGGTCTCGCGGGAGCCCAGTGGAAGTGTAGAGAAAGCACCTTCTAATCCTATATCACGGAGCGCGTCCGTGAGTGCCTTGACTGGTTTGACCCGACAACTCAGTGAGGAATACAATTCTTTACTTGACGACGAAGGGCACACCTTCGGAAGACGTGACTCTCCTGTTCACCATGATCATGAGCGAAGGCATCGCGAAGACGGGCCTCAGATGCATGCTCTACACACGCACGGTTCCCCTGGAGCCAATGTCCCTCTCAGAATACCGATGACTCGCCCGCAGAGTATAGATCCATCCCTGCTTGTTCCCGAAGATGTCAGATCATCTCGTGCATCATCCATCCTGGATCCGCAAGGTACAGAGGAAGGCACGGGTGCGATAAAAATTCTTCATGTTCTATTCATTTTCTCACTTTCTTGGATTATAGATATAACGTACCGCCTTGGCGAAGTTCCCGCTCTTTCGACCCCCGACCCAACCTCTGTGACTGGAGTGTACCGTTCTTCTGCCCATGGTTCATACTTTGGTGACATTATAAGGGATAACAGCAGACCCGATTCGACCCAGGATGCAACTTACCTTCACCCGCAACGGCCGAGTCTCGCTCCACCGCCTCCTACATCAGCCACAGACACATCGCGTACCAGCTATTTGACCTCAACCTCCGGCAACTCGCGTATCTCGCAGCTTTCCGAATTCCCCGCACCCCCGAGTCAAGGAGCTATGGCGCCAAGCTCAATCATTCAGTCCTACTTCAGCAGAGAGCCTGAGGATCCTCAAGATGGTGAATATTCTCAGCACGAAATCAATGTCCGTCGAAGCCGTCGCACCACGTTCGGCGGAGAGGAAGAAGTGTCTTCCTTTGATTTCTCAGACGGCTGATGGCTTTTTGTTCTTATTCATGTTATTTGCTGTTTTTATGACTATGCTATGTTGCGCCTTGCACGACTTCCTCTATTCGCCATATTTGCTCATTAGCGCTTTCCTTTTCTACTGTCATGTTTGGAAGCTATGTTCATGTATTTAACAGTTCCAGAGTTCTAGAGAAATCTTCTAGCATACGGTAATTTAGTCACTCATTGAGACGTATCATATAATTCTTTCCTGCCAATTACATTTTGGAAACCGCTCCTGCAATCCCATTCCCGCTACCCTAGCGGGTCTTAATAGCGGACTAGTTGTCCACTTTCAAAACCAAAACCTTATTTATCACGTGATACATCACGTGACAGGTTCTGGGTCAGTCTTCGGTAAAATAAAAATACCGGTCTCAACTGAGACCGAACCTCCGGTCACCGACCCCAAAGATGTTCGTCGTCTCCCCTCCATTGCAATCCTCTCTATCTTCTTCCCCATCATTATGATACTCCAGCAGCATCCGCGCAAACTTCTAGTGCTGGCTTCGAGCATAAATCTTCCAAAGGTAAGCATCATTTGCTGATAATATGTATCTTTCTTAGAGCTGAAATATGTGATAGACACCGCTCTATGCACGGCGACGCAACCGCGACTGGCATTGTTTTTGCACACTCAACGGACGATGGAAGCACGCTGGACTTTAGCAACAAGAACTTTGTGGAAGTAAAACAGGCCGGAGCAGAGGAATTGGCGGAATTTGGGAAGGGAGACGGCTTGTTGGATGAGTGCCATCTCAGGTTCGTCGGAATGTTTTTATTATGCTTTTTGCTCAATTCATTTACCATATTTCATGCAGAATTGCACTCATAGGCAACCGTCTCTCTTCACTCCCTACGATGTTCTCTCTCGTCTCGTGCCTTCACTACCCAACTCTTCGTTCAAACTCGTTTATGGTTTTCCCAGAAGTGGCAAGTCTTGGTGCCTTTCAACCATGTTCGAAACACAGTGGCTTATTGTAACTATCCTAGCTTTCGACCATGTCATCTTTGGATATCCTCGACTTCGGTCGGAACAAGCTTAGATGTCTCCCGGAGAACCCTGGCTCAAGAGAGGTGCTATGAAGCTCACGAAAGAGCGACTCCTTTCTGTTCGTCCTCTCCTTGCTTGCCACTTGCATTCGCTGAAGGATATTGTTCATCAAGCGCGGGTCATCCTTACTGTGCGTAACGCGGTTGCTTGAAGCGATGGTTCTTCTAACGATTTTAACAGCTTCAACCAAGAAGACATCCGAGAGCTCGCGCCTGGAATCATTAACACTTCAATGTTAAAGATTGAGGCGGGTATCGTCTGGTTGCCATCCTCGCTACCACTTGGAAAAACTCAAGCAATCTCAACTTCAATCAATATTTTTTTCGAGAGTGTCTCCGCTTTGATCAGGTGAGCGATGGCAAATGAGAAAGTTGGCAGCTTGTACTGATGCTACAGAAACATGAAGGTTTACAATTGGCTCATCGCTGGCTCTATCTGGTCCTTTCACGATCATTCTGCAGCAGGATATCGATCGTGAGTAGCTTATTTCCAAGTCATCTATCTAACAACTGACATAACTTTTGAACAGATTTCATTCCGTATATCTTCCAAATCCTCTCTCACACGCTTGAGCTCCATGACGGCGACGTTCCTCCTGATTATCGCTCCATCCCACCTTTCCTCCACCAGTCCGCTTCCTGGGCGGAAAAGGGCTCCATTCCTGCTCTCGTTCGCCTGTTACGGGCCTTCCTTGCACGGGATGCCGTGCAAATGGCACGGACCGGCCAGTTCACCGCTATTCTGGCTGTCGTGCAACAGAAGCTCATATTATCGCTTGTCAACGATGCGTGGGGCTTCGAGCTGCCCTTGATTAAAAGTGTGGTGACGATGCTACCCACGCGATTGCAGACGGCGCGGACAGACGCGTACGTATATGCCTTAGTTTACTTCTTCGTATCCATCATGGCAATCCCCGTGGACGGCGTCGGCCTGGATTTCTTGATCAGCTCTGCGGAGGAGGTACAGCCTCAGTGAGTCTGGTTCTGTTCTGAATGCTGCTCCTTATCTCTCGCGACTGACGTGCCGTGGCAGGCTTTGGTTGCAGCTGCTAGCGAACGTGGTTTTGCCACAGATCCCCAAAATGCTGCCAAACGAGAGGAAGGTGGTCATCGTAGGTGTCACGAGGAAGCTGACACAGAGCTCGTTGATGGTGTCGGAGCCTTCAGTAAGGTAGTGGTGAGTCCAGCATCAATCACACCATGTCGATGTTGTTGTTATCGCGTATTCACCGAGTGTCTTTAGGCCGGCTGCTCTCACCGAACTCATCAAACTCTTCAGCGCGGCTACGCACCTGAAGTCCGCGCAGCAGACAGTGGTGGAGGACGCAGACCTACGGATAGCTCTGCGCATGTCCAGTCTTATCGCATTACCAACGAAATAGGGACATCGATAAAGCCAGTCCTGAAACACTGCTCGATATTGGAGATGCTCACGTCTGCGCTTCCCCCGTCTTCGTCGTAATGTCCCAGTTGGTGCACAGTACATCTACAAGTGAGTGGCTAACGCTTCTCTCCCCGCATTATCGTTCTATGAAATCGGTCTTCCGGTTCTAACGCGTGTCTTGCCTCTTCTAGCGTCAACTTCTTCGCCGGGTTCATCGTCCAAGGTGTTTCCCGTGCCAGCGACAAGTGCCTATTGGAACGAGGTTGATGAACAAATCGCGGAAGTCTCCCTCGTATATGAAGACAAGGCAACGTATGACGAGGAGAGTGGGTCGATGAAAAGCGAAAAGATGTATGACGCGAGTACGTTCGTCTCGGAAGCACGCTGAACTTCTACTGTTGACGCGTACAGTAATGTACCTTGCTTAGAATGATGTTTCACGTCTCTTTCTTTATTATTCTCTTCAAATACTGTGGTAACAATGCGTGAATAACTCCTTGGACGGCTTCTAAGATCAAAAGCAAATGAGAACGTTCGAGCGAATACTATTTGGTCCTTTCACGATCATTCTATAGTGCCTCAGAGTCTTTAGGATATCTTATTTTGTACAGATCTTTGTGTAATTGGTTTTTTTCATGATTCACCTACTCTTCCATGTTCGCTGTATATACCTTCTAATAGCAATATAACATTCCGCTCCTTTGAGCCGTCTTCTTCGATAGTAGGTATTAATATACCTTCTAAAACATTCCACTCTCTTTGTAGCGGGCTCTGCTGTGCTGGCACAGCGTTCGCAGTTATTCATTTAACGCAAGATCGCATTATAGCCTGAAAACAAGTTATGTAAGGGCACGCATGGCGGCACCGCTGTCCACAAACCACCTGTGCGACTCGAGTTCCATCTATGACCTCGCTTTTGTTCACCATCATGATTCTCGGATATGCAGATATGCATGCACAACGCTCTATTGATTACTCTTGTTGAGTTGCCGGCGCCGATCTGTGGTAGTCCTCATTGAAGGTGAACAATTGTCACTTGGCAAGGGCCCTGCGGTCCTCCTCATTCTTCCCCTGACTATGGCGGCGGCGTGCGCTGAAGGTCGAATGTCTTTTCGCATATCAGAATATGAGGGTGTATAGAGCGGACTGACCGGCCTCACTGGGCGTGTTCATGATCTTGTTTGCGGTGAGTACCACAATCACTCGAGTTCTACGACTTGACCTCAGTAGAGTTCGAGAAGACCTTTTCTAGGAGATATCTGGATGTTTGGACTGCATACGGCCTGTCGATTTACCGAAGGCTGCAATCGCCGTGTCCCCCTGTGGCATGGCAGCCTCTCCATTCCTTCAAGTTGCTTGTGGGCTATTATCCAAAGCTTCCTCATCATTCGCCTCAGCTCATGTACAGGGCCTATAAAGCCCATGTCTTCGGCCACCTGTCTCCCAAGCTCCAAAGTCGTCACACCACTCAATAACCAACTTGAAGATGAAATTTATCCTCTTCCTCGCACTCTCTGTCTCCCTCTCAGCAACTGCGCTTGCTTCCCCGACCGCCCTTCCTGGCCCCTCAGTCGATGATACCTGCTTGGCAGAAGGCGTTGGCTGCAAATTCACGGCATATGGGATAGATTACCCGTTGGGCACTTGCTGTTCACCCCTAACGTGCACTGGGTTTACGGAACTTGATTCAACTTTCCTTGTAAGTTTAATCTGCTAACGTCGGAATCTCCTCCATAATATCTGACTTCGATGCTTTGAAGACTTGTGCGCAGCCATAGACGTTGCTTTATGCGATAATGTTCACGAGTCCCATCCTGCGATGGTGGAAACGGGGCGTGCGATATGCAGACTATCTGGTTGTTTTGGATATACCCATTGGGCTTGCTTCTTTTCATACTTTCAAAACTTGTTCTATCTATTCCTTTGGCTTCAATTAAAGGACTCTCATTCTGCACGCGGTGATTGGCGCGTACACGTCACGTGTTTCCAAGTTGCATCTGAGCCCTAGTTATTCTGTCATGATTGTGGTTCGGATAACCACAAGTTCAAGCCACCTACGGCCACAGTCGATTTGCACCACAATGCCAGAAACACCTCTCTTACTCTCCTTCACCCATCACTGTCGATTCCTGCCTATACATCATCTTGCGCGAATAACTGACAAGCACCCGTCGAACTTGATATAACCTCTCTTTATAATTTTGACATTCGATCGGAATACAAATACCCTTCAGGTGATTGTCAGGTTTATTGTTGCGCAGGTCATAGATCTGACCAAATACATGCCCAGTCTAGCTATGAATCAGGAGCCAACCTTGTTGGAGACTTCAGAGAATGTGGAGGAAGCGGACCCTACTCCCTGTTGTGCATCCCGCTTGCCCGACGACATCATTATAGAGATCGTTTCTTTGGTCAGGAAAGAGTATGATGCAAAGCGTAAACATGTCGTCAAGGATCGACATCGCATCTTTTCACCCAAATGGCTGCCCCTCACACACGTCTGTCGACGTTGGCGGACCGCATCAGTGAACTACGCTCCGTTCTGGACAGATATCAATGTGGCATATTGGGACAACTTGCAAGTCGAAGAGTTCTTGAAGCGATCAAACCAAGCGCCTCTGAATATCTTCATGGTCTTATCAAGCGATTTCAAAGGAGCCTCTTTCGTGTTGAAACTTCCGCTGTCCTCGCGTGAACGGTACGATTACCTCTCCGAGGTCCCCGGAAGGTTCACCCTGTGCCTTGACAATATGTACAGGACGAGGTGCATGACAGTGGTTATCGGAACGCGCCAGGACTGGTGTGCTGCGTTAATCCAGTATATGTGCATGAACGATGCACCTCTTCTCGAGAAATTGAGAATTGATGCGTCCGAAGATGTCGACTGGGCCGGACCACTGAAAATTAAATCCCGTCCGTTCAATAACAACACCCCGGTACTTCATTCGGTTGATTTGCGATCAGTGTCTCTCCCGGGAAATAGCTTGTTGATGCAGAACTTGAAGACACTCGTCCTCAAGTACGTTGTTATTAGGGATGGACCGGCCTTCACTCGAGTGCTTGAACGTAACCCTGCCCTCGAACGGATTGTCGTAGATAACGTGAGGACTATCCAAGGTCCGTCTGTTGAAGAGAAAGGACCTGCCCACGTATCTTTGCCACTCCTCAGGGAAGCAGTCCTCCGTGGTCCACCTCACTTCTCCGTGCCAATTAGGAAAGCGTTGAGAGTTCCCTCTGAAATCCAGGTCTCTTTGATTCATACGGAAGACGATCAAACTTTCTTCGATTACTTACAACCACACTTCGAACTGAACGATCGTGTTCGGGTGTACGTTGCAATATCGGCGAGCAACCCGACTTTCGAAATACAACCTACAAATATCCTAGCAGGCTGCCGTACACCGAATGCCTTTGCCATGTCGATCAGTAGTGTCAACAGGCTGGACCCTTTCCGTGGATTGAACTCTGTTTGCGTTCAACTGCTGCCCTATGCACAAGATATTCGATGCCTTGATTTTCATATCCAGTGTTTCGAGCACGATGAGGGAGGCCAGAGTCGATGGAGATCGTTGTTTTCCCTCCTGCCGAACCTAGAGACTCTTTCGGTACACCTGGACTCTCACAAGTACTGCAGCGTACGAGCGGAAACCTTCTTTGCTCAATTAGCTCCAACATCAGACACAGTTCCCCTTATCGTCCCAAAACTCCGGGAGTTGAGTTTAGTGCTAAGAAGACCACTAAAACTAGAGCTGGCTAACTTTATATCTTGCCAACTGAGGAAGCGAGCCTCGCATGGCCAAGGTTGTCGCGTCCACAGACTTCGCTTGGAGAGCTGCGCAGAGATTATTTCTGATCAACCCGGCGCTGAAGAACAACATGCGGTGAAGGAGGGTCTGGGTCTTGCTGCCGATCACGTAGAGTGTGAATGGTTCAGCCTGGAGCGGGGAAATCAGCGGGAAAGGGGTATCATCAAAAAGTTCAAGTATACTTTCATGACCGAGAAACAGCCAGGGATATCGAGAGACGTTTGGTGGTGGAAGAAAAGCTTCAACTGTACGTGCACGTATAAAACGCTATGTTCGATTGTTGACCATAATCGCCTTTCACAGGACTCATGAGAGAAAACGAGGATGAAAGATCAGTAAGGGCTATCTCTTGCTTCTCAGGTCTTGAAATCAGCGGGTGTCGCAAAAGCAGGGTATGGGAAGAAGCTTCATGCTGTTGCACTTAAGAAAGTTTGAACGGTGCCACCTTGTGTCGACAAGACTGAGATGTATCTGAACGCTTCGATTTAATGATATTAATTTTGTCGTGTATTCATGCTCGAGCATGACAATAGGAAGAAGACCAACCGAAGCGTACAAATACAGTATATGAGAAAATATCCGCTGTGATTTATTCTGCGGGAAAAACTCAAACAGCCAAAGTTCCTGAATAGCAGCGTGGTCACCTACGCTTAAAGACGAGCGGCAACCGAATGGGTCTGTATCGACAACTTCAATGGCATAGTTCAGTACAAAGGATAAATCAAGACGTACGTGGTCGTCACGCCAATTTTAACCTGAAAGATACGCTTGTATCGCTCTTCAAATGTATCGGACACGTACTGCGGTTCTTCTTTCACCTCGACCTTGTACCGTGCAAGTAGAACGGCCAGAATCGCAGTTGCTTCAGCTTCTGAGAATCTGTTGGGAGGGCGAATTAGCTTAATATGATAGAGTGGGATTAAGGAAGGCAGGCTGACCGTCGTCCAATGCAGGAGCGGGCACCTGAGTAGGAACGGTCAGAGATCATAGAAGCTGAAATAAAGGAGGTGAAATCTTTACCACCGCTAAACGGAAGAAACGCATCACGAGGCCAATTTTCCAAAAACCGCTTAGGCTTGAACTCGTGAGGATCTTTCCAGTATCGAGCTATAGTTTGTGAAGCCAAAAATTATCATCACGCCACTGCATGTTGAATAATTAGGATTATTTAAGCACTTACGATTGTAGTGTATACCTGCAGTATAGATTATGATGTCGCTGTCTTTTGGGATGGGTACATTTATTTTATCACCATTTGAATTCGTCGTTGTCAGCGACGTGTCTTCTGCACTGGATTTTGGGATTGTAGTGACCTAAATGGATAATCCATTGTGAGTGTGGTGTCTTCCAATGGCCACAGATGAAAGTTTAATATGACCAATCACTGACTGGAGGGAAAAGCCTCAATGTCTCATGGAATACGCTGCAGCGAAATATGGTGGGTCAGGCTATTGCTTTTCCACCTTCAAAACGAAATAAGCTTACGCTGTAACATAGTTCAGTCTGTTCATATCTTCATAAGTCTATAATATAATCAGCTTTTATGGAAGCTTTTACGGATTCGGCTTCGCCAACCGGTAGTCGACCATCGGGCAGAACACTCAAGATGTGCTGGTACAAGATCTCTTGTTCATCTGGATACATTGCGAGAAGACCGAGTGTGAAGCACAGTGTATGAGCTGTGGTCTGCAAGTAACCAAAATCTATTGGACTCGAGTTGAAAGGTCAGAATAAGGGTTACTTACCTCATGTCCGGCAAGCAGAAAGATGAATATGTCGCCTGTTCGGTAGTTTGGAAGCAGTGAGAACTTGCGCGATCAGCGTGAGTGGTGATTCTTACCGATAAGCTCGCTATCAAGTAACCGGGCATCTACGCTATCTTCTTCATCCAAATTTGCGTAAAGGAGGTTGGTGAAGAGGTCATGCCGGTCGACTTGTTTTTCCGCCGAGCGTCGCTCGTTGATCATTTCTTGCATGTATTTCTATTGTGATAGTCTGAGATCAGTGGTAGCCCATCACGGCTCTGAACGGTTCACCTACGTGTAGCTCGTAGAAAGCGTCACGGATTTTTCGAACCTTTTCATTGAAAAACAATACTTGGCGCGGAACAACAGCGGTGTATATCATATATTCGGATACGATATGTAGAGCATCCTTGAAAGGCATGACATGGCCAGGCGGGACTTGCAGGTCCTCCGCGAATGAGATAGTGCGGCCAAATCCTGATCACAAAGGTATGATTATCTAACTTAGCGAGTACCGAATGCTAATCAATACTTACCTGCGGAGCCGATAACGAACAGAGCCAACTACAAACATGCACGGTCAGTTAAACTTGGTGGAGAGAATATCGAAAGAAACAGAACGTGCCGGGAGCGTAATATCGACCGCATTTTCAATGTCCACTACTCCTCTATTGTCCCAAACATTATCAATCATGTCCATCGTAATGCGGACGGCCTCCTCCCAAACTAGCTTATTATTTGGCTACACAACGTCCATAGTTAGCCAGGCACAAGGTCGCTCTATCACCAACGGCCCGAAATAAGGTCATCATGGGGTATTGACGGGCATCTTACCTCCGAAAAAGCTGGGTTGGCTATCTTCCTGTGCTTCTTCCATTCATTGCCCTCTGTAGTTACGATATTTCGACCAAAGAGGTTGATAGCACCGTACTGTTCCGTAGGTTTCGGCCAGCGAGCCCTCCAAGAAGTAATCTCCTGAACATAAGGCTGTCAGGCAATGTATTTTCCGAAGCCATACGCTTCTTTCTTGCCTTCGCCACTTCGGCGTCCGCGATCCAGAACATAAGGCGCGCCCGGGGCCAAAGGGATACCTGACGCCGAAGAAGAGATATAGATCAGAAAGCATAGCTATGTGGCTCGGACATCAACGGGTGTACATACGAGGGAGATGATATCTGAATTATAATTTTTGAAATCTAAATGAGTGATTTCAGTTGTGCTACCAACTAAACGATGATTGCGTCTCACACCTTCGTACTTCTTGGTCATGCCATGGGTATTACCCAAGGTAATCAATGGGATTTGGAGAGCAGTCAGATTCGCAAGGATAGTTGCGGGGCTCAGAAGAAGGCGGAATCCAGGGAAGTTGCTATCAAGCATTAGTTAGTTCAGAGTGGCATATGTTGGGTATGAGACTTTTAAACGTACTGTATGGACTTCAAAGCTCTTCGAAAGTCCAGGAAGAGTTGGACCGCATAAATAAGCGGTAAAGAGCCCAATAGCACATATCCAGTCACAGGTATTTCTAGCATGCTTTGCAGGCTTTGGACGTGAGTAGAGAGAGTGTGAGATCTAGAGCAGAACATCCAGTGTCCTCAGTTAAAGCACCTTTATATACAGGGTCGCGCGAACCTGCATGAGAAGATCGGCGATTATTCCGCACGGTAATGGCTTTGGCATAAGCAACTATGCCTGAATGTGCTACGTTTTCGCCCACGAAGTATCGTCATCGCCTGATGGGGAAAAGAGCCACAGAATGAACAGTGAAATTAGCTTCATGGAGCTTCATCAACGGCGAGCCTGAAATAACCAGCAGAAAGCGAAGCTTGGTGCCATGAGACCTGGTTTATAGAGGTTAAGATTGCTGCCGTCTAGGATATAAGCGGAAACAAATCAATTTTGAGTTCAGGAAGCTTGAGTCTTGGAAAGAAACTCACATTGTCGAAACGCAGATTGCAACACCATATATCCAGACAGCTTCCGACTCCAAATAGCGATGCCACTACATATGCTTCATCGGCCATTAATATGCGCGCCGATCAATCAGTCATTCCAGAGTATAAGTAGGCTCATAGCAACCAGCGCCGTGGAGGAAAAGCAAGAGAGAGAGAGATGTGATGTATAGTGAGGTATAGTAATAGGTACCACGGCAGTATTATAGCATACGGGTGTGCACAAGTCGCTCAAGCGTTTTCCCGCTATCGTCGTTGTTGAAGAAAATGTGGCGGCAACTTAAATAAAGTAAAATCGACTTGAAGTTGGTATTCTCGGCTTTTGCCGAAAGCTACTAGCATTGATTAATTTTATCTTACTGACAAGGCAATCTAGGATTCTGGGTATAGTCTATCCAATCATCTATGCCGTGGTTGTGAACCAGGCAGGAACATTTGGCTACTTAGGGCGTTCCTTTCGTCAACACTTCCTCCTTTGTTTTCTTGCCTGTAACTACAGATTCCACGACCGACAAGGCCTCTGAGAAATCTTTGAAGACGACGTGCTTGATTCCTTCTCTGTTGCAGAATGCATGCAAGTCATTCTCGCCGTTGTCCTTTATTTTTACAAGGAGGACGTCCGCGTGGCGAGCTGCAGATAAGTCCGATACGCCATCGCCAAGGAAGAAGAGTGTGGGTGGCTCCGGGAGGTTGCGGTAAGGCAAGATGGCTTGAGACTTGTCGTGCCCATAGTGACTAGATGTCAGGATGGCGGTTTTGTGAGAGAAGCCACCATGTGAATACAATGGTGTGCATACCTTGAAGGGTGCCGATACTGAATTTCCCATTTTCCATCAGGCAGGTGCTTTACATCGTTCGATATGATGTCTATATGCGCGACATCTTCTTCGTCGATGAGGTTCGAGAGTACTGCTCTGATGGTCGGTTCCATTCCACTAGAATGAGCAACACAAACTCAGCATTAAGGAAGGGAAAACATTGCAAATAGGCTCGTACCTGGATACAATGACGACTGGTATATCGCGCGCTTTGCACCACTTGAAGAAGTCCTTAAATCCGGGATCCAGTTTGATGTCTTTCCACTTCTTAGAGTATATTCTGCGGCTAAATCTGACTTAAGATGCTCACTTTGTCTGAGCACTTCCTTACACTCCTCAAAGCTGTGGCGCTCTGCCACGCTATCAAGGTCCAACTTAAAGGAGTCTCTAAGTTAGATGACAGATAGCATGAGTACGAATAAACGTGGATGTGCTCGACAACTCACTTGAACGAGATCTTCCCCGCAAGACAGTCAATGTTCAGTTGCCGCCGCTTCTCATATCCAAATCCCAGGTTATCCGTCATGTCTGTCCGCCGATCGCCAGCGCGTAAGTTCAGCTCGTCCGTCGCATATAGGCAGCGCCACGAGAAGCAGTATACTAACAATCATTAGAGTCCATTGTTGTAATTGTACCATCCCTATTGTTTCGACTAAGTTATAAAGAGAAAGGTTGTGATTTGTTTGGCATACCAATCAGTGAGTACGACGAATTTCTTGCCTCTGTGGATTGGTGGGTATGGCAGGACACTCTGTGGAGCTTCTTCTGTCGCCATAGCTAATGGACCTTATCGAGCAATCTGATTGTGGACGAAAGAAGGGAGATACTGGTAACCGTCAGCGGTACAGAGCCCGTCGACAATAATCTAGGCTCGTAATAGCGCGCTGTGCCAGTGAGAGGAGAAAGGGAGATGTATGTTGGTGTGAGTGACACAGCGGTGTGGACTACATTTGGAAACTCGCTGTAATAAACGGCACGATGTCAAATGGAGTAATTTATGCTCAGGTTATATATAGCTCTACCTTACCACTACTTAATCGGGTTATTGAATTCAAAGTTCAAGCTCTAAATTTGGAAGTCAACAAATAAGCAACTTTTCTCATCCTAATCGCATACGTCTTAATTAGAGAATTATTGCGGAACCAAAAAATTCCATAGTATACCGTCTCATCTGAGTCTGCTCAATCTCAATGAGCTGCATTCCGCCCAATGCTGCTAATAGTGAGACTCGGAAACGGAGGAATGTGCCAATTAATATTATTATATATGTTTACATAACTTGAAGCTGTGCGCGCTTCCGATCTTGTGTGCCTTAGCGGTTGAAGCACCCGGCCACTTCTCTGCATTCTATGACTCGCTCAACTTCATTCTCCAACCATCATGTCGATAAATCGACACCACAAATCCACGACATAGCAGAAGATCTTCTTCCAATTTTTGAGCGGAATTTTGAGGTATGGTCAATAACATTGCAGGTGACGTTTATCAAACCTCCAAAAATTGTGCTTACAGAGTTTTATAAGTGCAGTCTCATTAATATATAAAAGCTAGGTGAATACGTGTCCTCGCGTATTTTCTGTCTATCCCCCTTGTGAAAGTACCTGCTCTGAAGACAACTGCTTCTATCCGATTGCGCTGTCGCGAGGAGCATTCGACCCCCATCAACCTCCATCCCATCGCAGCATGGTTTCTTACATCCTATGTCTCACTCTCGAGCGCCTATTTGGATATGAAGCACCCCCCACTCCCACATAGCTTCACGGCGTCCTCGTGTTTCTCATGCCCACCGAACGGATCAAGGCTAAGAAGAAGGACAAATGACATGCGGTCATTAAATCGAAGCGTCATGTTATGTTCATCGTGTTTACAGTAAAACTTCGTAAGTACAACGTGTGAGTCTACGTTAACATACATGCAAACAGGATCTCGCGTGTTGATCGCGAGATGATTGTCGATCATAGCGACATCATAAGCTACGACATAGAAAACAAAGCGCAAATGGCATAGCAATACGTCCGTGCAAGAAACCAATTCGGTATACCTTAATTTATGAAGCTCCAGTCTCCAAAATGAATATCGGCGAAAGAAAGAAAAGGGAAAAGGAAACATCATCCTGAACTTGGGGTGACCGATTCCATCATGAACCACTCTCCCCCTGCGGCGCCATAGGCATGAGTGAGACCAGCGAACTGATACCTTGATCCAAGATAGTCAACCTTCAAAAGTCCCATATGCGCGATCTGTGTGATTGACAAGTTTCTTTTCGACGAGACTGCCTTACATCGCCTTGAGAACGCCCTGTTCACGCTTTCTTGGAAGCTGGCGTGCAGCCGATCCCTCTCCCACATGTCCGCATCGACCCTCTGCATGAGTGCCTTGTAGATGGCGTAGAGCACATTCCCCACAGTGACGTATTGGACCTTCGCCTCAGCTGGTGGTCGCACATCGATTGGCCATGCAGGGAGATCTTGCATATAGATTCGTACGTACGGCAAGGGAGGTTCGCACGCAGATTTATCCAAATCGTCGGCGTTCAAGTGTGTCAAGCCACCCTGTACAGCTTTCTTCACATACCGATCGGAAAAGCGAAGATCGTAGAATATGAGCGATGGTGATCCTTTGGCTAGGTAGGAGTTTAGATGCACCCGCGTCCGTGCTGATTTATATGCTTTTAGTTCAGGATCGGACAGAGGGGGGAATTTAACTCACCTTCGTCATGCCTCCCCTGAGCTGCCTGTAACGTATTCTGTTTCTTCGATGCTCTACGAGAGCTCGACTCCTGGTTGCTCGCCTGCGGATCAGTCGGTGACGCCGGATCGGCCTTCCGCTTCCCCGAAAACGCTGACTTGAGCCGGCCAAGCACATTTGAAGAAGGCGCATGCGGCGTAGTCGTATGCTCTTGTGGCTGAGTTCTCCGAGAATGCATATAGTTCCGTGACCTGCCTTCCGGCTCCGTCGAATATCCATTTGCGTGCGATTGTGTGATATGTGGCTGCTTCTCCCACTGGAAATCAGAGGGGGGCCACTGCGATCTCTGCGCCGCTGTCCGCGGAGCAGGCTGGACCACAGGTGGTGCTGGCACAGGATTCTGCGCTTGGAAGCCGAGCGCGTTAGCAGGCAGAGGCCAGTTTGCGTTCGCTTGAGCCGCAGCTGATTGGGTTGGTCTTCTCGAATATGAGGTCGATGGGTTGGATTGTGCAGCTCGGCCCTGTTGCTTTTGCTTTTCGGCGATTTCTCGCAACATTTTGACTTCATGCGCGGATAAGTTGGCGGGGAATGGCCAGTTTTTATTCTTCTCCCACTCATCCCACTCTTTCGGACTGGACGTCGAATCGGAGACCACTTCTGGGTTATACGAGATGGACTGCGGCATCGTATCTTCTGGACCTTGAAGGGGGGTAAGTCAATCGTTAACCTCAAGACGTAAAGTTCGTAAGCGCCGCTGATACCTTGTCCTGGATGTGAGGCAAATCTCCCATGCGAGAATGCCCCCGCTTCAACAGCAGCGCGAGGGTGCGGCCAAAACTCATTGTTTCTGTACTCGGCCATTATCTTCGCAGAAGCTGAATGAGGATAAGGGGCACGGTGCGGATGGGATGAGAAGTTAGCGCTCGAAGTCTGAAGAGGCAGCGGCGATGGTGTACGCGGATGGTAGACGAAGATCCCAGCCATGGTTGGAGCTTACCAGAACGATGAAAGAGAGGGAGAGGCAGGAGACTCGGAGTCTTGTGGCGCACCTCCTGGAGCTCGTTTTAAGTGACTTTCAGTCAACAATCGACAACTTTGCGCACTTAGTGGCTACTTATCAAGATGAACCGAGGCCGCAGGGTCTGCGGACCGAGAAGAGCTGGGACGTGGGCAATTTCCGTTTGCCTCGTGTAGGGTCGGAAAGCGCATGACGACTTACTGGCTGGACTCGCGATAAAGAGTCGTTGGATTGGTATCGATGAGCCTTCGACCTTTCTGCTCTTAGCAAATGGCGATCCGGTGAGGTCGGTATAGTGTATGTGAGTGCAGAACTAAGAGGTATATCGCAAATGAAACACGAGCGTGTTCATAGTTCTTGACATCTGACTGTACATGTGTTGTACATGGTACACGAATATATACGATGTAAAGATAAACAAGCGCCCGTCCCTTGAACCTTATGCCGGGTATTTAATTATGTAATAGGTGTCGGTCAATAGCCATAAACAAACCCTCCTGTTCCGCTGCGCTTAGTCGCCGTTCACAACCACGTCCACCACCACTGCCTGTTCATAATGTCTTTACCTAGGTCAAATTACGACCCTCGGAGGGTTTGTTTAACTCCCTTCCCGAACTTGAACTTGTCTTTTGGAAAGTACAGGAGGTCTGTTGGCGTATACATCGCGGGGGCTTTGGTGCGTCGTGGTGATCTCGATGCCTCGAGTTCCTCTTCAACTGACCTCGGCGTTTTCCTATCCAACTTCATCGAAACATGGGCGTGACGCACATAGTTCGCGCTTGCTCACTGGCTCTTCCTTGATGCTGCAGTCCTATCATCGCATTACCGCCCGCCTCCCGATGCACCGTATGACTCTGCTCCTGTGCACGTTGCATTCGTCGACTGGGTGCCAGGCATCCTCTCCGTCCTGGGATTCTTGGTGGTCAACCTGATTGACAAGGATAGGATAAAGGGAGAAGAAGCCTATGCAGATTCCAGGGCGGTTTGGCGTGCAAGACTGTTCTTGTTCATTGGGTTTGCTCTTATGGCCGGCGGCCTCGCAGGAAGTGTGGTGCGTTTTGATTACAGTCAAACCTACGTCTCTTATCCTCTTACTGATGAGATGATATGTTATGCAGACGATTTTGGTACTAAAATACGTCGTGCCGGACCTTCCATCATATTTCGGATACGCAAATGTAGGCCAAAATGTTGCCGTAATGATGTCTGCAGTCGTTCTATGGCTTGCACAGAGTGCACCGAGCGATTATGAGTATAACCTTTCTATCTAGTGCAGTCGCCTGTATGTTATGTTAATGCGTTGTTGGAATGGACCGCTAAGTGATTATAATATTCTCATTTGCTACACGGCTAAGCCACCGCCTTCTTTATCCGTGGGCTAGTGCTATATTCCGCTCTTGCCGGCGATTTGGGTGCGATTGATCCAATGCGCGCTTCGTAAGTAGACTGTGTACCGTGACTCGCGGGCATGCTATTGGGCGTTGGTTTAAGACTTAGGTGGCGATGAACTTGTGGTAACCACTGAACAACTGAGATCATTGCGCTTCTCTTCTTCTCTCAGCACTCGAATCAACTGTGATACATTGCCTTCAGGATTTCGAGTGGGGATAGCCGTTCAGTATTTTTAGGCTCTAAAGAGAGATCCAGCAAGGCCAACACACTATGTTTGACCAGTCATTTTCTTCCATGACATCCGTGTTCGCTCATTCCTACTATCAGCATGCCCTTCCTCCAGTCTGATGATGTAATAAGCAACAAAAATACTACAGTTTAAAATGAGTAGGCAATCGCGGATAGAAAACGTGCTACCATCAGCTCGAGATTGTACGTCCTACATTAAAGTAAAAAAAAAACTGGTGAACAGCTAAAGTCGAATAATGATTAATTGGGTGCGACTCAGGAGTATCAAACCAGAGAGACAAGAGAAACATTTCAAGGAGAAAACATCACAAATTATTCACAATTATGAAAGGGAGCACTGGCACTGAAGAGTGAAAAAAATGACCGACGACTCGGACGATTCCCGCTGGCCGACTTGAACGACCGACCTCTTCATTGTGCGAGGTTCTCGGTTAAACCTACTACTAGTGAAGCGCTACTACCACTGAGCTAAGCGGGATATATTACCCTTAATTATATTTAGTTATAAATCAAAAATAAACGTTTTAATCTAAACTGAGCGGCCTGAGCGCGTCCTTTGTCACAAGACTGCATTGCTCTGCTTCCTGCCAACAATTCTATCTACTTCTCGTCCCGGGAATGCCACTTCTAATCAACCAAACAAAACATTTTATACGTGCCAATGCATCTTCTGCGTGGCTCGAGCTCGCTCCTTTGTACCGAGCACGATAAATCAAGTCTGTTATTACCGGTGTGCCAGCGGTTCTACAGTAGTAGCAACTTTGGTAAATGCACTGCTGCGCTAGCAAGCATAAGACTAAGGTCCAAAAGGACTGTATCACTTATACCTTCAATTTGAATATTAGGTTGTGAACTCCTATGATGGCTTGTAAATAAGGATATCCTCGATCCCCCGGCTGAGATGCAAGCCATTGTTTCAACTTTCTTTCAAGTCGTATCATTCTTTGTCTGGTCCACATAGTCATGATGGGATACATTCTTCTGAGGTAAGTGAGTTATAGTGAGCCCTTGAGTCTAGTAGAGCTGATGAAGGTTTGCTTCGACATTAGGCGTATCATCCACGCAAACGGACGCACCTTACGAGTTTTGCCTGATTGTGCCCTACACAGTGTTACTATATCAAACACAGCTTCGCATCCACCCATATTACGAGTGAGAGGCATCTCGGCCTCCAGCATGCAACTTGCCCTTCGACAATGTTAGACAGCCACAATGGGCACAGTTGTCTAGTCTCGGACACCGCATCCATATACTCTGTACTGAACTAATCAACAGAGCTTGCCCCTAAAAAGTCTGTGCTAGCCGTTTTCCTCGTTGATCTCCGCCTCTTAAACAGCAAAGACTCGTAACAGAAGATGCTGTGCTATGATTTCACATAAATAGCGACTCGCCCGGTCGTGAGTGTTCGCAACAATGTACGTTCCTCTCATGTCGCGCTCACCAGTCCGATCTAGCTCAATTAAAACGCGCTTCCGACGGAAGGGCGGAGGTGGCGGCGGTGGCAGCGGGGGTGGGGGAAGTAGTTCAAGCGGAAGTCGTGGAGGGAGTAGCGGAGGCAGCGGTCGCTCGGGAGGCGGAAGTACCTCTGGTGGAGGAAGTCGGGGAGGCTCGTCTTCCGTATCTCGCTCTCCTGTCCCTATCACTCGATCTAGTAACACATATACTGGCGGCCGGAACACTGCAACTGCATATGGAGCTGGTGGAGGGAAGGTCACTACAATACCCGCTGGCCAACTGTTTGCTGGGAGAAGCGCAGGCGGAGGCACCCGAGCTCAAGTTTTCGGTTCGCGGTACGCACTTAACATAAGCATCCTTCAAGAGAAGAGGACTGATTTCTCGTACACACAGGACATATGGGAGCGGATATCCTGATTTGCCAAATCAGCGCGGAGTGTTTAACCTTGGTTTTCCGTTTTACTTCTGGCCTATCGTCTGGGGTTCGACAATTGTCGAAATCGTTAATAGAGCCTATCTACACGACTCGGAGGTATGCTTTTCGTTTTGTCGCAAGTTTAGGAGTACTTACAGATCGCTATTCTCAGTACGGCGAGCCGAATAACAGCTCAAGGCCAGGAAATAGCCTTACTGCAGCTACATTCGCTTCGAGTTCCACAAACACTACATTCTTTATCATAGCCGACAACTCGACAACGACAGCACTTGTTGCGTCAGTTACAAGCAATTGCACTTCCTATCTTGCAACAAATAGTTCAAGCAACTTCACTCCTCAGCCATTGGACCCTTCAAATCCCGACTCTCCGAAACCGGAGCAGGCGGTGCAATACTATCGTGCTAGCAGCGTCGCCTTGACCCTAGACGGATACAATAACACAGCCGCGCTTAGTATTACTTCAGGTATTCCAGATACACCACTTCCGAGCGAAGTTGACCTGAACCTCCTTTCGTGTCTAAATCAGACAATTGGAGCTGCTGTACCGTTGGTAGATGGGGCGCCAGGATCTCTTGACCCAACTCGCTGTATGCATCTCTTCGGCTTCTTCTGGAGATTATGGGTTTTTAAAACAAGTATCTACTGATCTCTGTAATCCATTCCTCCCTTCATCGCCTCGAATAATTTCGCTCCTGCTCTTATTTCGATAACCATATATATATCTTCATTCATCGCTAATTTTGTTAGTTAACACAGAATAATTATGACGAAAAATAATTAAGAATTTGGCAAAACACTGTGCCAGTCCATGATGTTGCGCAAGGGAACCGTACGTGTTACCGCTGTATCAAACCTATCCATTCGACTCCAAAAAGCAGTGCCCTTCGTTTTCATATGTGCATTGCCGCAACCGCAGCAAGATCTATAAATGGTGCTTTGGCGTTCATAGGGGCTTCCCCAAAATTACTTTCACAAGTCAAATAATCCGCAGGCTCAACCTGGGTAATAGCCTTGAACTCCCAAAGGTCCTCGCTTTCGACCGGTTATGCAATTAAGTTCAGAGGTATTTGCGCATCTGGGACGGAGTAAGTAAACCAGTTTGATTGTCAATGGTATTGAAATATTACTGATCTTGTTCACCCTTTCAGAGACGGTAAATATGAGAATACTAGTCAATAGATCCTCTTTTTCTGGCCAATCAATTAGGATGTGCTTCCACCGGACGTCAGCCTGAGGTGACTAGGAACTCCGAGTCAGTTATGGTGGCCATCAAAGTAAGCGACAAATCGATTTTACAAAGAATGAAGATACGATAAAATAATACTACATGCAACAATGCCTCCTTGAATGGAAGAACAGAGCCGAAGTGATAAAGTATGAAAGAAAGAAACATTCAAGTTGAAACGAATTAAACAAGAAACGGTAAGATTCTAAGAATATGGCTCTAGGAAATCTCAGGACTTAAGCGCAAGAAACTCCCTTCTCCGGGAAATCGTAAATGCCAGGCATAGCCGTCGGACAACCGGAGCGGTCTTGATGAGAGTTACAGTTGATCTGATCATTCGCCTCCGAGCAACATCTCAAGCAGAATCTTTTCGCAGAAGGCTCAACTCTAATTGTTAGGAATGGGTAAGTTAGGATGACATCAATATACTTGATGACAATGGTAGACGTACTGTTCAATGAAGCTCGCGCCATAACCTCCAAACGTGCATTGCGCCCCGTCAGGGAAACGGACATCAAATTGACCGCCATCATCCGTTGGAGAGAGTGGAAGTTTGCTCGGTTCAAGGCAGCCAGTGATCTACATAACAACAAAGGGATCTTTGGCGATCAGTGTCAGTCAGAAGATCAGAAATGCGTCGGTAACTCGCCTGGATCCATGAGCTATTGTCCGGAGATCTTGTAACAGCAGCGGCAGTGATGAATCCCTCTGGCAACGTGTACGTGCAACCAGGCGCCGTGCAGAATGCAACGCCATCCGTCTCCGCATCTCCAATCAACTCTATGCACAGGATATTAGATGTCATCAGGTCAGTTATGCGATAGGTGGCGTGAACTCATACCATTGGGATTCTTCGGAAGCAACAGTGCAAAGTCATCCTCATCATTGATATGCACCGTGGTCAAGATGGTTCCCGCCATAGTTAGCTGAGGAGTGGGCGCTGTGTTCAGGGCTTGCTTGACCTTATCGGGCTGGATCGAGCCTTTCGAACGTGCAGCCACATTCAAGTATTTTGCAGAAGTATACCGAAATTTTGGGCCAGAAATCACACTACGCTTCGTTGCCCTCGTTCTAAGAATCTGGGTGATGTGTTTTCCTCGCTTGCCCATAATCCCAGAACCTGGTTCCAGCGGTGGCAAATCGGAAGTGTTCGTCAACCAATTGTCATTTAAGTCCCCCGAATCCGTATCATTCTTCCCAAAATCTTGAAGCTGGCGCGGATTCAGGTAGTTTTTAGAATCAGTATACGTATCCGCTGAAGCTCGGAGGTGGGGCGAGGACTTCCGAAATTTATAGGTTCGTCGTACTAATTCGGGAGCACAGAGGGTGTTGTAGACGAGGCTGAGAAAAATAAGCAGGGTCGAAAGTTTCATTGTCTAGTTCTTTTGTGGGTATTGAAGGAACGGAGGTATGATTAGGGAGTAGCACGATAGAGCAGGTGTAAAGGACGAGTGGCAGAGAAAGGATGGTTGGGTATTTTATAAATGTCTGGAATATCCCAAAGAAGCATGGGCGCTTACACAGACTGTTCCCGTCTGTCGTGAAGGTAATCATGGCGAATATCAGTCTTTGACACTGGTAGACGCTGTCGTCTAGAGACATCAATAAAATGCATACAGATACAATGAAGTAAATTCGTTGTTCGTGCCGAGTCACAGAAAGACGCGGGGACAGTCAGGCGGAGCTCGGGAAATATTTCGGAATGATACGCCTGAAATCTACTAGTCAGCTTATCATCTGAAATATGCAAGCGAGAGACTGACTCATATATTTTGAGTTGATCGTCAGAGTAGACAACGAAGACGATCAGGTTGATCTTTTACAGCCAGAAATTTAAGTATGAGAATAAGAACAGGGAAGATATTCACCTTATCGCCTTCCTTAGATTCCAAGAAACGCTTTACGACAGTCAATGCAATATGAGTTGCGTCTTCAATAGGGTATCGATACACGCCTGTTGATATTGCAGGAAATGCCTATGCGCACGGAGACGTACAGTACAATCAATGACATTAGATTTGGATGTGATTATAAAATGTAGACGTACAACAGACTTGGCGTGATTCTTCACAGCAAGCCTCAAGCTTGCATAATAGCAGGATGCTAGCTGGTTTGCCACCGTATCTTCATCATCAGGGTCGTAGATGGGCCCGACTGTGTGGATGATGTATTTGCTGTCAGGATTATACATCAAAATTATTGTGAAGGAAGGGAAGCGGACATTTAGCGTACGCTGGTAGGTCATACCCGTTTGTGATTTTTGCATCACCGGTTTCGCAGCTCTTCAATTTAGAGCCTAGAGTTGAAGAGGTTTGAAGGAGTAAGGCAGTTTAGTCAAGTAGCAACATACATTCATGTATGAGCCGTGGGCCTGCAGCTTTGTGTATAGCTCCGTCGACTTGTACAACAAGGGTCAGAATCAATATTGTACCTGTATGGCAGTAGTTAAACGTACCTCCCCCTCCGCCTTATTTCCCAAAGGGATAAATTCAAGTGTCGAACCATTAGCCCCATGGTCCCATGCGTAGTCCACTCAAGATCAAGATCGCTAACCTAGCAGATCGGTCTTCGCTGCGTTCACGATTGCGTCCACTTGCAGCTTCGTAATATCAGCTTTCCTAGTGTGCGATGTTAGCGCAATGTCAAGGTCACAAGATGATCTGAAGTAAAAATACGTACACCAGAGAAACACGATCGAGATGAGAGCGTAGTCTTCCTTGGGCGTACAAATCCCTCAGGGTTGGCAGCTTTGACGAACCCGACCCCGATGTCAGCACTTTCTGCATTCCTGATAGCTTCTGCGCAGATTTGGGAAAGCTGTTAATGGGTCTCCGGCTCATAGTTGATTCCGTTACTTCAGTTCAAGTTTCAAATAGAACAGCCAAAGTGCAATTGAAAAAGCACTTGTATGGGTTAAGTCCTGTTGGAGAAGAGAGGGTTTGTGTTGGGGTCGGATGGAAGTTGAAGTCAAGAGCAAGGTTCGAAACTCGAGGCAACACGACGAAGGTGAGCTATAAGTGTAGCAGGCGCATGTCCCAACTTCCTCCGAGCACGTTCATTCAGATAACCAGATATGATCAGCTCATGACCTCAGAAGCCTTGTGGGCGCCTGATCGCGATTGAAGAGGCTTTAGATGATTAGATTCGTTGGTATTTCGGTCTTTAAGTGATAGGATACATCATCGTAGGCCTCGATCCCGCACTTTCGTCCGTTGAGAAAGGAATTCAAGTAAGAGCCCCATGGTCTTCTAAAGATATGAATGCACAGCTCTTTCAAGTTCTGAGGCGATGAGGATTCGAGAAACAAAGAAATTACACTTCAAGGCTGTGAGATGGTGTGCGCTGGTGACTGACGAGGGCGGTGCTCAAGACGTTCAAATTTATTCCCGCTACCCGTAGGTAGCTGGGTATTCCCGCTACCCCCTAGCGGGTATCTAAAGCGATAGTAAACGTACGGATTCCCTGCCAAAAGTCAAAATGTCACGTGCCCGTCTTAGAAAGGGAATTCCTTCCTATTAAGGAAGGCGCTCTAGAAGGTTCTTGATGAGCAACAATGACGTGATGCTTGCTTGACAGACCTCTCGCCACAACCCATTCCTATACTTACGCTTTTGCTGGGCTATGTGTTCTCGCTCTTGCACAGTTCCTACCGACTGCGTTTGATCAACTACTCACAACGGTGATTCTGCCTAATTACAAACAGAATCAGGCAATGCTGGGTTTGAGAATAAGAGGACGATAGATCAATTAGTCGCTGCAGTCGCACGTCAAAGTCCCGGACGAATCTCGCCGTTCCTTGGCATAGTCATCCCTGGTGTGCTCGCATTATCCAGCAAGGAGGACAATGAGTTGCGCGAGTATGCGCTTCAGGCCCTCGAGGTGTTTGTACAGAGGTTCCTGACGGAGGTCACGTCCCTCTCAGGGCAGATTGTACAGACCAGATCCCGGTTAATCAAGTACGACCCTAATTATGCCGGACGACGATGAGGATGATCAGGATGACGATCTGGGCGACGCATATTCAGACGATGTGAAGACACATCGTACAAAATCCAGCGGTCCGCCACCAAACTCCTCTCAGCGCTCATACGACTCAAGCTCCTCGCGACATTTTACAAGGCAGTCTCACCAGTACTTGTGCAACGTTTCGGCATTGCGGGCAGACGGTGCGCCTCGAGGTATGGGCTACGTACGATGCGCTCCTTACGCAGACGAAGCACTGTGGGAAGTAGCGGAAGGGCGGTCTTGCCAGACAGAAAACGCAAACATACAAGCAGCATAATTGAAGTTGAAGGCGCTCCGAGTTATGCATCACGCTCGCACATGCTCAAGCCTCAAGTCTTGCGAAAGCACTCCTCGCTCAACTTCGCCCACCGATGACAAACTCGGGCTGCAGAGGAATGGGACTTCGAGGGCTTCACGGAGTTTGCGCCCATTGATCTGAGCCTTGCAATGCCGCCTCATAGGCCAAGACATCAGCCGGAGGACCATCGCACTATCATGTCTGGCGGCGCAAAAGTGGGCTTATAAGCGTCAAAGTTGTAAGTACAGGAACTTGCTCACTATTGATCTGAGTTATTCACATTGTATCAATAGTGCAGATATGCACTTAATAGACCATTTCACCTCGAGATCGTTGGTGGGACCTCGGATGTGACTGTTTGTGCACTGTCCAACTTCAGAGGGTATATCACATACCCCTCCTCATCGCCGTCCGCAAAGGTGACCTTCTCTGCTGTGTTTGAGAAGGTGTTCCCCAACACGGCAATGAACTGCAGCGTCCCGAAGAGCTGGAATAACGATCAGATAGCAATCCGGCGGTAACATCACGTTCCGGGTGTGGGTTGTCGTCACGAAGGCACCAGAAATGCAACGGAAACGTGATGTACGACGCAAAGTATTTGGTAGTGCCGAGCGTAGGCCGCCGCCTACACCCATTACCAGCTAGAGCTTGCACGTCAGCAGACCGCGCAGACCGCCAGTCATCGTACCTCACTTGCGACGGAGCCACAAGCCGCAAATTGCTGGACCCACAGCTACCTCCTTTATGGCTTGTCGTGCTTTTCAAGCTGAAAATTTGGAGGCACTGCTTCATCTGAATAGCAAGCCAGTTTATGATGAGCCGCAAGTCACGATGACCGCATCTTTGGATGGGAAATTCGAAGGCAGACTCAATACCAATGCCACGACCTTCCGCATGGACACCCGCAAAGACAGGTAGTACTGCACCTGCCAAAACGCCAGTCACACCGAACTACGCCAGTACTACTTTCATTTCTAGGAACGGCAATACCTGTGAGTAAGAGCGACGTTTCTCTCAACTGGCGTCATGGAGTGGGGAGTAACATGTTCAACTTCGTTGAATGTCACTCCCGCCTGGCCTGACGAGGACTCAGGAGCCGCTTCGTTTCTCGCTCGTAATCAACGAGCCTGTCCAGACAACTGTTCTTGTTGACAATAGCTCGGATGGTGAGAATGGTGAGGATGATGATGCTTCAAGCGCAAGCGCCAATTCGGAACCCACAGCGCCGCCGTTGGGTGTGCCCCCGATGTCGCCGAGGGAGGTGGCTTCAAAACGTCTGTACAAGGATCTCGGGCTTGGTGGTCCGGGTGCACAGTCTGCCGCACCGCATGCGCTCAGCTGCCCGGGCAATGCTGCACCGACACCTGCTCAGCCATTTCTCAGCGTTGGGCTGAACTTCTCAGCAGGTAACAGACAGGTTAACAGGGTGACGAGCCAGCCTGTGCCCGTGCGGCCCTCCCTTGAATATCGATGAGCTTGGACCGTAGAACTTTGCACGTGCATCAGGCGGAAGGCCCTTGGTGGCTTGGGTGGGATGCTGGATTCGAGGGTGAATAGAAGAGAGGTTGAGGCTTGCTGAGAAGGTTACAGTAGTTGCAGTAGTATCACCACATTTGATCTGTATAGTATGTACAAAAAATATATTCTGTTTTACACTCACAACAACACTTTCAACACCGGGTAGCGGGCTCTGCTGTGAGTGCAACCGCAGCCCCTCCCTGCTTGTTCCCGCTACCCGTAGGTAGCTGGGTATCTAAAGCGATAGTAAACGTACGGATTCTCTGCCAAAAGTCTTCGTGTCACGTGTTTTGCCTTTTAAGGAGAAGTTACTACCCTTTGAGGAAGGTAGGCGTCACGTGTCGGTTCAACCAATTAACCGCATTCCTAACTTGCTGGAACAGTCGCGAACGTGAGTGCACCTTGCTTGCCTTCACTTCCACCGCCGTCGCTGCGCGATAGAGATATCATTGTCAGCCTGAGCACACAAAGCCATTCTCAGCATTCACATTTGCAACATGTTCATTTGTATCATGGGCACACGCAGCCACTGCCGCCAAACTTTCCTTGCTAAGGCAACAGCAGCAACAGCCTCTCGTATGCACGCTTGTCGTACATCCTTTCGACAAAGCGGAGGTACCAGAAGGTGAAGTAGAGATTACCGCGGTTTAATCCTCGCGTAAAGCTCTTACCGATTCTCTTGAGAAGTAGCGGAGAGATTGGGTGCTCTCTGCTCTCTACGTTGTCCGACAGGATACGGTCAACGTGGAGGGTCTAACGAAGATTGGTTCTTACCTGTTTCTCTCATGGAAGAAGATGGTCTAAAGGCACAGGAGAACTACTTGCATACGGATTCTCTAGAAGTTGATATGGTGGAATACGAAGAAATGGTTGAATACGATATGGATGAGGAAGCGGTCGAACAAGGCGAACAAAACCTAGTAGATGCCGAGGTTCTTGACGTTTCATTTCACTCTTCGCCCATTCCGCTTGTTCCTCAAGAGCTTGGCCAAATTCATCCCTTGGACATGACTCCCATTGATGCTCCAGCCGAAAATCCCCAACCGCAGCTAGAAGAACACTCTGGACTAGCCGCGTTGACTCAAGAAATCACAGCGGAACCCACAGTGATAGCATCTTTACCTTCGTCCGATGGCACGATTGTGTATGAAGTCGCTAATAGCTACCACGAAGAACAACAAGCGCATGTCGGTGTAGATGAATCAACCCGTCTAGAAGAGCCGCCACCTGGGACGATTGGGACTTTGCAAGATAGTATTGATGCGGAGGGCGACGTAGGCCTGACAAATGACTCCTGCCCTGATCAAACGCTATCGCCGGACGAGGGATCAGAGAGGATCCCGCCCGTCGATTACACTGTACCTTCTGATGGAGATTATGCTACCAAGGTAGTCACTTTAACTATGAACGAGGAATCTTCCCTTGAAGCAACTCCTGTCGAGCACGCGGAAACCGACCATGACACTATATCTACGGTTACTGTGAAGAGAGGTCAAGAAGCTCCTGATACTGATGACAATGCTTTTATCCCTCCACATCCTGCGGAGCAGGGTTACGTTGCTGAATCGACCGAGGCAGGGGCTCATGACTACCATGGATTACTCGGAGAGGAGCAGTCTAATTCCTCTCCAATCCATTCGAAGCTAAATCTTCGATCATCTGAGGGCGACCAGCCAGATTTTGCGTTATTCGGGACGCCAGACGTTCCTCATGACGGAGACCAGCCTCCAGAAGAAACTTTAGTCCTTTTACAGCACCATCAAGTACTTTTCTATGAACCCATCTCTACAGTGTTTGACGCATTCCGCCATGAGGGATATTTTAACCATCTGGAAGAGCTTTCTAATGCTGAGATGTCAATATTTGCTCCTGACCTACAATTACTAGTCTCTGAAGTATGTGCACTCCTCTATGCTCGTCATACATGTCTGAATTATTCTCTCACCATTCTCGCCCTCCAAGCTATTGTCAACAAGAACAGTTGACTGGGCAGGCTCGTTTATTACGAGCAAGAAACGAAGCGGCTCCGGACGATGCTGGGTCCTCGTCAGGGAGGCGGGAGTGTCACGCACTCACCCGGCGGTGGCGTGATCCTGACATTCAACGGAGCTGAGCGGGTGTTCGTGATCATGAACGTGTCATCCTCATGAAACACGTAGACAAGGCCAAAGGTAATCATATTGCGCACCAAGCGACCAGGCGACAAGTGACGCGGGGGCGGAGGTACGATTCCAGTGTTTGTGAAGCCATCCTTCCCGCAGCTGCAGTGCACGTTCGCCAAGGCTACGTCAGATCTGAGCAGTCTCGCTGTCAGAAAGAAAAACAGGGTGGGTGAGTGCTTTTAGCAGCTTGATGAAGTCTCAGCCACGTGACCCCGGTGGTAACAGAACTAATAGCTGTTGTGAAGACAGATGACAATGCTCTTGCTGCTAGCCGTGCCAATGCTTTGGTGTGTGTGGTGAAGAATGCTGGATTGTACGTGGAGAAGGCCAGGGAAGCTTATGTAGAGTTGATTTTTGATTGATTAATCTGTAGTGTGTACTATATGTACAAAAAAAATACTGCCTTACACTCATAACAACACTTTCAACTCCGGGTAGCAGGCTCTGCTGTGAGTGCAACTGCAGCCCCTACCTGCTTGTTCTGTTTTACATTCACAACAACACTTTCAACACCGGGTAGCGGGCTCTGCTGTGAGTGCAATCGCAGCCCCTCCCTGCTTGTTCGAAGTTATTTATACTTATTTTTATGTCTTCAGGGTCAACTTCAAGTTGAATTTGGTCACGAGACAGGTCGACGCGACGCGACCCCCAACAACTTGAAGTTGAATCGCAGCGCAACGCGTCGTCTTTGAAACAGCCAATGCTCAGCCCATGACATCCTTCGACTGCATACCGGAAGGCAGCCTCATCTCGCCGCTCAAGAAACTATAATCTACTGCTTCTCCTCCTCCTGCCGGTATATTTACTGGTCAAGCCAGACACGACATCGAAAGCGCGTTACTTAGGGATACGAGAAGAGAAAGGGTGCTGAAATCTGGATCGGTATATACTAGTGGTGCGCTTAGTACTTCTGCTGGATCTTGCATCTTGTTTTCTCATACATCCAATCTACATGAACCGTTGCCTTGGTGATTTCTAGCCTCAATGAATATCTGCAAGCGCTGGCTCATTTGATGGTTCCCTCTTTTTCACTTCAAAAGAGCAAACTTGAAACAGAAAGGCGCGTTTACCTGTGGCCAAATGATCAAATTGCTTGAAAGCTATGCACTTCTTGCATTTCCTTTGCCCATTCATAGAAGGGACGTCTTAGGATTGTGCTGCGCGCTGCCTCGTTGTTATCGCATGTCTTCGCTTGATACAGTATCTTCTACCCGGATGGGCACATTCCGATCTCTCTGCGCCTCGCCATTGGTCTATCTATAAGGCAGAGTATCATATATGTGTCGGGTGCGGCGAAAGATATTTGTGACTCTGTCCCGCAAACTCCACTTCACTCTGTCTATAAAGCCTGAACGTTGTACGCAGTCTTACGGCGTCAAACCCCCTTCCTTCGTTCGAATATCTGACTATCTCTATAGCTCAGGTAATTCGCAGAAGATAACCTCGAATACTCTCTCTACTTTCTCCGCCGTTTTGGTCCTAAGACCTTACTCGAGATACGTACCGCGCTACCTATTTCTAAGATGTCGAACTCCGGACGCTTGCATTTTCTATGAAAGTTCTCGGTCTTCGCGTGCGTAATTCACAAGAGCCTCACAGATCGCAGGAGTGGTGATTGCATTGTTTAATATTGAAAGTCTGAATTGAGGTTCGTCATTACATTCATCAATGTTCGTGTCCAGATCCTAAAAACGATTTACAATATGTGACAGATAATAATACATCTAAGAGCAAGCCCGGATAGGAAGCTTTTGTTGGGTATGGGTATGAAAGTACGTTGGTGGGTATCGATACATAGTCGGATACTACACGGAATACAACAGATGGGAGATGAACAGTCGAGGATGATCTTTCATGCCTGTGGCACAATGGTGTGGAACTGCCAGGTGTCTTTCGCAACCGGGAGGAGGGAGATGAACTCATTCGCGCTACCGAGGACATCAACCCGGCGGAGCCCCGACCGCTTCACGCGTTCCTCGTTCTCCGCACCGCCTGCCTTCTTCGCCGCAGCGCAACGGGCGTAGAATGCAATCGACACCGACTGTTGAACCGCATACGGGAAGGACTGGTACTCGCCGCCTTGTACTTTGTGCTGGAGGTACTCGTACACCTCGTCAAGCAGATCCTTCACAGTGATAGGCTGAGACCGGCTGATTCTGAGGGGCTTCCATGGCAGCGATGGGAATCGGATTTCCATGTAGGTTGACCCTGGGTGCGTCGCCGCCGCCAGGGAGTCTGAGGGAAGGATGGGTGCCTTTCCCTTTCCTTTGCGGTCCTTGCGCACGCATGCGCTGGACGGCTGGGTGCTCACGTCCCACGCGAGTTTTGTGAATTTCTGATACTTGTCGAACTCCAGGTATGGGTGCACTGCTACGACTTCGTCGGGTTTGAGTGATGGAAGCGGGCGCGTGAAGCTGGCTGTTGAGGGGGGAGTGCTGGGGCCCGGCTCCGAGTCGGGCAGTGAGCTGTCTGAGAAGACCGGCGAAGGCGTGCGAGGCTGAGGCCGCGGGGAGATAGCACGGGTTACAGGCGCCTCGGCGAAGTGGACACGCTTGCTCTGAACAGACATCGCGGATGTAGTTGAAGATGGAAAATTGAGTTTGAGTACGTTCGAGAGTGCGGAGGCTAGTGTCGGGGAAGGTTTCTTAAGTGCGGGGCGGAGAGGGACACGAAGGTTTAGTCGAGACGAAGAGGCCAACGCGGAGAGACTTTATGTGCGGGAGGCCTAGCGCGCAGTAGTAGTGTGCTCTGGCCGTTCTGGCTATGGTAACGATCATGAGCTCGCATGGCTCAGACTTTATAGCAAGTTAGTCCAGTCGGTGGATGCGCAGCCTCACTCACAAGATGGAGTGAACGAAGCCTATTCAGCGAGCGCTTCCGCTCATCTCTTTCCATCTTCGACCCTGCGAGGAAGCGGACCCGTATCAGACGAGGCTATGACTCGTACCCATACATCGCTGGTAGTGGTGCTGATGTACTGCCTGCCGTGACCAGAGGTATGGCGCGGTTTCCATTTCACGCGGTAAGTGCACTGGGATTCTATGGGATTCTGTTCGATTACTTACGCAGCCTCTTGTGTTACCACCATCAATCATCACCAGATTAGACATGGACTGACAGCGTTCAAGCAATTTACCCCCGCAAGATGGGGGCTGTTGCGAGAAACCAATAAGCGAGATCTGTGCACAGCCGATCGCTTGACAAATTTGGATGCTATTGCCTATTCCAGCGAAGATACAACAAACCAACGCCAAGTTCCGGAAGTCGATCAGCTCTCTCGTTGCTGGACACGCTTGCTCGACGCTGCTGCTTCTGCTCTTTCATCTCAAGCTTATTATTGCCTCCACAGACACAAATCCCTCGTGGCAAGGTCAAACTTTCGCGATATCTTCTTGTTTCCATATCCTAGCAAGTGGGAATTTCATCATCATCATAGACGCTGAGGCTGTTATCTATTGTACCTATCGGCCATACATGGGTTATACCTCCACTCTTTAGCGCTCGTGGTACAGCACTCGGAACATTGCCTACAAAGAAATTCCCTTCCATGCATTGATGACGGCCGCACACCGCCTCGTAGACACCATTTGGGATGGCTCTCATGTGTCGCATCTAATTTTGTCTTGCCATTCGTCCATGCAGAAGTTCTTCTGTAATGGCTATGACTTAGTCTGACTCACATTCAAGTGACATCTGATTCAATTTCCTCCTAAGGCGAATTGGCAGTCGGCCTACGGAAGCTTCCTCCTCAGTCATCGACCCAAGCGTGCCTCGTCAGTACCCTTTCCGTGCCTGTCGGAGGTTCGCGCAACTCCCACTCACAGGGCGAGCTCCTCAATTCCTAGTACACCTTTTGGGAAAGATTGCTTCTGCACTCCGTCCTTCCGCCCTTCTGCCGTCCGCCACTGCAACACGTATTCAATCGTCACCGGACCTTACTTCGAATTTGCACTTCGCCTTCGTGATAAGATTCGTAGTCTTACCGTAGTCTTCCAATCATACTGTGACTTGGGCTGTAGTAGGGACACGTGGAACGACGTTTTCTTCCGCCCGAGTTGTTCCTTGGTGGATGCAAGGTCCTCAAACATCTCGAGGCGAAGTGATGTTTCTGATGCCGCGTTCTTGTCGCCCGCAGACTGCGGGAGCTATAATATATAGAACTCAGCGCTATGCAATAGCGATGAGGATGTATTTAGTTACCTATAATATATAGAACTAAATACATGACAATTAGCGCAGGAAATAAAGACGAATATAAAGTGAGACATACCTCAGCGCTATGCAATAGCGATGAGGTAGCATACATGCAAGGAAAACTTTTAAGAGTCCATTTTAATTTGAAATGTATGAAAAAGGAAATTAAATTATATAATCCGGGTTGAACCGGTATTGTACTCTAACACCCCCCCTCAAGGCCGGTTCACACCAAGCATAGAGGATAGACGGGAGTGCGAGGCCTTCGGAAGCGCTTTAGTTAGCGCGTCCGCCGGTTGATCCTCGGTACGCAAGTACTCGGCCTTCACCGACCCATTGGTGACATGGTCACGAATAAATGGTGGCGAATGTCAATGTGCTTGACACGCTGGTGGAGCACCGAGTCTTCGGTTAAAGAAATAGCGCCTAAATTATCAGAATAAATGGTAGTTTGTTTCCGTTGAGGGAAACCTAATTCAGAAAGTAAGGAACGGAGCCACAGGGCCTCCTGCGTGGCAGCCGAGAGTGCCATGTATTCGGCCTCGGCGGACGAAAGTGCCACGGTAGGCTGCTTCTTTGATTGCCAGGTAACGGCACCAGAGCCTAGGGTGAATGCGTAGCCGGTTGTCGAACGGCGACCTTCGGTAGAGCCCCAGTCGGCATCAGCATAGCCGGTCAGGAGTGGTCCCTTTGGATCCGTTTTGAGGATAAGGGTAAAGTCGCGAGAGTGTTTTAGGAAGCGAAGTACGTGCTTCCCGAGTTCCCAATGGCGCTTGCCGGGGTTCGAGGAGAACTGAGCCAGCGCGTTAACATGATAGGCCAAATCGGGCCGGCTCCAAACTGTCAAGTAGAGTAGGCTGCCGATTAATGCATGATATGGGTAATTCTTCATTTCGCTGATCTCCTTGTCTGTCCGCGGACAGTCGTCCTTCGTGAGCTTGACACCCGAAGGGAACGGGGACGGCGCCGGCTTGGCATCGTTCATTCCAAATCGGGTAAGTAACACGTCTATGTAGCCGTGTTGGTCGATTCCGACTGTCTGGAGGCGATAATCGAATGTAAATTTTACCCCTAGCATGTAGGTAAGTGGCCCAACGTGAACCAGTTCAATATTACGATCCCCAAGAAGTTTGATGAACTCCGGCACAGCTGCATCATCCGAGCAAAAGAACTCCATGTCGTCAACGTGAAGTCCCAGCATGGAAATTTGCGAGCCGGATTGCCTAATATAGACACAAGGGTCGCCTATGAGGCGAGAGAAGCCTAAGGCCCTCAGCTCCTTATCGAAGCGCTGGTTCCATACGCGCCCAGACTGCTTGAGGCCGTAAATAGACTTCTTCAACCGAAGTACGTGACCCTTCTTGCTCGGGTCCTCGAAGCCGGGCGGTTGCCGCATATAGATTTCTTCACTGAGTTCCCCGTGAAGAAATGCGGCTTTGACATCCAATTGGTGAGCCTTCAGCCCCAAATGGACGGCAATTACGGCCAAAATTTTAATTGACCCCGTTCGAGCCACGGGAGCATGTACTTGATTGTAGTCGATCAAGTATTTTTGCGTGAATCCTTGGGGCGACCAATCAAGACTTGAGCTCCTTCGGTTCACCGTCGGCTCCTCGTTTGGTCTTGAATACCCATTTACAGCCGATGGCCTTACGGCCTGACGGTAATTCGGTTATCTCGTAAACATGGAGTCGCTCCATATTATTGAGTTCTTTTCTCATCGATTCCATCCAAGCTTCCTTATTCGGGCCGGCTGTCGCCTCCCGATAATCGAGCGGGTCTCGACCGTCCACTACTATATTCGAATATACGTAGTGGGCTATGGAGTTCTCACCACCGATCTCCTGGCTTCGTTCCGTAACCAGTTCGGGTGGTTCCGAATCCGAGTGTTGATCTGTTTGCTGCGCCTGGGCTCGTACGATGAGATGCGAAGACGTGCGTGTCTTTGGGCCGTAATCGATACGAGGCCTAGACTTTTTGGTTTGCTGCTGTTGCTGCTGCTGCTCAGCCGGCGGCGCATTTGATTCCGTGACCGGCGGAGAAACTGAGTTGTTCGGCTTGTTTGCATTTGATTCGGCTGCATCTGGGTACGTGAGATCGTCCTCATCCCCTTTTGGGGTACTCCCCCCCTCGATCGAGGCAGGACCCTGAGCGGATGCAAATGGGTCGCGGGGGTACACGAAGTCCCTGGAGGTGGATACCTTACGGGATTTCGGGTCATAATACAATATGCCCTTAATTCCTTCAGGAAATCCAATGAAACGCGCACTGCGGCCTCGTGGGCTTAGTTTGCTCGCCCTTTCGATTGCTGGGATGTGCACAATTACCTCATCCCAAAAGGGACGAAGGTCTAACACATTCGGCTTCGAGCCGTGGAGAGCTTCGTAAGGCGTCTTCTTGGCGAGAGCCGAGGTAGGCGATAGGTTCCGTAAATAATTAATGTGTGAGAACACCTCGGGCCAGAGATTGGCGGGTATGTTCGGTTGGTCTGCGTATATGCACCTAACCTTATCGGCTAGCGTCCGATTCAGGCGTTCGGCTACGCCGTTCTGTTGCGGAGTGTGCGCGTTTGACGTTTGCTGCACTATTCCGTACTGACGGCATATCTGGGTCATCTTCTGGTTTAGGAATTCCCCTCCTTGATCGGTACGTATGATCTTAATCTCGTATCCATATTGTCGTTGGAACAGGGGAAGCACCTCCTGGAAGACAAGCGGGGCGGCACCCTTATCGGGTAGGAAGTACACCCACGTAAATCGGGTGGCGTCGTCCGTGATCGTCAAGATGTAACGGTATCCCTTACGGGACGTAACCTTCTGTGGCCCGGCTAGGTCGGAGTGCACCAGTTCCAGTGGGCGCGTAGCCCTGGACTTGGATTTCGGGAATGGTTGACGAGCCATCTTCCCAATTGCGCACGATTGACAGTGTGCCGGCGCGCCGAGTGTATTTTTGTCCACAGTAAGTCCTTCTACCATCTTCTTCTCGATTAGCTTCCTTAGGTAAGTGTTGCCTAGGTGCCCGAACCGAAGGTGCCATTCCTGAAAGGGCAGTTCAGTCACTGCAGCGGCGTTCGCCCGAATAAGCGTGGTTTTCGCATTTTTGAGAATAAATTGCCCATTAATTCGAGTCGCACGCGCGAGTAGGGTACCATTGTGTGTAATTTTAATACCATCTCGGGTGCTAGCAAAGGACAGGCCTGAATTCAGCAGACGGCTTGCGGAAATAATATTGCACGCAGCCTTGGGGACATAGAGTACATTTCCCAGACTCAGGGTTGTCTCTTCCTCCCCGGGATTGAATCGAAGCTTCACTCGACCCTTCCCGATCGCTTGGGCGGTCATCGCAGTTCCAAAGCCTCCCACGGGTATGGGCGGAATCGGCTGGTAGTCGTGAAGACACTGCCGATCGCCGGTTAGGCTGGCTGAAGCCCCCGTGTCGAAAACCCACTGGGAGTGTTCCGCGGGCGTGGCTGGCGCTACTTTGATAACATTTGCGCGCTCGGTTGGCAATATCGTTGGAAATGGTAACCACTCTTCGCTTTCCTCAGAGGGAGGCGAGAGTTCAGGGGAGTAAGTGGGGCTCGGCCCCAGGGTACAGACGTTAGCCGACGCATCACTGGTTGAGAAGTCGTCATCGTCATTGTCTGCCGTTATTGAATAGGCACTTTTGCCCTTTTTCGACTCCTTCCCGGTGTCCCCGGAGGTTCCATCACCAAACTTGTTCTTGTTCGGTCCGCCGCCCTCGTTGCCGCCACCCTTAGACCAGCAAGAAGCCTTCGTGTGACCGGTCTTCTTGCAGTTCTCGCATACAGTCTTCCCTTTCTTGGCTTTACCCTTTGCTTTAGCCAGACCCTTCACTTTGATCGCCAGGGCTTGATCGCCGTTTCCAGAGCCTGTCGCTTGCGCGTGGCGCCGAGCGGTGAGAGTTACGTTCTCTAGTTCGATATTGGCCGTGTTGTATATGGCGCTTCGAATGCTTTCCCACTCGGGTGGAAGCGAATTAAGGATGGCTACCGACTGAATAAGGTCGATTAGCTCCTCCTTCGTGCCAGGGTACTGTCGTAAGTCTTCGATCTGACCCTGAATATACTGAAGGTTCTCATCGAACGTCGAAGACTGGGGGTCCCATTTGTGGACGCATACTTCGCTTAGGGCCATCGCCGGTGACAGCTGGGCGTCCTTCGCGAAGTTCCTTGCGAGCTTTCGGTACATCTCGTGTGACGTGCGTGCCCCTTGAATTAGCTTGATGTGTTCCATGGAAAGACCCTGTTGAATAATGGTCTTGGCCTTTTGGTCCATCTGGTTCCACATTAGGAGTGATTCTCTTTCTTCTTCCGTTGGAAGCTTGCTAATCTTAGGACATGGGTCCAAACCTAGTCCGACCTCCCTGACGAAGTGTTCCGACCACGCCACCAATACATTCGACATCCAGACATCCCACCCAATTTCCTTAAGCTGACCGTTCTTAGCCGGTTGTGGCTTGTAACTGCCTCCCCCGTATAGCGCCTTCTTGATCAGGTCGATCCCGATCTTCTGGCGCTCGATCTCATCCATCTGGTTGCTTTGGCTCGCGTCTTGCGCTGCCTTGGCATCCTTGTCTGTTTCCGAGCCGGTAGGTGAGGTCATTGTACTTAGGATTTAGACTTTGGTGATAGTACGGATGTTCGATTGATGCACTACTGCTTTTACGCTGACAGCGTCGCAAGGCTCATAACCTGCGGGAGCTATAATATATAGAACTCAGCGCTATGCAATAGCGATGAGGATGTATTTAGTTACCTATAATATATAGAACTAAATACATGACAATTAGCGCAGGAAATAAAGACGAATATAAAGTGAGACATACCTCAGCGCTATGCAATAGCGATGAGGTAGCATACATGCAAGGAAAACTTTTAAGAGTCCATTTTAATTTGAAATGTATGAAAAAGGAAATTAAATTATATAATCCGGGTTGAACCGGTATTGTACTCTAACACAGACTACGTGAAATCAGCACTCATAACCAGCCCATAACCTGCGGCACCATCATCGCACCATCACTCCTCATCAACATGCTTCCGAAACGAAGATTATGAGCTCGATCAGAGGTCGGCCGCAGCACAGTCTCAAGTTGCTATTTGTTTTGCGACTGCGCAGTCAGCAAACTTAACTTTAGCGCTATTGATCTAGTAGATCTGTTGGCTTAGCGACTTGGCAAATCATATACATTCCATCTCTGGCCTAAGCATTGTTGCTTGTTGTCCTCAGTCGCTCATGGGCGTCCACTACCTCTCTTGTTCATCTTTGTTGATTGGAGCGAATTTGTACCGACCGATGCCTCAGCATCTGGGCCCAGCTCAAAAAGCTTCACAAAAGGCCTGGCCAAGTCAAGTCCAGACCTCTTACATACATGTACCAGTTCTAGCATGGCTAGAGATGAATGCCGGAGCTGTGCTCTTGTCTTTTCTTGGGTCTCGGCGACTCTATATCGTGTCTGTCAGGCTGATGCGCGCTTCGGTGCACTGAAGCTACTAAGATTATTTCTGTCTGCCCTCTATCTTCCAAACTGCGGGCAAAAAAGCGACGTGTCCTTGGCGCCAGATACTGCGGTTTAACAACGTTAACTGAGCCTGACTCAGGTGAGTTGATACACTGTATAGAACTCCTTTTCCAATAATATGTGGGCTAACTTCTCTTAACAGCGCCGCAGTCCCAATTTTGTCAGCTTTCAGTCAACATGCGCACTCATTGTCCAAGGGAACTCTTGAGTCTATCTCAATTTATTTCGGAAGCGTTATTCACCGGGCGACTGTTGGCTATTAGCATCTTTCTTCCGTGCATAGCGCGAATTGAGACCTCCGTGATTTCACAGAAACTACTCAACATGCCGGTGGTCGCGACTCGCGCGTCATTCGGCTTCAAATCCCATTGGAACATCTGCAGATACATGCGTATGTAAGGATAACTCATCGTCTGCTAATTACTTTGAACCGAGCACCATAGCAAAGCCGCATCATAGCAAAGCCTTGAAAGCGTTCTAGCCCCTCACCAGCGCGTTCGGATGTTCAATTCGACCGCAACCCTACCCCGTCTTGTCTACTTGCGTAAGGATCAACTCGCAATGTGTTCAATCCGACTTCGTATTCTCTCCCATTCCAAGCTGGACGCTAGCTAACGTTTCGATCAAACAAACAGCAAGCTGTGCGACCGAAGATCCGGGGCGTCTCACAATGCAAGGCTGATTTTGATGAGAAACGCATCTAACTTTGATCAACCCAATAGCCGCCGGCATTGGTGAGCTATACATCTTATAAACTATGTCTTTGGGTCGGGCACTAATGTTTTCCGGAAATACGGATAATTCATAAGCGTATAACCTCCTCTCCAGCTGAGCTTCGATAAGGGTATACATTTGGCTTTGCTCGTGATGCTCCAGCAAGCTAACCTACAATAATTCAGGGTCCGACAGTTTAGATTTCCTTTCGGACATCAGATGGTCCTTCAATACCGTAACTACACGGCTACGTTTAAGCCCGGGTCTTGCTAATTGGTTCCGAGTCATCGTACCGCACACCAACTAGTAGACTGACTCTCAATTATTTACGGAAAGGCCTCATCTACATAATCAAGCTTCTATGCAAGACATCAACTTCCATACTCTTGCTGAGACAAGTGAGTGTCTAGACCCACTTCATGTTGCACCGCCTTTATGACCTTCTATCAGGCGCCTAAAGTCTTTCGCAGAGTTACCGAAGATCCCTCATTGAGACGTGCTGTACGCGCGCTTGACACTTTCTGCATCTTTTTCAGCGCCTTGTCTTTAGTCCTTGCGAACTCCTCGGGTGAATTGTCCGACGTTGGCTTGACAAGCCGACGCAAACTTCAAGTTTAGCCTGTGCGTCCTGACACCCGCCCGTGCCGACTCCATACGTGTCGTCCTGAATTGCTTCCTCCCTTCTCCATCGGGCTTCGCGTGAGATGAGCTTTGATAGATCAATCCTCCATAGTTGGGAGCAGTCTTCCTCCCTCTGAGATCCGAAGCCTAAATAACTTCCGTCCGGCCTGCTATTATTCTTACACTGTCCTTTCGGATTTCAGGGACTTATTTCCTATGGTTCAGATTTCAATTCTTCTGGCCGAGGTTCAACTCTCTGATAAGGGGAGGCCCGACTCCTATCTTCCTCTATAGGATTCGGAGTGGCTGTATCTGAGTGCTATGTCCTATTGCTCCGATACCTTCCTCCGATCTGTCATCTATGAGATCTAGCTCCTCGACGACTCTCTGTAAAGCTTGAATTCTTTGGACTCAGCTCTTGGCTCACAACTTATTGTACAAGGAGTCTCACAGTATTCGCAACTTAAGACTTTACTTTCGTGCCTGACTCGGAGTTATTAGGCTATGCCAGTGCAAAGATGTGACTATAATTTAGGCTCGGCCTTCAGCTATTGCTCATATCCTAACTTATCTATCTTTCGGAGCGTATTATAAAGGCGTTTTATGAGTATTTTCGATTTCATGAGCTTTTAAGTTGAATTAAGGTGAGGAATTCGTCTGACGTAATGAAGTTAGTTGCCAACTTACAATAAGGTTTGCCGCCCGCCATTGTTCACAACAATAAACCTCGTGCCAGTGGTATACTGTCACGTGCCCATGAACCGCTCACGCCCATGAACCGATCACCAAAGCTCTACAGCACGCAATTCTTAACGAGTAGGCTCAATTCTTGGTACAGACATGTATGTATGTAGTGTGTACAAATATATCAGATTATACAAGTTCATAATGCATGAGAACAGTAGCTATTACTCGAACACATGCAAATTTTGTGGTAAAGTTCCTATTTAGGCACTTTCCGGGATGACTGTCCAAAACAATTCCCTCATATCTCTTTTGTTTCATTAGCTATTTGCATCAAATTTCTTAAGAGCTCCTAATTAAGAACGCAGAAATTTTATATAAGATACCTTCTCCATATTTATATAAGTTTCACCATCTGTAAGTAGCATATATGCAAGCCTTGAAGAAGAATAGCATATATTCTGCCACTTGGACAGTTTCTAGTACTCTGAAACCACCATTGAAGCGGACACTTCCAAATGCATATCATCTGGTTAGCATTGTAGTCTAGAATCATTGACTAATTTATGATATTTTTACAAGCACATATAGAATTGGTAACTGTGATAAACTACCAGAGTAAGAGAATGTGAGTGGACTTTGACAATTATTGATTGGCAACAATATAACTCATATAAATAGAAATCTACTGGATATATCATATAGCATGTTTAGTTACCGTCAATCTGCAACTTATTTCATGTCAATCGGCGAAGAAATGAGCTCACAGCAACTCATTCTTTCTAAACTACCGTAAATCTGAGTTTCTCAAAACAGATACAAATAACCTTGAATGGCCGAAGCCAAGAGACTTAGTGAAATTTATCCTATTTGCCATTACAAGAAGGCTAAAATTCCTTCTTATCTTATCCCAAGGGGTCGCCCTATTACTTATCTACACTTTGTTTCATCGATTTCAGGTGTGAAGTAATTAAATGTGCAAACTTTTGAGGTTGAATATAAAGTCCCACGGTGATTGGTTCATGGGCATTGACGCATTCAGGGACTCTTCAATTTAAAATATTTCCTCAGAGTGTAATCTCTGTCGAAAAATTACAAAACTTCGTACGAAGTACAAGAATATGATATACTTATTAAATATAAGCTTTCATAGTCTAAAGTCTAGTGGAAAGAAAGTTATATGTAAATTTTCAGTTAGTGAGCGGTTTGTGGTCATGTGACAGTAGTATTATTGGCTCGGCAACTTGAAGCGTTTATGCCGAGAAACAGGTTGAACTGTTCTGCTCCAACTCGTATGATGTCAAGACGCATCATGTCGAGGATGGGTTTACCTTCGACATTTAGGTCATAGGCTAGCTTGACTTGTTTCTACATAACACGATATCTTAAATGCCTGGAGGAACTTCTGCTTTGTCTTCTACACAGCTGGGTGTTCTCACTACAAACGACAACTACAAGCTGCAGAAGTTCCCAGTACCACAGCCTGGACCAAGCGAGGTTTTGATTGCGAATGCCGCCGTGGCATCTAATCCGAAAGACTGGAAATTTCCTGGATCAAAGGTAAACTATGCGGGAACTGAAGGCAACGACGTAGCTCGTCGTTGGACTCGGCGATAGCGTCACGGAGTTTAAACTCGGGGATCGAGTCGCTGCGCTCACAAAATTGGGCACGGGAAAAACGAAGGTGCTGTAGCGGCGAAATCATTACACACCATTCACGACTGAGTCAATCTGGTTCTTAGTGTGGCGCGTATGCGCAATTCAGTGTGGCACCATCGTCTACTACTTTTAGGATTCCGGACGAGATTTCATTTGAAGAGGCTGCTACGTTCCCACTTGCGGTAGCGACCGCAGCTTTAGCGCTCTTTGTTTACCTCGGCATTCCGGGTCCGATACCTTCTCCTAGTAAGACAACAGAGACTACGCCCGCAGGGCTCGGTGAGTCCACAACTTTGAATCATTTCCACCGAGTGTGATTTAAATGTTGTTTTCTTCGCCGTTGATAGGAGCTGAATTGAAAAAACAAGCTGTGATAATTTACGGCGCCTCATCGTCTGTGGGAGCCTATGCGGTTCAGCTCGCAAAGTGCACAGGATTATATGTCATAGGCATCGCTGGGGAATCGTGCGATTACATTAACTCCTAGGGTGCAGACGCAGTCCTCGACTACCGAAAATACAAGAGCGCCGAGGGGCTTGTGAGTTACATGTGTATATGTGATGCTCATTGATTGCATTACTCATACTCAAGGCATTAATTTGTTTTGCATTGGGAACATTCGCTGATGTGGCATGAAGGACCAAGCAATCACTGAGGCACTTGACTCACGCGTCTGTGCATGGTCTGCCAGAATGGGTCTACTCTCGTCCTCACCCATGTGGTGGCTAAGAATGCACTGGAAGTCGAAGGCAGGGTAACTTATACGCTTGATTTGAGCGACGAGGAGAAGCAACGTATGCCAATTGGGGTAAAGGCTAGACTTACATTCGTACGCTGGGTCGGCACATGAAGAAGACGAGGAATGCAAGTGACCTAATACTAAACCCTCCTTCGACGTGACGGTACTTGATACTGATACTGTACATCACTTAACAGTCGCTCGCTGGTTCTTCCTAAATCTGCCCACCTACATGACTCCGTCGCCGAGCAATCCGAACCCACCCAGGCTAAAGGCTAAAGCCCAACAGAGTGAAGCTTTTGCTGCTGGGTGGACTGATGGACGTCTCGGAAGAAGGACTCGCCATGCTCCAATCTGGGAACGTGCACGCGGAGAAGATCGTGTATCGCGTCGCAGATACACCCGGAGTAACGAGGACTGCGTAGGGACTTCATCTCTCACCGAGCTCAGGCTATACACAACAAAAGATACTTGCGATTTGAGTGTGTATTAACAAACAACAAATACACGTACTTGTAATTGTTATCACCAAGGGTCTGACCGGCGTAGGCCGCGATCATCGAGTACAAGGATACTGAGGATAGGGCTGTTGTCCACCCGCATTATTGTGCCACTGACCGGCTGACGCTGTGTCAGATCTGTCGGCGAAATCGATCTTCCAGAGCGTATACACACAATAGTACTGACAGCATCATCATCAAAGGGCAATGGTATTGATTACAGTATTTCAGAAGCACATTTATTGCTCGTTAATACATACATACATTACAGAATCGGACAAGCGTTTCGTGTGGTATTCGTGCAGTTCATGAACAAAACAAAAGGGTATAAATGACAGGGTATATCTGTGTTCACTAACTATTAGCAATTTCCAGAGTAAATATGATCATACATGAACCCAGAAAATGAAAGCGAGAGATTTATCAATTATCAGTTTGGAACCTTTGGAAGGAAACCCATGCAGAGATACCAGGTGCCGTCGGGATTGTAGCACGGCCATATCCCCCAGAAAACGGTTCGTCCTTCCAAAAAGTCTACTCGCTTGACGCCTTCTCGCCTCTCATACTCAGATAACGCTGGGGCAGTGAGACATCGGCGGTAGCAAGCATAATGGATCCTCCGCCACCGCTCAGCTCCCCCTGGACTTTTAAGCACCGCCGCCACGTCGTCCCATGTAATGGGGGTCTGTAGATAATTCCAGACAGCTTCGAAAATATCCCTAACCTCAATTGGCGTCTTCTTGCTGATGACCACGGGTCCCCATGATTTACGCATGTGTGGTAGATGTACCTGGACGTTTGCTGATTCCGGGAACGTAGCAGGCATTTTCCAGTAATCCGTCCCAGCAAATTTCACGATGCCCCCGCGGCTGGTCATCCGTCGTATCTTCTCGGGGTGGTCAACCGCCGCGTCCCATAGTATGTGAGGAACATCTGCGTTCCGGCCATTGGGGGCGAGCCACTGAGAGACGATGACCATCCCGTTTGAGAGCGATTGAAGCGGTGGCGACCAGTTCGCTGGAGTCCAGTACGGGTCCTGGCCGGGGAGTGGATGGCCCCCTGTGATCATGTGCATACGGGCAAGATTAAGCGGGGCTGTGGCGGGCGACCAGCCGCCGGGTCCTCTCCAAGGCTGCCATGGGTTAGATACGGAGTGCCAGAAGTTCTGTGCCGACATGTCAGGGTGCGGTAACGGATGCGCCACCCACGGATTCGGTGTCCATGTCACTCGCCCGCCGTTTCCATCGTTCCACGCCATCGCGTCCGACATGCGCGCTGGGAGGCCGTCGATCACCTCTTCCGGTGAGTACCCGCCAACTCGTGGACTCGCCTGCGGCAGGGGGGTTGTCAGTCCAGGGATGACCGGGTCGGATCGTGTGTGTCGGTGGCGAGGCGTCGTCAGTCCTGGAATTACTGGATCGGAGCGCGTCTGGCGGTGCCCCGGTTGCCACCGTGCGTCGGTCCATCCATTGGGGAATAGAGGAGTGGGGGGAGTCCACCCGGCGGGCATCTCACGAGGCATCTGATGCCCTGGTTGGGAGTGTAGCCACGCTCTGAACATGCTCTCGTCCGCTGAGACGTAAGGATTCACAATTGGTAGTGTACACGGGGCTTGGTAGGTGGTGTACCACGGCATCTGAGGTGGTACGCTGAAGTTGATCGGTTCGCATTTCTTGTGCGGCTGCCCCGCATAGGCGCAGTAGCGGGTCATACATGTCGCGGGTAATGGGTCGCCGTTCGAGTCTGAGTCTGGAGATTGCATTTGAGTTATGCGCTTCAGCCGCCTAATCGTTGCGCCAGTAGTGGGATCCTTGTAGACTTCGATCTCTGCTGGACGGTCCCATGGTGGAATAAAAAAGCTGCAACACGCGTTAGTCAATCGATATGATCCGCGTTTTTGGTGAACGTGTTTACGCACGTCATATTTGCCGATTATCCAATTGGTGAAGAGCTCGCCACTGTGAACTTGCGCGTCAGTTCGTGGATGTGAAAGGCATGAGAGGGGGGAGAGGACTCAGAAAGTACAACACACCTGAGTTAAATATGTAAGTCGATCTTATCTAAAAGCGATTATAGCCACACAGTGGGTTTTGAGGAGCTAATGTCCGGAAAGGGAAAATTAAGGAGTTTGTACGATAAATCGGGGAAATGCTGTTCGGCCGGACTAAAAGAGATACGGGTCCAGCCACGTATAGCGTCTCCTACGTTGAACGAGGGAGGGAGGGAGACAGAAGGGCTTGAGAGATATTCGGTGAGTGCTATATAGGCACCAGCAGATCTTCGATTGCGGTTGGGCGCCTGATAATAGAATTTCCGACCACAAAGAACAAGAGAACGTGACGATATTCAGAAGGTCTGATGGTCGTTTGAGTAGTCTAGTGGCGGCAGGCCCCGAAGGGTGTTAAACAAAGACGGAGGGACGGCGGCGTCGGTAGGAATGGCGTGTCTTGTGTAGAGTATCTGCATGGGCCTCGTCCCGGTCGAATATTTAAGGCGAGCTTGTACTCACAAAAGCGCTAGACGGTAGAGATAGATGGGCGCTTACTTTAATTAGCTGCATAGGACGTGTGACTACGAAGTGCACATCCTGTCCGACGCGTAGAAAAGACGTGCACAGGAGGGAGATCTTGATGACGAGTGAAAGTACCGCATGCTCGGCCTCGAGGCAGTGCTCAGGTCCGTTGCCAAAAGGAGCAAGCTACCGTCGGACTATTCACAGCCCGCTTGAGCTTCGATGCGCAAGACTAGCAAGAATGTTGAAGCTTTGAGCGTAGACGCTGGATGATATCGTGTGATATAGAGGACTCTGACTTGGTCCTTCAGTTCCAGTACCCCTTACAGTGGAGTGATGCCCAGCTTTAATGACATCCATTCCAAAGCTGTAGCGAGGCGCAGCTTGCTCTCATCTCTGGTGCTCCTTCAAAGTGAAAGCCGTCGGTATTGCGCAAGTCCGTGATGTGGGAGAAAATTTTTAGGATGCAGTGGGAGGAGGAAGACGAGTGAAAGAAGAGTCGTTCCGAAAGTCAACCAAATCGAATCGGAGTTTGAACTTTAAACCTCAAATTATAAATTTGTTTCCGTTCAGTAACTCGGGCTGAATTTTCCTCGCAGTCATCATTACATCAGTCTACTTCCAAGCAACTTCAGACCAGGATCTCATCTTTTCGCATACCTTTATAGATCGGGTATTTTGGGGGGGTAAATTTCACTACATTAGAAGCCCGAAACTTTTCAACCGACTGACTGCCTTCAGTTCTTAACGCCTTGCAGTCTGTCTCCGGAAAGCACGTCAAAAGAGCATCGCAAAAGCTTGCAGTATGTACTTTCCGCATTGGCGAAGCCTTGAATCTGAGCCTTGGGAACACAAGTGCCATTTTTACGGCGTGCCTCAACCAGGCTGCATAAAACCTACATCCGCGAAGTTTTTGAACCTTGAAGCCATAGTAGTATGTGCTCAGTGTAACGTCGATCAAACAGTGAGCAGTTTTTAACTCATATAAGCCTTCTATCCACCACAGACATCTTTGAGTCCGCTGAAAGACTTAACGAACATGCCTCCGTCGGGAGTGGAACCCTACAGGCTACGTCCGGGGTCCTGCGCGTTTTCGGCGTGGCACTTCGTCACAGCGGGCCAATTCTAGCACAAGACTTTGCCACTTAGAACATCATCGCCCAAAACCAAGTCTCTCCGTTTTCTAGTCTGATAGGAGTGCGCAAAGCCTAGGGCGTTGCCATGCCGCCGTGAGCTAGCTGGCACGGTCTAGATATCTGCCTGGCTTGATTCGCCTGCTAGAGCTCATCCTGGGCCTGTCGCGCCGAAAACGGTCTGCACAATCGCACAAGCGCTGCTGCAGAACACTCCGATCTAACACTGCATCTTTGTCAAAATTAAGCTAGTGCGGAGCCCATGTGATTGGCATATATAACTTGGCTTGCGACCAGGCTTGCTGCCGCCTACATCTTAACTCTTTTTGCTTCCACACTACCACCATCTTCGACGATGGACCCGCACTCGATGGACCGCACTGCACGCTGGGTGCAGGCGCACTCGAACCAGCGGTCGCTACAAGGCTCGCAGCACCATACGAGGTTGAAGCGGCAGGATGGACAGTCGTCGCAGCAGTCGTCGCGCACGGACTTAGGAGCCCCCGAGCATGCCGCGGGGTCGAGTGGACGGACGACGCGCCCAAGGCCGACGGCATCTGTACTCGCTGTTGCTGGATCGACACAAGACAGCCAAATGCAAAGACTTGCGGAAGAGGTGCCCCTATCACGGCCGTCGTACGGTCACCACCGCTCTCGCTCCCAACCAAACTCCCTGACGCACGAGCAACAGCCTCGTCCGCAGCTGAACCTGCCGGATAAACTATATCAAAAAGCACCGGCTTTTGTCCAGGGCCCTCCTGGCTCGGGGTATCCTATGGTCATGTCAACGGCGGACCCTCCTGCTTCACGATCTGCTCGGGTAGTATTGCGTGGTCCCCCAAGTCCGCCGCCTCAGGTTCCCACTTCTCTGAACCCAAAGGTGAGTGTCTAAATGTAGCACTCATCGTCTACGCCACTAAACCAATTCCTCGTGGTGCTTACAGAAATCCCGACCAACGGTTCAACGCCGTCGACCATCACTCTCCGGCGCAACGTTCGAAGAACCGTCTCGCGTACATTCACCCCTGCAGCCCCGCACTAGCGGAAATAGCGAACCTCGTGTACAAGGTCAGGGGGACGTGCGGAGGGTGCGTGGTCGGACTGCGAGTGAATCGCGCAGAAGGTGACCTGCAGTCGCGGTCAGCGCTATTCACGTTTCCATATCCAAAGTGAATGTGAAGACTCACGAGTTTTGCACGGGTTTACAAATGCTCTTACTTTCCCCTATCCCTGCTTTGCTTTAGATCATTTTCAATATTTTTATGGTTTCTAGAGCCTCGTTATTTTCGCTTCTGCATTGCATTTGCTTTTCGATCCCTTACGCGTTTACCTTGTTACTATTTTCTCTTACATTACACACTCGTTCTACATTTTGTATTCTTCACTTGTGTCACAATTTGTGCCAGTCTACTATCATCGTGTTTTTCCGGGTCAGCTCACCATCGATTCCTTTTTATTCTTAAGTTGCGATTTAAACTTCTTTTTCGCGCGAATCACTCACCATGGGTTACTTTTAGCAAAACTTCACCCATTGACCCTGTATTCCTCTCAAACATATTACACTTCGTGTCATGAATGGTCTAACTTGTAGAAAACTGTCATTACTGTAACCGTTTAGCTATCGCGATACTTTGTAATCTCCTTATTAACATAATATATATGGGTGTGTACACGGAAAACGCAGTAATACAACTCTTTCCCGCTACTTGGGCGCCACTTCACGAGGGGCTGGAGGCGTACCACGACAAAGTGGTCAATCCGACCGGGAAAGTATAGGTAGCCTATTTATAGACCGTTAGCGCCGTTCCATCTCCTATATGTTTTGAAGAGAAATGGAATGGAACCGGGGGCATACCTTAGAGTTTCGGAAAGCTATAGCTGTCTTCACAGTGTCGTGGCCACTGTCCGGTAACTTGGTCAAAAAAACATGGCTGATACTTAAGATATAAAAGGCACTCTTACGAATTCATCACGACCAGACTGTATCGGCTCGGATTTCCTGCATTCGCTCGTTGAGTGACGTATGCGCCGACGGTCAGGGCAGAGGCGGCGTCTCCAGAGAGTTCGTAGCCGAGTCTTCTTCCAAACGGACCGTCTTCGTCTTTGGGGAGGATGGCCTTCGCTGCGTGAGCCATAGCGAACACTGATTATTGGAACAGTCCCAAATCCGATTACAAGGCATATATGAATTGTGATTTCAAAGAGATGAGATGCCTGGGCCAGAGAGAAAGGTACAAAGTACTTACACTCCTGATTGAGCTGCACAGTCCCATCGGCGGAGACTTGAGCTACGCCTCTGCAACCCTTGCCGCAGCTCGTCGCTCCCGGTAGCTTTGGGTTCCCTTGAGGGTCCACGACTAGGTTCCACATGAGTCCGGACTGCGCATGGTGGTTTATCCCTCCCACGAATCTAGGAGATTTCTCAAAGCGTTCCTTCAGTCCAAATGCGTTGTGAGCTTACATGTTCTTCATATAGAACTGCAAAATATGAATGAGGTGTTCAATTAATGTTTAGAGGAGAGCTAGAAATAGCAAACTCACTTGGATATCACTCCACCAATCCGACCCCGGAACGCCTGTGCACTCAGTAAAGTACAGCTCTTTAGTCGGGAAGGAAAGATAGAAGCTATCCTGCTGTGCAACGTTTCCGCCGTAACAATGGAACGCAACGCCCGTAAATGCGTCCATAGCACCTGGTTCTCGCATCTATGAGATTCACACAGCTTTGTCAGCGATCCCAGTAATTAGGAGCAGCTCATCGTGAAGGCATACAAGGTCAGATGCATATGCTGCTGCGCCATCCCAATTATGCTCATATCCGATGACCTTCACAGTATTGAAACCATTGGAGTCGAGTAGCGAGCGCAGTTTAACCCCGACCTTTGCCTGAGAGGACGCGGAAACCTTCGCCGAAGGTATGGTAGGATTGACACTTTGCGGCTCGTTCTGATTTTCATATACAGGTGAGTTGTGAGCCGAGCCTCTAAGATCGAGAGGTCAGTGACGAACCTGTATGGAGACAGCGTAAGGCATCACGCCCTTAGAATAGAAGCTCTGCACGCTCTTGAACAGGTACAATGCCACTACCCGTGGAGATGAACGTCATTAACGGATACTGAGATAAAAAACGTAGATAGCTTACTTGTATCGGAGTACTGATCGAGGAAGTTGCCCCCATTCATCGTTCCGCTGTCTTTCATCCAACCTGGCTATGAAGTATTAAAATGCCTTCGTGTGGTCCATAATGCGAGAGAACTTACCGGAGACCACGGAACGAGATGAATCTTCAGCTGCTTGTTTATGCTTTGGATGTCGTGCAAAGTAGAGAAAACTTCAGGGGGCGCAGCATCGATGCTAAAGCTGGACAATGATAGATCAAGGTTTTGGTCATCATAGCTGTAATCCCTGGGTGAAAAATCCGAAGCGCCTAGAGGCACACGAATGTAGTTTATGCCAGCGGAGTTTGCACCGTCAGATGCTGTAATTGAGGATGAGTCTGATGTTACAATAGCGCTAATTTGGCAATAGAACAAACATACAATTGAACATAGCATTGAGGAGAGCGTTGTACGTGTTGACATTCGTGGTCTAATAAGGCGGGTTGAAAGACAGTAACAAGAGTGATACAGTCTAGATTACATACCTTAAGTTTATTAAAGACGATCGCAGAAGAGTCCGCTAAACCGCGACGTTGTTCAATCTCAGTACTTCGTGGCGAACTGAAGATATTCAATTTGTATGACTTACTTAACGAAGCCCCGAATCCGAAGACAGTTTGGAATATCTGCGAGTCATGCACATCGATTTCGGCGTCAGCGCTTTCGATGCTGTTCGATTTGAAGTCGATACCTGCTGACGAAGGGAGCAGGCGGAGCAGCGACTTCTTGTCTGACGTGGTTTCCCACTGTTTCGTCAATTATAACCTGTGTTAATCTGACTTAATAGACAACGAGACTGAGATCTACGCACGATATCCTCTATGGTCTGAGCCGAAGCCAGCGAGGCGCTTAATATAGACAGAGACAAAAGGTAAGTCTGCAGTTTCATGGTTAAGTTTCAATTTGTTGCGGCGATGATCGACGGTTTTGGGAGAAGCAACGTGGTGCCGGTTCATTCTAGAAACCGGGAGGCTGCTTGCTATAAGGCGGCAGAGGCCAGAAGTTGCAAAGGTAGGGAAGCAAGGTAGCAAGCAATGTCATCAAGTGAAGCAATGTGCTGATGGCAGCGGAAGAAAAGTGTCGTACAATGCTTCATCGAAGAATACCGAGGTGTACCATCTCAGCCGATTCATACGGAACGGTTTTGAGTTTTGAGAAGCTCTGAGACAGGACGATCACAAGAGTGAAGAAGGTTCCATCGCGCAGAGTAGCACAAAAGCACATCGTGGTGTCCAAGTCTCGATTTCATTTTGATTGCATATGCAAACCAGACGACGATCGTTAGCAAAGTAGCGGCGGCGTTAGGTATTGTAAGATAGATGCTTTTCTCAAGTAGAGCGAGTACTTGTGTATCTGTTGACGAAGAGTATAGATGAGAAGAACTGGCGCCAAATTAACAACCTGGCTAAGGGTGGAAGTAGAAAAGAAGGAAGGCCTATCATCACTGCCAGTCACTGGCACTCGCCTCGGATGTCGGTCACGAGATCGTGACAGACCGCGCAGCTTTAGCACGTGACTGTGTCACGAAAACGTCATCCGTCACAGCTGTCTGGGCGTCCGTGTTGCAAATTCTCTTCGAACATCTTACGGTACTGGAGACTGGAGCTACTTTTCTACAACCTGAGCTTAACACCTCATTAGCACCTTTCGTCAGAGCCATTGGATTTGATACAAGGTATTCCTTACGCAATCGCAACGAAAAGGACGGCCACGCCTAATGTGACGACTCGGAGATCTTCCGTCCAGCGTCAACACCCATGGTCATCAACTTAAAAGGGTTTATTTAGATGTACGAAGCAGAACCACAACCAAAAAGCATGGGAACCAGTGACTGGGCGCTATGCTGAGCCTCGGAAATGATCCTAGCGCTTGTAAGTCTGAACTGAACTGCGTGATGTCGAGCTTCTCTTACTTCTATCAGTCACCGCGCTGAGGTCTCAACGGCTCGGCGTGTAGCATACGAATCTGGCTAGTACAGACGACGCGCAGTGGGACGCAGTCTAGCGTCTCTCGCCGCTCATTCAAGAACAACGCGCGTCAATCCGGAAGGACCTAACGTCCGAATCTCCTATAGTAAGCCTCACTTTCGGATATATTCTTGGACTACATCTTGATATGCATCAGACAACTCCTGGATGCTGCATGGTATTCCCGATCGCCATGACTCTTACGCAGTGCCGTAGGCTCTCAGAGAGGCTATAAGATTTCGGTAGCGATAGAATATAGTACTTCAAACTTTGTCTTGATCGAAGAAGCTTACCAGAGTCAGGATTTTCTTGTGCATACTTTGCTGATGAGCTATCTTTACCAGTGACTCAATGAGCTCCTCCGAGTATCCCGTCCCAGTCCCAACCAAAGGCAGTGAGAGATATTGCCATTTTTAAACAGATTGATTACTAATAGTATCAAGTTCACGATCTACAGATGAGATTGACTCATAGATTAGGCCCGTGTCTTACCGACCACCATCCCATCAATATGAAAACCCAACGTTGCTGTGCACGACGTGCCAGCAAATCTTACCCAACACTGCATCGCTTGCTACTTGCCGGACTGACGCTTCACATTGATTAAGTCGCGCAGCCTGGGGTTAGATTTTCCGAGGTGGATCGCCAAAGAAATTAGGAACTTGAAAGCATTGCCGATAAGCGCGCGGCTCGGGTACGTCAGATCAGGGATCAGGAACGACGGTCGCGACAGCCCGAGGTAAGTCATAGATGAGCGCTGAGCGCTGGTACAAATGCTCAATACGATAGATCAGCGTTGACCAGCTGCTTTTCCCCTTCCCACACACAGAGTCTGCTCACGACTTTGACTGCGATACCCACCACGATACCCACCACCTCTCTCGCTCAAAACCACCATGTTTCCTGGACACCAACCTGGTTATCTCATGGATGATACCTGGCTGCGGCCGGTCGTTCCTTCACCTCACGGGTCCCCGAACATGACGCCTATGTATCTGGACGACAACTTCAACTACTACCAGCCGGGCGGTGGGTATATTGGTGTGCCAATGCTACCTGCGGGCTTCTTCCCTCTCCCGCCGAGTCCATCGATGCTCGCTGCAGGATTCGTCCCTCTACCACCAAGCCCGCGCATTTCTCCCCGCCCGAGCCCGCGATTAGGCCCGATCCCTCTTGGGCCGCCATCCCCGAACATCCCTCAGTACCCTCACTATCCACAATACCCTCAATACCCGCAATACCCGCAATACCCGCAATATTCTCAACAAAAACAGTATTATCCGATTGACCCTTGGTATTTGCCTCAAGGTGAGTTATCCGTCATCTCGCAACAGAACAGCTTTAATCTGACTAAATGTCCAAACCTCTCAGCCGGTGCTATGTACATGAATCCGTCATATATTCCTCGTTCGCGTATACATCCACTTCTAAAGGACACGCCCGGCTGGGTTGTACTCAATCTATCCCCACCAACCTACAAGCCTATGACTCCGAAGGACAACTCACCAAACTCTTCCCTCATCCCGATTCACAATGGCTACCTAGAGCAAGTCGCGTGCTACCCTCAGACAACGAAAATCGTCATCACGTGCGACGCTCTCCATCCGTTCGCAGATTCATGGAAGATCGTGATCGATCCCGGGCGGCATATTGCTGTCGGGGACGTGCTGTACGCGATCTACACCTCGCTTCAGACGCCTGTCACTCATCAAGAGTGGGCGCGACTAAGCTCCATCCAACGATACGAACCTAGTAGGGCGTATACGAGACGAGTGGAAAGCGCGGATTTTGAACGGGTTCAGGGTGTGAGGAGGGTGGATTTCTTGGGCGATAAGCATTGGTTTGGTGGGATCACACGAATAAAGGACGACGATTCGCAGAACTTCAGACTTCATGTCCAATCTAAGTGATTTGATGTCGATTTTATGGCTCAGGTTCTTATTAATGCGATGTTATTCGAGTGTGTAGATAAATATGGATTTTGTGTTACAAGATTCTATTGTACATATGTGAAAGTAAAAAAAAGTGAGAAGTGACGATCTCTGTGTGTGCAATTATTCTAATCGAAATAATCGATATGTGATTCAGTTAAGAAAAAACATATTGGATCATTGGTGCTAATCATTGGAATTTAGGCTTGCACAATTCGCTTCCGTTCCGTTTGGCTCACTGGCACTTCGGCCCGTTTTGGTACTGAGGCCGTCTACTCCATCAACAACTTGAACGTGGTACATTGCGTGTTTCCTGATTTTCATTCTTTACATCCTCATCATCCTCACACAAACCAGCCAATGTCAGATGTTGGATTCAGTTTAGGATCGGACACACCGAAAGCACCGGGCTATGGTCAACGACGTTTTCAAGAGTTGCACAAAAAAATAGATTTGCAGGTCAAGCCCGCGCGGGCTGATGCTACTAGGATTACAGCTCCGACTAGCGCAGAGAAATTAGATGCAGTTCTTGAGGAGCTAAGATGTTTGGATTTGACCGGGAGCGTTGAGATTGAGAAGCAGATTGCCACGGCTGGTGGGGGATTTTGTGACGTTTTTATCGGATATGTACGTCGACTCGGAGGATCGTTTCGTGTCAAGGTTGCTGTCAGACAACTTCGAACATTCATCATGTTGGAGCGCGATTTCAAGAAGGTTCGTCCCAATTGAACTCAATGTTTAACATGAACTCAACTTCTCTTCTTAGATGCTCACGAAAGAACTCAAACTCTGGTCGTCACTAAGTCATCCAAATATACTTTCTCTCTACGGGTTCACTATGACGGACGAAGGATGCCGTTTCTCGTTCATATCAGAGTGGATGGAGAATGGAAGAGCCGACAAGTTTGTTCAAGCCAATCCGGACTATCCCATTCACCCACTGGTTAGTCCGAAAGCTCGTGCAGTACTCGGTTATCATTTTGCACATTCTGATGGTGTCGTGTTCAGATCCTCGGAATAGCAAAAGGACTAGCCTATCTTCATTCGGAAAACGTCGTACATGGCGACATGAAAGCTGTGAGAGTTTATCAGTCGTATCTATATTCTTTACGACCTGAACCAATAACACAATGCAGGAAAACGTCTTGATTTCAGACACTTTCCAACCTTTGATCTGCGACTTTGGTATCTCCTCGCGAGCCATCATGACCTCAAATGCTCTGGCGGTGTCGTCCACTCTTTCTGGGAATAATCTCGCGGGTTCACTGAGATGGATGGCTTGTGAACTATTGCTTACAGATCCGGGTCAACCCGATATAGTCCAACATCATACACGAAAGTCAGATGTATGGTCTTTCGGCATGACAGTCTATGTACGTACACACCGACTCTATGCATTGTTTTGAGCTGATCCTTTTGTAAAGGAGCTTTTCACAGGTCAAGTTCCATTTGCTCACATTCCTCCTTCACTCAACCCTCTTGTCTTGTTCAACATCACAAAGGGTGAGCTTCCAATTCTTCCCGAACACCTTTCACATGCTATGTCCACACTCCACACGAACTTATGGAAAATGTGCCTTGATTGCTGGAAGATGGTCCCGGAAGACCGTCCGAATATGGAAGCGATTATAACTAAATTGCTTGAGTTGGACGTACAGTCCAGAGCCAAGAGTCAATTGCCAAGGTTACACCAATGGAGGGAACACGACAAAAGCTTGCTCGAAAATGTGCTGGCCGGTATACAGCGTTTGGATATGACAAGAACCGTCGGAATAAATTCCTACATCAAAATATACAAGAGGTTCCGTATGCACGATTCTCAGGCAATTACTGCGGCCACCCCCTGGCTCTATAGGACCTTTTTGAGGAACACTGCTTGCCGTCAAGTGGAGGTTACCGGTATCACTATTTCAATCAAGGCATACTCATCTTATGTGAGTACAAATACCACTTTGATATCTAGCAGAAGTCAGTTATTTATTACATAAATGTAATCAATCAAGGATCAAAACTTGAAGGAACTCCGAATTTGGTCGAGACTAGATCACAAAAATGTTTTGGGTCTCTTTGGATATATATCCTAAAGAACTTAGATGGTTTCGACCTTCGAACTCCGGCGAGGTGTACTTCAAGCTTGGCCCATCGCTTGTAACAAAATGGATGAAAAACGGAACAGCTACTGCATACATCATTTCCCACCCAACCTGTGATGTTGCTTCCATTGTATGTTTAACATCATTTAGCACTAGTGTTTATCATTCAATACTGAAATTTTCTTCAGATACTTGGAGCAGCAGAAGGGCTTGCCTATCTTCATAATGAAGGTGTAATTCACGGCAATGTGACGGCGGTACGCTAATTGTGGTGTAAAATCGAAACCCACTGACTCGAACTCTAGGGTAATATTCTAATATCGGACTCAGGCCAAGCTCTACTCTATGATTTTTGCTGTTCTCGCTTTTCCACAAAGGACAATGAAGATTCTCCAGAATTTTCACAATGGAGGACAACTGAACGCTTCAAGTGCTTACCCACAGAAGAAACAGATATCTGGTCCTTTGGGATGACGATCTATGTATGTGCTGCTACAATAACCGTGATTAAATGACATGCTTAGTATTGTCTCTACTAGGAACTTCTCGCAGGTGAAGAGTTTCATGCAAAGCTTGGACCTCGCAGCCTTTGGTCGCCATCCATACGTAAGAAACTGGTACAAGTAGAACCAGTTTACGTCACAAAAGGGACGCTGGCAGTAGTACTTGGTCGCTTGTGGTACATTGCTAAACATTGCCAACGTTTACGTTCGAGGTTGCAACCGCGCATGGACGATGTTGTTGTCCTGTTGAAGAAGCTTATGGATCCTGAATATCGGCAAATGCTTCGAAGGGTGGGTACATTGAAGTCATCATACATGCTATAGCTTTCTGACATGTATGTTCAGGATAAGCCTGTTCTCCATTCTTATCTCAAGAGCGATATGTATGGATATGTCTTCCTTGCCTGGGACATTTCTATGCCACCTTCTTCAGCATCCCATTATGTCGACCGTGAACGGAAAGAAAAAAAACCAATCTCAACAAAGAATTTGCGTTCCCCATCCACGCTTCCTGCATTAAAGTGCATGAAACTTAGCTTACCACTCCGGGGTCAGGGACTTGTTGAGGTGTCTTCCTCTGAAACAGTCACCGTTGAGGACATAATGCGGACGATTTACGAGCACTATCAGCAGAAAATTAAAACACATGATATTTCCCTTCGAAGGACAGCAGAACTAACCTCATCGTTTAAGAAGCGATGTGCTGCATCTCTCCAACTAGGAGGGCATGGACTTGAAGAGGATGTGAGGGAGAGGGGTATTTGCGAAGTGGATCGTCTAGACGGGAAGGTAGAGTTCGAAACACTCACCTTGATTTCAGTAGAGGACAATGCTTGGGAGCTTCACTTAGTCAGACCAGAAGAGTGATTCATTATTCCAAAGTATGTTGATGTTTCCGGCTACCTTGACTGTTTACAGTATATGTACAACAATTATGCTTACTAGTTCTTATGAATTTTCTCATTCTCGAAGCCGTCTCAGCACCTTCTCGGATAAATTACATTTACAATCAGCCGGATTAATTATACACATCGTTTGCACCCATCAAATACATGGTATACCCATGGGCATCTGTGGTGAGCGAATGATTGCGTCTCATTTGTACATGGGTCATAGACGGGCGGAATTCGAAGGTGGCAGGTGCGCCTCCACCCAAGTTATGCATTCCTCAATGAACTTCTCTTTGACGCCATCTGGCTCGTTATGCAGCTCGTGGAATCCCCCCTGTCGAAAATAACTTGGCTAAGCGGACAGCAGAATGCTTTACTATTTGTTATCAACTTGCCTCATAGGAGGTATGCGTCTTGTCATTCGCAGGTATGCTGTCAATGAACTTCTTGCTCGCAGAATGTGAAGTGACCTATACCAGATCTATAAGCAAAGTAGAGCTCCGGTAGTGAAGAAATCATGGACATACGTCATCCGCAGTTCCGTGGATAATCAATATCTGTTTCAAGAATTTGGTGAGCATACGTTCATTCCTGAGCGTAGCAGCCGTAGCCTACCGGTAGGTGCTCGGGCCAATTCTTATGGTGTGTCTTGAGCAAGGCCTCGCCCTACTAAATGGTCAATCCAAGCAGACAAGAAATCTGAAGAGTTTCGAATGTACCCTTTCGAGCATGTCTCCAACTCCTTTAAGTGTTCCGAGTTGCTTGATCAATGGGTCACTTAAATAAGCCTTGTTTGCAGTATCGTCATGCGAAAGTTGCTGAGAACCGGAATTCACGAAGTCAATATTAAACAGGAGATGAGCAGGATAAATCGGATCGTACCTCTGCTTTCACTTTAGTGGGTATAGTAGTATAAGGTGAGAGTGACTTGATCTTCTCTCCTACCCATCGAGCAACTTTTGGAGGCGGGTAAGTCTGCAGTATAAGAGGAGAGGAAACAATCACGCCCGATAGGAGCGAAGGTTGGGAGCTTAGGCTCGATGCATAGCGAAGAACAATGCCTCCTCCCTAGTGTTATTATTATAGTTTAAGTGATGCGCTATGCTTTCAAGACAAGTATTCGTACCATAGAGTGCCCCATCAAAAAGGTGGGTAGGTTTTCCCCCAACATCTTCTTTGCTGTCTTCACCGCCCAGTCCGTATCCTCCAGCTGATCCTTGTCGCTCGTCTTCGCATACGAGCTGTCTTTGCTTCGTTTACTCTTGTCCCCTGCTGTCCTCCCGAAACCGCGTTGGTCGAACGTGAAAACCGAGATATTCCGTTGTTGCCACACAGGAAACACATGCTCATAGCGCCCTACATGTTCGATGAAGCCGTGGAGGAAAACGAGGATAGCTTCTGGGTCGCGAGCGATGTATGTTCTGCAGTGAAACCGTGTGGAATTATGTCCCTCAAGCCAATGCTCGTTGTAAGGTAAGCCTTGTGAGGACATTATGAAAAGTAATGATGGTACGCGGCAGAAGACTGATCGTGACCGGCAGAAGACCATCCGGAAAGACGATCATAGTGGCTGTGCCGCTATAATTGACTACTGTTTTTGCCGCTTCCGGCCACAATGGGAGCCTCTCCGATTCTTTCACCATATTTGTGTCCTTTCAAACCAAAGTACGTTTGAACTCTCAACAGAGGCTGAGGTACTGCTTTCTTCTTAAATATGGGCTGATAGAACCCTTTGGTAAACAGGTCACCTTATATTGCCGCCGGGTTGCACTGACACCGACAACTGGCGAACGATGGCAATGAAAACTTGGTCCTGGTTTGCAATTTTAGCCAACCTACTGCATAAACACTGCCATGGCCGGCGAGAACCACTGCACAATAGACCACCGTCGCGTCTCAGATAGGCAAGATGAATCAGGAGGATAATTGATCTCCTTCGTCAGCGTCACAGGTCACTTGCCTTGTTCGTCGTCCTTCGTCGAAGTGCCTCGCTTAGGTCGTGCACGATTCTACGGTTTTAGGCGCATCCTGCTCCGACGAAGAGAGAATTTAACACTATCACACGATAGATAGGTAATCCTTCATCAAACCGTCAACAGTCTGGTCGACTTCTTTCATCACTTCATGAGCACGCGGTCGAGGAGAATTAATGTAACGGGATCGTACAATGGCGTGGCGTTGGATCCTGTGCTAATCCGTCTATTTGGCCAAGGATAGGACCGCGGCCGGACAGGTCTACCATCCTCTGACTTGGTGCCGCCGACGCCTGTAGATTTAAGCCGCACATCAAGGCATTCCATTCCCACCGTCACAAACATTACCTCTCCATGTCGTTTCCACAACATCCCACTACAAGATCTCAAGCAGGCTACAGTGAGGGCTTTCATTCTTCCTTCTCGACCTCGCCCCCGTCTTACCCTCCGCGCGATCATGACTCTCCTTCGAACTTCGAGTCGAACAGTGGCCAGCCCTCTAATCGTTCTGCTCCTATCCCAGTCCCACATGCTGTCAGCCAATCGATAGGACTTGAACTCAGTCCGAAGATTGGCAGCCCTTTGCAGTCATATGCTGCTTCAAGTTCGTATCATTTCTACAACTCTTCACGCCCCATCGCTCCAGAAAGCTATGGTTTCCCTCGTTGTGGCCCTACACAACAACATTCTCGAGAAACAATTCATGGTGCCCGACTTTCTCCTGGATTTGGCGATGTAGTACCACGTCAGCAGGGATCGAGTACTGCAGATCACACCCACCAAAATCATTACTTCCGCTACAGCCCACCACTCCAACAAAGAAAGCGCGAACAAGACGAACGAACGAGCTGCCCATACTGCCTGAAAGTCCTCTGGGTCCGTGGTCTGCAAGTTCACATCGAGGTCTGCGAGAGAGCACGTGAAGCTCAGCAACCAAGGACCCTCTCCGGTCAGAGCCGTGCTAATCCGGACATCTCCCAAGGTCGAGCCGGACGTGACAGAGGCCGGAAAAGGTTTCCTCAACGAAGTGGTGCAGTGGATTTAACCTCAGCACAGCCCCGTCACCAAACGTGTGTAGTTCCTACGCTTAACACCAGGCAGCGCGTCAAGCCTCCCTCGCCCAAGTACTTAAGGCACCTACCGTAGAAGATTGGACCCTCGAGGAGGTTCACTTTAGTAGGACCTTTCGTACGGACCTAAGCTACAAAGATCTCCTTTCCTATCTATACCTTATATACCATGCTGTAAGCGCTTCTACGACTCGGAATGTCAAGAACTACGTTCGTTTACCCGTTTATCTATCACCAGATGTATCTGTACCTCGACACCCTTGCGATTTCTCCCCTATTATTCGGTTACAAGTGGTTATGCCAGTGTAATACAATCTTCTCTTTCTGTTACACGCATCTATCCTGTAATCTAGACTCACATACCACTCGTAGATATTGATGTATACATAACATTATCATAGTAATACCAGAATTGGTGAGCGTATAAGCAAAGCTTTAGGTAAGTAAACAAGGACGTTTTGTAGTGGTTCGGAGGAGAGGTATACTCCGAGATCCTATTTATCAAATGTTGCGCTCATCTACGCTAACAGGTAGTAACCACTCAAATAAGCGAGTACTATATTCCTGTGATGTATGATGTACAGTAGCAATAGCTATCCTTGTATTCGGGATCTGTTGTACACACGGTAAGTACCACTGAATGAAGAAAACAATTTGATTTTGTAACTTAGCCACTTTCATCGATCATCAACAAGGATTGCCTTGCCTCTTCACTCTCCGATCGAGTACCGCTCGCCAGGTTCAGCAAGGGGAAGTAAAGACGATGACACGTATCGCATAAGCCTCTCGAGCCTCCACATTGTTCAACTTACTTTAGTGACACGGACACTTAGATTGTTCCCGGGTAGCCTTGAGAAAGGCACTTCGTAGAGGAGGTTATTATCCCTGATTTCGCCAGCCGCAAGAATTCATTCCATGAAGCACCTCGTTTCTGGGGCACTGGGGGGGAAGGGGGGGGGGGGGGCTTCCTAGGCTTTCGATTAGGAAGTTATGGCCGTGATGGCGGCTCGTGGCGAGAAAGGATCTGGAGAACTTCAGTTGAAGCGTCACGCGACACGATTCACCCAAATAAGGCGTGGGAAATCAGTAGCATCGTCCATGAAGGTGAGTTCACAAAGATCTGACGAGATCCTTGCGCAGATCAAAACATACGGAAGATCACCCAATCACAGAAAAGCAAGTCATTATTTCCAAGAATTTACATATATATAGTCAGATATGCAACAAACAAAGATAAGAAAACATAGCGAGAGGCATCCAGAGCAAAGGACAAAAGCCAAAACGAGTCTTTAAAGAAAACATATCGGCTGCAGGTGAAGGGTTGATGAAAAGAAGACTATATGGCTACATCGAGGACAGACAAGTCAAGCGCGCTTAGTGATACAGTTGGATATAAGTTGAACAGCAAAGAGTGAGAGGAAGACAGAAGTGAAGATGTTCGCCAACGCGGTGCTGGGCGACGCGGAAGCGTGCAAAGAAAGCAGAGGGCATTAACAATTAAAACAGACGGGCTATGATGGAGTTCAGATATATATCGTCAGATGCAGTTGGAGGGATGGCAAAAAGAAAAAAGGATATGTAATCGAAAGCAAAGACCAAACAAGCTTCTAGAATGTTTCTTGTATAAGGTGGAGGGGGGCGTTAAGAAGTTCTCGTAAACAAATGCAGTGAGGTATTGACAGTTCTTCGCTTTTTTCAGTCTTGACTCGTAGGAGGGCTTAGTTCGCGGTAGCGCCCATCGAGCCGAGGTACGGCGAGTCGTGCACGAAGTCGCTGAACTCAAAGCCCTGCGCGGGGTCCGCGTACGCATGTCCATGTCCGTGCCCGTGCTGGTGCTGGTGTGGGTTGTGGTGCGGGTGCGTCTGCTCCGCAGTCTGAGAGCCGTAGCCGTCCATGCCGAGCGCGTAGTTGTCGAGCACGTCGACACCAGAGCACACGCCAGCTGCCGCGCTCATATACGTCTGAAGGTCCTCGCCATGCTGCTGATGCTGCTGTTGGTGGTGGTGCTGCTGGTCGTAGAACAGCCCAAGCGCGCCTGCACCGGTGTCCGCGCCCATCGAGCCGCTGAGGCTCGCGGAGAGCGGCTCCGGGTACGCGCTGCCCTGGTGCTGATACTGCTGCTGGTGCTGCGACACAAGATGCACCTCCTGCGCGCCACCCGCGCCAGGCGCGTATGCCCCGTCCAGAAGCTCCGTTCCCGCGACTGTATCCTGGAGCTGCTGATGCTGGATCTCGCCACCATGGCTCTGCGCGTGCACAAGCGGGTGCATCTCCGTCGGGGTCGACTCCTGACTCTGACTCTGGGCCTGGGCCTCCTGCGCGTGCGGGTGCACCTCCGCAGACGCGAAGCCGTGCGGGCTGCCCGCCCCCGAGCCAGTTGCGCTCAAGTTCGGCGACCCGCTCGCGACGCTGCTGGGCTGGCTGTTCTGGAAATACTCCTGCTGCGCCTGGTACTCCTGGGCCGCCCCGTATCCGTACTCCTGTCCCTGGTGCTGGTGGTGCTGGTGGTACTCCTGCACCGACTGCTGATACTCCTGCTGCGACGGGTGCGCGTGTGCGTATTCCTCCGGCGACACAGCCGACGGCGGCTCTGGCACCGCGACCTTGCGGAGGGGCACCGGCTGCGCGAGGGTCGGGACAGGAACAGGGACCTGCTGGTGCGGTGGGATGTTCTCCAGCGGACTAATGTTCACGTCAACGTTCGGCGGGTACACGCCGTTCATCATCGAGAACGTGTTCGCGCCCGGCAGGTTCATCATGATCGCCGTGAAGTCGAAGCTCCCGCGCGGACCGATGGTGCCAGGGAACTCGGAGTTCACTGCGCTCGGCGGTGCGGACGGCTCCGCCGACGTCCGTGTGCTGGCGTCCTCTGGGACACTGGCGCCGAACCGGAAGGACGGGTTGAGCAGATACGAGTCGACCTCGGGGAGCGGCTCAGGCTCTGTGACGTTCGTGCCGTGCCCACTGGCGCTCGGCGACGGCAAAGCAGAGCTTTCGAACCAGATGGACTGCGGTGCGAACGGATGGGGGAAGTTGCTCACGCCTTCGCCCTCCGCGCCGTTCGAGCCCGTAAACGGATTCGTGAACCCAACATTGCTCGGCGCAGGCAGCGCAGGGTTGAAGTTGAAGTTATTCGCGCCAAACTGGGCGAACGCGCCAGAGTTCATCTGGTGCTGCAGGATAGGCTGAGTGGAGCTCGCGCGGCGGCCAAGCTGGCCGAGCTGGTGCTGGCGGGCGGCACGTGCGCCCATGCCGACGTTCATGCCGTTGTTCATGTTCATCCCGACGTTCATGCCCATGTGCATCTGGTTGTACAGCGCCATGTTCCCGAGCATGCCCATACCCTGCTGGGACGCGAAATGCTGCTGAGGCGCGGTGTTCGACCGGAGGGAATGCGCGAGGCGGGGCGAGGCAGCGCGGGAGAGCGTCGCTGCCTGCTGGGGCCCACGCGCACCTGTGTCAAATGTGCCTTGCAGATGCGTAGGCAGCTGCAGCTCGCCGCTGGCAGGCGTGGCGCCTGCGCTTTGGGAATGCTGCTCGGCAGGTGCAGGCGTGTTGTTGCTCGAGTACCACGAAGGCAACATATTGTTCAAGTTGCTCAGTCCACTATTCGGAGGACCGGCCTCGCCCATCGTCGGCAGCGTCGGGATTGCAATAGGGCCGGCGGACTGCGCGTTTGGCTGATTAGGACCAGCTAATGCGGGGTTTGCGAAGTTAAAGGGGTTCGACTGCGCCTGAGCGTTGAACGCCGGGGGGAACGAATACGGGTACGCAGCGTATGTGTCCATCGGGAGGGGCACTGAGGACGAGCGGCGGTGACCGAAGTGCTGTCCTCGGCGCTCACGCTCCTGGTTGCGACGCATCTGCATGCTATGCTGCGCCTCGTCCATCGGTGCAGCACTCATGGGAATCGGCATCGCGATTGGCGTCGACAAGCCCTCAATTTCACGCCGCTTGCGCTCATCTTCTGCCCTCCGCTGTTGCTCCTCGCGAACCGCAGCAGCCTCAGCAGCGGCCTTTGCTTCCTGACGCCGGCGCTTCTTTTCTGGGTCATGCTTGGGCTGGAAGCGGTAATCGGGATACAGACGTTTGTGCTCTTCTTTCTTCTTATCCGCAAGCACCTCCCATCTCTTCTTCTCCGTCGCAGGCAGAGATTTCCAGTGGTTGCCTATAAATAAGAGAGATGAGAAAAATTGCCTGAGAAATCGGAATATTTTGATGAAGATGGGAAGAAGCCGTCTCTGGAACCAATCCCAAAAAGGAAGGCGGGTTTGACGGGAGTAATTGAAGGTCGGAGGTATGCATGATCCCGACGGGGCCAGCAAGGCAGCGGTGGGAAACAAAGCTGAATGATCATGGGGTGTACTCACCGACGATGCGCGATAGCGAGTTGTGGTTCGTCTCAATAGACCCAGGGACGTGTCGCTGATGCACGAAGTTCTGGCGGAAGAGCATGAACGCGTTCGGGGGGCGAGGAATGTGCTCTACGCTGTCGCGCCGGGGCCCACGCCGCCTTGGTCGCGTCGGCGGTGGCATGGGCAGGTCCAGGTTGTCGGTGTTGGGAGCAGCGTCGGACGCGTCCATGTTTTCTGGCGAGAGGAGAGGCTTGGTGTCTGCGTCTCCTGCGGGGGGTTGGATGGGCGACGAGGAGGTGGTGGGTGATAAAGGCGAGGCAGATGGCGACGGGGGCGTATTCTCGTCAGCGGGGGAGGTGCGGTCGGACGGGTAGCTGATGGGAGTGAGGTTGGGCGCGAAGGTGTAGCTCTTGGGGACAACGAGGGATCTACGGCGAGTGCTTACTGTGAGGCAGGGGAGGAGAGGGTGGTAGTCAGTATCAGCATCAGTCTGTCGCTGTTCAAAAGCCGAGAGAAAAGGGCAGTTGATGGTGGAAAGATGATGGCTGTGATGGTCTCGATCTAGACGCGGTGGGTGCCAAAATACCGTGTCGGTACACGGCACACAGCATCGCACAGACTCGCGCAACGCAGCAGAAATTACTACTACTCACATAGCGAGAGCGACGAGCGCCTGCGCGCGAACATGGCACTTCGCGTCGGGGCCATGGCGGGTGCGATGCAAGAAGGTTCTGTCGTATGCGGTATGTCGGGAGAGTTAGAGCCGATTTTGCCAGGAGAAAAGAATAATGAGAGAAGGGAGGAGAAGGGAGGACACAACAGAAAGCGTGCAGTCCTTGTCCTTTATCTTTATCTTCCAAGAGTACTCGCAGCGTCAGAGAGCGTCGAGGGACGTGAGCCTGCCTGGAGGAACAACACACTCCCGACTTGTCTACTTGTATAATCCCTTTCTATTCTCACGCGTACTTTTCCATTGGTGCACCATGCGGGCCCCGGCCACCGCTTTATGCTTCCGTTGAATTACCTCCCTCTGTCTCTTATTCTCCCCAACATTAATTGGGTACACTAATTATCCACAGATTCATAGAAAGTGAGAAACTGCCTTTACAATCAATCAAAAATACCGACATCCACCGTCTCCTCCTCTCACTGAACTACCTTCAACGTCTGGGGTCCTGCTGGTCCCCACGTGGGACCACGCGCTCGGACCAAACAATGCCCATCATCCGAATGCGGATGAAGGCAGCAACTGTATCGGTCGACTGCTTCGAGCATCCTCCACGAATCAGACTCCTGCACACCCTTTTCCTCGACCATCCCTGCTTCTCTCTGCCTTCTTCTAATTTACATCTTTTTCATATTCCTCCTCTTCGGGACACCGACCGGCCGAGAATACTCGTGCACGTAAGGGTCGCAAACGTAGTGCAGCTCTGAAGCGAAAAACATGCATGCCAGATCGTATGAGGGAGAGGAAATGCAGCACACTGCCCTCGGCGGGGATCTCGAGGAACAGCCATTTTGACATTGAACAGAATGTGTCAAACATATGGATCGTCCGGGACTTCGTGATCGAGATCGGCTACCCCGGAAATGAACTTCCAAATTCCCCGTATTATGCCTCGAGGCGGTCCATGCTCAAGCCCCGACGAGATGCCGAGCAGCAGCTTTGTTGCCGACTATCGTCTACTGGTGTATCCTTCCTTGCCCCGGTGCCTTCTTCCAGCCCAGCACTGAGGACCCGGCGAAAAAAAAATCTCAAGTACCTCATACATAAGCCCCACGATCTCTTCTCTGATCTACATTAACTTCCCTAGGCCCAGATAGGCAAACGCAAATCGGCTTCTCGTGCTTCATAGACCCGTCCCTCACAACGGGCTACCACCAGTCTGTGAGCTTCACGGAGCGCCCGACTCGGAGTTATGTGCGTCTTTTCGTTTCTGAGACTACATCTCATTAGACACCTTCTGCGATCAAACCAGAGCCCCGAATCAAACCAGGAGACCCTATAATCAAACCAGATTGTCGCGTAGGTTTACCTTTCATCGGAAATCAATTCGCTTATGGATGCACTTCACCAAATTCAGCGTGAGATTTATCCTATTTTAGTGAAGAAAATACTGGTTGCTGAGGTACGAGCATCTTTCGTCATACAATGACTAGCCGCCGCTAAAATCAAACCGGTCGCCAGGTGACATCAAACCAGAAAAAATCAAACCAGAGGCCTCTGGTTTGATTTGCAGAAGGTGGCTATTGATCACATTGATCTGCAGCCTGAGGCTTATACTCCGTTGCTACGCTCTTCCGGCGGAGGAGCCTCGAGACGATGCGAGCAGTTAATCCCACTGCTTAATAATAATAAAGTAACGTCCAAATAGAGTCTAGAGGTGCGTACGTCCCGGGCTTATTCACGCTAATAGACGGATTGAATTCTCGAATATAGTTCAGTGCATACACGGTTTGGAAATGCGACCGACACCCCGGTCGCGAGGGTGAACGCGATCGTCGTTCTCCCAGGCAAACGGCACGTACTGCACCTTGATGCCATTCTCCGACTCGTCCGTGATCCGTGATCGTCGTTGTCAGACCGTTTCTTGTCCGCCACAAACCATGGTCGACTCTGCGCCCCACGACGTAGAAGAGCCTACATCAACGTCTAAAAAGGCCGTCCGCCGTCCAGCCCCCACTCGGTGTGCTCCCTGTCTCACCCTCAGCTCACCAGTCTGATCGAAACCAGGCCCAAAAAAATACACCGTCAACCTATCAGCCAACTACAGTACCAACAAGCCCCGGATCATCGAACCGGTCTCCAGTGTACCTCAGGCTCTCTGATCCAAATGATCCAAAGACCACCTGGCTACAATCAGCCCATCCCATCAAGCCCGGCCTAGTCGTCGTCGTCTACGCCCCATAACAAGCTTACTGGGAAGAAAGCTCTTGTACTCACTGAACAGTCAACACCCCCGGTCCAGCGTCCGCCACTCGTTCTCTTGTGTATCGTGGCTTTGTGTGCGCGCCGCCGCCGTGGCCTTCACGACCGGTTTCGTTGCGTTCTCCCCGTCCTAGGCCACATAAATGCACACTCTGAACTTCTGATGGTGACGCGCGCAGACTCGGAGGGTGGCAATCATCGACAGCCTCGGACCTCTGTCGCCGCTCCTCCTAAATGCGACGTCGCTTCAATCGGGTCTTTCGGTCTACCCCTTGCTTCCCGGACTTGGTACCGTGACTTTCTCCGCTACGTACTGTAAGAAATCAGTTTAACTTCTATCACTTCTATCAACCTTACCGATACGTCAGTGTCTCGACCGTATGTCACAGTTTTGATTCGACAAAAATCGCCGGAAAGTAGCACCAAGCTACGGTATAGCTGTACCCCCAGCGTCTCTTGGAAATCAATCCGACGCTCACAGACTCGGACACTGCTTCTAATTTCCTCCTGAACAGCACATTCTTCGTCAATACTCCTAGGCTGGCAGAAAAGCTACATACGTCCACCACACCGCCATCCCAGCGTCTGTGCCTCCATGTGCCTCTGAGTCTGATTGCCTATCTCTACGGACCGCCCCTCCACGTCCCTTCTCCTGAATTGCGATCCACGGACCAGACGCAATGCAAGCACTGAACCCAGGTGATGCTGTCGTCTTGTTGTACCCGCCGGTAGCTATTGGGGGTAGCAATGCATGCGATACGCCATATACTGTACATACAGCACAGTTCTCTACCCCTGCCGCTCCGGTGTTCCTTCTGCGCTCCGGTAGCCTATTCTGAGAGATCCTGGCCTTCTTTGCTACATACAGCTGTGCCAAACATGAATGGGTCTAGCTCAGCTCAGCCTCGTCTGTTCAATCTGAGCAAAGCCGTTTACATATGTACATACAGTAGGTCAGAAATCGCGGTATTAATCATCCATTCATCCATCTACTCATTCATTGACACGATGAATCAGAAGCAACTTCCGAAGCATGTTTCATATGGACATGTATGTTCGGTACCTAGGCGCCTACAGCTGTTCACCTGACCTTGAGAATTCAGATTTTTATCATCCACCAGGGGCACTTTAGACTCGATCATGACTTACGAGAAAGCGCATCGCAGCTTCGGCATCATGATCATACGCATCCTTCCACGACCTGAAACTTTGCAATCATCTAACCCAATCTCGGCTGAGCTGACGGCCAACCGACGGATCCTCCACCGTCCGATAGTATTCCAGATATGGGATCCAATCATGGTAAGGTAGGCGACTTCTCCGGATCCGTAGCTAGTGCGTATCATAGCGCCCCCTACTTACCAGTGAGCTAGCGTTAAAGAGGTAGTTGTTACAGTGCATCAGAAACCTTGTCAATTTTACTATTAGGTTAGGTCATCGATCCGATTCCCTCAAGCGTTAGCAAGGTAGTAGGAGACTCGAATGCTCACAAACCTCTCTGATTTCACCAATTTCAGCTACAATCAGATCGTCCCTCCCTCCCCCTCGTCGCTCGTGACACTCTCATCGCCTCATCCTCTTCCATTCCCTCATTTCGCATCATTCTACAGAATACAAAGTGGATTATGTAAGCGAATGTCCAAACACGGAATCCTTTTCAACTTAAAAAGGAAGTCGTTGTTCAACGTTTCAAAGCAATTTTTTTTTCTCTCTCTCTCCCTCTTGAACTTCATATGAATTCATCGAGTCCCCCCTGTTTGATCCCCTGCTGCTGCTCACGCATAGCCTGAAGAGGGAGGCAGAGAACGTCCGAAGATAATTGTATGAGCACACGAGATAGACTTTATGCTTCTTCAAATTTGTGCCTATCTCCTGACTTCCCTGCTGTTTCAGACTCGCTCGCTCGAGTGTTTCAGACTTGGGGGACCGAGAGAGGCTTTTGGTAACGAGGGTGGTGCGTTGCTACTATCTAAGTAGAACGTGCTCAGAACATATGATCGATACGATGATCGCTCACGTGAATCCGAGCCTAACATCTGATGCAACAGCTTGGCCCGGGGTAGCGGACTTGGTGCCTTCTTGTCCGCCGGACACACTGGACTTGGAGTTACTTTGGCTGCCATTGCTATGTAGTGTTGGGCAAGAAAACTCGGATTGCTCATAACATGTATGGTATATTAATCATACATCGGTGAGATGTACATATACATAAAGGGACTTCAAACAAGTTCAGACACTATGATACTACTGTACATAACGGATTTTACAAAGTGGAACTGGTGAGTAAAAGTGCTCACTTTTCTCGTATTTCAGGTGATTGGCATTTCTGTCGTGCCGTCGCCATCTTCGGCGTCTTATTTTGCGACTGGTAAGTACCTACTCTCCCCCTCCGGTTCCATTAGTATGCGTAAGACCAGCTATCGGCCTTCAAAAGTCCTGTAGTACATATGCGCGATCTATGTGATTGACAGAAGTTTCTTTACGCGAAACTGCTCTACATCACCTCGAGAACGCCAAGTTAACGCTTCACTGCAAGCTCGCGTGCAGTCGATCCATCTCACAGTTTTCCACCTTCGGATGATTATGAATGTTTCAGATAGGGGCATTTACTTCAATTGCAAGCTAATCAACTCGTTCTTGCGCTCCCGCACGCTGCCGTCTGTTGTTGACGATCTAGAAAGAAAGGCTTCCACGAAGGATGCCGTAGTGAAGAATTGGGCTGGCAGGTTCTTATGGGAGAAGCCGCCCTGATCTCGCTGAAAGGTCCTTGCTCAAGCGCGACTTAAGTTTGCCGACGGGCCGACGAGACAAGCCCTTAAAGAAAAAAAACGGGCCTAACGGGGAATTGAATTACGTAATGTTACGTAAGGAATTCGAACAACCCGAAGCGAGTATCATACTACCAGACCATCAGGCCAGCACAATCCCCAGGGCACTGCCAGCCACGAAAAGACCTCTTTGAGATCTTTCTAGGCACCAATTGAGGAGAGGGTGGGTGGGTTGCGAAATATTTGCGGTCTTCATCGTTTGTTGCCACTGTCTTGAGGCTCGAAGTTGTCCTTGTTGTCGTGGTCAATGATGAAGAGGCATGACGCGACTTGAGTCACTTGACGTGTGACGTTCGCGTGCTCCCGCTTGTCACAAGTCGTGGTATGTACTTCTTCGAAGTCCTGCCATGATGTTCGTTTCCGATCTTTGTCATTTACCGACATCTATATCATCCTTTCACGGATCACCTCCGAATGTGACGTGTACTCTTCTACTAGAATCGCGACTCGACGGATTATCTCAACTCAATCGAGTTAACATAAATTTTGAATGTTGAAACTTAGAGAGTGAGAGTCATTGTGATTCGCTGAGACTACGAAAGATTTAAGGAATCTGAGTCGTTCTAGTAGGCATTCGGTATGAGCAATCATTCTATTAAGTCAGGATGCATTTGAGTTTCTACATTATAGAGACTCCATGCAGATTCTGACTACCGAATTTGGTTGTTACCATGGGCGGTCAACGAAACAAAAAAGGATGCGCACTCACTCGCACATAGCTTAGATTGAAAATAATTGCATCTGATCTTCGAGTGGTCCCTTTCCAAACGCCGTAATATTCCAATGGAGAACGGCGGTGTTTTGGTTCAGCTTGACTCCAATATCACCCGAAATCAGGCTCGAGTACTTCAGATGCAACTCGACACCCTGCTTCAAGTTGCCCTTGGCCTTCGCAATAGTGATCTCGCCAACAATAGGCACCTTGGCCTTCGCAGCGATATCGACACTGAGACTTTCGGGAACGTAGTTGATGACAGCCTGATAATCATATACAGTCAATAATATGGTATAACTGCTGAGTATGATATAAACTCACGAGAACCGGGCCAACAGCAACACGGTAGAGCTTGGCGCTGTTGGCGCTGATGACGGTGTTGACGTCAAAGTCATCAGGGAGGTCATCGGCAGAGACGGCAGCGGTGGCGGCGCCTTCCTCAACTTCCTTCGGGCGTTGCACAAAGACTACGGTGCCATTCTCGGCGCTGACGGTCTCGACGCGTTCCTTGAAAAATTCATGGACCTCTTCATGGGACTTGGTTAGCGAAGATGAACGTCAACACCTCATTAGCTGAACGCTCTTACTCTCGAGTTCTGCAAATATAACAAATATGGTGAGAAACAGGAAATGGTCCTCGACTGGAATATGACTCACCAGCAGATTTGGTGGAGGACATCTTATCAGACGTTGTCGGCGGCTGATTTGCAGGTGAGTGAAGGGAAGCTGGCTTGACAAAGATGGCGATCAGAAGCCCCGTATTTTATGCCGAGGGTCGGATGCTGGCTTCTCTCCGCGGAATAGTATCTAGCAGCAACAGCAGTAGGCATTGTGCTCAATCGAGATGGTTACTCGTTTTCTCGTTTTCATTCATGTGCAAGAGCGGGCATTAGACTCTTCATTTGGCGAGATCGATTACGTCGACTCCGCGACGTTTTTGCACACAGTCCATTGTGAAGAAGGCGGGATGTGCAGCATAGCATACCAGAACGTCGACTGGTCCGCCTTCGTTATTCCTCTACTAGTAGCACGTCGATGCAGTTTGCGCCTGCCTGTATTGTCAAGAGATGGAATATAGCGTCGCCGCAAACAATAGACGGATGTCTATCTTCCGCAAACAGCCATCGATCGCAAGAGATAGATTCGCAAGGCCGAATATGTTTCTTCATGTAGCTAGACGTTCCGTCTAGGATAGATATGTCCGTTTTCGGCATCTATAGACGACATCATACAGCAGTTACTAGCCTAGATTATCAAAACGACAAAACGTAGATCAGCCAATAAATCCTTCAAGAAATGAACTGAGATATGGGGAAGAAGCATGCTAGTCCTTAAAAATCCTAAATCTTTCCGATGAGAAGGTTCGAAATCATTTCCCTTCCACTAATACGAGCTGTGTGGTAAAAGGCTGGGAAGTCTAAAGTAGAAGACAGAATGTCTGCCAAGCCGAATGGCATCATTCCAGGGATCCAACCTTAAAGCAAGGTATTTAGACAATTGCTTGAAAGTAAACGGAAACAATTACTCACCCTGTGCCAGTTCAAGCGCAAAACATCCCTCATGCATTTTATACTGCTTCGTGTGGCCGCGCGGTAGGTGATGAACACTTCCAGGCCTGTATACCTCCTTCTCCAATGCACCCGCCGAAAACGCCCATTGCTCCCCAACAAGGATATTGAAGTAGTCGTCCGCAGGGTGTAAACCAGAATGGCCCTCAGTCCCAAGTGGCGTTCCAAAAATAATCAAATACTCGGTGATGCTCGCATGGATGACGTACATCGCGCCCATTGCACCGCCGGCGTTGTTGAAGACCCATTCATGCTCGCGAGGGTTGAGTATGATGCGCTTCTCAGACGGTGGGTACTCTGCAGTGAGGTTGGCAACGATGTGCGAGATGATGGCCCGGGTGTCGTTGCCGTGTTTGTCAATCGCAGAACGGGCAAGAGCGTTGAGTTTCGCCGGCTCGAAAACATACCACCGTTGCTGTTTACAGATGTCAGACTTTGCTTTATAGTGGACAATATGCGATGCACATACCTTTATTGAGTCCAAATAGCTGAAGACAATCCATATCGTCGCGATTACACCGAAGCGAACTAGCCATTTCTTCAGCGCATTCGACTTCACTTCAGGCTTGCTCTCGACTCTGGCCTTGACCTTTGGTGCCATTCGTGCCTCAGTCCAGGTGAACTCACAAAGAGGTGGAGGGATTGCGAGGTGAAGTTCAAAGGGAGAAATGGCAAGATGGCACAAGGGGAAGCCATTTTATACGAGCGAAAAATGATAAATGGTACGAGCAATGTCATTGCCATTTAAATTTATCTCACATACTATTACTGAATATGTAATCATTGGGAATGACTATAAATATGTATACTGTGATCTCTTGCACACTGGCACTATTTCTTCTGCAAGTAAGCCTACGATTATTTCTGGACAACAATGGAGAGCGACAATCAGATAACAATGCACTAGTAATGCCTGGCAAGAGATATAACGATCAAGCAAACAAGCAAACATTCTAAAGTAATCGTCGAGACACGCGAGTAAAATACAGAGGGCAGAGAAAGAAATTTTTATGATGACATGCATAACTATCGTTCTTCCATTACTCTCTCCACTAAACCACCCACCCAACGTTCGAATTTGAGTTGATCCATCGTACCCTCCTCATCAAAAAACTCATTATATCCGCGCTCGTCGGCACCTGCACCACGTCCTAGCAAAGACTTCCCTCCATTGGAAGACCTCACGTAGGTCAAGTCGATTTTGTATCGGGGAGGCTGGCTTGGTTTGGAGGGGACGGTGGAAGACGCCACTGTTATCCGTTCAGTCTCAATCCGCTTAGCGAGCGTTTTGCGTTTCCCGACATAGACAGTGTCCTTCTCGACAAAGAAAGAGTATAATGTAGATAGGCTTGTGAGGAGCACATATCTACAACAAGACAGGTGAGAAAACAAACAGAAGTAGGATGAAGCGGCCACTTACAATATGACACCCGCCCACACGAGCGGTTTTGATTTCTCAAATTCAACCTTCCAACCATATAACGCAGTTCCTGCAGCAACGATAACACTAGCCCAACCTAACCCAAGCTTTACATCTGTGTGTGTATGATTTTGCTGAAATAGCTCTGGCTGTGACAATAACTAACGGACGACAAGAATACAGAACCATCAGCACGTAGTTGCAGGATTAAAAACAAGCATAACCTACCCGTTTCACAACATCATCGCAAGAGTTCTTAAGATCGGAAAGGTTGACGTTATTGACTTTAATCACGTCCCGCTGGACTCCTGCACTTGCTGCGACTATGTCAATACGTGGTGTTGACGGCGCGGCAGAGCTTGATGCGGCGTCAACTGCATTTTCATCGGCAGGCAAGGGCGATAGCCTGCCATTCGCTGTCTTTTTCCGGGCCATACACCCTCGTCGTCGTTAGTGAAAACGGAGAATAGAGAGACGTAGAGAGGGAGGGAGGGAAAGGCGCGCGTCGACGTCGTCACAGCCAACGACACGATAGCTATGAGCAAACTTCCTCATTCGGCGAGCTCAGACCACGTGGAGGTTTTTGAAAGCCTTCCAGCAGTGCTATCCCAAGTCCACATACACTGGGACATCCTATCTCAGAGCTCGCTGAACACTGTATCAGCTTTGGAAGTTTGTAGTGATACTCAATTCTTATTCCTAGGTTGCTCACCAGTGTGAGACTAGTAGATGCTCATGCCAGTGGTCAGCAACAACACATTGGAAAACTATGAATTACTGTGGCTGGAAGTGCCCCTGAACAAACCCCATCTTCCACTGCGATACTATTTACGAAACTCGGTTTTTCGACCATATCGACTCATCCTACGATAGATCCGAAAGCTCATAGGATCAACAATCTTGTCTGCCTCCGACTCCTCTCTGCTATATACTTCCACTGTGCCTACTAATGGTTGCAAATCAACCAGCTGCTCCTCCATCAGTGGTTCATCCTGCACTCCTATCAGCAGAAGCTTGAGTCGTATATTCTCAAGTCCGCCAAATGCTTTCCAGTTAGATAGGCCCGACTTCAAGGCGTCGATTATTTCTTGATACAGGTAGTGTCCATTGAACATTAGGGTTAGATCTGTTAGATCTGGGAGGACGGGTGTATCTCTGCCGCCGAACGCCTCAAAGAATTGCACATCAAGTCCCCATTTAAAGCGAATGGTAAGATGCCGCAGACCTCGGAGAGACTGGAGAAGTGCTTTCCAACTCGACAATGAATATTCGTTGTACCCCAATTCGATGTATAAAGTAAAACTGTCAACGGTCTGGACTGCTCCATCTAGAATCTTGCATAGGGAGGCGAACGACCACAACGTGTCCCGCTCGTTATTGACAGCAGTTCTCTGCATCCCAAAGCTACATATTTCGTTTGGGCCAGTGCTTCCCCATTGGACTTCCATGAGTGACTTTTTCTGTACTTGGACACACGCTTTGATGTGTCCGGATAGATTGGAGACCGGGAATGTGGGCAGGGCATCATCTTCGTCGATAAACATATAGGCCCAGCTGGAAGTCGCGTTGAAAGGATATCGGCAGATCAACGTGAGCGAGTTGCATAGCTCCGTTGAGCCACATAGAGTTATTGACTTCAGCCGCGGCAAGAGGATTGGCTGACGACCTATTGGCACGAGCGTCTGTTGGTCGCCTTCCTTGTTGACAACCTTCACAGAGTCAATCGCTACCACGGACAGCGACGAACAATGCTTTAAGATATCATCAAGACTTTGAGCGCCATGACAGACCACCAGTTCCAATAAAAGGGAAGACGAAGGCCGGAGAACTGAGGAGTTGCAGGGCAGTGCGACATTGCGCAATGCGAGTGATCGGAGCCTCGGAGTGAAATTATTGAAAGGTGGTCCTTCGAAAGAGACTGGTCCGTTTAATCGTACAGCATATCCGTCAAGAGCAAAATGCTCAAGGAGAGGCGTATCCGCCAATTGAAGGACTTTAAGGATTTGATAGCTCCAATTCACATGACTGACTATGGTGACAGCTAGTTCACGAGTCCTGTACAAGCTCTCCAGACAACGAGTGAGTCTTTTGGGCATGTGGCGACTTGTGTTCGCATAGGATTTTAGCATGGGTAGCACTATAGCAAGACTCAGGGGTGAGTCCCTCGAACGACTTAGGAACTCTTCTATCATGCTGTCGCTCCAGTATGTCACGTCGATATCTGACCAAAGCGATGCGCAGTCCATCGCTGCTTGTCGCCAGCCCTTGCAAAACTGGGTACTTGCGAGCCAGTCAAGGCCAAGGTTGCGATATGATGAAGAGCCTTCGAAAGGGTATATATGGTATCGGAATCGGTCATCAGCCTTCTTCAGCTCGTTTACAATGACCACAACAATATCGGCTGGTAGATCGATCATGTTCGAAGCCATCAGATAACCTGACTTGTTTGAATTGTAAGAGATAATCCTGCAGATATGGGGGGATGACTGTATATATTAGCTCTTCGCTCTTGTGGCAAATACGGAGCCTGATACTTACGTGTGGCGAAAGGAAGATGTTCAGGTTGGTGTACTTAGTACAAGAATCACTGGCAGTGACTTTGCCACTGGCAGTCTGAGTCGGAAATTGCCGACTCGAATTGAACTCCGCCGCATGCATGCCAGATCGATTGTCGGTTACGATAATATACCTACCTCTTGTCACCAGCGATCATCGTCCTATCGTTCTTTATGTCAAAATTCTCAGAGATTCCGGTAGAGCTTGTCCTGGCAAGATACTCTCTTTCGCTGCCTATTCATGTCCACAATCAGCTTTGTCTATCTGTTCCGTGTCACCTTGGACGCGTCCCATTGCTATACCGGCGCTTTACTAGATAGTATCCACCACAGAAAGGGACGCCTACCATCAATTCATGAGAACTCTGATTGAACAGGGGCCCAAATAGACGAGCCATGACTCTTTGTCCAAGGTTGCTATCCAACATAGTGTCGTGGGATACAATATCAAGAACATGCTGACTCGTTATGCAATCGCAGAAGAGCTGCAACTATACATTGTACCAATTTGTCCAAATATCGAGAACTTTGCAATCCGTAGGATGCAACTTGACGCGCTCATGGAGATACACTCCCAAAAAAGCATCGCCCCACCGGAAGAGGAACATGGACGCCAGCCGAGCCTTCTCTCGAGCGTGAAGAAACTCACCCTAATCGACGATGTTATGGATGCAGCTTCCTTCTTTAGGAATCGACCAAGACTTCGCTTTGATCAGTTATTCTCGAACATGACGCATCTTATACTCATCAAGTTCAAATACGAGTTCTTTGTCGCTCTACAATCTTGTGCAAACCTGACGCACGTTGCCTTGCCATACAACAGTGCTTTCATGCAACCACCCAGCGCTACTCAACAGATAACTACGCAAGTCCAAGCCCTCCATACGGCGGAAGTGATACTCTCGAAGCTAAATTTGAAGATGCTTATCCTGCACCTTCAGTTTTGGGAAAAAAGGGACGCATTCGACATGGCAATGATACAAAGTCTTGCCTTAGAAGTCAACAGGAAGGACAAAAGAATCTATGTCTTGCCGATGAATAGAAGTGAGGCGGCATCGGTCTCTCAGAATTGGGAGAAAGAAGCTAGAGGAAAGGGCTCTATCTGGGACGATGCGGTTAATTTACTTCGCGGAACAGTGAGTGGGAGCCGTACGGGTTGAAGATTGTCGTTGATGAATGTTCCCGGGGGATAAAGGACTTCTGAAAGGTACAAAATTACGGACTAACAGTAGCTAGATCTGCAAAACCAATCGCTTTTTTATAAAGTTCAGCATCAAGTCTTTTACTTCATTGGTGTATTTTTGGGAACCGTTGCACAACGAATTAATTACTTGCTACACTATTACTAGTAGTATGTACTTCTCTGCACATATAATGAGCTAGATCTTGTTTTCTAGCCTTTCCATCGGAGGCTGCTTTGCTCCAGCGTCTTTTATGCCAGCCTCGATGAGAATTTGTTGCCAGAGCTATACACTTGACATGCCAAGCTTTGGCGTGATCTCATTTTATTCACTCAAACTTATTGCCAAGGGCGTAAACTTACTTGTTTGTTGCGACTCGCAGCTCATTTTACCGCGCGTAGCACATGAACTTTCTTGCAACTCGAAATCAAGTTAAAAATACCCGTGGATGTTTGATCATCATATCTAGAGTCTATATCCATGTCACCTCGTCTACGACGCAGCCCAGCTCCTTATCATCTCCTCCCATCAAGCCCTATGTCGAAGTTCCCAGATATTCCAGTAGAGCTCGTACTCAAGATACTTTCATTCGCTGCCTATTCGTCTCAACAATCAGCTTTTTCTCTCTCTCTCGTGGCGACTTGGACGCGTTCCGTCGCTGTACCGGCGCTTTACCAGATAGTGTCCATCAAACGTAATGATGCCCACCAACGGTTCATGAGAACTCTAGCTGAACAAGGGCTCGCTGGCAAGCGGGGTGTACAAGGATCCGTAGGTCTCAAAGTTACGGGTCTATTAAACCCTTACGCATCCAAAGAAGAGTTGCTTCGATGCATTACGAGTTGCCCAAACATCGAGGACCTTGCGATTCGTAGCAGTCAGCTTTTCCATCTCACAACATTGCTCCGCGATACAACCATCACACAGGAAGACGAAAGTCAGACGAACCTTGCCGCGAACGTGAAGAAACTCACGATAATTGACAGTGATCGTTCACTTGCTTGGACCATGGGTACTCATTCGGAATCACCGCGCCTTCTTCAATTCCTCTCGAATATCACGCACCTCGTATTCATCAACTCTTGGGGACCCAATATGCACCTACCCCTACGGTCCTTTCCGAACCTGACGCACATCGCCGCGCCACTTAACGGCGTTCTACCGTCTATTGCTAACAGGCAGGAAACGATGCAGGTCCTCGACAGGGCAAAAACAATACTCTCGGATGCAGGAAAACATCTGAAAATACTTATCTTGCATGTCTCGGCAGAGCGACTAGCGCGGAAACAGGAGGACTTGTACGAGTTGCCATCGATACGAGGTCTCGTCCTCGATGCGAACAGGAGGGACGAGAGAATTCATATTCTGCCGATGAATAGCTACGACACATTTGTCTTTCAGAATTGGGAAAAGGAAGCGAGAGGAGAGGGTTCGATTTGGGACGATGCGGCTGACTTACTTCGCAAAACAAGGAAGATTCGAGGCAGTGCCAGACTTGGTCGAAGGTTATCGTTGGGCTAAGATGCTGGTATAAGCCAAGCACTCATGAGGGAATACATAGTCACGAATAGAAGAGTACAGACTGCATTGGCCATCTACCGGTGTGCTTAGCCGCGTCAGCGAGTAATTGTCCAGATAGCGAGACTTATATATTGACAGAAGTCAGATTGTGCATCTTTTGATCCCGTAGAAGATTTCAGCGATATGAACCTGAAGTGTTCTTGATAAATCGCAGTGTTTGCCTATCTTTAAGCTCACAAACTTCAGTAAGCAAAAACAAGAAGAGAAGCATAGGCTTATAGAGTTTTTTTAGAGCATTAAAACATAGACAGCAATATGTAGCCCATACACTCCTACACCTCCTCCGAGACTGTCATATCGCCTAGTGCACATTGCACATGATGCCAAACGTAGTGAGGAAGAGGAAGTTTAAGCGATGAGTGTCGATGCGGTCGCAGAGTCGTACTTGAAAGTCGGGGAAATTTGTTGCTTCGACTTGTAGTAGCGCGCAAGGCGGTGGATACGGGATTCAATAAGAATGAGACGGAATTTGGAGTCTTTGTCCTTGCGGTTGGTCTCGAGGTGCTTGCGAACCGCGACAGCCTTCTTGATAAGGTGCCAGAGATCCTCAGGGATGGCTGGTGCAAGGCCTGGGGTACAAAAGACAAGTTATTTATGTCGCGAATCGCATAGCGAAATATTCGTTAATAAGAGTCGGACTGAGGTACAACGTTACTATTGCACGCACCATTGGACTTCAAGATACGGAGAATCTTGTTACCCGTCACGAAACGGACCTGGGGAACACCATGACTATCCCTAAGGGTAACACCAATCTGGGAAGGAGTAAGACCCTTGCGCGCAAGCTTGCCGATGTGGTCGACAACGTCGTCCGGGGTGGTCTTTAGCCATGATGGCGGGGCGCGGCGGTAAGGGAGTGCAGAGGACGCAATGCCCTTGCCTGGTGCGTGCATACGACCCATGTTGGATTCTGCAGAAACATTAGGTGACCTTCGAAATCAACGGTATTTCATACTGACAGTTTTGGGGGGATTGACGACGACGAAAGGTGTGTCTTGAGGATGAGTCGGTGTCGGCGACGCTGTCGTCTAGCTTGTCTTCAATTAATTCCAGCCAGTATACGAGACTCAGGAATCTCCCGCTCAGGTGTGTTTGTGTCCATTTGTGCGGGTGGCTTAACCGTGAGAAACGTAAACTGTACAGTTCTAAAGTCTCGGCGCGACACAACATCTGTACACATCTAGTATACGGTGCTGCTCGCTATACCTCGGTCGTCGTCACCGCCTTCCTCAAGACAAAAAGCCTCGCAAGACACCTGCTCGTTGCCCAGAAGACGGTGACGACTTGTTGAAGGCTTACTTAGGCTCAAGTGCGTTATTTTGAAGTGGGATTTTGTGCGCGGAAATGCTAATGTAATGTTTTCATGTGCAGTATGAAGTTCAATATCGCTAGTGAGTATACTGCTGGAGGAATGATGGATGTTTAAGCTGAGATAATGCGCGAACGATAGACCCCGCAACGGGACAACAAAAGCTCATCGATCTCGATGACGAGAAGCGCTTGTGCGTACGGAATTCTCTTCTACAAGACATTGGAACTTAAAACCTATCATTTAACTTAGCCGTGTCTTCTACGACAAGAAGATGTCGCAAGAGGTCCCCGGTGACTCTTTGGGTGACGAATTCAAGGGCTACATCTTCCGCATCACCGGTGGTAACGACAAGCAGGGTTTCCCTATGAAGCAGGGTGTCCTCGTCCCATACCGTGTTAGCCTCCTACTCTCCGATGGTCATTCCTGCTACCGCCCCCGCCGCACTGGTGAGCGCAAGCGCAAGTCCGTGCGCGGTTGCATCGTCGGCCCAGATATTGCTGTCCTCTCTCTAGTCGTTGTGAAGCAGGGTGAATCAGAGATTCCTGGCCTCACCGACACCGTTCTACCCAAGCGTCTGGGTCCCAAGCGTGCGACGAAGATCAAGCGATTCTTCAACTTGACCAAGGATGATGATGTCAGGAAGTATGTTGTACGTCGGGAGGTTAAGAGCCAGAAGAACCCGGAAAAGAAGCCATACACCAAGGCGTGCGTACTATTGTTATCTCTCTTCATCTACTTCGATATTGACTATGAGTGCTAGTCCGAAGATCCAACGTCTTGTCACCCCCATCCGTCTCCAGCGCCGCCGTCACCTCCTAGCCCTCAAGAAGCGCCGGATTGATCGTCAGAAAGAGACGAAGGCGGAATACGATGCTCTTCTCGCCAAGCGCCTCGCCGACCGCAAGGAGAAGGCGGCGGCTATCAAGGCCAGCCACAAGAAGTAAGTGTTGGTTGACTCTTGTGTGTAATCTCATATTAATGCGCCTTGATAGGGTCACCGCATAAAAACTCCCTATTTTCACACCTCACCCGCTTTGCTTGGATGCATCAGGTCTTCACCTGCCCATATGGTCGTATACATATATACTCATGCTTGCTGTTCAATATCGATTTTATGCATGCTTAAATTGCGTATACGTTTATGCATCCTTTCCTTTTTTTTCTCCATAAGCTATCCTTTGTGAGAAGTGCAAGTCTTCTGCCAAGTGTATCACAGATGGGCGAATCTAGTTGTACTGATCATCACGCCAGCCACGTGAAACAAGTGATTGACGATATCTTTATGAGTAGCAGAGGCTACTTTTTGTGGTAAGGTACATATCTTCTTAGACAACTGTAATCGTGGGAATCGCTGAGTCACTCAACGCGTTGCCCGAGAGACGCTGATCCCAACAACAGCGCTGTCGCTTGTGTCGCCCGCTTTTCTTAAAGACCGTCACCTTTACCTTCCTTCTCTCGCCCCCTCCTCCCGAATCTCTTCTAGGTCTCTGGTAGACAAACTTGTTTTCTTAGCTCTTTCTCAATTTTCAAACTTTCATTGAACTTACTGCTGTTTCTGTAAATCAATTGAAACTATTTCCAAGACTTCAGAAAGAAAGTATCCGACAAAGATGTTCCGTACTATCTGCCTCATCGTTTCTGCCTTAGCTTTCGTCGGGCAAGGTTCGTCCATGATCATCCCTGAATGTTTACTTGATTTTGCACGCTTACAACTGTAATTTCATGACGTATTTGCATCGAATTGAATTGAACCCTTGTGTGGCCCATGGTTTCGCCGGGTTTGCGAATCTTGGCACTGCAATGCTTGGCGAACGACTTTGGACAAAATTATTTAGCGTTTGCGCTGGAGATTCTCGTTGGGACAAGCAACTTTACGGCTTCTCAATTCCTGCAAGTCCCATCGGGTCCTTATGTATCCCAGTGCACTCAGCAGTGCAATCCCGTGAACACCACAATCGTCGTAAGTCACACATTTGTACATCAGTGGAGGTCTTGTCTTAGCGATTTGTTGCACCCCCTTGCAGGCATGTGGAGACACGAACGACTCTTGCCTGTGCACTGCCGATGTGTTGACTGGCCTTGAGCAATGCGAGCAATGCATGTTCAACACCCTCGTTTCCATGAACATGCGTGCCCCTGACGTGCGTGTTGGTTCGAACCCGGGCTTAAGTGGTAAGTTTAAGATTTGTGCATAGTTTTACACTGGCTAAATGAACTCTTTACTATGAACGCAGCCTACTTGACCGCCTGCAACAACACCGCACTCCCGAAGGTTGCGCTGACGATCGCACCAACCTGGGACGGCCCGACCGACATCATACTCAGCACACCTGCGACCGTTGTCGTCGTCGGCTTTGGCGCGATGCTCGGCGGAAGCGCGCTTTGGCTGTTGTCGAGCATCTAAGTCTTGTGCTGGAACGCTGGAATTTCATTTATCGAATGTTGAAATTCAGGGTCGCTTTGAAGTGGGTGCTAAGAGTAGAAGAAGCAGGGATGGTGAAGTGGGGGGTGGGCGTAACGTTGTGGGCGGGGGTTATGTTGTTTCTTGGGTATTGTAAGGTGCTGTGCACCACTGTCTTTACAATTGTGTGGGAATGTTATGATGTTTGACTGATTTTTTGTGCGCAAATTTCCTTGGAACAAGGTGTCTGTGGCATTCTACATATGAAATCAAGTGGCATTGGTCTATGTCCAACTATGTCTCTCAAAAGTTAACAAAATTGTTAAAGGCTGCGTTGTGAACTGGAGGTTGCCCCTCATAAGTAGAGGATAGGAGGTTAGCTTCTTGACTGTACACTCCATGACCATTGAACGGCAGTAACTGATACCCAGGATCGACAAAATGTGCGGTTGCTGCGTACGGCGCCTGCATTCCGAGGCTTTGTCTCGGATACGTTGGCTCGTTAGAACTAGCGTAAGCGCTTATTATACCCATGGGAGTGGACGTGTTAATCACGGAATTCACTGATCAACGATGTGAGCAATCTCGTGTGTTATTCGAGAATATTTAAACATACATGAGATGAGGTCAAGGGCTTTCTGGACTGGAACCTCAACTATCTGACTTTTGCCATCAAGCAGAAGGACGAGTAGCGCTCTATCTATATTTATCGCAGAAGCGTTGTCTGCGATGAGTGTAAAATTCGGAAGAGGACTGATGGTACGCTTACTATGGTGATCCTGCATGTGACACTGATTTACATCTTGATAAGGCTTTCCGCCAGACGCCTGGTGAGACGATGTGCCGTTGTAGGCGCTAGTCACAATCTGGTGAGCCATCACACAACACATACTACGTACAACAGAAAATCGCTCACAACTGAGGGACAGGTGCCGGTGCTTGGCCGGCCGGTTGTGCAGGTATCGCGGTAGAGTGAGCTGCCAGAGCAGAAGCTGTAGTTGCAGTCTGTAGCAAAACGGAGGCTAATGAGACAGATATCTCGTCCCGGAGCAAGAATGGTACAACCTTAGATTCGACTTTCCAAGTGTGCAAATAGGAAGCTGGCACAATGGATCGTCGATGAATCTCATCCATAGGGCGTTTGTTACGGCACAAAGAAGTTGTCGGTGAGATGTTCGTGGGCGGTCGAGGGGGCTTAACGATCCTGTCTGGGTCGTGTTACGGCACGCAGTCTTTTATACTTCTACACCGTTCTAAAAGGAGTTCTCACCTACAGTGTGCGGCAAAAGTAATGCACCATCACGTGACTTCCCCCTTTTTTCGCCATAACTCCATAGATTCGAAAGCAATGACATTAAGACCTTTTGTATCATAAAATAGACAGAGTAATATACCTAAAAATGTCCCTTTAAATGTGTGGTATTGCTTGAGTGAAGAAAAAGTGACAATGCAAGTAAAAGAAGGTGGTGCAATTCTTTTGCATGTCCGGTATCACTTGTAGTCGACTGCCCATAAAAAAAGAAAAAATTGCTGCAGCCCAGCTAGCTTCTAGTATCTAGTATATCCACCCTTAGCCTTCTTTAATGCCTGCACGCGAGAGGGAAGTGAGTTGTAAAGTTTTGAAATATACGAGATTGGAATCTGACTCCATTCCTCCTGAAGAGCAGCCCAAAATTCGTCCTTATTGCGCGGTTGAACTTCGCGCGCGCGCACAGCGCGGTCGAGATAGTCCCATACATGTTCAATAATGTTCATGTCAGCCGAACTCGAAGCCCATGGAAGAAGATGAACACGATTTTGCTTGAACCAGGCTGTTGCCTTCTTCGAAGTGTGCTTCGGATCATTGTCTTGAGCAAAATATGTCGACCGCTTGGGGATGCGATAGTCACGGTATGTCTGTAGGAGTGATTGGCGAAGAATTTGAGTGTACTTGTCCGCGTCCATCTTGCCGTCAATGCGATAAAGTCGACCGACACCTCTCGAAGTAATGCATCCCCAGACCATTATATTTCCACCCCCATGCTTCACCTTCTTCTGCACATAAACATCATCATAATCATGCCCAGCCCTCCTCCAGCACCACTGACGACCATCCGACCCGAAAAGATTGAATTTCGACTCGTCGGAAAAGATGACACTAGACCATTCTTCGTCTGACCAGTTTATGAAGTTGTTGGCCCACTCACGGCGTTTCTCCTTTGCTTTCTTGCTCAGAAATGGCTTTCGGCGACGCACATAAGCCTCGAGACCATGTTTCCGAAGGTGGCGACGCACGGTAGTCGTGTTAACGTGCGGAAATTGCTTGCGCTTCAAATCCGCCGCATCTCGTGCCTCCCCACTTGCCAACATCCGAGCACCAATACGAGTTTCTGCATCCGAAATTTTGGGTGGCCGACCTGCCTTGGGCTTTATGAAATATGGATCACGAGTTTCCAGCAATGCACGGAACAGTCTTGATGCTGTAGATCTTGAGAAACCAAGTTTTGCAGCTGCTTCACTGTTAGACATGCCGGATAGCTTGTAATCAAGGAGCCGAGCTCTACGGGTGGGTGTTGTGTAGCACATAATGAAGAAAAGATGCAATAGCCAAAGTCTGGAGGTATTTGCGAGTGGGCGAATGTCTTTTACCAACGAGAGGTACGCACCTTTATAGTAAGATGGCTAAAGGCAAAAGAATTGCACCACCACCTCTTTCTTTGAGCCTTGAGATCTTTCGAGAAACATGATGGAAGAAGTTCATTTTTATACTACTTTACGTGCAAGACACTGTAGTAAGAGAAACAAGAAGAAATTTCGACAAAAATCATCAAACGGCAAGTACGGAGCAAAAAAAGTTAAAAGTCACGTGGTGGTGTGTTACTTTTGCCGCCCACTGTATGAGTCCCTCTTTCCCTCTTTAGCTTCAGATTAATTCCCGTGACCATCGCACTGCCTTGCTCCTGTCGTACGACCTTCTAATCAGCAACAAGAATCGGTTGTATTGACAAACAGGGGTTAGATCGAAGGAACATGACCTTCAAATTGCTCCCAACATCCAAGTTCCCTGCACAGCTATCACTTCGAAAAGGTAGCTTTCGCGTGCAAGAAGGTTCTTTTCAGCCGTATGCCTAAAGAATCTGCGCACATGTCAGACAAATTCTCATGAATCCTGGTCACCGATCAACAAAGTGGTCTAGAAGAGTCTTTCACTAACCTATTTGTGTGTGTAACATTGCGACACACGGGCTTATCGCCTGTATGATCAAAATGCTGTGTTGGATATTCGGTGCTGTAAACGGTATCAATTCAAATATTAAAACGTAACATACCATACTACGGCGTCCATGCTCGCAAACTTGAAGGCACGGGAGAACATGAGCACCCATGTGGACCAATACTTACCCATCCTCGTGGGGTGTATGTGGGAACTATATTGAAAAGTATGGAGGGGGGCCCTCTCGGATTGCGCAGTCCGCAAATTCTTCACTCATGAAGATGTCTAAGGAATCAAGGAGGCTCTGAATCATCTGAACCACAAACCGGAAGAAACCCGGGCCCGGAAGAGTGTGCACTTAACCAGCTAATGCCTCAAGACCCGCGCACGAGGGACAGCTTTTCCAGGGCCAGAACACGGGGTTTTTAAAGAGTGTGATAGTACAGATAATACACTGGTAGAACACAAACGTCAATTAGATATCTTTAGTTGAATAAGACTCAGAATGCTTGCCAGAGAGTTTATGTATTGGCGGATCGGAGGGACGTACCAGGCCCCGAACACACTACGAGAAGTATAAGCGACCTGAGGTCCTTGATGTTACTAGCCAGCAGCTGTGTTCTCGGCATAGAATGATACCAAAATCCCGTAGGTCGGTGGCGAGCTCTCTTTCAGTCGTAGAAACTTAGACTTGTCAACATGAGAGAGAGTTCTAGATTCGAGGTCGCGAGCAAAAAGTTCTTTCGGGAGGTGAGGGTGCCAAATGTTTTCGCAACTTGCAACGAATGAAGCTCAATGGGGTTACCAGTGAGTGCCGTCTGGTATCCAGCAAGATACATCAAAGAGGAGAGATACGTATACGGCCAATCTTTCGATTCTGCGGTAATTTTTGTGTTTTCTTCCATACTGCCATAAGGGAATAAGACAAAGAGCGGGTGTCAGGGTTCATAACGCCATTGAAGTGAGATGCCTGCAACTTGAAGTGGTCCGTGCACGCGTCTCGTCTCCGCGCACGGCTCCATCTCACCGGAGCTCACTGGCACTCAGAACCATGGTCCGCCCGAATTACAACTATGCTTTAAACTTTTGCGTGTCTCTGCTTATTTCCCCACACTCGTGTGCTGCATCTTGGATGAAAGCACTCTCAAATTCTGCAAGAAATGCGACAAGGATGTCTCCTGAAAGCACTCAACCGACTGTCTCGACCTCAAGGACGTCTTGGACAGCCACGCTGTCGAACGTATCATGACGAGTCTTTCGGATTCAGAAAGCGAAGCAAGGTTGTGCTTCCTGATTGTACGGATTTAAAACAGCTGCAGATTTGGCAAAAACCTCATGTTTTTCTTAGATACGCCATCTCAACTGGAAAATAGGACTACCTATGCACCTTTGTTGCGTTATGTTGACTCTATGCGAACTCATGGACACAGAGCAGCGCGAGTCGACCCATTAGACCTACTTCAACGCGACGAAGTCGCTGCTTTGGACCCGACGCGTTATGGGCTCACCGACCCCTCTAAATCGTACCCCATAGACGGTATTATCTGGAACAACCCGGACGGGCCCAACTTGACCTCGAATGAGCACTGGACACTGAAGGAAATCAAGGATCATCTTCGTGAAGTGTATGTCGGCAACATCGCATACGAGTACATGCACTCTCCTTCGAAGACCGAACGGCTATGGTTCTCTCATATTCTTGAGTCTGCCACCCACTCTACCTCGAATGTGCAAGCTGCGGAGAAGAGGCGGATATGGGAGCTGTTGACTCGCAGCGAGGTCTTCGATCAGTACCTGCAGCTGAAGTTCCCGAACTTGAAGCGATATGGTCTCGAGGGTGGGGAGTCTATGCTTCCGGCTCTGGATACGCTCTTCAACGTTGCTTCTGCCGGTGAGGGTCGATGCTGCACCCCGACTTCTTATCCGAACTGAAATCATTTACATTCAAGCGGGAATTGAACACGTCGTTCTTGGCATGCCGCACAGAGGCCGTCTCAACCTCTTGACTGACTTATTGCAATTTTCACCGGCCGCTCTGTTCCACAAGATCAAAGGCGGAAGCGAACTACCTGAAGAATTGGGATATTCAGGCGACGTCATAAGCCATCTAGGTGCTACATTTATCCGCCTCGATATGTCATACCTCGCTAACTCGCTTCTTAGTGGCAAACCCGACTTTAAGATATGGTAACCCGGCACGGAATCTGAAGGTCTCGCTACTCCCGAACCCTTCCCATCTGGGTGGGCACTTCTTTCTTCTTGTTAACGAATTTTTCTCTTACGTATCGTTCTGTAGAGGCTGTCGATCCTGTAGCTCTCGGAAAGACTCGCGCAAAGCAATTTTCCCTCATCAAAGAAGCCGACCCCGAATGCCAACTCGGGGACAAGGTCATGTGCGTCCAAATGCACGGCGACGCAAGCTTCACGGGACAGGGCGTCGTCATGGAGTCTCTTGGACTGAGTGAGGTTTATATGTACTTATCTAAAGATTGTTAGGGCTTATACAGAAGCTACTATCAGGCAACTTGCCTCATTTCACAAGTGGTGGAAGCGTCCATCTTGTAGTTAAGTTAGTACTCCTTCATCCACCTTTCCACAATCTATTTACTGATGTAAACTGTTTTTCTCCAGCAATAAGTGATTGGCTTGTCACTTTAGTTTGGGACTATATTCATGAAGAATTCTTAGCATTGGTTATACGACACCGGCTTCGAGTGCACGATCATCGCTCTATTGCTCAGATATTGCCAAGATGATTAACTGTCCAGTATTGCATGTCAATGGAGACCACCCGGAAGGTTCGAAGAACTACTACATAAGACTCACGATCTTTCTGACTATGCAATATGCTAGACGTCTCTCGTGCTTTGGAAACTGCATTTCAGTATAGAAAAGCTTTCCGAAAGGTTAGTGATAGCCTTTTATCCTTCGCTCGCTCTGCTTATCCGGAAAACTACTAGGATATCGTGGTTGATCTTCTCGTATATCGTCGTTGGTAATTAAACATCACCCCTTTGCAATTCTCCTCACTTATATCGTCTATTAAGGGGACACAACGAGCTAGATGAGCCAGCGTTTACGCAGCCGCTTATGTACCAGAAGATCAGGACTAGAAAGAGTGTCCCGGTGATGTATGAGGATAAGCTCTTGGTAAGCGGACTCTTAACAATCAAGAGGGCGGCCTCTCACAGTGTCCATTTGACAGAGCGAAAAGGTACTAAGCAAAGAAGACATTTTCCAATTGCGTACCTCGTACAAAGCCCATCTGGATTCAGAGCTATCGAAGGCGGACTCTTTCACCCCTCAGCTGAACGTTCTGCAGGGCAAAAAGTGGAAGGGTATGGTCTTGCCAGCGAGCGACGGTGCTGCACATGATCCAGAGACTGGCGTCTCGGTCGACGCGCTTCGGGGGGTTGGGAGGGCGAGCGTTGCTGTCCCTGAAGGCTTTGTAAGTCGTTCTACGATGCCTTGGGCCGTAGATCTCAATAAACTGAAACTACGTAGGAAATTCATCCCCGTCTGAAACGACACATCACTTCTAGGCATAAGAGCCTCGAATCTGGAACCGGTATTGATTGGGCGACAGGCGAGGTTAGTGATTGGGGTTTTATTAGAACGTGCTTTAACGCCTATTCATCGAATCAGGCTATGGCGTTTGGAACACTCATGAATGACGGCTTCGATGTGCGCATCTCTGGACAGGATGTTGGGCGAGGAACCTTCAGTCAAAGGTAGGCAACACCGCTTGTATATATACGACTTGAAGTAACATCCGTGCAGACATGCTATGTTAGTCGACCAAAACACAGAAGCGGTCACTGTGCCGCTTAACGCACAGTTACAGTCCGAAGGAAAACTGGAGCTGGCAAACAGTAAGCCGATTTTTCATAATTGTCATCTTACTCAAGGGTCTGACTGAATTACATCTATAGGCTCCTTGAGTGAATATGCGGTGCTCGGGGTAAGTCATTATTAATTTCAATCAAAAGGTATAGTCACCGATTGCCTACAAAGTTTGAATATGGCATGAGTTGGGAAACACCGAAATTGCTCCCCATCTGGGAGGCACAGGTAAGTTCAAGAAATCGTTCATAGCGAAGAAAAATGGAGCTGCTCGTACTCAGTGAGTTGCTAGTTCGGCGACTTCTTCAACGGTGCTCAAATCATATTTGACACGTACATATCGTCCGGAGAGAGTGAGTGATTGGTTGCTTCGTCCCGACGTTGGGTATTGATGGGATTTGGTTCCGCGCAGCCAAATGGGCAATGCAGAGTGGTCTGGTTGTATTGCTCCCGCACGGACTCGATGGTGCTGGGCCGGAACATTCGTCGATGCGCTACGAGCGCATGCTTCAAGTAAGTAATATGTTCAGAAGTCAGCGGGACCGATCTTAACTGTATCGTCTCTAGCTCACGAACGACCCGGTTGAATTCCATGATGGCCAGGAAGCAGCACGCATCAATATGCACGTTGCGTACCCTACCACCCCAGCGCAGTACTTCCACCTTCTTCGGAGGCAGATGAAGCGCAATTATCGCCGACCACTCATCGTCGCAGCTCCGAAGGGTCTCCTCCGGCTGCCGGTACGTACCCATATCCCTATATCTCTACATCTCGCTGTCTTTTAATCTAACGATCGACCTTTCCTTAACCCCGAAAGGCTGCAGCTTCCTCTATCTCCGAGTTCGCACCCGGCACGCGCTTCCGTCCCGTACTCGAGGATCCCCAGTTATCAGATTCCCCAGAGGCCGTGGAACGTGTCGTGCTTCTCACCGGGAAGATCTACTACGATCTCGTGAAGGAACGTGCTGCGCGGGAGCAGGCCAGTGGTAGGAGCAGCAAGGTCGCGTTCGTGCGCCTGGAGGAGCTCGCCCCCTTCCCCTTCCAGGCGCTGCGGGACACGCTCAGGCGCTATTCCGGTGCGCGGGAGGTCTGCTGGTTGCAGGAGGAGCCGCGGAACCAAGGCGCATGGACGCACGTAGGGCCTAGGATCACGGCCACTCTCGAGCAGATGCAGCTGGCGCACGGCCGAGGCGCAGCAGTAGCAGGTGCGATCGGTGGAAGCGGCGCGGCGTCATGGGCTGGGGCCGAGGCGGTGGTACGGTTCGTTGGGCGGAAGGAGGACGCTGTCCCTGCTGTGGGCGTGGGCAATGTGTACAAGGCACAGCAGAATGCGGTCGTCCACGCGGCGTTCGAAGGCTTGTTGTGAACTTGGGGGACTGAATTGGATCGACGGTGGGCCCTGCTTCTGCGGGATGTGGTCACGGGCGTATCGCGCGAGTTGCAGACCGGGTTTCGATGCGAATCGAAGTTCGGAAATGTGCTATGCTATTCATAAACTGGCAACGTCCGTTTTCCTTTTGGGACGCGTGTGTGGGTTGGCTCGTAGTGTTTCGCTGGCTTTTTCTCGGGTGCAGATGCGGACAAAGTATAGCGAAGTGTACTTTATCATTCTAACTCTATGGAGGTGCTTGGAAGGCAATAGATAGATACATACTACATTGGAATTATCTAGGTTTTTCTTATATTTCTCTAAAGCAGAACTCTAAGAACAGAACGCAAATGGGGAACGAGGGGGACATGATAAAATAAGTGATTATTTGAGACTATGATTAAGGCCATTGAATGTGCTTTAATGGAGTACGAAAGCGGATGATAACGATAGATAGTCTATGGGTGCAGCAGCAGATGACACAGGTAGCAAAGCGATACAGATTGGAGCGCGAAGGATAACGAAGGATTAACTGCAAGTTAGGATGGTCGAAACGTATAAGCGAAGCGAGGAATTATGTGGAAGATGAGTGTAAAGCCAGAACACAAGAAGGTGCAACAGACAGGGACGAAGAGGGTGAGATGAGAAGGAGTCGAAAATCGGATTAATCGATCGATCGATCGATGTAATCCCTGATCCTTTTCTCGTTTACCAGTTGATTTCTGCGGGGAAGAACTTGGCAATGAGCGCCTCATAGTACGGGCGGAGCTTCTCCACGTCGCACGGCTCGTCGTTCTTGCTGTACAGGTCATACGGGTTGAACGCGCGCACGGCCTCGAGCGTCTTTGCGTCCTTCTCGTTCGTGAGGTGCGCGTACGCGCCCTCGCGGTGCCAGGGGTAGAAGCTGTGGTACCGGATCATCGCGAGGCCTTCGGCGGGCAGCGTGCTCTGGTCCTTGAGCACCGCGTAGAGGTACTCGTCGTGCCCCCACGAGAGCATCACGCTGTCCAGCCCGCAGTGCGCGGTATAGATCCCGCACGGCGTTGAGTAGACCGGGTCGTGTGCGTCCGGGTTGGCGGCGAATGTCTCCGGGTAGATGATCTTGTCGGAGAAGGCGCAGCCGACGACGAATGTGTCCTGTGGGGAGGATTAGGGGTCAGTATGGGTGGGCTTGGGTATTTGGAAAAGGAGGTTGGCCAGGATTGCCCGACCTGAGAAATGAATGGGAATGGAGGGAAAGAAAGGGAGGAGTTCGAGGAGATATTAATCTTAGACCGCCCAGGGGGTTGGCTGGACGGGTTCACAGCGAAGTCTAGGGTGGGGGATATTGCGAAGCAAAGAAGCGATAACAAAAGTGGGGAAAATCTAGGGGAAGGAGAAAGAAAGAACGATCACTCACCCCTACGACGTCCCATTGTCCCTCCGAGCCAAAGAAGTGGAGGAGCTTGCCCAGATCGTGGACGAGGCCCGTCACCTGAATTGTCAAACAAGTTCCGTCAGAATGATGCCTTCATTTCATTATATCGGGTCAAAGGTAGCCGAGCTGCGAGGGCAGGGGAGAAAGGAGCCCGAGGGAGGGCAGAGAAGAGAAGAGGAGCCAGGAGCCAGGATGGATGGATTTGGAAGGAAGAGAAGAGAAGGAAGATAAAGTGCGCAAATGTCCTAAAAAGGGCTGCTGGCTGGATGGTGTCTCCTCGGCGGGTCGGGCATAAAAGTGAGAGTGAGAGCAGCACAGTACGGCGATTCCGCGTGGTCGGAAATCGGTGTGTGAAGGCGATTGAGATGAAAGGAAGATGGACGGAAAGTGGAAAATTTAAGATGAAGGGGTACAAGGAGAGGGGTAGTTGTGATAGGATAGGGCACAGCAGCCACGCGAAAGGATAGGATGTATGTGTGCTGCTGATACCGATACAATGAGCGCGAACTTACCTGCATCCATTCCGGTTTGCCATCCCGCCGAATGGCCTCCGCAGTCTGCAAGAGATGCTCGATTTGCGACACGCTCGTCTGTCATCGGGCCAGAAAGAAGTTAAGAGGAGTGCTGTGAAGCGAGGAAAGGAATAACATACGTCGGGATCGGAGTCGTCGACGAGCGTGTTGAGGAGCTCGATGGCTTGCCACACGCCCATGCGCGCCCGCGTCGTCTTCTTGAAGTTCTCGCGTGCCTTGAGGTTGAATGCGACCGTTTGTTTCTCTGAAAGAGCAAAGAGACAGGCAGGTTAGCGACGCGACCATGAACGACGGAGAAGACCGCATATAGCGAGGCACACGGAGACGTACCATGCTGCTCTTTGTAGAACGCCTTGACACGGTCACAGGCCTCCTCGTACCTGCGGAACTGGGACTTGTCCTTCTCGCTGTCGAAATGCGACTCGGACTTCCAATCAGAGGCGGTCGATGAGGAGGAGGAGGAGGCGTCTTCGGCCGTCTGTCCCTTGAGGACATTGACTGGAGGAAAACACATCAGGTGGGCAGCCCGCCACGGCCAAAGCAATGGGAGACAGACCTTCGTCAATGAAGTCCGAGGTCTCGTCAAGGAGACGGCCACTGCGCGCGATTCCTGGCATTTTTTGGTAGGTGGGTGAGGTAGGCCTAGCTAGTTAGCGTGTAGGTCGTCGTCGTCGTCGTCGACGGTGGTGCCGGTGTCGGTGCGGGCGAAGAGGAGGCTGAGGGTGGATTGTAGGGATCGGAGTGGAGGACGGCCAGCATGCTGTGCTTTTATACGAAACGTGCATACTAAGCATAAAATGTAGAAAAAAATAATGGATGATGCCAGTGGGGGCTCAGACGCGTTCGGAAACAGAAAAACGGGGATCTCGATTCGTACTTTTTCGAGAGAGAGGTATGGCGATAATCACACGTCACTGACTCGGGGGGACTCGAAAAGGCACAAAAAGATATTAAAACTCAAATTTAGCTTTCCCTTACACGTATTTAATTCATTTATAAATTCGTACTTCTTCCGACGTCTTCGTTTCCCGACTACCCTTCTTTCTTCTCTTCATCCCTTCATCTCCGTTTCACCCGCCATCCGACAGCACGACACGCTACTGCGTGTGTGCACGTTCATAATGGAGGATTTGCTCTAAGAGCCCGGATCACGAGAAGCAGACAGAGAAGTCTCGTCGATAGAGAATTGGCCATGGAAAGGGCTGTTTCCCCCGACGCGACCGGCAAGCTTCACGTTCTCAACCGGGTATTTTATATTAGCAATAGCCTATGATTTGGCATGGAGCTCGCGTGGAAATGCAGTGCAGCCTGAGTGCTCTTTGATCTGAAATCAAAAATCTTCAAACAAAAGACCGAGCCTGGTATGTCGTATCTTCAGGGCAGACGACTGCAGGGAACAGCTACGGTCGACGAGCTGCGCACTTTTTAATCACTTTTTTATATCTGAGCTGGAATGAGGCTACCGTGTCGAAGAAAAACGCCGATGTTCGTCCGACCATCGCAGGTATACGAGAGAGACCATGGATATGGGTCTTCAGGCGAGCGGACGCGACGACGACGACGACGACGAGATGAATTACGGCCAATTCATTCTGTACCCGAGGGGATTTATGACTATTTGAAGTCAATTGGACGCGAGTAGTCAAAATGAACGAATGTCTCATGAAACGTCGCGTCTTGGCAGGCGGAGCTGCCTGCGTGCGACCCGAAATTGCTAAGGAAGTAGCCACGAAGTCGCCGCCCTACACACATTAAGTTGTCCCTCGGCTTTCTTATCCCGGCTCCTTTCGTTCCAGCTAGGAATGCAGAGCCTTTGTTAGCCCTTCCCTGTTGCCTCTTTGACTATATACTTTTGCCTTTTTCCCTGCATCGATACAAACGCGAAATCAAGGCGTGCCTGTCGTTGCTTCATCGCGAGCATCGTGTATCCACGGATCGCTCGCTCGCATACTCTTCCAAGCTCGGCCAAGCCCGCGCGCTGTGTCTCAACTTGAAGTAACATCTCTATTCGCTCCTCCTACTCGCGCAAATGCTAATATCTCTCTCCCTGCACGCGACGCGAACTAATCGTCGTATTAAAAATCGTCGTCCTGTCGTAAACCTAGCTACGCGCGCATCTCGATAAGTATCCGGGTCTAAGACGGGTGCTGTTCTTCGCGACCGCCACGGCCGACACCGTGACTGACGTCCACTCTATAGTTTTCTTTTCTTTTTTTCTTTTCTTTTTTCCACGTTGAGCTCGCTCCAAGTGCGACTTTGTTACAATTCCGGATTTCTGTTCCTGTACCCGCTCGACCCTCACGGACGCGCTCGCTCACGGGCAGCGCAAATGAATGAATGCATCATGATCAATCAACCGATGGAAATGAAGGTGCTTAGACTCGCAGCTGGCTGGTGGCTGCTGGCATTCCATGACCATCTTTGCACTGTTCGCAGACACGAGTCGCCACAGCCTGACTCAAGCCTTGAGGTGCCAGTGCGCGCTAGCGTTGATCGACTATTTGCGCCGGGGAACCTGCCACTGCCAGCAAATTTCTTTTCTCTTTTCGTCACTGGCACGGCGCGTTTCAGCTGCTGATTGATCATTGCACTCCCCGACGCGGATACAGTTAGACTTGAAATCACCCGACGCGAGGCTGCTGCCTGCCTCCGCTTCTTTGCACACGGAGATCCAGCACTTGAGAGATGGATGACGATCATGCCATGTAGGGCCAAGGGTGCTACTGTTGTACTATGAGTAGTACTATGTACGTACGTATAGTGTTGTTGTTGGTGACCCGAACGGCCACCTGGTCTCAGGTCTGCCCGACAATAGATCTGCGTTCCTTTCAGTCCACTTCTCTTCGTATACTATGTCCACCGGACGCGAGGGCAAACAAGATCGCAGATGTCTAAGTAGACACGTTCTGCATCGTCTGGGAGAGGCAACGTCATGATCACCGGTATGTATACGAATTCAATTCGTTCGAAGGACTGAGTCACTGCGAAGTGCATGGCCGCGTACTGCATCCGTGAATCTATGTATACGGCTCTCGCGGACGCAGACGCAGACGCATTGACGAGCGCCCTGATTAATCTGCCAGTGGTGAGCGCTGATCCGGTCGTGGAAGCCAGTTTCCCTCATCCGTCTACATACGCGAAGCTCACGAAGCCAGCCGGTGCAATGACACGCTTAAGCGTTAGCGTTTCCCCTTCTTGCAATTTAGGAAGCCCGAGAATTGCGCCGAAGGCGACGAGGAGGGCTGTGACTGGTGGGAGGAACCCTACGGCGGACTTTGTTGAAAATGTGGGTACATCTTTAATACTCCAGCGGCGCAGTGAGCAAGGGCGTTCTCTGTCATGATACGTCGTCGGCATAGACTGACTATAGTACAAACTACGTCTCGCATCCAAAGCGACGATCGTTCTCGTTTCCGTATCTCTGTTCCCGGACCCACCACTGGTAAGGGGCCACTGTGCGGCAGAGTCATGTACTTCTAGTTTGGCCAACTTGGACTCACTCGGCCTCCCGGCTCGTGCAATCGTGCAATCGCACGCACGCACAATTGGACACTGGTGCCCATTCCCATGTCAACACGCAGTGACGGCTCGGAGTACCAAACCCTAGGAGAGGTCCAAAGATATATATATATATATACAGTATGTATGTACGAGCATCAGCATCCCTCGTCATGCTTCTGATATGATATGACATGATAGCGACACCCGGGGCTGATCTGCTGTCAGGTCCGAATCCCGGGTTAGAACTTAGTACATGTATACGGACGTCGTGCGTCTCGGATTTTCCTGACGTAGCTATGCACGAAAGAAAAGTTGGAAAACCAGTTTTGTTTTATGCTCACGTACGGAAGCTGTCCATGGTTATGTTGCTCGGCTGATCGCAGCTACCACCGAGCGCTGAGCTCTGAATCCCAGCTTTGACTGCAGTGCTTTGCCAACTACAAGTCCTGGTGACGCCGGTACTGTGGTGTAGAGCGCTATACTTGGTGCCCATAGCTATTCGGGATGCAGTCTCCGTTTCTTTATGTCTAACACACGCAAGGGCGGGTTTTTGCCACACCAGCAATCCATTCTTCCTGATCATGAAACCCACTCGGGCTCCGAGTCTTCCACACCCTGTCATCCGTGTCCTGTACCTTTTGCAGAAAATTAGTTTACTCGGAGGTCGAAACGGTCGCGTCTGCAGACTAAAGGAGTCCATCCGATGGCCGGGATCCGAAATCACACTTTCGATCTTCGCGGACTCGGACTTTGCGGATTTGGCCCCCTTGTCTTGTTCATTTTCATCTCATCTCTCACGCGCCCTGTATCTGGATTATGGATTCTAACACACACACGCGCGCGCGCTAATATCGACTCCGAAACGACGCATGGCCACATCAGTGGCCCGTCAACCTGCACTCTTTGACCTCGGCCGGTGATCGAACAAATGCGCGTGCTGACCAAACCACCTACAATGTATGTCCGGTGAGCTCGGTCTCTGCTAGGATCAACTTGAAGTCGGGTCGGGGAGAACAAGAGAGTCCTTTTCGAGTACTGCCGTGTACTTCGCAGGCGGCTTAGATTGATGAAGTTGGCCTATGCCGATTTCCCGACGAGTGGCTTTGGACGGGGATCTATGACCATATCATAAACTAGGGTCTGGCTTACATTTAACGTTAACGTTTATCTTTTGCCTTCGATGGACGTCAATCCTAGCTTGGAATTCAATGACATATACTTACGCGCCCGGGAGTTGCGGAGTAATGCTTTCCTGTGGTATTTTCCGGACTGCCATATGGGTCCATGGTTTTCGGTGCTAAGTTTTCACTCCATCCGCGATCGCTTCACTCACTCGCAGTCACCGGACCGGGGTGCCAAAATCTGTCCTTGGAAAGCGTACTATGTATGGGTATGCGCTGCTGGTTCTGCGAGTAGGTGCGCGAAAGGCACTGAGAAGCGTTTCTCTCGTACTACAAGCTGGGTGCAGACCATGCCGCCAACGATGGATTTCTCTCCCAGAAACGCCCTTCTTGCAGCTGGTCACGGTCATATGCTCACTGCCTGCCGTGCTGCCCTGGGTCTCGTTTCCACTCCGTGACGTTAGCACGGCGGCTACCGACGTCCCGAGCGACCTCTCAGACTCCAACGCCTTCTCGTCTTCGTGCTCGCGAGTTCCCGGACTTCCCTGTGCTGTACCTGTACTGTACCCGCTATCACCGTCTGTTAGTGTGCCTTCTGCCTTCTGCCTTTTTGCCAGCAATACAGTGCGCATACCCAAAGTGACAGCTTGGGCGGCCCCCAAACCCAAATGCCGGCTTCTGGCCTCTAGGATGTCCTGCCACTGGCAGTGGGCCCTGGCAACCTAGCACCGGCCCCTGTGCATGGAAGGAGAAACGAAGGGGGACAACGGTCGATTGCAGATCATGACGCTGTGGCCGCCGCCAATCTATCATGACGAGAATTATCCCTGTCGTCCGGACGCGTGGGATCGACGGCGAGAGAAAGAATAACCAGCTCGACCCTCGCCCTCGACCAATTCCATTCCGTTCCAGACGCGCGTGACCACACCGACCGCTGGCCTGCGCGGCTAATAGATCTTGAGCGACATCCATGCCTTCCACCCATTCGCCCCCCATCTCCCGTCCGTTCCCTCTGCCTATTTCCCCGCACCCCCTCTCCGGCCGTGGGCGCATCTGCACAAAACGAGGTTAATACGCGCTTCTATTCTGGTCAGCTGCAGCGAACATATACTTCTTTCCGGGGGAGGATGGATGAGCAGCTCCCCCTCATGATCAGGCTTCCGAATCTCTTCGCTCTTCGCTCTTCCTCTAGTGCTTTTTTTTCTTTCACCGCCCCCCCCCCTGCCCCGGGTTTCGCAGTACCTTCGCGGAGATGAGTGCGTCGCAACAACCCGCGCCTTCAATTACACGCCTTCTCTCAGGCTGCTCCCGGCCGCTCTCAGGCTTCTGCTGCAACTGCAACTCTCCGAAGGAAGGAACGTCATCGAATATCCGGTCGGCGAGGTCCCGGGAAACCCGACGCCGGATATTAAATCTCAGCTCCGTACGATCTCGGAAATGACCCCCACGATGGCAAGTGGCCGCCACTGGCTCGAAGCCGCTTATCGACCAAGCGAACAATGCTCGATGGAGGAGATAAATGGTACTGGAAGAACCCCCTCTACTCATTAATCAAGCTACCGCACGCCACTACTGCTGTACATATGACTATCTACGGAATGCCGAAGATAGAAAAAAAGGGTTCGTTAAAGTGTTTGTTTGAAGCTAGCAGCCTGAGCTTCGATTGCCAAATGCCACTTCGTGATGAATCCCGCTACTTACTACTGTACACGAGTCCAACCTACTGTAGTCTTCTCTGCTGCTCGTCGTTCTTGCCGCAGCAATGCGCTGATCTGATCTGATCTAATCTGAAAACTTGAATGAAAAGGACAAGCGGAGTAGAATTCATGACATTAATAGAAGTGGAATCGAATGCTCTGTATGACTTCACTGTGAAAAAAGGAGACAATTATTGGCAAGCTTTTCTATGCGGAAATTAAATATGCATCTGTGCATATTGTATAACCAGATTACATTCTCAGCAGCGCATACATATATCATATAATCTCCGCCCATTAAATCTATTTCATGTCACCCGCAATCGCGTACATGTATGTCATTGTCGCATTCAATGCAACTATGTATCAACTCCTGGACAATGCAGTACACGCTTGATTCATTTGCAAGATGCATTAATCCTACTGTACATCCCAAAATATTTATAAATCGGTGAATTCAACAACACTTGTCTTGCCGCCCTGTCTTTCATTCATTGACGTGGATACCGTCTACTAATAGTCCACTTTTCTCCTCAGTCCTGAGGTGTATCATACAGCAGCACACATGTACTACGAAAAGAGAGCCCGTCCACAAGGTACGACGTCCGCAGAACAGATACAGAGTTATCATAGAGCAAAGACTCGTACTATGAGACCCTGCAGACCTGCGCCGTGTGTTGTCAATCAGACAATCAAGGCCAGTTGTCGAAGCCGAGATCGATCACTGGATGAATGCAGTTAATACAGATGGCTGTCAATGAATGATAGCGAACACTACGAACCCCAGGGCGGTGTGATGAACCTATGTATGGTGTCCGTCCATATGCAAGGTTGGCGAATGGTGCGAGTGAGTCAATAGGCATTTTTGGTGGAGATAAGAGTCGCATGCATCGTCCGCGGCCCGGGGGCAGCACATGAAATCCAAGCGAAGGAAAAGCATTGCATCAGTCGACCGAGTGTTCAGAGCAGATTTCATTAGACTCGGAATTGATGTAGGAGACTTCAGCGCACCTCTTTTGCTTCCCTGACGCGGCGACGCCGTCCAGGCGCTCGAGATCGGCCGCGTCGAGCTTCGGCAGCACCTTGAGCGTGTCGGCTAGATTCGAGTGAATACGTGCGGGCGTGACGGACTTTGGGAGGACGATGATGTCTTTCTTCACTGCAATGCCAGTTATAACAAGTATCAGCGTCATAGACACGAAACGGAAGTAGATACTAAATGGCATTGTACGTACCTAGATATGCGAGCAAGACATGTGCGGGCTGGGCCTCATACTTCTTCGACAGCTCCACGACAAGGTCGTCCGTGAACAGAGGCGCGTTCGTCGACCCGAGCGGCGAGTACGCCTGTGGGTAGATTCCTTTCGAGCGCAAGTACGCGAGAAGCGTGTGCTGGGGGTTGTACAGATGGATTTCCAGCTAGCGGGATGATGTCAGTTCACGGTATAAACTTCAGTTCTCTCATTGCGAGGGCGCATACATCGCATGCTGAGTGTACACGGGAGAGCAGCAGTAATACATATTACACACCTGGTCGACGGCGGGCACGATCTCCGCGGTCGGCAAGATCTCCTCGAGCTTCTTCTGCGAGAAGTTCGACACGCCGATGGCCTTGGCTTTTCCCTTCTTCGCGACCGCCTCCATCTGTTTCCAGGTGTCCGCGACTGACCAGGCGTAGTCGATGTCGCGGGTACCGTCCGGGAGCTTCGGGAATACCGGATCGTTTCCCTTCGGGTTCAGCGGCACGGGCCAATGTATTAGATACACTGTGGAAGGCCAATAGATACGTTTGTATAAGCCGGGACGGGACATGAAGATCAGGAGGCGATTGAGAAAGAGAAGGGTCCACTCACGGTCCAAGTAATCCACACCGAGATTCGCCAGTGTCTGGTCCAGGCACTCCTCCACTCGCGAGTGGTATGTTCCCCACAGCTTGCTTGTAATCTAGCGCAATCGGTAGCCATTCAGACGCTCCCTCCGCGCCTAGAACAAGCTGGGAGCACTCACGAAGATCTCTGACCTCGGTACGCCTGACTTGCGAATTCCCTCTCCGACCGACTTCTCGTTGTTGTATGCCCTGGTGCGACACAAACGAAAGTCAGAAAGAACATCTGGAAGAAAGATGCATGCATCTGGACACAGCCATGGCCCACTGGCATACCATGCACAATCGATATGCCTGTACCCCGCTTCCGCAAGAGCGTATCGAACCGCCTCAACGACTTCCTCGGGCTTGGATTGCCATGTGCCTGTTCAAGTTTCCAGCTGGTCAACAAACGTTATCCAGAAATATTAAGTGCGGCCACGGTCGACCCGCTTTCGCTTCGACCACTCACCGAGGCCAATGATAGGGATGTCCGCGCCAGTGTTGAGCTTGACCGTGGGTGAGGCCATGGTGGATGGAAGGTGCAAGAAGTTAAGACTTTCACAGCACGCACCTTTGAAGCTTCGAGTTAAATATCGGACATGACGCAATTTCGGGCCGGGAAAGCGTACTTAAGAGCGGGTCTGGCGGACCGTGATTTCAGGTAGGCCTCACTAGCAGCTATTAAATACTAGTAGGAAGGTATCCTTATTCAGTGTTTTCTGTACTGAAAAGAATGGGGCTGATAGCTTCTCTTGACTATACAATGTATAAGCTTTCTCTGCTTTTCGAAATCATACAGCTAATAATTCATGTGGGTCAAGTGAAAGTAAACTTCCGCACAACATCACGAATAAATTACATTCCTACATTCCTGGGCATCATGCGTAACTGGAAGCAGAGATTATGAGAATAGCGTAATAATCCAAAGGGCAATAAAGCGACTTCAGTCAGAAGTCATTTCACCCTTCGAACATGCAGGTTTTAACGCTCCGCAGCGTATGTATAATCGATAGAGGGTGGAGTGCTCGTCCGGTGGCTTCTCATCTGCCGGAGTCAACGAAGCACTCTCCTGTCCAATTAGAATGTTGTTTCATGAAAGGGAAAGGTAGAAAAACGTGAGGGGTATAACTGCCAAAAGCTAATAAACTCTGACGGAATGAAGTTTAAAGCATAGATACCAAACACCAGATGACCCATAGGAGACCCATCGCACCCATGCTGTGAACGGGATTTACGAGACTAGGCGCACCGTCGATTAGCGGTACAGCCAATCCGATTGTCTGGTTAAGGCAATCCAAGAGGTTTGTATCGATACCACTCGGAAGAGGGGTATCGGTGCCGTTCGCATTGTCAGACAATGCAGCTGTATCGTTGTATCCATCGAGCGTCAGAGATACGCTACTGGCCCGGTAGTACTGAACGACTTGTTCGGGCTTCGGGGAGTTCGTTGCATTCGGGTTAAATGGCTGTGGCGTGAAGTTGCTGGACGCGTTCGTAGCCAGGAAGGACGTGCAGTTTGTCGTGATGGAAGAGACGAGTGAGATCGTGGTTGAGTTATCAGCAATAAGATGGAATATCGTGTTCGTAGAATTTGATGCAAACGTCGCGGTCATCAGAGGACCGCCGGGCCTTGAACTATTATTCGCGTCACCGTACTAACGAGAAGACATGTTATGATGGATCCTATTTCAGAAGAGAAAAAGGTACGTACTTCATTATTATCGTTTAGATAGCGTGCCCCACTGAACGCAGCGCCTCCCCAGACGAGAGGCCAGAAGTAGAATGGAAATCCTAGCCCGGCTACCCCGCGCTGATTGGAAAATCCAGGATATCCGCTTCCGTATGTTCTGTACAATTAAAGTCATTAGTCCGAAATCCTGCTCTATGACAAGAGTCCTCACCTCGTGCCGAATACCTGATCTCTTGACCCCCCACCCTCAGTCCGTCCCGCGAAAAGCTGACCGCTGGGAATTGATGTCGCCTTTCCCCCACCAGCGCCATATGCAGTCGCAGAGTTTCGACCACCAGTAGAACCAGAGATTGGAACCGATGAGCGCGCCCCAGTGCTTCCGCTGGACGAGCCTCCCGTGGTCCCCCCACGACTCCCACCGCTACTACTTCCCCCACCGCTGCTTCCGCCGCTGTCCCCGCCTCCACTGCTACCTCCACCACGGCCTCCACCCCCGCCGCCCTTCCTGCGAAACAGCTTCTTGTTCGAAGATGTGCTGATGAAGGGTATGAACATCGTGAAACGGGTATCTGTGGAACTCCAGGAAAATGTACGATTTACTCAGGTAGTTTTATACGATGTGAGCTCGTCGTTTATCCGTGAGATTCAGTCCAAAGAATGCAAGGCTGTGTATTGAATTGCAGAAGTCCTAGGATGATGACTGTCTTAACCCCGTGGGCGCAGTTGAGTGCCGAGTTATGCGAGGTCCTTTCCGATGTAATAGGGAGATGTGAAGCCGGACCGCACTGACGAATTCGTCGAGGCTGTTCAGCTTGTGTGATATTCTAACTACTAGCGGAGAGTCGAGACAGGATTTCGGGGTAAGCAAATTCTGGAGTATGGTAAGAAGTTTATAAGTAATAGACCCTTCTTTCTCTATTCAAATTTTTGAGAATTGGTGGTGTTTGCTATGCGGACGACGGATTGTGGTGAGAGGAGAGAGTTCGAGTAAGGTAGGCGACAACGCTTTCCAGCCACCACGTGATCATCGTTCCGTCACACTTTTTATACCTCCCCGTACAGGGACTAAATAAATATTCTGCTTGCATAGAAATGTAGAATATGTATATCTTTAGCTTTCAAATGATGCAAAAATTTTTGCAAAAAAATGTTTCCATCTGACTGTATTCAAGAAAAATGTTTTTTCTCCAAAACAGCTTTAAACTCCATTTCTGTTTGTTTCCCGCAAAGTTCAAAAAAACTCATGGGTATTTGGCGGAGTGACAGTGACGTGACACTACCATATTTAGATACATTAGTAAGAAAATTAGTAAGCGTAGGGTCCACGGCATGTTCCGAAATAAGGGTCCCGGTGCTGGAGAAAGTCCCGGACACCCACCGGATGAAAGGGTGCTTACACAAACAAGTAAAAAACCCCGGAAAGCTTCGGAAAGTAGCTTAAAGGGAGAAAACTACCTTCAATTAAGTTTGAGAATATTTTAAGAATTAATTTTATTTTTGAGATCATTGTTTTGCCAGAATTTGGCGGTGTGACCGTGACATGTTACGACCACGTGATAGGTAGCTGGATTTCGCTGTCGCCTACCTTAACACGTACACAACCGTGACGAACTCAGGTCCCACGTGCGAAGCTGCATAGCCCCACGCCCCAAAAATAGCATAAGGTTTTAGCATGTACTTTAAATACTAATGAGGCAGTGCTCGGCACTTTGCAGATTTCCTCTCGGCATTTGCGGCTGCCATCTGGTTGTCGTCAATACGAAGGTGTTGAGATTCTGCTTCAAGTTAATTATCTGAAAAAATAGGCCATGGATCACTTTGACCTCAGGCGTGGAAGTAAAGGGTTATATCTATACCGCTGGGAATCGCCTAGTACTACATATACCAACGAGCGAGCTGCATGAGGACGGCATGAGGTACATTAGAATGAAGGGCTAAACAAAACGTGCTAGTGTAGGACGCGCACACTGGCATACTCTCGCAATCAATCCTTAATTCTGCCCGGACCGGTGCTTACAGTCAAGCCACATGTAAAGGGGCTGGAGTCGCAGATAAATCTCACATCGTAGCTACTGACGAGCGTAGTCAACACTAAGACTAGATGATCATAGTATGTACATACACAACGCAATCCGGAGAGTTGATATCTTCTAAGCATCACATCCAGAAGATGCGCAATCTATTATCTTCTGCATGCACGATTAAAGAGCATATATGGATTTTAGAGGGTAAACCTTACCTGCAACTAATCCGGAGAGATCTACAGGGGCAGCGTAAGGAACACTTTCGCCACTCTATCCGACAAGGCGTCCAGATATGGCTTGCGCTGTCTGTGCTGTTCAGGGAGATGATCCGGAAGTATATGTGACTATTGCCAGAGGCTCCACGGCGCCTGAGTCATTTGAATGTGGCAAATGATCCCTTTCGTTTTGTTTCAGATTTGGCTTGAGATTGGCATATCAGGGAGGCAACAGTGTGTTAAATGAGTTGGACGAATTCATACCGAAGTGAGCTCATAAAGTTCACATTGGTTTCAACATATATATCTGGACCATGCCCAAGGACAGAGGGGTGATTGTTGTTGATATTGTTGGAATAGCCAGAGTCGCTTCGATATGAAAGAAAATTGTGACACTGGACGTGAAGGGGTCGCAGAAGATGGGTTGAATGTTATACCGGTGGAGACTTGGTAAAGCTTGAACCGAAGATAGGCAGCCCTTGAACTCAATATTTCGGAATTTCGCATCCTAATTGATCGGCCAGAGCGAGAGGAACTCTTGACTAGTGATTCTGCATTTAACGCCTTTGAAGGTGTGAGCAAGATCACTAATGTATACCATTCATAATAAATCTAGTTTACTTACCCGGTCCTACTAGTAGATGCACATTTACATCTGAACTTACTTACACACCCACTGGGTCGGAGGCGAGGACCTTCGGTACTAAGGTTTAGCCTGGCACATTGCATTGCCGAATTCTAAATATATTTTCGTTGAATTTGTTCTGTATCTAATGAAAAGATCAGAGATCTGTGATTATATGTGTAAATATCCAGATAAGAGTAGGAGCAAAATCATTCGAGGAGATGAAGGAAGGAATAAAGAATAAAGCAAGATGATGAATCGGGAATAGAGAGCGTGGGAATGCTTGCTTGGAGTTCAAGTACGATGCTTCTCGGGCTATCTTCAAGCTTCGTAAAAATTATTTGTGATGGCCTCTACAGCTGTCTCGGAGCTACGAGTCAGTCGCCTGCCATTGGCGATGGGGATGACTAAAGCACAGTGTCAGTATGATACCAGTGCCGAGCAGACACGCGGACTCCGAACTCACATCCTTGGATAACATTCGGCGGCAACAGATCAGCCTATGAGATCTCAAAAATGTCATAAGGAAGTCGAACCACACCACATCCTCACTGCCATCGGTCTTCCCGTAAAGCGACAAAATATCGACAATCGTCCCCGAAACCCAGCTTTCTGTCGTAACCAACAAGATCACCAGCAAGCTTCAGACACTGCCTGTTCCGAAACCTGGCCCAGATGAGGTTCTTATCAAGAATATCGCTGTCGCATCGAATCCGAAGGATTGGAAGATGCCCGAAGTCCTTCCAGACTACGAGGCTGTCGAAGGAAACGATGTCGCGGGGTATATTGTCAAAGTGGGCGAGAGGGTGAAGGAGTACAAGGGTGGTGAAAGAGTTGCAGCTTACAGCAAAGTGGCGACGAGGGATAATAAGGTGAGTAGCAAGTACAAAGCTCGACCGAGTTACTCACAGCGTTCGAGTATAGTACGGCGCATACCAAGAGTACACCGTCGCCCCTGCATCGACGACATTTCCCATCCCAGAGAGCCTAAACTTCGAGGCAGCGGCATCCATATCTTTGGCCCTCATGACGGCTGCCATCGGCCTTTTCATTGTTCTGGGGATTCCGGAACCGCCAAAGCCAGGCGAAGAACCTAGCTTTGCTCCTGGTATGTAACGATTTCATCTTGTGAACGTCAACTTTTGACTAAATGTAGCGCATAACATTAGACAACGGACAAGCAATCATTATCTACGGAGCCTCGACCACCGTCGGTATCTTCGCGACTCAGCTTGCTAAACGGGCTGGTTTCCATGTTGTCGGGGTTGCAGGATCGTCAGCAGATTACGCTAAATCGGCCGGCGCAGACTTGATTGTGGATTATCGTGGAAAGAGTCCGGAGGAGCTTGTACGTTTCTTTCAATCTCGATCACTTATTACTTTCCTTGGACAATGTTTTGACTCGATGTGCGCATATGCAGGAACATGCTCTGATTTCTTCTGTAGGCGGACGTCCGACTTCCGTCGCATACGATGCTGTAACTATACAAGGCACGACGCTCCTACTTTCACGTGTCCTCGCGAAGACATCGCCCAATGCAAATGGGAAAGTGACTTTCGTGTTGAGTGTCAGCGAGGAGGAGCAGAAGCAATGCCCGCCTGGCATTGTCTTGCAAAGAACTTCAGCAGGTTCGGCTTTCGCTGCAGATGAGGCTTGTGAGTCTCACTCCTTCATGGAACTCAAACGTATTAGTATTTGGACTGACTGATTTCCTTCTTTGACATGAAACAGTCGCATCACGGTTTTACCGTCAAATCTCATCGTACCTCACACCTTCGCCGTCGAATCCAAAGCCCTTCCAAACTCCCAACCTAAAGATCCTGCCTAATGGCTTGGCAAGTGTGGAGGAGGGTCTTGCGCTCATGAAAGATGACAAGCTGCACGGCGAGAAGCTAGTGTATCTCATCGCAGACACACCTGGAATTGCGGCTTGAGTGGCCAGGATACCAAAGCAAAGATACAGGAGTGACTCAGAACGACTGCCGAGTCTTTGTACAATAGCTTGTCTCTACCATGTGTCTAATTACTGGCACTCGATTATTTTGTCAGTGACCATAAAGGAATCTTACTCCGTTATCGAAATTAGGCGAGGTCATCATCAAGAATGTTGCGGTCGGGTCGAACCCTGAGAATAGGAAGATCTCTACAACTTATATACTGTCGGCGATGCTAACGAATGGCTCGCGGTGTTTAACAAGGTGATGACAGGAGACAAGAAGGTGAGTGGCGAAATGGCTGAGCATTTCCTTGATGGTAGACTCACATACATGTGAGGCAGTACTGCGAATATCAAAAGTGTATTGTGTCGCCGGCGTTGACGACTATCTTGATTATGAAAGGACTAAAGCTTGAGGAGTCGGCAAATTTACCTGAGGCCATCATGTCTGCATCTATTGGGATTTTCGTTTCTCCGCACAGTGCAAATATTTGAACCTCCGAAACCGGGCGAAAAAGCTGGCCAGGCTCCTGGGACGTATCACCGGCAAATCCTAGTACAACAGTCGCTTACAATGAAAACGGTGCTGGCAATGGGCCATATATGGAGCCTCGACATCCATCGGTGCGTTCGCCACTCCTCATAAAGCGCACCGGCCTTTATGTCGTTGGGGCCGCCTGCTCGTCTGCTGACCATGCTAAATGAGTCATTTGGCTCAGATGTGATTGTACGTTTGTCTGTCGCATCCAAATCACACTTCCCTAAAATTCAATCATGTTTCAACATTTAGCAACAAGCCTTGATTCCTCGATTTCTGCAAGGGGAAGCCGGCCGACTTCAGTCACTTCCGATGTCGTGACTCTCAGAGGCGAGTCTGTACTCCTAGGATACGTTCTTGCAGATGCATCACCCGGTGGCAAATGAGACGTGATATTTATCTTGCATATTAGCGAGGAGGACGAGAAGCAAACCCCATTCGGTATTCTCGCACAGAGGACGACGGTCGCTTCATCTCATGCTGCAAATGGAGCTTGTGACTATCTTCTTCCATTTAGTAACCGTCCGAATTCTTCTGTCGTTATATGAAGTAAGTAACGTTGTTTCCTCTCATGAATGGCCGCATCTCGTTTTTACCGCCATATCTTCTAGTCTCTCCGTCTGACCCAAAGGTTTTCCGTACACCCAGATATAGAATTACTGTCAAACGGTCTGTAGAGCGCGGAGGGACCGTTGTGTTCCTGAAGGTCGATAAAGGAAGTGAAGAGAAGCTTGTGTATTGAATCTCTAAGACGCGCTCTTAGCGGCGGGGCGAAGCAATATACATAGGCGTACTTCGTTCTCAAACCATTCGCAAATGGAGTCTAGGACACGGGGTTCATTTATCAAGTCATAGATTGGCCTTTCAATGATTTGAGAATGCTCGACTTGGTAATGCAACTCCAAAAAAGTGCGTAATAATTGAAAGAATCATATATGATAAATGATGCAAATTATTATAATACATATCATTCATCTCCGATGCTACGATTAAAAAAATCCAGAATTAGATGGAGCACTCATGTATAATAAATGGATTAAAGAGTCTGCCTACCTGATTAAAACGTCAAGCGACCTTGAATAAGGATAGCTAGAGCTGCAGAAAGGGGGATTAGGGGACATTTCGTGTACTATCACTGTTATAGACAAAAAGAATGCGGCCATAATTGATTCACATTTGAAAGACACTGTGCACGACAAGGGCAACGACTTCATTGATTCCTGGACAATCTTATCCCAGGATACTTTCCCCATTGTTTGGTTTCGATCATTTGTAGAGATGTCAGACTTTTTCACTAAGTCCAGTACATCATTGAAGTTAGAATCGATAACTTCGTCTAGTTTTAACCTAGTTTCCATCAGGAAGATGTTTGCGTAATCACATACACAATACACGTACCTCTCTTGTTCTTTCACGCTATACTCCTCATAAGAATGATTTGCTATGCAGCGCATCGCGAGAAGTTGATTCTGAGGGTTATAATCGCCGATGTTTCTGAATTTCTCGAGTCTATCGAGGATTCCGTATACGAGGTTATAGACAATGGCAATGTCTTGTGCAGATGCCCTACGAGAGTCCAAGCAGTCAGACGATGCTCGGATGGTGTCGACGGAGCATGAACTGATGAAGCGAGCAAACCGGGCATGATATAACCCGAGTAGTCTTTGAAGAGTATAGAGTGCGTCTAGACGGATTCCAATGAAAGAAGAACTGTGGATGAAAGTAAGTATTTGTATACAGTGTATAGTCCCAGGAAACGCACCGAACGTATTTGATTAATCGCAGAGTATCCGTCTGGATAGCATTGCAATCCTTGCAGATCTTTGTGCAAGGCTGACCGCCCTTATGACCATTCAGGCGCACCTGAACACGTTGTTCAATTGCGCGTGGGCAATGCCCAACCCTGATCGCCATCCTAGACAATGTCCGTTCTAAGATTTTGCCTCCCCAAGAAATCCAGATACCCAATGTTCGACCTGCACCGGTGTTATGAAGGGTTGTGTCAGTTGACGTGGTGATCAGGGAGCAGATTGATACGTCGTCTTCTGAGATAGATTGATCGGACATTCAGGAACCTCCGAACTAGAACGACTTTCCATCCATCTTGTTCAAATACTCCAAAGTACGGGTAATGCTGCACAAATGTGAGGCGGCTCGACACTGCAGCACGGCAAACTTTGGCCGCAATGCCAATGAACCTAAGAGGGTTGTTAATTCATGGAGCAGTTTGCTTGACTTATGCACGGAAAGCGATAAGTGGAAAGGGATTATGATAGACGGCGGCGGCTTCCAGAGCAGCCGAGAGCATGGCTGGTGGTAGTATCCGGACCATTTTTGTAGGCGAAGAGGCATGAGAAGTACGCGGATGCGTTTAAAGGCAATTCCCGCTGTTTCCATTGGCACTGCAAATGATGTGCGGTCTGCTTGAAAGACTGGATTAGCGAGGCACGGCCAGGCTTGATTCGCCCCGAGAGACGAATAGTTAATTGCTTATAGCCGTCATTGTTTATGGACATAGCAATACACGCCGACAAGGACGACTGTCGGGTAAAGAGGTCCACAGAAGGGCAAACATATGCCATGCAGTCACATATCAGTAAGGTAGTTCAGAGCCTCCAAAAGGGGGCCAAGCCCTATTGTCTTGGAGTATGAAAGGAGACAAAGGGACAACATAACTTTATTGTGAGATTCAGACATCCTATATGTCGTTATATACCCATTCCTTCATCACATTCGTTAATGCCTGCCATCGCTCAACATTTGAAGGATGTGTTCGTGGCAGGACATTGCTTGCATAGCCCAGCGCACTGGTACATCAAGATCTCCTTTCTTCTGATCCTCAGCATAGAAAACCTATCCCAGAGCAAAGTTGACTTTCAGGAAACTAAAAACATGAAAGCGTCTGAGAAACACACCTCATATGACCAAGGTCCCCTCCACCCAGTTCTCAAAACGGCACTAATTACACTCATAACTGGTAGGAATCCGCCGAGTCCATCCCCTTGGAATGGTAGGGGCCGGTACTCGTTCGACCACGCATACAAAGCGTGTATGCCTTGCTCCGCCGCCTTCTTCAATAGTGTACTAGGGTCTACGAGTGCTCCGTCGGATATTTGAAGGTAGAATATCTTTGATGTGTGCTCGGAGAGTACAGAGGTAAGCGCTTCCAGCGAGGACGCAAGTGTAGTTTGCGGTGGAGGGACTGTGTTGTCGAGGGATGACGGGAGGGCAACCGCAGAGGCGTAGTATGTCGCTACATGAGAAGTTAGGGGATGAAACGTTACAAGAGACTAAATGAGCATACCGGAGATCTGGAATGTGTCTAGACACATTCCGAAATTAGGCATGTCAACTCGCTTGCATATCTCCCATACGTGCTCCCAGGAGTTTCTGTCGACGGTCGTCAATAACATTCAGCGTCCGTTCGAAGCCTACTCACACATACGTTCCCCAAGCCCACATCTCGTATGCACTATACAAGTTTCAGACAAGGCTTATGAGAGTCGAAGCAACGGGTATAGCTCACATGCGGATTGGAGGGTTCTGGGCAGCCGCTTCTACAGCAAGAGCTTGAAGATCACGAGCCATAATGTCGAAGTCGCTCGTAATATCGGGGTCATTTGATGAGCCAACCTGGAGCATTTGACAATCCAGAGCCTGACACGTGTTTTGTGAGTAAATTGGATACGCTAAGGAAAACCTGACGACTTACTTTCATTACTTTAAACCATGCTCTGGCCCGCTGTAAATTCTGATCGAGCTTGGACGCGTCCTCGTATCCTTCGAATTTATCAAATCTATTATTGGTGGAGAAGGCCTTCAGACTGGATTTCTTCACAAAAACTAAACATTCGATACGTACGGCATAAGGGTAAGAACATGAAGCCCGAGCTGCAAGCAACGTTTGTGTATTTCTTCCGCAGCCTCCACAAGCATATCCAGATCTCCTGAGCCTGATGCATCCAACTTTTGAAAGCCTTTGAACCTTGATTCCGCATATTGCTCAAGGTCAGGCATGGCAACTTCAGTCCACTTGAAGCCAGCGTCTGCAATCGCCTGTAATTTCAATGGCAGAGTATGTGATGGATGCATTCCTGCCGATGCGGTGGCATAGGCAGCTGCAATGAGATCAACAGACTTGCGATCGAGAGTATTCATGGATGCTGAAGCACGAAAGTAGGACGAAAGCTGAACGCTGAGCTGAAGACATTTTCAATGCTTGGTTGAAGGAGTATCGACGTCAGAGTGGCCTCAGCTACGTTCTATGAAGTAAACTTAAATTCAGTTAAGCTACCAGTAGTACTAGTAGTAGAGAACCGGCCCTGAACAACCTGAACCCCATCTCGTCCCTGACAGTGCCAAACCTCAACTTCATGGTGGGTGCAATCCTCACCGCAAACACGCTCCGATCCTTCTACACTCATTTAACTGTACTTCTACGATGGGGATGTTTAATTGGTTCAAAAAGGTACGCTTCTTTCTTATGTCGGATGTCCTGTCTTTGTTGAATAAGTTACAGAAAGAACCTGAGGATTATGAAGAAGTCCTCTCCTCGTTGGCACTCGATATACAGAAGCGCCAGCAACAACTATCAGACATTCGTCTTCGGGAAAAACGGACGACGTTGCTTGTGACTATATACACGTTCGCAGCTTGGACCGCCTATGTTGCTGTTTGGTACAGTGGCTTCCTGCCGCAATTTAGTGGGGGTGGATTTGAACGAGCTGCGAAAGTGTTTCCGGTGTTCTTGGGGCCTATATTGTGAGTATTAGCTTATTATCTTAAGTCTAAACGCTGAAGACATACACTAGGATACAGTTGACGCGTCGGATCGTTCAAACTTGGTATACTAGGAAGGAGAACGCTGAAGGTGTGCCTTATTAAATTTCATGAAGTTCTCTTTGGCTAACGATATCCCAACAGAGAAGACGCTTAAAGCTCTTCTTAATCAACAACGGACGAAAGTTGAAGAAATTAAGAAGAAGACGAACTATTACACGACAAAGAACCTCATCGACAGATATGACTCCTCACCATCGGAGTCGCCTCTCCGACAACGACCGGGTGCGGGTCAAAAGCCTACTCAACCTCCAGGGACTCCTTTACGTCCAGGGCAGCCAACGCCGAATGGTGGAGCACCTGCAGGTATTGCGACTGGTGCTTCGCCTCTAGGTATGAAGAGTTCGGTTGATACGTAAAGCTGCTGGATGCTGACATATTTCTCCTTGATAGGGTCACAAAATCCGATGTCGCCTGGCCGCAAACAATGGTATGACAAACTTGCGGACGCATTGATTGGCGATGACGATTTGAGCATGAACGCTGCCGCGAGCAAGTACGCGCTTATTTGCCAGAAATGCTTTACGCACAATGGCCTTGTCAAAGAGGAACTTTGGGAAGATGCTCGTGAGTGCTTCTTTACTTGTTTGGCTTTGACGGATAAGTTAACTGTCTAATTATCCTAGAATATCTCTGTCCAAAATGTGGATACTTCAACCCTTCTGCGCGTTCTCTTCGGGCGGGACGTTCGCTCTCGCCGACATCACCTACCTCTCTGGAACATGGATCACAGGTGCCTTCCGTACAACAACCGTCCAGACCTACGAAAGGTCGACAGTCTATGCCAGCGAATCTCGGACATCCTCTTTTGCAACCTTCTTCTGCTGGCGCACCGGGGTCAGACAGACGGAGATCTATGCCATCTCGCACTGGTCCTCTCCTGGAAGAAGACGAGCATCAGCAATCACGAAAGACATCTCCTCTAGTGAACACGTTCTCTTTACCGGAGGATGACGAAGAGGAGCCAGATGCTGAAGGGAATGATGAAGGAGTGGAAGGAAATGTGTCGTCTGAGAGTTCAAAGCCTGTGGAAAGGACCATGTTGATGGAGATTGATTCATAGGCCTGTATTTTCCCTCTTATCGTATATCACATATAATTTGACGATAGTTTATGATCTAACGTCTTTAAGTACGTTGCGCCATAGGGCTATCGGAGGTGCGTGTGTCCGTGGCTTGCGCTCTATCCCGCAATGACCAACTCCGAGCCTTTGTGCGGATGCTATAGTTGTGAACGTTTGGGGTGGCTCAAGTTACATGCCAAACAGTCAAAGCAAGCTTGGCTACCAAGGATCTCACCGTTTACCCATTTGACCTCACACTGCTGCCCATCCATTTAGTATGCATTATCTACTCAAAGGCTACGTTGCTCTCCGTGTTCGTAATCTGAAGTCAGGGAGCTTTGCAAAAGTTGCGCTTTCTTAGCTTCACTGGGACTCAAATGCTGGCCTCTATCTCCGGGCGGTCTATGATAAGAGCCGCAACCTCGAGGCACACTGTGGCTCCGGTTGCGACATCTTCTCGGCTCAAGGCAAGCCACCTGATTCAAGTCATATATAATTCAAGAACCAATGTAGCTGTGGAACTTATCGTTCTCTACCTCAAACAATCACTCTACTCCTCATATTCGAAATTCTTGGTATTTATGCTTCCATCCAGCTCGGAGAGACAGGTGCTCTCTGATTTCACGCAACACACTCTTTCACAAGAAAACATCCAAGTTGCCGTTGTTTGTGACCACCCGGCGAAGACGACGGGTGTCAGCTCAAAAGATCTCGGTGGAACCGACGCTGGTATTGACGAAGGGGGGGCTGGGCTGAAGCGCAAGGCGTCAGTGGAGCCCACCGATGTAGACCACAAACGACAAAGGCAGCAAGCTCTCCTTTCATCCTCTACTGCACCGCAAGAGGTGCAAGGAATCCTGGCGCCGACTCTTGTGGAAAGTGGTTCCGAAACGGCGGATAGTGATGTTACAAATCCGATCATTCCAGTAGCTGGGACGCAGTTGCACGCTCCTCTGAAGCTACGAGTACTTGGTTCACATTGGTATACTATGCTGGATCACTTGATGGAAAACTTCACGAACCTACCGATACCTACTGAGGAACAACAGCGGGATGGTGCTTTTCTTGATCGACGAGCTTTTGCTTTACTCAAGATATCGACTCACTTCCTCTCGAAAATTGAACGGACAATTCCACCGCTTCACGAGACCCGCCCTCCGTGCGGGTTTAATTACGCGCCTGCTGACGAAAGGCCTTCATATGTGGCGATGGGTGCGTTTTAGCCAGAACTTATTCAAAACTGTTAAATTTATTTTGTCATCTATGTACAGGTCCCATGTGCCCTTCAACGTACGACTGGATCATAGAATGTTGCGAGGCCGAGCCTGAAGAGGATATACCAACGCTCCATAATGCTCTAGCATGGCAATCTGAGTACGATACACCACAGATATGCTGGGACCTTACAGACTGCGGAATCGAGCTGGAGTACCATCGCAAATTGGATGGCGACCTCGAGCGCTCCGCGTTCGATCCCCCTCAGGGAAGCATCGTCCTCGTGCACGTGGACGGGGCGGTGCCTTTCTGCGTGAAAGTCAGGCCGCGACCGGGGAAGCCGTATCTCACTTTGGCGTGCGTCGTGAGGGGCCTGCACTATGTCCTCCAACACGAGCGCGCACCGCGCTTGCTTTGGGACGAGATGAATGTGTATCACAGGCTTCACGCCGCACACACCATCATGATCAATACGGCGATGCCGATGTCGCACCCCATCTTTTTCGTAGTCGAGCACTTTAGGGCCAAAGTCAATAAAGCGCTGTACGAAGCGGAGGGTCGCGGACATCATGTAGATGAAAGGACTCTTGACATATTTCCGCCGTTCCTCGTAAAGGAACTTAACGAGCTCATGACTTTGCTGTTCGTCTCAGGAAGCGAAGACCCCATGGCTGAGACAAAATTTCTTGGGAAAGACTTACTGATTGGAAACACCATGTTCATGGGCCTCCAGTATCTAGGTCCTCCGGATTATTGGCAGCTGAAGACAACGACACCCAATATTGCACGGATGAGGCGCACGGTATGGGATCGTCATGGCAGAAGCATCTGATCTTCTATCTCCTTGATGTATTCATAATATGTGGGTCTGCATGTATAGTTTTCTAGACATATGTTGTACAATCGCTCAGGTAGCGTACATGAATGTATTCTTAAATTTAGGCTCGAGGAAGCCAGACTCTCAAATCCGATTTGCCACGATTTGCCCACATGAAGTAGGGAATGAGCGTCAGGTCACTTTCGCCGCCATCCGTTTGACCGGCGATTGTGACCTGGGTCTTAAGCACAACAGCGTGAGGAAGTGCACCGTCCTTCGGGAAACCCATCCCAACGAGCCCGTCCTCGTCCACCTCGATCTCGTCAAACTCTGCGCTGTCCGACAGACGCACGGCCCGCAAGTCGGGGATGTTCGGATTGTCCACGGACTCGGCGCAATATATGAAGGGACCACGCGAAAGTGCTGTACAGTTCCTGTTGTCGAGATTCAGCGGGTGGGCGTACAATCTTCTCGCTTTGAAGGCGAATTCGACGTAGATCACTGTTTTGTTCTTGATTCCGGGAACTGTCACGAAGTCAGAGTCGGATGCGCAATAGATGGTTTGCTCGACATCTCCATCGGAGGTCAGATGGACCTGTGAAGATGGAACATATAGGATACATAACCATAAGGCATGAGGGTGGCTCAAACTCTCACAGTAAAATCCGGACTTCCCGGCGGCTTTCGCAGACAAATCGTGTATTCTCCTGAGTTACCCATGGATTCCAAATTCAGGGTAGCTCCCCCATACCAGGGTCCACGAGTCTCTTGCGTCAGCTTCACTATATCTCCGTTACTCAGCGTGATAACGGCGGTAGACGCTATATAAAGTTGCACATATATGGTGCTGTTGCCCCCAACTGTATACGCATACTGCCCGATCGACCCGACAAGACGAGCTATCTAATATAACAGACGATGAGCAATCTCGCAGATTAGACGTCGTTGGGTGCCACGTACATTGGCCGGGCAACATGCGACGGAAAACCATTTGCTGCGGGACAGATACTTGTCGACGGTGGCGAGAGGGTTGTCGTAGAAGAAGCTCTTCCCGTCAAGAGACATCCCGACGAGGGCAGCATTATAAAGCGCGAGCTCTAGGACGTTCCCGTACTCCATGTTGAATGGGTCAAGCTGAAGCATTTGATGTGCAAAAAAGACCAAGGCGACTGCGGCACACGTCTCCAAGTACCCTAAGCACCGGCAGCGTCCATAAACGTTTTCATATTTTTTTAAAGTCGGGAGAATGTGGGTTCTCACCGGTTTCATTTGGCAAGTGGTAGTCTGGACCAAACCCCTCCCATTCAGGTATCGCGCCCAATCCACCCTGGAGAGATTGCACCGCTCAGCGGGGCGACTGAAGTGTCCGAGTCGGCGATTACTACCTACCGTGACATACATCTTCCGGTGCGTCGTAGACTCCCAGAGGCGCTCCACTGCGTGCTTTAAGGAGCTATCGCCTTTGAGCTTGGCGACGCCGGCGGCTCCGGATAGCCAGTACCTGTACAATACCAAAAGGTGAGGTCTGACCCGATGCTAATAAAAAGGGGATATCGCAGACGCTCACATGGCTCGGACTGAGTGCCCTTCGATAGAGGCGATCTCTCGAATGGGCTTGTCTGCCTGGTGGTACGAGTAAGGTGGCCCGTGTCCTGGTCCAGGTCTAGGTGGGACTCCCCGGGCCTCAGCTTCGATGTCGTAGTAGTGCCCTCCCGGTCTCCTCTGACCCCGTTCCTCGATGAAGTAGCTCGCCAACTTCAAAAGCACTTCGTCGCCGGTCCGCTCGAATGCTCTCACGAGAGCGATTTCGATTTCCTCGTGGCCTGGGTAGCTGGGGAAGGGGGGAGGGGGATCGATATTAAGCGCACATGGGATACAGGGATGCTGAAGGCAGAATATACCCTTTTTTCTTGCTGTCTTCAGGACCAAAGACTGAGTCGATGTACTTGATGTACTTGAGCAACGGGCTAAGGAGCCTGTGTGACCCCGTGTACGTCTCATGGGCCAAGGCTGCTTCGAGCAGATGGCCTGCGCAGTACAGCTCATGCGACCAGCTATGTATCAGAAAAAAAAAGAAGCTTCAGTCAACTCTGGCATGTACCACAGGCATCAGCTTTCATACGCTATATTTTTCCACTTTAATTCGGGTTCGACCACCTATCCTCCTTCCTTGAGTATATATACTCCTCCTGAGCTCATTAAAACGCACTCACGGTGTAGTAAGTGTTGATGTATCCGTCATCTTGTTGCGCACCTCTTATGTTGTCGACCGCTTCTTCTACAAGCCGGCCGAGCTTCTGATCGGGCATTATTTTCAGGGTATAGCAAGCTGCTTCAACCCATTTCGCAATATCGGAATCCCTGACAACTAAGTTCAACGGGGAGATCATTATACACTAGCACATCGATGAAGACTCACCAGAATTGATGTCTATGTAAATTCACGTTAGTAAGGTCAAGGCAAGCCAAAGTGTGTGTATGTGTGTGCAATGAATAATATTATGTATGCAAGAACTGACGGTTTATTGGGATCTCCGGGCTTCCACCGGAGCTTCAAGCAGTCCCATCGTCCCGTGTCCTTCATCTGCTGCTGCATAGCCGGCAGTGCGCCCTTCTGCACCGCGCTGATGCGAGAGGTCCAGAAGTCGGAGGTGATGGCCACATTTTCGAATGCGACAGGCCGTGCTGGTGCCGCAGCTCCATGCCGCCACTGGCAGTCATGACAAGACGGATTCGTGGTTGCCATCCAGCGAGCGTAGAGACTAGCTAGACGCGATATATATACAAGGGGACGCCTCAGTCAATGATGGTGGTGTTCTCATAAGCCTTTGGCTGCTATCTTGAGCTGATATAGACACCATATGGATCGAATCTTCGTGGTACGAAAGTGCAACCTTTCAATGGTAATTCCGAGGACACGGCGCCGTGCGCGTCGGCGCAGGTAGCATGAATTTGAGCGGAGTCCGAACCTTAACTCTATTTTTCAATCATCGAAGAAAATAAGCAGACATATCTATGTACATATTCCCTGTGAATTATATACAGTAAAATGACTGAGTAGAGTTCTATCTTTGATCTGGCATGCTACTCAGACTATTAAGACAGAGTTTTTTAACAAAATTTAACCAATTTCTGAGTTTCGTTGCTTCACTTTCGGAGAAGACATTCGTCGTTGAGGCATATGTGACTTCCAACTAATCTGTGGAGCGGAATCTTGAGCAGTCAATCCAGGTGGAATCTCCGAGCGATGGACAGTGGCTAGTTCATGGACTAAAGGTCCTAGAAATGACGATGCATCGGAGGAGTATGATAGTATCCACTCCCGTTCATTCACCTGCACACTACATAGTAGTAGTCGGCAGATACGGAATAATGGGAGAGAAATAATAATCCAAGACGGAGGATCGCAGAATCGGAATCGGAACTGAATTATTACAAGTAAAGCGATGCTGCCCTCCGCGTGTGCGATCGTGAACCTTGCCGGCGATGGGCACCGACAGCAGCACGCTGACCGTGACGTCCGAGTCGCCGCTCCGGGCGAAGGCGTTGTAGTTGACGATCCGGTAGGGAAGGGGGGTGGGTGTGTTCTTCTTTTTTCTTCTTCTTTTTCTTCGTCTTCCGGAGACGGAGACGGAGACACGGATGAGCGACAGCCACGCACTGACAGTGAATTAATTCTGCATGCGGACGGGCCCTCGGAGCCCCGATTTGAGTTCTCGCTGTAATCGCGCTTTTTGCGCTTTGGAAGGGGGGGGGGGGGGGGGGGGGGAGCGCCAGTGACAATGAAGACGCGTGGTTTCTAAGCGGTGGACGTTGGCGGTGTGAGTGGATTGACTCTTGGTTTGGAGTACGGACGGGTGGGCGGATTGGAGAATAATCATAGCCTGAGCAAAATGAGACGAGACGGTGGGGGGGAGAGGGGGGGGGAGGCGCAAATCAGGGGGATTCACTATGTAGTATGTACTACATACATAGTAGTGATTGACGAGTGATAGAGGTAGAGGTAGAGTAGAGTAGAGTGGAGATCAATTTAGTGAGATCTCGTGCTATGTAGTTTGCGTTTTACGGGAGCGAGAGCGCAACACGCTTAGACTGGCCCGGGGCAAACTGAGACGTAGACGGCCCGGGAGACCCTTACCATTTCTCTATGTAGTGTCACCTCCATCTTGAGCACATACCTTGAAGCTTAGGTGAGGTTAGGATGGAGGATGGCGCCTCGCGCGAAGTTGAATGCGAATGTGCATTGTTATTCACAATCCATGAGCATGAGAATGGCTTTGTCGTGAGTCGAAAAAAAAGGAGCCACAGACTCGGAAATGTATAAGAGGCCCGAATCAACAGCGCAGTCCAGATAGGTTGAAAGAGAGAGTGAGAGACAATGAAAGAGGGAGACAGGTTGAGTGCTAGCCCGGGGGTTGTCACGGGTAACAACTGTTTTCCGAAAACGCTTTTTTAGCTCTCCCGACCCAAGATCGAGCGACATGCAGTATTGAACTTTCTTGGCGCAAGGGGATTGATTCTCCAGTCTGAGCTGGGGCCAAGTCGCTGCAAGCCAGGCGACTAATACGAGAGATAAGGGCGACGGGTCGAGTCGTCAGGGGAGTTTTGATAGGACCCGGGAGCGCATTTTCTTCCGCTCGTCTTTGACCAGTGAAAGTATGCCAGTGTACAGTACGTTGTGGTACAAAATAGTGAACGGACCGCTCTGATAGCGTGTTGACTCTTGAATAATATTGTCAGGTTATTAACCATGGCTTGACTGTGTGTGATACATCTTGAAAGGAAGAGCCTGATTCGTTCGAGAGGACGCCTGGCCCGGGGTAACGACGACGTCGTTGTCGACCGGCGAAGAGGGCGCTTTCATTTCCGGAGAGCCCGACGGCGAGATGCATATGATCATGTGTTGAGCGTTGTAGCCGTTGTAGCTTGGAGGCGATATCCGAATGCGTTCGGCTTTCACTGCAAGGCGAATAGAAGGATGTGCCACTGAGCGCCGGGTCGGAATTAGGGGCCGGGGTTGCAAGTGTCTGTATGCTGCAGAATGGAAAAGGCTATGTTGGAAGCACCGTCTCAAGCTCCGGGCCAAAGTGACATTCCAAGTAATCCGGAATTAAATTCTCTGAGAAAGGTACAGAGCGACGAGGAGCCCTCGATCGGCCAGATGAGGGACAGCCAGATTGGGGTGAAGGGGAGATGCGCATCAGGCTGTATCTCCGCTGCCCCGGGCCTGTCCTGCTGTTTCCGGCCTCGTCGCTAACCCCCCGGTGTCCAGCTCTTTGGGTCGCTGTTGTTCTCTGCGTTTTGTTCAAGTCAGTCGCGTCGTGCATGTCCGCCGTCGGTGTCGTAGCTTACCCCTCATCTGCACTTGTATCACATCCACGAAAAGCCTCCGCGCGCGGGCCTACTGCAACTCGAACGCGCTCAGCAGCACCCGTACTACACGAGAGCAATCGACACATCGACGCGCGAGATAAACGCAAATCACACTGGCAATCGAGTCATCCTCAACCCCGAAGCTAGTGATCCGCGGCCCTTCGACACCAAGCTCGGCGGCGTGAACGTCAGGAAAGACCTCAGGCTTGACTGCGAAGACTCCGCAAACACACGTGCACGCGAGGGCGGTGCCGCCATTCTCCACGCCCGCGACGACGCTCGAGCTCGAGTCACAACCGTGTCCAGATTCACACCTGTCTTTAACACTTCAAATTCAGAAGCACCCTTGGCGATGCGCGAGGAGAAGCAGGGCGTCGGCGGCGATGCGGATGCGGACGCGCATGGCGAAGATGGACAGGGGTTCGGTGAACGTGCTGATGGCGGTGAAGACATAGCCATAGACGATGACGGTGCGCTTCTCATTTTTTGTCCTTTTCATCGAGCGCGAACACTCATGTACTATACCTCACTCCATGCAACGTATCGCTGCCAACATCACCAACGTTTATTCTACTGCTGCGTAACGCATTGAATATATCCATCTCACACCGCATACCGCCATAACTCGCCATGATAAACTCGGTCACTGCTCACATAGACGATGACGGTGTGCTTCTCATTTTTTGTCCTGTTCATCGCGCTCGAACACTCATTTACTGCACTTTATGTCCTCGATCTACGCAACATATCACCACCACCACCACCAATCGTTTCTAACTGCAACTCATCATGATAAAAACTCGGGCGTTGTGCACACTCCCAACAACTCACTCACCACGGAAATCGACTGCAGACGACATGCCCCCGCTCGTCGACGCCCCGCCCCTGCCCCTCTTCAGCATGGCCCGCGCGTATCCGCAACCCCCACCACCGACATATCCGTACCACGACCGTGCCCCTCCGCAACACAACCACCACCACCACCAGGGCCGCGCACAGGGACACACGGGCCAGAGCCAGATGCACTACACGTTCGCAACGACCATGACGCCCGTCCAATTCGGCGGGTCCGAGCCCGAGCCCGCGCCCGCGCCCTCCCCTGAGTCGCAGGAGCCGGATGCGCGCGGACACGGCGAACACATGCATGACTACGAGCACGACTATGCTTACTATGACTATGACCGTGATTATGAGTTCGTGTACCCCTCACCCCCGCAGATGCAGATGCAAATGCAAATGCCGCCAGCCGTGATGCTCGCCAAGGCCAGCACCCAGTCCACCCCGCCGGCGCGCGACAGGCGGTCGACCTACCCCCCACCGCCCCTCTACCCGCCCGGGCTCCCTCTCCCCCCACCGCCGCAGGGCGGTCCCCCCGGCGCACCCAGTACCCGCGCGCACGCACGCTCCTACTCCCACCCGCCCCCTTACCCCGCCTCGCGCTTCCTCCCTCCGCTCGACGAGGGCGAAAACGAGGGCGAGGGCGAGGACGCCGAAACCACCCAAACCGACCAGACCGACCAACCCACACTCACATCCCCGACACACGACTCACAAGCCGGGCCGACCCCGCGCGAGCGCACACGGCCGCGCGCAGCCAAAGGCGAGCGCGAGCGCGATCGCGCGCGCGCGGCGGACTACATCCCGCGCCCGCCGAACGCCTTCATCCTCTTCCGCGCGTCCTTCGTGCGCGCCAAGCGCCTCGAGTCTGTGTCGCTGTCTCTTTCTCTGTCTGGGTCCGGATCGGGGTCGGGCGGATTGGGGACGGCGCTGGACCCGGCGACGAGTGTCGCGACTGTTGTTGGTGCTGGTGCGTTTCTTTCTTTCTCTTTTTTTTTTTCCAGATCTTTTGGGGTCGATTTCGCGTTCTTTGCGTGTGATGTTGTTGCTCTCATACATAATCCATCATTCTCCCGTTTCGAGCATTCTCATCCACTGTATCCGCGGAAGCCCCAGTCTCAGTCTCGCGTACACATCACCTTTAACTTCTTTCCACTCCTCTTTCCACTCCTCTTTCGCTCGCGCCTGAGGTACAATCATACTCACACTCACTATCCTACATGCATGCATGCATCTCAACAGGTCCCCCCACCGCGCCGACCACCGCGCCGACGACGACACAGTCCCAATCCCACTCGCTCTCGCTCTCGAAGCTCGCGGGCCAGCTCTGGCGGCGGCTGGACCCGGGGGAGCGCGCGGTGTGGGAGGCGCGCGCGGCGCAGGCGCAGGCGGAGCATCGGCGCAAGTACCCCGATTGGCGCTTTCGGCCGGCGAATGCGAGTGGGATGCGGATTCGCGATGGCGGTGGGGGTGCGGGCGCGGGCGGGTCTGGGAGTGGGATTGGCGGTGGGATTGGCGGTGGGATTGGGATTGGGATTGGGAGTGGGAGTAAGAGTAAGGACGGAGGTGAGGACGGAGGGGGGGTGGGGAGTCGAGAGAGTAGAGGGGTGAAAGCGGGGGGCGGGAGGAAGGGGAGAGTGAAGAAGAAAGAGGGAGGTGCGGGCGGGAAAGAAAGAGAAAGAGAAAGAGAAAGAGAAAGAGAAAGAGAAAGAGAGGGAGAGGGAGGGAGTGCGAGACGTGCGGACCCACATACGCTGGCTGCGAGCGCAAGTCCGAACGCGAGTTCGGCGGCGACGGCGGCGACGACGACGACGAAAAAGCGCCAGCGCGCGTACACGAGTCCGTCTGTGGTGGCCCAGCGGTCCGCGTCTGCTTCCTACGCGTCCGCAAGCCCGACGAATATCCATCTGAGCACGGGGCACAGCGGGCCCGGGAGCGGGAGTGCGAGTGCGAGCGGGGGTGGCCTGGGGCTCCCGGCGTGGGCGACGGTGGGGATGGATGTCGACGCGTCTTCCTATCCTGTGGACCCTTCGTTGGAATCGGTATCGGTGTCTGTCACGGATACGGATACGGACGCGGGCACGGGCACGGGCAAGGGCAAGAGCACGGGTATGGGGAGACAGAACGCAAACGCAAACGCGGAGGCGGAGGCGGAGACGACCTCGACCTCGAGCGCGGGGACGGCACGACAGACAATCGATCTTCGCGTCGTGGGGAGGACGGCGGCAGAAGTAGACGCAGACGCAGAGGTGGAAATGGCGGACGAAGAGGTAGACGGGGACGGGATGGCGGAGACGGAGACGGAGTTCCCGGAGCCGGAGAGCACGCGCGCCTCACCCGGCGGGTCGACGCCCGCCCGCTCGCCCCCAGCTATGTTGGAGTCGGAGATCGCTGTGCCTAGTCCTAGTCCTAGCCCGCGTGTGCGTGCGAGCCCGAGCCACGAGCGGCTGCGCGGACACCGCGAACAACAGTGCATAGATGGTCATGAAGGTCAAGGTCAAGGTCAAAGCGAGCAGAGTCAAAGCCAAAGCCAGAGTCAGAGTCAAAGTCAGAGTCAGAGTCAGGACCAGAGACGAAGCACACTGGGCCTCATCCCCCTCACCGCCATCGCCGCGCGTCGCGCATCGAGCGCCCCTGCGTCCCTCTCCCCGCCTGCCGTGCTGGGCGCGCTCCCCGCCCTGGGTCCGAGTCCGAGTCCGAATCCCGGTCTGAATCCCGGTCTGAACGTGAGTACGGATGCGGCTGCGTCGACATCTGGGTCTGTGTCGGGGTTAGACCAGGCTCTGACGCTCACCGAGAACCAGGGAAGCCAACACGCGCACCCGTATGCGTATGCGTATGCGAATCTGGACTCGTACTTGTACGCGGGGGCGAGCGGGCACCCAGCGACGGCGTCGGTCCAGGTCCAGGTCGCGCAGAGCCGGCTGAATGTGCCTGGTGTGCCGACGCTGCCCGCGGAGTTCTTCGAGGTCGGCGTGCGTGGGCGTGGGCGCGCGCCCGCGTCGGTTCAGGGGCAGCGACAGGGTGGTCGAGCTCCGGTGCGGGAGCGTGATGTTTCTGGGGGTGCTGGGGATGGAGAGGCTGGGGAGGTGAGGGAAGGACGCCAGTGGAGGGAAGGACGCCAGTGGAGGGAAGGACGCCAGTGGAGGGAAGGACGGAGGAATCCGCCCGAGCCGGCGGAGCCTGTGCGTGATGGTGCGGGGACTGGGGCGCAGAGATCGGATGACACGGTTTCTGGGACGACGGAGCAGGAGCAGAAGCAAGGAGAGAGAGAGAATCCTGCGGTGTGTTCTCATTTATTGTTTCTCGTTTCTTTTTTTTTTTTCTTTTTCTTCCACCCATTTTCGCTTTGTTCATATGCATACCTACGCCTACGCTCCTCCCATAATTGTTTCGTTCCTTTCCTTGAAAGACAAGGTGGTGAAATGGCTTGCAGATCTTTTTTCATGTTTGCCTTTTTTCTCTCAATCTTCTGTGCGCATTGAAATATATAATGTTGTTAAGTCGTTTCTCCACTTGCTGCACACCTCTTTTCACCCTTTCGTCTCCTATTTCTTTATTACTTCTCTTCATATCTTGACCTGCTTGCTTACTATTCTGTTCGTCATCAAACATGATCATGTAGCCGACCGATACAACCACTACGAGATACGTATCCTCACCCCAAGCCCAACCCCAGATCCAAGTACAGATCCCCGCCGCCCCCGTCCTTGCCTCCTCCTCTTCCGCTGCAACCCAGCCCATAGGAATATCGACTTCCTATCCATTTGCACATCAGACGCACGGCACCTCCGCGCAAGGGGGAAACAGCTATGATATCCGGATCCCTCCTCCCTATGCAGTCACCTCGCCGGAAAGCGCGTTTGCGTCGTCGCCCCCCTATGGTGGATATGCGACGACATCCCCGCATTATGCGTCGCCCTTGGACATGGGTCTAGGCGCAGAGTTCGAGTTCCCGTCGCCGATCCCGAACTTGGAGCTATCGTCGCCCTCGCCGCCGCCGGCGCATGACCCGGCGGGCTCTGCGCAGAATCAGCAGCAGCACGTCCCACATCTGTCGTCGTACTCGTCTTTGCAGGGATGGGCGGGTGCGGGGTCTGCTTCGAATGAGAGGAGGGACTCTGGACATGGATCTGCGCCACGCTCGAACGAGGCGTCCCCTGTGTCTGCTGTACCGAGCGTTTATTCATCTGGTCTGCCAGTATACTCAGGTCAGCAGCACCACCACCACCACCATCACCACGCATACGCGGTGCCTGGTTCGTTCGCATACATTCCGGCCTCGGAAGCAGCATCAGGGCATTCGCTGATGCAAGGACAGGCGAGATATATGTCCTACGAGACGTACATCCAAGGCGGGAGAATCGGCAGTGCGTACACAAATAATGCGCAGGGATACCTCCTTCCAGGGCCCCAGATCCATATGGGTACGGGTGGGACATCGGGTTCGCCGACCTCGCCTGTGTCGAGTGTGACGACGGCCTCCTCGTCGGCGTCCCCGCCAGCTGACCGCCACATCCCCATAAACTTCGGTCGTATCAATGTTAACGAGCGCGGGAACAATAATGAAACCAGGAATACATACCGTGCGGCGGCGGGGGAGGCGAGTCCAATGACGCCTGCCCATCATCCATACCACCACCGGCAGATTATTCGTCAGCAGTACTACGGCGACCGTATCAACGATCCCCACCGCGAGTATCAGCAGGAATACCCCCAGGCCGTCTTGATCCACCCGCAGACGCTCCCGTATGCACACGAACTCGGACACGCGTACGGGGTGGAGGAGAAGGTGCGTCAGCAGCAGCAGCAGCAGCAGCAGTACCAGGGCTCGGACAACGCTGGTGCGGATATGGAGATCGTGCACATGAGCGCTTCGCCCCTTATGTTCTCCTCACCGGGGGATAGTGTTAGCACTCGTGCTATTATCGAGTACGGTGCGGAGATGGAGATGGAGATGGAGATGGAGACGGACAGAGGAAGGGGTAGGATGGAGGAGTATAGATCTAGCTCGGGCGCGACGCAGGATGCGTACGTATTTGAGAGCTACCCCGCAGCGGGGATGGGCGCGAGTCCTGAACCATAAGGCGCACTGGCAAAAGTTGGACTAACGCCCCCCTTCTTGTGCAGGTGCTGTGAACAGAAAAAAAATGTAACGAAGATGAATTTCTGCTGTGCTTGGTTTTCCTCTTTTTTACCTATGTCGTTTTTACTTGTGTCTGTGTATGTACTTGTATGTGTAAAAAGCTTTCAAAACAAGATCCCCCGTTTCTCTTTCCCGTTCTCTCCCTTTCTTCCTGTCTAGGTCCTCGTCCTGCTCTTTTAGGGCCCTTCAAGAACTTGTATCCCTGCTCAAACTCCTATGCGCTCAACTCAGTTTTTTTTTTTTTTTTTGAATCTCTATGCTTTCCCCTTGTGTTTTTCTTGATTCCATCGCTGTTGTTGTTTTTATTGCGATCGTACATGTAGCCGCACTGTCTCCCTATGTTTTCGCTCCTGTATCTATCATAAATTTCTATGTATTAATGTTCCTCCTGCACTGGCATGTCGTCAAAAACATCTTGGATTTCTGTGTAGGATCCTCGGACCGACCTTTTGGGCCATTGTAGCTGAAATAGGTTGACAGACGATCATTCGTCCGATCTGCTGAAGAATGATCATGGCTTGTCAATTATTGCGTTCAGGTGTGAAAGTTCGAAGTAAGTCTCCTCTTTCTGACAACAATGTGTCACATTGCAAAGGATAATGCGTAGCAAATAGCAGAAACGTCGATGCAGTTGATTATACAATTCACTTCAGGAATGATAGAATACTGAAAGCAGATCGTGGCATAGGTCGGAGATGCCATATCATACATTCTAGCAAATTAAATGAAGTCTCCCCCTTTCCAGCTCATCTCCAGTCCGACCGTCCCATAATTTCATTCCTCCTAATAAGTGCTGCTTATGAACTAGCTTCTAGCCCAGAATTTTCATGCGTTCATCTCCCGCGAAATATCTAATGCGTTCTCGTGATATCCCTTTCGGCGGCGTTTTTAGACCCCTACTGCCATACGTCTCTGAAATTGCCTGGTGTGAATATCTCTCAGGCCTTGGCGAGTCAGATTGCCTTCCGTGAGGCCCCGACTAGTGGTTGAGTGGTAGAGAGAAGGTGTGTCCGGGGGAGCAAGTTGCCGAGTGAATTGGCCGGAGGACGGGACGACCTGGTGGGTCTTCCCTGCTCCGTATGGACATCAGATTACAGTCAGCGCGCTCGGCTTCACGTCAAGCATGCACTCTCCTCCATCGAGGGTCGTTGATGCCTTTGCAGGACGTGCATATAATTCCAGGTAATCGCCTGAGAGCAAGTAGCCCAGCTGGTACATATGGAGGTGTGCCTCGGTTCCAAAGACGGCAAGCCAAGTGGGAACGGGTTCCGAGGAGTGCGAGATAAGATTACAACGTGGCATCCAAACGATTTTCTGCAAAGACGCCATTAACTTATGAAGATAAATCATCTTGTATTTCTTCATAGTAAACGCCTCGTAAACGCCGAACGATCAGGAAGTTGGATCAGCCGACGTGATGAGGGTGATTCGTTGGGGTAGAACACACCTCGATCGATTAGCAGGCCCTAGCACAGGCATTACGTTTAGTCTTCGTCGTGTTCTTCTGTGCTCGATCTCGGTTGACGATGATGTCTTCTAGTGCACCTGTGCGCTTTAATTTTACGAGACATAAAGCGAGTAGAATAATCAGTACGTATTTCTCGTGCATCATGTAGTTAATGAGTGCATTAAATCGTCCGGATATCCTCAGAATTCTGAACGGTCAATTGGCGAATGCGCAAAAAGCCTGTACAATTCCCCCAAAATCTCTTTGCACACTAAGCACGTTGACCAAATAATCAGTGAAAATTGGGGACACACCTCAGGGCCACTGGCGGCGGCGGAAGCAAAGTTCCTCGGAGCATTGAACACGAGGCGCGTCCCGTCGTCCGAAAATCCCGTGAAATCCGGAACTTAATCAATGCGCACAATGATCGCACAGCACATTGCGGTCACTGCAGGACGGGAGTGCAGGGCGGCGCCGATGGCGGGAGCTAATTTCGTAGTCGAGGCCAGGCTGAGCTCGAGCAAAAAATAGACGCGTGGGCGGGATCCGTGCTCGGTGTCCCAATATAGAAAGGTCAAAGGACGGGAGCGTGCAGGCTGAAGGTCGCTGTGCCCGTGCCGAATACCCAATCATTAAGGAGGCTTCGGGCTTCTGGATTGGTGAGGGGGAAAGGTGCCCCGAAGATAGGGTGGCCATTATGGAAGAAATAGCGTGCTGTTCGTGGGCGTAGGGCTGTCAGGCGTAGGAAATAAGTCAGCTCCATGTGGTATTATGAAAGAGGACGGAGACCGCTAATGACTCACAAGCATGTTGGGCAAGGGGGAGTGTGGAAATTCGCCAAAAGCTCGAGCTGCGATTCTGTCTTATTGTCTCTGAAGGGCGGCGGTGATGATAAAGTAAACGTGATTTTTCCTCGTTTGCGTCGAAGAAATATGTAACTAAAGACATTCATCAAATATGTATCGCATTTGACAGGTTTGATAGTAGCTTACATGTCTGAATTTATGGGGGCCGATTATCCAGGGAAGCTAAAATCGGAAGTAAGTACCGACGGCATGAAACAAGAGCAGAAAAGAACTTCATGTGAAAGGAGACTTACGATGGTTCCAGACTGAAGTTTGTGACAACCTGAGTGGGGCGTCTCCAGACAAGGGCAGATAACTAAAGCTTCCGATATGTATGAGGGGTGGGATGCATGCACAAGATGCGGTGACCAGTTGATTGGTAATACAATTGCGCAGATGGCCGGTAAAGGGAGTCGAGAAGTCTTGAGAAATAGAACATTAAAGCATTAAACCTTGCTTCCCTCTGGCCCCAAGATAAGACAAGAGACGGTAATCATTTCAATGACGAGGCCGTTAATTCACTGTAAGTAAGAAGATATACTTGGACGATATGTGAATCAGCCCTCTACTTTAACGAATCAAGGCAGGTGGATTAGGTTAGAAATGTTGTAAAGACCAGTGTCGTATGAGGATTTAACGTTGCATAAAAGGATTCAAGGTTTGTCTGAGTCGTGGATAAAGAAAGTAAAGAGTAACAGTAAGACACGTGCCGATGCTGAACAACTCGCGCAACTGATAGTGAAATCTTTCCATGCACAGACAAAGTGTCGTACATATCCACATTTCAGACATCAGTCACCAGATATTGCGCACACTCGACATGCATCCTGGTAAGCAACAAGAACAGTCGATGAGAAAGATATCATGAGATATAAGATCGTACAATTCGAATACAGTAAAGGTCTATGAAGGCACCCACCCTGTTTTCAGTAGTTTCAGGGCACAGCAGATTGGTGTCGGTATGCCTGACAGTGACAGAACCGAACAAATTGCCGAAAAATGAGAGACGAGAGGAAAGAAAAAACGAGGTCAGTAAGCTTCGTCCCCCGACGCCAGAAGAAATAGGGGGCGAAAGCGAGAAATGGGACTTATGAATGCATCGGATCTAAGAGGGGGATATGCACCGAGAGAAAATGGTCTGAACTCCATTAACGCTGCAAATCAATGTTCTCGGATGACTCGATTTCAGGAAAGCCAAAGTGCAGAAGCCAAGTCATGCAACCTCATCGACTAGACAATCATAATGATACAGTTAACCACAATTGCAACATCGAGAACAAACCGACCAGCTTGTCCGTTCGGCATTCACTGGAATCCTGATCGTTCTCCATGATCCACAATGTACTATGACATGAGGTGGAAGTATGGTCAAATCTTTGATAGCGCAAGAAAGAAGAGTCGAGATGGTAGCCCAACATAGAAACTTGAAAACAATGCACTTATACCTCGCAATTCTCGCGCATAGCAGAGTCAGAGACGGCACGAGGTATCAAGATACCTCTCGGGGCCGTTTCTGAATTGATGTCAAGATGAGAAATTGCGGATCGCCTTATCGGGGACATGACTCACCTTTGCACCCAAATCTCGACGTCGGTGGTAGACCGTCGATCTCCCGGCTGCTATAGCTAGCGCCAATATCGCAAACAACGCTCATTTCTATCCAAAAAAAGCAGACAATGGATTGTGCACAGTTGTCGAAACGTACGCGTGGCAGAAGCACTACCCGCAAAGGGGATTAAAGAGCTCTGGTCGCACTTGATGTCTAATTAGAGTCTATTGAATGAATTTAAGTGACTCCTAAGTTGTGAGAGGCTGGTTGTGGTCTGCGAGTGTCGTGTGTGTGTGTGTGGTAGTGTGATAGATGGTGAGGGTAAGAGGTGAGAGTCCAAGTGACACAAACGAGATGAGATGCCGAGAATTATGTGCGGCGCATCAATCTCGGCATCTCCCATTGCGCCGATCAGTCACTGACTGCGCTGCCTCGCTGATTCAAGCAAGCCTTTCTTAATCTCCCAAGGCATTGCACCCATAGCTCAAACTCAGAACATAACATCCGAATCTCCGAGCTGCCCATTGCAGTGCAAATTCGCTATTGGGCGTGTGTAGGTCTCAGGCTGATGGCCATGCTCTCGTCATACTTGTGGAAGGCCGTGGTTCAACTCTCATCCGCAGCAGGCCTAGCTCGAGAGTTGAGCAGCGTAGATGTATGTTCTCGATATCACTTTCTTCAAACATTGATTGTAGTCAACATAGTTCACATATTTATCGAGCTCACTAAGTACGACCCCGTACGTGCTTTTTATTAAAGCGCGTTCGGTAAAGCAATAGATCATAGTAGACACCACCAGCCGTACAATGTCTCGAACACACTGCATGATGTACCTTTACAGCATGCACGGTCCTCCCTACACCGTCACAGATCTTGGGCGCTTATCTTCCAGACCAGCGCCAAACACAGCTTATGATCGACGTTCTAAAGCGCCGCCGGCATTCTCTCTACTCTCCACGCACTGAACTACATCATTCACCGCCTCCTCGACGCTGATAGCTCATGTTTTACTTTGCTGCTTTCACACTCTGATATCAGTCGACCCGTGGCCCAATCTCCCTTTGCGCATACAACCGGACAATCCTCGCCGATCTAGAGACATCGCAACAGCGCAAGCTAAGTCCGGATGGTATACCATAGTAGGGAAAGCTATGCGATGCGCCTACATTCGGAGTTCTCGGGCATCCAATACAGGCGTACGTTGTTTCACTAGCAAACGTCCCCTGTGGCTTCGCATTCTGAGTATAGGCACTTTTCTTAATTCACTGTGGATATTGCGGCGACTTCCACAACTGATGCTTTCGATTGATGAGACGTTACCTGAAGGACCCCACGAAACAGTGAGTCCTATCTTGAACAGCCTTACAGGTCACCTTCAAACCCGAAACTCTCCACCTTACGAGACTATAGAAAACGAATAACGTTCATCATTTTAGTATTCACGCGTAATTGACAGTCAGTAAATGTGTTGCGTACTACTTGATTTGTATGTTATATGCATTTGTTGAGCACTTGACAAGATCATGTATGAATATGGTCGGTAGCTCACTAATAATATCTCTATCCTCGTTCGGAATAACGACCGACACGTACCGAATGACTTTTTGATATACACTTGTATGCACTTCAATTGCGGGCGTCAGAATTTCCGCACCTATTTACTAAGCTATAGAAAACTGCATCGAGCTATATTCATGTCCATGCTGGAAAGTTTCATAATAATCCAAGGTTTTATACACTCTGTAGAAAGGTCGACCATTCAATGCCACGGTAATTATGATGGAAGCACAGCTACGAAGCTGACAATTATTTCTCATCAGAAAATATCTGCCAAAATGGCCGATCGAAATAATCGAAGAAAGGATGCGCCGCAGAATAACTTCTTTGGTGCGTCCATAGGCTAAGAACGAAAAAGTATGCAGTTCAAGAGTGCGTGAGGTTTTTATTCGGTGACAGCACATCCGCACCAATTTCAGTCCGGGTTCTTGTAAATCATTGCATCCGACTCCTCTCACGCTCTGGTGATCTAGCAGATCATTCCTTGTAATCTAGAGCACTTCGAATTCTTCTTCTCGGAGATTGTGTTCGATTATCTGCTAATTTTCTCATCCGGACCTTGCCAAGGTCCCCGAGGAAAGTACATTCTAGGTACCATTAACGGACTAGTGAATTCGACCTTGAGAAACTTCTACGCTGATGATGCTTGGGCATTGGACGGACGACGTATATGCGTCCGTGCATTCCGGGGTAAGAACCTTATGGGGGCGTCTACCACACGTTTATCTCTACGACTCGAAGGGCCTCCGGAAACCCCTTCATTTCGACTTTTCCCCAAGGATAGACGCACACACTGGCTGTCAGATGATCCTTTGTCCAGCGAGCTTTGATGGTGGCCTTTAGGTGAGTAGAGAGCTGCATAATACAAGGCCTTCCATTTCTGATCTCGACGATCGACGCAGAGGATTACGTCACGAGCAAATAAAGTGCAAACAACTAATTTTCTTCAACGACGGACAAAACTTCAAGTTAGCACAACTGTACGACGATGTCCCGCTGCTTCAATGTCCTGGATGTTAGCTTTGCCCTAGAACCTCTACCGTCGACTCACTCAGCACTTTATCGTTAAGATCTAGTATGACTCGAAGGACTTGCTCAGGCGTCTCGATTCTCAGCGCCAAGATCACATATATTTACACATTAAAAGCTCTTTTCTCTTCTCTTTTGCACGCTCTTTGATTCAGGGCGAGTCTCAGGTAGATATACTCTCGGTAGTCAATGCCATCGATTCTGTACTGTCGTTTCGGCGCCTACAATGCAATCGAGCGCTAAACTTAAGGCAAGCGATTCGTTAGTTTATTTTTAGACCGTCACTAAACTGTTGCTTAGGCTTTGCACAATGGTGGTCTCATCTCATTATGCAACACCTCTAAGCGTATGAACATATCCAGAATACACTCAATCTGCGAGGTCTGGTATAGATCGCGTCTATCGCCTGCCTCAGTTGCGACATAAAGGGATTTCGGGATGTCTTACTCCTTTGAGCTGCCTCGTGTGCCGAAGCATGCCACTGTCGAAATTGTTGTCGATCCGCGTCTATCAGCGCACCTACACAGCATTGTAATCACCCAGCACACTCTATCTGCACTCTCGCGTGTCCATCAGTGAAGAGCCCAGCGTTCCACGTCGTCACGCCTGGGAAAGGCAACTGTCTGCTCATTGATCTCTGGGATCGACAGATCCTCAGTGACGCACACATACTGGTATTTCCAGCTTGCTTCCAGGCCTCCTCGCTTCGCCAGCTGGCGTCGGCCGGAGCGCCTAAACACACTCCACTCTCCCGACACCTGCCTGCCTAATGTGGGCAATGCTCAGCAATGCAGTTCTTTCGACGGGAATGGGAACTGAGATGCTAGGCGCTCCCCTGGGACGCCTATGAGCCTAATTCTTGATCCGAAGTCCTCCGCTTGGTATTGCTGAGCGTATGATTTACCGCAGAAGTATTGGCAAGAAAGACTTCTTTCTGGTTACGCGGAACTCTGTTGGGGAATATTCATGAACTCTATGGCACTCCTTTGGCAGTCCTTCTGCGGCTTGATTGCTTATCCGACCCGAAAACTATGTGGTAGACCCTATAGAACTGTTCTTTGGGGAAATTTCTCTCGTACACTGGAATAACCAACGGCTTTTACTTCCGGGAATGAGCTCAGCTTATTGTCTAAATCAAAAAGGTCGAACGGACAAGCTTCCCTACTTCCTCCGATTCTTGAGGCCTTTGGAACCTCTGGAAGGCACCGACGAGAATAAATGAAGCCCAAGCCTGCTCTCAATCATAGCAAATCGGTCAGCATCGATGACCGGTGATTTTATTGAATATGGTGTGTTGTTTCTTAGCCAATCCTATATCACAACAACTCGCTTAACAGGATTTACATTTTTTTAGCTAAGTTTTAAGACGAATCAATAGTAAGGTCAGCTCACTACTTCCTGGAAATCTCGTACGACGTTTCCCCCATGTTCATATAAATTTACCGAGGTCATGTCCGGTCCCGTAGCAAGCTATCATTTAGCCCAAATACTAGCAACGCTTTGCTTTTGTCAAGCGCCCTGTCAAGCCTTCGTGGTTACGCCGAGCGCTGAAGAGCGTGTAGACGACTCATCAGCGCTTTTGTTCACTGCAAACCCCAATCCTCAGAAAACGCGGCGGTCGTCAAGGATGTCCAGGCCTGCACGGTGCACACTGACCAATCCCCATCGGAGACCGGACGAAAAACCAGCTATCTACGCCACCTCCCTAACGCTTCCCATCTGCAGCCTAGCCCACACGCCACATTTCAATGCATATCGCAGTATTTTCTTACACGTCCTGGCCGCGTCCGCGTCCGATGTCCTCCACCCACCTGCAGGCTCACGGTCTTATTGTGCGCGCCCGTAAAGGCTAAACTCTGGTTGCCTGATCGGGAGAGTCTACAGAACTCTAATCCTTTTGCACGCGTCCCCCGAATGCATATGCTTGTGGGAGCCTTCTGGTCGGGCTCTGTCTGTACGAATTGAGAAGAGCAAAGGCCGTTCCTTGGGCTCGTGATTGCCATATGATCAACGGTGTGATCGTACATGATAACGTTCGCGCAATCCCCCCTGCTCCGTGTCAGCATCTGCGCCGTCGGACTCTTGAAACAATAAGCTAAGGGGAGCGCGGGTTGCTGGGCTAGACAGCATAGCAACGGTGGGCTATTGTTTTATGCGCCTCATATGTTCTAGACAACTTTGCGAACTTTGCATGAAATCCGTATGTCAAGATATATGTTTTTTCTTCTTCAGATTTGCGCACGTGAGCTGTGGGAATATGCTATCTAATTTGGGCTGCGTAAGCCTGAGCGCGATATGACGAGCAACAGTGTCCGTGGCAACAGCGGCAACGTTGAACATTCGTGTACTACAGACTTCGTCACCTCGTTGTCGTTCTCAGGAGAGAGAACGACTCTTGCATCTTACCAACAACATTCTCAATGCTCAGATACTCGATGGTCTTTGTGTCTTTCGCAAATGTTTGTATTGCTCAATGGGCAAACGAATATCAGCACAAATAATGAAACAACAGGGTGGATGTAGTACACGAGGTGAAGTACTATGAAGTAGAAAAGCCTCAATGGGTGCGTGATAGTGAAGGAAGAGTGCCAGCGGCGTTAACAATAAATCATAGGCAAACACGCATCGCAAGGATGCCAGATGTGAAGAATATATGATGTTAAGGAGGGATGTGATGGAGGAATGGTCCATGCCCATGCTCTATCGAAAGTCGATGAGGGCACCAAGAGGAACGTGAGCAGTCATCGGAGCGAATAAATAAAACGCGCCATGGAAAGATAGGAAAAGAGGTGAGCCACCGAATGTCAGCTTCAGCTTTAGACCTGGAGGAGAGAAGGCTAAATATGATTGCAGGAAGGGGGGTAAAGTGGAAGTGCGCAGAAGCAAATAGGGTCCATGTAAATATGTAAAACAGAGAGCCAGGGGGAAATGTCCAGGAGCTAGAGTGAGTGGACTCGTTTTGTTACAGTCGTGAGCGCGTGGAAGAGGGGGAGCTGAATCGTTCAAAAGTCGTAGCCGCGTCTAATAATACAATAAATATGTGAGGACGGAGGCGCCCTATAGCTGAGAGGGGTCGAGCAGGTCTTCATCGAAGCGGAAGTGGATGTCAAGCAGCGGGTCAACATCGCCGTAGTCGCCCATGAAATCCATGCCGGGCTCGCCAGTGCCCATGGTGAAGTTGTCGAACGAGAAGGGGATAGAAGAGAAATCGATCTCAATCTCACCGCTCGGCGGCGCCATCAGGAAGCTGTTGCCCACATTCCCCATCGTATTCATATCGTTGCTTGCACCTTGCCCATGGTCGGGCGTCGGAGTGGAATCCGACTGTTGCGTCTGCTGTTGGTGTCCCTCGTCGCCCGGCGCCGGACACAACGTCGAGAGCGCCCACGAGGGCAGCTCGTACGCCTCCCAATCGTGGCCAGGCTTGGGCGACTCCGGCAAGTTCATCGGCATCGCGCGCACAGGCCCTTGATGCATATGAGCGATAGCGCTTGACGGCGACAACCCGGTATGGTGAGGTGACTGGACAGTAGGGGAGAGGTGTTGTTGCTGGCTTGGGAGGTAGAGCCTTTGCGGTGTGATGGGTGCTGACGAATTTGCGGACGATGGCGAGGTGAGTTGCTGAATCGTCTGGTCCTGCGCCGGAGCGCTGAGTGGTCCGCCGACAGAAGGCGTGTGAGGGATGGAGAGCTGCGTGAGCGCGCGAGGGCGAGCGGGTCTAGCCGCCATTGACGCTCTTTGCTGATCATACATTGAGAACATATGGTTCGACTGCGCATGTTGGTGAGTCTGGAGCACGCTATTCTCAAATGTTTGAGCACTTACAAGAACATCGCCGTTAGTATTCGAGTATGTTGGAACCTGTCCAGAAAGGTGGGCGAAGTTCAGTTGTCCCATGCTGTTCGGCGGGAACTGGTACGACTGAAGGGTTTGCTGCTCCTGGCTGACGCCTTCCGAAGATGCCTGCGACTCGGGCGAGGATGCAGAGGACGTAATGTCTGCAGGAGGCGCAAGCATCCCGGAGCTCTGCTGCTGCTCCCGACTCGCATCCTGCGATGACTGACTGGTGGCTTGCGAGTTCGAATCCGAGGCACTTGTCGATAGGAGCTGTGGAAGCTTGATGGAAGGATAAGAATTCGGCTGGGGCGGAGGCGTGGGTGCACCAGGTGCAGATGTTGAGCGACGGCTCTGCGGGAGAACGAATGACAGAGGGGGGCCGAGGTGGTGAATCTGTTGCGCAGGGATCTGCGCAGACAGAGAGTGGCCGTGTCCGTGTCCGTGATGACCCTGTCCGATAAACTGCGTCATCGGGTTCTGCGTGCTCAACTGGAACTGCTGGGACATCGAAAGTCCAGGTGGGAGCGCCATGCTGAGCGAGGCGCTGCTCTCCGAGTCGGTCATCTCGAAGTCCAGGTCGCCCATGTCCATCTCATTCCGGAAGGCACGGTACTGGCCCGCGAATACCTCAGATCCGGAGTCAAAGCCATCGGAGTCGACAGTGCTGCAAGACGACGCGGTCGACGTTGTAGAGCAGGCGGACTGGTTGCGACCCCGCTGGCCAAGTCCATGCGACGAGCGTACCCGAGAGTGGGATTTCTCGCGACGTTCCTTGCGCTCCTTCTTCCTCTCTTCGCGCCTTTCCTTCTCCTTTCCCTCCCTCTTGCTCTTTCCGCTCTTTACCTCCACTACTGAACCCTCGTCGCCCTCATCCTCGCCACCTTTGCCCTTCCCTTTCTTCTCCTTCGAACGGGATGGCTGATAGACGTACCACGGATACATGTCCTCATGCTCCTTCTTGCGCTGCTTCGCGAGCTCGTCCCAGTGCTTGCGCTCTTCCGCGCTGAGGCTGCGCCACTGCTGGCTGATCGTTTTCGACAGGTCTGCTTGGCGCTGTCGGCGCACATTAGGGTCCTCGGCGCCGTTGGCCAGCGCGTCGGCGTTGCGTTTCTGGCAACAGTCCCTGCGGAAGAGGATGAACGCGTTTTCGGGTCGCTTGATGTAATCCTCGTCGCCGCGCTTCGGACGGCGCTCGGGGATACCGATTCCGCCCAGTGCGAGCGTGTGTGTCTGCGGAGGAGCTTGGGAGTGCGGGCTTACGACGGGACCCAGCTGCAAGGAGGAGATGGAGGAGCCGCGACGCCGGTGTGCTAGTGTGATAGGGCCGGTTGCAAGTGATGGCTCGAAGGAGTTGAAGGGGTTGATCTGTGCCGCTGGCGATTCGGTGCGCTGCACCTGTAGACTGGGCCTCCGCGAAGAGATAGCGAGCCGCGCAAGCTCAGGACTGGGGCTTCCGCTAATGTCATCTTGGAACGGCGAAGGCGACGTGGAGGGCGTCGAGGCTGTTGCTTCTGAAGACGCAAAGCTCAGCCGGTTTTGACTCTGGTTGGAGATGGGCAAGGCGCGGAGCGATTCGTGGACCTGCTCGGGGAAGGTGAAGGCACGCGGCGTCGGCCCGTCGAGGTGCTCGAGGGAGAAGGTGTTGTGGGCGAATGTGAAGGCGCGCGGGGTGGGTGAGACAATGCCGATGGACGGCTCGTCGTCTGTGGAGGCTATGGACACTTCAAGACCCAGGTTCGTTGCGTGACCGTGGGTGTAGGTCGGGCCGCTGTGCGCTGCAGAACGGAAAGACATTGGTCAACAATGCCGGATGATTAGGAGAATAAGGGAGATCGAATGGCGAACGAAACGAAACGGAAACGAACAAGGAAAGGAGGAACGAAGGAGGGGGAGATTATTGTGGGGAGAGGGGGAAGGAGGAGGAGGGATTCTTATTGTGTTTCGGATGCAGGAGATAGGGACGTACGCTTTGAGAGGGTAAGCTGCTCGAAGGGAAGGGAGGCCGAGAGCGAGTCGCTCCGGGTGCGTAAGGCGGGCATCGTATTGGTACAGCGGGTATGATCGTGATCGAGTCTGGTCGTGAAAACAGTTAGGAGCTGAGCTCCTTGCAGACCCTCCTATGTCGCGCCCTCTGTCGATCGCGTCTCTGGTCAGGTCAGCAAAGTGGATTGTGCGATAACCTGGGCTGCTGTGCCACTGCTGCCGAGAATGGAGAGGGGGGGAGCGCGTTGGAGGAGGATGGAGGAGGAGGACGGATGCGCGAATTGTTCTGGCTGAGGAGGGAGGAAACAAAAGGACCGGGCGGAAAGGGCTGGAGATACTTATACTCGGTATAGCTAAGACGTTAGTGGTATGTCGAGCAGTGGTGGTCCTCCGCCCTTTTAGCATTCAGTTGGGCCGCACGCTATCATCAAATATCCTCCCATAATTCCAAAATCCCTTCTCTAGCACGGACCCGGGAACTCCTGTCGGACCTCAAGGACTCGGATTGCGGACCCCGAAACTGCGCGCCGTGACTTTGGTCCGAGGTACGATGTGATTACAGCATTGCTGATATGCCGAACTGAATGGGCCGACGAGTACAGGTTTCCTGATCCGGGCAGCCCACAGGGTCTGTTTCCATTGTAGGGGCAAACAGCCGTCAACACGCCCTCACTATTGTTTTTCTGCAAAAAGGAAATCTGCGACATTTGCATCCGTCGAGAGCGTGTGCGTGCAGGACGCTACCCACAAAATACGACTCACTGTCGAGACGCGCTCCCGTACAGCGGCGTGCAAGTCAAAGAGGACACAGCTCGATCGACGACGGACGCGCGACGGCGTGACTAAAGTTGCGTACAAAGATAAACATGCGGCAGGCCCCCCAGCTTTGCATTTGCATTACTGCTCGCGCTCGTGGCAATGACGAGTTGCGCACATGTTGGGGGGTTAGTGTTAATTTGGGCCGACTTTGCCTCTCCATTTCTTTCCCATTTCTCACTCTTTGCTCTGCATTTTACGCTCGCGCCCTCTTCGGCACGGATCGTATGTCCGTTCTATTACTTTAAATATCTATATATTATCTTAAATCACCAGCTTGCCCTACCCTTGTCCCCCTGGCCCCGAGTCCGACGTCCGACGCCTGCTTGCCTGTGAATGAAGACCCGGCTTAATTTCGCTATACAGATTATTATCTGTGCATTTCCCGGCGTCGCGGACGTTCGACGTAGCACGTTTTAGGCTGCTGAGATGAGTCGGCGCTCCGGATAAGGGTTCAAAACTAGTCGAACGGCTCCCGGTTAGGTGGACAAAATCATGAGTGGCCACTTGAATTCGGGTCTTCCATTGCGATATTCTGCGCGCGCATGCATCAATGCCATTGGCCTGAGCGCTGATTGCGGTATCCTCCCCGTCGCGGGCGAATCCGGTCGCTGAAGCCTGTGATGGCATGTCTTTTCAGATCCGGGTTTCTTTATCTTCCATCTCTACGTCCAACTCGACATTCATACATGTTGAACAAGAAACCTCCGGGCTCGGGCTCGGGAGCACGGATCTGCTTTCGGACGGGTCAAGGACTCGACACTCCATCTCCTATATTTATCATTGATTTTGGGAGAGACGGCTGGCTTGATATCCCTTTACATTTTCCGAGTCGACAGTTCTGTTCTTCTAGTCCTGTCCTGTAATGGTTATAGGAGATCAGTGATCGGCGCTAATAGTCTCTTGCACTCGACGATCAAATTGAAAGGTCTTGTGCGAGGGCCTTTCTCGTCTCGAGTCCTATTTTCAGTCAAGTTCGCTGTAATGGATAGGGATAGTATATTACCGGACAAGAGCGATCGCGAAGAATGCAGAGTCTGTATTTGGAAGTCTGCAGTTTGAGTCGACTATGGACGGATTTGGGTTTGGGATATTGTACTGTACTGTACTGTACTGACTACGAATGGGCCACGATCATGATTCATAACTCATAATTCATACTTCATGTGCGTGAAGCTTGTCACGATCGTGAAGAACGAGTCCGTCACTAGCAACGCTCCTGCTACTGAACTGAACTGAACGGCTGACTCCGAGTTTGTTCAGCGCTGAGCCTCCGGACGTTAGACTCGGACTGCACCAGATATGTACAGTATACCAAGCGTCATATTTGATTAAGATACAGTCCGGGTCACATTCTACATTCTATCCATCCATTCCACTTTTTATCTTGCATGCTAATCATGTATTCCCGGTGGGTCACGGTCGCGACGTTGCGCAGTCGATCAGCCTATTTCTACATCTATCTCTGTTGGAATTGGAGTCCTTCCCGGATCTTCCCTACTAGCAGAGGACCGGCGGTGAGTCATCCCTAACCTCCGGTCCTCTGCCAGTGGTCATTTGGTCAAGAATGTCATTTATATTAAATTCCAATCTACGGAGAGGCCATTTTACGGTACGCTTATGACGGGAGTGGAGCGAATGGACGTCACGATATGATATGATATGATACGCTGAGGCCTGAGGCGAAATCTGGTTTAGCATTACGGCCCTACGGTGCGCAGATTCGTTCCGTACTTACCATTGTGATTAGATTAATCATGATATCGCTTGTTATTTTCTTTTTTCTTTTTTTCGTTCATATTCTTAAGAGACCCTTATGATACACAAATACTGTACGTCCTTGCATTTTCCGAACAACAGCTCTGACACTCCGAAAACTGCTGTATAAATACATGTCAAGGTGTTACTTGTCATGAAACGGAGTGGTTAAAGTAGATGTTGTAGGAATAGGCTGCTGAATGAACATGATAAAGGAGGGTCTGCATCGCGCCAAGGCGCGTAACCACCCGGCCATCGTAGTTCTAATGATGTTGGATTCATTAATTTTAAGGAGGAAAGATGTAAAGCATAAGATCCATGGTCTCGTGGATATGATGCACATTGGAATAATAGGCTAGCATTGCCTCCTCGGCCACGTTGACCACGTTTCTTCAATACTTCCGACGCCAATGTAGCCATAACATCATACAGGCTGCCCTCGCTTAGAACAGCAGGTACCGGTCTTATGAAGCGCAGCAGCAGAGCCTAATACTGAGATCGGACCATTCGGAATGGGCACGGACGCGGAGGCAAATTCTGGAGGAAGGAAAAGAGATGAAAAAAAGAAATCAAATGGTGAGGAAGAAGGTATCGGACTTCGGGCCTTGGGGCCGGGAAATGGCTTGGGGCGGACACACAGGAGAGACTTTAATTTAAGAATTATAAGCGAGTAAACCCTTGTCAGATGATCAGCGTGGGCGCGGAGTTGTTTGTGGATGATGCGCGCGCCGTTGATTACGATGCACGGACCCACGAATGGCTGGCGATTTTGTGGTTGTGGGTGGTTTGGTTTGGTCACAGTCGGCTTAGGACTTCCCGAACTCGGAGTGTGGTAATTCTACCTACAGTACTATGCCACAGGGCTTCGCTGTTGTAGTGGTTCGATGACATAGTGGTACTCATTCTTGGATTTCTAATGTTAGAACATACCTATCGGCAAAGAACATCATTGCCGACCTTGGCCTACTTACTACGTGCGTCGTAGACGTATCGGGAAGGTTCAATCGCTGCGCCACAACACCTGGATGGACCGGTATGAAGATCATGACCCTCTTTACTTAGAGCCTGAGTTCTAACTTCTGAGTCCTAGAATTCGACCGTAATGCAATGCTGGCATGCATACGAAGATAGACTGCTCTGAGGCGATGCTTAGAGAGGGGAGAGAACGAAAACTGGAGATGGAAGTCGCCTCGGCGATCAAGACCCGGTGTCTTTGGGGGATCCGATCGTGATGGTCATGTTCAAGTGAGCGCTTGTTAGACAGAGAACTTTATTCTGCCCATTGATGTTTACCGGTGGACGAATGTCGTTTTCTGAACTTAGGAACTTTGCGCCTTCGTGATACAGCAAGCCGGCGAGAAGATGGCAGGGCCCTTCGGTGTGCCATTCATAGCATGAAACCAATACAGGAGAAGATGTGCTCTGTGCATTGAGAGGAGGTTCCGAAAGATAGAAGAGTTAGCAGCTTGCAAACCACGGATACCGGGAATCAAAACATACATACATACAGTACCTTTGCATAGGATGAGATGCCAGTGCTGTATAGGAGTATCTTGCATCTGAGAGGCTGTTAGCACTCACTGTCTCATGGGGTCCTTCAGGTAACGTCTCATCAATCGAAAGCAATAGATGTGGAAGTCGCCGCAATGTCCACAGTGAACTAAGAAAAGTGCCTATACCCAGAATGCGAAGCCACAGGAGACGTTTGCTAGCCAAGGAACGTACGCCTGTATTGGATGACCGAGACCTCCGAATGTAGGCGCATCGCATAGCTTTCCCTACTATGGTATACCATCCGGACTTAGCTTGCACTGTTGCGATGTCTCTAGATCGGCGAGGATTGTCCGGTTGTATGCGCAAAGGGCGATTGGGCTACGGGTCGACTGATATCAGAGTGTGAAAGCAGCAAAGTAAAACATGAGCTATCAGCGTCGAGGAGGCGGTGAATGATGTAGCTCAGTGCGTGGAGAGTAGAAAGAATGCCGGCGGCGCTTTAGAACGTCGATCATAAGCTGTATTTGGCGCTGGTCTGGAAGATAAGCGCCCAAGATCTGTGACGGTGTAGGGAGGTCCGTGAATGCTGTAAAGGCACATCATGCAGTGTGTTCGAGGCTTTTTATGGCTGATGATGTGTAATATTAGGATCTCTTGCTTTACCGAACGCGTTTTAATAAAAAGTACGTACGGGTTCGATTGCCGGCAACATCGTCGAAAAGTACTTGGTGAGCTCGATAAATATGTGAGCTATATTGACTAGAATCAATGTTTGAAGAAATTAATATCGAGAACATACATCTGTACTGCTCAACTCTCGAGCTAGGCCTGCTGCGGATGAGAGTTGAACCACGGCCTTCCACAAGTATGATGAGAGCATGGCCATCAGCCTGAGACCTACACACGCCCAATAGCAACTTTGCACTGCAATGGGCAGCTCGGAGATTCGGATGTTATGGCCTGAGTTTGAGCTATGGATGCAATGCCTTGGAAGATTAAGAAAGGCTTGCTTGAATGAGCGAGGCAGCGTAGTCAGTGACTGATCGGCGCAATGGGAGATGCCGAGATTGATGCGCCGCACATAACTCTCGGCATCTCCTCTCGTTTATGTCACTTGGACTCGCACCTCTTACCTTCACCATCTATCACACTACCACACACACGACACTCGCAGAGCACAACCAGCCTCTCACAACTCAGGAGTCACTTAAACTCATTCAATAGACTCTAATTAGACATGAAGTGCGACCGGAGCTCTTTAATTCCCTTTGCGGGTAGTGCTTCTGCCACGCGTACGTTTCGACAACTGTGCACAATCCATTGTCTGCTTTTTTTGGATAGAAATGAGCGTTGTTTGCGATATTGGCGCTAGTTATAGCGTCCGGGAGATCGACGGTCTACCACCGACGTCGAGATTTGGGTGCAAAGGTGAGTCATGTCCCCGATAAGGCGATCCGCAATTTCTCATAGCACGTTCTTGACATCAATTCAGAAACGGCCCCGAGAGGTATCTTGATACCTCGTGCCTTCTCTGACTCTGCTATGCGCGAGAATTGCGAGGTATAAGTACATTCTTTTCAAGTTTCTATGTTTGGCTACCATCTCGACTCTTCTTTCTTGCTCTATCAAAGATTTGAATATCTTTCAAATTCCACCTCATGTCATAGTACATTGTGGATCATGGCGAACGTTCAGGATTCCAGTGAATGCCAGACGAACAAGCTGGTCGGTCTGCTCTCGATGTTGCAATCGTGATTGATTAGTCGATGAGGTTGCATGGCTTGGCTTCTGCGCTTTGGCTTTCCTGAAATCGAGTCGTCTAGAACGTTGTTTTGCAGCGTTAATGGCGTTCAGACCTTTTTCTCTCCGTGCAGATCCCTCTCTTAGATCCGACGCATTCATAGGACCCATTTCTCGCTTTCGCCCCCTATTTCTTCTGGCTTCGGGGGACGAAGCTTACTGTCCTCGCTCTTTCTGTCCTCTCGTCTCTCATTTTTGGGAAATTTGTTCGGTTCTGTCACTGTCAGACATACCGACACCAATCTGCTGTGCCCTGAAACTACTGAAAACGGGGTGGGTGCCTTCATGACTGTATTCGAATTGTAGGATCATATATTTTCATGATATCTTTCTCATCGACTGTTCTTGTTGTTTACCAGGATCCATGTTGAGTGTGCGCAATGTCGGGTGACTGATGTCTGAAATGTGGATATGTACGACACTTTGTCTGTGCATGGAAAGATTTCACTATCAGTTGCGCGAGTTGTTCAGCATCGGCACGTGTCTTACTGTTACTCTTTACTTTCTTTATCCACGACTCAGACAAACCTTGAATCCTTTTATGCAACGTTAAATCCTCATACGACACTGGTCTTTACAACATTTCTAACCTAATCCACCTGCCTTGATTCGTTAAAGTAGAGGGCTGATTCACATATCGTCCAAGTATATCTTCTTACTTACAGTGAATTAACGGCCTCGTCATTGAATTGATTACCGTCTCTTGTCTTATCTTGGGGCCAGAGGGAAGCAAGGTTTAATGCTTTAATGTTCTATTTCTCAAGACTTCTCGACTCCCTTTACTGGCCATCTGCGCAATTGTATTACCCATCAACTGGTCACCGCATCTTGTGCATGCATCCCACCCCACATACCTATCGGAAGCTTTAGCAAACTGCTCTTGTCTGGAGGCACCTCGCCCTACTGTCCCGAACTTCAGTTTGGAGCCATCGTAAGCCTCCTTTCACATGAAGCTCCTTTCTGCTCTTGTTTCATGCCGTCGGTATTTACTTCCGATTTTAGCTTCCCTGGATAATCGGCGCCCATAAATTCAGACATGTAAGCTACTATCAAACCTGTCAAATGCGATACATATTTGATGAATGTCTTTAGTTACATATTTCTTCGACGCAAACGAGGAAAAATCACGTTTACTTTATCATCACCGCCGCCCTTCAGAGACAATAAGACAGAATCGCAGCTCGAGCTTTTGGCGAATTTCCACACTCCCCCTTGCCCAACATGCTTGTGAGTCATTGGCGGTCTCCGTCCTCTTTCATAATACCACATGGAGCTGACTTATTTCCTACGCCTGACAGCCCTACGCCCACGAACAGCACGCTATTTCTTCCATAATGGCCACCCTATCTTCGGGGCACCTTTCCCCCACACCAATCCAGAAGCCCGAAGCCTCCTAAATGATTGGGTATTCGGCACGGGCACAGCGACGTTTAACCTGCACGCTCCCGTCCTTTGACCTTTCTATATTGGGATACCGAGCACGGAACCCGCCCACGCGTCTATTTTTTGCTCGAGCACGACAACGAAATTAGCTCCCGCCATCGGCGCCGCCCTGCACTCTCATTCTACGGCCACCGCAATGTGCTGTGCGATCTTTGTGCACATTGATTTAGTTCCGGATTTCACGGGATTTTCGGACGACGGGACGCGCCTCGTGTCCAATGCTCCGAGGAACTTGAACTTTGCTTCCGCCGCCGCCAGTGTCCCTGAGGTGTGTCCCCAATTTTTACTGATTATTTGGTCAACGTGCTTAGTGTGCAAAAAGATTTGGGGGGAATTGTACAGGCTTTTTGCGCAGTCGCCAGTTGACCGTTCAGAATTCTGAGGATATCCGGACATTTAATGCACTCATTAACTACATGATGCACGAGAAATACGTACTGGTTATTCTACTCGCTTTATGTCTCGTAAAATTAAAGCGCACAGGTGCACTAGAAGACATCATCGTCAACCGAGATCGAGCACAGAAGAACACGACGAAGACTAAACGTAATGCCTGTGCTAGGGCCTGCTAATCGATCGAGGTGTGTTCTACCCCAACGAATCACCCTCATCACGTCGGCTGATCCAACTTCCTGATCGTTCGGCGTTTACGAGGCGTTTACTATGAAGAAATACAAGATGGTTTATCTTCATAAGTTAATGGCGTCTTTGCAGAAAATCGTTTGAATGCCACGTTGTAATCTTATCTCGCACTCCTCGGAACCCGTTCCCACTTGGCTTGCCGTCTTTGGAACCGAGGCACACCTCCATACCAGCTGGGCTACTTGCTCTCAGGCGATTACCTGGAATTATATGCTCGTCCTGCAAAGGAATCAACGACCCTCGATGGAGGAGAGTGCATGCTTGACGTGAAGCCGAGCGCGCTGACTGTAATCTGATGCCCATACGGAGCAGGGAAGACCCACCAGGTCGTCCCGTCCTCCGGCCAATTCACTCGGCAACTTGCTCCCCCGGACACACCTTCTCTCTACCACTCAACCACTGGTCGGGGCCTCACGGAAGGCAATCTGACTCGCCAAGGCCTGAGAGATATTCACAGCAGGCAATTTCAGAGACGTATGGCAGTAGGGGTCTAAAAACGCCGCCGAAAGGGATATCACGAGAACGCATTAGATATTTCGCGGGAGATGAACGCATGAAAATTCTGGACTAGAAGCTTAGTTCATAACCAGCACTTACTAGGAGGAATGAAATCATGGGACGGTCGGACTGGAGAGGAGGAACCCCTGGGTCTGGAAAGGGGGAGACATCATTTAATTTGCTAGAATGTATGATATGGTATCTCCGACCTATGCCACGATCTGCTTTCAGTATTCTATCTTTCCTGAAGTGAATTGTATAATCAACTGCATTGAACGTTTCTGCTATATACTACGCATTGTCCTTTGCAATGTCACACATTGTTGTTAAAAACAGGAGACTTACTTCTAATTTTCACACTGAATGTGTCATACCTGAGCGCAATAATTGACAGGCCATGATCATTCTTCAGCAGATCGGACGAATGATCGTCTGTCAACCTGTTTCAGCTACAATGTCCCGACAGGTCGGTCCGATGATCCAGTACAGAAATCCAAGATTCGATTCGATGAAGTTTGGGCGCTTTAGAAGCGTGTGAGATGGAAGGTGTTCTGAGATGCAAACGCCGGAGAAGTTCATAGTGGAGCGCGCGGTTGCAGACCGACATCTCCGTGAGTCTTCACCTTCTGAGACTGCGCAAACCTTAACGATTATGGTCATCTTATACGAGCCGGACTGCCACAGATATAAGGATAGTATGCTTTAGTCCCCGAGCTAATAGCTAATAGTTTCGTCCGGTGGGGACGCTGTAGACTCTGGACCGAGGAGATGGATCTTATTTGATTGTGGCTGCGAACGGGCGCTACGCTAGCACATACACCATCATAATTTGGCCGCATATTTCGATGCAAGTAGACGCCGAAGAGATGACATTCATGAGCTTCAGTTGAATTGACAGGAAAATGGAGTTATCGGGGATGATGTTTTGGATCCGCTTACTTGAATCGCCCAGTCTGTCGCACTTACATGTGAGTGGATGGGCTAGATCGATTTCGGGAAGGGTGCAAGAATTGTGCCAGGCGGATGTCTGTCTCCCATTGCCACTTCATTGTTTGTAGATAGCGTCACGCCGATCACCTATAATCGCTTAGGTTGACGAATGTTATCGGATTCGACGCTTATTGCACAAAATATAGCCTAAAAGAGCTGCAAGTAACTCGGTAACGGGACCGAAGAACTTATTAGAAAACATTTTAATTTCAACATAAGGTAGCGGGTACTCACCTTGTCGCCACCTACTTCATTCAGTTAAGCTCGAGAGCCCTTGACCTGGCCTTTATTTTTCGGTAATCGTCTAAGCGTCCTGGTTCGGAATGTTCAATTCGATCGGTCATCCACCACACCGAGATGTCCAGCTTGAGGTTGTCGTCGGACTGCGGTGGTGAACGAACCTCGGAACGGCGTGTTGATCTTCACACAAATTTTTCTGAGCTGAGGTCGACCACGTCGAAATTGATGACGTTTTGGAAGGGAAGACATGCAAGATTGTAGTGATACACACCGATGGAGTTGATGGAGCCACGGCAGAGGAAAGTGCTTCTGTCGCTGACGCTATTGTATTTTGAGAGGTTAGCCAGTGCTAAGTAGCTGTATTTACTAAGGTCGACCTGTTACAGCAATCAACACCCTTGCAAACGGTGCGCAGCGAAATCGCATTCTTCTTTATAACATTAGATCAAAGAATATCGTATGTAATGGCAACGACGCACCCAGCCTTTCATGGTGACCACTTTTTAAGAGAGAGGTTGCTTTCACTGCTACCCGTTGGACGTTGAGTTCAACTTATGGTCTGTGGTGATTGGAAGAATATGCAGCAATTTGAAGCCAATTTAGCGATCGATTGCACAGCACAGCTCCCAGCTTCAAATACGCATATAAAAGCCTGCATTTCTAGAGCCGACACCGGGTTGATGGGCAAATTATCGAGAAGATGCGTCCGGCGACGAGAAAACTCGCCGCTTCGAGAATTTTACTATTTGATTAGAGCTCGAGCTTCTTCGACTCGCGTCAGATATCGCATTACTGGGGTTCGCATGTCACGTAGGCTATGCTAGTGTTTTTTGTCGATGCCACGGGACAGAAGAAGAATATCTGACGTACAGTATGCAGGACGAAACGTGCATTTCTGCGGGTTTCAGGAAAGTATGATTCAGACCTTGAGGTTATTCCAGTAGCAACCAAGGGACTGTATGTGCTTTGCTGAGGTGTTGGCAATGATTAGTATTGGTGCAGTTGAATCCGACCATAATACTCACCGACATCTTGCTTCTAAAGTTCGCCCCACCTCCCTCATACCCCATCCTTATCAGCCCGAAGCTTCTACGCGCAGATTCCCGCAAAACCTTAGCAAGCTGCTTAGAGAATGCCAGACGTAGCGTCCCAAAGCTGCAAGAGCGTAGGCTCAATCCATCCACCAAATCTCGAGACTGACTGAAGCTTCTACGCGCAGATTCCCGCAAAACCTTAGCAAGCTGCTTAGAGAATGCCAGACGTAGCGTCCCAAAGCTGCAAGAGCGTAGGCTCAATCCATCCACCAAATCTCGAGACTGACTGAAGCTTCTACGCGCAGATTCCCGCAAAACCTTAGCAAGCTGCTTAGAGAATGCCAGACGTAGCGTCCCAAAGCTGCAAGAGCGTAGGCTCAATCCATCCACCAAATCTCGAGACTGACTGAATCTTTACAGCAACGATGATGTCCAAGTTTAAAGAGACGCGAGGCTGAGAGCATATCAGCATCCCAGGCGTTCATTTGTCGAGAATGAATGAGCTCCGACGGATGTTCGGTTTCTACCGCGAGGATCTTGACGACTGTCGGCCCTGTTTCGTTCTTCAAGATTTTTCAGACGAAAGCTGGTTGCAAGATAAAGTATCTGACGTACCTTCTTGTCCGTCCTTCTAAGTCATAGAGAAAGTTCCTGGACTGTCTGAACGGGTTCGCAGGCGTACTACCAGAAACCGAGCCTTCGTATGTCATGGCAGTCGTGTCCCTCTTGGCCATCGTATTGTGCACAAATTACACCATTATCTCCTATCATCTTGCCATTTCCTATTCACCCTCCGGAATACGTTGATGCTTTCGCTTGCACGTTCGAGCCTAATTGTGAGTTGGTGGTTGAGGTTGAAGTTGCGGTACCGAAACCGCGCGTCGGGCCTCGGCGCTCCTTCAAGTTAAACCACTGAACCATTCGTTAAACCATTCGACTTAACATAAGTACAAGTACGTGAGATCCCTCTCAGACACCTAGATTATTGAAAATCATACAACAGCGAAGGATAGGATGAGCGTCTGCTTTCACGAAACTCGAGAGACTATCGACCTCCTTCGCCGCGTTGTCGACAAGCTGGACGAGAGCAACGGAAGCATCAGTGCTGAAGAATTGTGGGATAGCGTAGAACGGTATGTGATGGTCTACTGGCATTTTCCTCTATCGTTTAATATTCTAATGTCTATATGATACAGCGTGCCTGCCAACGTAGGGAGCCCCGACCTTACCGTTGCAAGGCAAGGCTATCATACAAATGGAAGGCGTTTCAGATGTACTGCAAACCTTTATGTCCACGCTGGTCTCTACACACAGAGCTCAAATCTCCGCTACCCGCCGTCGTGCCCATATTCCACAACTCACCGTGAACAGCCTTCCGAACGAAATCATCCTCCACATCGTGAACGATGCGCATGACTGCACGAAGCCAATCTGGCTTATTAGATACTCGCACGTCTCCTCAAAAATACGCAACAGTATTCTGGATTCCTTATCTATGGGCGTCAATACCGTTGACTCTCGATATACCTCCGTGGCTGACCACAACAATCATGGATCGGAGCGCTGAGTTGAAGCTCACCGTGGATATTGATATCTCTGGTATAATAATGTATTGCACGAGAGGGAGCATGTCAGTGATGCTCGAAAGTCACCATAGATGGAAAGAATTGACGCTCTCAATCTCCAACAAGCCAGTGGATCTTATTTTGGATCATTTTCCCGGTGTCAACCTTACATCTGCCCGTGTCCTTGAAGTTGGCCCCTCTGGGGTCGGTGCCGATTTCTTTCAGCAATGGGAATTCGCCCCGCTCGAGAAACTAGTCTGGAGGAGCAAATGCAGTTTACCGCCGTTCAGTGTTGCTACCCAAGCATTGCGCGTTTGCTTGCTTCGGCTACAGGGAAGCCATTTGTTGAGTGTTGGTGCCTTCTTGAGGGCAGCTACTGGTCTACGCTCCCTGATTCTGGAATTGGAACCCTTGGTCGATAGCAGGCCCACAGGACTTCCGGAAATAAGGTTATCCTGCCTTGAACACCTCAATATCGATTCTTCCTCAGAGACTGGTCACTCTGGAATCCTTCGCAAATCCATCATATTCCTGTGTCCTTTTCTGAAGCATCTTACTTTAACGGCACACACGCACGCAGAGTACTCCGATTTAACCGAGAATATACGAGAAGTTGACGATAGTGTTGCCGTAACTAACTCTTCCCGCTCCCGTTTCCACCAATGCGCCTGCATGCCAGCTGGCGCTATTTCCATAACAGAAATGCTTCGTTTATATGCAAAAAGCATGCTGAATGGAATCTAAGCCTCCAGGTGCGAAGCGTAAGAGCTTAATTCGAGTCCTTGCAGAAGTCCGAACTTCGAAGCACTGGCAGTATGTAGCCCTTTCGAAACGAATGTTTCCAATTGAAGCGTGTAAGCTCTTCGACGTTCTCGAGTGCTTATACGAAGAAATTGATGGTCTAGAAGATAGCATAGTGGATGAGTAATGTACGGAAGGAACAGCTTCAGAAGCGTTACTTCATACAAACTCTGGGCGTCTAAACAAGCGTCCACAACAAGCGCCCACAACAAAACACTTGGAACGATGAAAAGCTTCGTATTAAAACATTAAATATATTATTTACTATGGGCACAAGATGCTAAATATATGGTGGAATAATGCCCTTTGGAGAAAATTCTAGTGATACAGAAAGAAGGGGAACACATGGTACAATGGTACATGATGCTGGGACACAGATGTGCAAATAATAAATACCATTAGATGAAATATGTGAATGTCGAATTGGAATAAATGGTCCGCAGAATGAACAGCAGAGCAGAAAGTGTGCGGGAAGATGTTGTGGACGTGCAGGGTGGGATAGAATTGGGGAATGTAAAGGAGTAAGAGAAAAAAGTAAGGGAAGGGATTAAGAAAAGCAGAGGAGGAAAGCGGGAAGCATGTACCGAGAAGTTCATCAATCTACTCCCCACGCTGTATGGCTTCTCTGGTAGTAGTCTTCAGAAGCCATTTGTTCGCCTGCTCTATGTTGCATAAACCTCTAAACATGACCTTATCTCCCAGTAGGTCCATGACCAACAAGTTCGTCCAAGTCACAGGGGCGCCATTCGACACAGTCGCTTGCATCACGTCCTGGAAATACTCCAGCTCTCGGCTTCGCAAGTCGGTGTCCATCATTCCTGGCGGAAAAGGCTTCCTCGTACGCCGGCAGTACGCACGAACAATCGACCACTTTGTTTGAGGGTCTGCACGCTGAAATGCCTTCAGGGAGACGTTGTTCTGATGCATCAGGGTGCTGATCTGCTGGATGATGTCCTGCAGAGTGATGAAGTCCATACCATGGCGGGCCTGGATGTTGTACGACCAGCCGAGACGCGCATCCTCGCCAAGGATGAGGTTGACTTGTTTGAGTGGCGGTTCAGAGAAAGGCCCATGAAGGTCCTTGTCATCTAATGGACGATGATAGTTTGGGAAGCGGCTGCTGGTGAGGTCCCAAATGAGCTGTTGAATCTGATCTGGCCAATAGCCTATTGCCTGGTGTATATCAGGTACGACTGTTAAGTCTATATTCCGAGCTAGATGTCAAACAGAGGGAGAAGTTGTATATATATGAGTATGCTGTTTCGATCTGCGCGATCGCACGTCGAATGACGCACCTGTGGCTGCCTCTCGCGCATTCCAGTGTCGTGGTCCATCACTCGCCTTCGATACAGGTGGATCCTGCGATTGTGTATGTCCATGCCCGAGTCCTTGTTGCGGGTACTGACGGCCGTGACTCACACCAGCCCCTGTGTAGGAGTACGACGAAGGGTAGGCCTTACTGGCAGGAGGAACGGCTGCCCTGTCGTTAGCGGGACCAATGTAATCAGACGCAGGCGGCCAAGCAGCGTTTGGAGCGGCTGTTCGTTGGGCGTAGTTGTTGAATGCAGGCGCCGGCGGCTGTGCATATTGTTGTTGCTGCTGTTGTCGGCTAGCGCTGCTTACTCCATGACCTTGACCATGCACCTGCCCCCCTTGTGCTCCAGTAGTCGTACGTCCACCATTAGAGGCATATGCAGCCGCCGATGATGATCGCGGACGTCTTGCCTGCTCTTCTGCGCCCCCAAATCTCCCTCCCGCACCTGTATCCACCCTCGATGGCATCCCTACCGGCTGCGGCGGTTTCCAGAACTGCATCGGCGTTTGTGATCGATCGATATTATTCGCAGTCACAGTCGATATAGGTGGGTATGCTGAAGCTGCAGACGCCTTTGTGGGGTTTCGTGCAGAGCTCGCAAGCGTCCTTTGTATGTTCTGGCTTTGTGCTTGGCTCCGTGCTGGCGGAGGCGCTGCTGGCAAGGGGAATAGCGCAGTCGAAGGAGGCCGTGCGGGCTTGGTGACAGGCGGTGACGTCGCACGTCGACCGGAGGCGTAGTTTGGAGTGGCCGAAGGGCGCGGGGCGTAAGGCGAGGTAGAGCGCGAATACGAGTGCGAATGTGAATGCGAGTGGGATGGCATCGTGCGGTTGTACACTTGCATTATGTACCTTATCGGAAGGCGTTACTCGGCTGAAATGAAGGTGTAGGCAAGGAACGATGGAAACAAGGGCCAGAGAATGGAGGCGACGACGATGGAAGTTGCTGCTGACCTGCGACACGAGTCTTAGCGCTAGCCTTAGCCTCCTTGAGTCCTTGGACTGACTCGGCGCTGTTGATGGCTTCGAATTCGCAAGCTCAGAGTATTTAAAGGCGAAAACAGATGGCTACGCGTAGGCACCAACGCGTCGGCGTGCGTGTCGGATAGGCTGGCCGCAGCAGCCGATGCTACGTCCTTCAGAATTCAGAAGTAGGAAGGCAAAAGGAGAAGTGGCTGTAGGCAATGGAAACCGAGCCTTTAAGAGATGAAGGCTGCGCTTCTACTTCTGCCTTTGACAGTGTGACGATTGCGTCGTTGCAATGGCCTGGATTTGTAGAACTGACGGAGGAGCTTACCCCACTTGAATTTCAATTGTTTCTCGCACTATGCTGCCTGCCGCCCCGGAAACCTTCCTTCCCTAAATGACCTCGCCTGTGCCCTTGCCTTGCCACGTACAGATACGAGATATAGGACACTCTTATGCCTGGCGCCTGCGCTTTTCCGAGATACGGAGGACGGAGAGGAAATCGGAAACAGACTCGTAATCACTGCCACAAATGCTGAGGCAGTGCATCAGAATTTTAATCATCGTGGTCATTGCGGACTTAAATTACTCACAAGCTTTCCTTCACCAGAGACTGCGGGTTCCTGGAGTTAATGAAGTAGACGGTCTGTTACGAATGAGAGATGTGACACGTCTGGCCCCTGGGAGTGAGAGAGATGGAGGAAACGTACAAGAATACGAAGTCACCTTCGTCGCGTATCCGCCGGAATAACCGAACGCCGAACAATATTTCAAACACGTCGTCACCGTCGCTGTATTGAGGTTGACTTGATCGGTGTTTTATCCCTTTTTCCATTGTGTATATTGAGAAGTGTTGCCGTTCCGCTAGACTTGATTGCAGAGAAATCTTCAGAGGATGGTTTGGAATAGAATGCGAGCGCCTATCTTTTTTCATTATAAGCGTCTAATCGTGGGATAACTTGAATCCAATTCAGCGTCCAAACTTCTTCTTCCGATCAAACTTGATATCGTTCCCATACTTCTGTGCCGCTCTTACAACGAGCTTCATCAAGAATACATATAGCTTGAACCTATCGGAAGCTTTGGTCTCTGGTCACCTTACCTGCATATCTGATCCAGGTCTGCCTCGGGTTCTCTTAAAGCACTTATCTGACAGGATCTATCATAGGACTCCTTTACTAGATACCTAACAGCTCCAATAAATTATGTGGCTTCTACACTCCGAGTCGCCGATCTCACATGTTCGAAAATCCGAGGGACAATCTTTGACTAATTTCCTGACGACCGCGGAAAGCAACAATCCGGGCGAAGGGCATGATCTACATTGCTGCAAACACCAACGAGCCTCGAAGCTTTAAGCTCGCGGCATACAACAGGATGCTTGCACATTCGATGCACTCACTTGCGCGCCATTTTTGGATGGATCACGTCCTGGAAACTCTGGCTTGACATATCTTCAAGTTCTGCCCTTTCACACAGGGATCTTCATAGATCGGCGCAAATACTGTATATGTCAGGCACTTAATTGAACTTGAACGCTCATCTGGTTCTACTAAAGGTCTTGGTCTTTACCATCACGTTAACCTCAAGCAATTTCTATACTTTCGTTACCATTACTTCCAAGTGCCTAGATTCAGGCAGCGCAATCACGAGCACCTTCACTCCCGGCCAGAAAACCCCGTAGTGCGCCTCCGGGTTCTGAATTCGGGCTACTAGTAGAATCTTCCATCTCACAATTTGATGTACCGTTACTTTGTTAGAAGTGGTCCCTCGTCAGCGGCCACATATTATGGAAATTGTGATGTTGACAAGATTATACAGCTGCCTTGTGGCCTACCGAAATATCAAATCTTTACTTTTGTCTCAAACGGAAAGCGCTCTAACGAGTCAACCCTTGTCTGCTTCGCTAACTATTTAACCTGTTGAGTACATATGTAAGATTTGCCGAAGGGCTGAACACAGTTGAATTATTGGTATTCCTGCATTTTTAAGCTGCTTTCGTGAATAATCATATGTTTAATTGATATATTTATCTAAGCTCTATACAATACAAGAGGGGACAGACCAAGCCACGCCCCGAGATCCGCCCACCCCCGGCTAACCAATAATTTAATCCATGTTTCCATTCAATGCCGATGGCAAGTAAATACTGCGAAGGAGGATATAATCTTTTCCAGAGTTTGTCTCTGTTAATCACAACAAGCACATCTATCCACGAGGTTAATCGGTGAAGGATATGAGCTCAAAGGAGAGGCAAGGGCTTACTCGAGATCAAACACATATGATCCGTATAAAGAGGCAAATAGGTAGTAACGTTCGAACTTCAGGATCGCCTCGGGGAAGCTCTCCAAAGCAGTTGTGTAGAGCGCCACCCAGTTCTTTGAGGGAGAAGAGGAGTCAGCGTCTCGTTTTGACGCCATATATGCGTTCCAAAAATATGGGTAGCCTCCAGCGCATTCCCAGTCAATGATCGACGTAATCCGGCCACTTGCCCGGTCGTACATAATATTCTCTGGTAGCAGGTCGCCATGCGAGAAGATAGGTGGTCGATCCAGGTCAATTCCCGTAAGTATATCACCGTGATCTGCGGGTAGAGGACTGCCGGCTTGTGTCGCATAATAGTTGATAAATTCCTTCGTTGAGGTGAGTCGGACGGGCCCTGGGGCGAGCTTGAAGTGTGTTCGGTGATACATGCCGCCCTTTCCAGGTAGACTCCAGCCTTGTCCGTCAAGCTTATGAAGCTCGTTCACGTACCCCTTCAATTGATTTGCGACATATGCCACTGCATCTTCATCTAGATCATCGATACTTTCTGAAAGCATTTTGCCAGGCACTTTTTCCATCACGATGTAACCCGTTCTCGAGTCAGGACCATGCACTTCACTAAGGTAAGCGTAAATTCTCGGGATCGGAACATTTGTGAACTGGTGGACAAGCTCCATTGCAATCGCCTCGGTCCTCCATACTTGACGCCCGTATTTGATGATTAGTGCCTGAGGGCTAGTACTACTGATGTAGTCCACTTCCACAACGCGATGAAATGACCCGTTCTTGCTCATGATTGTTCCTCGAGAAATGAGTTCTCTGACAAGTGGGATTGTGAAGTCCATGGTCTCTTCTAGTAATGGCTTGCTGGGAGACTCACGAAATTCTCGCGAAATAGTGTATTTCTTCCCGAACACAGCCACCGCGCGGAGTCCGACGCACGTGCCAGCAAGCGACACAACTTGGTTGCGTCGTTTGAGCAACAACCACGACGACTTCGAGCTTAAAGACAGTGCCGGCGCAATGAAGAACCTAGTGAGTCTGTCGCAGTCCATCCAGCGTGTCCTCATTTGGAGCTTCAGGTTGCCTGGTAGTGCTTGCCCCCGAGGACTGATCTTTGTTTACTTCCATAATGCGGTGGAAATTGATAGTCTGGTGAACGGCATCATTGATGCAAGTCCCAACGAGTTACAAAGAAGCTTGGTGTGTTCACAAGCACGTACATACCAATGTAGTGTGAACTGCCAGTGGCAAGATGCTTGCGCTTTCGAGGTGGCAGGACTTCGAAGAAGTACCACGACTCGTGACAAGCGGGAGCACGCGAACGTCACGCGTCAAGTGATTCAAGTCGCGTCGTGCCTCTTCATCATCGACCACGACAACAAGGACGACTTCGAGCTTCAAGACAGTGGCGACAAACGATGAAGACCGCAAATATCTTGCAATACCTTTGCTAAGCGGCTGCGCTCGCTCCTAATCAGCTGCTATTATGTGTCGGACGAGGCCACGGTCGTGCCACCCGAATACATGCGTCGGTCGAGGTCACCGTCGCGCCACTCGGAAAGCGGACGAGGCCTTATTCGTGCCACCCGACTGGTTATCACAGCAGACGCTACCTGCTTTGTTAAAGCGGCAGACGCTACCTGCTTTGTCAAAGCGGCAGACGCTACCTGCTTTGTCAAAGCGGCAGATGCTACCTGCTTTGTCAAAGCGGCAGATGCTACCTGCTTTGTTAAAGCGGCAGACGCTACCTGCTTCAACAAAGCCCAGTCGGACGAGGCCTTATTCGTGCCACCCGATCTATGTTAACTAGTGGATGCTCCCACTATGCAGCCTGGCTGCCCATGCGGACGCTACCCGCTTCAACAAAGCCCAGTCGGACGAGGCCTTATTCGTGCCACCCGATCTATGTTAACTAGTGGATGCTCCCACTATGCAGCCTGGCTGCCCAGCGGACGCTACCCGCTCTCAAAGCAGAGGACGCTACCCGCTTTAAAAGCAGAGGACGCTACCCGCTTTAAAAGCAGCAGATGCAACCTGCTATATCAAAGCCACACATCCGGAATAAGGAATGGAATTCAGGTGAGTACATATTCTCAATATGCATTTACATGGGTGGCACTATCTAGGGAGACCTTGGTCGGCGTAGCCTTCTTTTGGGTTTGCCGAGGCTTCTCCTCGCCAGAGGCTGCGCCTCCCTTCGGTGTGGGCTTGTCTCGTCGGCCCCTCGGCAAACTTAAGTCGCGCTTGAGCAAGGACCTTTCAGCGAGCTCAGGGCGGCTTCTCCCATAAGAACCTGCCAGCCCAATTTTTCACTACGGCATCCTTCGTGGAAGCCTTTCTTGGTAGATCATCAGCGATAGACGGCAGCGTGCGGGAGCGCAAGAACGAGTTGGCAGGACTTCGAAGAAGTACCACGACTCGTGACAAGCGGGAGCACGCGAACGTCACGCGTCAAGTGATTCAAGTCGCGTCGTGCCTCTTCATCATCGACCACGACAACAAGGACGACTTCGAGCTTCAAGACAGTGGCGACAAACGATGAAGACCGCAAATATCTTGCAACCCACCCACCCTCTCCTCAATTGGTGCCTAAAAAGGTCTCAAAGAGGTCTTTTCGTGGCTGGCAGTGCCCTGGGGACGATGGGCTTGTCTCGTCGGCCCCTCGGCAAACTTAAGTCGCGCTTGAGCAAGGACCTTTCAGCGAGCTCAGGGCGGCTTCTCCCATAAGAACCTGCCAGCCCAATTTTTCACTACGGCATCCTTCGTGGAAGCCTTTCTTGGTAGATCATCAGCGATAGACGGCAGCGTGCGGGAGCGCAAGAACGAGTACAAATTTTCTTTGAGCGCTTAGATAAACGCTTAACGTATTAGGTTATTAGTCATCACCACATTCTCCCCCGGGGAGATGGGCCAACCGCGTTCGATATTACTACTTCGTTGCTTTCTACATCGTTTGAGTGCTTCTAATTGAAGTACGTCGAGACTCACACTTCATATTCTGTTGCTATACACTTATTATTGCGTTCTTTCGCCTAGACGGAAACGCCTAATGGGTTGCTTTGGCACAACCAAAGCCGCTTCCAAGCATATCGTAGACCTTCGCCATACTCGGAGCAATTGTACCTAATCACGTCCCTCGATCCAGAAACCAGCTCTTTAGAACGCCGCGAAAACTAGGGGCTCATATCTGTATGGAATAAGCTTGTCTCTTGTTTTGCTATCTCAAATTACTCTGGTCCATTTACTCCGGATTGTTTGTCACTGATGCCAACATAGTGTTGGGGCAACACTTCATAATCTCCTGTCGCAAACTACCTTTATCCCGGATAACCTCTCATACCTCCGGGATCTTAAATGGGACTCGGATAAGCGTATTCAGCTTTCGAGTGCTCCGTTGTGTCATTCCTCGGACACGCTACCCGCGATTCGCCAAACTTACAGAATACGCCGGGCTTACTTATTATCATGCAGGTACAGAGTAGACTATACCTTCCGGTGTCTTCCTTTATGCATTTATGCAATAATAGGCGGTATCAAACTTCACTCTGGCTCTACTCCCAATCCGAGTCAAGGCTTGCCGATACCCTGCCTGAGGTCTAGAATCTGTTCCCAGTTTCACTGAATGGCGACACATAACTTCCCATGATGCGCTAGCCATCTATATCTGTATACGAGCTCCGACAAAGTCGTAAAGGAATAACTTTGTAACGTTGGGGAAATACATCGCAATCTATAAAGGCCGGTAGACAATACTTTGTCCTCCCTCCTGACGCTGTTCTGTACCTTTCAACATCCATAACACATAGACAAGAAAATGACCGGCATACTGTCTGAATCCTATAGTATGTTCTTTTAGCTACTTTACTCGGGGCTCCGGCCAGTGTGACTGATAATGTACAATGTTTTCAGTTACGATAGGATCAAAGTTTTATGAAACCCTCTTAGAATTTGAGGTACTCTCTCCTGGGCTTCTCATCTTCTGGCCGGCAGGTAATTCCATCCACCAAATCCTACTTTTCAACGGCTGACAAGATGATCGATCTAAGCATGGAGCCTTACACTTGTCGCCATGCGTACGAAGATGTCGCCGGAGGAGTACGGTCGTCAGCTGGCAGTCTTCCTTCTGCAGACTCTTGTTGGGTATAATGTCGGCAACATGTGGGAGAAGTTCGTATCCAGCCCCCTTTACTCTGTTCCTAGTGAGTCTCCAATCCCCCCATCCCTAGAGAGAGGCCTAGCTAACGTGGTTACCAGAAACCTTTAAGGTTAAGGCCAAGGCCTCAGGAGCGCGGGAACAGGCTCAAAGAACTCTATTTGTCGTCCTTGCATTTGAAGTTGCGGTCTTCAGTGTCCTGATCTGGCCGTTGAATAGACAGGCGTAAGCAGTCACCCATTACCTACTAGACCTACTACGCATCCTGACGATAATTTCCCGCCAGGTTTTGGAATGCGATGCTTTCGCTGACGGCCATCAGCGTGATCTCTCCGTTGTTGAGACGAGTTTCATTTTGGACGCAGGCTGCCCTAAGTGAGCCCGTTCCCCAATCGTTCTGAGGTGTTTCATGATGGCTGACTAAAGGAGATGATATTTAGGTTTGGCAATGAACTGGTTCCTCGTCGTTGCTTGGGTTGCAAACTATGATATTGACTGGCCAGTGCTGACGACGCTTCTCCTTGCGTCCCTAAGGTAATTCCCAACTGACCTTAGACTCTAAATTGCTGCTTAAATTAATGATTTTTTTTCTAAAGCTGGTCATCTCACTACGACTTATACCGTTCCGGAGATAAGCAGTCAAAAACGTCGCCCCCATCAACTCGGAACCTCTTAATAGTTCTCGGCTACTCCCTCGCATGCATCGCCAGTCTCGCCGCAGTGGGGCTCGTTACACGCCAGGACTACCCTTTCTTCCTTCTATCCGTTCTCGGCGGCGCTACCCAGCTGGCCTGGCAAGTCGTTATGACCGACCGGAATGACCCTTCATCACGCCTCTCTGCGTTCATCTCAAACGGGACGTGCTTTGGTCCTATTGTCTGGTCTGGACTACTCATAAACTACTTGAATGGGACAGAGAGCCTTTCGGGTGCGGCAGAGTTCATTTGAAGCAGTCGGAAACCCCGAGGTAATTAAATTGTATGATTTTCTGAATTGTGTATTTAGAACTTGTTTATCTTTGACGATCTTTATCTTCTCTTCTAAACGTACATGTGACTCTGTATGAAAGAAAGGAAACGCCACTGCAAACTCGACTGGCCCGAACTTCGACGCCGCCATGTTTACAATTCTGCCATCATCTCTGAAGGTTGACCATCACTGGCACTACTTGCAACAGGGGCACTTATATCTGATATTAAAAGATTAATTAGCATTCCAAATGAAAACCAAAACGAGCTAGACTTGCAGTGTCTCGGAAAATTCAGAGGTACCATATATATCTGCCATGGTATAATACCAGCCAAACTTCGTTGCAGCACGATCGCTCTCCTCCATAGACAATGAGTAGATCCTTTCCCAATTTTCAGAGTATGGTGCTATTCGTCGTTTTGCCACAAGTGTGTTCCAGAAATATGGGTAACACCCTGCATGTTCCCAATCGATTATCCCAATAATGCGGTGGCTAGCAGGGTCACACATGATGTTCTCTGGGACTAGATCTCCGTGCGAGAAGGCTGGTGGGCGCGAAAGTTCTATGCCCGAAATATCGCTATCAGATAGGCCTTCATCTCCTTGTTGAATTATCTTCGCAGCCCTCGCAAAGTAGCCCACAAACTCCTTCGTCGAGCTGATACGGCAAGGGCCCACATCATAACTAAACCGACCTCTGTGGAAGAACCCATTTTTCCCTGTCATCCCCCATCCCTCTCTGTCAAGCTTATGGAGCTCTCGTATGTATGCCGCTAAATCGGCCGCGGCAGCTTCTACACTTTGAGCATCGAGGGTATCAATGACGCTTTGAAGTGTGACTCCACCCATTTTCTCCATTACGATGTATCCGCACCGAGACCTTGATTTTCCTTCAATTTCTTCGCTGAAGTAGCCATATAGTCTTGGAACCGGCACGTTTGTATTTTCGCGAACAAGTTTCATAGCTAGTGCTTCTGTTTGCCATACGTGCGCTCCGTACTTTATGACAATGGCTCGACCATTATGATTGACTTCCAAAACACAGGAGAGGGCTTCAGGGTCGCTCAGTGGTTTGCCAACAGCAATCAGAGCTTTCACAAGTCCGGTATCGAAGACCATGTTAATAATGATGTTATGTGATGATGATAACACAGGACTGGGAGTCTAGTAAGGTCGAGGTTGAATCTATCCGTTGAAGATTAAAATCGTACTCAAAGCCGTTTGTGTTGTCAATGGTCATGGTCTATGCTGGTCGCGACGTGTCTCAAGGCGATCGCGTGCGTGAAGTTAGTTTCAGCTCCGACTCAGGCTCCGACTCGGACTCCGCGGCTGTGCTCAACTGCTCTGTCACGGGTAGGGTACACTATCATGATCTCGCGAATGCCAAATCTCCCGGCCAAATATCTAACAGAAAAGCCATGGATCTCACCATCCCACTAGTTAAAGAGCTTATCGCACGGGGAAAGGTTTTCCCCAAGAGCAAGCCCTATCATCACGTTGTCGAGATCGACGGCAACGACAGAAATTCTCAGCCACTTATCATCAAATACGGGCATCAGGTCTGGAAGACGGAGGCACTTGCGATGCAGCTTGTTCATCAACATACAAATGTCCCGGTTCCCAAGCTCTTGGCTTACCTTAGTGAAAGGCATGCCCAAAATTCGCGAACGGGCTATATTGTGATGGAAAAGGTACCTGGCATAGTGCTTGCTGAAGTTATCGATGATTTGGATGAAGTGGCTGTCACGTATGTCGCATCGCAATTGAAGGGATACGTAGAGGAGCTTCATAAACTCGACTGGCAAGGCTGGGGACTGCCCGGAAAGGGCGGCATGTATCACAGAACTCACTTCACGTTTACTCCAGGACCGACCCGACTTACTTCAACGAGAGAGTTCATAAACTACCATGCGGATCAAGTTATCAGTCACATACCCACGATTCTTGGTGATCTATACCAGGCAATTGACTTAGACAAACCACCCATCTTCTCGCATGGCGACCTGCTACCCGGGAACATTATGTACGACTGTGCAAGTGGCCGGATTACAGCGATTATCGACTGGGAATGTGCTGGAGGATACCCGTATTTCTGGAACGCATTCTTGGCGTCTCGGCGGGTTGCTTACTCCTCTGGTCCCGAAAAGAATTGGATAGCTATCTACACAGCAGCTATGGGGCAATACTCAGAGGAGATCAAGAAATTTGGACCTTACCACACATATGCCCATTTAGAGGGAGCGTATGAATTACATCATGAGTACGCCCTTTGTTACTCTTTCAGAACTGTGATTTTTACCCCTTATGGATAGATGCGAATGTTGTGAATAAGGCCACAGACTCTGATATAGTTATTGAAGATGGATAAAGAAAGCTCTTGCGTCACATTTGTGCCTCTGCTTTTACATTACGGTGCTGGAAGATGAGAAAGGGGCTAATCGAATATATTCACGTGTGTATCTCCGTGTTTGAACTTCAACGGAACACTGGCACCGACGGGTCAACTTGAAGGGCTCTCTGGCTGACCCGGGGTCACTCAGGCTGCAGGGGTCAGGTCGGGGTCGGGGTCACAGGTCCAACCAAACACTGACTTCACGTACCATGCGTACTTTCCCAGGACCTTCCAGTCATGCAATACTCCGTTGCTTCTCATCTGTGTAAAAACCGAGGCACTGTCTCGTTCTTACTTACATACTTCGGCCATAGCGGCGGGTATGCTCTGGAGACAAGCATTGCCATCGGAAGGTCAAGATCAGACTTTGAACCTCAGGCTGGTACATCTTAGTCTGAAGTTTAACTTTATACAGTCTTGGACGGGTCTTTGAAACGCCACATTTAAATCCTCTAGATTTTTTGCTCCTTCATTGATTTTCATAAAATATTTGTCTGTATAATTAGTATATATACTAGAGAGCACAATTCCAAATTTTCGTGCTCATTGAACTGAGCTTGCAAAAGAAAATGGACAAGGAAGATTTTAGACATTTCGGGGGCCTTCCGGTCTTTGAAACACACCTTTTCCCACGAGTCCTAAAGACATCTCTCCCTCATATACAGATGATCTCGGAGATATATCTGTAATTTTAACCTCACATATTTGATCCAATGTGTGATAGTGACCTTCAGAAGAAAATTCATGCGATTTAGATGCAAAATCAAAGCTGCAGGGCTAAAACATTGAGCTGATTAGATGCAGTTACCAAATTGGGAAGGCATGGAATTTTCGGACATAGAAAGACAACACAAACATTTTGTGCTTGCACTGAGAGATAGTAAGTAGAACCTGACAATATTTTTGCACATTTATAATGTACAAGTACAAAGGAAATTTTAGAGACCAGCATCATACAGTAGAACATAAAAATGAAAAGGAAATGAAATTATCATGCTATTTACGCTATTTATGGTAATTTGTATATTCTCAAGAACTGATACTATTTCATCCGTATCTCTCGAATGACTGCAGTATTTAACTCCAAAATTTCTCTGTACAACCTTGTCATACTATAGTATTATAACAAGTCTTCAAAGTAATTTAAATGAATTGTGGAAGCCTAGGAATGCGAAGTGTTTCATTTACCGTGGGTGTTTCAAAGACCCGTCCATGACTGTAAAGTGCCCCGTAACCAGTGGAGTAACTCAAAATTACTTGCTAATGCACAGTACTGTTGTACGACTTCAAAGTATCTGCCGTCACTCGCAACAAGCGCAATCGCAATCACTTTTCTCAATAAGCACGCGAAAGACTTTGAAGTTAAAAGGTAGATGCACCTTGACTCATGCATCCCGTATATATCTGCATTGAAATAATAGCCTAGGAGGAAATTTTCTCCCACAGTGCAGCGAGCAACTATATTTTTACATGCAAGACTTCCGAGGGACGTGCGTGTGTGCTTGGGACTTCCTACTTCCAAGTACTTACGTGCAGAGTCCAATGCTACTTCCTTGCAGGGTCGTAAGCACTTCCGTGCAGGGTCGAGAACAGCACTTCCGTGCATACTATGTAGGCTCACGTACTGCTTGTATTTAGATTTGATTCCACTGCTGAAGATGTCATTATGATTGCCAGCAGTATAGTACATGTATTGCTTATTCTTATAATATAAATCACAATTATCTTCTAGTAGGTCAAAGTTTGTCCAAAATGAGACCAGTGCATCAGCGTGGGAGTAGTGAGATCCCATCTGAGGTAAAATGATTATGTCGTTGTCGAGGTTGCAAAAGATGGCAACTCGTCGAGCACAGTCTTCAGCGTAGTTCTTGCAGAGGAAGAACAGCAGGTCCAGTACCTGAAGGTAATGCTCCGTTCCGCGAGCAACAAGCTTCAAGGCGAGTTCCGCAGGGCAAATGAGGCGGAGGAGAGAGTTGCACAGATGCATTAACACAAGCAGGAAATCCTCGTGAAAGCCATCAAGTCTGAGCAGGCAAGGCAGCGGACGGCGCATGAGATCTCTCGTCAGCAAGAGGAAATCAAGAAATACCAGATGCAGATCGAGATGATGCAAGCTCAGTTTCATAAAGCGGACAAAGACGCTAAGACCCTCGAACAGCAGAGAGACGAGGCAGAGAAATCAGCCTCTAGGGCTCGCGAGACTGCTAGACAGTACAAGCAGACACTGTTACGACTCAGAGCAATTGTATGCGTCTCACGACCTCGGACTCGTACGGTTCGGACGATCAGCGGCTATGCGAAGCGGTTCCAACTCTGGGAAGCACTTGACAAGTTAATATTCTATTCTAGTACATCAAAGAAGCATCAAAGTAACGTCACCTGGGAAGCACTTGACAAGAGGCCAAAAGTAGAGTGCTTCGCAGGTGGGCCGGCGCTTTTGGCAAGCGCAGAAAGAACTGTATAGTTAATGCAAGCCACCGCGGAACGAACCGAACCGTACCGCGGTCCGATCCGAATATGAAATAGAAAGTAATTCAAGAATAAAGCAAGAGGTTCAAACCGGGTTTGAACCCAAGTTCACGAATGGTGTCCATTAGTGAAATAAAACATATAACAGCAAAAGAGACCGTCCGATAATAAGAGAATGACTGAGTACGGACGTACGCGTCGTACGGCCGTACTGTACGAGCGTACCGTACGCTCGTACATGTCAGGAATCAAAGTAAAAGAATAATCAAATAAATGAAATAAGTAAATCGTACGAAATTAATAGGAAATCCGTGGGGATTCCTGACATTACCCCCCTCTAAGGACACTGCTTAAACAGTGTGTCGAACAAGCCGCTCGTACGGCTATCGTACCGCCGTAGGGTATTTGCGGTGGAACGCACGAATTTTGGCTCGAGCGTGTGCCATATCTGCTTCGTCAACCCATGTATCTTCGTCCGACTGGTAGCCCTTCCACCGTACGAGGTATTGGAGCTTCTGGTTCCGAGCCGTCCGGCGAGAGTTGATGACTTCTTGTACCTTGTATTCGATGTCCCCATCGACCGGTACGGGTTCAGGTGGTGGCTGGACTCGTCCAGGGATCGTATCAGGCTGATACTTTGTCAGGAGCGAGACATGGAAGACCGGGTGAACTTTCATTGATGCAGGAAGCTTGAGCTCGTAGTTCAAAGGACTTAGCTTCCGTACAATCTCGTACGGACCGAGCCGACGATGGTTCAGCTTCCTGGCACCAGGCAAGGCAATATTACGCGCCTCCAGCCAGACTCGGTCACCTGGTTCGAGGTCCGGCACGTCCGTACGGTGCTGGTCGTAGTAACGCTTCATACGATCAGCAGCTACCTCTAGCGCGGCCTGAGCATCGTCCTGAGCCTTCTTCAGCATGTCTAGTCGGTCGTCCGCGGCCGGTACGGTCGAAAGGCCCGTACTGGGCACAATTGCAAAACCGGGCTCGTACCCGTACAGCAACGCGAACGGTGAGAGCCGGGTGGCCGAATGGGCTCGAGTATTGTGAGCAAACTCAGCCATGGGCAGTAAGCTTGCCCAGTTCTCCTGCCGGACGTCCGTAAACGCCCTCAGATACTGTTCGAGCTCCTGATTTACTCGTTCGGTCTGTCCGTCCGTCTGAGGATGGAAGGAAGTCGAGGTAGAACCCTTGATACCCAATCGTTTGAAGATTTCCTTCATGAACCGGGACACAAACTGAGGTCCTCGGTCCGAAATCACCTTCCGAGGCGTACCATGGTGCTTCCAAACCTCAGAAACGAAGAGCTCGGCCGTACGGGTCGAGTCGATGTCGGACGTTGTTGGTACGAAGTGAGCCTGTTTTGTCAGTCGATCCACTACCACAAAGATGGCATCGAACCCGTTCGAAGGTGGCAGCTGGGTGATAAAGTCACAAGTGATCGTTTGCCACGGACCGTCCGGTACCTCGTTCGGTTCGAGCGGACCAACAGGTCTATGCGGTAGATTCTTCGTACGCATGCAGGTGTCGCACCCGGACACGTACCGCTCGACGAAGGAAGACATCCCAGGCCACCAATAGTTCCGGCTCACCAGCTCGTACGTTTTCCACCGTCCGGGGTGCCCAACCGGCAGAGAATCGTGATGTAACTTCACAATATCTCGCCTGATAGCTTCATCTTTTGGCACATAGACTTTACCTCGGTACAGCAACAAGCCATCCTCTGTGTTCCAGTCCTGCAGCTCCTTCTTCAACGACACTGGCGCCTTCCCCTTCAAAGCCTCAATGGCCTCAACCAATTCCTCGTCCCAACTCCTTGACCCTCGAATCCTCCGCAGCAGGGTCGTGTCCCCTTTGATCCTAGCCATCCCTCGGCGCATAGCATGCATCCTGAACAGCTCGCGGTCCAAAAGCGTACGGTTCGCGTTGTCCGTACCGTCCGGCTGGAGGTCTACGCGCCTGGACATGGCGTCTGGCTTTCCCCCAAGCCGTCCCGGCCGGTGGCGGATCGTAAAGTCGAACCGACTCAGGAATATACTCCAACGAGCCTGTCTACGCGTCAGATTTCGAGCCTCTGAGAAGTACAGAAGGTTCTTGTGATCAGAAATCACATTGATCGTATGTGGAGAGCCCTCGAGGTAGTGTCTCCACTCATCCAGCGAACGGACAATAGCTAGCAGCTCCTTGTCGTATATCTCGTAGTTTCGTTCGGCATCGTTCAAGGACTTCGAGTAGAAAGCGACCGGATGGACCGAACCGTCCGTACCGAGTTGGGACAGAACGGCCCCAGTGGCGAAGTCAGAAGCATCACATTCCAGTATAAAGGGTTTCTCGAGGTCAGGCATGGCCAGAACCGGCGCCTCTGTGAACCGACGCTTCAGTTCCTCAAACGAAGCTTGCTGGCGCGGTCCCCACTCGAACCGTACGTCCTTACGGAGCAGTTCGGTCATCGGCCGTACGATCCGGGAGTAATCCTCGATGAACCGACGATAGAAGTTCGCAAATCCAAGGAAGGCTTGAATATCCTTGACTTTGGACGGTACCGGCCACTCCAGGACAGCGCTAACCTTTGCAGGATCCATGGAAACCGTACCGGCTCCGATCACCATGCCCAAGTAATCGACTGAGGACTGGTGGAACTTACACTTCTTGTTATGCATCAAGCATGCGTGCCCTTATTTGGCCTCTATTTACTCCGTTACCGCATACGGCCCTCCCTCTATTTAACCTATGTGACCTTCCGTGACTTTACCATTTAGCCTTTTAACCTTTTACCTTCGATGCCCCAGCGGGCCCCATTATGCCTCAACATGCCTTACTGTGCCCCCTTCATTTCTTCTTGCCCTCCGTAGCCTCACTCGATGCTTCTTGCCCCAAGTTGCCCCATGTAACGCTTCTTGCCTCACGATGCCCCGAGATGCCTCAACTTAGCCCGAGTTAGCCCAATGTATTATTCTCTTTATCTATTGTTCTCTCTACAGTATATAAGGCATGTACATAGACGCCTCTGGATGACACTTAAGTCAATCCTCCTATAGTCTTTTACACCATCGTACCAAAGACTCTGTTCACCCACGACTTCCGAGCATAAGAGAGCCTCGTTAAAGCGCCAACTCTTTGCTCAAACTTGTTTGTTCACTAAACAACGCTTTTGTCACTTATCATTTCCCTGATAAGTCTACCGAAGCCGTGAACGTAACAATTAGGATTGACTTCTTTCCTTAACTCGGAAAGCAGCCAAGACTACCTTCACTTGACCTCCCTTTCCAACAACTGGAATTAAACAATCAACCCCTACGAGAACCAATCCGGAATACTTGCAAGGAAGTAAACGACTGGCCATTGTCTACTAACTTTCAAACTAGGAACGAAGGAACTCGAACGACATATTATCGATACACAACTGTATTGTGTAACTCCTACACAAGCACTAGGAACCGATCCAACGTACTAAGCAGGTTCACGCCCAGAATTAACGGTCCTTGTTACATTTTGGTTGGCATACGCACGATAAGAGGTTAGCGACCCGATCAGAAAGCCGAGCCACGCCAGGGTAACTTGAAGAGAAGAAAGCAAGCAGAGGAAAGGTCTGATACACCAGAGAAACTGCTACGCATATAGGCGATTGTCCCAGAAGAGGATTGCTTCACTCGTTGACGACTGAAATACCGGTGAACACAACTAAGGAATAGTCTGTTATCCAGCGAACCGAAGAAGAATACCGGACGAGCATACAAGGAGAGAGCCACCATACCCTCTTGTGTGTAACAACAAGTAGCTCAAAGGGTTAATCACCCGAGGAACTGCCCAACCTGAGGATCCAAATAACTTTTGCCGATAATACGGAACGATTGTGGAACAACGTGACCCGGATCATTATTCTAGACCCCATTCAGATTCTAGACATATTTGTACCCGAAAACAATACACCCCCACACAACCCATCCAACCTTGATCACTCAGACGAGCAACCTGAACAAGAACCTTCATCTTATCGAAACGGCACCCCAACCGATAGTAACAACGATCACAATCTACCGGCTATCCGATACATCACTGCCCCTCGATTAGAACAAGAACCTACACAGGAAACTTATCTCAGCTCCGAACTCTCCACCTCTGAAGACCCACAACAGTTCTACTCAAGCCTCATAGCAGAACATAACAGGCATAGACCTCACGAAACACCTGTACATCAGAGAATCCCTCAACCTCATTCACCCCCTCCAATCCAACGAAGAACTACCTCTGTCCCTCAATTCACATCCTCACCTCGACCCGACACACCTACACCAGGACCCTCTCGACTGCGCCGCATCGGACGAAGAATCCGCAGTAGTTTTACCTCCCCCAGAAGGCAAACTGGCTCACCTTATTCCCACCACAACTCGAGTCACCCCAATTGAACCCGGACGCACTGAGAACGAAGAGATCTCAGAAAACTATTTGATCTTGGTTAACAACGGACTAGTGCAACGAATTCAACAGAGCTATCTTTACGACAGCACTTTCCTTTCTCTCAGTTTTCTCATCCGAAGCCGACGACTCGCCAACTGGTCAACGCGTAACAACCTACTTTGGACAGAAGGAAGAGTGTACATTGGAAGCTCAGAATCCCTTCGAACACTCCTTATTCAGTCAGCACACATTGACCCGGAAACAAACTACCACGCAACATCCGAAACCACCCACTACCGACTGGACCACATTTGTTACTGGCCTGAATCCGCAGTAGACGTTGAAACTGTTATCAATCGTTGTGGTTGCCGAGCAGAATTTGAACCAGTAACCCCCATCAACATCCCACCAGTAACCCCCATTGGTATCCCACCAGTACCCCCCATTCCGGCTCAATACCTGAACGGCAATACTGCAACTCCAACTAACCAGTAAACAATCTGGCATCCCAGAACTCACCAACGGACAACCTCCCTCGAATTGACACAACTCATTTATCACTACCACCATCTCAACCGGATAACGCATATTTTGACTACTTACTACGCTGCTGGTATCGACAGAAAGGTGTTGTCAAGACATACCTTTATTTTAGCGCACACAGTAAGAAGTGGACTAACATCCCCTCCAAATACTCCGACAAAGCCAATTTCTATCAACGATACAACTCCAACTGGAGAAACATTGAACCCTACGACGCAGAGGAGAGACATCAAACAGAACTTGCAGCTCAGCAAGAACGAGAAAGACTAAGACTAGGAAGAACTCGTAGCCAACGAAGCTCACCTCGAGTAGTAACCAACCCCCTTCCTACATCGTCCCCTCGACTTACCGCTTCATCTCTTTCTCAACAACACACTACTCTACCCTCCCCTCTTGCCCCACCACCACCTCCTCCGTCCTCCTCGAAACCCGAAACATCTATCCCCGGACCATCTCGACCCCACAAGCCAACTGAACTTCAAGTAAAAGCTGAACCCAAGGAAACAGCTCATCCGTTACTTGGAAGCCCCACTCGAGAGAAGCATACTCGAACTTTAACTGCACCCTCAGTTACTTCAGTTGAAGGAACTTCTGCAACTGCTGATAAAGGCAAAGGAGTATCCCGCTTAACGGAAACAGAAACACCTACAGGAAAAGGAAAAGGTGTACCCAATCTATCTGAAACACTTGAAGCCCTCCGGATACTAGATAAGCTTGAACAGCTTCGACTAGCTCAAGAAACAGAAGCAGCAGAAGAAGCAAAGACAGAATTAACCGACGAAGAATTAGACTATTTCGAAGACGCCGATCCTCTCGACCCTGAACAACCACTTGATCGACGCTCCGAATCGGCTAATCCTCCTTCACCCGATCGAGACGACCCAAATCCCTCCCCTCCTCCACTGGAAGATCCACCAGCCCCAGGCTTACCCCCAGGAAATCCTCCACCTCCACCTCCGTCACCACCACCGTCACCTCCACCTCCACCACCACCCCCAGTAGGCGTCATGGCAGAACAACCCGAACGAAGGAATGGTGCAAATAAACCGTTCAACTTCGATGGACACCGCAGGAATGCCCGAAAATGGTTAGATATGTTAGAGTACAATACCGGTTCAACCCGGATTATATAATTTAATTTCCTTTTTCATATATTTCAAATTAAAATGGACTCTTAAAAGTTTTCCTTGCATGTATGCTACCTCATCGCTATTGCATAGCGCTGAGGTATGTCTCACTTTATATTCGTCTTTATTTCCTGCGCTAATTGTCATGTATTTAGTTCTATATATTATAGGTAACTAAATACATCCTCATCGCTATTGCATAGCGCTGAGTTCTATATATTATAGCTCCCGCAGGTTATGAGCCTTGCGACGCTGTCAGCGTAAAAGCAGTAGTGCATCAATCGAACATCCGTACTATCACCAAAGTCTAAATCCTAAGTACAATGACCTCACCTACCGGCTCGGAAACAGACAAGGATGCCAAGGCAGCGCAAGACGCGAGCCAAAGCAACCAGATGGACGAGATCGAGCGCCAGAAGATCGGGATCGACCTGATCAAGAAGGCGCTATACGGGGGAGGCAGTTACAAGCCGCAACCGGCTAAGAACGGTCAGCTTAAGGAAATTGGGTGGGATGTCTGGATGTCGAATGTATTGGTGGCGTGGTCGGAACACTTCGTCAGGGAGGTCGGACTAGGTTTGGACCCATGTCCTAAGATTAGCAAGCTTCCAACGGAAGAAGAAAGAGAATCACTCCTAATGTGGAACCAGATGGACCAAAAGGCCAAGACCATTATACAACAGGGTCTTTCCATGGAACACATCAAGCTAATTCAAGGGGCACGCACGTCACACGAGATGTACCGAAAGCTCGCAAGGAACTTCGCGAAGGACGCCCAGCTGTCACCGGCGATGGCCCTTAGCGAAGTATGCGTCCACAAATGGGACCCCCAGTCTTCGACGTTCGATGAGAACCTTCAGTATATTCAGGGTCAGATCGAAGACTTACGACAGTACCCTGGCACGAAGGAGGAGCTAATCGACCTTATTCAGTCGGTAGCCATCCTTAATTCGCTTCCACCCGAGTGGGAAAGCATTCGAAGCGCCATATACAACACGGCCAATATCGAACTAGAGAACGTAATTCTCACCGCTCGGCGCCACGCGCAAGCGACGGGCTCTGGAAACGGCGATCAAGCCCTGGCGATCAAAGTGAAGGGTCTGGCTAAAGCAAAGGGTAAAGCCAAGAAAGGGAAGACCGTATGCGAGAACTGCAAGAAGACCGGTCACACGAAGGCTTCTTGCTGGTCTAAGGGTGGCGGCAACGAGGGCGGCGGACCGAACAAGAACAAGTTTGGTGATGGAACCTCCGGGGACACCGGGAAGGAGTCGAAAAAAGGCAAAAGTGCCTATTCAATAACGGCAGACAATGACGATGACGACTTCTCAACCAGTGATGCGTCGGCTAACGTCTGTACTCTGGGGCCGAGCCCCACTTACTCCCCTGAACTCTCGCCTCCCTCTGAGGAAAGCGAAGAGTGGTTACCATTTCCAACGATATTGCCAACCGAGCGCGCAAATGTCATCAAAGTAGCGCCAGCCACGCCCGCGGAACACTCCCAGTGGGTTTTCGACACGGGGGCTTCAGCCAGCCTAACCGGCGATCGGCAGTGTCTTCACGACTACCAGCCGATTCCGCCCATACCCGTGGGAGGCTTTGGAACTGCGATGACCGCCCAAGCGATCGGGAAGGGTCGAGTGAAGCTTCGATTCAATCCCGGGGAGGAAGAGACAACCCTGAGTCTGGGAAATGTACTCTATGTCCCCGAGGCTGCGTGCAATATTATTTCCGCAAGCCGTCTGCTGAATTCAGGCCTGTCCTTTGCTAGCACCCGAGATGGTATTAAAATTACACACAATGGTACCCTACTCGCGCGTGCGGCTCGAATTAATGGTCAATTTATTCTCAAAAATGCGAAAACCACGCTTATTCGGGCGAACGCCGCTGCAGTGACTGAACTGCCCTTTCAGGAATGGCACCTTCGGTTCGGGCACCTAGGCAACACTTACCTAAGGAAGCTAATCGAGAAGAAGATGGTAGAAGGACTTACTGTGGACAAAAATACACTCGGCGCGCCGGCACACTGTCAATCGTGCGCAATTGGGAAGATGGCTCGTCAACCATTCCCGAAATCCAAGTCCAGGGCTACGCGCCCACTGGAACTGGTGCACTCCGACCTAGCCGGGCCACAGAAGGTTACGTCCCGTAAGGGATACCGCTACATCTTGACGATCACGGACGACGCCACCCGATTTACGTGGGTGTACTTCCTACCCGATAAGGGTGCCGCCCCGCTTGTCTTCCAGGAGGTGATCCCCCTGTTCCAACGACAATATGGATACGAAATTAAGATCATACGTACCGATCGAGGGGGGGAGTTCCTAAACCAGAAGATGACCCAGATATGCCGTCAGTACGGAATAGTGCAGCAAACGTCAAACGCGCACACTCCGCAACAGAATGGCGTAGCCGAACGCCTGAATCGGACGCTAGCCGATAAGGTTAGGTGCATATACGCAGACCAACCGAACATACCCGCCTATCTCTGGCCCGAGGTGTTCTCACACATTAATTATTTACGGAACCTATCGCCTACCTCGGCTCTCGCCAAGAAGACGCCTTACGAAGCTCTCCACGGCTCGAAGCCGAATGTGATAGACCTTCGTCCCTTTTGGGATGAGGTAATTGTGCACATCCCAGCAGTCGAAAGGGCGAGCAAACTAAGCCCACGAGGCCGCAGTGTGCGTTTCATTGGATTTCCTGAAGGAATTAAGGGCATATTGTATTATGACCCGAAATCCCGTAAGGTATCCACCTCCAGGGACTTCGTGTACCCCCGCGACCCATTTGCATCCGCTCAGGGTCCTGCCTCGATCGAGGGGGGGAGTACCCCAAAAGGGGATGAGGACGATCTCACGTACCCAGATGCAGCCGAATCAAATGCAAACAAGCCGAACAACTCAGTTTCTCCGCCGGTCACGGAATCAAATGCGCCGCCGGCTGAGCAGCAGCAGCAACAGCAGCAAACCAAAAAGTCTAGGCCTCGTATCGATTACGGCCCAAAGACACGCACGTCCTCGCGTCTCATCGAACGAGCGCAGGCGCAGCAAACAGATCAACACTCGGATTCGGAACCACCCGAACTGGTTACGGAACGAAGCCAGGAGATCGGTGGTGAGAACTCCATTGCCCACTACGTATATTCGAATATAGTAGTGGACGGTCGAGACCCGCTCGATTATCGGGAGGCGACAGCCGGCCCGAATAAGGAAGCTTGGATGGAATCGATGAGAAAAGAACTCAATAATATGGAGCGACTCCATGTTTACGAGATAACAGAATTACCGTCAGGCCGTAAGGCCATCGGCTGTAAATGGGTATTCAAGACCAAACGAGGAGCCGACGGTGAACCGAAGGAGCTCAAGTCTCGATTGGTCGCCCAGGGATTCACACAAAAATACTTGATCGACTACAATCAAGTACATGCTCCCGTGGCTCGAACGGGGTCAATTAAAATTTTGGCCGTAATTGCCGTCCATTTGGGGCTGAAGGCTCACCAATTGGATGTCAAAGCCGCATTTCTTCACGGGGAACTCAGTGAAGAAATCTATATGCGGCAACCGCCCGGTTTCGAGGACCCGAGCAAGAAGGGTCACGTACTTCGGTTGAAGAAGTCTATTTACGGCCTCAAGCAGTCTGGACGCGTATGGAACCAGCGCTTCGATAAGGAGCTGAGGGCCTTAGGCTTCTCTCGCCTCATAGGCGACCCTTGTGTCTATATTAGGCGATCCGGCTCGCAAATTTCCATGCTGGGACTTCACGTTGACGACATGGAGTTCTTTTGCTCGGATGACGCAGCTGTGCCGGAGTTCATCAAACTTCTTGGGGATCGTAATATTGAACTGGTTCACGTTGGGCCACTTACCTACATGCTAGGGGTAAAATTTACATTCGATTATCGCCTCCAGACAGTCGGAATCGACCAACACGGCTACATAGACGTGTTACTTACCCGATTTGGAATGAACGATGCCAAGCCGGCGCCGTCCCCGTTCCCTTCGGGTGTCAAGCTCACGAAGGACGACTGTCCGCGGACAGACAAGGAGATCAGCGAAATGAAGAATTACCCATATCATGCATTAATCGGCAGCCTACTCTACTTGACAGTTTGGAGCCGGCCCGATTTGGCCTATCATGTTAACGCGCTGGCTCAGTTCTCCTCGAACCCCGGCAAGCGCCATTGGGAACTCGGGAAGCACGTACTTCGCTTCCTAAAACACTCTCGCGACTTTACCCTTATCCTCAAAACGGATCCAAAGGGACCACACCTGACCGGCTATGCTGATGCCGACTGGGGCTCTAGCGAAGGTCGCCGTTCGACAACCGGCTACGCATTCACCCTAGGCTCTGGTGCCGTTACCTGGCAATCAAAGAAGCAGCCTACCGTGGCACTTTCGTCCGCCGAGGCCGAATACATGGCACTCTCGGCTGCCACGCAGGAGGCCCTGTGGCTCCGTTCCTTACTTTCTGAATTAGGTTTCCCTCAACGGAAACAAACTACCATTTATTCTGATAATTTAGGCGCTATTTCTTTAACCGAAGACTCGGTGCTCCACCAGCGTGTCAAGCACATTGACATTCGCCACCATTTCATTCGTGACCATGTCACCAATGGGTCGGTGAAGGCCGAGTACTTGCGTACCGAGGATCAACCGGCGGACGCGCTAACTAAAGCGCTTCCGAAGGCCTCGCACTCCCGTCTATCCTCTATGCTTGGTGTGAACCGGCCTTGAGGGGGGGTGTTAGAGTACAATACCGGTTCAACCCGGATTATATAATTTAATTTCCTTTTTCATATATTTCAAATTAAAATGGACTCTTAAAAGTTTTCCTTGCATGTATGCTACCTCATCGCTATTGCATAGCGCTGAGGTATGTCTCACTTTATATTCGTCTTTATTTCCTGCGCTAATTGTCATGTATTTAGTTCTATATATTATAGGTAACTAAATACATCCTCATCGCTATTGCATAGCGCTGAGTTCTATATATTATAGCTCCCGCAAGATATGATGGAGAACTACATCTATCTCACCCCCGGTTACACTGAAGATCAGGACAAAGTTCGACTTGCACTCACTTTCTGCAATGGTGGACCCGCAGCAGAATCATTTTCGAACTACATCTTGCAAGGACAGAACGCCAGACTCACCGCAAACCCGGCACTCCCATGGAACTATACTTGGCGAAACTTCCGAGATGAATTTCAGAAACAATTTGTCTCTGCAGACTATGTTGCAGATGCATTCAAGGAGCTTCAGAAACTCAAGGCACAAGGCATGCGAACGGAACATTATGTGCATGAATTCCAACGTCTAGCCCGAGACGCTGGCATCAATGATTTCACGGTACTCTCGAACCTGTTCAAAGACGGACTACCTATGTCTATTAGGAAAGAAATTGTCCGACTAGAACCATACCCAGTAGCAGCAGGACAACGTGCTACTATGGAACCCTACTACCGAGACGCTCTACATCATGGACTTCAATGGGAACGAATGTTTGGAACTAATAACTCGGATTTGAAACCCTCCACCTTCTTTAGAAAGAAGTATAGTCATGGACGTCCCAAGCCTCAATACAGACGCAAATACCGGATCCATGAAATGGAACTAGACTCTGAACCGGAACCGGAACCCGATGTGGACGAAGACATGAAAGCATTTGACATAAATGCTATGTACTTCAACAAGCTTTCGGACGAAAAACAGAAGGAAGCCAGAGCAAAAGGACTATGTTTCTTCTGTATGAAACCCGGTCACATGGCGAATAAATGCCCCACACGTCCCGCACGCCCCACAAAATTCCGAAGCAAACCCCCCGGACGATTCAAAAGCAACAAGCGAAGATTCAAGCCTAGAATCAATGAAATGGAAGTAGATGATGAAGACTATGATGAACCGGACGATCTAGAAGATCAGGCATATCAAATCAATGAGATTGTCACTAGTCTCGCTCCCGAAGATCGATTTGAACTCTTCAATATGCTGGATCGCATGGACAACGAAAATGGAGAAGATTTCGATGAACAAGGAAACTATGATGGCGGAATTTTTTGAGAACACCTGAGTTGGTTAATCCGATTCAACTCAACACTATTGTTCTTAATGGCAACATCACTTCATTTCGCATACCGGTCAAACTACGCATAAACGGACGCCTCACCACTCTCAACGCTTTACTTGATACTGGAGCACAACTCAACTTCATCAACTCCGATCTAGTTGATAAACTACACATAAAAACACAGAAACTCAACCGAAGACTACAAGTTAGTAACGCCGACGGAACGATTAACAAGAAAGGATCAGTTAATGAACGAATCCGACTGGATCTCATCCACCCTCATTCAATTTCAGCTACCTTCTACTCGACTCATATTCCACGAGACGACATCATCCTAGGACTACCATGGTTCAAGGAAGCGAAGCCTCAAATTAATTGGAATAATGACACGATCACAATTAACAAAATCACTGTCTCTACCCGACTCGAGCAACAGAAACAAAAATCCAAAAAGAAACTCGACATCCCCAAAGAGTATATGGCATTTGCAGACATATTCTCTGAGAACGAAATACAAACATACCCACCAGCCCGACCTTACGATATGGAAATCAGGACACTACCCAGCTTCATCCCGAAGATACATAAACCCTACAAAGTTCCGATACATCAGCAACCAGTTTTGGACAAACTAATCCAAGACCTACTCAACAAAAAGTTTATTAAGGAATCAAAGTCACCGATGGCATCCCCCTTCTTCTTTATTGACAAGAAAGACGGATCCCTTCGACCAGTACAAGACTATCGATATCTTAATGCTCATACGGTCAAAGACGCATATCCTATGCCAAACGCCCAATCATTGCTTGATCAACTACTAGGATCAAAGTACTTCACCACTCTTGATATCCGACAAGGCTACCACAACATCCGAATCAAAGACGAAGACCAATGGAAAGCAGCTTTTGTTTGTGACAGAAAGCTATATCAACCTACGGTTATGTTTTTCGGACTTTGCAACTCCCCCGCAGTTTTTCAACGATTCATGAATGATATTCTGGCAGACCAGATACGCCGGAACATTGTTATTGTCTATATGGACGATCTGTTGATCCATGCCCCCACTCTGCAACAGCTTATTGCAAACACAACCGAAGTGTTTCAAATTCTCAAGGACAACAACTTATACGTTAAACCAGCAAAATGCCGATTTCATCAAACCGAAGTACCCTTCTTAGGATACATCATCTCCGAATCTCAGATCAAGACAGACCCATCTAAGATTCAAGGCATATTGGACTGGAAGACTCCGAAGAATTTGAAAGAAGTTAGATCATTCACTGGTTTTACAAACTTCTATCGCAGATTCATCCCGAATTATGCAACAATAAGCAGACCACTCGACCAACTTAAACGGAAGGATGTACCATTTGTCTGGACAGACAAACAAGAAACAGCCTTTCAAACGCTGAAGGACCTCTTTGCAAAGCAGCCCCTACTCATGCAACCGGACCCCAGCAAACCCTTCTATCTTGAAACGGACGCATCAGCCGTAGCTACTGGAGCAGTACTACGCCAACTTGACGAAAACGGTCAACTCCGACCTATTGGATACATCTCTCAAGCCCTTAATCCAACACAACGAAACTGGCAAATATATGATAGAGAATTATTTGCTATTATACGAGCACTCCAAACGTGGCGACACTATCTACTTGGAAGCCCGCATACAGTTACGATTCACTGTGATCATAAGAACTTGACATACTGGAGACAACCCCAACGCTTGACCCCTCGACAAGCTCGATGGCAGAATGAACTCTCAAGATATCCGTACAAAATCCAGGCTATACCCGGAAAACATATGATCCAATCCGACGCCCTATCCCGACGAGCGGACCATTTTAAAACGGAAGGAGAACTTAACAACGAAGTTACACTTCTACCAGAGAAAGTTTTTCTCAAAGAAATGGAACTCCTAGCAACCCGAATTGAAGAAGCCGAAGAAGATGATAGAAATATCATGGACATCGATGACATTCACCTTCAGATCCGACACGAAACTGGAGACATTCAGGAAGCAATGTCCCTTCTACAGAAAGAATTACCCCTCACAAAGCCCAAGATGACCGAATTCACAATCAAAGATCAACTGGTACACTTCAGAAACAAGATCTATGTGCCAAGAAATACGGAAATCATGCGCAACATATTACGACTATATCACGACTTACCCACCCGAAACCATCCCGGAGTCGCAAACACAATGGAACAAATCCGACGAACCTACTACTGGCCAAGAATGCAGCAGTTCGTATCGAAATACATCCAAGGATGCGCCATCTGTCAACAGATGAAGATCAACCACCATCCACTTGTACCTCCACTAAACCCAATCATCGCAGACAAAGACACATACCCTTTTGCAACTGTTAACATCGATTTCATCACAGACCTCCCGGAATCTGATGGATATGACAGCATATGTGTTATTGTGGATCATGACTGCACCAAAGCGATTGTACTCACCCCCTGCACCAAGGCAATCACTGCACTAGACACTGCACAACTGTACTTCGACAATGTGTACAGACGATTTGGATTACCCAGGAAAATAATCTCAGATCGAGGACCTCAGTTTGCATCTATGGTGTTTAGACAACTATGCCGTCTGCTTCACATCAAGCAGGCAATGTCAACAGCATATCATCCGCAGACTGATGGGCAAGCTGAACGCAGCAATCAGGAGATTGAAGCGTACTTCAGAATCTATGCAGTAAACCACCCCCACCTCTGGAGCAAGTACATCCCCCTCATGGAATTCACACACAACAATCGGAAGCATTCAACGACAGACCAGACCCCCTTTCGCCTACTAATGGGATATGACCCGACCTCATTCCCCTCGGAATCATCGGACATTGATAGCAACATTCCGACGCTCAAGAACCGACTATCAAAGATCATAGAACTCCGAAATGACGCAGAAGCAGCCCTTACTCTCGCACAGGAATACCAACGTGAAGCTCAATCTTCACACTTCAAACCCCTATCAGAAGGACAATCTGTATGGTTAGAAGCCAGGAACTTAAGAAGAACCGGACTACCCTCGAAATTTCAATCAAAACGAGAAGGCCCCTTTATCATCAAACGAAAACTTCGAGACAACGTTTATGAACTTCAACTGCCTAGAACCTGGAAGATTCACCCTGTATTCCACGCCTCTCTTCTAACGCCTAACACCGAGACAGAAGAGCATGGACCATCCTATTCTAAACCTCCACCTGACCTTATCGATGGAGAAGAAGAATTCGAAGTCGAAGCCATATTACAACACAAAGGAGCAAAGAACCGTCGGAGATATTTGATCAAATGGCTCGGATACCCCACAAGCAGCAACACATGGGAATCCGAAGACGCCCTGAAGCACACAGAAGAACTTCTTGAGGGATACAAGAAGCTACATCACCTTGATTGACCCGATTTGGCGATCTTGGACACACAGGCCCAACGCACTTTAAGTTGCTTACAAACCGAACATCTCAGCGCTGATATGTTTGATTTGTAATCAGCGCGAACCGCGCGCGCGTTTGACACCGATTACCCGATTAGGACACCCCGGACTCACACATCAATCAAACTTCTTGCCCCACTTCGCCTAGATAGCATACTTCTTGCCTCCGAAGCATGCAACCAAGGAACTTCTTGCCTCAGAATTTGATATCGAAGAACCAACATGCCCCCTCTTGCCTAGAAGTGTTCCCCCTGACAGAACGATCACATGAACAACCTTCAGCTTCGCCAAACGTCACTATATAAACACCAGAAGCAACCCTCAATTTCTGCATCTCCCATGCACAGTCTCTTCGACCTTATCCAACTTCTAGCTTGGATAGTTCGCATTAACTTTCACCCTACTATCACCCGACTCGCTACCCGATTTGGACACATCTTCACCCTGTGGTATCTCTTCCCCTACCTGAGACCACGAGGAACCTGGGTGCAAGGCATTTGTTTCCACTTCGACGAAGACAGAACCACCCGGATCTTCATAGGCCTACGGCCCGATGACGAGTTTTTCATTGCCACATCCAACTGACAGCCACTCATTCTCAGACACTGTGGACAATCTCTTATCGGAACTCCGTGAGACGGTAGATCATTCGACACATGCGACCCAAAGTCTTATTGGCTATCATCTTCATTACCTTCTACATCAAATTGATTACCCTCATTCTCCGTATCTCGAAACACTGGTCAACAGCATCTCTTTCCGACTCCACAACTGCAACCACCTCGAGCAAGTGAGAAGAGCATCCGCTCTATATGTCCTTCTCCAACTCGTTAAGAACCCCAGAGAACTCCCCATCTATAGCTCTCAACTCCAAGTTATCACCACACGCCCCCCCCTGGAATCCTTCACGGTTACACCACGTTCGCCACCCAACATTGACAACTCCCTGCCAGACCTTGAACCCATATCTCCCTCTCCTAGCCCCACACCGACAGCCATCGACCCCTCCCCCGAGGAATCGCACACTGAGATCGACTCAGAACCCTGCACTATCATCCTCACCCCTTACTCCGACGACGCAACCATTGAGATCCGCGACTTCGACGGCCCTAGACCTGAACAAATTGCTCGCATCCTCCGCAACAGTCTCCTCACCGCCTACCTCTCAAGAAACATCCCCAACATCCGTCATTTCTTCTCAGATCCACCCACAATTCCACCGTCCCTTCTTGCCCCCACCAACACCCCGACTGAAGACGATTCCGCTCCCGCACATGCCCTTTAACTTCGACACCCCAATCCCAACATATCAACCTCGCCCCTTTGACCCTGAAGAACATCGAAACGCCACTGAAGTCTTTTTCTATCCTCAACCACTGCCTTCCTTCTTCGACGACGAAGAAGACCAACCTCCCCAACAGCAAGAACAACAACCACCACCACCTTCCGAACCCGACAACGCTTGGAACCTACCACTCGACAACAACGGCTGGGGACTACCAAATCCTACCCTTCCTGACTGGAATCCTGAAGGCGACACTTGGTACTCCCAGCTAAGTCACAACTCCATTGCTATCGATTTTCAATACCCTTCTCCTCCTCCTTCTCCCAAACCCAATAACGAACGCTTCCCTCTCAATCCTATTGACCTTGTCCGCCACTATCTATTCGACCCTCACCACACCGATTTTGTCAACATCCAACGGCTCAAATCCTGTTCCCCGTACCCTGAACTCGTCAAACTTGTACTTCGACACACATTCTGGAACCCAGAACACGCTGCACCCCTGCTATACGGACTCAAGATTGTTCTTGACCTCTCTTACTCGCCCTACATCACCAGACGCATCAGACATCGACGCACCCTGCACGCACACTTCGCACCATATCCAGAAGACCCTTTCTGTACCTGCGAGTGTTGTATCTATTGTCCCCTGCATCCCTTTCGACATGCCCGCGATCCGGAACGTGCTCAGGCAATCCAATAAGGAGAACATCCCTCCTCCTCCTTCGTGTCCCACAGAACTCCTACTCCCCAACCAGGTCTTCGTTCAAACGGCTCCCACTCGTCAACAATACTCTGCTACCTTGCTACACAATGGTCTACTCCCCCTCATCCTCGACTCGCCTCAGAACCACTTCCATCACTCGGTCTACTCACTCAACGTCATCCATGATCTTCTTGTCGACATGCAAGATTATATGGATCTCCACCGAGGTACACATCGACGATTCAACTACTCATACATCCAGCGCCTCATCCTGCGCTTGAATCAAGTCGTTGTTGGACAGTTAGCTAATGAGTTCAATGAGTTTCAATTCGAGAGGCTATTGGCTTACAATGTGCAGAATGGACGCCTAGAAGAACCTCCGCGTTTTGTGGAACCCCAGCCTATGCCCCCGCCGTCTCCGCTCACCATCCCTCCGCCAGCATTCCCAGAGTCGTATCATGATCAGCCAAACATGCCTATCTTTGATCAATCACTCAGGAACCTCTTCGATGCCCAGGACAAACCGTCAGAACCTCCGCAACCTCCGCAACAGCCACAGCAGCCCCCTACTCCAGAATCACCCCCATACGTCGTACACACTCCTCATCCGAGCGAGTTCTCCCCTACTGTCTATCAGCCTCGCCCCCTGCAGCCTGTAGACTGGGACAGCATTTCTGCCGCCCTCCCATCGGACTTTAATTTCCCCAAGGCTTAGTTCTTTGATTTTCCGATTGCTTAATACCTTATTGGTCTTGATTTGACCCTATAGCATTCGCTTTTCCTCTCTCATGCTTTTCTTTTTATTGATCTTAACTTGATCCTATAAGCATTGTACTTGTTTTTGAAATTTCGCATCCGCAATTACTTGCTACTACGGAATTTCAATCGTAGAAACAGGGTATTGTTATGCATCAAGCATGCGTGCCCTTATTTGGCCTCTATTTACTCCGTTACCGCATACGGCCCTCCCTCTATTTAACCTATGTGACCTTCCGTGACTTTACCATTTAGCCTTTTAACCTTTTACCTTCGATGCCCCAGCGGGCCCCATTATGCCTCAACATGCCTTACTGTGCCCCCTTCATTTCTTCTTGCCCTCCGTAGCCTCACTCGATGCTTCTTGCCCCAAGTTGCCCCATGTAACGCTTCTTGCCTCACGATGCCCCGAGATGCCTCAACTTAGCCCGAGTTAGCCCAATGTATTATTCTCTTTATCTATTGTTCTCTCTACAGTATATAAGGCATGTACATAGACGCCTCTGGATGACACTTAAGTCAATCCTCCTATAGTCTTTTACACCATCGTACCAAAGACTCTGTTCACCCACGACTTCCGAGCATAAGAGAGCCTTGTTAAAGCGCCAACTCTTTGCTCAAACTTGTTTGTTCACTAAACAACGCTTTTGTCACTTATCATTTCCCTGATAAGTCTACCGAAGCCGTGAACGTAACACTTCTCTGGTTTAACGAAGAGATCGTGCTTCTCGAGCCGTTCGAGTACGGTACGGACGTGCTCTACGTGCTCCTCTTCGTTCTCAGAGAAGATCAGGATGTCATCAAGGTATATAATGACAATTACACCTGCCAGGTCCTTGAAAATCTCGTTCATCATGTGCTGGAACGTAGCCGGAGCGTTGGTGAGTCCAAACGTCATCACCGTCGGTTCGAAGTGTCCCTCCTGCGTACGGAACGCAGCCTTCCACTCGTCCCCTTCCTTCATCCGGACGTTGTGGTATCCGGCTCGAAGGTCCAAGGTGGTAAACACCTTCGCTTTCTTCAGGGAATCGATCAGTTCGGTCGTAAGGGGGAGGGGGTACCGGTTCTTGACTGTCATCGCATTCAGCTTGCGATAGTCAACCACCATGCGAAGCGAACCGTCCTTTTTCTTAATAAAGAACACAGGAGCGGCGGCCGGTGACTTGGAGGGTCGAATGTACCCCTTCCTCAAGTTCTCCTCGATAAACTCCTTCAGAGCCGTACGCTCGTTCGGTGCCATGGGGTAGATCTTGCTATACGAAGGAACGGCGCCTGGTACGAGGTCGATAGCGTGGTCGTACGGTTTTCGAGTAGGCAGCCGTTCGGCTCGATCCTTCGAGAAGACTTTGGCGAAGTCCCGGTACTGTTCTGGTACCAACTCTTCGAACGACTTCTCCCCTTCTTTGACTGCAGTCTTCTCAGCGATTGCCTGAGACCAGGTGTACGAGGCAGCAATCCGCTGTACGAAATCTGGGTCGTCCGAGACGAAGAACTGCTCTGAATCATGGTAAATGTCCCAATACTTCTCAGAATGTCGAAAGCCCGGGGGGACTTTGTCTCTCTCGTCCGCCGGCTCCTCTGGCGTACCAGAGTCGTCCGAGTCATCGTCTAGTTCAGCCACGGTCACCCGTACGCGTGGGGCCGGCTTGGCCTTCGTACGACGTGGCTTCGTCCGTTCGTCCGAGCGGACGGCTCGGACGGCGTCCGCGTCCGGCGGACGTTCGAGTTCGACCTTCGTACGGTCCGGGCGAGGCTTACAGACGTCCGCACACCGCGTAAACGTCATCTCGTTGTTAGCCCAATCGATTTCTGGGTTGTGGAGGCGCAGCCAGTCGACCCCAATGATCAAAGGGTAGTCCCCAATGTCTGCCACCACAGCAGTCACACTCTCAGTGTGGTCCCCGACCGTTAGACTGATGGGGACCTCGTCCGTGAGCCAGCCCACGTTGTTCAAGGTGTTGTCCGCGTTGTAGAGCCTCGTCCGAGGCACCAGCGGCCGGGTACGAAGTACGAACCGTTCGACAACCGTACGGTTAATAAATATCGATGAGGCGCCACTGTCTAAGAAGGCCCTCATCTTCAGGAGTTTTCTGCCATCGCTCACTCTCACTGGGAATCGGATGAACCGGCGCAACTTCTTGTCTATTGGCAGTATGCTAGTGGACACAGAAGGGGCAGGGACATCATTTTCTAACAGTGAAAAACGGTTCTGGGTCTCCAGCGGCGCGACTATGCGCTGAGACCCTAGTTGAAACCCGATCCCTTCACTAGGTGAGCCATCAACACTTTAGCAGCCTCCTCAATCGAGAACGGTCGTTCTGTGGTACCGTCCGTACGGTCCGAGCAGTTCGGGGTTTCGTCCGTGGTGTCCGAGATCGATGCAGTGGGGGTGGCCGGTGCAGGGCTAGTGGTAGCCGCCGCGTTAACGCTCGTACGGTTCGAGGGGTTCGTCCTCGGGCGTTTGGGGCATTTGAAGACCATATGTCCCTTCTCACCACAGTGGAAACACAACCCCTTGCGCAAGGCATCATCCTGTTACGCATCAAGCTGCGTACCCTTGTTTACGCCTTGTTTGTTTTTTCACTTAACTTACTCTCCCACGTCTATTCTTTGCATATGCGTACACATATGCATCATCCTTTCATCATACTTTCATCATTACTCCACTTCTCCACTTGCTCCACTACTCCGTAGTTGTACTACTCCACTCTCCGACCGGACGATGTCATCCAGTCCTTCCTTCCGACGGACTGACATCATTTACTCCACCTTCCGACATCATACTCCACTAATTAGAGCCACTTAGTACGGACTCACTCCACTTCGCCCCACTATGATGTAACTTCCTTCGGAGACCTCTTTCGCTCCACCCTATTGTTCTCTACAGTATATAAGTGCATGTACATAGGCCCCAGGTTGACACTCAAGTCAATCCTCCTATAGTCTTTTACAATCACGTACCAAAGACTCTGTTCATCCACGACTTCCAGTATAAGAGACCCTCACAAAGCGGACCCTCTCATACTGTACCTTGCTACTTCACCCAACAACGCTTTGGTCACTTATCATTTCCGTGATAAGTCCATCGAAGCCGTGAACGTAACAATTAGGATTGACTTCTTTCTCAAACTGAGATCGATCTCAACTCCGACACACTCCTCCTCATTCCACAGCAGGAATTAAACGGCAACCCCTACGTATTTCAATCCGGAATACTTGACAGTTAAGCATCTCAACTGGCCATTGGATACTAACCATCAAATAGGAACGAAAGACATATGAACGACAGTACAATCGAACACACCAAGCATACAGTGTACCCACACTTATCTTGGAAGGAAGCAATAGGAAACGATCAAAGAACTAAGCAGGTTCACGCCAGAATTTACGGTCCTTGTTACGCGTTTGGTTGGTGATAGCGTGAAGAAGAGGATAGCGACCCAATCAAGCAGCTTAGCCACGTCCAACGTAACTCGAAGAGAAGAAGGAAGCAGAGGAACAGTCTAATCCACTAGCGAAACTGCAACGCGATACAGGCACAACCCTCACTCGTTGACGACTGCAATACACGGTGAACATCGATACAACACATTGATTATCCAGCGAACCAAAGGAAGAAAGAAGGACGAGCATATACGAAGAGTCGAAGTATACTCACGTATATCTTTACAAAGTAGCTCAAAGGGACGATAACCCGAGGAACTGCCCAACCTGAGGATCACATTACTACTCGCCGATCGTACGGAAATACCGTTGGAAAGTGTGATAAGGATTAACATCCTTAGCCCCGTTTCCATCTACGACTTACAACAACCCATTCATAATTCCGACACACCCCCTCACGAACCCTCCGAACTTGACGAAAGCAGAATATCACATTCGCAGGATTACTCCGAGTACGAGCACCGAGGAACAGCTGATCACGAAAGCCTCTACGATCAACTAGTACCCCCTCGACTTGAACAAGAAGTTACTCAAGCAACCTACGCATACTCCGAAGAAGAAGGTTCTAATTTCGAGAATCCCGAGCACACTTGGAACCAAGTATCCGAAGAACATCGACTACTACCTCCAGTAACTCCCAATCGACCCATCCCACAAATTACTACCCCTCCAGGAGTCCAACGAATTCTACAACCCTTTCCTCAACTTCAGACCCCTACTACTGCCCAAGGATCTCGCGAACGTCTACAGCATCTTAGACGAGCCTTCCAAAGAACTCGACGCCGCATTCATAACTCCCTTACTCAACCAATCAATCAACCTGGCGAATCAGGCACCAGCTCAAGACGTTGATCGATTAATTGAAGAGAACCACCATTTTCTAGTTATCAGCGGACTCGACCATCAAATCCGAGAGCAATACCAACACGACCCCCAATACTTCCAAATCCTCGTACACACCCGATACTATCAACCCGTTAATTGGAAACTTCGGTACAACATCTTTTGGCACGAAGGCAAACCATACATACCCATCGGCTACCTTCGCCCACTGCTCATTAAAATTGTTCACGAAAACCTGGCAAATCAACTCGAACATTACTCCGAGGAAGAAACACTCATTAACATTCTCCACCTTTTCTATTGGCCCGGACAACGGAACGACGTCGCAAACATCGTACAGAACTGCATCTGTCAGATTCTCCAAACTCCAGCTCCGAGCAGGACTCTTACACCCCCTCCTCACGAACCCGACACCGCTCACTGATTGAGTTCAGTAAAGACGTTAAACTGGCACCCAAAGTACCTCCGAAACCCACAACGAAACCTCCCGCAGTACAACCCCTTCCCCCAGGAATTCAAAGACCCGCCAACGCATTCTTTGACGCCGAACAACGAATCTGGTTTAGAGTCCGAGAAAACCAAGAACGAAGTTATCTTTACTATTCAACCCAAAGAAACGAGTGGAGAACTCTTACAAGTAGATCTGAAATACCGCAAGCCTATCATAGCTTGAACGCCTGGTATCAAGCCATCGAACCCACTGAACAAGAATTAATATCCATCAATCGAGGACTCAACCCAACAAGACATAGCAGCCGACTTAACTCACCAAGAGTACCCCTCACTCGATTACCATCACCCACTCCTTCACAGCGCACACACACATCAGTTGTCACAACTGAACCACCAATCGTTACAACACCCGTTCCATTGACATCACTTGTTCCTGACCCACCGAAAACAGAAGAAAAAACAATACCACCAAAACCCGAAGAAAAGACACCAACATCCGCAGTACCATCTATCACATTATCATCTATAAAACCCGAGGACGAAAAACCCGACACTAGTAAAGGAAAAAGAAAAGAAACCGACTTCACAGACAAATTACACGGACTACACATCGACACTCAATTTGAGCAAGGATCTACCTGGTACCCCTCATTTACTGCACCACCTACATTCGAGAACCCGAAGACCTACGCTACTCAGGAAGTACAGACCGACCTTACTCAAAACCAAATCCATACTCCAAAGGAATCAAGCGAAGAAGAAGACACAAGCGAAGGATCTACATCGGCTAACGCTAACGAATCTTCCCGAAACTCTCCTACACCGCCACCAGTAGCAGACAACGAAGAAGAACCCGATCTCGCTAACGAACCGCCACAGAACCCTCCACCGCCACCATCTCCTTCAGACCCCGGATCTCCAGCCGAAGTTGCAATGGCCGATCAAGCCGATCACGTACCCCGAGGCACCGGAGCAAATAAACCTTTTAACTTTACAGGTAACCGACGCGAAGCTAGAAGATGGCTATCCGTAATCGAAAACTACTTGGCCCTGAACGATGGAGACTATGAGACTGACCAACGCAAAGTTCGATTTGCTATCTCATACATGACCGATGGAACCGCACTTGATCTTGCAGTTGCCATCACCAACGAGCAACAAGCACTCGACGCATGGAACCTTACATGGAACGCATTCAAGACCCGGTTCAGACAACAGTTCATCTCCACAGACAGTGTTTCCGACGCATTCAAGGAACTCCAGAATATCAAGCAGCAACCGAACGAGAAAGTTGACGATTACATCCATAAATTCCAACGCTTGGCAAGAGAAGCGAACATCAACGAATTTACAGTCCTATACGCCATATTCAAGAATGGACTACTTCGACAAACCAAATCAGCTTTACTCCAGAAGGATATTCCAGTACCCGCCGATGGAGCACAGACTATGGACCCATACTACGAAGCAGCTAGGAAAATTGGCAAATCATTGGAAGAAGTTTATCAAGAGTTCAGACCCTCGAATCGACTCCGTGACCGATACGGAAAACCCTTCGAACGAACTTCATACAAGCCACGATCCAACCGATTTCACAGACGCCGACTTAACGAAATGGACATAGACTCTGACTCCGAACCAGAGCCAGAAGAACCGGAAACTTTGGAAGAATCTTTCAAGTTGTACGCGATGTACTTCAAGAAGCTTAGCGATGAAGAAAAGCGAAAGGCACAGAAAGACGGACTTTGTTTCTTTTGTGGAAAAGCAGGACACTTCGCAAACAAATGTCCTACTCGACCAGCACGACCTGATAAATTCCGGAAGCCCTTCCGAAAATTCCAGAACAACTTCCGACGGAATAACGGACGCTTCAAGAAGCGTAACATCAACTCTATGGATCTTGACAACGAACCCGAAGACCCGGACGATTTAATTGCAGAACGCGCAATTCAAATCCACGAAATGATGACAGGACTTAATGGACAAGAACAGGAAGCATTATTCGACATGCTAGACGAAATGCCCGATCCGAACGATGACAATGATGACATGGACGATGATGATGGAAATTTTTGATCAGACCCGAGTTGGTTAATCCGATTCAACTCAACACCATCACTATCGACGGAAACTCTCGCTCATTTCGCATACCACTCAAGATACTTGTAAACGGACACCCTCACACTCTCACTGCTCTACTTGACACCGGAGCACAACTCAATTTCATCAATTCGAAACTCGCATCAAAACTCGGAATAAACACGCAGAAAATTACGAAACCCATACTTGTCAGTAACGCCGACGGAACACTGAATACTCAAGGAAGTGTTACCAAACGAACTCGACTCAACATTACGCACCCCCATGCACTCTCGACTATGTTCTATCTCACACATATCCCAAAGGACGACATCATACTAGGTCTACCATGGTTCAAGCAAGCGAAACCACGCATAGACTGGGGAAACGATGCAATCACCATAAACAAAATCACAATCTCAACTCGTATGGAACAAGAAAAGAAATGGAAACTACCTCCGCCAGAAAAGCTCAACATCCCAAAGGAATATATGCCCTATGCCAACATTTTCTCCGAAAAAGAAATCCAAACATATCCACCAGCGCGACCCTATGATCATCAAATCAAAACAAAACCCTCTTTCGTACCAAAAATATTTCCAACCTACAACACTCCTTACCACCAAAGACCAATACTACGCGAACTCATCAATGACCTTCTCAGCAAAGGCTTCATTAAACCTTCCGATTCACCTATGGCATCCCCACTATTTTTCGTCAGCAAGAAGGATGGAACCCTCCGACCGATCCAGGACTATCGATATCTCAACGAACATACAATCCGCGATGGATTTCCGATACCAAATACGCAAACACTCCTGAATCAACTACATGGATCCAAATACTTTACTACTCTCGACATCCGGCAAGGATACCACAACATCCGAATCAAGGAAGAAGACCAATGGAAAGCCGCATTCCGATGCGAAGAAGGATATTACCAACCGACAGTAATGTTCTTTGGACTATGCAACTCACCCGCCACCTTTCAACGTTTTATGAACGACATACTTGCAAAGCAAATCAACGCCAACAAGTGTATTGTCTACATGGACGACATTATGATACACGCAGCCACTCTCAAACAACTTATCTTGAATACCCTTGAAGTTTTCGAAGTTCTCAAGGAACACAAACTATATCTCAAACCCGCCAAATGCCGATTTCATCAACTAGAAGTCCCATTCCTTGGCTACATTATTTCGGAATCACAGATCAAGACCGACCCAACAAAGATACAAGGAATTGTTGACTGGCCTACTCCGAAGAATCTACGAGACATACGATCATTCACAGGATTTACAAACTTTTACAGGCGATTCATCCCAAATTATGCCACCATATGCCGACCACTCGATCAACTAAAACGCAAAAACATACCCTTTGTTTGGACCGAACGTCAACAAGCAGCATTTCAAGCACTCAAGGACTTGTTTTCGAAACAACCCCTTCTAATGCAGCCCGATCCCAGCAAACCTTTCTATCTTGAAACCGATGCATCAGCCGTAGCAACCGGAGCAGTTCTACGACAACTTGACAAGGATAATCAACTCCGACCAATTGGATATATCTCCCAAGCACTTAACCAGACGCAACGGAACTGGCAAATATACGACAGGGAATTATTTGCAATCATCCGAGCATTGCAAACTTGGCGACACTATCTACTAGGCAGCCCGCATATAATCACAGTTCATTGTGATCATAAAAACCTGACATATTGGCGACAACCGCAACGATTAACCCCTCGACAAGCCCGATGGCAGAACGAACTCTCAAGATACCCCCTTCAGATCCAAGCGATCCCCGGAAAACATATGATTCAATCCGACGCTCTTTCCCGGAGAGCCGATCAATTTAAAACGGAAGGAGAACTTAACAACGAAGTTACACTTCTACCCAAGGAAGTTTTCATCCAAGAAATGGAAATACTTGACGCCCGAATCGAAGAACAGGACAATGATGACCAAAACATCATTGACGTTGACGAACTTCACTCCCAAATACGACAAGAGACAGGAGACATTCAGGAAGCAATGACTTTCCTCCAAAAAGAACTACCCCTTACGAAACCAAAGATGACCGATTTCACAATCAAGGACAACCTTGTACACTTTAGGAACAAGATCTATGTTCCGAAGAACAAGGAAATCATGTGAAACATCTTACGACTTCATCATGACCTCCCTACGCGAAACCACCCAGGAATAGCGAACACTATGGAACAAATTCGCCGAACCTACTACTGGCCTCGCATGCAGCAATTCATCTCGAAATATATTCAAGGATGCGCAATCTGTCAACAAATGAAGATAAACCACCATCCACTTGTACCTCCGCTTAGCCCTATCATCGCAGACAAAGACACATACCCTTTCGCCACTGTCAACATCAATTTCATCACCGATCTACCGGAATCAAATGGCTATGACAGCATTTGTGTTATTGTGGATCACGATTGCACCAAAGCAATAGTGTTAACTCCATGCAACAAAACAATAACTGCACTCGACACCGCACAGTTATACATCGACAATGTGTATAAACGGTTTGGATTACCCAGGAAAATAATCTCAGACCGTGGACCACAGTTTGCATCGATACTATTCAGACAGCTATGCCACTTACTGCACATCAAGCAGGCAATGTCTACAGCATATCACCCACAAACCGATGGACAAGCAGAACGCACGAATCAAGAAATCGAAGCATATTTCCGAATTTATGCAGCAACCCACCCTCACCACTGGAGCCGATACATTCCGATGATGGAATTCACTCACAACAATCGCAAACACTCCACCACCGAGCAGACACCTTTCCGATTACTTATGGGATACGATCCTACGTCATTCCCAACGGAAAAGTCCGAGATTGATAGCAACATCCCTACACTCCAATCACGTTTGATCAAACTAATGGAACTCCGATCCGAAGCCGAAGCAGCCCTAACTCTCGCACAAGAATACCAACGTGAGACCCAAGAATCACACTTTCAGCCCCTGAAAGAAGGACAAAGTGTATGGTTAGAAGCCCGCAATCTCCGACGCACCGGACTCCCTTCGAAATTCCAATCTAAACGAGAAGGACCCTTCAAGATAACAAAGAAACTCCGAGACAATGTGTATCAACTCGATCTTCCAGCACATTGGAAGATACATCCAGTATTCCACGCCTCCCTCTTAACTCCGAACATCGAGACAGAAGAGCATGGACCATCATACTCTCAACCACCTCCCGACTTAATTGAAGGAGAAGAAGAATACGAAGTCGAAGCGATATTAAAACATCAAGGAACCGGCAAGAGACGGAAATACCTCGTCAAATGGCTAGGATATCCGACGTCACAGAACTCATGGGAACCCGAAGACGCACTCAAGAACTCACAGGAACTACTTTCGGAATACAAGAAGCTACACAAGCTCAGATGACCGACCTATCATCCGAACTTCCCTCCGAATCTGGAACAAAGCAAACGCCACCCGAAAGAACCACCGATTTTTGACAACGCCACCCGAAAGGAACCCCGAACATAGGAATCATCCGACCCTACTCTCCGACTCTCACACGCCTTCAGAACTATTTCAACATGCAAGAAACAACCTCCGAAAATCAGCATGATCAGACCAGCAGATCTAGCTAACGCTTGCGCATTTATCCTTACACTGGACATTCACCCGCAGTTTAAGGAACTTGCTAGGCAACTTTTGGACGAAGCTTTCAGACGTATTGATCAAGGACCAGGACCTTATCGAACGTTCAGCAAACGAATAAGATTTGTAGGCAGACTCCGACCAGAAACTCCAGAACTCACTATCACGTATGGCAGACACAACCAATTCCTTATCTCCTCCACCCCTGCATACCAACCTCCGCCGCCCTACTCCGATTCCATCACCCCAAATCCCACCACCTGACACTACCCCTCCCACGGAAATAAGTGTAGAACAGATTCTAGTGGATCTACGACGACTCGCTTTGGAAACTCCGGCCAACAACCAACCCACACTCGTTTTTCATCTATTCAATTTCATTCATCAGCAAGAAGAACCCAACACTTCGCCGCTTCACCACCTGATCAATTACATTGCAACCCTCCTCCTCCACGCCACTCCACTCCACCAGGCACGTCTTACCATAGGACTCTATGTTCTGATTCAAATGGTACGGACAAATGAATTCCGAAACCTTGTCAACATTCCGAATGGTTTCCGATTCATTCATCGAAGGCCTCCTCCTATTCAACCCAACGGAACGTCTCGCTCACAGGATTCCACACCGCCTCCACCCTTAGAGCCCTTCTCTCCCGCATATAGTCCGAACTCCTCCACCGAATCTATTCCTGAATCAACAGCCACCACTCTCATCGACAACAACGATTCTGATAAAGAAAACGCCCCTCTCTCTCGCCATGCCATACAACTTCGCCACCGCCCTTCCCACCTTCGAACCCCCTCTCTTTGACGCCGCTGAGCATCTCGCCGTCACTGAACCACAACCAGAACCTGTCCAAGACGGTAATTGGATAGCTGGTTGGGGAGACAACACCCCCGAAACACTTGCATTCTGGCACCCGTCACTGACTCCCTCAAATCCGGACAACCTGTACCCCACTCCCCCATCTTCGCCAACACCACTTCAACAACCCATCGCTCCCCTTGACCTTGTCCGCCACTATCTGTTTGACCCCCAGCACACCGACTACGTTAACCTTCGCCGACTCAAAGCCTTATCCCCACATCCAGAACTCACCACTCTTGTACTCCGCCACACCTACTTCAACCCCGAGCACGCTGCTCCTATCTTCAACCTCCTCCACGAACTCCTCGACCTCCCCTACGTCCCCTGGATTGCCCGACGCATCAGACACGCAGGACAACCACACCAACACTTTGCACCTTACGACGAAGATCCTTTCTGCATCTGTCACTGCTGCAGATCTTGCCCAGTCCACCGCCACTAACCATGCCCGCCATCCGCCACGCCAAGTACGGTCTCTCAGGACGTGTTCATCCTGTCCCTCGAGAACACTTGCTATTCCCGACTCGTGACCGATATAGAGATGGAATCATTCACCCTCCGAACTGTGAAACCATCTTACCCGGACTCACCTTCCAGCCTACCTCTCAGACACGACGACAAAGCGCAACGGTACTCCTCCACAATGGCATGCTTGAGAAGCTCACAAGCAGTCCCGACATACGACCTCTTCCGCATATAGCCTACACTACGCAACAGATGTACGGTTACTTAACGCAGATGTTGGATACCTTGGAGGATAATCGACGAAAGCAAGTGAAGATTGATTCCTTCGAACTTCAGGAATTGGTGCGTTGTATGAATCAAGTTCTCATTACTCAACTCGAGAATCAGTTCAATGAGTTCGAGCTTGAACGTCTACTCTCTGTGAAAGAAGAGAACGGACACGTACGACTCCCAGACCACCCGGAACCCAAGCCCATGACGCCCCCTTCCGCTCTCGAGCTACCCCCTCTGATACAGCCCGAAGCTTACTACGAACAACCGCATGTTCCGATCTTCGACCTCGATCGACTCCGCGAATTCGAGTCAGCTCCGCCCATGCTTAGCCCCCATCAACAGCTCCGACTTCCTACAGAGGAAGAACTTCAGGCAATCAACAATCCAGTTCATGATCTCGCCAACCTTGAACTGCCCAACATGGTTCTCCCGGACGTCCCTCTCCACCAACCTTCACCGATGTACATGGTTAACACGCCTCGACCAGACAAACTCACTTCGCCCAATGTATATGCACCCATTTCTTTTGATACGCTTCATTTCTTTTCCACCTTTCACATGTCAACGGACACTACTTCTCAGCCTTTGCAGACAACCTTCAACAATGTATCTAGCGCTCCATTCTTCTATTGACCTTAACTTGGTCCTATAGCGACTGATATTTATCTCTCTTACGCTTTTACCCTTTATTGATCTTAACTTGATCCTATAGCGTTGTATTTTCTCTTGAAATTCTCGCATTCGCATTTACATGCTACTACGGAATTTCAATCTTAGTGACAGGGTATTGTTACGCATCAAGCTGCGTACCCTTGTTTACGCCTTGTTTGTTTTTTCACTTAACTTACTCTCCCACGTCTATTCTTTGCATATGCGTACACATATGCATCATCCTTTCATCATACTTTCATCATTACTCCACTTCTCCACTTGCTCCACTACTCCGTAGTTGTACTACTCCACTCTCCGACCGGACGATGTCATCCAGTCCTTCCTTCCGACGGACTGACATCATTTACTCCACCTTCCGACATCATACTCCACTAATTAGAGCCACTTAGTACGGACTCACTCCACTTCGCCCCACTATGATGTAACTTCCTTCGGAGACCTCTTTCGCTCCACCCTATTGTTCTCTACAGTATATAAGTGCATGTACATAGGCCCCAGGTTGACACTCAAGTCAATCCTCCTATAGTCTTTTACAATCACGTACCAAAGACTCTGTTCATCCACGACTTCCAGTATAAGAGACCCTCACAAAGCGGACCCTCTCATACTGTACCTTGCTACTTCACCCAACAACGCTTTGGTCACTTATCATTTCCGTGATAAGTCCATCGAAGCCGTGAACGTAACACATCCCTACTGATCTGATCGACCTCCATCGCGTTAGGGTCACGGCTCGACGTGGTACGGTTCTGGTTCGAGCTCGGCTGCGAACGTGACTGAAAAGCGGTACCAGTACGCGGAACAAAGGCGTTGTTCGTACGGTTCGCAGTCCGGAGAGAGCGTAGCTCATCGTCGTAAAGACAGGCGGTCTTCACATACTCGTCGAACTTGGTGGGCATCTTCTTCAACGTCAAGTCGGTACGGAAACGGTTCGAAAGACCGTGCCTGAAGATCGCAATCCAAGGCCGATCCTCCATAACCCACTGGGTCTTCACCTTGAGCGCTCGGAACTTCGCTGAATACTCCGCAACCGTACCGGACTGCTTGAGATTGAGAATCTCGTTCTCAGCAGCAGTCACAGTGTCTGCTTCGCCAAAGGCGGCCGCCAGAGAGTCCAAAAACGTTGCAAAGTCCTCGAAAATTGGTACGGCCTCGCCCTTGTGCATAGCGGCCGTGTACGGCCGTACCCACTCGTCCGCCGACCCCCTGAGATAGCTCGCCGCAAACGTGCACTTCGTACGCTCGTCCGGGAACTCCGTCCGGCGCAGAGAGATGTAGTTCTTGACCTGGCCGGACCAGGACTCGAACGTGGCCTTGTCGTCGTCCGGTACGACGCCCTTCGTGCCATAAAAGAAGTTAGGGGCCGGAATCTTCGGCCCACGCGTACGGAGCATTGCAGCGGCATTGGTCTGCATGGTTTCGTGCAGTACCGCGTTCTCGTGCTGGAGCCGTTCGAGTTGTTCTTGGTAGGGGGTGAGGAAATATTGGAAAATGCGTTCGGTGGCCTCGTCCATGGGCGGCCGGCCGTCCCCACCTGCTGGCGGGTCGGCGGGCGGCGCCGGACCAGGTGCTGGGTTCGTCATCGTACGGGCGCTCGCGTAGCACGAGTGTCGGCAGGGTGGTACGAAAAATGGTTCGAAAAAAAAAGCGTGAGGCGGTGAGAGACTCTACTTTTGGCCTAATGTTACGACTCAGAGCAATTGTATGCGTCTCACGACCTCGGACTCGTACGGTTCGGACGATCAGCGGCTATGCGAAGCGGTTCCAACTCTGGGAAGCACTTGACAAGTTAATATTCTATTCTAGTACATCAAAGAAGCATCAAAGTAACGTCACCTGGGAAGCACTTGACAAGAGGCCAAAAGTAGAGTGCTTCGCAGGTGGGCCGGCGCTTTTGGCAAGCGCAGAAAGAACTGTATAGTTAATGCAAGCCACCGCGGAACGAACCGAACCGTACCGCGGTCCGATCCGAATATGAAATAGAAAGTAATTCAAGAATAAAGCAAGAGGTTCAAACCGGGTTTGAACCCAAGTTCACGAATGGTGTCCATTAGTGAAATAAAACATATAACAGCAAAAGAGACCGTCCGATAATAAGAGAATGACTGAGTACGGACGTACGCGTCATACGGCCGTACTGTACGAGCGTACCGTACGCTCGTACATGTCAGGAATCAAAGTAAAAGAATAATCAAATAAATGAAATAAGTAAATTGTACGAAATTAATAGGAAATCCGTGGGGATTCCTGACAGACACCCGTTGAGTGGAAAGCCCGCAAAGAAGGAAGAGAGGAGGGCAGCCGTGCAGGCATGGTCTGAGGTTACAACAATGGCCACGTAGACGGTGTCCGGGACGGGCGCCATCGAGGATTTGAACAAGGACATCATCCTGGTGTACAACTTGAAGAAGAAAAGCTGTTGGAGAGCAAGATGGGAGAGCCTTCGACCGACAGAGAGCATTGCAAGAATTCGACCGGTTTGCAAAGGCGAGCGGCCTCGATGAGCTTGCGTATTGTTTGTTTGTTGAGCACCAAGTCCGGAAGTAGCTTGTTATTGTCCATCAAATATCAACAGAAAGAGGAGCTGTCTTTTGTTAAAGCAGTTAGAAAAGTTAGAAAAAAGAAGTGCTTACATTAAGAGATTAAGCACTCTGTGTATGCGCTGTGGTCAATGATGAAGAGACGCGACAACGCAAGGAAGTCGCACTCACGGAAGACCCTGCACGGAAGTCTTGGCGACACAGAAGTCTTTGGTAGGAAGTCTTGGCGTGCCGAGACTTCCTTCCCACAAAGAATTTATCTAATACATACTTTCTTGGATTGTAAACATACAATCAATTTAAGAACTATGCTCTTGTATATGCTAATGTAAGATATATCTAATTTTTCTTGTCATAAATGTCATGGTATTTTATATCAGATAGATACATGGTAGGAAGCCTTTACATGCCTTCCATGCGTAATTGAACTCCATAGCCTGGCGAGGATCAGTCGGCTCAAGCTATCAAAGTGAGACTCTCACACGAGTGTAGGCCGACCTTGTGATGGACTACTGCCCTTGCCCACATCCTTCGGATGTAGAAATAGGGCAAGGTATTAATAGTGATATCAACCCGATCTGGTACTATACAGTAATTGTGGCGGAGCTTCAAGTTTACGTTGTCTTCAACTTGAAGTAGAACGAACTCAAATTTGAAATACATACATACAAAAAGTTTATTTGCATGTTACGCTAGAGTCTCTACTCGTCATATTCTAACACTTCTCATTCGCTTTATTGGTCTCTGCAAAGATATTCTCCCTTGTCTACTACTTCGCTCTCTACGCTTATGAACTTCAAAAGCCGGCAATGAATAATGAATAATGTTCCGTTTCATATCGCTACGCAAGCCACAATGATACATGTAGCTGGCTACCAGTGACTCATCAACTTGAAGCCCATTTTATATACCACAAGTCGAACTTAACTGCAGTCGATCAAGCCTTTCTTTCTCTTTCAAAACGGACTGGTGATGTTTCTAGCCCGAAGAACCTAGAGTATCGGTCTGATATCTAATCTTGTCTCTGACTGGTTAACCACTAGTCTCAACTACGATATCCTATATGTTATAATCTACAGCAGTTCGAGTTTTCCTTCTACCCTATAACTCTCCCTTCTCTCGCCATCATGGTTAAATCTTTGTCAGATAAGTGCTCCCCGAACGTCAAGTCAGACGAAGATAGCTCCTCTCAAACCTCTTCCGAGTCTGACTACGAAATGATACCGCCTATCGTGCCGGAGCCTCCGGATTCGTATGACGAGGACACATCAGGTGTTTACATAGACATCCCGCCTCTCGAGGAGCCCAGGATGGTGAGCATGCACGTCGTGAAGAGACGCATGAAGCGCCTTATAGCTACTGGGCGCCTTGACCTCTTCGTAAAGTGGATTAGGGAGGAGCCGTACTTTGCCTACAAGAAGAACGATGTTCGCAGACCCGGTGCATTGGCCATCCGTGGAGCTGTCCTCAATCACTTCTTCAAACTATTCCCTGGATACATGCCGGTATGACCTTCACGTTCTCTGCCAACCACTAGTTAAATCTGATTACGATTTTGCAGCCTTCTGGTACTCGGTCAACCTATGTACCAATCTTCCGCGAGGACCTGGAGGAAGGCTGCCTTCCTCTGAGCTCGGAGCGCTGGACTGTCATTCGGAAGGATTTCTACGAAGCGGTTCGGGTCAAACAACCATCCATGAAGGTATTCCTCCGCGGCTCGCTCATTCACCCAGCATTAGGCGTCTTTGCAGGCAAGGACGCCTCTGTCTTCAAATGGAATGTGGACGATCCTTACACGCACGCGCTCTACAACCGACGCAACTTCACCCCAGAGGAGCTGAGATGGCCCGCTTTCTACCCACCTCTCTATCGGGTCCGCTTGCTCGTCCTTGACCAAGTCATCGACATCTGGGCAAAACAAGGAGTAAGCCCCTGCGACGATTTTGGAAATACGTATCTCTCTGTGAAGGATGTCTTGACCACGATCAGCTCTTGGATACACTCGCCCATTTCCTCGAGCCGTTGGAACCAATTTGATTTCACTACGAAGACAACAGCCGTCGTACTACACTCACGTCGTACTGGTGCGACGATCGAAGTGTCGGACGACAGGAAGGACGAGGCTGCGGAACTCGCGAAAGCGGCTGACTGGCTACCGCTGCCTCTTGATGTTCTTGCTGATCCGATCGACAATCACCCGTTCGGAGAAGGAGACTGTAACGGTTGTGTCCAATGTTGCGTAGACACCTACAGCGAGGTCATTAACCGATACGCCGACGAATATTTTGACGCTAGCATGTCTGAATCATCTGATGACTCCTTCAGGATGATCAGCTATGACGCCCTCACGATAGATTGCTGGTTCAAAGGCCTGGTTAATGTGGGGCCTTATGCGTATTACCTCGAAACTGAAAAGCTAGATTAGTTCTTCCTTTCTGACATTTGTTTCATCTTTACTTAGTTCTGTGCTGGACACAGTGATGTTATGAACATTATGTCGGGAGATCATTGTTGGGCAGAATCATCTCTGAATTTAGGCGTTACTGGTCGATTACTCAACACAGTAAGCTATAACATGAAAGGGAATCATCAGGACAATAAATTACTCTCCACAGATTGAAGTCCGAAACATAGATATTAAAAAGCCAACGCACAGGTTCATTCACGATGCTACACCACGTTCGATGAGTTCATCGTTGGAAGGAAGGATTCGCCCTGGTTATATTGCATTGTCACAGTCTCCCCAATTGACCGCTCCTGATCTGAACGAGACGCCACCGTCTGGTCTGGATCACCGAAGGAGGCTGAAGGACGATGAGCAGGCATGAACGCGCTCAGTAACGTAGTAGACTCCGAGCGGCCTGAGCCTGGCTGCATGACAGCCATTCGCATGGCTGACTTCCCTTTGTCTAGGGTATCATCGCGCTCGGACTTTGGGGGTGCGAGAACGCCGTTCAGGTTCAAAATGATTCGGCTTCCGACGACGCTGAAGCTTGCACGTGAGACGGGTGTGAGGACGGTCGCAAGGCCGCTCTCGACGGGAAGAGCAAGGAGAAGGACAAAGTTGCAAATGTTCATCGCTACAAAGTTGTTCAGCATTGTCGAGCAGGCATGCAAGATATATGCAGAGAGGATATACCTAGCATGACAGTATAGTAGACGAAACCGTCACGTACGAGGACATCAAAGAGCCTCGTGTGGACTGTCTTGACTGTAGTAGTTCAGAAGTCTGATCAGTTACCCGTTTCAATGATATTTCTGATAGAAGAACTTACAAGCGCTTATACACCGAATGAGAGTTAAGATGAAAATAACTGTATCGAACAGAATGATGGCGACCCATGCTGGCGTCGTCTCCAGCGTATTGAACTCGACCAGCCCACTTGTGCATCCCAGTAGCGGTATCAGGCTGAAGAAAGAGTCGGCACACGATGCACTCTTTGAGGGGAGAGAGAACTCACAAGGCGTTGGTATGGACTACACGCCGTGGAGAGTCAGCCATCAAGCGTTGATATAAACCTAGCAACTTACAATGAAAGTCTTTCGACACCTTCGATAAGGTGACAAGTAAGATAAGATCAGCCACCTGTGGACACATATCCTAAGTTATCAGCTTTGCTACCGAGAAAGTACGAAGACTTACGAAGGTAGTTGCGCCAAGAATCCACAGAATAGACTTCTTCCGACTCCATAACACAGATGTTCGCAGGATGATTACGGCTGTTGAAGACGTGAGCATCAAAACGTAGTCGTTACGAGAAACGACGTCTCGAGAAGTATTATACCTTGCAAAGGAATGAAGAAGATGAAAGAACCCCTAGCGAGGCGGTCAGAAACATGATAAGTGAGGATTAGAGAACGTACATACCATATCGCCAAGTATTGCTCGAAGACACAACTGTCGAGAGTGCCGTGTTAACATGAGGTCTGTGATACAATTTTACTGTACGAACAACTTTTGAAAGTTTGAAATCAGAAGGGAGACGGTAAAGATGAGAAGAGCTATGTGTACACTTACATTCTCATTTATATTCAAGTCAATATTGACTTCGGACCCGCAGATAGAAGATCAGCCAGTCTAGAGCCCGTTTGAATTGAGTAGAATAGCTCACATATCAGCCAAAGTATGGCCTCTATCACAGGCGGATATCGTACGGCAAAGAAGAGGAACTTCCCAAGAGACCAACGCGCCTTCCATACGAGCTCGACCTGGGAGAGAATTCATCCTTGTTAAAGTTGTGGGCAGAACAATGGGGTTTCACCTCGCTGCAGATAGTGTGAGCTGGATAGGGGTAAAGCAGAGAAAAAGGCGTGCTTACTCTTCAAACGTTATCATAATATCATAAACGAGAACGGTTACCGACGCAACTGAGTAGCACATTCGTCATCCTGGTACCAGTATGAATGATCTTTAGCATACCATCCACGAACTGTCGTCCTAAGTCAGTTAGCGAGTCCCTTGATTCAGACTAGAACGTACCCGGATCGTCCATAAGTCCTTGGCTGTCTGATAGAGTAGCTTAATAGCGTCGGCGATGGGCAGGTCGGCACCAGGTAAGCCATCCATTTTTCGGATCTACGATAGTCTCTTGGTGGTCCAAGGTAGAGGTGGCACAGCGACGACTGAGCTCATCGAGATAGATTCCTATATAAGTGGGAAACTCTAAAGAGCGTCTAAAGAAACCATCAACTGGCTGAGTGGGCTGTGATAACTCGAAGAGAAAAAGGATCGACCTTGCTTCCATTCACGTACTCTTGGCATAGTGAGCCAACTTTGACCCTCGGTTGCGCCCATATGTGAGAAAGCCGTAGCTTCTGTGCCTAGAACTCAATTGGCCGCCCATAAGAGCGGCCATTTTTGGCGTCATTAATTGGAGACCATGTTCAACTCGGAGGCATATTCCAGTTCAATTCGATGCGCCCTTGCCAACGCGCTGTTTATCCGTGTGTCACCGAGCGACAATGCGCGCTTTGTGCATGTTCAGCGTTAAGCGCTTCAAGTTCAAGTTAGAGCCAGTGAGTCCCAAGATCGGTAATGAATGAAAGGTAATCGCGTACTGAGAGTCGTAATCCGTGGTCTCTGGGCGCAGCTATGCTGTAATAAACGTACAAGTCCTCGTGTCGCCACAGAGTGATGGTAAGTCGTTTGAGTTGATGCCAGTAATAGAGAACAATCTCAGGCTGCATCACCGAACGTTGGTCTCGGACACGATAGGTTGATCATCGTTAGTCTCCTTTAGATCTGTCCTTCAAGTTACAGTTTAACCAGGACTCTAGGGTGAATTTTCCGTTATATGATAGAGAGTTGCGTTGTCGAAGCTAACGCGCTTTTAACTGCCTGAGATTGAGGTCAAATCAAGCACTTTAAGCTCATGTTGAAAAGAACGAAATCAAATCTACTTCAACCCCGTCGGTGTTTAAAACTCGGCAAACACCGGCGGCGGGCTCGGTGCTGCGGTGCAGTTTGTGGAGACTATCTGGCAACGAAGCTGATATGGCTACGTCCAGCTCATTCTCTGCACTTCATCGTCCTCGACATATTATACCCCGGGAGAGCTTCATTCGCATAACGAAACTCGCTACATCTCAACCAGTTACGCTGGTGTACTGGCAGACGCTGCTTGTGTATAAGGTATGATGTCATAAGCAGTGACACAATGTCGAGAAATATTAACGGCAAATTTCTTTCATAGTAAATGAACAGCACTCCAGAACGCAGCGAATAATGCTACCACTCAATGCGCGTCAAAAGCACTACCACCGGACGATGCTAGAGTCAGAGACCATGGCTCGAGCTCACAGATTCTTCGCCAGACACTCGAAGAATCGGACGTCGATTATCACCAGCGTCGTATTGGCGTCCTTCTTCCTATATCTCCTATGGCCACGAAGTATGCGAAGCTCTTTTGATTTCCTTCATCCTATCAGCAATAAGCGACCTTCGTATGAGAGTTGGCCGAGGAAAGAACGGGCGGAAGCGGTCAAGGAGGCATTCTTGCATGCATATGGGTCATACGAGCGGTATGCTGCACCAGCGGATGAGTTGAGGCCATTGCGGAACAGTTCACAACAGAAGTTAGTCTTTCTATTTAAAATAATCTCTTATGCTAAATCTAACATCGCTTAAGCTTCAATGGTTGGGGTGTCTCAATGTACGATGCGCTGGACACCTTATTACTTATGGACCTCAAGCCTGAGTTCGAGCGTGCTGTTAAGCACGTTTCAGAAGTGGCATTCCCCAGGCACCCCGTACGTTTATCTGTACCCTCAATTAGTGCCGTACTGACGTTCCTTAGAAATACGACGTGATGTTCTTTGAGACGGTCATCCGTTACCTAGGAGGCTTACTATCTGCATTCGCTCTTTCCGGAAATCGGTTGCTTCTGTCGAAAGCAGAAGAACTAGGAAACAAACTCCTACCTGTCTTTAATACGCCAACTGGCTTGGCTGCCTTCTCCATTAATACTGATACGTATGTGGTTTATTGTTCAAAACTGGTCACCCTTTCTTGTTTACTGATATGCATCTAAGTGGCGAGCCCAATCTTGGTCCAAGACGCGGTGCGGCAGTTCTTGCAGAATTCGCCTCCTGTCAGATGGAGTACAAATTTCTGTCTCATCTCACGGGGAATGGGCATTACTTTACATTAGTGCGTATCTTTCTTACTATGTGTTGCCACCCGTCGTTAACTTTCGTGCAGGTGGATAAATCGAATGATTGGTTAGAGCGAGGGCAGCTGGATAATGGAATGTGGCATACTACGTGGAATATTTCAAATGGAAAACAGATTGACAGTCAGTTCATCTCAGCAATAAGATTAAAGATTGTTGTTTACGATTCGTTTGCTAGACCATATCACCATTGGCGCTCTTGCTGACAGCGGCGTAAGTTCACTTTCCCCGAGTCGCATCGTGACGTAGTAACTCATGATATTATTTTAGTATGAATATCTTCTAAAACAATACATCATGTCGGGCAAATCGGAGAAACACTTGCGAGATTTATGTGAGCAAACTTCAGGGAATACGAAAGTGAATAATGCTAATCATTGCTCCCAGACCTAACTTCCGCTTCTGCCATCATCCGTAACATGCTCTACCTCTCCAAAAACCGACAAATTCTCTACGTGACAGACATCTACTCCGGAGCAGCTACACCAATCCCTTCACGCAAATTCGAGCACCTCTCATGCTTCCTTCCTGGTCTCCTCGCTCTCGGTGCACACGCGCTAGAGGGCGAAATGGATCCGACCGAGCGCGATCTACATTTGTGGGCTGCAGAGGGACTCGCGTACAGCTGTTGGCTGATGTACGCCGACCAGCCTTCCGGACTTGCGCCAGAGGAAGCTGTCTTCGAGCACTTCGCTCCGGGTTATACTGGGGACCACAAAGGGAAGCTAGCAGACCCGAGACCTTATGGACGGCCGTACCCACCCAACGCAGTCCCGGATGTGATGCCACCGAAGACGGAAGGTGATATAGACCTTGCATCGGTAGAGCGTGATCAGACGTGGATAGATGCTGTGGGTAAATGGAGAGCGGAAGGCGGAAAAGGGAAACCACCTGGTGTGCCGGGAACCAAGTCGGGCGTAGCGAAGCCAATGCCAAAGGCAAAAATGGAGGAAAAAGATTACCTGCCGATCAATACTAAGTATCTCCTTCGGCCGGAGGTGCGTTCAAATTTACATTGCTAAAAGGGACTTCGAACTGACCAATCGATTCCTTTAGACCATTGAGAGTTTGTATGTGATGTGGCGGACGACGAAGGATGAAGTTTGGAGAGACCGCGCATGGGAGATCTTCCTCGCCATTGAGGAGAACTGCCGGATGGAGATCGGATACGCCAGTGTGCTGGGCGTCAATCGTGCACCCCCAGATCTGCTCCTTCCGCTCGACGAGATGCCTAGGTATGTTTAATCCAGTCCATGCTCGGCCTTCATCACTTAAAATCACCTCGCAGCTATGCGCTGGCGGAGACGTGGAAATACTTATACCTTATCTTCCTTGACTACGACCCTATACCCATGGACAAGTACGTCCTTAACACCGAAGCGCATCCATTCCCGATCTTCGAATGGAGTGAAAGTCAAAAGAAAGCGCTTGGAGTTCACTGAACATCGAATACTTAGTGGATTGAGTGCCCTTTGTATACGTACAGTACCTTGAATTGGTAGATTGGACAGCGTGGCTTTTTGGTTTTGTCTGCGCTTTTCGTCGTTATCTTCACCCTACTTATTACATATAGAGACCACGTATGTAACCTGCTTATGAACACACTATACAGCGCATTATACTTTGCCAATATCCCAAGGTTTTCACTTCGCGAAACGGTTGTGTTTCCTTCACGTTACGTAATTTAGGTGGCGAAAACGGCTGTGTTCACGAAGGCAACGATACAAACTCTCCTTCCATTCACCACCATGTCTGAAATGGCCTTGTTGGGCCCGAGCATATGCTATGCTTTCTTATCTAGTCTGCTACACCGATGGTGGTTGTCACTCGAAAGGATGGGCCAGCACAAACCTTCGACCAATAGTCGACAGCACTGAGCAGCACTCCGTTAACCTACGCTATCTAGTTTTGTGACCTCAATGGCATACATCATGTCGCTGTCAATTTCAAGTAAGCAAATACATACTATCGACCGTGACCGACATATGTGCGCTTGGGCTAAAGACGTGCAGCTTGGGTGCAGATTGTTGACAAGGTTAGAACGTGTATTCAGTTGTCTCTCTTTGGCCTCCAATGCAAATGGAAACAGACCTTAGCACCTAAGAGGTGGCGCTTTGGTCAAAGAGTCAAACTCGATGTGACTCGATAAATATATGAGTGTCGTTGTGGATTGACGGTCAGTAACCTACCTTTTCACTCTGCGACTTCATCTCCTTAACTCGCACTTGAGCAGGCTTTCTTCCTTGTTCTATACCTGTCATACCTGCTGTAATGGTCGATACAAGCGATCAGGCGATGTACGATGCAATCCTGCGCAACCTCTCCATCGATCCTCTTATGGTGAGTATGCATACGATGCGGGACAGCCGCCTTTCTCTGATCAGGTTATTTCCAGGCTATCGAAGCAGCAGGAAATGGGCTCTTCAGCTCACTCGAAACCATGGCTGGCAGCCCAGATGCTGCGCAGGACTGTGTCGTCAAGATCATCCGCATGCTCTGTTCGTACTTCTCCCGCTGGGAAAGGGAGCGGTCGCAGAGTACTCCGGATTTTGAGCTTGCGAAAGACGAGTTCGTATATGGATGCCTATATGTTATGGAGACCTTGCTTAGCACTTGTCGTCTTGGGAAGAAGGCCATGTCAATCTTAACCTCGACATGGCCATCTATAACGGCGTGGACGGAACACGTGTACGAAGACATATACGTTCGTGCGAAACCGGAAATCCGAGGGCGATGGAGGCAGTGTTTCCAGTGGATTTGTTATATTGCAGACAAGGTCGATGAAAGGAGCTCGGATATTTGCCTTACTGCCAAGCTCTGCCACATAGTTGTCGAACTTTGGATTGGAGTTGACGATGATTCGTTCTCTCGCACACTGTGGCTTTGTTGCAAGGCCCATGGCAACAGTCCTTATCCTACTCACTTCCTTGGCGAACTTGGCTTCAGCCCTGACCGGGCTGTAGAGTTAGCCATCGATCATCTGGGCCATTCAGTTAACGACTACGTGCGCAACACTTCCCCAACATGGGACAACATCGTATCCAGCATTTACGGCCTTTCCGCATTATCGTACTCTCCGGATCCAGCCTTCCGAGCAGCCATGGTCCGGAAGAATACTTTCTCGCTATTGACAAGACTCATTCGACATTTTCGTTTGCGCGATGCTCCAGCTAATGCACGCCGCAAGCGCTGCACTTTCCGCATTCATGCTCTTATCGCCTTCCTAGCGGGGTTCATGGAACGCTTACCATCGGAAAACACAATTCGGTGTCTTTCTCAGGCTCTGCGAAAAGGACTTGTCGAGGTGATACTGTCGACGATCCTAACCGCATCGAAGTTCCAGTTAAACGAAAAGAAAAAAAGCGGTATTGACTATTTGCGATTGAAGCTGTTTTCTCATATCCCTTGCTTCTTTCACGAAAAGTCGATAGTCGCTGCCGCTGGACAAGGAATGGTCAGCATTAAGCAGGACATGGAACGCAAGCTATCGGCGAGCTCACTGCAGACAGAGTGGTCGGAGTTTGAGCAGTTGCTCTTAGAGCAATTCATCCTCTTCCGGATGAACTGTTACGTTCGGAAGACTGAAGAATATGAATGCAGCAATGTTTGTGTTTTTTTCCCTACTTTTATAGACGTTGGAGACTGATGCTCCAAACTCCGTAGCCTACGTGCAAGATTGTTCGTCCTGGAACACACATGCGGAAATGTGCTACCTGTAGGACTGCTTTCTACTGTTCCACTACCTGTCAGAGGAACCATTGGCGTAAAGACAACCACAAGGCGACATGCAGTGAGTGTATTTTCACACGTTTTCATGACTTGCAATTCATTGACTGCGCTCGCAGTCAAGAAAGGCGTTGAGGACAAGCATTATATTCAATCAATCGCCTCCAACTCCGTTCTCCGTCATATTCCTGGTCTCATCGACCTATCAAGAAAGAAGTTACAAAGCATCGTGCCTCGATACGTTGGGTTCATCGTTTCATTGCTTGAGGACCCTGTTATTTTCGATGTCGTTGACCTGCGTGACAAGCGGAACTGGGTATCAGGATACGATCACATCTACGAGTTTGTGCTGAGAGAAGCGGAGAAGCCGGAGGGGGCTGACCTGCCGATCATGTGCGTCAAAGCTCGATTCCAGCCGTGCGGAGGCCCGGTCGCCGAGGTCGTATTCGCCGAGCGGTATCCGACCCATCCCTCTCGCTTCAAGGACTGCAACTGCAGAAGTAGCAGAGCAAGCACTGCGAGTGAGGAGACGTTGGCGTCTTGTCACAATCAGCTCCATAGCATTGTTAATGCTGTACGGGAGACGATGCAGGTCAACGGGCCGCAGCTTAATCAGGGTTTCTGGACTGCAGCCGTCGTAGACAAGTGCATTAGGGAGGTAGATGAAAAGTATGGGTCTTCGAGGGATATCACGGGCCATGCGATCAGTCACCTATCGTTATGATCACTCGTGGAAATAGCTCATTATGAGGACGCTATGCTAGCTCACAACTATGAATATGTTCTATGCGATTTTTCCTTTTCGTGTATTCTTCTCCGTCCAAGCTAAATGTCTACCATGTATTTGTTTATCTCTTCCTAACTATCAAATAATTGATTGTAAAGACAATTGAGTGATCGGGTAGTTACGGTACAGTAATCATCTACATCTGTATCATGTACGCAAAGCATGCTGAATAGGCCGCTTTCTCCTGCAAAGCTTTTGAAAGTGAAAGATGTCTTCTCTTACTGTGTGCTAAGTACTGAGTGTCACTGGCAGTGTACTAGTATTACATAATTCAAGGGCAGGGCGGCGGTGGACGACTCAAAAGGTTTTTACTTTTTACTTGCTACCGTCGCGATGCACCAACTGCCAGTAATCTCCCATCTCATGCCCGCATCGTAATATCTTCTCGTCTTCGCCATTGCTATTATCTCAGCGCAACTCAATTTCTGAATACGCATCCCTCCATCGCTCTTCTTAGACTTGAGTTACTTGACATGGGCGCCTAGGAGACTTCATCCACGATCTCGACTTGTATATTAACTAGTGGCTCGGCCATTTATGTGATGAAAGTCTTTGTTTGACTACGAAAAGGGAGCCACCACCCCATATCTGCATATTTGAAGCGGGATGTGGTCCTGCGTCAGTGGCTCTAAAGCAGTGGCCCCCGGCCCAAGCGCGTTTATCAACCGTTTGAACTCTTTGACCCATCATTAGTACCCAGGGCCAGACATAGGCTTGTCTCCTAGTAGGCCTCTAAAGGACGCAGGATGACGGTATACAAGCACTATACCATCAGCTTTGGCCTCTGAGACCATTAACGAAGGTGGCGCTTTGGCTGAAGCGTAAATTCTGCGCTGATAGATAAATAGACGCCTGCTCAGAATTGAGCAATGCCGTTAGTTTCTCTCTTGACACACTGCTTCTCGTACCCTCTAACTTGCGCTTGTACAGAGTGTCTTCATTGATCCGTATCTAATACGCGGATGGCTGATACAAACAAAAGGACGTTTCGCGAGGCGTTTCTCCTCAACATCTCAAAGAACCCTCATATGGTGAGTGAACGGATCGTTTGAGATTTGGGTTTGAAGTTGACAAGGTTGTATTCAGGCCATAGAGTCAGCTAAAGGCTCGTTTAGCTCTCTAAAGGAAGTCGCTGGTAGCCCAGCGATAGCGCATGAGTACGCTGCCAAGATTATGACCTTGTTCTGCTCGCAATTCTCTCGCTGGGGGAAGAAAGGGCCGCACCGAACTCATGATGATCCACGGAACGACAAATTCTTGAGTGAATGCCTCCTCGGAGTGTCTGCACTTTTGGATGGGTTACGTCTGGGGAAGAAGCCCATTTCAATTGTTGCTTCAGCGTGGCCTTCGATAACTGCCTGGACGATGCACATTTACGAAGACATCTACCCTCTTGAGAACCCGGAAAAACAAGCGGCGTGGAGAAAAACTCTATTGCACGCATGTGACATAGCCTGGTGGGCAGACCTCGAAACCAGCAAACTCCATCATATGATTGTGAAACTCTGGATTGAAGTTGAAGATACCACGATTTCTCATGCATTGTGGATCTGTTGCGCGAAGAGCCGCAACGTCCCTCATCCCACTCAGTATCTCGGTGAACTTGGTCTGAGCCCAGACGAAGCGGCGGAACTAGCGGTGGATCGTTTGTTCCGTACATATGAGGAATGCATGCGCAATCCTCGGCCAACGATGTGGGAAGACGTCGTCACCCTCATCTACGGTTGCTCGGCATTGTCTATTTCTCCTGACCCATCCTTCGGGGCTGCTATGCTGCGGAAGAACGCCTTATCGCTCACGATAAGAATCATTCGGAACTATCGCTTGCACAATTCGTCACCCACACAGCGTCGCATGCGTTGCGCCTTCCGCATCCATGCGCTTCACGCCTTTTTCTATGGTATCGTGATACGCTTGGACCCAGATGATTGCGGCATTCGGAGCCTTTCTCAGGCTCTTCGTAAGGGCCTTATTGAGGTGATGGTGACGGCGTTGCTGTCTGTATCGGGACTAGGCGAGAATGAAAGAGAGGCTGCTGGTTCTGTGCGACAAAACTTGTTCCATGTCTTTCCACGCTTGTTTGCACATAAGCCAGTAGTCTCTGCAGCTGGCGAGGGAATGTCCTATTTCAAGCACGATCTTGTGCACAAGTTATCGGCGAGCGATCTTCAGCCCGAGTGGTCGAAGTTTGAGCAGTTGCTCTTAGAGCGATTCATTCTCTACCGGATGAACTGTTATCTTCGACGGACTGAAGAATACACCTGCAGCAATGTGCGCTCATCTTTCTTTTTGTGATTGCTTGGCACTTACCCTAAACTGCCTCTTCCAGGTAAAATGCGGAGTTGTCCGCTCTGGTGCTCAGATGCTTAAGTGTGCAAATTGCAAAACGACCCTTTACTGTTCCAAAGCCTGTCAGAAAGAGGATTGGCATGAAGATGGTCACAGGCTGTCCTGTGGTGAGTGACTTCGAACCTATGTTTGTCCTGTTTCCAGGACCTCATTATCGTTGTTCGTAGTCAAAGAAATACATACTCGGTGGAATAAGCGCTACTTACAAACAATCGCTTCCAATGCTGTAATCCGTTACCTACCAGGAATCCAAGAGCTTGCCGCTAAGAAAGGCGTCTCCCCTCGTCACCTTGCGTTCATCGTCATGTTCACGCCGTCGGGTTTGAATGTCGGCATCAAAGACCTGCGTGATAAAAGAAACTGGAAAGCCGGTTACGAGTACTACTTTGAAGATGCGCTCGATGAAGCGGAGGACAAGCCCATTCATCCACATATCATGGTGATTGAGGTTCTCTATCAGTCCGATGACTTGGGGACCTCTTTCACCCACCACTTCATATTTTCCGAGCGATTCCCGACTTATGAAAGCTCTTCCCGCATCGATAATGGTCTCCGCGAAAGCGGTAATGCAAGGAGCTCGAGTGGCGAGGTGATGAAGTCGTGCTACAATCAGCTTGATAGCATTGTGGATTCCGTTCGGGAGACGATGCAGGTTGAGGGCCCACGACTTGATCTGGGCTTTTGGTCAGAACCCGTTGTGAACAACTGTATCAGGAGCGTGGATGAGAAGTATGGGTCTGCGAGGGATATCATTGGCCATCCGGTGTATCATGTTGACAATTTTGGAGAGTTTTTGAATTAGATCCTTGTGATATTGAGACGATTAGACTAACGGTGAAATAATACGAGGGAACGGTGAATTAATGCTGCTTAATTGTTTCACGTATGTCTGTATACCTAAGTCTTTACAATGTCATGATTACTATAATACCTTAAGCACATGATCTGTGGATTCGAAATCATCAATAAGGACTTGATGTGGTCACATTAATCCAGAAGCATGATCTGCGCTTTTACCGGCGGTTATGCGGGTTATCCCTGGTCACCGAATGGTCTCAAGTAATATGAGTGTAAGAGACGAAATTGATTATGAGTTCATACTGAATGATGATGATTGCTTTTTTTCGCCTTTAGAATTGGACACCAGAGAGATCAACAGTTCTTGAAAGAGAGATAATATTACTCCGAGTCTAGGATCTGATATGATGGAAATAGTAAAGGAGAGTTATGAAGTCATATCAGGAGAATGCGGAATAAGAGAAAGAAAGAAAAGTTAAGCTACTAAATACTACGGACTTGATAACATATAGATAAAATATATTAAATAATACATAAAGTGAGATTTTTGTCAGCCTACACGGGTGCATCCTTATCGCATAGCTCAATATGATCAGCAAACGTTATATAAAGGGACGAGATAACGGTATGGTCCAGCTCGGGATAGGTTGTGTCGACCCGGAACTCGCCCCTCGCCTTGTCCCATGATACGCCATTAAATAAAGTACGCTCCCCCACGTAGTCGATCCCGCAGACCTTCATGAGTTTTGTATTTCTGGACGAACCAGACTTAGAGCCGGACATACAGACGAAGGCATTCACAACCGCATTTACGGACTGGAGCATAAAGTGGTCGTAGGCGCTCTCCAGCCCACCTTTGTAGGTCTTAGTCACCTCGACGAACTGGGCGAGCATCTCCGGGAGGGCCTCTCGCCGCCTCGACGCCATCGACACCGCCAGCGAGACCTTCTCAGGGAGGGAGAGATCTCTCCAATGTGCGTCGCTCAGCGGCTCGTATAGCTTGTCGTGGAGCGCCGTTATGAACGTGAGGATGGAGGGCACGAAGTGCCCTTCGCGCGTGAGGATCGGCCGGGAGGGGAGGGTCGTGAAATGATATTGGTAGATGTGGCCGATGGAGATGTGGATGGTGGGAAGGATGGGCGTGAATGCGGGCAGGAATTGAAAGTCCATGCGTTTCACGGACCCGAAGCGGGGGAGCTTGCATTCCATGAAGGGTTGCGAGAGGTCCCACTCCACCGGCGGTCTGTAACCTTCGCGAAAGAGGGCGGGGTGGATCCAGGCTAAAGATACGGGGAGGTTTGTTAGCTATTTGAAAAGAGATAAAGGCATTATAGCTGGAACGTACAAACTGGTGTCAACAGGCTCGTTGGCGAGGGACATGTCACTGTTGGATTAGTCTTCGGGAGGACTGGAGTCACTGGACGGTCAACCTACGGGAAGTAGCAATATTATAAGAATCGTCCAGATGATTAGTTTGCAGGAACGTTTACCTTCGGGCTCGGAGTCTGATAGACTATATATTTGCTTAGGTTGGAGGGGCCGGGGGAGACGTAATTTGTCCCTTGTCGTGGCTGGCTTTGACTCTCCGTGAGTGGTCTTCTTTTCGGAAAGAATCGGGAGACCTGGGGGATATCCACCTCGGATATATCAGATTTGTCGCCCTGGCGCAGAGATCCCGGAAGACTAGAGGGAGGATTGGACGAAGGACCAGCCGCCGCACGATGGTCCGGGACCGGGTCCGGAGGTCCTTGGCCTTTAAGGTTGTCGCCCCAGACGCGAGTCTGGGACTTCGGCGCAGATTCCTTGAGTTTATAACGCTGCTTTGCGTGGAGAGGCGAGATCGGCGAGGGCGTCATCGTCGGGATAATCTTGTTCTGTCCTAAGGCTGGCTTCGTTGCTGCGGCCAGTGGGTAGGAGGGGCTGTACATCGAGTTCCTCGGCGGGTGCATGACCCAGCTAGAGTCGATATGACTATCCGGGTATATAGAGGTAGTATGATTCAGGAGGAGAACCGGTAGTGGCACTTATGCAAAGTAGACCAGCAGCGATGCAGCGTAGATACGAGAGCGAGCAAGAGAAAGGATGTGGTCTGAGCTGAATGCCCCCAGCTGAGTTCTTTATATAGTCTTGCATAGAGACTATAATTGACGAGTGATCCACAGTTGACTCAGTCGCCGACAAAGAGCGTTAATAGTAGTGGCCTACGAGGAGCTTTTGTGGTCAGAAAGCCGTGGCTATTCCAGCCCAAGAGTCGAGTGGTACAGTGAGCTCATCTTTGGCGATGTCTTGGTTATATTTGACGGCCTGTGCTTGTGGTTTGCGTGATTCCTTGGGATTGAGGTATTAGTTGAGGCGAGAGAGCGAGAGAGAAACATAGCTGTAGTAGTTCGTCGATGACTCGGAAAGAGAACCTAAATCTGAACTTTGAAGGATCGACCTCGGCATTTTCCGTAAAGTGCCAGTGCAGTGCCAGTCGCTTGAAGCTGCAACATCTACTCCTTCTGCTTTCGCGGTCACTGAAAGCAAAGCGTCCATACGAACATGAACCGTCTTGGAGGGGCTGGCCTTGCAGCGCTTGAACGACATCGCGACTCAGAGCGCAACTTCGCCAGTCTCTCAAACACCATTTCTCAATCGCAAGTGGACAACCTTCGCTCTCAGCTAACACAATTCCGAACTGCGCTGGTGCATTTTGCATCCACCCACCGAGAGAAGATAAAGAAAGATCCCTCCTTCCGTCATGCCTTCAGCCAAATGTGCGCCAACATTGGTGTAGACCCGTTAGCGGGTGAAGGTGGACCGGGTAGCGGCGGTCGGAAAGGCGCTGGGGGTTGGTGGTCGGAGCTGCTGGGACTGAGCGACTGGAATTTGGAGCTGGGCGTCCAGATTGTCGACATCTGCGTGAGCACGCGCGAACGCAATGGAGGCCTGATCGAAATGGCGGAGCTTCTCCGTCTGCTGGGCAAGCTGCGTGGGACGACAAACGCGAATAGCGTGTCGGAAGAGGACGTCGTGCGGAGTATCAAGTCGCTCAAGCCCTTGGGTGCTGGATACGAAGTGCTGGACGTGGCGGGGCGAAGGATGGTGAGGAGCGTGCCGAAGGAGCTGGATAAGGACCAGTCGGTTGTGCTCGCTGTTGCGAGGGACGGAGGAGGGCGAGTGACCGAGGCGAGTTTGGTGGAGAAGACGGGATGGGCGAGAGAGAGGGCGAGGGCGGCGTTGGACAACATGCTCCTCCGCGATGGTCTTTGTTGGCTTGATGAACAAGATGCGGAGTGCGGACGGGCGTACTGGGTCGTATCCGTTATGCAATGGGATGAATGAGTGTCTTTGATGTAAGTCATCTGCATGTTACTTTCAGACTTATCAGACACACCCTTACCAGCACGTTTTGTTAGGACATTCACACCCACCTACAGTATCTCGCGCGGCCGTCTCCTCTACGCTCCTATTCACGTCCGAGTCGTACCCGCCTTCTGTCCTCGTAATGATCGTCTCATCCGAGAGATTGAACGCGTCGCTTCGAGCTATCTGCGTTATCACACCTCACGGGGCTGCGCTTCGAGATCAGAGCAACATCGGATGAGTCTCCTGCAATGCAAGCGTGGAGACTGTCTTCCTTTGAAGACGGTCTCAAGCAGTAGTTCGCATGGAAGTCACTGGCGCACTTGCAGTGATGCCGTGCATTCATATTCATATTCACAAACTATGGTACAACATCAATAGTCTTCATAGAGACAGATACATTCTACGCTATAGACATTTATAAACTTATAATTGTCGGTTTAACCTATCGATGACATCAATCCCGCGGTCGCCACCTGCCAGATTAGACCGCATACACTCACCCAATTGCGTGTCGAACTGTCAGCCCAACCATCCCACAAGCATTTTAACCGTCGCACACGACACCCTTCAATCTGCCTCGCACTCTTATTCCCTGAACACAATCTACCCTCCACCGTTAATCTTGCTTTCAGCCCTCGGTTCCGTCGTCGAGAGTAACCTCACTTTCCTCAGCCTCCCCCCGTCGTTAGCCGTCTCAGAGCTCAATCGGCCGCATCGATCGCGTCTTTGTAACGTCAGAGGACAAAACTAGAGGACAAACGAGTTGGCCGAGGCGCTCGAGCTCGGAAATCGACGTCGTACATATCTATTCCTATTTATCGCCATCCCACTTCATCGCCATCATCTTGGATAGCATTGCGATTTAGTGCACACACACGGAAACATGTCTACACCTTTGGTCGTGAGCCCGGACGTGGCTGTCAATGGCGGAAGCTCCTTGGGTCAGCCTCATGACTCAAACTCAAACTTGGATTCGGACATCGGCACATGCCCCGCACCTGATGCAATGCTCGAAACCGCACGCGCTCACGAGACGCATCATCTAGGAGGGGACGTGAGTGCTGATTATCATGAGCAAGAAGGGGCGGACACGGAGGTGGGGAAGGGAGAGGGAGACGCGAGCACTGATGGGCCGATACTTGTCATCGTCATGGTACGTGCCTCATTTACCATATCCATCATCTCCTACCTGACACGTCCCCCTCTCCTCGTCGACTTTATGCAACTCGTGTGCGTGTAGGGTGTATCGGGCTCAGGAAAGTCCACACTCGGCGCCGCGCTGGCGTCTGCGCTCGGGCTCCCGTTCACCGACGCGGACGCGTTGCACCCGAAGGCTAATATCGAGAAGATGAGCACGGGGACGCCGTTGACGGATGCAGACCGCCAGCCGTGGCTCGATATTGTGAGAAAGAGCGCGGTGGAGACGTGTGAGAAGCAGGCGCATGAGACGGCGGATGTGGGGGAGAAGGCTGGGGCCGGGGAGGAGGGACCGAAGGCGCATGGTGTTGTCGTTGGCTGCAGTGCGCTGAAGAAGAAGTACCGCGATGTCCTTCGCGGTACCCAGTATAGCATTCAAGCCGCATGTAAATGCTTGAAGATTGGTGCCAACGGACATTGCATCCTATGTCCATGCTGCCCACCCGGCGGCGCTTTCCGTCATTATGTCGCTACCAGCCTCCGAACATACTTCGTCTACATCAAGGGCGCCCGGGCGGAGCTGCTGCAGCGGATGGAGAATCGGAAGGACCATTTCATGAAGGCGAGCATGCTCGACAGCCAGCTGCGTGACCTCGAGAGCCCCGACGAGGACGACGAGAAGGGTGTTGTCGTCGTCCCGCTCGATGCTAGCACGGAGGAGCAGGTACGCATTGCGAAGGAGGGTCTGATGAAATTGGGCGCGCTGAGGAGCACACCGTAATGTTACACCTTAAATCAATGTACTGCTCTTGAATCCGGATGGAGGGAATGAGTCTTGGAGACTAAGGAAAAGATATGTGATCGAGATGATTGGTATCCAATTTACACAAACGGGTCAACATCTAAATACTTAAAAAGCTAGAAAGTCGGATATGGTGTAACGGCTAACATTATCGCCTCTCACGACGTTGTGCGCGATAGCTCGGGGTTCGACTCCCCGTATCCGAAAAAGTTTGTGATATTGTAATTTTTTTAGTAGGCGCATCTCTTACTACAACCGGTTCCAAAAAGTGACCGTGATGTCACAATGTCACACTGTTTTTTTCACTCTTTTTTCACGTTGAGGCTCGCATTGCTTCGAAAGTTGAAAACAAATGAATGTCATTATTTTACCAGTGCAATAAGGAGTGTGTTAAGTTTCACAAGATAAGAAAATGACATGAATCTAGTACCGTGTGTTTCCACCATGTGCAGCAATAACAGATTGAATCCTTTGAGGCATAGACCTCACATATTTGTTAATGTCCTCCAATGAAAGAGAATTCCATACTTCCACCACTGCACGTTTGAGTTCTGCAACACTTGTAGGAGTGCGTGGTAAGGCTCTTATCCGCCGCTTGAGCTCCCACCAAATGTTTTCCATTGGATTCATGTCAGGTGATGAAGGAGGATGTGGAAAAGTCTTGACTCCATGTTGATCGAGCCAGTTCATTGTTGATTTACTTTTGTGGCACCGCGCATTATCTTGTTGAAAGAAGACCAGGCCTCGCTCGAGTGATTTCTCCGTATAATAGTCCATAAGCTTGCCATCAAGAACTTGTTCTTGGTATCGATCCGAGTTCATACCTCCACCTTTACCACCAGGAAAATCAAGCACAACCAATGGCCCCTTACTATCCAACATGACACATGCCCATACCATAACCTTCACAGACGACTGCTCAAATGATGGAGCAGAGCACTCTTCGAGATCAGCCTCATCTGGCCTGCGGGAGACATAAACTGATCCTGGGTTGCCACCTATGTGCACGTAGCACTCGTCTGACCAGATAATTTTGCCAAATTCTTCCAAGGTCCATTGGGCAATTGGCTTGGCCCATGCTGCTCGTTGTCGCTTGTGGTCTCGAGAAAGGTAAGGCACTCGACGGGCCTTGCGCCGGTGAATTCCTTCGCTGGCTAGCACATTTCGAACGGTTGAGGTTGACAATTGCGGTGACAACAACTTTGCAACTTCATGTAATGGGAGTCGGCGGTTTTTTCTGACAATGCGCACGAGACGACGGCGGACACGAGGGGTGACTTTCGGCGGACGACCAGAACGGGGTGCATTGTGCGTCGAACCAGTTGCCAGGAATTTTTTCCAGATGTCGTGCACCGAAGACCAAGGCATTCCAAATTCGGCAGAAACTTCTGAGATTTTTGCACCAGCCATAATAGCTCCAACAATGCGGTTCTTTGTTGGAGAGTCATATTCAGATCGTGAAGAATGAGTTTCAGGCATAAAAATAGTATTATAGAAGACGTAGTAATGGTAGAGAGCAAAAAGATTGAACACGAAGATTTTTTACATTTGATTACATAATAAAAATCACGGTCACTTTTTGTAACCGGTTGTACTACGAAATATACTAATACAAAAAACTTGTAAAAAGAATCTGGGATACGTACATCTTGTCTTGATTGACGGATTGAAGTACAGTAGCTATACAATGTCGGAAAACTCAGAGTTGAATTCCGGAGTTCCATTCAGGCGTGAGGCGTGAGTTGGGCTCGGAATACTAATTGCGACAACCATCAAACTCCATCAATGTGCCAGTGTCATAGGGCACATCGGTTCGTGAATGGTGAACCACTGCATGCACTCTGGCAGGCGGGTCCTTTATCAGCGCTCATTCCTTCTCGGTTACCCAGCCACTTCTTGTACAGCTCTCATGTAGCTCGACCCAGTGTTACTGCCCAGTGATGAAATTGCATTTATTTCGTGCCTGTAACTTACAAACTTTCTACCGGATAGTACATGCTAGCATTGAACCGGTGCCGATGGCTGTACATTTCTTGCCTGTAATGTAAAGATCTGCCGCGGCACAAGACTTGAAGCCGCGGCTTGAATTTGCCAGTGGTGCCGAGTCGACGCTATATCTACTTCGTGTCTTGTCGACTTCGTTCATGCACTGCGCAATGAACTGCACATCACCATCTATTCAACAAACCGCTCGTTAATTGTACGCTCTGCTACTACTACTCCGTGTCATATCTATCCTCCTTATCAAGCGGATATAAGTTCTGTTCAAACGGCGACGATCCTGTACTATAGCCATCACTTGGCTCGAGCGCCTCGCCTATTTCCGTCAGCAAGGAAAGCTATTCCGTTCGTTGCACTGCACGTCCCTTACCTTGTGAATAACTACATCTCAAGCTGAAGCTGAGGAACAAAAACACATCACCGATCTTGATATCAACTCCGAGACGGCCTTTCTTTCCGCTCCTTCAAAGCCTGGATCACAACGTGTACAGCAATCTTGTAACAAGCAACATTTCCAGAGGAGTTTGCGGTGCGTCACTGCAAATCCTACATCATCTCGGGTGCTATGAACTCATTCTTTGGTACCTTGTAGATAAGCGAGAACGATCTCAGCGAAAATACGCATCCCCCCTGTGTTTCTTTCGGTATCATCGCATTACCCATCGTCAACCGGAGCAGGCAGTGAGCGGTGTAGGAATCAGGTGCAGGAAATAAGGCGGCTAGAGGTGTGTGCTACAATGGTCGTATATGAAGACGCCGGAAGTTGACCCTTGGCAGATCCTTTACCTTTGTGGTTGACTTCACGACAATATTGTTAGCGCCGTCATCCACGTTCTGTACCGACGTACAACCCAGTGAACACGTATTTAAACTCAAAAAAAACGGACATCGAAAGACAATACGACCTTATCAACAATTCTTCTGAACGCGTCCTCCTACTTTTCAATACCGACCCTCGACCTCACCAATATCAAGCAATATCTTCAAGGCTAACTGACTTACGGTGCGTCATTGTGAATCATCTCGGAATCTGTAAACTTACCTTTCATTCCTTTTGGACAGGCGGACTCGATCTCGATTCATTGACGCGCACTCTTGTCTCCCCGCCCACCCGGTTCACGACTTAACCGCGCAGTACACGTCAACCAAAGTAGGATTAATTTGGAGGGGGCCAGATAGTGAAGGTGTGTGCGTTGCAATGATCGTTAATGGAGGCGCTGAAGGTTGACATCGGGGTAGATCCCTTTTTTATATTGATTTACAACGACGTGGCGTACACAATTTCAACACCATTCTCCTCGCACAGCACGTATCCTCGTCAACGTATTGAATCTGAGAAGAACGAAGAGCAATTGATTTACCCAGCAATCATTTCGGCCACCATTTTCTACCCGTGCTTACTCTCTTATCTATTCTCATCTTTTTAATTTCCAACTATACAAAAAAATATGACAGGAAATATCGGAATGCCCCCCATCCCTGGCCAGACGGCTGCGAGCGACCAGGGCGGGCCCGGCCCGGGGCGTACAAAAGCAAAGCGCATCGTGGTGAGCAAGTATACCCGCCATGCGTGCAACCAGTGCAAGAAAGCGTGCGTGTTCTACCGCTAACCTACGAGTATGTTTTGCTGATTGGCAAATGACGAGACAGGAAGACGAAATGCGAAGGTAAACCCGTATGTGACCGATGTTTGAAGACGGGGCATGACGTACGTCTCATTTCATTTTTTTTTACTCATATGCATCTAACATCTGACGATGTTTCGCGATTCTAGTGTGTCTGGGTCGAAGACAATCGCAAGGCCCTGACGCGACACCACGAACAAGCGCTCCGCCATCAGAATGGCGTCTTGCGTGCAGAGGTGGACGCCCTCAAAGCAGAACTGGACGCCTTACGCATCCGGGCGTCTTTGACAACCTCGCCAGCTTCCGCCGGTGGTGGGGTTATGTCACCGCCCACGCAAGCCTCCAGCGACAGTGTCATCCCGAAGGAAAGCCCGAGCGCGAGCAAGGCGTCCCTCCTCTTCCCGTCGTCCTCCGAGCAGTCAGACCTCGATGTGTACTCTTCTTCTTCGGCTGTTGTGCATGTAAAGCATGGGAATGGAAATGGGCATGGGCTTGTGCCGGGCAATGGGAGCAGTGAAAGCCATACACATGCGCAAGCTCAATCCCAAGGACAGACGCAGATGCATCCAGCGCTACATAGTGCATATCCAGACGTACACATGGCGAGCATCGACCCTTCTCAGCACCAGCCATTGGGGCAGAATCATCGTCCACAAGCTCACCATCGTCCCAGGCATCCCATGCCGTCCACCTCACACGCCATCCCACGCCGAGACCCATTTTTCGGCGAGGGCATGGGCATGGGCATGGATGACGACGACGAGTTCACCGACTCCGACTATGACAGCGACGGCGATGAGAGTAGCAGCGCGAGCAGGAGCGACGATGGTGGTCCATTTGAGGATAGCAGCGATTCCAATAGCGATGATAATTTGGACAAGGCGTTGGTGGCTCCGAATAAGACCCTTTTTGTGCGTCTGCTTTTATGTATACTTTTTTTTACATCACTTGCATGCTTATTATGGTGTGATCATCTATAGGGCGAATACGACGGATTCCAACTCTACGGTCTTACGTCCGTTTTCCGGCTTCGCAGGCGCACATCGGCGCGAACCGTACGCAACGTGCGTCGAAAACGCTCATCGTCGTCTCACGCTCGGCCCCCCTCATCGGGTGGCAACCTCTCCTCTTCCTCTCATTTCCATAGCAGCAGCAACAAGGACAAACATGCTCGCCCGCGCTCCCGCGCCAACTCGAGCGGGACAACGGCGTCGGGGCGGTTCATTGTCCCGAAGGACAAAAGCCGCAACTCGAGTCGCGGGAGGTCAGGTGGCGAGCGTGAGCGAGACAGGGAGTTTGGTAGGAAGAAGGGGAAGGGTAGGGGGAAGGGGAGAGTGAAGAAGAAGGTCTCGAAGGAACCGAGCCCTGTGCGGACGGCTCGGCATGTGCTGTTAATTGCGGACCCCGTCGAGGGAGAAAGCGAGGTGGACAAAGGCTGTGTTTGTCAGACTGAGTGTTGGAACAGGTGGTTACCGAAGGATATTCCTTTGACGAGGAAGGAACATGATGTGTAAGTCTTTGACCCATTGTATTTGTTTCTATGCGGAGGAACTGATGTATATTTCGTTCTTTAGGCTACTTGACCGACTATTTCTCTTTTTCACCTCTTGGTGTATGCGCATCATCCCCGAATATTTCTTGCGAGACATGCATACCTTTCTACACTCAACATCTTCACCCCCTCCACGACTCACACACTACTCACCTTTTTTGCACAACTCCCTCCTCGCCGTCGCCACCGCTTTCTCCTCCGACCCAGAGGTACGCAAGTCCGAGACACGCGCGCGGTTCGCCAAAGAAGCCAAAGCTTACGTCGAGGCCGAATGCTCACGGCCCTCCGTATGCGCGGTGCAAGCGCTCGGGATGCTCGCGTCGTACTTCAGCGGCAAGGGCCAGCAGACGTTGGGGTTCCTGTACTTCGGCATGTCCGCGCGGCTCGAGCAGGCACTGGGCCTCGGTGCGGACTGCACGCACCTAATGCTGACCGGGCGGCTGAGGCCGCAGCAGATGTGGGACCGCGCGTGGTGCTTCCACATGGGCTGCGCGCAGGACGCGTGCTGGAGCTTGTATGTCGGGCGCGAATTTGGCATCCCGTTGGGCAATGGAGGATTAATGGACGACCCGTTTGGGCTTTTGGACGTTGCGGAGAACGTGGGTGACAGACTGGATTGGATGACTTGGCGCAGTCGGATTGCGGCGAATGCGAATGGCGCGAGCGGGGACGGTGATGGCGCCAAAGCGGGAGCGACGCAGCAGGAAGGGGAAGAGGACATGGAGACTGAGGAAGATAGAAATGCGAAGATGGGCATCCCACAGTGTAGAACATTCACGGTCTTTTTGTGGAGTTGTCAGCTTATGAAGATTAGTCGGAGGATCATGGACTTAATGTACGTTTTTATCTTGCAGCATTTCACAAATGTATACTGAGCGAATGAAAATTTAGGAATCGCCTTGCAACCTCAGAGGGAGGGACAGAAATCAAGCTTTTGGTGGCTGATATCGACATTGAGCTTGTCGCTTGGCGTGAAGACCTTCCTTCTGAGCTCAAGCTCACGCCCTCGAACGAAGCGAGTGCACTTCCACACAAGCTGATGATGCACCTCGCATACTGGTGGTTACTTATTCTTCTTCACCGGCCATTCTATCAGAGGCAAAGGATGCAAACGGTTGACCTTAGTTTCAGTGTTGGGGTACGTGGCAGAAGAATGAATGTTGAGCCTTCGTACTGACAATCATGAACAAATAATTGCCAACAGCGCTGCAACCTAGCCGCCCGGGAGATCCTTACCATACTCCGCCTATGGCGTAAAACATACGGCACGGTCCGCTTCGCGCCAATTACTCTCATACAGTGCGCATTCTCCTCAGGGACGATCTATATACTTCAAGCACTCCAAGCATCGATGGGCCGCCGCCCAGCGACAGTCGCACAGTCGACTGCGCTCGATCAGGTCCAGGAACTAGTAGGTATTCTCCGCGAGAGCGGGCAGAGTTGGGAATGTGCACTTCGGATTGCGGACACATTCGAGAGGCTCGTGCGTGACCAGCGTCGGATTCTGGAGGGCGGCACGACGAAGAAGTCTGGGAGAAGGAAGAGGAAGGCGACGGTTACTGTGAAATTACCTAACGCGGGCGACGCTTTGAACACTGCAGCGACGGCTGATAGTGGGTCTGCGTCGGCGCAGACGCCTGAGACGGGCGTGCCGCCTGATGTCCATGTTGTGCAAAGCTCTGAGGAATTGAGTGTACCAGATGGGAGCGAGACTGAGGACGTCAAGGCCTTCATTCCTCACTTGGATGGTGCATCTGATGCTTTCCCTTACTTCTTGTCCCACACCCAACCTCACCCAAACCACTCATCAGTCGTTGATTCGCCGAGTACAGATAATGACCAAATGTTTCCCGCGTACGCCAATTTCCTTCAAGGTGTCTCTGGCTTCAACTACGGACATGGACACGGACATGGACACGGACACGGACACGGATATGGGCACGGGCATGGGCATGGGCATGGGCATGGGCACGGACATGGACACCAAGGAGCTTCTACAGAACTTCACCACACACGGTCTTCAACGGCAACGGACGACGAATCGTCTGATTCGCAGAATGTGAGTGCGGATGACCAGGACCATCAGATGGGCAACGTCGACGCGACACACGCAACCGATGACAACGATTTCAGTTTTATATACAACGCGGAGATAGACTTGGACGTCATCATGCCTGGACTTGGGTTATTTGACCCAACCGGCCTTGGGGGTGCAGGCGGGCTCGCCTCAATGAACAACATGGGCTTTGGGATAGGGATGGGAATGAACGCGATGGGAAGTCTGGGCTCTGACACCGCCGTCAATGAGAGTCCGAACATGCCTTTCGCTGGTCCCTCCACATACGGGATGCAGTATATGGGCTATGGCTCGCACCACCATAGCGGTCACGGAACTCATGGAGTTCTCGGTTCGGGCCATTCAGGTTTGCATAATACTTATGGGGACATGGACTTTATGAGCGATGGCGAGGATCGTGCTCTCTTTGATATGATTGCTTTGCTGAACAATGAATCACAACCTCAACCGCATTTCTAGGAGAACGCATTTTGGTTCTAAATTATGTTTTTGGTCTCCGGTGTTTTTGTTTACTTTCCGGATGTCTTTTTACTAACGGATGTATCTAATGAATGTACCATTACGGCCTGTTATAAATTATGTATTTTCAAGCCGCCCAGTACTGGGCTTGCGAGCGGTGATTTGGGCAGGTTTTCAAAGACGACGTTGGTAATTTGGGACTTTGTCTGCTACGCGATTGTACTCGCTGATGATATCATACTTCAGAGTTCAAGAGACGTAGAGGGAAGATTGTTCGCCCTCTTTTTCTGAATCACTGTGCGGCTTTGATGTCATTCCTACATGAGATGAAGAACCACCGTTTATGCTTCGTTACCCGTGTTATTAGGTTTGATTCCATTTACAACTTCTTCTATCTAGCCAGCTGACTTCAAGAGAAGCGCCCACAGTGTTTAAGGCATCGATAGGACCCGCCCCGAGGACCCGAATGGATCTATAAAACTCAGGCATCAGACAGCAGCGTTTTCGTTGTCCACTCCCGTTCTCTCTGGCAGCAAACATGGCTCCTCCTAAGGGAATCGATTTAGACGCCCTCGCGAAACGACTAGCTTCGATGGGCATTCCTCCGGAGTTTTCTCAGCCTTTGCTGGAAGATCCTAACCTCATGGAGCGTATGTTGCGTACCTCGAATGCCGATGCAGGGTGGGCTTCGCAGGCTTTGGAGGGGTCTTCATCTACGGACAGCTCACTTTCGGATATGGAACGGCAGTTGAAGATGATGATTGCCACCAGCACTCAGGAACGTGGATTGCCACCAGTGAAGGTTCCGACCCGGAGAAAGGAAGAACTTCTGCGGGGCTTTCAGGTGTACAGGGAAGAGGAAAGTACGGGGTTCGAGATGAAACAAACCATCATTGGAATGCCCTGGAGCTATTCTCAAACTGGATTGACTGGCTTAAAGAGAAGTAAGTCCCGAAGAATTGATGGTAGTCGATAGAACTGACTTAATTACAAAACATCTAGTAAGCCTGCGAGACATGCTTGTCCGTAAAACTCATAAGGTACGGAATGATATCTCTACTTCACACAAGACTTTTCACTGAATTCATCTGTAGGGATACTACGTCCTGGGCAGGGTTGTCAGTGAGATATGTGAGTCCGGTCCATGTCCTTTAGTTTTAGAAACGTGAAGTTTTGATACGTTCGTTCTCAGCGAAAATAAATTCCATAAACTTTATCTTTGAGGACCCGGAGGGCTGTGCAACAATGTTATCAATCTATAACTACCCAACTGCATTCCAGTCGAAGGCCAATGCTATGCATCCTATCTTTCCTGCAGGCAGCGTCTGGGCGATTAGGGAACCAACCTATAAATTCTCCGCACGTGGTGATAATCCCATGATCCGTATTGATGCTCCTTCGGACATTGTCCCCATTGCCTTCGATGACGTGCTTTTACAATCAGTTATATGGTCAACAGGAGCTACTCCAAACATTCCTCGTCCTCTGGATTCAGTAGAGGAATGTCGTCGGAGGGGATCCCGAGAGTTCAAGGCACAGAATTGGCTAGCCGCGACTGTTTGCTACACGGACGGCTTAAGACTGGACAAGGATTCCCTTATAATGCGTCTCAATCGCAGCGAAGCATACATCCGCCTTGGCTGGTACAATTCTGCTCTATATGATGCTGATAGAGCCATCGGGGTGGGGATAGAAGATGCTGCTCTATTGCGTAAAGCGATTTTTCGTGCGGCAAAGTCGAGCTATTACAGTGACTCAAAATACCGGACCGATGTTTTGAAATTTTCGCTTGTTTCTTTAATAACTTGGTACATACACAACATAATTACATGAAACTTTGACGTGTAGAAAGAGCTATATCTCTAGTTTCTGTCGATATAAATTATGTACTGTAATTGTACAAAATGAGCGAGTTATGAGCAAAACAAAATGGCAAGTCATTGAGACAGTATTTTTAGGGGTGTTCCGGAAAATAAAATAAAATCATTGGAAAATAAATCTAGTACTTGGTATGCTTTCCCTTGGCTTCAATCACTGCTGCCATTCGCCTAGGCATACTTTCTATCAAGTCCTGACAAGTTTTAGCTGGAATCTTGTTCCACTCAGCCTGAATCCTATCCCACAACTCCAGAATTCCTTTTGGCGGCTGAGGATACTCCTTAAGCCTCTCCTTGATGTAATTCCACAGATGTTCTATGGGATTAAGATCAGGGGAGTTAGCAGGCCACAATAGGACAGTGAATCCATTATCCTCAAACCATTTCTTGGCTTTTTTGGATGTGTGCTTTGGATCATTATCCTGTTGGAAAATGACGTCTTCAACAGTTTTGCCATATTTGTTCAAGGAATCCATCAAGTCTTCATCCAGAATTGACACGTAGAGGTCTGCATCCATCCTTCCATCGATTTTGACCAGGTTCCCCTTCCCTTCCCAATGCATACAGCCCCACACCATGACACTTCCGCCACCAAATTTCAGGGTTTCCTTCACCTCTCTATCAATCAGGCCCTCTCCCTTCTTTTTCCATGTCCATTCCCTCCCATCTGACTGTAGGCGATTGATTTTAGTCTCATCTGACCAAACAACTTGCATCCAGTCATCTATGGTCCAGTCCTGATGTGCAATTGCAAAGTCGAGACGGTCCTTGATTTTCTTAGGTGAAAGCTTTGGCTTTTTCTTCTTCACCACTGCCTTCATGCCTTCTGCCTTGAGGTAGTTTCTGACAGTCTGGTCTGAGAGGGGCTTGTTGGTGATATCCCTAAGCTTGCAAGCAACTTCGACGGCGGTATCGGCCTTTCCAGATGCAATAAGGTGAACTGCATGTCGGACATTCTGATCTGTCAGAGACCAAGGGCGACCACCGGATGAGACTGGAAGTTTAGGACGGTGGAGTTGGCGGATGCGACAGATTGTGGCCTTGCCAGCACCCGTTTGCTCTGCAATAGATGAGGCAGAAGCACCATGGTCAAGGAGGTAGAGGATTCTGTCGACTTTTTGCTTAGAAAGAGGCTGCATGAGGAGAATAAGCAGGATTGGGGGCAATTTTTGATCATTTTTCGCCATCTAAAGTGGCTTAAAATCTTGTAGTACTATCGGTGATACCATAGCAATGTATCCGACGCTCTCCGGTAAGCGATAGAACGTCCCGGAATTTTCTTTAGCTTCCCGGAAATGCCCCTAAAAATACTGTCTCAATGACTTGCCATTTTGTTTTGTTCATAGCTCGCTCATTTGTTATACTTACAGTACATAATTTATATCGACAGCAACTAGAGATATAGGCCTTTCTATACGTTAAAGTTTCATGTAATTACGTTCAGTATATACAAAGTTATTAAAGAAACAAGCAAAAACCTCAAAACATCGGTCCAGTATTTTGAGTCACTGTATATCAGCGACTACGAGCGCGCGGTCGAATATGCAAATAGGCTTCCTGGAGACAAGGATTGCGCAGAGTGGAAGGCCAAGGCAACGTCGAGGATGCGAGAGAGAGAGTCAGGACAATACGATTGGTGTGATCTCTATCGGGAGTCGCTAGACGAACGTTCCCGACCGGACATCGCAGACTATTGCGGACCAGTCGAGGTGAAGGAGGGAGATGACGATCGCATCCGGGGACTTTTTTCCACCCGAGACGTGAAGCTTGGGGAACTTTTGGTGAGTGAAACCAGCAGAACACGTCGAGTTAAATAGCTGATTAGCCTTTAGCTAGCATCTAAGCCAATCGCATCGCATTATACGGAAGACAACCCGAGGCACAAGAATGAAATCTTCAAGTCACTGAATCTACTCACGAACGAAGTGACGGGTCGCGACAGGCCTGCCATCATAGCAACTATCGCCCAAAAGATGTGGGACGACGAACAACTCGCAGCTCTGATCCGGAGCATGTACGCTGGACCAGAAGGACCGCCTCCTAGTCCATTCGACCCCGCAGTGCCTAAATCGACGATATGCTTAATCCATCCGCTCAAACCAAGCGTCAATATCGACATCTTGCGCATCGAGGGAGCTGCCTCCTTCAATGCATTCTCCGTGGAGAAGATCGCCCCAGCTAAACTTAAGTCCAGAGAAGCGGATTCTTCGGAAATAGGGATGGCCCTCTATGGCTTAGCTTCGTTTTGCAATCACTCTTGTCAACCTTCTGCACGTCGGACTTTCTTTGGCGATGTCATCACCCTCAGAGCAACCCGACCTATCAAACAAGGCGAGGAAATCACAGTTGAATACGTCGGCGGTAGCGGGTCTTTGTCCGTTCGAGACAAGCTTTCTCGCTGGAAGTTCCGCTGCAACTGCATCCAATGCGTCGCCGACCGTGCGGATGGGATGTCTAGTTGCTCTCTCCGGGAGCAGATATTAAGTGGTTGGTCTTCAAAAGAAGTCGACATCGCGGAAGCTGCGAAGAAATTGGATCAAGTTAGAAAGACGTACAGTGACACTCCTGAACGCCGCTCGTGTGGAACTAAGCCAGCACTCGCACTTGCGTATCACAAGTATGCAAATGCACTAGGGCTGCGCGCAAGAAGGGGGGACCTAAGCTATTGCATCCCGTCGATTGAAGCTGAGATTAAGAGCCTAGAGGCAATTGGCATGAGGGTTACTGACAAGAGTACTTCCGGACCTTCTCACAAGCAAACACGACTTCCTGTCGACGTGGCACGGGGACCGACGCATAATCCGGAACAGTTTGCTATGATTACACTACACATTGTAGCGGCCTTCAACGCCCTCGGAGATATTAGTAGGGCTAATATCTGGATGAAAGTCGTTTCCTGGTGTGAGTATTCCTAATTGTCACGACATTTTAGTAGTTTCTCTTTGACTGAAGCTTTTAATATCTAGTGAACGATATAGATACTGGAGGAGGAAGCGGGCTATTCAAGTTGAGATATGCATCTATATTACAGGAAATGGAGCTTTCACACATCGCCGATCAGGCCCTCTAGCAGTGAACTATCTATGATTCTATATCATTCGCTAGCCTCCTTTCTGAGAATGTACTGTATGTCCACAAGCTATGCCGATACCCTTCAAGCCCTTCGTGTAAGACTTTGTCTGTGACGGTTAGGTCCATCCACATCGTAGTACTGTAGCTGAACTTAAATTGCGCTATCTTGGACTCAGAGTCCTTCCTCTTCGTGAAGCTATCCTACTCAAATTACTTTCCTCTTAAATTACTATCATTATTCCTTCCTTTTTTTCATCATCGGTACTGCTTAAGACCTGACCCTCAGACTCCCTCAGTAAGGCTACTCCATAGTCAAGTTTTCCAGACTCAGTGGGAGGAGGACCCGACCCGGGAGTCCGCCGGTTTGTTGTTTGTTTATGTTTGTGTCATCAGGCTAGCAACCTCCACTGAAGAGTTTGACGACAGCGGTGCTTAGTGCTCTCCTTCACTTCCTGCATATCTATCCAACACTTTCGACCCAGATGCACTATCGAGTGTGCTTCCCTTGATGGGTATATCGCAGGGGCTTTCTCGGAATTTACTGCAAGATCTCGACTTTCCATAGACGGGGACATAATTTGAATTTTAGAATAATCTCACGACCTTTGTACGAGGTTTTCTATCAACAACGCGCGGCTAGAGGCTACGATTGTCTCCGACACCCAGGGGAAGGGGTCGGGCCTTATAAATAAGCTGTCTGTCATCGATGGTTGAAATATCATAGAGCCATTCTCAAATGAAGTTGCCGAGGCCGAAGTTGAAGTGAGTGTTGAATTGCCTACAGGTTTTGCAGTATGACTAACCTATCCGTTAACTATTTAATAAGTCTTCAAAACATGCTTACAGAGCGTGAAGGGTACGGGGCCCTATTACCTCACTAAATACCTACTGAACATCATCCGTGCGGCTGCTTTATGCTGGGCGGAGTATTCAATCAAGTGTGCGTGAAGTGCAGTCATCTCCACACACCTGGTCCTTGAGAGCCCAAAGGGCTATTCGTTTACGACTGCTCAGCTTCCTTTTACATCAGAGTCGAGACTGCATGCAAATTTACCTTCGGATATAGTTCCGCTCACCTTTGACTGCGAGTTTCTTCGTACTGTTCAGTTGCTAGGCATGGCCACTCCGAATATTCCTCGCCCTCTATCCTCGCTGGAAGAATATTGACTAAAGGGACCGCAAGAATTCAAGCCGCAGAGGTACCTGTCTGCGTCCTTTCGCTACGCGGATGACCAGAAGTTCGATAAGGATTCACTCGTTGCCCGGCATCAAGAGAGGTTTCTCGACGCCTACATCCGTCTTGGATGGCTCAACTCTGCCTCGAACTTGAATGACGCCTGCCGAACCATCGAAGCCGAAATAGAAGATGCATCTCTATCGCGTATATCGATCTTTCAGGTGGCGAATTCTAGTTACCGGCTCAATCGCTACGAGCGTACTATTGAACACCCAGACAAGATTCTAGAGGATAAGAATTGCGTGGAATGGAAGGCTAAGGTAAATGTTAATGATGCATGTGAGATATTCAGGGGGATACAATTGGTGCGCTTTGTATTGAAAGCCGCAGAAGAATGTTCCTGACTTGACGTTTAAAAAGGTGCCAACAACCGTATCTGAGGCCTATCTGCGACTCGTGATGTTACAACTTCGACATATTGCCATGTCAAGTGTCGGTGAATTCTTTGCACCCCTTTGTGCCGCGTGAGCACTTCGCATGCCAGTGGCAAATTTTTGGTGCCGGGTGATGTTATATTGGGGAATTTCTGAAAGTTCTATTTCCAGAAATAGTTTTCGAGAAATCAAACCTTCAACCACCTCTCGCAATAACCCCAGGGGCTTGGTTTAAACCAAAGACAGGAATCGCGTCACCTAGGTAGTAATTACTGGTAGTTAATATAACCTTGGTAGTATTGTTGGTAGGTAATATTGCCTTGGTAGTAATGCTGGTAGGAACATTTACGGTCAGGTAGTAATGTTAGTAGATAATATATTGTCTTAGTAGTAATACAGGTAGGAACCCGTACAAGACCGGTAGTAATACTTGAAGAAATCTTACGGGCTTGGTAGTAACAATTGGTAGTATATGTTGTCTAAATAAATAACATACAAAAGAAATAGAAACGTACCACGGAGGTATTCGAACCGACAGCACTATAATTATAAAAGATCTACTTTAAGTAAGTCACTTGTTACAACTCATCTATAGAGGCCTATAGTTACTTACTTAACTGAATAAATATATACTTTATTTCATACTACTTTTGGACTTACACTTTTGGACTTAGACAAAATTCATCTTTTTAACAATATACAAGCATGACTTAGCTTCCTGTAGCTAATAACCTAGAAAGGCTTCGGTGGTTCAGTGGTTAAGTTGTCAGGTATTTGTGCTATTATGTAACATTTATTTGCTGCGAGTTCGATTCTTGGTGTGGATGCTTGTTTATATTTTAATATTTTACGTTTCCTTACTATACTTGTATTATCTACCAATATTAATACCATATTACATTATCTACTAAGGTTATATTAACTACCAACAATTACTACCTGGGCGACGTGTTTCCTGTCTTTGGTTTAAACCAAGCCCCTGGGGTTCCTGCCTCTCGGCCGCAGGACAGAGCTTTAAGGTTCTTAGCCATCAGGCCTCACATTCGAATCATCATCTCTTGAGTAACAGTTGCCTTCATTTCTCTTCGCTTCTACTAACTGAAAAGATTGCCGTCGTTGTATATGTTCGTTCTTCGTATGCAAACGATAATTAGCGTTCGCATTTACATCTTTCCTTGCTCCATCAATTCCCTGATGTGATTGGATGGTCATGGTTTGACGGTCTTGACTATGTATCTAGGGTACTAAATCCCTTTCAGCCATCTCGTTTTACAAACTCGGTGGGATCTGATCTTTACTTTTAGTTCGACAGCACCAGTGCGGCTTACGTACTTCGAGGCAATCGTATTAAGGCTATGCTGTCCTTTGTGCAGTTGAGTGTCTCTCCTATCCCCGCCCCAAACATTCAAATTCTTCCACCGGACCGAAAGTAACCTATCAGGTTTCAGATTCCTCGATGAAGTCGGACCTTGGCCCAACATATGGTGTGTTTTATTCTCATAGACTCTGAATAGAATGCCTGATATTCTTGCTCTGGTAGGCGCCTTTCTCATTGGAACCATGGTTGCGCTGGCGTAGGAACTATTAGTCTGGTCATCGAAAATGTGTACTAAGAAAAAGGACAGATTTTATGGACTCACTACCCTTCAGGTAGGCTTCAGAGCAAGTCCTGTCCGCAAAGACTCTAATATTTTACAAGACATACATATATTATATATGCTATCCGAAGGATAGATGGAGTTTTAAAGGGCTGGTAAGCTTGCTTTAAGTACAGAATCAAGCTCTTGACTAATACAATTTGTAGGTTGCATGCGTCTGGTTGGTGGTTTATTAATACAATAAACACGCTGCTCATCAACATCGCCAGGCTTCTGGATACTCTACAAATTGTGTTCTGTAAGTTATCAATAATAGTACGATCTCGATTGACCATTTAGGGTCATCCTGTAGGTTGTCGCATGGTCTACATTTCCTTGGTAAGATTTTCGTGCTGTCATTATGGAATATCTGAGCATGCTTCAGATCGATGACGTTTCACAACCAATTTCTTCAACATTCGGCGTTTGGTGAGTCTTTACAGCTTGAATATAAGGCTACACGAAGCACTCAACTTATATTAGGCCACTGTACGTGAGTTGTTCACTTGTAATCATAAAAGCTATTGACTTAAGCATATTTCGCAAAGGGGTCGATAACTTGTAATGTGCCTATACGGTTTTTACGCTATGAAATGAGGTCATCTAATAAATACTTTGATAGATCGCCATTGCCACCCTAGTGCAACTGTGAGTGAAATCATTGACTTATTTCTTCTTGGTCCCTAATATAAACCATCGTTAAGCTTCTTTACTATTCAAATTCATATCTGTGCGATCACGTTTTTGCATGTTCTCACGGATTTTGATATTCACCTCTATTGTGTCTGGTAGTGGCAAAGAAATGGTGGTTGACAATCACGACTGTGAAAAACTTCTCGCTTGAGCTTTGCATTCCCGCAAGTACTAATGCTCTCCACCAAGTGGCTGCTTATCACAGCGCACGTTGGTCAGTTTTTCATCCATTTGATAACCTGAATATGTCTTACTGATAATGCTGTTGCCCCTAAAAGTGTTTGGAATTGGTGAGCGGCTATATCACTCGTAGTCTCATTGTGTATGTCAACTACTAAGACCTTTCTGTTAGACACAGTCTTGAAGATGTACGTGATGTCCTTGCTTCAGAGCCAGATCCCCTGACATGCTCTAGGATTACATTGAATGCATTTGCATTTGGAAAAGCTCCTCCAAGCTCGCTCACTGTGAGTAAAATGCTATTTGAAGGTTTGTCTTCAATGTAATATAGCAATGCTTTAGTGGAGTGTTGTATTTCCATTCGCCTTCTTTGATGTTGTCCCGGACATCATAATCACTGCTTCGTTGTGTTATTTGCTCCAAAGTGGAAAGAGGGACTTTTATGGGTTTGTCAGCTCATTCATCATTCGGCTATGTCAGTCTGATTTTGTCATGCTGCTATGCGTAGAACGAATGCGTTGATAAATCATCTCATGATCTATGCAGTCAACCGTGCTTTCATCACCGCGTGAGTGTCCAAATTTTGTTGATAAGCTCGATAGGGTGTAATTAATATTGGTCAAACACTTTCTGTCCTCCGGCCTGTAACGGAAACGTAGAGTTGCCGCTATTCTGGAGTTGATATTGGTGTGGCAATTTCTCTCTTAATGAGGTGACTTCCGAAACTAATGTTCCTTTGTAGTTTGCCACCATGCCTACAAAATTATATTACCTCGCCGTAGATGCCTGCATTGGAAAGCGTAAGTCTTCTTAAATTCTGGTACTTTGAAAACCTTTTAACCAATTTGATCAGTTTACGCTAACTCCCTCCTCGCAACGTCAGTGAGCAAAGCAAAATACAGTATCATCCCTTCTCACATGCTGTTTAGGCTTAACTATCGAAAATCTCTCAGAGAACTCGGCTTTGGCAAGTCACAACTCGCAAGCCCATTCGAGAGATCCATTTTCAGGACAGACTTCCCTTCTAGACACGAAGTGCGCAACGAGGACTTGGAACTACCCGCCCCGATCAACAGCTTCAGGGCCACAGAATCGCATACAAACCATAGTATGAGTAACAGTTTCAGCACGGACAATAGAGATCCAGTGGCACGAAGGGATGAGACACACCTTGGCCAGGGCATAGTCGAAATATCGGTCTCTCCAATTAATGATGGACGTCCAGATCCGTTTTCGGTGAGTGCTATATTGTTGAAAAGCATCTGCCTCGTTTCTTAGATATCTTGCTCAGACTCGAATTGGATCGAGGGTCGAGATACTCTCATCAGGTTGAGAAGGAACATTTATGAACGAACGATCCGTAATTGACTTCAGTGGCATGTATGTATTATGTCAGAAATGACATGAAGTTCATACTTATCAGTGAAATGATATTTTGATGCGAAAACTTAAGGCGTGGAGACAGAAAAAGTTGAAAGATGTCGGTGCCGCAGGGCGCACGCAATTAAAACCGTTTTCTCTAAGTAGAATGAATAAAGCGAATACAAAGAGCGTAGTACTATTTATATGTACAACGGAAATGGGTAGATCTGATAAGGAGCGACTTGGGTGAAAGTTGGTTGAATAAGTAATTCCGGAGACGGCGCTCGTCTACTAGTTCGGTCAGAACGTACGCACAGGAGGCCGACTAGTATGAATAGTGAACTCCTTCAAGCGCTCATCCCAAGCGATGCCTTGGAACATCGTTTTCTCTCCAAGATAGTCCTTTCCCAATACCCTAATCTGGCCCGTATGAGGATCGCGGGCGAACTTGTCCGCCGTTCGTTCAAGCGCCTCCATCTGGAAGGCATCGATCTTGGCATAATCGGCTTCCCCATTCAGCTCCTTCTCACGAAAGTCGGCGACATAGAGCGGCAGAGATATCCTGAGCCTGGCTGCCATAGCGTAGAGCAGATCAATCTTGTTGTAGATGGAGATGTCGTTCCAGTAGGATTCGTCCAGAGGCTTGGTAAGGAGCATCTCGATCAACGCGAGGAAACGACCGACGGAATGAACGAGCACGCCGCCCTCTGCGCCCACTGTGCGTGGAGCAGAAAAGGTCGCCTTGTACGCTGGCGCATCTCCGATGGAGACGTTAACCTCGTGCAAGGCGGGGGAGTAGGCAGGTAGGAGCTCCAGGTTTGCATGGATGGCGTCACTTGGAAGCTGAAGTGACGCAAGGGGTTCCCTCATACTCCAGCGTACCATGGACATAGAAGCATTGCCGATGTGATAGAGTAGCGGGTTGGTCCAAGCTGGGGGATGCGGTCAGTCAACAGCGAACATGGTAGAAAATTTGAAGCGTACTAGGATGTCTGGCTTTGGATGCAGGGGGGAAGATGAAATGAGGTGAGGCAGATTCGAACGTCTAACAGGGAGTTCAGATTGCAAAGGTAGGAAATTAAAGCTTAAAAACTCACCGGGAACTGCGGGGAGTACTGCGCAGGAACGTTCTGGTGCGGTTGAGGATGAGTTACCGCATTGTTTGAGGCTGCTTGGTCCTTTAGGACAAGCTTCGTAGGACGAGCAGGAGGGTGGTTCTTCGGTCGGAGGGGACTACTCCCAGAGACTGAGCTTGATGCAGACGATCCAGAAGTGCCCGAGGCACTACGGGGTACGAAGACTGGCGCCAGGGCAGAGAGAGTAGACTGGGATGCCTTATGTGTGATACTGGCACCTTTTGACAGAGTGGAAGGTAAAGCTTTTCCCAAGCCAGGTGGGTACTTCGGGTTTGATTTACCCAAAGCCAGGAACCTCGAAGTCGTTGGCGGAGTATAAGATGAATGGATAGAAGGAGTGTTGTTGTTGGTAGACATGATTGAAGCAGTTGAGATGGAAAATTGATAGATAGGCGGATTAGTTGAGCGCGCAGCGCTTTGAAGATAAGAGGCAAGAAATAAGGAGTTATTCTGTAGCGGTCGTTGATGGGCAGAAATTGGACAGAGAGTCATCCTTTTATAGAGATGGCAGTGGTATAGGTGGAATGTGGTACATTATGTACTGTGGGTGTGGTTCGTCGCTGTGGAGAGCATCTGAGGCGAATGTGGTTGACAGGCAAGTCATCGTGGTGGAAGATTATTGTTCTTCGGCTCGATCAATAGGGCCTAAGTAGCCTCGGTATTAGGTGGATAAGTGAGAACAAAGAAACTGGCGAGATACGTACCTTGCAATGTGTAACAACATGCCACAAAAATCCACACTGTGTGGACGAAACTACCACGTTAGCTCCATTGTTTTTCTGAGATCCAAGCGTCTCGGGATCTCATCCATTAATATCTGAGTGACAGATTAGTGTTTGGTTATTGGTACTAGATTTACAACGAGGGCGAATGATCCACCGTTTGCGCCGATCATCTCCCCCGCCGGTGATACAGAGATACTGTAGTGCCTCACATCGCCTTGGTAGGATTCTAGTCCGTAGATCGATTTTGCCGAGATAGACACTCCCGTGACTGGCGGCGGCATCATGCTTGATGAGTGGTCGCTTGGATGAAGTAAATAGAAACCTGTGTGGAAAGTAGTGGGCAAGCTTGGATGAGAATATCACAGCGAAGTCTAGATGAACTAGTTGGGAGGAGATACAAGATATAAGCAGTGATGATCAAGTGTATCAGGAGGATATGGTACTGTCCAAATCAAGACGAGAACGAGGACGACGGATGAAACAAACTCGGTTGAAGCAAATCGACAGGAGTAGGCAGCGTGAACGTCGAAGAACCTACCTCCATATTTTTTTCGAGTTAAAGATGTATTTGAGAGGTCAAGCAGATTATAGACTTCCTGTTACAAGATGAGGAGTATGACGTGTTCAAACTTAGATGTTCAAGTACACGGAAGCAAATTTCAAGTTGGTTCAGTTGTTCACATTGTTGTGCCTTGTTTGGTCACCGGCGTTCAAGTTCGTGTCTTCTTCCTACACGCGCTTCAGCAGAAAATAAGGGACTCGTCATGAACAAATCCGCATAAGATTCACTGAGACAATCTCTTCTATCATTCAATAATCTCTCACTTTCTGACGCAAGTCAGTGCCACAACCCGTCAAATTTCAATCACCCATCTGAACGCTTGCCTGGGCCTCAAGCTACTAATTCAAGGATGAAGTCAGTAACTGGTTGAGCCCTGAAACTCTAGCTCCAACCTCGTCAATACTGCTGTCGTAGTGTGGCCGGTCCCTCGTATCAACAAAAGCGTTGTCATCAGCATTGTCAGCGTCTTCATTTTGTCTCCAGAATCTGCCTTTGATACTTCCACACCCAACCAGCTTCAATCGACTCTCTAGTTAACGAATCTATTTATTTAACATGCTCTTCAGAGTTGTTTCGTCATCACTTATGAAATTGACTCACCAGATTCCTGTGCTGACGATCCTCTTCTACAGACGGTCCGGCATAGAACTTTTATATTTGACTTCACCCGTTTCGGTCTCGTATCGAACGCGAATCTTCTCTAGTAGGTTTGACTCTTTCTCGAGAATGGCAACGTCCGAAACGTCTCTGTTGGATCCTCGGTGAATTGTGGCTGGGACACCCGTGAGTCCTTCTTAAATTTCCCCATCTATTCGGTGAGAGCCCTATGGCCTGTCAATCCTGAAAAGACGCTTCAAGCTGCTCGACGTGTCCTAGTCCCAATCCAGGTTGGAGCGGCAGTATTCTACCATGTGGTGACTCTTTCGCTGAACCCTTTTTGTAACATTTCCAGTACCAGAGATCATTGGAACGCCAATGTTCCATGCCTTGCACGCAAATATCTATGCAATGTCAATGATATAAACAAACGCCTGTATGTTGTGCTCCACGCCGCGACAGTACAGGAGCATGGACGCATGAAGTTCTGAGTGCATACTTACATTTGAATAGCAATAAACGAGCTTGGAAGCTTGAAGATAGAGCCTTATGAATTTTGTCCATGCTGCCTCCCCGCCTCCTGTAACTTCGCCCTCGTTCGCACGCCTGCGCTGAGCATACTGCAAGACGGAGGTGCTCCTTTGTCCAGGCGGCGTACAAGATCAAGGACTCGGGAGAAAACTGGAAAGTGGGCAAGAAGAGCGAACGGAAGCAAGGAAAACTTGGAGCCATTAACTTGAAACGGATAAAACAATTACCGACTTCCTTTTTTGGGTTCGGCAAATTAAATTTGAATTTGAGTTGCCGGGAATTTGCTGTTTCCGTTTCGTCTCAGCCGCCCTTCTTTCGTCAAGTTGATCGTGAAGCTTTTCACGGAAATCTCTCTTGAACTTGATAGTAGCAGATGGCACACAGCTATCCCTCGAGAACTATTGTAATCTTGCTCGAAACTGCGCATGTCGAGAAAAAACGCCGTGCCCCGTGGGCCAGCTATCGCTAATCTGGTAGAACCAATATTTTCGGACATCGCGTCAACGATGATATCTAAACCGTTCGGGCTTGACTATGGCCACTTTGAGACAGGGAATGTGCCTTTTGTCGAATTTGCAGATGGGGAGGAAAACTGCTACAGATCCGAAGTGGGTTTTCTTTGCCACGTCACGTCAGTGAGACTCACATTCACGATCCCGTCTGCCTCTGATGCTGATGATGTTTATTCTCACCATGCAGCGGCCGCTTTCATGATGAGCCGAATGTCCTGTCCCTCCACAAATGCGATCGGCTGCTTGTTGCAAACTTTGAATTCCTTGCTGTGCGGCTTCAAGTTATAGTAAACCCTGCATGATGCAGGTGATATCATGACCCTGACGACGAAGAAAGGGAAATCCGAGAAATCCCTGTCGACCTCCTGCTGATCCGAGTTCAAATACAGTTATGAAGCTCATGACCTTCAGGCCCAGATCATGACTTCTTGAAAACAGTGGCTTTCATTAAACACGTTCCGTACCTACCCTACGAGCTTCTAACGGCGCCCTCGCACTTGCAACTTTCCACGCCATCAACACCGCCCACCTCGGAGATATCGAACCCTGGGCTATCAACGGGAAGAGCTCGACAGCCTTGGCCATTCGACTAGAAATATTAGCACTTTATACAGCCAATCTCAAGCTCTACACATCCAGGGATCTCACCGCTGTCCGACGTTGGGACGGGCTCGTGATGTTCCATGCCAGTGGCGTGGCGTGTCGTGCAAAGTAAGTTCTGTCTATTTTTAGCCACCATAATCCCATGCGTCTTGGGTGCTTCGACTTCTCTCGGGTGCGAGTATTAATGCCCATGTCTCCTGCACGCAGCTGGGCGTTGTTTCTGGCCCCGTCGACATCTTGAACTGCATCCACGAGAGCTGAAGGCTGGCTCGTCTTTCAAAATGGCGACGCCCACGCTGAAGCTGGACCTCGGCCCAACATACGGTATGATTCCACGTAGATGGCAGCTTTAAGCCCGAATAGATCCGACTAATCTCCCCGACCGTAGGCGCTGCACTTGTTGGTACCATGATTGCGCTCGTGTGAGAGGTGTCGGCCTTATCACTGATGAATGACTCGTATTGACGGAAAGGCATAGGCTTTACGTAATTACGACCCTTCAAGTATGTGTCAAACTCCATGTTCAGATTGAATCGACACTCATTTCGAAAAACCCTAAAGACGTATCTGTACTACATGTATTATCCGAAGGACAGGAATAGTTTCAAGGCGCTGGTAAGCTCATTCTATGTAGGAGATGGTTTCAAGATCTGAGTTGACGCCATTCTCAGGTTGCGTGTATATGGTACGGCGGTGACGTATCAAACCGGTGACCACATCGCTCATCAACTCAATTAGGGTTTTGGACACATTACAAATTGCGTTCTGTGAGCTTAAATCTGTTTCAAGATTTCAATGCTGTCCACTAATGCGCATCTTCTGCAGGTTGTCGAATGATCTACATATACTTGGTACATACATTTGTCCTTCTTGAAGCATGGCATCTGAGCTTGCGTTCAGATTGACGACTTCCTGCAACCAATATCTTTGGCATTCGGAGTATGGTGAGTTTCGGCAGTTCTTGTAATGTAAAAATTGCTTAAGCTTCAGTTAGGCCGCTTTATGTGAGTATTTTGATTAAAAGTACAGAGCAAACACTCCGAATTAGTTGACTCGAACCGGACGCAGGCGTCTCTTATATGCAACGTACGTCTTCGATCATCGACTATGAGATACATACTCATTTTCTTTTGCAGATCATCATCGCCACCCTCGTGCAAATGTGTGTTGCGAATCTTACCTGCACCTCATTTAACTGATCTCTGATTCTTTTTGTAAGATTTTTCACTGTCCGGGTCCATATGCGTACGTACGGGTGCTCGACTTCGTGGTTCGCAGGAATCAGTACTTATTGCTTGAACCTTCATGCCTGATAGTGGCAAAGAAATGGTGGTTGACTATCCTCATTGTGAGTTCCTTACTAATCGAAGCTCAAATAAAAGGTCGGGGTGCAAGGACTGAAGCTCTGCATATACAGTCCCTGCTTGTCGCCGCACATCTCGGTTAGTGTTGTCACGGTCTTAAATTGATAATATTTAATCTTTGTTGGACTAGCCTTTGGTATCGGTGAGGGACTGCGCTTCTAGTTCTTTGTTGTCGCTAGATCTTGACCACTACGCTCTTTTAATTCGTAGAGACGGTCGTCAAATTGTGAGTGTCGGGTGCACACAGTGTCTCGAAATCTAACTGACTTATCATGTTATGCAGCATCACTATAAATGAATTTGGACGGCTATCTACTATTACTGTGAGTCTGATAGTGCAGCCGGTCCTTACATTGTACATCTTTAATATATCGTCGTTCAGTGGAACGTCGCATTTCCTTTCGCCCTCATGGCCGCGGTCCCCGACGTTATAATCACCACTTCAATGTGCTGGTTCCTTCAGACCGGAAAGGGGGACTTCCGTGGGTGCGATCCGAGCTTCTTGCTATCTTATTGTCAATCTAATCTTATCTTGATTCTGACTGCTACCGCGAACATCTTCCGAATATTGAAATTTCTATATTGTGATGCAGGACTAATGCATTGATCAATCAACTGATGATCTACGCTATCAATCGAGCGCTCCTTACTGCGTAAGCTGCCCTTCTCTTCAGTTCAAATAAGATTAACTCAAGATGGCTTCCTTATATTCTTCGACTCTAGAGTTGCCGCTATTCTGGAACTTATTTTGGTACAGCTCTTATCCCTGATGGAAGGCCCCCAGGTCTCGGAAAGCTAATGCTTCTTTACAGTTTGCGACCATGCCGACAAAGTTCTATTTCCTCGCCGTAGACGCCTGCATTGGAAAGCGTGAGTCATCATTCGAACTCGAGCATTATAGATCTGCTAATCACTGACGCCTAAGCAAGTCTACGCTAATTCCCTACTCGCAACGTCAGTTCCCTCTGTCTGTCCAACACAGCTTCTATCCCTTCTCACTGTTTGTATATGTACAGATTAAATTCTCGAAAATCACTTCGCGGACGCGGCTTTGATAGCGAGACCGAGGGCAGCTCACTACCCTCGAGCGGGAACTCGCGCTCTGCCTACATGCCCGACTTCCGCTCCAACCCCGACGCGCGGAACGGGAATGGAAACGGAGACATACCTGTTCCGCTGAGCAATCTCAAGGAATCACTATCATGGGCGGAACCCACGGCCAGTGACAAGCTCAGCACAGACAGCGGGTCTGCTCTCCCGCATGCACATAGCTATAGGGACAAAGTGCAAGACGTGATCGATATCTCGGTGTCTCCACCGTGATGGATGTCCGCATCCTCTTACGGTGAGTTTCATATCATACAAATTAGATACCGGAGGACTTATGTGCTGTGTTGTCAGATACTGTACGATCTGTGACTGAAACACATTCATCACGTTGAGATGGGTGCATTAACGAATGAATTGTTCGTGGTTAACTTCAATGGCATGTATGTAATATTTCGGAAATGACAATGGAAAATTCAGTACATGTCAGTTAAAGTAATCTTCGGATGCGAAAACAGTACCCAGAAAAGACAACAGATCCGAGCAAAGCATACACGCATGAAAAGGTTGTTCCTAGTAGATTGCAGAGTATGCTATGAATGAAACAGGCGCAAATTGAGCGTAGTATTGTTTATACAGTGGGAATAAGCCGATTTTATAAATGTGAGCGGGGTACAAATAAAAATTAAGTAGTAAATCTTCGAGAAGGTGCTTCGTTAATACCTCGTCTACATAAATCTAAGTTAATTTTCGTTCAGATTGAACACCCAGCAGGTCGCGTAGTAATAATCTTGAACTCCTTCAGGCTGTCATCCCAGTCAATGCCGTGAAACACTGTCTGTTCTCCAAGATAGTCCTTCCCCAGAACTCTAATCTGACCGGTATAAGGATCACGAGCGAATTTGTCCGCCGTTCGCTGAAGTGCCTCCATCTGAAATGCATCGATCTTAGAGTAATTGACCAACCCCTTCAGCTCCTTCTCGCGGAAGTCGGCGATGTACAACGGAATAGGCACCCTGAGCCTGGCTGCCATGGCGTAGAGCAGATCGATCTTGTTGTAGATGGAAATGTCATTCCAGTAAGATTTCTCCACAGGCTCGGTGAGGAGGAGTTCGACCATCTTGAGGAAACGAGCAACGGAGTAAACGAGGTCTCCGCCCTCGTCGATGAGTGTGTGTGGGGCAGTGAAGGTCACCTTGTACGCTGGAGACTCCCCGATAGAGACATTGACCTGATGCAGGTCTGGGCGAAAGGCAGGCACGCAATCCAGATCTACATGCATGTAGCTTGGATCACTTGAAACCTCGATAGTGTCAAATGATTTTGTCATATTCCAGCGCAGCATGTGCCCAGAGAACGCAAAACTGACGTGACATAGTAGAGGGTTGACCCAGGCTGAAGGATGCGGTTAGCGAAAAGCGTAGATTACAGAAAGGTTGAAACGTACTAGGATTTCGGGCTTTGGGTGCAGGGGGGAAAGTAGAATGAGGTAGAATCGATGTCTAGCAAAGACTTCAGATCGCTGAAGGTGGTAATAAGACCTGGATGACTCACTGGATCTTGCGGAGTGTACAGTCCAAGGGCATTCTCGTGCTGCAGAGGACTGGCCTCAGGCTCTGCGTCACCTGTAGAGGCTTGGTCATCTACGAAATGCTTCCTATATTGAGCAGGAAGAAGGTTATTCGGCAGGAGAGGACTACTCTGCAGGCTCTCGGGAACTGATTCTGACGTGAAGGAGCCGGAGGTACTGCGAGATACAGAATCGGACGGAAAGGAGGAAAGAGTACACTGGGTTATCTCGCGCGTAAGCTCAGACCATTCTGAGAAAGTGGAGGGTAGAGATTTTCCCAGCCCGGGTGGGTACTTCGGGTTTAGTTTGCCAAAAGCCAAGAACCTTGAAGTACTCGGTGGAGTGTAAGAGGGAGGAGTAGAGGGCATGCCAGAGATGTTGTTAGTAAACATGATCAGAGTAAAGGTACGCAGAATGAGTGGGGTAGAGGCAATGCAGTAGTTTGGTGGGTACCACCTAGAAGTATGGCAGCCCTTTTAAAGAGACGTGGTACGCGGAAGACATGAATGAGGCACTTTGTGTTCTGTGGTCGTGGTCCGTCAATGGAAAAGGGACTTGAAGCGGATTTCATAGCGTCTACATGGCCACGGTACTAGGTGGGTAAGTAAAGATAAAGAATCAAGATTTGAGCCCTGCAATGTACCACAATATGCCACAAAGCTAGCAGTGTGGACGATGCCACCACATCAAACCCATGCGCTAAGCTAAGCATCTCTGGATTTCAAGTGATAATCAGCTAAGAGTAAGAAGTAAAGAAAACATCACAGCCTAGATTCTCGTTACAGAGTACAGCGAGGTGAAGCCAATGCCATGGGGCTTTGTGTTTGTTTTCGATGGATGGCACAGCTGATTTTCACTCGATTAGATTAGATAAATTGAAACTCCGCCTAACTCCGCTCAATTTGAATTTATCTCAGGTAACCTCACATTTTAATTGAGTACTTTTCTACTCGTGCATACAATTGTTCTACTAGTTAAATAACTCCGGTGAGTCTCAAATCCTCAGCCTATACAAGCTCCACTTCAATACGAGTCTTCCTCAACACTTCGTCTCTCCGGTTGCATCCCTTCTACACCGAGGTTACTAGAGGGCTTGATCGGCAACGTGGGTGAGTTGCATTTCCTGCAGAACTGAAGTATATCTAAGCTTGAACAGTTTACTTCCTCCGCCGGCCTCAATATCATTCACTATTTACAGGAAAAATGTCAATCAGGTTTCACCATGAAACAGTAGAGTACTCACACCAGGAAGCTACCCTCATCCAGTTCTTAGCTCTATTCGAGTCCCCGAGTACTTCGAATGCTGCTACAATCTGCAAAACAGCCATGGCGTGGTGTTCCGGTTGATGGGACGGACCAATCGTCGTGTCAATTGGAAGGCGGTGTCGGCTCTTGGTAAAGGGTCCGGAGGTGCTCCTATCCGTGATCCTCATGCCAACAGCTTCCAGGCCATTCATCTCCGCTTCTATAGACGGAACACAGAAGCTCCTATCCCCCATAATCGCTTTTCTTCCCAATACGTGTCCATAGTTATGATATGCTGCTGCTAGGAGAGGCTTAGATCCCCGTGCACGGCTGCGCTCAGGTGTGTCGTCGTACGTTTTCTTGATTTGATTCAGTTTCAAAGCAGCATCTTGAACAGTGACTGCGCTCGGCACCCAGCCCCGAAATATCCGTTCACGAGTTGAGCATGCCCGAGCTCCATCGGCACGATCGGCAACACAGAGGGGGCAACGACATTGAAACTTCCATCGAGAGAGCTTGTCTCGCTCTGACAGAGGGTTGGAACCGAGCAGGTATTCGAGTGTGACTTCGTCGCCTTTCTTGATGGGCCCCGTCGCTCGTAAAGCGATAAAATTCCCGTAAAAGGCACGGCGAGCAGATGGTAAACAGGAGTGGTTGCAGAAGGAAGCTAGACCATAGAGAGCCGACCCTTGCTCAGAAGGATTTGCATCTTCAGGACGGTACTTAAACTTCGGAGGTGCGATTATATCCAGAGAGAATGCGTTAAAAGAGGTAGCTCCTTCAATGTGCAATATGTCTATGTTGACGTTTGGCTTCAACGGATGGACAAGGGGTGACCCTGATTTTTTGGCTGAAGGAACTGAAGGAAAGAAAGGACGGGGTGACGTGCCCTCTGGTCCTGCGTACATGCTCTGGATCAGAGTCGCCAGTTGTTCATCGTCCCACATCTTTTGAGCGACAATTGAAATGAGCGCCGGTCTACTGCGGTCTGTCACTTGGTCCGTGAGTAGATTCAGCGAGATGAAGACTTCGGTCTCATGCAATGTATTGTCCTCCGGATAGTACGATGCAATTGGCTGTGTTGCTAACTGTGGGAATGCTGGTCAATTTTTGATTTCAAGATTATTGCGTTCCGAATCTCACCAAGAGTTCTCCGACCTTCACGTCGCGAGTGGCAAATAGCCCGCGTATTCCATTGTCACCTCCCACTCGCACCTCTACTGGCCCATAGAAGTCTGCGACATCGGGTCGGGGACATACTTCCTGGGACTGTCGAAAAAGAGCGCACCAATCATACCGCCCCGAGTCCCTCTCCCGAATCCGTGACTTAGCCTTGACCTTCCACTCGGCGCAGTCCTTGTCCTCAGGCAAGCGATCGACGTATCCAATAGCACGCTCGTAGTCGGTGAGGTAATAACAGGACTTTGCGGCACGGAAGATCGCTTTGCGCATTAGAGATGCATCCTCAATTCCGGTCTCAATGGCCCGTTCGGCATCATGCAGAGCAGAGCTAAACCATCCGAGGCGAATGTAGACTTCGCTGCGATTGAGACGCATGATCACGGAGTCTTCGTCGTGCCTCAAGCCGTCCGTGTAGCAAACAGCCGCAGCCAACCATTTCTGCGCTTTGAACTCTCGTGCCCCATTTAGACGACATTGTTCAACTGATGGTGGGGGACGAGGGATGCGTGGGACTGGCCCATTTGACCATCGTATACCGCGTAAGAGCTCATCATCGTAGGCAACAGGGAGAATATCCGATGGAGAGTCGACGCGAATCATGGCATTGCCTTTGTTTAGGGAGAACTTGTACGTCGGCTCCCGTATTGCCCAGACGCTTCCTTTAGGAAAGATGGGTCGCATCACATCGACTTTAGATGGGAGCGAAGTCGGGTAGTTATAGAACGACAGCATCGTTGCGTGTCCTTCTGGGTCCTCGAGGATCAGATGTATGGAGACGATCTTATCTATAAAACTCCTGCGTTTAATCACGCGAGATGCACGCAAAGACGGGGACTATACACACATATCTCACTGACAACTCTGCCAAGAAAGTAATGACCCTAAAGATAGATCGTCTGAGTAATTGTTCCACTAATGAATGAAACGAATGCACCTTATGAGTCTTACGAACGAACATGTCCTGCAGACCTACTAAAATTCGAAGTCAATAGGTGAGCATGTTTGATTCCTATCACCAATTCTGCACTTACTTCTCTTTAAGTTCGATAGACTATCTTGGGAGTAAGCCCAAGGCATCCCAATAACAGTGTGCTTGATTTCAGCCTCGCGCCCCGGAACTGCTGTCCCCTCGTTATATACCACAAATCCACTCAGAACTTCCTCCGTAGACCCAGTCCTGATCTTCATAGCTGGCAAGCTGCGTTCCCGTGCATTATTCTCGCGTATCTCCACTAGCTCCTGACTCAGCGACGCCAAGTTGCCGTCTGAGAATGGGTCCTTTCCAAACATCGATGAGTTGTTTCCCGCTATCAAGTTCGACAAGTTCGACATGCGCCCCATAGTGTGTTTGTTTTGTAGAAAAGACAAGAACGACTCCTGATCGACACCCATCGAGGATAGCTTGCTCGAAAGTACGTCCATGTCGAACATCCTAGGTAGCGCCATGCCTCTGCAATACGGGGGGAAGTATGAGGCTGGATTACAGCAATGCTTGACGCCTAGCTCCTATAGCTAAACGTTTTTTCCTCGAGGACAGTCCTATTAAAGCCCTAAACGTAGTAGATGAAGTCAGTTGGTGTGATAACCAAAGGGCTTGCAGTAATCAAACCTTATGCACATAAATAACGTCAGGACCGCCACCTGAACTTAATTTAAGCGCCCGAAGAAGAGATACAAGTTGACCCATGAGTGTAAGACAAAACCCGCAGTTGATTCCAGAGCAGATGGAAACCAAGTTCCGACTGTTGCCTGAACATTTTCCACCAGACGTCAATGAGTTCTCACGTGTATCGACATTGCAACACTGCTAAGGAATATTGTTCGATTGGGCGAGCCAGATAAAGCCTGAGGCTAAAACCTCCCGTTCTAGACTCAGAAAGGATGTATATGACTTTCCAACCAAATGAAAGCATATATCAAGTATTGATATCATCCACAGAGCCATGCAGATTTACTTGATTACCATCGAAGTCTGCATGAGTGACCATGGAGATGATGAGGTTCATGATGAGGACACGGGCCCGGGGCGTCGTGTAACAGCTTATGTAAGGCTAGCGAGCAAGGCATCTGACTGCGTCGGGGACGGGACGAATGTGTCGGACGCGGCCTTGCTGAGAGCTTGGGATACGTTGCGTGTCGTCTATAGACATGTTAAAGTTCCTGAAGAGGGCAAGGGGTAAAAAGCAAGTATTTGAAGGAAAGAGAAAGATATGCAAGGTACGAACCTTGAAAGCTGCCGTGGGAGCGTATTCAAACTCCGCTAGTTTCATCACATCAAATTTTGCGCTCGCGTTCTTTGCGCACCGCTGCCTGTAGCTTTAATCATAAAGAGACACTCATCATTAAAAACGTCCGCTTAATATACCTTCGAACGCCTACTAGTCGACTTGCGTCTCTCAATGTCCGGCTATGACGTGTAAGACAGCGAATTGTCAGTTCCGGTTGGAATGAGACTTGACCAATTATTCTCCTTCAAAGTTCGAATCCCGTAAACTTGACGGGTTAACAAATGAGGGCGCGGAAGAAATTGCCATGGAATGGTGGAAAGCAATGGCCCGGGGCGAGAAGGAAGTCGGGTTTGGTCGCAAAGAAATAGATGGTTGGCTGTTCGGGTGAGTGATCTGCACTAAGTTTATTCGACACCTTGTGACTAGGATTAGTGCTCATCATACTACGGTGCTCTTATTGCAAATGTGATGCCCTTCACGAACGTTAAAGCTTGGCTCTCCCGAACGTATTACCGGGCATCACCACCTCGACTTCTCCCCGCTATCACTGCAGACTCGCGCATTCGACCCGATGCTCTCTTCAATTGTACTAGCGACAAACAAACGCCATTGAACTAAGCACAGGTCTCAGACGAACGCTCGTAGAGAAGAGTATAAGAACGATGTTTTCGGAGTAAGGCATCGGAATTGTGAGTTTCTCGCAGCTTCTTCTGATACGCGTGAGCACTGTAGACCCTTGATTCGCCTCGGCCTTGCACAACCTAGCCTGTGGTTGAAGCAGATCCAAGCTCTACGTCATGGTGAACGGGCTGCTAGTGCCTATGATGTCACGTCTTCTTCATGTTCAGCTCGATTGCACGACAACCAGTGAATCAGTGTCGGCGTCGGCGTTGACCAAATATCGGTATCCGCGTGTCCGAGTTGCACCTCTGCGCAGTTCCGTGCGTCATTCTTACTCTTTGGTATCCTTGCCAGTGCTTAGCAAATGGCCGTGTATTTTAATGATGATATATATATGTCAAGCTCGATGTCAAGCTGCTCGTTGACGATGGGCATTTCCGGCCATCGGACTTACTGCAGCATCATCTGAACACTCTATGACAGTGTATACAGCATCTCACTTGTCTTTCTCGATACTTCAACACCAAATCCGGCCTTCTTTCTCCCCACATTCGATGATTTACCGCGTCATGACACGATCCTCGTTCAGATCAAATGGAGGGGCCGATCTCAAACTCTTCCTTCCAATATCGAGTGGCGTCTATATACATCATAGGGCTCCCCGCTGGCTCTTTTCGTTAATATAAGAAGGCCTCCTCATGTTCCAAGCAACTCACGCATCCTGTATTTAGTCTGACAACAAAAATGATTGCTCATCACTGGAAGTTAGTGTTTGTCCTGCTGGCGACATTTACTGGTCATCTACGAGTAGCAACTGCAGTCCCCGTCGAAGACGTCGTCGCGAAAGCTGGATTCCTCCCACCACCGTCTGGCGGATTGACCGAGACCCCTCCGCTATATAAACCACTATCGTCCTTCGACTACGAGTCCTTGAACCTCGGCCTCAACCAAGAATTTCTCGAACTTGCCCTCTTTACGTTCGGGCTCGAGACATTCAGCGCACAGGAGTTTGCGGACGCAGGGCTGAACGCGACGGACGTGGAGCTCATTGCGTTCATGGCGGAGCAAGAGGTCGGGCATGCGATTATGATTGCTAACATATTGGGAGGTACGTAAACTACTTTTTGCAACATAACTATCCTCATTGTGACTACTGTATGCTGCTGTGCAGTTCAAGGCATCGCAAAGCCATGTGACTTCGAGTTCCCGGTTTCTACGGTCAACGAGTTCATTGATTTGTGCATGAGGGTGCGTTTCCTGTTCTTCCATCTCTACTCTGGTGGTGCTGAGTCCTGACTCCATTCTCATTCGTAAAGATTACCCGAATCGGAGAATCAGGCACGTTTGGCTTCATTCAGCACCTTAACTCGCGGTCGAGCGCCCAGCTCTTGACGCATTCCATAAGTACCGAGGTATGTTATGTTCGATTCTTATCGTCCCGTCGCCCACATTGCACATTATTGATTGAACTTTAATCAGTCGCGCCAACAACTTATCTTCCGGCAGTTCGAAGGCCTGTTTCCGATGACGGTCTGGTTCGAGCCGTCGATCACACAGTCCATGCAGTGCGCATTCATCTTTCTAATCCTTCATTTGTCCTGGTTAATAATAACTTCATCTCGTTTCCTGTAGATGGACACTCGTGTCGCCATACTTCAAGACATGTCCATCGACGAACCATCCGATCAAGTGGAATATCGTGTGTCTTCATTCATTCATCTGTTACGCAACTACACCCAACCTAATTTCTCTCTTTCCGAACCGCAAAATTATGTAGTTCCCGGCGTTAACGATCACGAGTGCCCCTAACTCAACCAACATCTCCTCTCCATCGCTCGCTAACAACATCTCAACGCAGCTCTCGCACCCAGGTGAACAAGTACAATTCACGTGGGACGCGCCGGGCAAGACCGCGGGGTACAACGATAGTTTCGTCACTGTCACTAATACGACGGGCTCCCCAAAGGTATGTCGCACTCGTTCTTCCTCTCCCTCTTCGTCCCTGTGGTATAAATGTACTAAGTACTGTACTTGGGCTGTTCTTGGCTGGCTTCGAACCTGAACAGTTTGCGGTATGGATATCGCAGCTGAACGTAACGTATACACCGTTGGAAAACATTACGAATAATTCGGCTTGTATGTCCACCCTTTCCCAAGCGGCCGTTTCCATTTTTATTCTGAAACCATTCCATTTGTCTCTCGCGTAGTCACATTCCAACCCGGTGGTAATGTCTACCCGTCCGGCTTGGACCCGATCGTCAACGGCTCGATGTTCGTCGCGCTGACCGATACCGACCTTTTCGGTGTGTAACCTCTTCTTCCTTCTTTTTTCTTATTTTCATCTCAGCCTCTGATGACTTGTATGTATGATCAGTAACACCTTTCAACGTCAGTGCGCTCGATGCTCATGTCGTGGCCGGACCTGTGGTGTATGAATCTGGGTGAAGGGGGTACCTTGTCCGTGAGTAGTCCGTAATTATTTTCATTGTATGTCGAAATTAAACCGTTTCGTTGATCAAGATTCATGCATACTTCTTCCCCTCCCCTGGCTCTACAGTTCCGCTGGCATACAAATTTTAAGCCCCAGACGCCTCACTATACGTTAGCGTTAAGGAAAGTCGACATACGGTGACATTACTCAATTTAGCGCAATTTTTTTACTCAGTCCTAGTAAGTAGTACAATAAAATCAACTTTGAAACTTGAAGTGAATGTATAATATAACACGAAACGGCTGTAAATAGTTACGAATACTAATAGCAATGTTTTTTGAAAATGATATTCAAGTTACTGTAGTCACAGCTGTTTTTTCCCCTTGCTCCTGAAACTCGGGGACTCTAATAAATCATCCGAAGTAAACTACTTTTTGGCGTAGTTGACCGACATTTGAAGTGAAAAAGCACTAGAAAGTAAAGAATTGCAACCTGTGTTGCGTTGAAAGCTTTAGATCTGAATCTCGACGGAAATTCAACTTAGTGTTGAAATTCAAACTCCGCATTTATGGCAAAATTTCACTTCCGCATCTCTTTTGCAAAGCTTCTGGGAATGTGCTGTGGCTGATGTCGGTATTCTTCGATTAAAAGAGGCACCCGTCCTTACAAACTCGCGCTTCTTATACGAGCTTTCTAGATGTCCCGGGACCAGCATCTCTCAAAGGCCGATTGGAATGTGCAAAAGAGCGAATTGTGATTTGCTGTCGAGATGGAGTAAGACTCGGATGTACCTCATCGACAACATTCGTTCTCCTACAGACGACGAGTGTCGCAAAAATTCTCTCGATGCGCTGGGGACTGAGGGCGTGAGCGAGATCGCTGTGAAATGCTACAAGGCAACGGGTGCGGAGTAGATTAGCTTTGGTACGTGGCAGAGAATAAACCGTTTTTTTCTGTTGTCTAGGTGAGTATTATGCATTACTACATGTGCTCTCTACTGCCCCAGGCTCGTGAATGGACGCTCAGATTGATGCGGGTGCCCTTTCTTGCAGGCTAGAAACTTTTTGCGGACGCTCAGACTTGTAGTTCCGAAGTCCGGACATTCACCACTTCCACCCAAGTTTTCCTCCCGAGTCGACTTCAGCCCGCTATCGACTCCGGACTCGAAAACGTGCGTCCGCGTATTTGACCTGGTATTGATATTAGATCGTACGAACCAATGGCGCACCGTCACTCTACCAAACGCCCGTAGAGAAAGGCTTACGGATGATGTTACTGGAGTCAGAGATCGGAGCTGTCCACCACTGTGAAACACCAGTCGGCACAATAACGGACGTGTCTACGCACTATAGCTAGCTATCTTGGGAGGCTATCTTAGTCTCTCCGTTCCAAGCCGGTAGATTCTTGCTTTCCGCTGGCACTTGCTTGCCCCACACCACTCACTGGCCGCTAGTATGTAGTCGCTGACGTGCGCCTCGTCGGCTTTTGCTCGTCTCCATGCATTATCACTACGTCATATCATACTTCAAGTGCTAACTTGAACCCAGGTCTACCGTTTCTTTAATCACTTAAGCTCCTCGATCGCGAGACCTCCGAGCACGAATGTCCGTCTGTCTGACGCTGCTGCGCAGTACGGTCCGTCTACCACCATCTGAGCAACTGGCCACCGCCAACGGCATTCCGAGTGCCTCTCCAGAGCCTCAGTCATCATACCCGGCCGCTCGGAACTTGTATGTGTGAGGAGGCCATGCGCCACTGAACGGTCGGCGCTCGCTTCATTTCATGCAAAAGGCTCCGATCTCGGGCTGGCTGTGGCATGTCGGGCGCAACACCAATCAAAGTGGAAATAAGATGAAAATAACTATGTTCTACGGCCATGGGTACGAGGTGCCACTGCAATGGAGAAAGACAGTGACGCCCGCTTTCGCCATCTCATTCATCCGGGAGAATATGCGAGGGCGTATAAAGAGGGCACGACCGCGAACAGAGAGCGTCAGTGGCGAAGCTTCAAGCAGGCGAGGCGAGTAAGGTCACAATGCGTCTCCATAGCTCCAAGTTCGCTGTTCTTTTAGTGGTCTCTGCATGTCACCTGGCATCTGCGGTACCAATCGAAGACGAGGGGAAGTCGGGATTTCTGCCACCTCCACCTGGTGGTTTGACCGAGAACCCGCCACAATACAAACCTATGTCACCCTTTGACTATGAGTCTCTGGTATGTACCCATCCACGAATATCGCACCTTACTCCTCATTTTGATTCATTCTCCGATACTTTACTAGAACCTGGGCCTTAATCAAGAATTCCTCGAACTCGAACTCTTCACGTTCGGGCTCGAAACCTTCACTGCAGAGGAGTTCGCGGAAGCGGGGCTGAATGCAACGGATATCGAGCTCATCGCCTTCATGGCTGAGCAGGAAGTCGGGCATGCGATCATGGTGGCGAATATCCTCGGAGGTATAGACTCTCTGCTCCTGTCTTGACTGGACTAACATCCCAGTATCCCCAAGTGCAAGATGTTGCGAAGCCGTGCACTTTCCAGTTCCCGGTTTCTACGGTCAAAGAGTTTATTGACCTGTGTGCAAGGGTGCGCGACGGGTCTTTTCTATCTGCCCTCTCTGGCTTCATCTTCCGGTATTTTCAGGTCACACGAATTGGAGAATCCGGTGTTTTTGGGTTCATCCAACATCTGAATTCGAGGTCAAGCGCCCAGCTCCTGACGCAGTCGATCAGCACTGAAGTACGTTGCAAGAACGCTAAGTTGAAAGACAAAGCTGATGAGCCCATAGTCACGCCAAGAGCTGATCTTCCGACAATTCGAAGGACTATTCCCGGTTACTGTTTGGTTCGAGACAGCGATTACACAGTCTATGCAGTATGTATCTCTTCCTTCCGAGATCCGTTTCAACTCGCTGCTCGGAGTCCTATTAACAGTTGCTGTCATTCTTTACAGGTGGACACTCATTTCACCCTACTTCAAGACATGTCCCGCAACGAATCATCCTATCGAGTGGAACATTGTACGTCTATTCATAACCTCTTTCATGAAAAGAACACATGTCTTACTAGCAAAACTTTGCAAGTTCCCGGCCTTAACCGTTCTGAACGCCCCAGATGCGACGAACATATCGACTGCTTCACTCGCTGCTAATGTCTCGAGTCAGCTCTCACATCCAGGGCAGAAGGTCCAGTTTACGTGGGACCAACCTGGCAAAAAGGCAGGTTATAATGAGAGCTTCTTGACTGTTACGGACACGAACAAGCCGCCGAAGGTAGAGAGAGTCTGTTTGTCGTCGTCAAATGATTTTTACATGCTAAACTTCTATAAAATTTACCTCTGCAGTTCGCCGTGTGGATCTCACAGCTGAATATCACATACACCCCGCTCGAGAATGTCTCCCATAACTCTGCTTGTAAGCGTGCTCTTTTCGTAATCTTTCGATTTTACTGCCATTCGTGCCCTCACTATCTTGCGTTTTGTGTTATTTTAGTCACATATCAGCCCGGAGGTACCGTGTACCCATCAGGCAACCCGATCGTGAACGGGTCCATGTTTATCGCGCTTACGGACACCGATCTCTTCGGTACGTTCATATACAGTATAACTCTTATTCCCTCCGGGATAGAGACTAGAATGGTCATTGATTAATTCGGTGTTTTACCGCCCTTCCGTAGTGACACCATTCAACGTCAGTGCACTCGACGAGCACGTCGTCGCTGGGCCTGTTGTTTATGAATCCGGTTGAGGGCTTGTTAGTTACATGTAGATAAAGTACCTGTTCCGGACTCTTCTACATACATAGGCTGTGCTCTGTCGAACAGTCCGAGCCCGAATCTCCCGTGTGGCTATATATTGCTTTTGTGCTGTAATTTGTCAGTGCGTAGATGTTTATAAAGTATAAAAACTTAAAATAGATTCATGGAATTCAAGTCTCCGGCCAGAGCGCAACCTGTCAAAACGTCCGGTAAATGAAGAAACTTGTCGGTCCGATCGACTAGGAGAACTCTATCGTAGCTAAGTACATATCTAGACATAGGCTTATAGAACAGGACTTTAACGGTAAATATAATCTTGCTGATGACGGATGAATATCAACATACCATTGGTAATATACATATATAACAATGTTCAGCCCTTTTCACCTACTGAATATTTGAAATGGAGCCAGTCTAAGATCTTAAGAGATCTTAAGGCAGTTCTTTAGCTTGGAAGTGTGCGATTATAATACGTATACCTGCGAAGAGTCTCAATACCATCATTAACACCTGTTATCACTTGGGCGGCGCCTGATGGGCGCTTAATGTTCCTACCTCTGCATTTGCATTTAAGTTTTCATGTCTTCCCCGCGATAGAAGCTTCGGGAGGGAGAGGCACTGTTCAGAATATTCCATTGAGGTGAAGGGGGGGAGCATTGTGCAAGTGAAGAAAATGTGATCATCTTCGAGACTTCGACAACTACCGAACTTCAAAAGCCGAGCCTTTGACCCCAGATTGTCCTTTTTTTGCTGCAATCTGAGTACTGTATGAACGTTAACGGCTGGGTTATTGAGCTCAGGGCTATGGGGTGGTCCCTACTACTCAGGTCGCCTGGAAATTTCGGCCATGAGTCCATCAAGAAGTTATATGCGAAGAGACATAGATGATGGCACTGATGTTCCGATTTACGATGTATGTATAGGGCGGCAGGCTAGGTGAGTAGTAGGAAGACGATAGCGCCCATATAAATACCAAGGTTTGATAACAGTACTGCAGAATGTTGCATTATGTGGCTTATCACGGGTCAGGGGTTAGATCTACGGGTCATAGTAGGATCGGAAAGAAGTGCATTATGATACTGTAGCATACACTGGCATGTGATGCTATGTGATGCGAAAGCATGATCTATTGAAGTGTACGAGCTTTTACTCAGTGCATCTTACTCTTCTACTTTATTTCTATGAATGAATAGAATTGTGTAGGAAGCGTGTCGCGAACACAACTGACGCGCTGGTTCATTAGAGAACTACATATGCCATTTCCTGGTCTGCTGAAGCGTTGGACAACTTAAGGCTGTACCGGCCGCTATGTTACGGCTACAGCCTTACAGCTGCGCCCCCAAGAACATTCGCTCTGCCTAGATAATGTATGATGGGCGCCGGCGTGACGTCGAAAAGAACGCCTAAACCACGAGGGCAGCCTGGGACATCATTCCGTCAAATTAAGTGTGCTTGTTGACAGATGAAGATGCGGATGTGGATGCCAGTGGCTACTTCAGATACCGAAGATGCGGTGCGATGAGATGAACTGGGTTTCTTGATTTCATTTCTGAGGCCCATGCAGCTGGGCGGCGGGTTCGGTCGACGACTTCGGATAGGTTGCCAGTGCGTACATGCAGATATAATCTACAGCACTCATTAATAGATATCGGTCAGGCTACGCAGGGGTTGCGGATTTAATGCGAGCTGCGCACTTAAGGACGACTATGACGCCATTTTGGCAAGGAGTGTCAATAATTAAAGTCAAGATTCAGATGGTTTTGCATTTCAGTTGATCACGTATATCGTCGGCTCTTCCAACAGGCGCACCTTTCTGGAAGTCCGTTTACTATGCAGCCGTCCATAAATGCTTAAGAAATGCTCGGCCGAGATATTGCGTGTGAGATTTTCCCTGCGTTTCGTAGTAATTAATGAAATGAATGAATAGGTAGCACTGAATAGGATCCTCGGATATATCTGCTAAGTTAAAGATTAAGGAGAGGAGGTATCCCGGGTGGGAGAGGGGGAAGTGTTTCATCTTTTCACATGCCATTCATGTATTACTGGATATCCCAGGATGTCTATTCTCGAATAGCTAGTAGGTGGTTTGTATTGACTTGTTGGTCGACTAGCATTCTCTCTACGCGCGGTCGTTATCCGTGGAGATATGCTCGGTTGCTGTAGCTAAGATTTGTCCCTTTTTGCGTAATCTGCGATTCCGCCAACATAGGCACTAGGCTTGAAGCTCTGAGATCAGTCCAGTCCTATTTGCATACGGTTTCACTTCCGTAAAGCACAGTCTTGCCGTTCACGTGCATACTATCTGACGTACGCGGGGTCTAGTCTGCGAGAAGGGGCACGGATTTTCCGTTACGCCCTATGGGGAAGGAGACAGAAGTGAAGTGATCAGAAACGCATCAGCGAGAAGTATATATAGAAAAGCACGCAGCTGACCGTGGACATCAGCGCTTGGGAAGGCGTCTCTTGCTGATCGGAGACTCGGTAGAGTGGCGATCGTGCCCAATGGAGGCTCGGATTTCACGGTCGATGTACGTAACTTGCTCATGCACATGATGAGTGCGTGCTGGAGTTTTTGAGTGAGCGAAGCACTTTATTGAGAGAAGAGGGACAGTAGGAAGGGGCCGTGGGTCAGTTGGTCGTAGCTTACGTGTTGCATTAGTGTGAATCAGAGTGTGAAGTGAGAGTAGCACAAACTAGTCGTCAGGTGATTGAAAGCAGAGAGTGGGTTGTCAGATTGCGAGGATGGAAAGGAGAATTATTAGGGTTCACAGAGAAGTGAATGTACAAGATCAAGGTGCGTCAACGTCAAGCATGAGAGAGTTTGAAGAAGGACGCGGCCGAGACTTTGTTGATGCGCAGAAGTAGTGCCAACGTGAGTCCGAGTCTCGGCATTGTAATTCTGAACTACTGGCAATAAACACGATATCAGAAGAATCATGTGCGATACGTCGACAGAGTATGCTGTGAATCTGAGATGCTTTTAAGTTCAGCGAAAACCAGGATCATTTCGCCCGCTAGAAACCTGAAGCCGCCGATAAGCGGGTCGAGGATAAGTTAGGTTTAGTGAAGCCGAGGATACAGACGAAAAGCTATATCGCAGGTTCGGCTGCATACGTATCTTGGTCTACGAGATAGCTGCGGAGGTCCTATGGGTGCCATGGCTACCCACCCTGCTTGTTGCGTGCTGTTCACGAGGACTATCGAAGGCAGATGGAAGACGCAAGACAAGAAAAGCAAAGTCGACTGGGAAATTCGACGGAACTATATTACATAAGCAATCCTGACCGATTCTTTTCTGTCCGGATGCTGGATTCGGACCCGGATGCAAAGCTCGGTCGGCTATTGGTCGGCTAATCAGGCTGACGTCACGTGATACAAACTTGAACGGAGGTAAAAATTCGTTGGCAAAACTTGGCAACGACCTCGCTCATCGACCACAGTCCGCAAGAAATACCTTGTGGACTTGCTATTTGTCGCGTTTTGAAGGCATGCGATAGACTACAAGGACACATATGGGTCATAACGACGGCCGAGGGGGAAAGAAAGAAGACCGAGTGAAGTCGGATAGAGATCCGGAGCTGTGAGCTGGTTTATTTCGTGCCTCATGCCCAACACGTTTTTCCCTCCTTGCCCTCTCACTGACGCATCTACCTTGCCCAACGCCATATCTTTGTCTACAAGAGATATCGCAAGCTTTGCTCGACGACACCATTTACTGTCAACAAATGATGCCCACCCCGCTACCAGTTGCTCAAAGAGCATAGTCTCTGCGTCTTTCAAACGTTCTGGGCGTGTACGCTCAAGCGGTTTACTCTTCTGCTCACCCTCTTCGACGTATTCCGGGAAACAGACCTGTTGACGGGTCGGGCTGCTGACCTCTCCTGTATCATCATCAGCATCGCATTCATACTCCTTAATCTCCTCTCATCTTCTTTATACGGATTGGGGAAACCTCCTGAGCACACACCCCACGGATAGGCTCTTCTAAGCTCTTACTCATTAACTTTGCCCATCTTTGGTCTTTGCGTGTGCTTGCTTTGGATCTATAGACAGCTTATTGCGCCTATCATTCCGCCCTTTCGTCTCCTCTCTCGCGCCGCTAGACCAGCACCTGTACTATACAACCTACGCGGAGGACCGTCCCTTTCATCTCTCATCGCGGTCTATTACACCCATACAGGTCCGTCTCTCACACACCTCTTTACGCATCTCACACTAACGTTCTCGTATCCACATTCATTATTCAGGCTCAGAGAGCGAACATCTTTGCATTCCAGCTCCCCTCCCTATAAAATCCTCAGTCCTTTGTCGCGTCCAAGATGACCGAATACGCGTATACTCCCTCCGCCATCGCCGAGTGGCAGCAGCAAAAATCGCGCACCGCGACCTGGGTCGACGGCATCACCAGCCTCGAGCAACCGTTCGTCCCGCCGAGCCGCGCCCCGAGCGCGCACAGCCTGTGGGACGGGAACGGCTGGAGCGAGGAGGAACTCAGCGAGCACGAGAGTCTGAAGAGCATCCCGCCGATGATGGTGCTGAGGTACAAGGACCGTGAGGAGATCGTTGGCCCGCCGCCTGGGGAAGGAAGGTCGAGAAGAAGCGGGGGATCGGCGCAGGGACAGGGACAGGGTTTGCCGGTGCAAGCGAGTGGGATATCGAGACAAGCGGCGGCGATGCGCTTTGCAGCACGCGAAGACGAGGAAGGCACTGAGCGCGCCATGCCCATGGCCTCTTCTTCCTCTCCGCCGCAGACATACCCACCAGGAGCTCCTCATACGTCCACACAGACGCACCGCGGCTTCTCCTCTTCCCAATCCCAGTCACCATCTCAAGCAGCGTACTACACCGCCCATACGCCTTCGCAGCCCTCGCTTTCGCAGGTCAGAATACAGGAGAGAATATCCCCGACCTCAACGACAAGCTCGGCTCGGCTGACGCACGCTGCCACGCACGCACCTTTGCCCGACTCGCATTCCTCCAACTCTAACCCCTCTGCGTCGCCCACCTCCGCTGGATCCCACCCGTCCCAATCCCACCAAAACCAAGCCCACGTTCCGTCGCAAGGCAGCGGTCCTCGGCCCCTCTCACGCAAGTCCGCGTCCGTTACAAGGACCCATGCATCCCAGCACCAATCTCAGGCCTTCTCGGATAACCCGTCGCACGCGCCGTCGAGTCCCCCACCACTCCCTGTATACTTTTCGCCGCCTCCACCCGCGCCGTCCTCCCACCGCTCGCTCACATACCCGAACGCAAATGCCAATCCACACCCGAGCGCTGCCCACGCGGGCACGAACAGGAGCCTGTCGTACCCCACCACCGGCTCCGGCTCTGTCGGAGGCGCAGGTACAGCAGACGCGGTCGGTGCAGGACCGGAGCCCATCATCATCCACCCACCCGCGCCTTCGTTCTCGAACTCGCAAAGCACGTCCTCCTCTGCGCACCATTCGCGTGCGCACTCGCACTCGAACTCGAACGCGTCTGGTCAAGGGGCGGCGAACTACATGTACGCGCCGCGGGCGCCCACGAACCATACGACCCATACGGGGAGAAACGTCCCCCTCCCCCCTGCGAGCACAGCCAGTGCGAGCTTGAGCTACTTCTCAGACGCGCCTCAGCCCGTGTCTGGCGCTGCCACTGGCTCTGGACCTGCGTACGATGACGGCGCTCGATTTGCTCCTGGAGGCCCAAATGGAGTTGAGAATGGATATGGGCTCGTGAATGAGGATGAGGGAGGGAAGGAGGAGATACACATTACGATGCCCGGCGTGCCACTACCACCACCGCCAGACCACGACCACGACCCAGCTAGTAGTATCCGTGCGCCATCGCGCGCGAACAGCACGCGCACGCGTGCCCGCTCACTGTCGGCGCCGATTCCGAGAGAGGACGCAGAACGGACGCCGACGCCGGGGATGTTTGGGGCGCATTGGGGTGGAGCTGAACAAGGTCAGCAAGGATGGGATGGAGGTGGGGGCGGAGGCGGGGGAGAAGGGATTTACGCACCCGTTCCGAATCCTGGTCCTGGTCCTGGTCTTGGTCCCTTACTTGGACAAGGACATGCGATGTCCAAACGAAGTGGGGTATATGTCCCGAGTCAGCACCGTCGGACACCGAGCGACCAAAGCTCGCATGCTCATGCGCAGGGACAATCATGGTATTCGCCGCGACAGAATGCGTCTCAGCAGTCTCAGTCTCAGCCGCACTCCCCAACGTCGCCCTCCATGCTCGCACACCCGCCCTCGCAGATGACGCACGCGCATCCGGACTACCCCTATGGGAACCCTGGGGATATGTCTGACCTCGTGGAGGGCGTTGGCGGCGGGTTCGTCGTCGTTAACCATTCCCAGCCCCAACACCATTCTCGTCACACGCACGCGCATGAGCAGGAGCAGGAGCATCAGTCGCAGAGATCGGGGAGCGTGGTGACTGGGAGGCGGAGCTTAGATAGCGCGACGTATCATGTTCGCCAGCAGTATCCCGACGGCCAAGCTCAACAATATCAACCCCAGCCCCAGCCCCAAGGTGGTGGTGCACCTGGGCATCACGTCGCATCTGGCCCAAACCCGCCCTCGATCGTCTATGCGCCCGCGCGCCGCTCACATGGAGACAACTTCTCCCCTCCGCGTATCGTATACATGCCTGGGTCGAGGAGTGGAAGCAGGAAGGGTGAGTGCTCACTTTTCTTATTTTTGTTTTATTTTCCTTCTTATCTTAAAGTACGTTGTGATTCTGATACTATATTATCTAGGTACAGCCTCTCCGGCGGGAAGTGTCCGACGTGCCGCTACGGTGCATGAGACGCACTACGTTCCCCCGACTCCGACGTCGCCATCTGCGTCTGGTTCGAACTCCCTCGGTCGCGCTTCCGGGCGGTCCTTAACCCAGACCCAGGCGAAGTCGAAAACACACAGGCCGAGCTCGTCGAAGTCGTCGAGGCGCGATCGCTCGAGCTCGACGCAGAGGGAAAACACGCCCGCAAACATGGCCATGAACGTGCGGTCCGGGATGCCCATGACGTACTCCCAGTCTTCTCCCCTGCCAGCGAACGTCGCACTCGTCCGAAGTCCCGCTACGATGAGCATCATGTCGGGCGGGGGTGCCGTGCCTGTGCCTGTCCACTCGACGTTCGCAGGTGGCACGCCGTATCCGACCCCGCCTGGGTCTACTGGGTCGCATCATGGACATGGGCTTGGGATGAGTGTCGTGAACGGGATGGTCGTGCCCGTACCAGCGAATATCGCCCAGTCCCCGCAGATGTCGTCTATGTCATCGTCTATGTCTCCACATGGAATGGGTGAGGGGGCGGGCGCGATGCCGATGTTTGTGCACGGCTCAGTCGTCCCGAGGTCGGTCGCGGTCTCGCCGGCGAAGGTGCCGAAATCGGCGAGCGTGACGTCGCTTGTGCGGCGGGGCACCTCGTCGGGGTCGGGCGGAGGGCTGCTCGCGCGCTTTAGGGACTTGCGCTTGGGAGGCTCGCATTCCAACGCGAACCCGCACTCGAACGCCCAGAACCACCCTCATGCGCACTCGCACTCGGGGTCGCACTCGGGGTCGCATGGTCATGGTCGTAGTCACAGGAGCGGCTCGCACCGCACGGGGTCTTCGATGTCTGCTTCCGTACCCGGTTCCAATGGACGCGGCCGCATGGCGGAGAGGGGCCGGGGGAGCGCGAGAGACGAGGCGGGCGAGAGGCGGCGGCGGGATCGTGAGCGACAGGTGGAGAGTGGGCGAACTCATCCGAAACCGAATCCGCAGCAACGTAGAGCACACTCGGCAGATTCGGACGCATCGATCAGCAGTGCAAGCACCTACTATGTGATACCGCAGAAGGGGCAAAAAGTTCGGGTTATTGTGAGTCACGACTTGGTCCGTTTTGAGTAGCTCATTTTACTGATTTTTTTATTACCTTCCTTAACTGTTGACTGTAATACATATGGCGTCTCACAGAGACCAGCGGATGGTGCATCAGTCATTACTTCCACAACTGTTGCGGCACCGCCTGTACTGCCCCGATCAACCAGCTGGCTCAAAAAGGCACTCACACCGCGCCTCTTCGGGTTCTCGACGCACCCTAGCGCCGTACCACCCCTCCAAAACCCAGTTTCACGAGCCAGGAAGGACAGCACGACGAGCGGATCCGGGAAGAGCGAAAGCTCGGGCCGCGGGCGGAGGCTCGTGAGGCGGAATACGACGGGGGCGTCTGCGATGATGACGACGGGCAGGGAGACGAGTGCTCCTCCACCTGCAGCTGCGATTCCTAGATAACGAGGCTCGAACCTCCGTATTTTATATGCACGCTTTCTGAGGGGGACACGGTATGGCTGTGTGGACTTGTTCTTCTCATGTCTCGTTCCGTTTTCTTGTGGTTGTCTTCCTTTCCATGACATTTCTCTCCCTTTCTTCGGTCTCTTGTATGACATGCGCGTTACCTCATTTTCATCCGCCTTCTGTACCCCATCTAATCACTTCATGGTCCTTCCTTCTGAAATTCTCCAACTCTGACCTTCTCCCTTATACATGACCATAAAGCTCGCTGATATACATACATACTTCTTTCAAAATCCCCCTTTTCTTCGTAATTCATGTCAATAATTCCACCATTACTTTCCCGCTAACTTATGTGCTTTGACTAACATGATCCTTTTTCCTTTTCCCTTTGCAATCTTCTCGTCTATGCTTGAAGGCGACTCTCTCTTCTCTTTTTCTCTGGTAATTTTTGGTTTATTGTTACGAAAGAGGTTGTACAACAAATGCATGCGACACCTGGCTGTGATCTGCATACATCTCACTTCGACTGAGCGAAACATGTATCTGTCGATTTCTTCTTTTCTATTTTGGCCTATCTATTATGATTTGAATGATAACACACTACTCATATGTACATAGATGCATGCACATGTACTTTTTAACATTGTCTTCGAATAGATCTTATGTTTTGCTTCCGAATTCTTTGACCTTAGGATGACGGAGAATGCCGATTCTGACTTTGGATTCGAAGAGGCTCACCCGCTTATACCGGCGTTCATCAACTTATTCACTTTCATCTCCTGCCACAATATCAAGCATTGCCAAGTGTAGAAGCCCCAGCTCATAATGACGACGATGGACAGCAGGATTAACTGCCATCCTACCGATGTGGCGGCGAGCGGTCTAAACCACAGGCAACCACATCTAAGTCACAAATGCGCCTTTCAGGAGCCACCACACCCATAGATCTTGGAAATGTTTATAAAGTGCGTATAACAAAGTTGGGAATGACCACAGTACAAACCATCCCGCTTACAGCATCTCTCAATCATGCAGCAGAGTAGTGAAATTTCGAGATACACAACTGGGTATATCACTCCTCCTCGCCACAGGATTAACACGCTAGGTAACTCTGCGTTCTGGAATTCAGCGACGACATCGCCGTACCTTGTCTACGACCCCGTGAGGCCTCGCGCTCCGACCCTTCTGTCTGCCGGTGGTCCGGTCTCTTCTGCTCAATCGGAGGCAAGACCTCCTGGGTATCAGACGGTTGATGCAACCCCTGCTCAACGACTCCCTCCGCCGTATCAACCTCTCGGGAGTGGGCCATCGTGTCACCCCCTGCGTCCCCACCTTGACATACCACCGGTAGTCCGCTACACCGGCCCTACCTTGAGCGCGCCTTTCAATGGTCAAACATATCTCTTTGGAACTTTCGGGACGTCCGACCCTCCCGAGCATCCGAATGCATCCTCTCAACAACCACAGAGTACCAACGCACTCGATCTCAATCTCAGACCCACTACACCCAACTTATCCTTGCCGCAGCCAGATCCTGTTCAGGATGTAGACCTGACAAGGCCGGCTACGGAGAGCGGAGTACTATGGCCGGAGCAACCCGAACGTGAGGTTATCGTTCTGCCGCTTTTCCCGCTCCCGTACGAAGAAGCAGAGGGAAGATGCAAGATGATATTTGGGAGTCAACGGGATGAACACAATATATGGCGGTCACCCGATCTGGATTCGAATCTGTCACTTTTCAGCATTCCAGCAAGGCAAAGAAAGGACGATTTTTCCGTCTGGATGAAGAAGGAACCATCGGAAGTCACTCAGCCTGCTAAATCGGCGGTCATATTTGGATCTATAAAGACAGAAAACGAGCATGCATCCTGCAAGTCTTCAGATACTCCAGGTAACATCTTCCCACTTCACCTTCAAAATTTCCCGTCTCTAATCTGTGTTTGTTATTTAGACTTCAAGAACATAAGGCTCAATCCTTCCATCCATCATGAATCTTTCGGTGCCTTCGGATTTTCATGGGACATCCGCCAGCCCGTCTCTGATCTCATACCGAAACCTGACATCCTTCGTCAAATCGCCATTCTCCCACACCTGCCAAAATTGACTATCGTTATTAAGGATATCTGCGAGTACAGCTTCAGCATCGCTGCGTCATCGAGAGGTCTCCCTTCAGTCGACAGTCACCACTTCGCACTCACAGTAAATGTCGTTCTGGACGGCATCCACAAGCACCTCATGAGTCCGATATCGGACGAGCACTGGCTCACCCGGAAAGACGAAGAGAAGCGGTTTCTCATCGGACGGATGGCCGCTCGAATTAACTCCTTTGTTTACTTGCTACCGGACGAAGACCGCTCCAGAATATTTTCAGATATCGCGCGTACTCGCGTTTCGATGACGGAAGCCGTTCGGAAGGTACTCAGTAGACATGTCGGGCAGTCGAGAAACGAAAAGGATCTCAAAATTCTGGCCATCGATTATCTCGGAACCAAAACAGTCTTCAGGGGATTAAGCGTAGATAGTACACCAAATACCCTCATTCTTCACACAAAATGAAGTTAGCTGTTGTGCAGTGATTCTCAGTGTATGTCATCATTCTCGTGTAGTTGCTTGAGCTACAATACATTTAACATGTGTGTACGACAGTATTCTTATTCGAGCCTCATATTTTCACCGAATTAGAACGTCTAGTTTGTCAACGCTGCTGTTGATACAATGGATTGGCCACAGTACGACAACATGATTGATGAGATTAGAGCTAGAGTTTCAGGGGTACTGGCTTCATCCTTGAATTAGTGGCTTGAGGCTCAGCCCATCATTCGGATAGGTGATTGAAGGTTAACGGGTTGTGGTACTGTTTTGAGTCGGAAAGCAAGGTATTGTGAAGTTGTAGATTGGATGATTGGATGATATCGAAAATTGTCACTGTGAATCTTATACGGATTTGTTTATGACGAGTCTTTCATTTTCTGCTGAAGCGCGTGCAGGTAAAGAGACAAGCGCCGGAAACAGGCAGAATTTAAACGCCGGTGCCCACAAGACACAACAACTCCTGCCAGTGTCGATTTGCTTCCACCGACGTCACGGCGATATCCGGACCTTTCCACCCTCAAAAAAACACTGTTTTCTAGATGTCTAAATTGACAACTTTCTTTTTTTAATCGGCCTCTTCCTCCCCATCTCATATGATGTTCAACCGTTTTAAACCATATTCTCTTCTTCCTGCAACGGCCGATATCGTTCTTGTGATATTCTCATCCGAGCTTGCACACTACCTTACACACAGGCTTTCCATCTACTTTATCCATACGACCACATATCAAGCATGGTGCCGCCGTAAAGTTCCAATCACGGGAGGGCCGAATTTCTCGAAATTGATCTACTGACTCGACTCCTGTCTAGACGATAGGCTGGGGCACTATCTCTGTATCGCCGGCAGGGAAGATGATCGGCGTAAACGGACCATAGTTTGCCCTCAATGTAAATATAATACCGGGCGACCAAGCACTAATCTGTCACTCAGATACTCCTGGATGAAATTCCAAGATGCTTGGCTCTCAGAAAATTATGGAGCCAACGTGGTAGTATCGTCCACACTGTGGCATGTTGTGGCCTGTTGTGATGCATCGCAAGGTACGAATTTTGCCAGGTTTCTTTGTTCATACTTATCGACTCAATACTGTGGATAAGTAGACTCTATAAGTCGAGCCGAAGAACAATAATCTTCTTTTCCGATGACTTGGTCAACCACATTCGCCTCAGGGGCTCCCCACAACGAGGAACCACATCCACAGTACACAATGCACCACATTCTACCTATTTCCATCTCTATAAAAGGATGACCCTTTCCCTAGGTACTTCCCTACAGAATAACTCCTCTTTTTCATCTTCAAAGCGCTGCGCGCTCAACTACTTCGCCCATTTCACCTACCTTAACCGCCTATCTATCAATCTTCCAGCTCTGCCGCTTCAATAATGTCTACCAACAACAACACTCCTTCTATCCATTCATATTATTCTCCTCTGACGACTTCGAGGTTCCTGGCTTTGGGTAAATCAAACCCGAAGTACCCACCTGGCTTGGGAAAAGCTTTACCTTCCACTCTCTCAAAAGGTGCCAGTATCACACGCAAAGCATCCCACTCTACTCTCTCTGCCCTTGCGCCAGTCTTCGTACCTCGAAGTGCTTCCGGTGCTTCCGGCTCGTCTGCATCAAGCTCGGTCTCTGGGAGTAGCCCACTCCGACCAAAGAACCACCCTCCTGCTCGTCCCACGAAGCTCGCTCTAAATGACCAAGTGGCCTCAAGCAATACAGTCACGCGTCCTCAACAGCATCAGGACGTCCCTGCACAGTACTCCCCGCAGTTCCTGGTGAGTTGCTCAGTTCTAATTTCCTACCTTTGCATTCTGAACTCCCTGTTAGACATTCGACTCGGCATCACCTCATTTTATCTTCCCCACTGTATCCAAAGCCAGACATCCTAGTACGTTTCGACTTCTCTGCCATGTTCGCTGATGACTGACCGCATATTTCAGCTTGGACCAATCCGCTCCTCTTCCACATCGGCAGTGCGTCTAGGTCTATGGTGCGCTGGAATATGAGGGAGCCTCTTGCATCACTTCAGCTTCCAAGTGACGCCATCCATGCAAACCTCGAGTTCCTGCCTGCCTACTCCCCGGCCTTGCACGAGGTCAACGTCTCCATTGGAGAGGCACCAGCGTACAAGGCGACCTTCTGTGCTCCGCGCACAGTGGGCGCAGAGGGCGGCGTGCTCGTTCATTCCGTCGGTCGCTTCCTCGCGTTGATCGAGGCGCTCCTCACCAATCCTCTGGAGGAATCCTACTGGAACGACATCTCCATCTACAACAAGATCGATCTGCTCTACGCTATGGCAGCCAGGCTCCGGGTGTCTCTGCCGCTCTACATCGCTGACTTCCGCGAGAAGGAGCTGAATGGAGAGACCGATTATGCCAAGATCGACGCCTTCCAGATGGAGGCGCTTGAACGAACGGCGGACAAGTTCGCTCGCGATCCTCATACGGGACAGATTAGGGTATTGGGAAAGGACTATCTTGGAGAGCGAACGATGTTCCAAGGCATCAACTGGGATGAACGCTTGAAGGAGTTCAAGATCTATACTGCCCGTCCTCCTAAGCGTATGTTCTAATCGAAACTAGTAGATCAGCACCGTCTCCGGATTTACTTATTCATCTAATTTGCACCCAAGTCGCTCTTTATTATATCTACATTTCTTCGTTGTATAAACAACGCTACGCACTCTGTATATTACTTTTCTCACAACGTTCCGTACACTCTAATTGAAAGAAACAAACTTTCTCATATTCACATCAAAAGATCATTTTATTGATATGTACTGTATTTCCGTCATCTCCGAGATAATATTATGAATACCACGGAAAGCAATCACAGACCATTCAATCTCATATGATCCCTCTCAACGAGACGAAAGTGTTTCAGTCCCGGATCCAATCCGAGTCTATGCAAAATATCCAAGAAACGATACGGCTGGTTTTCTCAGTCCCGGATCCAATCCGAGTCTATGCAAAATATCCAAGAAACGATACGGCTGGTTTTCGACATTATAGCACTCACCAATAACGGATCTGGACGTCCATCACTAACCGGAGAGGCCAAGCTGTATCTTATCCCTTCGTGCCACGGGTTCTCTACTTTCCATGTCGAAATTATTACTCAAACTATGATTTGTATGCGATCTTGTGGACCTGAAGTTGTTGATCGGGGTGGGTAGTTCCAAGACCTCGTTGCGCACCTCAGGGCTAGAAGGGAAGTCTGTCATGAAAACGGATCTCTCGAACGGGCTTGAGAGTTGTGACTTGCCGAAGCCGAGGTCTCTGAGAGATTTTCGATAGTTCAGCCTAAGATGAATGTGAGAAGGAATGCGAAATACAGTATCAGCAACATTCAACCTGGAGTTTTCTCTTTCCCGTTTATACTATATATTAAAAGTCAGAGAATGGTTTCTCTTGATATGTTTCCAAGAAGAATCCGTAACTTGACTCCGCAAGAAAGACAATCCGATCATTCTCCAGAGCTATTTCGACAGTTGCTCTACACGAACTCGCCGACTCCTGGCTTCCCCTGATGAGCTCCGAAGTGAGGCTCGGGATTCGACAAAACTCGAGTACGGTTCGCCTTCAGATAGGTTGTTCAATCCACCAGCTAAGCAGAATGGGGAGGTAGAAGAATTGCAGCTCTCCCGGGCCCTTGTCCGTGCGCGGTCCATTGCAGCCGTTGAGAGCGACGAGCAATTTCTTGGAAGCTCGACGAGCTAACGGGGATCCCACTGATCTCTGGAACTGGAAGGATTACAAGAATCTTCAGCGAAAGCGTCACCGAATGGGAGAATACTGCCGCTCCAACCTCGATTGGGATTGGGACACATCGAGCAGCTTGCAGCGTCTCTTCAGTATCGATAGGCTGAAGGCATCTTTGCGCCCAGAAAGCGTGCTTAAGAAAGGATTCACGAGTGGCCCAGCCACAATACACCGTGGAATCAACGGAGGGACATTAGACGTGTCCATTCCCGAGAAAGGGCCTAACGTACTAGAGAAGGTTGTTCGAACTCAATACACGATTGAGGCGGGTGAGATCAGATATAAATCGTTCTATGCCGGACCATCCGAAGAGGATAATGGGTCTGGCGTTGACGCTTGTGCAGAGCCAAGAACAACGTCAGCGCAGGAAACTAGTAAGTCCATCTCATGTGCGATGACGAAACAACAATGAAGAGCATGTCGAATATCTAGACTCGTTGGCCAGAGAGCTGATCGAAGCTGGCGGAGATGTACTAGAGGCAGATTTTGGAGACGAAATGAAGAACACAGAGGTCGCGGTGCATGAAGAGATGCGGTGGATGCGGAAGCTAAATGGCGCTTGCGATACGGACAATGACGAAGCTTTTGTTGATACTAGGAGCCGTCCACAACACTACAGCTGGATTTATGAGGTTAGCACCTGAATTCTGGAGTTTGACCAGGTACTGACTTCGTCGATGGATCAGTGGCTTGAGAGTCAGACCCAGGTTTCCATTTAGATGTAGGTGATTGAGACTGAAGGGATGGTAGAAGTTGCGTAGAGAGCGTGTGATCTGTTTGATATGGATGTTATGATTGAATGATGGAGGAAATCTTCAAGTTGAACTGTATGCAACTTTTTTCACCAGCCTGGTGAACAAGTGCTGTAAGACAAGCACCAAAAATAGACCGTCGGTGCCCAAACAAACAAACAAACAAGGCACAATAACCTGAAACAACCGAACCAAAAATCTGTTTCCGTTCCGTGTCGCTACTGACTTGAACATCTGGCGATTGAACAAACCATTCACGTCCCTTGTATCGGGTAGTCTATAACCTGCTTGGTTTCTCAAACACTTATTGAGCTCAAAAATCGATGGACAAATGCTCCGAGTTCCGAGACTGCGACGTTCGCACCGAACAGCGATCTCTTTATGATTTCTTCCTTAGAGTTTGACTCATCTGTCGTCCTCATCCTCGTCTTGCCTTGGATAGTATCATATACTCAGACTCACCTACTCATCGCTGCCTAAATCATGGCTCTTTCCGACTAGTTCATCTGGTTCAGGCTACGGTTCCGGGACTTTTTCCGAGTCACCATAAGGTTATCCAGATCTCCAACTGCTTCAACCACGCTACCACTTATCAAGCTTGGTGCCATCGTAGAGATCCGATCTCGGGTGGGTCTACATGGAGCCGCTGACGCGTCTCCTTCCAAGCCGATCAGAGGCACTATCTTCCACGTCTAAAATGTGTTGGCGATTTTCGAAACTAAAGAGAGGTGTATGTTGTTGCCCTACGTAAACCTCCGTATGGAGTACATTGTCAATGCCAGCTATCTGACTGATGGCAGGTCAACGGCCATTCGGTCTTCACAGGGTTGTTGTCTCTCCCAAGGGTATGTAAATATCTATTCTACGAAATCGTTCTCCGTGATTGACGTTATATTCTGTGTGCGCGAAATTTTAAGCACGCGAAGCGTGCATCCCGACTAGAGTTTCCTCCTCAAGTCGAACTTCTTATTAGTTAAGGCAAGACCACTTCAAAGCTGGGAATAAGAAGGAATATTTCTGTGTGCTCACTGCTTTCCTCAGACTCATTTGTCTATGTCCTCACATTTCGTTTATTCCAGGGTCACGCGGGTGTTCGAGAACATTCAGGTGCTTGGGATGAACGCAACGATTTCCATCCATCGAGTTCTTCGCATCTGTTGCTCGTACCCCATCTTGCCCACCTCTCCTCGATCCACCGTATCAGTATGGAATTTTCAATCACTCTATGAATGGGGATTCGGAGTACGTCAGCCAGAACTGATTGCCACTCTCAAGAGCATACTCCTAAAGGGCACTGCGGCCGACGCTCGGTGCGGAAAGGCTTGTGCGTACGCTAACTATGTTATTTCAGGAATAGGAATAATGATAGACACCATTTTTCAGAAGATGTGTCCGGGCTCCGAATGGTAAAGAGCTGTGGTCCTGGTGGGAAGAGCGCTGGGCTGTTTGGATGCTGTGCAGAGACGTTTGTGTTAGGTGCTTTCCGGCTCATTAAGTGGCATGAGCATTGAAATAGACCTTCATAAGGTTCCTTCTTCAAGCTTCCCAGCTTCGGATATTGCTGTGCTGATATAAATATACAGTACTTATCAACATTCAAGCTTCCATATGCGTGTGCTATTCCGATGAACATGGCGTACAGCACAGCCAACAGGTGTTTGCCCTTGTTCTTCATGCGACATAGATACTTACGTGCACAGGATGATATCTACAGTGTGTGTATATATGAGGACACGAGGCTTCGTCGTGTTACAAGCGCCTAAAGCCTCATTCAAAACATAGAATGTGCAGACAAAGCGCACCACAATCCATTTTTTGTGCCACCCCTCACTTCCCATGCCGTCCTTCGATAATGCTTAGCCGCATTAAAGCGCCATTCAAGAAGTGGCCAGAAAACTCCGATATAAAGTACCTCCAATTCACCCAGGTCTACAACAATGGGCATTATTACGAGGAAAATGGCGACGATGACCATATCGATACCAGCTCGATTTCGACAGTCTCGACCAATGAGACGATGGACAGCATTCCAGGGACGGGCCGAATAATGGATAAATTCCTATACCAGTTTTTGGGGAGAAAACTAGAGCGGGCTATATTCCGGATGTCTATGACAAATATGTCTCCAGATAGGATCTTTCAGTATCTTCGGTGGGAGTTTAGCGATTTAGTTTGTCCCATTACTCCTTTTCCATTGGATAAAACCATACAGTTGTTCAGCGGAGAACAGATTGCCGGACTGAAGAGTCTTGTGAGGCAGTCCCAGTGAGTGAATTGTGTTAATAATAAAACGAGTCTGACATCGTCTTCAGATCGAACTCGCCGTATCAATCTGCAGCCGCTCTCTCAGTTCTCATCCGTCTCACCGCGTCATGGGGGTACGGCGACTTCTTCGCAGCCGTAGCAACAGTCGAGCCCATCTTCCACTTGGAATCACTCGCAAACGCCCTAGACGACTCAAATCCAGAAAAGAGCTATTTTCTCTTCTTAATTGGCATAGCAAGGGCACAACTCCAGTTCAATGACTACGACCTTGCACCCGAGGACACCGAAGAGTTTGCAATTAACTGTCGACGGAGGTTGTTGGAAACTTTAGACTCGAGTCGGTACGTTCTTGGCTCATATCATCGATCACCTCAGGTGATTTGATGAATCACGCTCGTCAACGACGACACATGATGGCAGTGTGATTTATGATTATTGTGATGAATCATGTCGGAATCAGACTTTAATCATGATTCATCACCGTATAATCAATGATTCATCATAGCATTTTTTCCCACAGGCAAGTTAATGTAGAAAGCAAAATATTTTTATGGCACCTACGGGGATCGAACCACGTCCCAAGCGCAAGCAATTACGGAATTAAAATCTATATGAAGCCAAGACCACTACACCATACAACCATGGAAAGTTAAGAAAGCTAATGTAATAAGTCGGTTTAAACTTAGACATAGGGGATCTGTGTCAGATGGAAGATGGTCTTGATGTTGAACGGCCCCGTAGGCCAACAAGAATTCCGAGTGTGTTCGGCGTGGTAAAGTGCTAAGCCCGAAGGCGAAGGATGATTTATAACAACAGGTGACGAAGACGAACTCTACCTACGAGTGGCCGTCCCTGACAAAATGTAGTTCCTTCTAATAGGTCGAAGCAGTGATTGCCAGTTGGTTTTCGGTAGTTCTGTGTGGTAGCTCACGAGACTCCTTGAAGTTCGAACATCGCCGGTAGGAGGAAAAAAGAGAACGCGAGAGAAGAGGAGACCGGGGTATAAGAGGCGAGAGAAGACCGAGAAGTGAGAAAAGGATTGACTCACAACAGGAGTTGGTCCAGGATGCTTTCCAGTGTGAGCATGAGCATCAGCTATCCCCAGATGAGCAGTGTAGATTGTCCTAGAGAACTAGGAAACACCAGAGAAGTCAAATGAGCAGAATGTCCAGGGGTGATGGTCTTGATTGCAGTCTTGGGAAGAGTCGTTGGGCAAGCAGAGCTGGATCGCGGGCGCGAGAACTTGTGCGCGGAGCGGGTGACCCTTTCGCGTTCACGGACAGGAGAGCCCTTCCTGACGAGGACGAAACTGAGCCTGGCTAGGACCCAGTTCGCCGGATGGGAAGGAAGCCTTGCGGCACCAGATCTGGCCAAATCTGATGCATGAGGGAACCTGGCCAGGTAATTCCCTCCAGCAGGATGATAAATCCATCACCCTACTGTTCACAAGGCTCCACATTGCCAGAGGGTTTCCACTTTGTGTCTGATGTCCGAGAACGAGCGCGATACACGGGTTGGTTGGTGGGAGGGTCGAATGACTGGTCGCCGCTGTGCTTGATCCGAGCTCAGTTTGCTAGACTCGAGACTCTTGAGACCTTAGGACGAAATGATTCTACTCTTGATGACTTCTTCGGTGTTCCAAGACTCGTTTCACTGCTGGAATAGACCCCTGCGAGGAGTTCGTATGTCAACATGCAATAAGCGAAAGGCGGACTTACAGTTCTGGAGAGAGGAAGGGCGTAACGGGCGTCGTGCAGCGGGAATTGGGCACAACGACATTCCTGGGTGCGCTAGAGCGCGTTAGTGTCCCAATGACAATTGGTTGGGTGTTTGGCGCCAGCCCGACAAACCGCATGCTGCTGTCCTCGTAGTTATTGACAGGCGAATATCAACAGAAAGAGGAACTGTCGCAGCGGTAGCGGATGATGAGGTTTCAAGTGGGTGGAACCTCGGGTGCGACGATAACTACACCGCTGGAGACCAAGTAAAAGATTCCAAAGTCGTGGTTGACTAATGGCAACTTCCTACACTAAGACTGAGGGTAAGGACGATATCAAGTATATAACGAGGAAGTGCTCACGTTTTCAGAAGTGATCTGCCGTTCAAGAGATTGGACTCAGGGTTGCGGATATCTGAGTGGCCACTTCCTACACTGCGTAAGAGGGTAATATTGTATTTCATAGATAGAATAAGGAGGTACTCACGTTTTCGGAAGGGGGCTGCCGTCCAAACTAATGGACCCGAGGCATAAACTACTTTTGAGGTTTAGTATAGAATCGTGAGTCGAATAAAAAGTCGCCTACAGTTTCAGAAAAAGCCTCTGCATTACGGACATTGTCGCATGGACAATGCCACCCTCGTATACGGTCAGCTACCCGCGCATCAGCCTCCTCGTGGATTGTGGCAGAGGAGAGAATCTTTGCAGTGGAAACGGTGCTGGTCGCGGTATGGACATGAATGGTCGTGAATGAACGTAAATGGTCGTAAATGGTCGTAAATGGGTTGCTCGGTGAGACAACCTAGGGTGCATCGGAAGCAGCACCCTGTCTTTCTTCAATGCTAATAGGTCTGTTAACGAAGGCGAATCCGTCAATGACCGAGTCCATGAAAGCATCGAGACCGAATGAACATGTCGTTGTGTCGGCTTGAGCCCTCGTTGATCCCGGGAAGGGAATAGAACAGACAGGGAATGGGCCGAGTGTCAACAGACAATATGGCAACTTCCTACATACACTATGTCTTGGGTTAAGCCGATATCAAGGATAGAATGGCGTGCTCACGTTTTCAGAAGTGGTCTGCCGCTTAAAAAATTGGACCCAGGTTTGTGATATCTAGGTGGCAACTTCCTACACTGCGTCTGAGGGTAAAACTATATTTCATGAATAGAAAGAGGAACCACGTACGTTTTCGGAAGAGGAGCCGTCCAAGCTAATGGACCCGAGGCGTATACTAGTGCTGAAGGTCAGTTTCTCATCTAATATCGGAGAACAAAGGTGCATACGATTTAAGAGAAAGCCTCTGCTGTACTGGCAATGTCTGGTAGACTACGCCAACTCTGGGTATGGCCTCAACTTTCCGCGTGACAAAGTAGACGATTGTGCGGCGGAGGAAGAGGCGGTATGATTGAGAATGCGAAGGGTGAGTCCGGGGTGCATCGGTTTCGAGCGTGCCCGTCGAAGGGGGCGAATGAGTCGACGAACAGGTGTAGCGAAACCAATACAAGAGTGTAGCGGACTGTCAGTCGGGGTGCTTGAATAGCGATGACTGGGCTAGTTCGGTCACGGTTCTGATGGCACGAACAGCGGAAACAGGTGTCGAGGAACAGGAGTTCTTCTCGTTGGTCGAAGGTCGAATGAGATAGTGGCATGCAAACATCAATTGAGTCGGATAGTGACGATGCCGAGAGCTTGAATAGCTAGAAAGCGATGGGCGAAGTAGGCGGAAGTTGGAGTGATTGGCGAGCTGAAGACAGCTGATGAGTTTGTCGTTGCAAAGTTTCTTCAAGTTGCGAGTAACATGAGTAAATAGGAAGAAGTAAGAAGAGAAAAGTACCACACATCATTTCAGAGTACCCGATCTCCAAGCATTCCAAGCCTTGTCTAGAACAAGCCTCAACTCGGTAGCCAGTAATATTTCTGACACATGGGGTGTCCTTCGGATGACTTCTCATCGGACGAATAATGTTCTCCAATGGCGTCGGCTCCCGCAAAGATTCTTGCCATCCCATCGTTCTAGGATTCATCTTTGGTTTGGTTTTTGCCGGGCGCGCTGCAGGAGGGTTACCGGCTCTCCAGATGATTGCAGTGCGCTCGACAACTATCTGCGGCTCAAGACTGGTGTCTGCGAGGTGTATCTTGTCGACCTTGTTGACAAAATTCTGAATAAAGAGTGTCCTGTCGGCGCAGCTCGAGCGTGCTTTGTGTCTGAGATGTGCGAGACAAACAAAGCATGATCCTGTCGGATGCATACATGTACCAATTAGTCGGACTTAAGTGTGACGTCACTAGTAGCCAAATTCAGGTGTGAGAACTGCTGTACGCGTGATGTCACTAAACCCTGAAAGCATGTGACTTGGTTCGGCTGCGATTAAATCATTTATTCTCACGCGAGTCCGCACCAACAAAGGAACGCAGTTTCCCAGTTGGACAGCTTTTTGCTCTTTCTTCCTAACCACACTATGTCTATGCCAACGACGACAACAACAACAACAACAACAACGGCGACAGTGATAATGTCTTCCCCTCCTCTTCATTGTTCTGCAACCCGAGCCAGCGGTATAGTTGATACCGGAAGACGTACTACACTCGGAAAGGTAAGCATAGTTACCTTTTGTCTCTGTGAATACTATATTGATGCTTTGCTTGCAACAGCCTATTCTCATTGACCTCAACGACGATGACCTCGACCTGCGCCACCGCTCCGAGCAGGTTATCCCAGTGCGCGTAGGCCTACGCGGTCCGCAAAGCGTACGAGGTCAAGTGTGCGGAAGATCTCGCCCTCGCCGCTGTCGACGCCTTCGCGAAGCGGGCCTTGCGCGAGGCGCTGCATCTCCTGCACAAGCAGGCGGAACGTCAGCAACGTGGATGTGTCAAATGCGGATGGTGCTTGGGTCAAGGTGAGTTGCGTTTGCGTGAATCCGAGTGCTAGAGAGTACTAGTACTGAGTGAAAGACTGACCATCCCTTATGATTTATAGAGTGATTAATCATTACGATTCATCAGTGATGAATCACATTCGATGAATCAGATTGATTCATCGCAGTTGATGAATCAACACGATTCATCACCGTGATTCATCACAGTGAGTAAGGTATGCACTAATTTATTATCTCGAAGCTTCACTCTGTCTGACTTTAAAACCTGAAGGTGATTAATCAAGCCTCCTGGACATCTTGCGTGATTAGACAGGTAAGCAAGATCTGATTACTGTGTATTACATTAGAATAGATTAGAATACATGTAAAAGTGACTGTGATTAAATATAATAATCATAAATCATAATGCCATCAAGTGTCGTCGTTGACGAGGGTGATTCATCAAATCACCTGAGGTTCCTGATATCATATGGGTCATTCGTTGACAATGTATGCCTCGCATATTTCCTAGTCATGATCCTTTGGGCGTCATTGCTGATGCGTGTCTTCTTCTCGCAAATATCTGTTATAGCTTGTTTACGCTGGATATCCATTGCCACACATTCGCTCCCGCCGTTCATAGTGTCATAGAAACAGTATACTTTCTTCTTATTTTTCTTGTCCGATTTCTCATCGACCAATATCAGACAATCCACAACATACGTTCACTACAAAAATTAATCCTTTCTACGTTCTCTCGTTGGCTTGAAAGTCTTATAACTAGCATTGTTTTCTCCATGGAGTGCCATTGGGATTTGCCGCAGCTACAGCCTGCATGCGCATTTTCTATCTTGCGTCGCACGTATGTGTTCATCCTTCTATCTCCACTCCTGGCTTACCTATTGTGTCTGTCTCCGAGATACAGTATTAGCAACATGCAAATTGGAGTTTCATCTCCCCGCCGTATGCCACGTCTTCAACATCAGAGTTTATTTTCTCTTGAAGTGTTTCCAAGAAGAATCCGAAACTCGACTCCGCAGCACGAAACTGCGATCATTCTTCGGAGCGCTCTCAATATCTGCACAATACGAACTCGCCGCCTTCTAGTCTCCCATGATGAGCTCCGAAGAGAGGCTGGGGATTTGATAAAACTCAAGTACGGTTCGCTTTCAGATGGGTTGGACGATCCACCATCTAAAGAGAAGTCGAAGGAAGAATTGCAGCACTCCCTTGACCGTGCGCGGTCCGTTGCAGTCGTTGAGAACCATCTGACGTACGAATTCTTAGAAGCTCGACAAGTCATTCACCGGGATCCCACTTGTGTTTGGGACTGGAAAGATTACAAGACGCGTCAACGAAAGCGCCACGGAATAGGAGAATACTGCCGCTCCAATCTTGATTGGGACTGGGACTCATCGAGCTGCTTAAAGCGTCTCTTCCGGACTGACATGCCGAAGAGATCTCCACTACCAAACGTGGCTCTGCAGCAAGGAGCGATGGGTATCCCAGCGACAATTTGCCGTGGATCCAATAAAGACATTTGGGAAGTTAACATTATCGAGAAAGCGCCAAACATGCTAGAGAAGGCTGTTCGGATTCGATACGAGACTGAGGCGGGTGAAGTAAGGTACAAGACGTTCTATGCCGGACCGTCTGTAGAGGATGTCACGACTTTCGCTGACGGTGGCCCGGGGCCAAGAACGTTGTTAGCGCAGGAAACTCGTGAGTCAATTTCATGTGCAATGACGAAAGAACACTGAAGAGCATGTCAAATATATAGATTCGCTGACCGGAGCGTCAGAGGAAGCTGGTGAAGTGGCAGATGCAGGATCTCGAGACGAAACGAAGAATACAGAAGTCGCGGATGAGGCCCGTGAAGAGGTGCGGTGGTCTCGGAAGCTAAACGACACCATCGATACAGAAGATGACAACGCTTATATTGATTCGAAGGATACGGAACGACGACGGTACAACAGCAGGATTGAAGAGGTCAGAACTGAAATTTTGAGTTTGACCAGGTACTAACTTTGTCGTTTGCTTAGTGGCTTGAGACTCAGGTTACTAACGCTTATATGGGAGATTGAGGCTGTGGCATTGTCTTGCGTCGGAAAGCGAGGGATTGTGATTTTTTTTTGCTGAGGATTAGTGTTGAGTGGTATGCAGGGATGGTTAATTTGTACCTGCGCTATGCTCGAAATCTGATTATGTTCTCGGGGTATGAGAATAGGAGATGGCATACCGTGACCCTATTGTTAACTTAAGATTCGAGGATGTCAGAATCTACGTATAGGTCGAAAAGACATAAGAAGTTGGGCCATTAGCCAAGGATTTTAGATATTATATATGAAGGAGGAGTAAAGGCTTCGTTCAGGATTTAGAGCTACGCCTCTCAAGTTCCCCGACGGAGGCAGATGAGGAGCGGAAGCAAAGAATCCACAATGCTATGCTAAGCCTGAGATTGTCTAATATCTTAATCCTACGATATTTCTATAAAAGGTAATCAAGAGCTAAATTCGTGCGACAAGGTCGCCAAAGCTGTTGCTCGAGTCGTTGGGCATAGCAATGCACTGGCCTGCTCATCGCCTGCTTCATATATATGCATTCTCGTTCTCTTTTCTCGCTATCTCTGAGCTGAACCTCTGAAGCGAGTGCATCGCAGGCGTCGACTGAACTATCGCGGCGAACAATTCCGTATCCTCATCTAGATTCCCTCACGCCATACATAACTCATCAAGATGTACAACGATATGCCCGCGCTCGTGGACGCCAACACTGGTCAACAAGCGCAAGGAGCGAATGGCTGGCCCAACGTCAATGGAGGCAACGCGCAAGATAGCTGGGCATCAGTCGGGCGAGGAGGCGGCGTCACACCTGGTGGGTTCGGGGCAGGCATCCCTCTTCCTCAAGGCGGGCGCTCGCAGCCTTTTGGGCCCAACTCGCTGATGGCGGGAGGACAGACACCTCCTTATGCGTTCGCGCCTCCGCCGTTCGGGACACCGCACCCTGCGATGATGGGCTTTGGGGGAGGAGGGTCGTCGTGGGGGACACCCGCGTCCGCGTTCGATCAGGGCATGGGTCTCCCACCTGCTGGACAAAATCCATATCCTCAGGCAGGCATCGTCGGCGGCCCTTCGTGGCCTGCATACGGCGTCGAGCCTCCCCCTGCTGCTCGAAGACGACCCCAGAACGCGGCTTGGCTCACACCGCAAGCGACGCCGCATCGACAGTTTGAACAGTTTGAAGATGACGATGAGGGCATTGAACCTGGATTTGACGGATGGTCTGCTTATGACGGCAGTCCTGGATGGGGGACTTGGCAAGTGCCTGGAACACCTGGTCTGGCGTTGCGAAGAACGAGGAGTGCAGGCGCGGGGAGTGCTGGGAGCAGTCGGACGACACCAAGGCTGAAGTATTCGAGACCGGACAACTGGAGACCGGAATTCTCGTCTCGACCTGTTGGGCTGATGAGGTTATTGTCGTTCGGTAAAGGCAGAAATAGTAGCCCGAAAGGCGACATCGGAAGGGAGAGGACATCGAGTTGTACGTCATCGCGTTCTAACTTTTGCAAGTCCCACTAACCAATTGCCTACACAGTCCGCTCGATACTCGGGCGCTCTGGCCTTCATTGGTCACTTGACGCGAAAGAGCGTGCGTGCGTCTGGGACATCCGCATGCCTCCTAGGCAAGGGCTTATCATTAAGCCTGAAGGTCGAAATCTCAATTACATTGAACTAGAAGAATCTGCATTCTCGCCTCCCATGTCTCGCGCACGACTTGTACACCCCTTCCTCCCATGGTACATCTACGTCGAGACACCTCAGGGCTCCGTCATCACCGTTATATTCCTCCTCGAAGTGCTGTTCCACGACCTTCAAAACCCTGTTCTGAGCTCGGACTTCTGGAATGATGAGCTCGGTGAGGATGATCGGAAGGCAATCCATTCTGCGTGGGCTGCACGCGTAGGTGGAAACCGTGAACTCGCAGAGCAAGGCATCAAACGCGTCGACTTCCTCTGCGATCGCTACATGTTCGAGGGCCTGAAGCGCGTTGGTGACGATTGGGAGCTGAAGCTGAAACCAGCTAAATAAAAGCGTTCTTCGTCGTGAAGATCTCGGAAAGAATGGTGCCCTTTGTTTGGACAGATTCCGTTCGACGGAAGGACCTGGAAAAATTGATCTATTATTTGCGCATTTCATCTGTTGTGTCAAAATTCATCGTTGTAACTTTTCTTCATGCTGTATTACAGTACCACAGTACCATAACTAACTTGTATATACCCTCACTGTAAATGTTCAGTCTCGTATTTCAGCCCCACTTGCATTAGTTATCGAAGGTGTGCAAAGCCTGATAGCCCTTATAACCGCTCTAACCGACAGTTGGTAGCGACGATGACGATGGAAAACAGTCAACAATTTAACATCTTTCCTCATATAATGTCAAGTCTGCGTTAGCAGACGCACAGGTGTTTTTAGTTACAGCGTTATATTGGAAGGGAAAGTCGATAAGATAATGTACAAAAAGAAAAGAAGGGCCTAAGAAAAACTTCCTGCACTCAAATCATCACAAATTCACAACGACAGTAGCCAACCACCCATCCACCCACACAAGTCCTTCGACTAATACCTCAAACAATGCAGTTGACCTGAGAAAGGAGGTGTATCAGCAAAATTATGCGATAGAAAGGTGGGTTGAAGAATGGAAAGGCTCAGAAGAAAAAGAGTACAGCAGCCATGGGTGTTTTCGACACATAACGCCCGACCGTAAGGCCGGAAATCGTTCGGTGGTAATTACCAACTTTACAAGTCATTGCCAACGAGAAGAAGGGTAGGAACAAGTTGGAAGAAAAGATGCTCACCATCAGTGGACGTCTTGAAGTGGCCGGCGACGCGCACGACGACCAGAGCAGGTGGTAGTCGTTGGGTAGGAAGAACAGGGAGAAATTTGCGACCTTATAAATAGCCAAATGCTCCCACGATGCAGCTTACTTGCGTAAACCATTATCATGTTGCCTAATTGGGAACGTCGGCCTCCCGCCAATTTTACTCCAGATTCTTTTAGCCAGGAGACCATGTTCATCCGCGACCGTGTCCACGGTGCGAAAGCTTCTCTGATAACACGCTCGCGCGGGGTACACAGATAACGGGTACCGATATGAAAGATATCTTTTGTACCCAACCTCGTCGTCGGAGATTCAGAGGGTATCGTGTTGCACTTCAAGGACATGCCTCGCAAGGTTTTGATTGGGTTTGGCGTTGACGTCGATGCTGTCGCTGGATGGTACGTCTAAAGCTTTGGCTTTGATAAGGATACTATGCTGAAGGAGCTTTAGGCTTGGCTCTTATGGAGGTGAAGACTCCCCGCTTGACATTTCTCGAGTGCGTCTTCTCTGTTTCGTTTGTGCTATCTGATATGCTCAAGACTTGTGTCATGGACAGGGAATGTACGCAGGTGAAGTAGGCGTACCACGACTCTTGAAACTGTTCAAGAAGTACAACATTACGACGACTTGGTTCATTCCCGGTATATCTTCGCTCTACCATTCCGGTGGATTGAATGAATTCTGACGTGAATTGGACTCAGGGCACAGTCTCGAGACGTTCCCGGAACAGATGGCTGCAGTTAGAGACGCTGGTCACGAAATGTGCGTGAGCAATGCATGGCGAAGCATGCTTTGATTACTGATGTACTCCGTCTACAGTGGCCTTCATGGATACTCGCATGAGGCAGGCGCTTCTATAATTATCAAATCTGGACCCTTTTTCTCAAGAATATTACAGAATCCAGTATCAATGACCTTCGAGCAGCAGAAGGACATCCTTGATCATACCTTCGATCTGCTCACCAAGTTCAATAATGGCGTCTCTCCGAAGGGAAGCGTTGCTCCGTGGTGGGAGACAAGCAAGGAAGGAACGACTTTGCTTCTGGATAAAGGAATCGAATATGGTGCGGTAGACTTAACTTATTTGCGCTGTCAAGCTTTCTGACTTGCTCCTGTAATAAACTGTGTAGACCACTCAAACATGGCGCACGAGTATGTACCTTCTTCATAACCATCCACATCGTCTCTGAACACGGCATCATAATAGCTGTCAGGCGTATTATCTTCGAGATGAAGACACGTGGACGAAGATCGACTACAAGGCCAAAGCGCATGCGTGGATGAAGCCTCTTCAGCGTGGCAAGGAAACTGGACTTGTGGAGATACCAGCAAATTGGTATGACTTATCCGTCTGGTTCTATAGTCCGGATTAATCATGGTTTAACTATAAGGTATCTTGACGACCTGCCGCCGATGATGTACGTTGCATCTGCTCTTTCGAAGTAGCAATGTCACTCAACCTGTCTCATAGGTTTATCAAGTCTAGTGCAAATTCGCATGGCTGGGTATGTCTCTCACTCAATTTTCAGGGGCGCTGAGGCTGATGGTCCCTTCTTTCATCAAGGTCAATACCCGCGACGTAGAAGACTTGTGGAGAGACACCTTCACTTACTGCTATCGGTACGCTAGTGGAGTTAACAATGCCCGCAATTCCTAATGATGATTTTAGCGAGGAAGAAGATTTTATCTTCCCCATAACGATCCATCCGGATGTCAGCGGGTGCGCACGTTTAATGTTAGATGGCTTTACTAATACTGTCTGACACTCGGACCTACTTTAAGACGCCCACATGTCCTTTTAATGCTCGTTCGTGCCTTTCTTTCTTGTCCTACCTCGGGCACCAGAGCGCTCATATGTGACCTCATTTGATACAGGAACGCTTCATTGAATGGGTCAACACGCACGAGAATGTCGAATGGGTACCGATGATCGAGATGGCTCGCACGTTCAGAGCGAAGACTGCACCCGCTACAGACGCTCGGATGCCAGCTGGCTTTATTGCAGAGAATTAAACGAGATGAAAGTTGAACGGAAATGCAAGCAATGAGGCATCGACGTGTAACTTGTATGTGTTAGCATTGTACCTAGCATCGAATGGAATTACAAAGCGATTGTCTGACAAAAGGGCCCATGCGGCCGTTTAGAAATTTGATTCGGTTCATGATGAATGTTCCACGAAACTGCATCGAAGACGCTACAAATACATATTGTTCTACATACAGACAGTGTCAATTTTGATCAGACAACCGACCCAAGACCAGTAAGGATATTATGGCTCCCGCCGATGAAAACAAACAGCTTTTGGTTCGCTCGACTCATATCAATTATGTTGTCATCGACTGATTTCACAATGCGCTGTACAATGTCACTGTCAGCAACTTCTGCAGAAAAACTCGTCAACAGATAAGATATTCAAACTGAGAGATCACGCACCAGGCGAGTAAACACTAATTGAGTTAACATTAGACGCAAGCAAGTTCTCAGATGATCGAGACGAGGGAAGGGTTTGCTGCCTACTGTTACTTGGCCGTGCATATTTACTCTTTACCAGTTCTAGAAAACCGCTTAGTTATTAAGAACATCCAAAGGGATTATTATCGACTCACCAGGTAGGTAAATATTACACCAGACGTCATCGGATCTATCGAGTAAATCTGACACTGGTTTGCCAACATGCAGCTTTTTCAGGAACCACAACATAACCCGTTCTGTCGACTCGTCCATCGGTGCTATAATGCCACCCGTTTTCACGAGCAAACAGGAGGGTTGCTCCGCTAGCTCCACTATCCTGTGATTGCCGTTAGGTAGGGCTGCCGTCCTGATCTCTCTTCGGCGATGCGGCGTGAAGATCACTTTTCTGAATTCCTCTGCGAAATAACCATAATCGCGACCTTTTCCTCCTAAAGGCATCACTCCGTATAACTGATTCTGTATCGCCAATGGGAGTCTACGCTTGAAGGTTCTTCTCATCTCCTGTAAGACTTCTTCGTATTTAGGTGGCTCCGACTGAGCGTCTTCCTTGTCACGCAACTGGGCGCCTATTCCATCCTCTACCGCACCACTGATAAGACTGCCAATGTCCATGTCGCTAGGTAGTGAATGCACGATTATCCACATCGTAAGCATCATAATTCTTGCTTTTCTCCCTATATCTGCTTTAATGCTTGTACTAGTGATTGTGAAGATTCTGTCGAACTCGGAGCTTGGGACGTAACGACAATAGTAGTCAAGCTCTTCCCATTTTGCGCCATTGTTCTCCCTTTCGACCAGCATCTTCTCTAGTATCGGATGGTGAGCCAAAGCCTCGAATACGTATTCCCATTTCCTTCTCTTCTCCTCCGCTCGCTTCTTACGATAGCGAAGAACCTTTGGGATGGTGTTCAAGAGAAGCTCGATGACATTTTCCAGATGCAGATCCAGAGTACCGCACATCGAAAAAGACATTGTGTCTGCTAGTCTTCTGACTACTCTATTGCATTATTATAGAGTCGATGACTGCGACTGTACCACGTACCGACACGCGTTGTTCACAACAGACAACTTGACTGTCTCACAGGCCTTCGTTTGATCGTTGAAGAGGGGAAGAGACAAGTATACATGACCCTCATAGACGGAGCGAATTCTCCGTACGATTGTATGTACAAGCAGTAGAACAAACCTTACTGGACAAGCTGCCTGGAACGAGCGGTACCTCAATCATGGAAAGCAAATTTGTATCAGTATGGTCTTAGCGCTACTCTCAGACGCGCACGCAGAAGATTGTGTTATTAATGCACTCGGACTGTTGGACGTGAGGCGCAAACTTGAAAATTATCTACATATTGGGTTAGAGGAGTGCCCGAAGACAGAATGGTACATAAACAAAGCACGGATACCATCACTTTCCGGCGGCAGGCTCTTTGATATCTGCGATGACGCCTGAACAGTATCTATAATAAGGTTTTATATGTGGGAAATATTGCCTTCGGTGACTTTTTGGGAAGTGCTAACTAGAGTCAGAATCTGATGGCCATCTACGTTCATGAACGACGAAACTTTATTCAGTTTTGGAATCAATCGATAGAGGAGAATGCTTACGAGTCATCTGCCGTCCATAAAGCGAAAGAAGTATTGGTTGAGTCCGTTTGCGTAGACTTTCCAAGGTGGAAGTCATGGATGAGATGGTGGACTAAGAATTTCGAAAGCTTCGTTTGCGGCGAGAGAATTGCATCATGCCTGGTTAGCAAAGCCGATGGCTCACTGACAACGTCGTACAGGTAGTACGACTCATTCAAAGGCCCCAAAGAGACATCTTCACCAGGGAACACAGTTGCAGTAATTGAGGCACGCTGTTCAGCGAGACTACGTTTCGCTGAATGAACGTTTCCCGACTCCTTTTTGTTGAGCTCGTTAACGTACTGCGTTATCTTCTCCGGAAACTGAACGTGCGATTCCTTCCTCAATCGGCCCCCAACTCTTCCTTGTGAGAACAGCTTATGAGGTGATTCTACAATTGTCTTGACGAGCTTCCCTATAGTGTCCTCACAAGTCATGAGAAGATTGACCACCGGAAATCGGTCCTTTGTGATTGTCCCCTCCTCGTTGGCTCTCTCCAGAGTTTCGGTTGCGCGAGGTAGGCCATTACGAACATGCTTCAAGGACTCCTCGACTGCAGTAGAAATCAAGACGAAGATGTGTGCCTCGGGGAGGAAGAAACCGATGAACCACAAAAGACTTAACATCACGGAAGCTTTCCGGATGACACTTTGACCGACTGTCGCGCGCCTTTCTTTGAGGATTGAGAAGAGGTCGTAAGACTCGGCTAACCAGGGGATGTTTAGGCCATCTGGGATGCAATCCAAGGCGGGGTGAGTAGATAATGTGTAGAGCACTATGAATTCCTCTTTGCCGCGATGCACCAGAATTGCTCGCGAAATGTCGGTGCGCGGATCGCTTATAGGGACCATCGAAGGTTCGTGTATACTTCGTGATAATGGCTTAAGCAGTAACTCAATATTCTGCGCTCTAGCCTTAGCATCTTTGAAAAGTCAATAAGTGTTAGGACTCAAACAATAGTATAATGACGCACCCAACGTTACTGGATAAAAATTCCATAATGCCCTGGAGTTCTTAAAAAGTAGGCTCGTCGTACAGTGTCCGATATGGAGGCGATCGATGCACCAACCCATGAGACGTTCGGTGTTTTCGTTTGTAGGCAGAAAGATGAACTTCTCGCTCTTTACGAGTAGCATGGTAGGACTTTGGGCAACGTCATACTCGAGTCGCATCCCGACCGGAATTTTTTGATAGTCACCGAGACAGTCTTTGTAGGCTTTGTCAAAGTCGGTTTCTCGGAGCAAGTCCTTGAGTTTCCCTTTGATGCGGACTGGGAGAGCCTGTTTGAGAGAATCGGCGAGTACACGTACGATTTTCCCAAGCATATCCAAGCCGGGACTAGAGCCTTCAACGCTGTCGATTTTCTTCAACCCGACCTGAAGCGCGCCACTGATGAGGCTCTGGACGTCCATATATGACGGCAAGCTGTCCACTATGATCCACAGGAGGAGTAGAATTATCCTCGCCTTCGTTCCCGTTACGCCCAGCGACAGAGAACTCTTCATGACCGTTGATTGAGATAGAACTTCATGGTCCACGAGGTACTCGTCAAATTTCTCGAGGGTGATACTTGTTGGACCATGGCTGGCATCGATGTAGTCAAAGATCGGATGTAAAGAGTAGGCCTCGTATACAGTAGCCCATAGCTCATCGTCGGGAGTGGAGCGATGAAACATATCGAAAAGTATACTCTGCAGTTCTTTGAGAGTCGCAGACAAGATTTCGTTGTCAACTGAGCACAAAAGACGTCCAGGGTATCTGTCAGGGGTAAAAGTGTTAGCTAAGAACTCTCTTTCGACTCTCCTGTATAATTTGATGTCGAGTGTCAGCAAGAATGCTCTCATCAGTCGCAATTTAGCCAATTTCGAAGGGTCGGCTGATACAACTTACAGTAGTAACACGCAATCTCATCATGGCTCTCGCCGCGGGGGCGCCTGGCCTGGAAAGAGCGATTCTCCGATGAACCAAACTACGCTATAACGCGCTTCCTTTACGAGACACACGTAACATAGTAGGATGATTTGGACTGAGCGGTGAGACGCCGAGAGTGTCACCTGCTCTATAAAGTTTATGATGAGAAAGATTTAAGGGTGTGATGCAAAAACTTGCGAATCTAGGTTTGATTGCGGGCGTCTGGCAGAGCTCGAATTTTGCGATAACGCCCTTGGCTCAACTTGAGTGAGGAAAAGTTGCTCCAATAAATTGAAAAAGCCGAAGCGGCTTTAGTTCTTTGCGGGTGACTTTAGCCGCACAGATGCCCTAACACTCTTGTATAAGTCCTGGGCAATCGGAAAACGAGGTGCTAGTCAGAGATCTTCTGTACAAAAAAGGGATAGTAGCGCTTACAGTAGATTAAGATTACAGTGCCTTATGCTCGTACGGTGCGAGGGGGGATAGCTGAGTCCGGATAGCGGTGTTAGGGACGCCTGAGTGTAGGAAATACCGCATACCATAGTTTGAACCGGATGAGCTGGTCAAGAGGAGAGCTGTGATATAAGCAGAAGTGAGCAGGCGTATAACGAAGATGTGGTACAGTATACTCCAAGCATTAAGTACGAGCGACAATCGTTGTTCAGCGCGAAAACTGGGGTCCATGCCTCCAAGATTTTTGGGCTCAACAGGTATTTCAGAAGCCAAGTAGATTATAGACGCGCTGTCTGGAAGCAGAGGAGGTAAATGACGAGTTAAAGCTGACCACCGTAAGTCGGGACAAATTATCTTCCGGTGGCAGTGGTTCATCAGGGAATCTACTTTTTGCTTACGGCGACTGACGCGTCCTGACGCTGCCTTAAATGGACTGAAGCGTTGCTATGCCTGTCTGAAATCTACTGATGTGTTGCTATGCCTGTCTGAAATCAACTGATGGCCTGAACACACTGAAATAAGCAGATTTTCAGGACACTCTCAGTACGTCAGTACATCAGGAGGCCAGTCAAGCATAAGTAAAGACTAAGTACAAGCTTGCACAGTTCAAATGTTATAGTAAGTACAAATCAGTACTTCAGTACGTCAGTACTGTAGATTGCGCGCTGCTTTCCTCTCGCCATCGCTGATAAGGATGTTCATGCTTTTCGTTGTTGGCTGAGCGACTCAAGCACATTCGCCTTGTGCGCTTCGAGAATTGTCCGACTTCCGCCCAAGTGGCATCTTCTTCCTGGCGCCTGAAACAATTGTCAAACATAAATTCCAGAGTTCTTACTACGGGTTTTCGGAGGACTCGGACATACTATTTCAATCTGTTCCGAAAGCAATTTCTCTCTTGCCCGATTGCGCACGCTCTGCTCATTTTCCCTCAAGGTCCATGTACTTGAATTACCCTCCACCTTGAATGGTCCGCCGTAGCCGCTCGTGTCAATTCTCGTCACCGCAACCTGTCGATCTAGCTCTGCTTCTACATCCTTGAGAAGCAGATTGCCTCCGGTGGGAAGTGGGGGTAGATCTCGGTCTGGCAGTTGTTTGTTCGATAGGGAATTCTGGTCTGACACGTGCAGAACGATCGGTATATATCGCAAGTGTTCATACTCCTGGTTTGTTCCTTCTGGACCATCCGAAACGTGTTTGAGTAAGGCTTTATACTGTAGCTCAAATGTACTTTAACAGGATGACTTACGGCCATCAGCGAATCAACAAGTATCGCGCCGATATGTGGGCAACAACTCCTTATCTGCAACTTCGCTCACGTCGCTCACGTCGTAAGGCTTCAGAATAAGCTCTGTGATACGCATCACTACACCTGTTCGGTCGTCCAGCGTATTGGCAAGCCGGATTTTCTGCTTCGCGAATGACTGCATCATCGAACGTACGTTCTCGGTGGACGACTGGCTGATTTAGTCGGTGGTCGTGAACTTCCCTTGCCCAGCTCGCTCTCAACTCACATCGTGTTATTCATCAGCGACACAAGACACTTCAATACTGATTGATCAAGGACAGTACCACCGTAGTCCTAGATTTAGGTCAGTAAGACCACTACAGGCCGGAACAAATGACTATTCGAAAAGAGCTCACTCGAGTGGTTGATCCATCCCCTCGCACGAACGTACCACAGATCAAGTTTACTGTACCTTTGTAATACCGATACCGTATCCGTGAGACAGAACTCTAACTTCACCATCGAGTCCTTGATGCCAACCAGACGGCACGACAGCGCAACGTTCCCTTCCGCACGACCTTGCTCGAGGTGAACTTGATAGCGTTGCCGACAAAGTTCGTAATAACCTGGCGCAGACGCAGCGAGTCACCGATGAGCTGATCAGGAATGTCTGGGTAAACGTCATATGTGAGGTCAAGGTTGTTTTGCGATGGTCGTACAACGAGAGTCTTGAGGTTACCGAAAACCGTGTGTCTCAGTGAATACCAAACTTGCTCTATCGTCATCCTGCCTGCTTCGTATGTAGTAATTAATCGAAATATTAGCAACTGAATTTGGAAGCATCGGCGGCGGATTTGCTTACTCTTCGAGATATCCAAAATATCGTCATTAATCAATAGCAGACTCCGAGCCAAACTATGCACCAGCAGAAGACTCTCGCGCTGACTCTTATTCAAATCGCTATCCAGCGTAAACTCATTCATGCCAATGATACCGTTCATAGGGGTCGAGTCTCATGAGATGTGTTCACCAAGAACTCCAACTTGGAGCGATTGGCAAGTTCGGCAGCTTCACGAGCGGCGGTGTTCTTCTAAATCGACTCGCGCAAGTAGTGCAGAATTTAATTGATTTGATGAGTCTAAAGGATTCCATCTCGCCTGAGCCTTCGACGGTGATGAAACACGTGAAGTCGCCGTTCATGGCTGCAGTACTGATCTGCGCGAAACCACGCATTTCGGTCGTCAAGTTTCCGGCCATGGTGTTAACAGCCATTCTATTCGGAGTGCGTTCAGTAAAAACCACACTACACAATTCAGCGGAATGCTAGTGAAATAAACATACGTGTTTTTTGCTGTGACATGAACATTCTCGATTTCAGCTTGAACACCGAGTTTTTTCGTTCTGACTTCCCGCGCGACTTTGGTCACCCCCGCAGTGAAGAGAGCCAGCTGGTCGACCATGACGTTGATGGCCAAGACCAGAATATTGCCCTGAACGGACACGCCCACGATCTTCTGCGTCAAGTCGCCACGAGCGACGGTCGTAGTCGCGACAGCAATGGTACGCACTTGAAAGTTCAACTGCGTCAAAGAAAAAGTGAGACAATTCTCTCCAAGACAAAAGCGCAGCATAGGTTGACCGCCCATTTGCTGTACTAGTAGTCGCAGTCTCGAGCTCCATCGCCCCGCGAAGTTGTCCAGATCAATAATTGTCTAACACATTTAGCTTCGGTTAGATCTGTGTTGATATGATATGTTTGAAGAGCAAAGTATCCGAAATAGACGCATGTGGTTTCGCTGATGAATAAACCAGTATAAGCCTAGTGATATAATAGCAAGAAGAGAAGTCCGTACTTATAGTTCCAGAGGCTTCAAAGGTTGCGCTTATTCTCTTCCCTAGCATGCCCTCATAGATGTTCGCCACCGTAGTCCGATGCTTGTGAACTAGATGTAGCGCCTAGGTTCACGCTACCTTCCGGCGACTTGCTAGAGATTGGCCGGGAGATGCTGGCAGCTGTTTCATGGAAGGATGTTCGCCTCGCTTCATCGCGTTTTTCTCTATCGGAGGTGTATCGCATTCAACTAGGGGTATGAAGGTGTCTCGCGAGACGGTATGAGGTGGTGTTCCGAGGCCGAGGTCGGGGCCGGGGCCGTCAGCCTGCAATTGACGGACGCGAGATTTACTACGTTGCAATGGCGGTTTCGGCGCAGGAAACTGGTATGTGAAGCGAGGGGCATCCAAGGACACATGCGCAAGGCTGGCGCGGGATCGGTCGCGTAGTTCATCCACCTCCGAGTTCATCTGCCGCACTCCCTCATCAATAGCGTCCTCTGCCACCTCTTCCATTGTCAGCGGACGGCCCTTGCCCTTCCTTTCCTATAAGGCGGTGTCGACTCTAGTTGAAGACGAAGGATTGTTACTAATTCTTGATGAAGATTACAACAGTTGGTGATGCAACATGTATCGGCCTATCCTCAGCGGGTGTCGTTCGAAAGGTAGAAGTTGCTCGCTTCAGCGTGCACGTCAGAGCTCCTTTCACTATAACATGGCCGCCCGCCTTCTCCTCTCCAGGTACTGAAGACAAATGTGAGTGATAAGATGAAACAAGAAGCACGTTCGCAGACATACACTATTGTTTTTTGGTTCATTCGGAAATGTTGAAGTCTAGGCGAATTCATTACAAGCTTGAGGGTAGGATAAAACATAACTTGTTCAGGCCAATAAGTGGTCTTAGGGAATGGGTGGGGGGATGGCGGAGAAGTGCTCATAACAAGACTGGAGAACGTACACTGTGTTGTTGAGGGGACGCAGTGGTAAAAAGTTCAAGTTCAAGCCTGAGTGCAGTCTGACTCGGAGTCACGGTTGAACTCTTCAAGTTCCAATTTTAGATTTAAAGCTTGTTCACCACTGGAAGCATCATCATGGCAAGCAATCCGAACAGCAGATAGACACCATTGGCGACATCTTCCAAACCACTTTGATACCTCAGACTATGGTGATCATTCGAAAAGAAGCAATTCAATAATAAATTCAAATCATGAATCTCCTGGCAACTTTGAAAGACAAGAGCATGCGCACAACAATTTACTCGATAACTCAAGCACATCTGGTCAAACCTGCTACTGGTGGGCCTCAGCCTACTAGATCAAGCCTTGAGTCGTTCTCGAAGTTCTTGATGTCATCCGGTAAGGGTGAGTGGCTTTGGCTCAGGGCCAAAGCTACAGCAAACGTGCTGTGAACGTCGATAGCAGCATCTAGTATTCCAGTACAGCAGATCATGCAAGTGAGAACTTGAAGATGGTTGATCTTGAGCGATAAAATGATAACTTACACTGTATTTGTGCCACTGATAGCTCGTTAGCTGCCCAGTCACTCATCATGACCTCACTACTCTTCTTGACGTTCAGCCTCAATACTTCTCCCACTATTTTTTCGAGCTTGACAGTCGGAGTCGGATGCTGGAACCAGAGACGAGGGTTTAAGAGCACTTGGGACCAGGTCGGTTTTTTGGGCCAGACTTCCGGGTAGACAACGCGCGCCCAATCTGTCAGATCGACACAGGAGCGCACAGAGGTGCGAAACTTGCGCTTTATACGCACTGCGTCACCTGCCATTTCTTCTGTTAGGCCACCTCGCAGGAGAAAAGATGAGTTATTCATACCGTTAATTCCAGCTGATACTTTCATGACTGTACCATCCCCAAGGAGTTGCGCCAACGTAGGAGGAAGGTCAGTAAGAGTATGCGTCCTGACCAGATAAACCTGGTTTTGAACTGCGAGTTGGATGAGGTCTACGCGATGATTGGACCCTTTTCCGCCACTTGCCCACTCGATGTCGATCGAGATAAATCGCCTAGCTGGTACCTGTGGCAAAGATTCATATATTGCAGTCATTGCATTGTCCACATCCAAGCCCGTGCGACACTGTATCGGAACTATCTCATGGAGCCTATATTCATCTAATTCGGAGAGAGGTGTGGGTGGTACCCCGAGAAAATCAAGAAATGTTTGCAGTTTCTTGTGTATCTAGCAACAAGTCAGTGTACAGATCTTGATATGAATGAAACAAGTACCTTCGTTTGAGCCCTTGCTGTCCACCGTTGAACGCGCTGAAAGCGGAGGACGGTGCGGAGGTGCAGGCGTGCGTAATCAAGGGAGAGGAGGATGAGAAGGATAGTACGAAGATTTGAGAACATGATTCACGGTGGAATGGCTTGATGATGATCTTGGGGACGATACCCACTCCCACTTCACACTTATACAAAGTAGTTGAAGTTAGTTTTCTGATTTCCCATTCTTCTGGAAAGAGAGAGGGAGCTATTAGTGCTTTGTACTATGACTCGGATAAACCGCAAGTTGAACTGATAGGAGATAACAAATGATTTCTTCCGAATGACTTGATTATAAGGCTTCTTTTCATTTTAAGCACAAACGAACAAGAAAATGAGTCATGTTAACTCCGAAGAAGTCGGGAGGATACAACCCACTGCACAAGAAGCTGCTCCATCAGCTCTAGAAGGATTTCGAAGAAAGCCACGCGTAACTCACCATACAACCAGTCATCCCTGTACACAACCCGAAACCTGAACTAGAACCGTGCCAAAATGGGAAATGAGCCAACTTGAATGCATCCCAACCCGCTTCGGAAGGAGTAATTTGCATGAAGGCGCGTTTCTCGTCCTCGGGGCTGAGGGAATCGCGCTGTCGGCCGACGATCAACTCATACTGCACATTGAAACCGAGCGTTCTCCGTTTAGGCGGCAATAATGGCGGGGCAGAGGTGTTTGGCAAGGAATGGGGACACGACACGTTGGATGATGTCGAAAATGCAGTTATAATTTTTCCCTTCGCTGCATTTGCAAATTGAGTTGTGTGTCGCTTTGTCGACGTCTGGTGGACTTTGTGCATGCAAGCGGAATATTAGGACGCATCAAACTGCCCGGTGATACATAGCCCCGTATATACGAATCCGACCCCGCAACTTCGCAACCTTTTCTCTCCTCACTGTGGTATGTGGTGAGAGAACGTAGCTGTCCAGCATCCTTCCCATGTTTTTGGGCTCTTTACGCCGCTCAGGCCAGGCGAACTTAGGCTTAGATGTCGATTGAGCAGGGATCCCTGAAGTGAGTGTAGACGGTAGGGATAGAGACTCGTCCCGACTGACTGCTCAGTACAAGTCCTGTGGCCGCTTATTGTTGAGCTTGAGATGGTCGAGGAAAAGAGGAACGATGAAACGAGAAGAAGCTGACGCGGCCATCGTTCCTTCCGGTGACAAGAAAGTCGGAGTCGTACTGAAAAGTTGTCACTGACGAGTCGGGGATGAATGAATGTGAAGAAAATCATACCATTTGCAGATTCCATACGCGAACGGATGTGTCCAATCCCCCACGCCCCAGAAAAAAGACAATACAATTTTCGGCGTAAATCTTATGCAGATGTTCTCGGAGAACGTATAGACATTCCCTGTGCCGATGCTCCAAAGCTGAAGAAGCCTGTGAGAATTATTATTCAAAAACTAAAAGAACAACTTACTCGAGAAGTACAGTTGTAGCTTTCGCTCACTGATTACCGCACGCACATCCTCTCCTGTGAGCGCCGGTTCAGTAACTTGCCTCTTTTCACATTCCAAACGTCGGTGATTCGTCTCGCGATTCAAAACCTGGGAGGAACGGACCTCGGATGCAAGTGCAGCAACCAGTTTTAACGTCCTGCACTCTGAGCTGGTCATCAGCCACCACTGATGATGAGCTCTCTGGCGTAGCCCTATCCCTTTGAGAAGGTTCACTCATGATATATGGTGACGGATGTAATCACTCTACCATCACCAATTGCTGAAGGAATTCGTGTTGTCAACTGTGGAGGTGGACGTGTGCGCATGTGCTCCAGTATGCTCGCCATTGCTTTAGTCGGTAAGGGGATACGCGTCGGGATAAATCTGCGAGAGAAACCTGGGTCAAGACTTGGGGCAACCACCTGCTGTGGGCGCAGTAAATTGCGTAGACGGTAGTGGTTTCGTGTCCTCTGCAAAAGCGGTCGAACTCCTACCCCCTGGGTTTCCATACGAGCCGAGCGTGCCGCACGAGCCGAAACGCGTCGACCCACAGGGAGCTTACAAAGTACTGGTAGCCTGGGGCGGGGCGTCGCTCGCTGTTTGCAAGACGGTAGCCTGGGGCGGGGCGTCGCTCGCTGTTTGCAAAACGGTAGCCTGGGGATTGGCCTGGGGATGGGCGTCGCTCGCTGTTTGCAAGATATGTAAATCAGTGTTTTGCATGACAACAGACTATGGGATAAAATATGCGTACAATTCGGAACGGGGGTGACGTTTGCGACGGATGTCTGACTCCTGGTCGGAGTAGTGGCACCACTGCCAGTGCCAGTGGCGGCAGCCTTGCCGTACAAAGGTTTACCTATAAATTATAAAATATGTAGATTAGTGTTTTGCATGATGATAGATTATGAGATGATATGCATACTACTGCTGCGACCCCGAGTCGGCTTCAAGCTTTCTGAATTCCTGCTGCTACTACTAGTAGCCTGAGTCGTCCTGTTTGGATTCGAGTTCCGAGGAGCTATGGATTCCGACGTATCAACAGATTTGAGTTGTAGATGTGCTATAGTCGTCAGCGTCAATGCCAAGCTGAGAGAGAAACAAACTGCGTACGTTCTTTACTTGAGCTTCTTATAGGGACCTACTAGAATGTGTGCGAGTACCACGTTCAAGTTCAAGTTCTCCGATCACTGCCAGTGCCAGATCTCTAGTACTCAGGCTGAGCCTGGCAGTGGCGTGAGAAGTTTGGCTTCAAATTCAAGTTCCGCATTTAGTAGCCTGACTACCCCATGCCCATCAACTTGAACGAGGAGTTGCCAACTTGAAAGCCAGCGACCAGCGACGTGTCGTGTCATTGTCTATACTCTAGCTTGAAGCCCGATCACCTTGTAGTCGAAGTCCCTCAGGCTGCCACCTAAATTCTACTGCTAGTTCAGGGGCTGCCACTGGCAGTACTCAGGCTGGCGGTGAGTCAACTTTCAGTCTCCTAGTTTAACTTCATCCGCTGACTGAGATCTTCAAACTTGTAGCCTGAGTAGTAGTACTGTACTACTACTAGTACTAACTACTATACTACTGGCAACTTGATTTCTAACCTTGAAAGGGTTCTGAAACTCGAACCGAACTTCAACTTGATACAACTACTATTCGGTTCCGACTCCGAGCCTGAGTCGGTGGTGCCGCGCCGGTAGCCTGAGCCTGAGGCTCATTCAAGTTGCAGCTAGTGCTATACCATTGCACCAGTTTTAACTCAATCTTGAAGCTGTTGGAGAAAGCAATACAACCTCCTCTCAGGCTTCAAATCGTTCAATTTGCAGAACTTGAACTTCAAGTGGGAGATTGGGACAATGTATTCGTCATCATCAAAAGTCTTAAATCGAGCTGAGCGTTACTACGGCGACCAACGTGAGCTCGTTTTACCTCGGACTACTGAAACAAAGCCAATTAACAGCCGCCTTCGATCTAGACTCGGAGCCGATCACTACTACTAGTAGTAGCGACCCCGATGCTACTAGTAAGCGTCGTTTTGAATTGGTCACCGATCGTAATGATCGTGAGGACAATAATGCGAAAAAGAGAAAGACGACTGTTGAACCGTCCGAAAAATCATCACCCGGAACACGATCACTGTCAGACACATTATATGGAGTAGTAGCAGGACCTGGTGCAATTGTTGTTACAAAACCGAATAGAGGCGAACCTGCGGTAATCACGGATATTTTGTTCAAAAAGTTGAGAAGTACTTCATCACCTGTCAGCACTTCCATACGACCTTCCACTGGTGAAGACAACACCCAGTCGGCTCGCTCAACTTCAAACCATCCAGCTCATTCAGGGGATGATACGACCATGAATTTGGAGGGAAATGTTGTTCGCTCAACTTCAAACCATCCAGATCTTTCAAGGAATGATAGGATGACGAATTTGGAGGAAATTGTTGCAAAGATGACCACTGCTACTTCCCCATCGCACACTGGTACAGATGACATGCAGTCGGTTCGCTCGACTTCAAACCGTCCAGCTCTTTCATGGGATGATAGGATTACGAATTTGGAGAAAGAGGTTGCAACGATAGGCACTGCTTTTGAGGCGCGGATTCAAGCGTTGAACACAACTTTTGAGGCGCGGATTGAAGCGGTGAACGGAACTCTCAGAGAGATTCAGGAAATGAGCGATCTCATGGAGGCAAATCTTATGGGGGTAAGTAATAAGATCATGTTTCTAAAAAGAACGTCTAATAACCTACGCTTATTAGTCACGGCCAGCGGGCGACGCTGCCAGAGTAAGGAAGGTCTTGGACAATCTAAGGTTCTTCTTCATGGAGTCCTCCGCAATTGTCCTTTGGTTCACTCAAGAGCAAGTAACCAACACCTTTGCAAGCCCAAACAGTCAACCCTTTAATTTCAGGTTCCTCGAGGTAGAGCCATCCAAACTCAATAACATCATGCAAACTCGCTTCCAGACGGAACGCTACCGCGTGCCTCTATGTTATGACAATCCGGAGCCACTGCGTATTGCGACACAGTCCCAGCTAGACTGTATAGAAGCATTGCAGCCATACGAGTCGGACCCCGAATTTTATGCTTTCCGATTTTACCTACCGTACTTCCAGGTCCATTTCGACGCCCTTTACGATCTCATCGCAACCATTGAAGACCATATCCAATCCATCTCAGTTATGGCTAGTAGAGTTCACGGGAGAAGCCACATTCGCTTCTCATGGGAAGAACTCTTTGGACAGATAATGGGATCAGGGCATTTGCAAGCGAAATATCCGACGCCTGCGGTCAAAAATCTTCTTATTTCACCCCAGGCACCCGCTGCCAAGGAAATGCTACACTGGCAACGCATCGAGAGAGTCGGCAGTGCGTCGGCACCGCTGTCAGACGGCGGCCTCGGCCACCGACCCCGTTCACCAGCTGACTCAAAGGACTCGAAGAATCCGCAAACTGAAAGCTGGGAACTGGCGATTGCTCTGTGCAATCGGCTCGATGCTTTCTACGAAAAGAAACCTCCGCTTATAGTTTCTTCGGACACCTATGAAGTTGTCTTGACGACGGCGCCCAAAGTCTTGACGACGGCGCCCAAAATTCGCTTCAAGATGGAAGAAGTAATTTCGTACTTAGAAGCAGGCGAAGCAGTAACAGTAGATGTGGAGGAGGTTAATCAATGCATCATCGAATTGGTCGCTCTTCAGACGAGATTGATAGATGGGCTTAGGATCGTCAGGAGATGGTTGCAGATTGTCTCCAAAAGGGGCCTTTTCGATCTAGTCATGAGAAGGTCGAAAGGCATCGTCGTAAACGACCTCTTAAACAAGATCATACATCAACGGGAGGAGATGTGTGATTCTGTCCTTGAATCTATTGATAGGTTAGAAAAGTATAACGAGGAGGAGATGAAGATCATGGAGGCATACAAAAAAAGCAAGGCCGAGGCCGAGGGCAAGGACAAGGGCAAGGGCAAGGGCAAGGGCGAGGGCGAGGACAAGGGCGAGGGCGAGGACAAGGGCGAGGGCGAGGACAAGGGCGAGGGCACGAGCAAGAAAAGCACCGCCAATCCGAAGTACAAGTTCAAGAATGACAAGGACGACAAGGACTTGAAGAACAAGAGCAAGAAATCCTTCGGGAAGAACAAGAACAAGAACGACTCGGACGACAAGGACAAGGACAAGGGTACAAAGATCCGCCACTTGAAGCCAGATGACATGCACAGATACAAGCTCTATCTGCTGGAGGCGGTGTGCTCGACATTCGAGACAGTAGCCCCGGTAGGCGTCAAATTGAAAGAACCCGTCACTATAAGTCAAGTCTTAGGGTATCGCAATTATGTGAAATTGGCGATACAGTCAAAGGATGATTCCAAGCCTTCAAGTCCCGAAGGTCACCGCAACGAGCCGATGTAGTTTTCTCGTAGGTGGTGGGTTGACAATGGACACAGCAATCAGTAATAATTGTAAGTGACAAAGTCTCCTCATTTCCTTATTATACGCTCACTGCATTTACTAGTAGTAGCTGTTCTCCCTGTCAAGCGGTCTCAGAGTGGAGTTGTCAGCCAACCACTCCCAGGCACTTATATGGGAAACGCTGAGGACTCGGAGGTGAACCTATGACTTTGAGTACCCTAGTAATCTCTGCGCTATGCTTGCATTTTCAGTTTCTCCTTATGTCGCTTTGAGATTTGTTGATAATAATATTACCTTGAACATTGAATACTATGATGTGGTTGCCACTGGCTCTCGCAATGCAAACTGTACAACTTGAATGCGAGCCAAAAGAACACTTACTAGTAGTAGTAGTTGAAGTTGATCGCTGTTGACAGCGACAGGCTTCAGTACCATACTGTCAATTTCATGGCATGCCCTCTGGTGCAAGCCTTGAAGGTCTGCTGTGTTTACATTTTTCCTCTTTGATTGCTAGTACGTGCTCACTACTACTACTATAGCACTACATAAGTCTCAATACAGTTTAACTTCAAGTTAGTAATTATTGTCTAGCTTCGTACAATATTTCGTGCATGTGCATGTCAGCAAATCGGTTAACATAGAATCTACCATAAAAATCCAGAGACTCCTCAGGTGTCAATGACTTTGGAGGACATTCATCACCCTTCGGAACCCCCAGGAGGTGGGCTAAACGGAAGATGTCCCCTACATCTATCACGGATAGCTTCGGAGCCTTGCAGTCGCGGTGATAGCGACATCTGCCATTCACTCCAGTACAGCATCCGACACAGGCGGTAGAGCTCTCTAACTCATACTCCGGTTCGACTATCCACATTCTTGTTTTCAGGTCGGGTGAATCTCCAACACGCTTGAAAGATTGGACGAGAGCGCAGTCCTGACGTTCCCCTTTAGCGGTGAAGGAAAAAAAAAAGCATAACCCTGGCAACTCTCATTCCTGCAAACCCCTTTTTGCAGGAACTAACTCGAACAAGGACTGCATCACGTCTTACTTTTCCGCGCCAAGAGGGATTGGACCTGATCACCTCCCTCATTGCTTGCTCTATAGGGATTGATTCGCCACGGTAGGCAAAGAAAGCGGTGGCTGAATGGAAAATTGAAAAGGCATTGCTCATGTCCATTTCAAATGCTGGTACGGCTCTGCCAGAGGAGGACCGTTAAGTTGGAGTTGCTCTTCTCGTACTTGTTGAATAAGTATTCTTTAATGAGCCGTCGGAGCTGTCGGAGCTCTGGATGGTCTTTTATCGCCGCAAGCATGTTGAGCTGTTTAGGGTACACCTTACTGGACTCTGCAAGGTTGACAACAAGGAGGTCAGATATGCAGCACCAAAAGCACAGTTTACTACTAGTAATAAGTAATACTCACGTTGCTTCGAAGCCATTAATATCAAGCTCAAAGGGTCATTTCTGCCGCCCACGCGGATCTGGCGTTCAGCATGTCGTATGCCATGAACCGCACCACACTGCGGCCCATCCACTAAGCTTTCGGAATTGTCCAGATCTGCAATTTCATTGAGTTCATGATTGCCCACAATGTCATCGAAGAAGTCCTCTGTATCATCAGCTGCGCCTCCAATAGTACGTCACGGAGGTGCCTATGCTCTCCCCGAGTACTAGTAGGAATCTTCTCAGCGTCATCCGTGTCCGACTCTGACATATTCTTGCGCAGAACATCACGCAAAGCTCTCCACGAAGCCTCCGCCAACGAATCGTCCAGCATTCCACGCCTTTCAAAGTCTGCCCTCGATGCAATAAGTTTACTTAGCCGTTGGTTTGCTGTGATCATTTGACCCAAAGGATCATTTCTGTTTGAGCGTCGCCATGTTTCCTTGACCGCGTAAATGTGTTTATTCTCTGTGATCGATGAACACAGCCCGCTCGGTGCGGCGAAGAGAGGGATCATTGTAGGATAGTGGACCATAGCATGCTGTCGTGGTAGTGAAAAGTTATCCCGGATGCCCTTGGCTATGAATATTTGCCGAAATCGATGAAAGTGGTCCAGAGAGGCTTTGATCTGATCAAGAGTTGAGGCTGTAATCGTGTACCGACGCACAAGGTAACAAAAGTCCAAAAATGCACTCATTGTGGTGATTATATCATCGTGCACAATGCCCACAATAGCCGGAAGATACACCTAAGCAGTTTGCATCAAATATCAGCAATCCACTGCCTCGAATAAGATAGAAAGGCCACATACTTTCATCAGTGCCTTAGAATCATTGCCTGTCCATTGCTTGAAGCCTCGGCCTTCGGGGAATCTGCGAAGTCCAGGAAAAGGAGCAGCGACTCTAATCCTATAGAGGGTTAGCAATGGTATTTACATTATACGACTTGTGAGAGAATAGCACCTTTTATCCACAATATCCAGCTCTGTCGTGGTCAAGGTCTGGCAAATCCACTCGAAGATGATCCTTGAACACGCCTTTGATGATTTGGTGTAGTAGGTCCGGAGATATGAGATCGCATATATCCGCTCGCGGAAAGTCATTGGTGAAAGGCTACGGGACAACCTGATTGTAAAATATGCATCCAAGGGAGACTTTGAAGCACATACCACGATATCCTGATGGAATCCATACTCTTTTCGAATTGTTGCTCTACTTATGACGTTGTCATCCACCTGTTCTATCAATCGTTCGTGCAGCTCTTTTGTTCGAGGGTTTGTAACAAATTCCGGATTATCTAGGTTCTTGTGAGGTGCTGTACATCTATATCATATAGCCACAGTAAGCCATTTTCACGGACTTGTATGCGTTGCCTGAGGACAGTACTTACTTGCAGCACCATCCAGTGCATATTGCGCATAGACTCACCTGTTCCGGATAATCGGCTATATACGAGCCGAGTCCGAGAACCGACCTACGCAAGTGACCATCAGGGCACCGGAGAATGGTCTGTTCATTGTTTATGGACATGGCGGTCTTCAGTGAACTCAAGATTCTCGATATAGAAGAATGAAAAATCTGATGTCTAAAGCGACGGAAGTCATCTGACTTTTCGTACTGCCGCTCAGCTGCAAAAAAAGCGTCAAAACACAATTGAATGGCTCAGTTTTTGACACACACTCTTTGGTATTGCTAAAAATGCTACGAGCTGGACTGTATTCAACTTTTGGGACCGCCGGGCCTTGTTTGATACATTTCCTATTGAGAGATATAACGGATAATATTTGTTGTTGCCAGTTGCAACGGAAACCGTTGTCTTGTCGCTCCCCAAGATCACCGGAACGAGTATGGACCCATGGACTGCTTTATCTTCGGCTGAGATTTTGTTCTTAAGTCAAGGACAATCAGTACACTTCCTCCAACTTTGAATGCTGCATTATTCATGACTTACAGCCTGTTCCCAAGCGAAATTTCCGGACATGTAATTTCTGAACACTCGTTCTTTGTCATTGATGTCATCAGATTCCTCCTTTGGCTGATATTCACGAAATGGGACATAGTCAAATTCGCCTTCTAAAGCCGTATTATCCACCAAATTTCGGATCACTTCCAAGGGATCCCGATACCATACATCATATTCTTTCCTCTTCCATGACTCGGTGTTCTCGTCTGTCGCTTTTTGGCCATTGTCGTCCGTGTAGAAGTTACTAAAGGATTTCCAAGGAACATCACCAACTCTCGTAGCGTCAATGACATTGTACAACTTTTGTGCGTCTCCATCGAGTAGCGTACTAGCCAAATCTGAGTCATCGTCGGGCTCAGTTACGTCCAACTCAGAATATCCGCCAGATTTTGCGTTCTTCACAGACTGAATTCGCTGGTAAGCCTTCATGATTCCGAGAAGCTTTGTTATATTACCAGCAGACATTTGCTCATCGCGATAAAGAAAGTCTGCGAGCTCAAAATCTGCTCGGCACGAATAGGGAGACCAGTCATTTGGTGCAGGTTCATTTCGCGGAACAGGTGGTTCTTCGTATTTTAAGCTGTTTCCTTCCGCATCACACGGGGTGGCTGCACGATGTTTTTCATCAGAGTTGTTATGCATCAAGCATGCGTGCCCTTATTTGGCCTCTATTTACTCCGTTACCGCATACGGCCCTCCCTCTATTTAACCTATGTGACCTTCCGTGACTTTACCATTTAGCCTTTTAACCTTTTACCTTCGATGCCCCAGTGGGCCCCATTATGCCTCAACATGCCTTACTGTGCCCCCTTCATTTCTTCTTGCCCTCCGTAGCCTCACTCGATGCTTCTTGCCCCAAGTTGCCCCATGTAACGCTTCTTGCCTCACGATGCCCCGAGATGCCTCAACTTAGCCCGAGTTAGCCCAATGTATTATTCTCTTTATCTATTGTTCTCTCTACAGTATATAAGGCATGTACATAGACGCCTCTGGATGACACTTAAGTCAATCCTCCTATAGTCTTTTACACCATCGTACCAAAGACTCTGTTCACCCACGACTTCCGAGCATAAGAGAGCCTCGTTAAAGCGCCAACTCTTTGCTCAACCTTGTTTGTTCACTAAACAACGCTTTTGTCACTTATCATTTCCCTGATAAGTCTACCGAAGCCGTGAACGTAACAATTAGGATTGACTTCTTTCCTTAACCCGGAAAGCAGCCAAGACTACCTTCACTTGACCTCCCTTTCCAACAACTGGAATTAAACAATCAACCCCTACGAGAACCAATCCGGAATACTTGCAAGGAAGTAAACGACTGGCCATTGTCTACTAACTTTCAAACTAGGAACGAAGGAACTCGAACGACATATTATTGATACACAACTGTATTGTGTAACCCCCACACAGCATCAGGAACCGATCCAACGTACTAAGCAGGTTCACGCCCAGAATTAACGGTCCTTGTTACATTTTGGTTGGCATACGCAGGATAAGAGGTTAGCGACCCGATCAGAAAGCCGAGCCACGCCAGGGTAACTTGAAGAGAAGAAAGCAAGCAGAGGAACGGTCTGATACGCCAGAGAAACTGCTACGCATATAGGCGATTGTCCCAGAAGAGGATTGCTTCACTCGTTGACGACTGAAATACCGGTGAACACGACTAAGGAATAGTCTGTTATCCAGCGAACCGAAGAAGAATACCGGACGAGCATACAAGGAGAGAGCCACCACACCCTCTTGTGTGTAACAACAAGTAGCTCAAAGGGTTAATCACCCGAGGAACTGCCCAACCTGAGGATCCAAATAACTTTTGCCGATAATACGGAACGATTGTGGAACAACGTGACCCGGATCATTATTCTAGACCCCATTCAGATTCTAGACATATTTGTACCCGAAAACAATACACCCCCACACAACCCATCCAACCTTGATCACTCAGACGAGCAACCTGAACAAGAAACTTCATCTTATCGAAACGGCACCTCAACCGATAGTAACGACGATCACAACCCATCGGCTATCCGATACATCACTGCCCCTCGATTAGAACAAGAACCTACACAGGAAACTTATCTCAGCTCCGAACTCTCCACCTCTGAAGACCCACAACAGTTCTACTCAAGCCTCATAGCAGAACATAACAGGCATAGACCTCACGAAACACCTGTACATCAGAGAATCCCTCAACCTCATTCACCCCCTCCAATCCAACGAAGAACTACCTCTGTTCCTCAATTCACATCCTCACCTCGACCCGACACACCTACACTAGGACCCTCTCGACTGCGCCGCATCGGACGAAGAATCCGCAGTAGTTTTACCTCCCCCAGAAGGCAAACTGGCTCACCTTATTCCCACCACAACTCGAGTCACCCCAATTGAACCCGGACGCACTGAGAACGAAGAGATCTCAGAAAACTATTTGATCTTGGTTAACAACGGACTAGTGCAACGAATTCAACAGAGCTATCTTTACGACAGCACTTTCCTTTCTCTCAGTTTCCTCATCCGAAGCCGACGACTCGCCAACTGGTCAACGCGCAACAACCTACTTTGGACAGAAGGAAGAGTGTACATTGGAAGCTCAGAATCCCTTCGAACACTCCTTATTCAGTCAGCACACATTGACCCGGAAACAAACTACCACGCAACATCCGAAACCACCCACTACCGACTGGACCACATTTGTTACTGGCCTGAATCCGCAGTAGACGTTGAAACTGTTATCAATCGTTGTGGTTGCCGAGCAGAATTTGAACCAGTAACCCCCATCAACATCCCACCAGTAGCCCCCATTGGTATCCCACCAGTACCCCCCATTCCGGCTCAATACCTAAACGGCAATACTGCAACTACAACTAACCAGTAAACAACCTGGCATCCCAGAACTCACCAACGGACAACCTCCCTCGAATTGACACAACTCATTTATCACTACCACCATCTCAACCGGATAACGCATACTTTGACTACTTACTACGCTGCTGGTATCGACAGAAAGGTGTTGTCAAGACATACCTTTATTTTAGCGCACACAGTAAGAAGTGGACTAACATCCCCTCCAAATACTCCGACAAAGCCAACTTCTATCAACGATACAACTCCAACTGGAGAAACATTGAACCTTACGACGCAGAGGAGAGACATCAAACAGAACTTGCAGCTCAGCAAGAACGAGAAAGACTAAGACTAGGAAGAACTCGTAGCCAACGAAGCTCACCTCGAGTAGTAACCAACCCCCTTCCTACATCGTCACCTCGACTTACTGCTTCATCTCTTTCTCAACAACACACCACTCTACCCTCCCCTCTTGCCCCACCACCACCTCCTCCGTCCTCCTCGAAACCCGAAACATCTATCCCCGGACCATCTCGACCCCACAAACCAACTGAACTTCAAGTAAAAGCTGAACCCAAGGAAACAGCTCATCCGTTACTTGGAAGCCCCACTCGAGAGAAGCATACTCGAACTTTAACTGCACCCTCAGTTACTTCAGTCGAAGGAACTTCAGCAACTGCAGATAAAGGCAAAGGAGTATCTCGATTAACGGAAACAGAAACACCTACAGGAAAAGGAAAAGGTGTACTTGGATTATCCGAAGCACTAGAAGCCCTCCACGTACTAGATAAGCTTGAACAGCTTCGACTAGCTCAAGAAACAGAAGCAGCAGAAGAAGCAAAGACAGAATTAACCGACGAAGAATTAGACTATTTCGAAGACGCCGATCCCCTTGACCCTGAACAACCACTTGATCGACGCTCCGAATCGGCTAATCCTCCTTCACCCGATCGAGACGACCCAAATCCCTCCCCTCCTCCACTGGAAGATCCACCCGCCCCAGGCTTACCCCCAGGAAATCCTCCACCTCCACCTCCGTCACCACCACCGTCACCACCACCCCCACCACCACCCCCAGTAGGCGTCATGGCAGAACAACCCGAACGAAGGAATGGTGCAAACAAACCATTCAACTTCGATGGACACCGCAGGAATGCCCGAAAATGGTTAGATATGATGGAGAACTACATCTATCTCACCCCCGGTTACACTGAAGATCAGGACAAAGTTCGACTTGCACTCACTTTCTGCAATGGTGGACCCGCAGCAGAATCATTTTCGAACTACATCTTGCAAGGACAGAACGCCAGACTCACCGCAAACCCGGCACTCCCATGGAACTATACTTGGCGAAACTTCCGAGATGAATTTCAGAAACAGTTTGTCTCTGCAGACTATGTTGCAGATGCATTCAAGGAGCTTCAGAAACTCAAGGCACAAGGCATGCGAACGGAACATTATGTGCATGAATTCCAACGTCTAGCCCGAGACGCTGGCATCAATGATTTCACGGTACTCTCGAACCTGTTCAAAGACGGACTACCTATGTCTATTAGGAAAGAAATTGTCCGACTAGAACCATATCCAGTAGCAGCAGGACAACGTGCTACTATGGAACCCTACTACCGAGACGCTCTACATCATGGACTTCAATGGGAACGAATGTTTGGAACTAATAACTCGGATTCAAAACCCTCCACCTTCTTTAGAAAGAAGTATAGTCATGGACGTCCCAAGCCTCAATACAGACGCAAATATCGTATCCATGAAATGGAACTAGACTCTGAACCGGAACCGGAACCCGATGTAGACGAAGACATGAAAGCATTCGATATAAATGCTATGTACTTCAACAAGCTTTCGGACGAAAAGCAGAAGGAAGCTAGAGCAAAAGGACTATGTTTCTTCTGTATGAAACCCGGTCACATGGCGAATAAATGCCCCACACGCCCCGCACGCCCCACTAAATTCCGAAGCAAACCCCCCGGACGATTCAAAAGCAGCAAGCGAAGATTCAAGCCTAGAATCAACGAAATGGAAGTAGATGATGAAGACTATGATGAACCGGACGATCTAGAAGATCAGGCATACCAAATCAATGAGATAGTCACTAGTCTCGCTCCTGAAGATCGATTTGAACTCTTCAATATGCTGGATCGCATGGACAACGAAAATGGCGAAGATTTCGATGAACAAGGAAACTATGATGGCGGAAATTTTTGAGAACACCTGAGTTGGTTAATCCGATTCAACTCAACACTATTGTTCTTAATGGCAGCATCACCTCATTTCGCATACCGGTCAGACTACGCATAAACGGACGCCTCACCACTCTCAACGCTCTACTTGATACTGGAGCACAACTCAACTTCATCAACTCCGATCTAGTTGATAAACTACGCATAAAAACACAGAAACTCAACCGCACACTACAAGTTAGTAACGCCGACGGAACAATTAACAAGAAAGGATCAGTTAATGAACAAATCCGACTGGATCTCATCCACCCTCATTCAATTTCAGCCACCTTCTACTCGACTCATATTCCACGAGACGACATCATCCTAGGACTACCATGGTTCAAGGAAGCAAAGCCTCAAATTAATTGGAATGATGATACGATTACAATCAACAAAATCACTGTCTCTACTCGACTCGAGCAACAGAAACAAAAATCCAAAAAGAAACTCGACATCCCCAAAGAGTATATGGCATTTGCAGACATATTCTCTGAGAACGAAATACAAACATACCCACCAGCCCGATCTTACGATATGGAAATCAGGACACTACCCAGCTTCATCCCAAAGATACATAAACCCTACAAAGTTCCGATACATCAGCAACCGATTTTGGACGAACTAATCCAAGACCTACTCAACAAGAAGTTTATTAAGGAATCAAAGTCACCAATGGCATCCCCCTTCTTCTTTATCGACAAGAAAGACGGATCCCTTCGACCAGTACAAGACTATCGATATCTTAATGCTCATACGGTCAAAGACGCATACCCTATGCCAAACGCCCAATCATTGCTTGATCAACTATTAGGATCAAAGTACTTCACCACTCTTGACATCCGACAAGGCTACCACAACATCCGAATCAAAGACGAAGACCAATGGAAAGCAGCCTTTGTTTGTGACAGAAAGCTATATCAACCTACGGTTATGTTTTTCGGACTCTGCAACTCCCCCGCAGTTTTTCAACGATTCATGAATGATATTCTGGCAGACCAGATACGCCGGAACATTGTCATTGTCTACATGGATGACCTGTTGATCCATGCCCCCACTCTGCAACAGCTTATTGCAAACACAACCGAAGTGTTTCAAATTCTCAAGGACAACAACTTATACGTTAAACCAGCAAAATGCCGATTTCATCAAACCGAAGTACCCTTCTTAGGATACATCATCTCCGAATCTCAGATCAAGACCGACCCGTCTAAGATTCAAGGCATATTGGACTGGAAGACTCCGAAGAATTTGAAAGAAGTTAGATCATTCACTGGATTTACAAACTTCTACCGCAGATTCATCCCGAATTATGCAACAATAAGCAGACCACTCGACCAACTTAAACGGAAGGATGTACCATTTGTCTGGACAGACAAACAAGAAACAGCCTTTCAAACGCTGAAGGACCTCTTTGCAAAGCAGCCTCTACTCATGCAACCGGACCCCAGCAAACCCTTCTATCTTGAAACGGACGCATCAGCCGTAGCTACTGGAGCAGTACTACGCCAACTTGACGAAAACGGTCAACTCCGACCTATTGGATACATCTCCCAAGCTCTTAATCCGACACAACGAAACTGGCAAATATATGATAGAGAATTATTTGCTATTATACGAGCACTCCAAACGTGGCGACACTATCTACTCGGAAGCCCGCATACAGTTACAATTCACTGTGATCACAAGAACTTGACATACTGGAGACAACCCCAACGCTTGACCCCTCGACAAGCTCGATGGCAGAATGAACTCTCAAGATATCCATACAAAATCCAGGCTATACCCGGAAAACATATGATCCAATCCGACGCCCTATCCCGACGAGCGGACCATTTTAAAACGGAAGGAGAACTTAACAACGAAGTTACACTTCTACCAGAGAAAGTTTTTCTCAAAGAAATGGAACTCCTAGCAACCCGAATTGAAGAAGCCGAAGAAGATGATAGAAATATCATGGACATCGATGACATTCACCTTCAGATCCGACACGAAACTGGAGACATTCAGGAAGCAATGTCCCTTCTACAGAAAGAATTACCCCTCACAAAGCCCAAGATGACCGAATTCACAATCAAAGATCAACTGGTACACTTCAGGAACAAGATCTATGTGCCAAGAAATACGGAAATCATGCGCAACATATTACGACTTTATCACGACTTACCCACTCGAAACCATCCCGGAGTCGCAAACACAATGGAACAAATCCGACGAACCTACTACTGGCCAAGAATGCAGCAGTTCGTATCGAAATACATCCAAGGATGCGCCATCTGTCAACAGATGAAGATCAACCACCATCCACTTGTACCTCCACTAAACCCGATCATTGCAGACAAAGACACATACCCTTTCGCAACTGTTAACATCGATTTCATCACAGACCTCCCGGAATCCGATGGATACGACAGCATATGTGTTATTGTGGATCATGACTGCACCAAAGCGATTGTACTCACCCCCTGCACCAAGGCAATCACTGCACTAGACACTGCACAACTGTACTTCGACAATGTGTACAGACGATTTGGATTACCCAGGAAAATAATCTCAGATCGAGGACCTCAGTTCGCATCTATGGTGTTTAGACAACTATGCCGTCTGCTTCACATCAAGCAGGCAATGTCAACAGCATATCATCCGCAGACTGATGGGCAAGCTGAACGCAGCAATCAGGAGATTGAAGCGTACTTCAGAATCTATGCAGTAAACCACCCCCACCTCTGGAGCAAGTACATTCCCCTCATGGAATTCACACACAACAATCGGAAGCATTCAACGACAGACCAGACCCCCTTTCGCCTACTAATGGGATATGACCCGACCTCTTTCCCCTCGGAATCATCGGACATTGATAGCAACATTCCAACGCTCAAGAACCGACTATCAAAGATCATAGAACTCCGAAATGACGCAGAAGCAGCCCTTACTCTCGCACAGGAATACCAATGTGAAGCTCAATCTTCACACTTCAAGCCCCTATCAGAAGGACAATCTGTATGGTTAGAAGCCAGGAACTTAAGAAGAACCGGACTACCCTCGAAATTTCAATCAAAACGAGAAGGCCCCTTTATCATCAAACGAAAACTTCGAGACAATGTTTATGAACTTCAACTGCCTAGAACCTGGAAGATTCACCCTGTATTCCACGCCTCCCTTCTAACGCCTAACACCGAGACAGAAGAGCATGGACCATCCTATTCTAAACCTCCACCTGACCTTATCGATGGAGAAGAAGAATTCGAAGTCGAAGCCATATTACAACACAAAGGAGCAAAGAACCGTCGAAGATATTTGATCAAATGGCTCGGATACCCCACTAGCAGCAACACATGGGAATCCGAAGACGCCCTGAAGCACACAGAAGAACTTCTTGAAGGATACAAGAAGCTACATCACCTTGATTGACCCGATTTGGCGATCTTGGACACACAAGCCCAACGCACTTTAAGTTGCTTACAAACCAAACGTCTCAGCGCTGAGATGTTTGATTTGTAATCAGCGCGAGCCGCGCGCGCGTTTGACACCAATTACCCGATTAGGACACCCTGGACTCACACATCAATCAAACTTCTTGCCCCACTTCGCCTAGATAGCATACTTCTTGCCTCCGAAGCATGCAACTGAGGAACTTCGTGCCTCAGAACTTGATATCGAAGAACCAACATGCCCCCTCTTGCCTAGAAGTGTTCCCCCTGACAGAACGATCACATGAACAACCCTCAGCTTCGCCAAACGTCACTATATAAACACCAGAAGCAACCCCCAATTTCCGCATCTCCCATGCACAGTCTCTTCGACCTTATCCAACTTCTAGCTTGGATAGTTCGCATTAACTTCCACCCTACTATCACCCGACTCGCTACCCGATTTGGACACATCTTCACCCTGTGGTATCTCTTTCCCTACCTGAGACCACGAGGAACCTGGGTGCAAGGCATTTGTTTCCACTTCGACGAAGACAGAACCACCCGGATCTTCATAGGCCTACGGCCCGATGACGAGTTTTTCATTGCCACATCCAACTGACAGCCACTCATTCTCAGACACTGTGGACAATCTCTTATCGGAACTCCGTGAAACGGTAGATCATTCGACACATGCGACCCAAAGTCTTATTGGCTATCATCTTCATTACCTTCTACATCAAATTGATTACCCTCATTCTCCGTATCTCGAAACATTGGTCAACAGCATCTCTTTCCGCCTCCACAACTGCAACCACCTCGAACAAGTGAGAAGAGCATCCGCTCTATATGTCCTTCTCCAACTCGTTAAGAACCCCAGAGAACTCCCCATCTATAGCTCACAACTCCAAGTTATCACCACACGCCCCCCCCTGGAATCCTTCACGGTTACACCACCTTCGCCACCCAACATTGACAACTCCCTGCCAGACCTTGAACCCATATCTCCCTCTCCTAGCCCCACACCGACAGCCATCGACCCCTCCCCCGAGGAATCGCACACTGAGATCGACTCAGAACCCTGCACTATTATCCTCACCCCTTACTCCGACGACGCAACCGTTGAGATCCGCGACTTCGACGGCCCTAGACCTGAACAAATTGCTCGCATCCTCCGCAACAGTCTCCTCACCACCTACCTCTCAAGAAACATCCCCAACATCCGCCATTTCTTCTCAGACCCACCCACAATTCCACCGTCCCTTCTTGCCCCCACCAACACCCCGACTGAAGACGATTCCACTCCCGCACATGCCCTTTAACTTCGACACCCCAATCCCAACATATCAACCTCGCCCCTTTGATCCAGAAGAACATCGAAACGCCACCGAAGTCTTTTTCTATCCTCAACCACTGCCTTCCTTCTTCGACGACGAAGAAGACCAACCTCCCCAACAGCAAGAACAACAACAACCACCACCTTCCGAACCCGACAACGCTTGGAACCTACCACTCGACAACAACGGCTGGGGACTACCAAATCCTACCCTTCCTGACTGGAACCCTGAAGGCGACACTTGGTACTCCCAGCTAAGTCACAACTCCATTGCTATCGATTTTCAATATCCTTCTCCTCCTCCTTCTCCCAAGCCCAACAACGAACGCTTCCCTCTCAATCCTATCGACCTTGTCCGCCACTATCTATTCGACCCTCACCACACCGATTTTGTCAACATCCAACGGCTCAAATCCTGTTCCCCATACCCTGAACTCGTCAAACTTGTACTTCGACACACATTCTGGAACCCAGAACACGCTGCACCCCTGCTATACGGACTCAAGATTGTTCTTGACCTCTCTTACTCGCCCTACATCACCCGACGCATCAGACATCGACGCACCCTGCACGCACACTTCGCACCATATCCAGAAGACCCTTTCTGTACCTGCAAGTGTTGTATCTATTGCCCCCTGCATCCCTTTCGACATGCCCGCGATCCGGAACGTGCTCAGGCAATCCAATAAGGAGAACATCCCTCCTCCTCCTTCGTGTCCCACAGAACTCCTACTCCCCAACCAGGTCTTCGTTCAAACGGCTCCCACTCGTCAACAATACTCTGCTACCTTACTGCACAATGGTCTACTCCCCCTCATCCTCGACTCGCCTCAGAACCACTTCCATCACTCGGTCTACTCACTCAACGTCATCCATGATCTTCTTGTCGACATGCAAGATTATATGGATCTCCACCGAGGTACACATCGACGATTCAACTACTCATACATCCAGCGCCTCATCCTGCGCTTGAATCAAGTCGTTGTTGGACAGTTGGCTAATGAGTTCAATGAGTTTCAATTCGAGAGACTATTGGCTTACAATGTGCAGAATGGACGCCTAGAAGAACCTCCGCGTTTTGTGGAACCCCAGCCTATGCCCCCGCCGTCTCCGCTTACCATCCCTCCGCCAGCATTCCCAGAGTCGTATCATGATCAGCCAAACATGCCTATCTTCGATCAATCGCTCAGGAACCTCTTCGATGCCCAGGACAAACCGTCAGAACCTCCGCAACCTCCGCAACAGCCACAGCAGCCCCCTACTCCAGAATCACCCCCATACGTCGTACACACTCCTCATCCGAGTGAGTTCTCCCCCACTGTCTATCAGCCTCGCCCCCTGCAGCCTGTAGACTGGGACAGCATTTCTGCCGCCCTCCCATCGGACTTTAATTTCCCCAAGGCCTAGTTCTTTGATTTTCCGATTGCTTAATACCTTATTGGTCTTGATTTGACCCTATAGCATTCGCTTTTCCTCTCTCATGCTTTTCTTTTTATTGATCTTAACTTGATCCTATAAGCATTGTACTTGTTTTTGAAATTTCGCATCCGCAATTACTTGCTACTACGGAATTTCAATCGTAGAAACAGGGTATTGTTATGCATCAAGCATGCGTGCCCTTATTTGGCCTCTATTTACTCCGTTACCGCATACGGCCCTCCCTCTATTTAACCTATGTGACCTTCCGTGACTTTACCATTTAGCCTTTTAACCTTTTACCTTCGATGCCCCAGTGGGCCCCATTATGCCTCAACATGCCTTACTGTGCCCCCTTCATTTCTTCTTGCCCTCCGTAGCCTCACTCGATGCTTCTTGCCCCAAGTTGCCCCATGTAACGCTTCTTGCCTCACGATGCCCCGAGATGCCTCAACTTAGCCCGAGTTAGCCCAATGTATTATTCTCTTTATCTATTGTTCTCTCTACAGTATATAAGGCATGTACATAGACGCCTCTGGATGACACTTAAGTCAATCCTCCTATAGTCATTTACACCATCGTACCAAAGACTCTGTTCACCCACGACTTCCGAGCATAAGAGAGCCTCGTTAAAGCGCCAACTCTTTGCTCAACCTTGTTTGTTCACTAAACAACGCTTTTGTCACTTATCATTTCCCTGATAAGTCTACCGAAGCCGTGAACGTAACAAGAGTGCTATCAAACCGAGGACAATATACTTGGTGCGCACCATTCATATATCTGTGATACACCTTTAGGTTACCATCACTCTCCTCATGATCTCCAATGTCGAAGTCCAAGTCTTCAGAGGATGCACTACGGCCACTGTCACTTCCGGTGCCAGAATGGGACAGAGAATCAGGTCTGTCTAGGTCTTGAAGCAGCTCGTCTCGGCCTATACTGAGCATCGAGATATCCTGTGTAAGCATGGAAATATCGTAATCGTAGGAGTCAGAGTCGCTCTCAAAATGACCCTCTGTTGGAAGTTCGGACGACCTCGGTAGAGGTTGAGGAGTTGGAGCTCGTGTGGGTCGAATAGGTGAAGAATCATAGTCGTGACCACAGGCAGTAGATCTTGCCACGGATGACATCGGATGAGCTGAATGTTCATGTCTTGCTCTTCCAGATTGACTCTTGAACGTCCTACTACAGCTGGGCAAGGTGCATAGAATAGTTGGTGGAAAATGAAAGGGATCGTGCTTTTTCCGTGTCGCTGGCATCAATGTAGCCTTCAGTAGAATATGTCGATGATTGGGACTCACAGCTGAGTGCCAGACACTGGCAGCCTGAGTGAGTGAACCTGAGTTTAAATTGCCACTGGTGAGTAGTAGTAGTACCGTAAGGCTGCCAGCCTGCCAACTTGAAGTGCGCCTGCGTGAGTCACACACTGCTGGCAGTGGCAGCCTGAGTGAGTGGGCGTAAATTTTCAACTTGTCTAAGATAGACGCCCCCGCCTCCCTGATCTTGAACTAGCACCTTCGATCCATCTTATTATCACCCAAGTCTCAAAACACTGCACAAAATGTCAAATCGAACACAGACGAGGGCTAAGAACAATAACCAGCACCCCGGAGCAGTAGTTGACCAACTCAGAACAAGACGAACAAAGGAGGAGATATTGCGGGAGAAGGAAGAAAAAGACAAAAGGAAAGTACAGCAGGCAGCGAGGCGGGATGAGGCATTGAAGGAGAAGGAGGAGAAGGAAAAACAGAAGGAAGAACGGGCAGCTTTCCGCAGAGCTGCGGCCCAGCAAGTCGCGGTCGCGAAAGAGAGGAAAAAACTCGCTGCGGAGCAGAAACGGGCAGCAAAAGAACAAGAGGCAGCTGACAAGGTACGAAAGAAGGTGACTGCAGCAGAAAACCAAGAAGCAGCGATGCTAGAGACCGTAGAAATTGAAAACAATTTGTCGAAGGCTCTTGAGACACGCACCCAGATGGGCTCAACAGTGCCTAAACTCGCTGGAAAACGTGGACGTAGGAAGCCGAAGGGCGAAGCTAGTAGTAAGTCTTCAACTTCAGATCAGTAATTACATAGCTTTGAACTGGCGTAAGCAGGCTCGAAGAACGATGTTAAAGACGTGTCGGGTTGTGAAGTTGATTACAACGAAGACTTAGACATTGGTGAGTTATACTGCCTATACATTTTCAGATGTTTTCGAAGCTTGGAGGTTGACTACTTTGACTCACAATATGAAGCGGCGAGTACGGATGCGTCAAACAGAAAGCCTGCAAAAAAGGCTAGGAAAGAAGATCCCAAAGGTGAACTTCCATTTCGCACCCGTGTGCAGACCGCAAAGACATCGAGATCTGCCGCCACTCCAAGCAACACTTTCTTTCACGCACCTGCCGGACAGAACGAGAGCCTTTCTGGTGAAGAAACGGATATAATACACTCGCCCGCTACGTCAAAGCGGGACGACAAGACAAAGCGACCTGCCAGGGCGCTTCGCAACACAGATGAATCCACTTTCATTGGTGAAGAGGATGGAGGACTTGAGGTGGCAGGGATAGACTCGAGAGGGATCAATTTGTGAGTTTAAATTTGAAATCTTGCAATGCGTACGTACTACGGAATCAATTTCTGGTATGCACGATGTAATGGTAAGTGTGAAGCTTGATTTAGACTCAGCTAAAGCTCATAGTATGATCCAACTAGATTACTAATGTTCATGCTGAGGAAGCGGATCATGGAGAACGGGATCAAATTTCCTTCTACCTACAACGTTGACACTCTCGTCTTTGTTACCATATTATGAGCTTCGCTGACGCCAAGCTACACTAGACACAGCATCTCATTGCAAGACAATGAAAACTTAAGTCCTTGGGAGGATGAAGGAGAAACAATAACCCTCGCAAGCTATCATGGTGTAAAGAATAGCTCAATCAGCGTGCAACAGACAGCACATTTTGTCGATTCGGACACAAATATTGTGAGTTGACGGAACATTAGAATGGCAGATGCAGTCTGAATACCTTGCTTGTAGGGCGAAAGCGATCCGAGGAGGCTGACAAGGCCGGCTCAAGCTAGTGTGAGTGCGACTTATTACTGTTCGATTCACGTCAGTTACCCCATGACCTTTTGATCATATCCCTTCGTTATTTTTTTTCTGCCTACTGTCGTGTAAATGAACAGGATGGAGGTAGCAGCAACTTGAACTCGAAGAAAAGGAGGTTGCTGCGCGACACTCTCTCCGGGTCGCAGGTTTCAACGGTAAGCGACGTTATATCATTCTACCTTTTCCAATCTACTAATCAATCCCTTTCCACACTCGAGGATAAGAACAACGAGACAAAACCAGGTGGACAGGTGAGTGCCAGACAGTGAAGCACAGTGATCTTCATACTACATCCTTCCTTCATTGCTTGCTGAATTGATCTTTGGACAGGATGCAAACAAGAGAACTGCCAACTCGCAGCTCAGCGTACCGGTAAGTCCTATCTTAATCCAGTTTCTCTCGTTACCCCCTGATTTATGGTTGTAAGGTGCAATCACTAGCCTTGGAACCCCGTATACAGGTATGTATGGGCGTCGATGCACCGTAGGCTCACTTCCGCTGTAGCAACTGTTCGTCCCCTTCCTCACATCGGGTCGATCGCTAATTTGTGCCTATAAATAGGACATCATAGTCACAAAAAACAGAAAGAGAAAGTCGCCACCGGACATCGACTCCCAGGTTGATGTGGTAATTCTTCCACCTTCACGTGTAATGGATTCCTTCATGTTTATGTTTACTTACTTTACACCATCTCAATAGGCTAGTAAGAGTGTCAAGGTCAAGAAGTCATTGTTGACTGGCATAGACACACAGGTCGGTGCCACAGTAAGTGTCAATTCTTTGGTAACCGGCATTTTAAGTTCGTTTCTGACCAGGCGGAAAGGACTTGAGTACGAAGAGGAAACCCTCTGACATTCCTTATCGGCCGGAGGCCGACACGACGGTAATTGCTTCCTTTCGAGCTGCTCACTTGCCATGGATAACAGCTTTCTGACGTATTGCAGTCTGAGATTGGATCCGCTACCTCTCATCGCAAGAGGCAGTCGCTGGTGACTGATAATGAAGCAAGTGTGGGTCGATTGATACACTCTAAATGTAAGCATTCACTCACTATTCCTATTAGGCTGGTGGTCGAAAGATGCCGTTAGCACCCCGAACACAGTCGCTTGCAATGACGAGAGTATCCTGCACTCCCGGACCCGAAGTGTTAGTGACTGGGGCTTATCCTGGTCATCGCAAAGTCTCTCGGACTACTAGCTCAGTGTGTCGAATCAAATTCATTTCTATGACATATTTTTGCTGATTCGCTTATATGCAGACATCAGTGGGGCTGGAGGACAAGGGTCGAAATGAAGGAAAGGAAGGATCTCGCATGCCAGGCAGAAAAAGGGCGACGAACCAGTGTCTCCCTCCCGGTACTCAGGCCGGCTGGATTCATATTTTATTACCTTCACTTTTCCGCGCAGTAGGAAAGTCCCTCACGCCATGGCAAAACCCGGACAATGAGCTCATCAGCACTCTGTGGGGGAAAGTGTTTGATTCTGTGGAACTAAGTTACGAAACACAGTTCGCCGACATCTGTTCTCTAGTTGAGTCATTCTTAGTTATCTTCAAGTTACCTTTACCAGATTGAGATGCAATCCTTGTATTTCAGGCGGCCCAGAGATGCTCTGATAGCTGGCGCAAGAAACTGTTTGAGAAAGCTGAGCATTCAGTTGCGAGTTTTATCAGCGGCAAACAATCAAAGTCAATGCAAAACGAAGCAATTGTGAAGACGTTGCAGACGCTAGTTGATAAGAAGAAAGCCGAACCGTTTCTATGGGAAAGCTGGTATAGTATGGAAAGGGTAAGTAAAATAGTACTTGTGGCATTTTGTGTCCATGCATTGACCCTGAATGTACAGAAGCAAGGTCTGTTCTGCTCTGACCTCGTGGTCTCAGTGTTGTCCGTACACATCGTCTTAGCCATGGGTCGGCATAAAGTACTGGACAAAAACACCATAGGAAAGCCTATCGGTGCCCTCGCCCTTGCGGCAACAGCGGTATTTTTTTTTCAGAACTTATAGTGGCTTTATTCGCTGATCTCCTCATGGATAGGTCAAGGTCGCCATTGATAAACAGGTGGCTCGGTTGCAAAATATCAAAGAAGAGCTTGGCGGTGCTGAGTGGTATTTCACTAGCGCTCTGTGGCAGCCTCATACGGACGACTATGTTAAATTGCTGTCGAATCCCTCTTTCTTCACTGAATCAAACTGGGAAAAGGTTCGATCCCACCTCCTAGCTTACGATGCCAGTAACGATATCGATGCTGGAAAGAACACCGAACTTGTTGGATCGGGTATCACTGGCAGGGACTTTTCCTTATATTTTGATGTTGCAGGTCCGGGTTCGACCTGCGAGAAAGCGTATGACGAAGGCGCTGGTAATTGGGAAGACGGGAGTGATGATAAGGGCGACGAGCGTGAAGGAGCTGAGCATAGAAGCGATGTTGAAGGTGATGCAGAGGACGAGGATGCCGATGCTAAAGGAGATGACGACCTGAGTGAGAGCGGGTACGAGGGCGCTGACAAGATTGAGGGTGAGGGTGAGGACGAGGGCGCGGACGAGGACGAGGACAAGGGCTCGGACGAGGACGAGGACAAGGGCGCGGACGAGGACGAGGACAAGGGCTCGGACGAGGACGAGGACAAGGGCGCGGACGAGGACGAGGACAAGGGCGCGGACGAGGACGAGGACAAGGACAAGGACGAGGACGAGGGCGAGGAGAAGGATCCAGGCGGAGATGGCGATAATGAGGAGGACGACGCTTCAAAATGGGATTCGGCCACGGAATGCGTCGACTTCTAAGAGCAAATCGTTCACTGGTGAGCCTCTCTTTCGTTTCTGTCCGTGCGCTCAATAACTTATTACCATCGACTCGCAGAGCAACATTCGTTTCTACTGGCCCGCTAAAGAGCATGCAGAATTGAAGGCACGGTAGCGAAATGGGCCTGCCACTGCCCGTGGCAGTGGTTCAGAATCGTGTCGTGGCGGGTTCCACGATAATGACTGCTATGCTTAGTCTTGTGTAAATGACTGATGTACTTGAACACTGAGGCACTGATAGCTACTTACCGTTGTCTTATATTATTTCTGATGCAATGAAATACTTGGATCATTCTTATGCACTTGAACCCTTGAGCGCTGCAATTTGTCTTACAACACTTGTCTCCTGCTGTAATTAAAGGATGAAGCACTGAAGCACTGGAGCACTGGGGTGCAGATTGCCTGAAACACTTAGAGCACTGTTTCAGCCAACTTGTCCTTATTTCAGGCAACTCGTCCTTATTTCAGGCAACTCGTCCTGAATAATGGGAGGACATGCATGAATAAGGCAAGCTTGCCTTATTCAGACTTCAAGTCACTCAGGATGTTTAAGTAACGCTTAAGTCACTTTCAGCAAAAAGTAGTTTCCCTGATGTTGTTTGTTGTCTCTTGTTTGGACTCCAGCCCGACTCGGACCTTGAGGAGACGGCGTCTGTTCCGGCGCTATCCTCTTTCTGACCGAGCTTCAGCAGAAAACAAGGGACTCGTGGTAAACAAAATCTGCATAAAAAACTAGGGGATATCAAGACAATTTCCCTTATCTGCAATCATTACATCTGACATCAACGATTTCACAACCCCTCGCTTTCCTGAGCGAAACAGTGTCACAACCCGTCAAATCTCAATCCCCCATTGGAACGCAGACCTGAGTCTCAAGCCACTAACCCAACATGAAGATTTGTATCTGATCGAAGCTTGAGATCCTAGTTCTGACCTCATCAATCCTGCTGTCATACTGCGGTCGGTCCATCATATTAACAGAAGTGTTGTCATCTTCCGAATCATAAGCGTTGAGCTTCCGGAACATTTGTTTCTCTTCATGCACTTCATCCGCGACTTCCTTATTCTTCATTTCGCCTCCAGAACCTGCCTCTGGTACTTCCCCGCCAGCTTCGACCGATTCTCCGGTCAACAAATCTATTTATTAGGCGCTTTTCAGTGTTCTCTTGAGTCATCACTCATAAAATTAACTCACCAGTTTCCTGCGCTGACGACGTTCTTGGCCCCGGGCCAGCGACAGCGCCAAACGTGACATCCTCCACAGACGGACCGGCATAGAATGTCTTATATTTGACTTCACCCGCATTGGTCTCGTACCTAATCCGAACAACCTTCTCAACTATGTTTGGCCGTTTCTCGGGAATGGACACTTCCAATGTGCCTATGCAGATTTGACGGTCAATCGTGGCTGGGGTACCCGTGACTCCTTGCTGCACTGCGCCTTCTGGTCGCGGAGATACCTTTTGCCTGTCGATCCTGAAGAGACGCTTCAAGCTGTTACAAATTCTAACTATGTCAGCGGCCCCCTTTGTTCCGACGGACTCCCGCGACTCCGCACCCTTTGCCCTATCTGTTTCTATTCTTGTCTTTGCTCAGTCATCCTTGTTTCTTATCGTCCAATCCCGGAGCCCCACATGTAACCCTTTGCCCTAACCCTCTGCCCCGCTCCTACACTATTATTAGTAGCCTATTGTCTACGGACCTATTGTTCTTTGCTTATTGTTCATCAGATGTATCTCCGCTCCGCAGCTATAGTATATAAACCCCTGTACTTAGCATGATCGAACCCTAAGTTCGATCTCCTTTGTCAAACCCCCGTCTCTAGTCACACTATACATCTGCTTTATCTCTACTCCACATCGTAGGCCTTTGTCCATACTTAAAGACTCTAAGTGTTGAGCCCTAGCTCCGCTATTAGTCTTAGCAACCAACGTTGCGAAACCCAACTATACGAGACCGTAAGTTGAGACGTAACAATTAGATCGAACTTATCTACCGTCGAAGACATCCGTCTTTACGACTACAGTGTTGAGCCGTTAGCTCCACGTACTACTAACCAGTTGTAAACCTATCTAGTCCAGAAGAACTACCGCTCGAGGTAATCCCTTCAGTGTAGCAAGGTGCTCATCGATTGCAAGAGGGAGGCCAAGGAATACTTCGAGAGTCGCGATCCGAAGATTAAGAAAACCGCTCCAGCTCATTGGTTGATTAAAACCCCGGACAGTAGCGTTACGAAGAACAGGAACCAACTTCTGTCATATACAACGGGACCGTAGCTGTGCACACAGGAAGAGGACTCAGTACCTGCAAAGAAGGCATAAAAGCTGCTAGCCTAGTCTTTGGGACGCCTATTGGACAACAAGCAAACATTTGCAGACGTGCCGCTTGATATAGCGAAGGGAGACCGATCCAGAAATCGAAGAACAGACAAGCTGTTAAAACACCAATAGTTATTCACCACGGCAAACCTAATCCCAAACGGAGTTCAGATTCTTGACCAGACCAACACCAATCAACGTGATAACCTAGGACGCCCCATATACGAAATCCGATACTCAGTCACCAATTGCTATCAATACGATTCATACAGTTTTACCCAATACTGTGACGATACTGTTTGGACAATCACTCGAACTGCGAGTCCTATTGTCAACCACAGTGACACTTTCATCCTCTACCACACCAACCCAGACGCATTCTTCTACCTCGAAAACTTCGCCCCCAACAAAGTCCGCATAATCCACATCTGTGGAAGTGACCGTCGACTTCTAAGGATACACTACACTGTACCGCCATCGTGGCTGACATCCTATCCCTTCCAGCCCTTGACGATCCTATCTACTCTACCAGAGACCTCATCCGAAACCGATTCCTCGCATTTGCCGAAGAGTTCGACGACATCCTAAATCGAATCCGAATAGTCTTGGACGAACGATATCGTGATTGGATTTCAGCCGTTGAATACGCACAATACACTCGAGATCAACAACAACCTTGGATATACAAATACGGACTCTTGTGGCATCATACACGCTTATTCATCCCTCGACAAACATACCTACGTCGTTTCTTTATTGGTCACATACATTTCGATAACCACGGAGAAACGTTACATCGAAGCGAAGCAGAAACCACACGTCTTGTAGCAAGACACTTCTGTTGGGCAGATCTCAGTGACGACGTCAACCACTACATCTTTCAGTGCACCTGTCAACACCACCAACCCACACCCAATAACACTGTCCATCACTACCTAGCACCGCCCATCGAAATACCTGAAGACCACGTTACTGCTCATACTCTCAACTCTTACTACGACGACTCAGACAGTTACGGATATCATTCCGGAACCGATTAGTCACCACGGCAGATAAAGGCAAAAACAAGTCTTCCTCGCGTCAGACTACTCAAACACCTGCTATACCATCATCATCAACTAAACCAAGTCGAACCCAAACTACGCAAACACCTGTTGTTCCCACCGCCTCTACCAGTCAAACATCCGAGCCAACGTACACCAGCGTTGTTAAAGCACCACCACCACATCGAAACCTACACTTCAACAGAGAGACACAATTCTTTTACCTCACCTTCGAAGGAGAAGTAGGGAAACGACCGTGGTCCTACGACCCATCTGTACGTAGGTGGACGCCTATTGTAGCAAAATCAGCAACAGCAGGACGAGCCTTCTTCATTGCCAATACACCTAACTGGGAAGACCTTGCCAGCCGATCTCTAGCAGGAGAATTTGATAATCTCGAACCACCCCCACCACCATTTCCTACAACCCTCACCTTCAACGAAGAAACTCAACTCTTTCACTTCCAAAATAGTGACGGAACCCTCTCAGAGACACCTTGGGTGTGGAACTCTATCAACGACGAGTGGACTACTGTACCCCCAGGTTGGGACCCAAGAGAAGCATACGAAATTTCAACACCCAACTGGAGGGAGTTAAAAGACGAATATTACCGCCGACACCCTGAACTTACCCGCCAACCAACACCACCCCCTCGTGAACCAATACCAAGCCGTGAACCCTCACCACTTCGCGAAGCATCTACTGAATCACCTACCCCAGCCCCTCAGGATCCACCCAAAGACCTCTTTGAAGAACCGTTTAAACGACCAGTATCACAACAGTCTTCTATATCAGGAACCTCCCACTACTCTTTTGCAGAAAAAACTCCTACTCGACCAACAACCAATCCTAACCCACCTCCCATAAAACCAAAACCCTCTCTCACATACACTCGTCCTCATATCGAACCACTATCACGAAATACAATGGCTGATACACAAACTATTACAGTTACAGACGCCTCATTCTTCCGCCCCCCACCTGGAGAAGAAAGTATTAGTGCCTGGCATGGCTTCGGACAAGGAGGAAGAATGTGGGGACCAGCAAGAAATCGAGGACGAGATGATAGACCACCTGGAGGAAACCCACCAGGAGGAGGAGGAGGACCAGGAGGAGGAGGAGGAGGACCAGGAGGAGGAGGACCAGGAGGAGGAGGAGGAGGACCAGGAGGACCTGGAGGACCTGGAGGAGACGACAACGAACCTGAACCAAATAACATCAATCAAGCCTTTATTCCGATGAAAATCAAACCCTTCACCGGAACTCAAAAGGATGTTGATCGATTCCTCATGCAATGCAACGTTTTCCTACAACTCAACGCACAACAATATGACACAGATCACCGATGCATCGCATTTATGATTTCCCACTGCTCAGAACCAGGATCCATACCATTTGCCACCCAATATGTCGCATCAGGTCGACTCCAAACAGATACCTTTGAGGAGTTTATTCAGGAATTCGAACGAACCTTTGTATCATCGGAACTCACTGTCCAAGCTCAACTAGAACTGGATAACCTTCGTCAAACGGGATCTATCGAATCATACAATCTTGCGTTTAAACCACTGATACAACGCGCTCGAATCACTGGATATATTGCTCAACGTAACCAATATTGGAAAGGACTCAATAACAACCTCCTACAAAAGTTACTAGCTTGTCATCCACAACCTACTACAATGGACGGATGGTACTATCTTGCCACCAAACTGGACACTGGCTATAAAATTGGTCGCGCAATGGACAGACGCCCCAGATCGAATGAATACCAATCCACTCGACGACCTACACGCCAAGCCAACCGACAAATCCGCGCCATTACCAACGGAGCGTACATTGAAGAGGAACCCTCCGATAACTCTCTCAATGACATAGATCAGCTTGTTGACTCCGCAGTCAACCATCTATTCCTTGCGCGTTTATCAACAGAAGAATACCAGCGACACATGAAAGACAACCTCTGTTTCAATTGTCACAAACCAGGACATCGTACCGCCAAATGTCCTCAGCCACACCCCAAACGCAACAACAGATCTCGATGGCCAAACTCACGCACACCTAAAGCCAAAGTCATTCGTCAGATCACAGCTACAGATGATCAAGACGAATACTCGGAACCCGAAAACGACGATGACAACCAAGAATCGCTCTCAACCGAAGATCGCGCGCTGCCCAGATTCAACAACTTCTCATTGGTCTTGATGATGACACGGTCAATCAAGTCTTTGATAAAGTTGAGGAAGCAAATTTTTAAACAACGAAGAGCTTCCGCAGCCATCTCTCTCGTTGAATATTCGGCTGCTCATCAACTCTATTAACGACAATCATGCCTTACGAATTCCGATTACCTTCAGCTATAACGATAAAATCCACAAAGCGACTGCCCTTCTAGACACCGGAGCCGAAGGTCTATTCATCGACCGAAAACTCGTAGAAAAACTCCACCTAAAAACAATCAAATTACGACATCCACTGCGACCCAAGAACGTTGATGGAACACTCAACAATGCTGGACGTATCACCTCTTATGCACCTCTTCAGGTCAAACTTGGAAATCAACAATATGCTATGCGATTCTATGTTACTACTCTTGGAAAAGAAGAATTTATTCTTGGCCTACCATGGTTCAAGAAATATAAGCCAAAAATCGACTGGGATACAGGATCCATACAGCTCAATCGCGTCAACATCTCGACTCAGCTTGCACAACAAGCGCGAAAAGGATTCGAAGCTGCTAAGCCACTTCTAGATCTTGTACCTCGCCAATATCACCAATTCCTTTCCCTATTCGACGAAGAAAAAGCACACCGTTTTCCACCAAAACGACCATATGACCATGCTATTGATCTCAAACCAGACTTCATTCCCAAATGACATTCTCCATATCCACTATCTCTTCCGCAACGCGCCGCTCTGGACACCTTCATCAACGAAAACCTTAAAAATGGATATATACGACCTTCAAAGTCACCTATGGCATCACCCCTTTTCTTTGTTGACAAGAAAGACGGAACTCTACGACCCGTACAAGATTACCGTTACCTCAATAATGGTACAATCAAAAACGTGTACCCATTACCACTTGTTCAAGACCTTTTGGACAAACTCCACGGATCGCAATACTTCATCGCTCTAGATATCCGATGGGGATACAATAACATACGGATCAAAGAAGGAGACCAATGGAAAGCTGCGTTTACTACTCAACGAGGACTTTTCGAACCAACAGTTATGTTTTTCGGCTTATGCAATTCTCCAGCAACTTTCCAACACTTTATGAACGACATCCTTGGAGAAGAAATCTTACTGAACCATCTCTTGGTTTATATGGACGACATTCTCATCCATGCCCCAACCCTACCAGAACTTATCCACCGCGCCAAACGCGCCTTCGCAATCCTTCAACGAAATGACTTATACTTCAAACCCACCAAATGTTTCTTCCATACACAGAAACTCACGTATCTAGGACTCATCATTACGCCTAATCACATCCAAACAGATCCTACCAAGATCGAAGGCATCACCAAATGGCCAGTACCCACCAACGTCAAAGACGTTCGCTCATTTACTGGTTTCACCAACTTCTATCGCCGATTTATCCCTCATTACGCCGAGATTACCAAAGCACTGGACAACCTCAAACGGAAAGACCAACCATTTGTTTGGACTGAGGTTGAACAGAAGGCATTTGACGCACTCAAAGCTGCATTTTCTCAACATCCGCTACTTCTAATGCCGAATCCACACAAACCTTTCTTCCTAGAAACCGATGCTTCCAAAGTCGCTACCGGAGCTGTCCTTCGCCAACATGATGACAACAGTGTTCTTAAACCCATTGGATACATTTCGCAATCACTCAACTCAGCCGAACGTAATTACGAAATTTACGACCGAGAACTACTTGCCATCATTCGCGCCCTTAACACTTGGAAACATTATCTCCTTGGATCACCACATCAAGTCACCTTGTGGTGTGACCATCGCAATCTAACCTATTGGAGAGAAAGCCCGGCGACTTTCACCCCGTCAAGCTCGATGGCATTTGTTGTTATCACAATTCGACCTTCACATTACACATGTTCCCGGCAAACAGATGATACAATCTGACCTTCTATCACGCCGGGCGGACCATGTTAAACAGGGGGAGAATCTAAACGAAGTTTCTATAATGCTGCCGAACGACCTCTTCATTTCCGCATTACAAGACCACAATGATTCGGAAGACGAAGAAGAAAGCATTAACTACGAGTCTGACGACGACCTTCCAGACACTGATAACCTGACGAAATCCATCAAAGAATCAATGACAAAAGACGAATACCTCACCAATACCATTTCTCAACTAAAGAAGAAGCTACCACCCGCTCGAACCGCACTCAAAGACTGGTTTTTCGACGACACTGGCATTTTATACTTCAAGAACCGCATCTATATCCCGGATAATCTCGAACTAAAACGCACAATCTTACGACTTCACCATGATATCCCAGTACGCGCTCACCCTGGTATATTCAACACTCTGGAACAAGTCCGAAGAACGTATTATTGGCCCCGAATGCAGAAATTTATATCAGATTACGTCCATGGATGTGCACTATGCCAACAAATGAAAGTCAATCACCACCCAACCGCACCACCACTAATGCCTATCGCCGCCGATAAGAACTCTTTTCCATTCTCTCACGTCAATATGGACTTCATCACCGACCTTCCAATGTCCCATGGATACGACACCCTTCTATTGGTCATCGATCACGATTGTTCCAAAGCTATTGTTCTCATCCCTTGCGAAAAGACAATAGACGCCATCGAAACAGCACAACTATACTTCGATAACGTATACCGACGATTTGGACTTCCTATCCGCATCATCTCCGATAGAGGACCTCAATTTGCCTCTAAAGCATTTCAAGAACTATGCAAAATCGTAGGAATCAAATCATCGATGTCAACCGCTTATCACCCGCAAACAGATGGACAAGCAGAACGAACCAATCAAGAGATCGAAGTCTATCTTCGAATCTATTGCACCGGAGAACCCGAAAATTGGTCTCAACATATTCCCAACATTGAATTTGCCCATAACAACCGCGCTCACACAGTCACCAAAAGAACCCCTTTCTCGCTTCTCATGGGATATGAACCAATTGCCCTACCCCTGAAACACCCGAAATCGAACGTTCCATCAGTATCACAACGACTTGCCAATCTCACGGTCTACCGGTCAGAAGCCTTAGCCGCTCATTCAGTTGCTGCTATGGTTATGAAAGAACGTACCTTCCGGAACTTCAAACCATTCAATAAAGGCGACAAAGTCTGGCTAGACTCCAAGAACCTCCGAATCCCTGGCCTATCACAGAAGTTCAAGGAGAAACGTGACGGACCATTCCGGATCAAGAAAGTCTTATCACCACTAGTCTATGAATTAGATCTCTCACGGACTAAATGGAAGATACACCCGGTATTCCACGCTGCGCTTCTCGTGAGATACACCGAGACCGAAGCATATGGACCGCCCCACAGTAATCCCCCACCTGACCTGATCGAAGGACAAGAACAATATGAAGTCGAAGCCATCCGTGCCCACCGTGGAAACGGAACTAGACGACGATACCTTATAAAATGGAAAGGTTACCCCACTTCTGGAAACTCATGGGAACCTGAGTCCAATCTCCGAAACGCACAGACCATTCTCAAGGCCTATAAGAAGCTCCACCAACTTGCCTGAATGCCCGCATCCCACAAACTTGCTCGCTTCTCTTATCCCCACTCCTCTAACATCGTCAACGACGCCACTCTCTCTGCATCATACCAACAACCCATTACTCCTGAACCCACAACCCTCGTACTACCGCCTACCTCGATTCCAACGCGCCCCGGTTACCTGGACGCCGTCCGACCCTCATTCATAAAAACAAAAACAGAAAAACATTTTATACCTGACTGGCAGAAAGTATACTCCAACCGTCTGCACGTCCCCACCCTCTCTACATTCCTCATTCATTGCTTCTACTTCGACCCTGATCACGCACAACAACTCGTCAACTACTTCAACATCTCTGCCCGCGTCCAACCACCTCTCACTCTGACCCGACCAATTGTCCGACATCGCCGCAAACACATCAGTCACTTTGAACCTCAACGCTCTGATCCTTACTGTACCTGCAGTTGTTGCCACTACAACTGTCCAACTCACTCTCTTTAGACAATGCCCCCGTCCCGCACTCAACGACCTTCGCCTCGCATCAATCCCACCCTTCGAACACCTATACCAACCTTTCGACCAACAGACATCAACATCGACCATCTCACCCAGGCAGAATCAAGAAGGGTCCTTAACCTCTTCACCAATCGAACTATTCACCAACGTCTCAGTACCTCGACGTCCGATGCTACCCCTCTACTCACCATCTGGACTCAATTCTACGACATCGCCACCCGCGGTCAAGAGGTCATGGAAACCAACATCTTTATTGTGGAAGGAGCCCTTCGACTACTCCGATCCTCTCAAACTTCATTTGAAGACGCCCGTCGCTATGCCCTGGACCAATTCCTCACTCACGCACCACCCGCAATCACCGCACCACCAGTCATCGATCTCACTACAGAAGATGAAGTCGTGGATCTCACAAACGATCTCATCAATTCGGTCGGCATTCAAGTCCCTGAACGCCCAGGCCTCGCCAATCGCTTATCGGATCCTATGGAGCTCAAGTCACCAAGCCCTGCATACGAAGTCCACACCGCACCACCATCACCAGTCACCAGTCCAAAACCGGACAACAATCCCTTCTCAACCATGGCTCTCGATTCTTCGACCACTTGCTCGACGCACACCCCCGTTGAACACCAATACGATCTGGCCGCCTCCACCTGCGAATCGTATACATGTCCATATTGTCATAAGCGAGCACCTGGACACATCGCCTCAGAATGCAACGATCATCGATGCGTCTCATGCAGACAACAAGAAGGTCATGACGATGAATGCGCTACCTTCCGAGTCCTTCAACAACGTGTTCAGAGACGTATAAAGGAACGCAACTCCTCTCAAAGCGACTAAAGCACCTGTTGCTCACCACCGGATACCCTATTGGCGTTAACTTCGCCTATATGGCACGTTTTTCTTACTTTCTTTATTGGACTTAACTTGTCCCTATAACGGCCATTTTCTCTTTATCTATTAACTGATTTCCACTACGTTTCAATTTAAGAACGGGGTAATGTTACAAATTCTAACTATGTCAGCGGCCCCCTTTGTTCCGACGGACTCCCGCGACTCCGCACCCTTTGCCCTATCTGTTTCTATTCTTGTCTTTGCTCAGTCATCCTTGTTTCTTATCGTCCAATCCCGGAGCCCCACATGTAACCCTTTGCCCTAACCCTCTGCCCCGCTCCTACACTATTATTAGTAGCCTATTGTCTACGGACCTATTGTTCTTTGCTTATTGTTCATCAGATGTATCTCCGCTCCGCAGCTATAGTATATAAACCCCTGTACTTAGCATGATCGAACCCTAAGTTCGATCTCCTTTGTCAAACCCCCGTCTCTAGTCACACTATACATCTGCTTTATCTCTACTCCACATCGTAGGCCTTTGTCCATACTTAAAGACTCTAAGTGTTGAGCCCTAGCTCCGCTATTAGTCTTAGCAACCAACGTTGCGAAACCCAACTATACGAGACCGTAAGTTGAGACGTAACACAAGCTGCTTGATGTGTCCCAGTCCCAATCCAGATTGGAGCGGCAGTATTCTCCCATTCGGTGACGCTGTGGCTGAAGCATCTTATAATCTCTCCAGCCCAAATAGTTAGAATCTCGAGCTGTCAAGAATTCCCGCGTCTGATCGTTCTCAACGACTGGAATGGAACGCGCACGGTCGAGGGAGCGCTGCAGTTCTCTGATCCATTTCTCTCCAAATGGTGGGTCGTACAACCCATCTAAAATCGAACCGTACTTGAGTTCAACCGAATCCCCGGCCTCCCGTCGGAGCTCATCAGGGGAGGCTAGAAGGCGGCGAGTCCGTGTTGTGCATATACTGATAGAGCTCTGGAGAATGATCGGATCTTCTTCCTGCGGAGTCGAGTTTCGAATCCTTCTTGGAAACACAGAAACTAAACTCTGATGTTTATGACGTGGTATACGCCAGGGAGATAAAATTCCGAGCTGCATGTTGCTGATTTCGGAGACAAACAGGTTAGGTAAGCGATGAGTGGAGATCGACGGATGAACACATACGTGAGACGCAAGATTGAAAATGCGCATATATGCAGTAGCTGCGGCATTGCCCAACGAACCCCCATAAAGTAACTAATGAATTTTAAAACGTTTTCAAGCCACCGAGAGAACGTAGAGAGGATTAATCTTTGTAGTGAATGTATGTCGTGGATTGTCTGATATTGGTCAATGAGGAAACGGACAAGAAAATGAAGAAGAAAGTATGCTGTTTCCATGAGGCTATGAACGGCAGGAGTGAACATGTGCCATTGGATTTCCATACTATAGATTCTGGAAGAGACATTTGCAAAAAGAAGACACGCATCAGTAATGGCTACGAGAGGATCATGGCTAGAAGATTTGCGAGGGATTCATTATCAACGAATGATCAATCATATAAATAAGCCAAGAACGCACCGACTTGAGTCTAGGATTTCCAACAACCTCCGTCGACAGTCGATTCTAAACTCCTCGGTGTTCTCGTGCTCATGGAGATCAATGGAGTGGAATTGAGCCCTTCCTATGGCAATCAGGAAGAGAAAACACTTCTTTTCCTGATGTAAGTCGTCGAGGGTGTTTGCGAGTGACTCCAAGTGGAAGATGGGTTCGACTACTGCAACCGCAAAGTAGAAGTTGTGATACCAACCCCATGAAGTGGAGAGACGGATGATAGCGGAGAGAGCGGCGGCAGATCGATACAGCGAGTCCGATCTGAAAGTGACGTCAGACTCGTTTCAGTTGATCAATCAAGTTCACTCACTGTGTTTGTTTGACAAGACTCTTCAATCCGGCAATTTTCTCACTTTCTCCAATACAATGAATGACGTCACCCAGTCGGAAAAAACGTGTAAAAAGGAAGGCGATATCATCACTCTTCCAAAGGAATTGAACAATCCTATCCGGAGAAAGATTTGCCATAGATATTCGGAATATGAACCGCTCGAGCTTTCTTCCGAGGAACTGGTAAAAACATTTATCCATTATTCGGCCCGTCCCTGGAATGTTGTCCATCGTCGCATTGGTCGAGACTGATGAGATTGACCTGCCATCGTCACGCTCATCGTCGCCATTCTCCTCATAATTGCAAACCCGGGTAAATTGTAGATATCTTTTATCAGAATCTTCTGGCCGCTTCTTGAATGGTGTTTTGATGCGGCTGAGCATCGTCGACAAAGGGCGCGGGGAGTGAAGGGTGGGATAGGGGTTGGAATGCGGTGTGCTTTTCCCAGACTATCTATATATTTCGAATGAGGCTGCCCTATACTTTGAGCGCACGTAACACGACGAAGCCTCATGGTTTCATTTCATCCATCCTGTGCACGTATGTAAGTATCTACGCCGCATATATGACAAAGGCAAACGCTTGTCGGCTATGTTCTCGCCAGGGCCGCACAGGAACATAGACAGATGAATGCTGACTTCATATTTGTGTTTGCACTGCAATATACGAAGCTTGGAGGCTTGAAGACAGAACCCTCAGTACTTCTAGTTCGATTCTCGCCTCATGACCGTGATCTCCATGAAGATGAGCGCTGAGCGAATAGCACCTACATGTAAACGTATTTGCACAGCGTCCAAACAGCGCACTGCTTTTCCCACCAGGCTTTACCATTCGACCGCCCGGACACATCGTTTTCTGAAACGTTGTGCTCTTGCAATGAGTCACAAGAACCAATCCCATGAGCTAGGAATCAGCCTGGCGGATTTGACGATGAACTCGGACTACCTACGTATTTCCTCCACGTTGCCTCCCCGCCTCTTGTAACTTCGCCTTTGTTTGCTCGCCTGCGTTCATCATACTTCAATATATAGTTGATTCTCTGACCAAGTGGCTTCCAAGATCCGGGAATGGGGAGGAGACTGGAAATCGGGCAAGAAGAGCAAGCAGAAGCAAAACGCGCAAGAATCAATCACAGGCAAAGAGCCTATCAGGTTGTTGTGCCTTATTTGGGCGCCGGCCTTCGTTCCGGCGCTTGTCTCTTTATCTGCACGCACTCCAGTAAAAAAATAACAAGGGTCTCGTCATTAACAAACTTGCATAGAATCATGTGAGACAATCTCCTCTATCAGTCAATCAAAACATCCAACATTATTGTTAACAAGACCCTTCGCTTTCCGACGCAAGATAATGCCATCATGATAGTCTCAATCAGCCATCTGAGCGCTGACCTGGGTCCCAAGCCACTAATCAAACGACAAAGTTAGTACCTGGTGAAACTCAGAAATTCAGCTCTGACCTCTTCAATCCTGCTGTCGCACTGTGGTCGGTCCGTATCATTCGAATCAATAGAAGCGCTGTCATCTTCTGTATCGCTGGCGTCATTTAGTTTCCGGAGCCTCCGCACCTCTTCATGGACCTCATCCGCGGCTTCTGTATTCGTCATTTCGTCTCGAGGGGCTTCGTCAGCTTTATTCAGCGCTCCGGTCAGCAGTCCTGTATCATCGACATGCTCTTCAGTGCCTTTTCGTCATCACACGCAAACTTATGGCTCACCAGTTTCCCGTGCCGACGCTAACCATGGTCCCGTACCACCACCACCTCCAGACGTGACATCCTCTACAGACGGTCCCGCATAGAACGTCTTATACCTGACTTCACCCGCCTCGGTCTGGTATCGAATCCGAACAACCTTCTCCAGTACGTTTGGCGCTTTGTCGGGGATGGTCACTTCCAGTGTGCCTCCGTTGATCCCACGGTGTATTGTGGGGATACCATTGTCTCCCTGATGCACTGCGCCTTCTGGCCGCGAGGAGTTATCCGGCCTGTCGATCCTGAAAAGACGCTTCAAGCAGCTCGATGGGTCCCAGTCCCAATCGAGGTTAGAGCGGCAGTATTCTCCTATGCGGTGCCGCTTTCGTTGAAGGTATTTGTAATTCTTCCAGTGCATGAGTTTCCAGATGGAGATACAGTCGTAGCCTGGATTATTTCTAGCTTCTAAGAATTCGCGCGTCAGATTGTTCCCAACGACCTGAACAGACCGCGCACGGTCAAGCGAGCGCTGCCACTCTTCGTCCGATTTCCATTCAGGTAGTAGATCGTACAACCCATCTGAAAGCCATCCGTACTCGAGTCTCATCGAATCTCCAGCCTCCCTCCGGAGCTCATCAGGAGAGGCTAGAAAGCAGCAAGTCCGGTTTGCGCATATACTGATAGAGCTCTGGAGAATGATCGGATCGTCATCCTGCGGAGTCAAGTTTCGGATTCTTCTCGAAAACACCTCAAGAGGAACTTGACTCTGTGGTATATGCCGGGGAAATAAACTTCCATGTTGCATGTTTCCGATACTGTATTTCGGAGACAGACACATTAGGTGAGCTAAGAACGGAGATAGAAGGATGAACACATACATGAGATGCAAGGTCGAAAATGCGCATATATGCAGTAGCTGTGGCAATTCCCAATTATTCCTCATAACGAAGATAATGAAATCTGTAACATTTTCAAGCCAACAGCGGAACGTAGAGAGGGTTATTCTTAGTAGTGGATGCATGTTGTGGATTGTCTGATATTGGTCAATGAGGAAGCGGACAAGAAAAGTAAGAAGATAGTATGCCGTTTCTATGAGGCTATCAGCGACGGGATAGTACCAGTGGACGCTGGAAGAGACTTTTGCGAGAAGAAGACACGCATCAGAAACGACTGCCAAAGGATCATGACTAGGAAATCTGCGAGGGATACATTGTCAACAAATGACCAATCATATGAGCCAAAAACGTACCGACTCGAGTCTAGAATCTCCAACAACTTCTGTCGGTAGTTGATTGCAAGTTCCTCAGTGTCTTTGGGCCTACGGCCATTAAGGAAATAGAGTCGAGACCTTGCTATTCCAATCAAGAAGAGAAAATACTTCTTTTCCGGATGTGAGTCGTCGAGGGCGTTTGCGAGTGACTCCAAGTGGAAAATGGGTTCGACTTCTGCAACCGATACGTAGAAGTAGCCGTACGAAACAGCTGACGTGGAGAGACGGATGAGAGCAGAGAGAGCGGCGGCAGATCGATACAGCGAGTTCGATCTGTGAATGACGTCAGACTCGTCAAATTAATCGATCAAGTTCACTCACTGTGTCTGCTTCACCAGACTCTTCAGTCCGGCAATCCGTTCATTTCCTTCGATGGCCTGAATGATGGTGTCCAGTCGCCTAAGGCTGGAGAGGATGGCGAAGAAATCGCCCTTCCAAAGGAACTGAAGGATCCCATCCGGAGACAGATTTGCCATAGAAATCCGGAATAAGAACCGCTCAAGCTTTCTTCCAAAGAACTGGTAAATGCATTTGTCGATTATTCGGCCCGTCCCTGGGTTGTTGTCCATCGTCGCATTCGTCGAGACTGACGAGATAGACATGGCATCGTCACAGTCAACTTCGTCATTGTCCTCGTAATTGTAATCCAGGGTAAACTGTAGGTATTTTATATCGGAGTCTTCTGGCCGCTTTTTAAATGGTGCTTTGATGCGGCTGAGCATTGTCGACAGAGGGCGCGGGGAGTGAAGGGTGGGATAAGAATTGGAATGTGGTACAGGGTTATCTATGTTTTGAAAGAGGCTGTCCTATGCTTTAGGCGCTCGTAACACCACACAGATATCTTTTATCCTGTGCACATAAGTGTCTATGCCGCATACTATACGACATAGCCAAACGCCTATCGGCTGTGCTTTACGCCATGGCGGTACAGGGACATGGAACCGCAAACGAAATATATTAGCACTGCAATATTCGAAGCTGGGAAGCTTGAAGACAGAGCCCCAAGAATGTCTGGTTCAATTTTCGCCTCATGACCTCCATTGATGAGCGCTGAGCGAAAAGCACCTATAAACGTCTTTGCACAGCGTCAGAACAACGTCGCACTGCCAGTGCTTTTCCAACCAGGCTTTACCATTGGAACGGCCGGACATCTTTTTTGGAAAGCCTGTGTTTGATGCATATCATTAGTGCTGCAATTAGTCACACGATCGAATCCCATGAGTTAGGAATCAGCCTGGCGGTTTTGACGATGTACTCGGACTACCTACGCATTTCATCCACGTTGGCACTCCGCCTCCTGTAACGTCGCCCTTGTTTACTCGCTTGCGCTAAACATACTTCACGATGTTTCCTTGACCATGTGGCTTATAAGCGCCGGAAATCGCGAACGGACTGGAAAGCGGGAAAGAAGAGCAAGTGGGAGCAAGATGCAAGAGTCAACCTCGACGAATAGATCGCGCGGCGGGTCCTGAAGCGGAGGACGGCTCGAGAGGTCGTTGAAGTTCAAGTACGGAGCTAGTTTAGCCTCCGATTCTTCTTCAATGCAGTCGGGGACAGACACATCGACCGAAGGCTTCTATGACGCAGAGGCGAGATTTGCGATGCGCATTCTGAGCATGGTTTCCAGCCGCTTCGCCTGACACAAGAGGGTTGAAATAGTGTCATCCTGGGCATTGCATCTCTGGGTAAGAAGGCTGGAAGAAGCGCGCAGAGCAAAGATGGTCGTGCATTGTACACTGTCCGTCCTCCTTAGTGAGCGATTATGAGCTATTGACTTTCCAGCCTTCATCTTCGGGGCAGTGAGAGCCATTTTCATAATTGTGATTTCGGCAAAGTGGGCATCTTTGTGATCATCCAGACTGGAGTAAAGCGGAAATGGGAGCGAGATCAACGACCACCTTAAGGATAAGGCTGAAGGTTAAGAGGAGGTGCGCCGTGGATTGAGCGAAGGTGAGCGAAATCTTGCGGACAAGATTGGGGTACAAGCGAGTTCGTTGCATACAGATTGTTGTCAAAAGTTTTTCCTTCGCATTTCAGGAGCTTCCCGAAAAGATAGCGTATCCCAAACTGAACTTCTTTAATTTAAGCCTGATTCGTAGCTTTGTTGACCATCATCGTCTAGGCTCTTGTTTTGTTCGAGTGAGCACTTTGAGACCCCCGGGTGTCGCGTTGAGTCTGCCTAAAATAGAGGTGAATCAAACAGTTGGACATCGTCTAAAAGCTGACTCACTTCAGAAGAACTTCGTGATTGTGATTGATTCCTCACCCTCAATCCTTGTTTCCCTTACTACACTTCTTGCGGACAAAGTAGATTCGGCATAGCCGAGACTTGGAGACAAAATTCGTGTTTGCCCGCGGGAGGTATGCGGATATTTCAGAGACAACCGTGTTCGCCTACGAAAAGTTTCTGAGGAATATCTGCATGACCCTGTAATAAACGAGCTATGATGATATCGTCAGTTGCGTCGATGAAGGGAAGCAGCGGGCGTACAGATAGATACGTTCTCCTTCCCAGCTTCAAATTCATCGTGCCTTCCCCAGAGCGAAGTCCAACTCGAGGAAGAAACTCCATATCGCGGGATGCGAGTTTCACGTACTACAATATTCAGACTCTGTAGAACGTCACGTCAATTCCTTATACCAGTTTCGTGAGATGGATACGACATAGAGCTGTACATATGTCAGTAGGCATAGGCGATGAGTGACGGGGAGCACGCACTATGTAAATGGTGATGATTTAGTGTATGAAGAGAACGAACGTCAACCATTGTAAGAGCAGGCGAGAGAGGGAAGAGTCGCCCAAAAGCGCAAAATTCGAATAGAGTTCACTTTGGATGAAAATGTGTAGTCAGTCAAGCCAGCCAACTATAGAAAGGAAGCCGAAAATGAAACTGACCTTCGAAAGATGCTACTGTACCTTGATTCTTGAAGTTCGGTCAGGGACTTCCGTGTGCATCAGATCCCTGATACCGTAGCTTGAACCACATAAGCTGGTCAAGGCTGCCATGGTATAAGTCGTGCTGAACAAGTGTATAGCGAGGATGTGGTATTCTGCAGCAGCAAAGTAAGGCGAGTACGAGCGACGGCTGAGACAAACTCGACAGGAAACCGCTATTCGGCGCAAACGACGCAGAATGTAACTGCATAGTTTTTCATTTTCCAAAAGTATTGCAGAAGTCAAGTAGACTATAATCTTTATTTTGGAGCAAAAGAGAAGAGAATGGTGCGTTCAGACGTGGTCAACTGGCGCGGAAACAAATTTGGTACCGGTTCCGGAGGTTGTTTATTGTGTCTTATTTGGACGCAAGCGTTCGACGCCGTCTTTTCCGGTGCGGCCGCTTCCGTCAAGTTCCCTCTTCCACTAACTTCAACAGGAAACAAGGGACTCATCATAAACCAATCTGCATAAAACACTATGGGAATTTGATACAGTTTATCTTATCTGCATTCAATCCATTTGACATCAATGATTTCACAGCCCCTCCCTTTCCTGCGGTAAACAGTACCACAACCCGCCAAATCTCAATCATCCATCGGAACGCATACCTGGGTCTCAAGCCACTAATCGATCGATGAAATTAGCACCGGTGCAAGCTCTTACTCTCTAGCACTTACTGCCTCAATCCTGCTGTTATACTGTGGTCGGTTTGTTGTATCAACAGAGATGCTGTCATCTTCCGTATCGCTGACGCCGTTTTGCTTCCGTAACCAACGCAGCTCTTCATGGACCTCATCCTCGTCTACCGTATTCTTCATTTCGTCCCCAGAATCTGCCTCTGATACTTCCCCGCCAGCTTCGGTCCTCTCTCCGGTCAACGGATCTATTAATTTGATAAGTTCTTCAGTGTTCTTTCGTCATCGCATATGAATTTGACTCACCAGCTTCCTGTCCTGACGATGACTGTGGCCTCGTGTCACCGCCACCGCCAGACGAAAGATCCTCTACAGACGGTCCAGCATAGAATATCTTATATCTGACTTCACCCGAATCAGTCGTGTATCGAATTCGAACAACCTTCTCTAGTACGTTAGGCCCAGTCTCGGGAATGGTAACGTCCAATGTGCCTCCGTTGATCCCACGGTGTATTGTGGGGACACCCTTGTCTCCTTGATGCACTGCGCCCTCTGGCCGCGAGGAGTTCCTCGGAATGTCGATCCTGAAAAGACGCTTCAAGCTGCTCGACGTGTCCCAGCCCCAATCGAGGTTGGAGCGGCAGTATTCTCCAATGTGGTGACGCTGTCGTTGAAGCTTCTTGTACTTTTTCCAGTACCAGGTATAATTGGGATCCCAGGCCCTAGCTTGTCGACCTTTTAAAAATCTGCGCGTCACATCGTTCTCAACAACTGAAACGGACCGCGCACGGTCAAGCGAGCGCTGCCATTCTTCCTCCGATTTCTCTTCAAGTGGTAGATTGTACAACCCGTCTGACATCCATCCGTACTCGAGTCTCATCGAATCTCCAGCCTCCCTCCGGAGCTCATCAGGGGAGGCAAGAAGGCGGCGAGTCCGTGTTGTGCATATACTGATAGAGCTCTGGAGAATGATCGGATCGTCTTCCTGCCAAGTCGAGTTTCGGATTCTTCTTGGAAACACATCAAGCGGGACTGGACTGTGTGGTATATGCCAGGTAAATAAACTTCCATGTTGCATGTTTCCGATACTGTATTTCGGAGATAGACACATTAAGTGAGCTAAGAACAGAGATAGAAGGATGAACACATACATGCAACGCAAGATAGAAAATGCGCATATATGCAGTAGCTGCGGTAAATCCCAATGCCACTTCAAACTGTGAATGATGTAATCCGTAACACTTCCAAGCCAATGAGAGTATGTAAAGAGAAATAATCTTTGGGGTGAATGCATGTTGTTAATTGTCTGATATTGGTCAAGGAGGAAACGGACAAGAAAAGTAAGAAGAAAGTATGCTGTTTTTATGAGGCTATCAGCGTCGGGAGAGAGCGAGAGGCAACGAGTTGTCAGCTCTTGGATGCGCGAAGAGACATTTACAAAAAGAAGACACGCATCAGAAATGACTGCCAAAGGATCATGACTAGGAAATCTGCAAGGGATACATTGTCAAGGAATGACCACTCATATGAGCCACGAACGCACCGACTCGCGTCTAGAATGTCCCACAACCTCCGTCGACAGTTGATTGCAAACTCCTTCGTGTTCTTGGGTGCACAATCGTTGTAAACGTAGTGGAGTTGAGCCCTTGCTACTCCAATCAAAAAGAGAAAATACTTCTTTTCCGGATGTGAGTCGTCGAGAGGGTTTGCGAGTGACTCCAAGTGGAGGATGGGTTCGACTGCTGCAACCGATATGTAGAAGTCGCCGTATTGACCGCATGACGTGCAGAGATGAATGAGAGCGGAGAGAGCGGCGGCAGATCGATATAGCGAGTTCGATCTGTGAATGAAGTCAGACGCGTCCAATTAATCGGTCAAGTTCACTCACTGTGTCTGTTTCACCAGACTCTTTAATCCGGCAATCCGCTCACTTCTTCTGATACGCTGAATGACGATTCTCATTGGAAGATGTATATGAGAATAGAATACGCCGTCGTCAACCCAAAGATATTGAAGGATCCTATCCGGAGACAGATTTATCATAGACATTCGGAATATAGCCCGCTCAAGCTTTCTTCCAAAGAACTGGTAAATGCATTTGTCGATTATTCGGCCCGTCCCCGGAATGTTGTCCATCGTCGCATTGGTCGAGACTGACGAGATAGAGTTGGCATCGTCACGATCACTGCCGTCATTCCGCTCGTTAAGATATTTGATGTAGTAGTAAAGCCCGGGTTGAGTAAACCGTAGGTATTTTATATCGGAATTTTTTGACCGCTTCTTAAAGTGTGATTTGATGCGGCGGAGCATCGTGGACAAGGGGCGCAGGGAGCAGTAACGGTTGGAAAGTGGTGCGCTTTGTCCCGACTATCTATGTTTTGAAAGAGGCTGTCCTTTGCTTCAGGCGCACGTAACACGATGAAGCCGCATTGCTTCATACAGTATCTTCCATTCTGTGCATATTAGTATCTATGTCACATATACGACAAAGCCAAATGCCTGTCGGCTGTGCTTTACGCCATGGCGGCACAGGGACATAGAAGCGCAAACGTTATATATCCGCACTGCAATATATGAAGCTGGGAAGCTTGAGGACAGAACCCTAAGAATGTCTAATCTCATGATCTCCATTGATGAGCGCTGAGCGAAAAAGCACCTATAAACGTCTTTGCACAGCATCCAAACAGCGCACTGCCTTTCCCGTCAGGCTTTACCATTCGAACGCCCGAACATCTTTTTTGGAAAGCCTGTGTTTGATGCATATCATTACTGCTGCAATCAGTCACAAGGTCCAGCCACATGAGTTAGGAATTTGATGATGTACTCGGACTACCTACGTATTTCGTCCACATTGGCACTCCGCCTCCTGTAACGTCGCCCTTGTTTACTCGCCTGCGCTAAAAATACTTAAAGATGTAGGTGTTTCTTTGACCACGTGACTTATAAGCGCCGGGAATCGCGAACGGACTGGAAAGCGGGAAAGAAGAGCAAGCGGAAACAACGCGCAAGAGTCAACCTCGACCACTAGGTCGCGCGGCGGGTCCGGAAACGGAGGACGGTTCGAGAGGTCGCTGAAATTCAAGTGCAGAGCTACTTCTGCATCCATTTCTTCTTCGATCTAGTCGGAGACAGATATCGGCCGAGGCTGTCATGGAACAGAGACGAGATTTGCGATGCGGATGCGGTGCATAGTTTCTAGCCGCTCCTTCTGACAAGTGAGCGCTGATATACAGTAGTGCTTTCCTTCGTATCGCATTTCCTGTAGGAAGCGCGCAGAGCAGAGATTGTCGAGCGCCGAGCACTGGTCGTCCTCATGAAGGAGCGAGTATGAGCTGTGGTCTTCCGAGATTTCACCTCCGGGCACCGAAAGCCGCTTTCAGAGATGTGATGTCAACAGCGTGGGCGTCCTTGTGATCAACGGGAGTGGAGTGCAGCGTATATGGAATGGCCAGACGGGAGGTATTCCGTGGATCGAGGGGAGGTGAGCAAATGTGACGAGTTCGAGGCATACAAATCGTTGTCGATATCGCGCCCAAGCTAGACTCCGCCGGATTTCTATTCATTCCAAGTTTGGTTGGACACATCGATGGACATAATCGCCTAGGTTCCTGAGTTTTCCATCATCTGAGATCCTGGATATTGCGTGTGATCTAGCTAAAACTGAGATACATATATCAAATAGTTAGTGAGAGCTGACTCATTTGAGAAGGACTTCGTAATTTGATTCCACTCTCTCAGGCCTCGTCTCCCATACTACATGTCCCTTCATGGAGAAAGAAGATTCGGCGAAGTCAAAGGTTTTGGTTGCCCGCAAGAGGTATGCGGACATCTTGGAGACAATCATGTTCTCCTGAGTAGAGTAACGGAGGAAGACGTTGTAATAAACGAAGCATGAGAATACAGGCAATTGCGTCCCAAGAAGTGAATCAGAGTGCGTACAGATAGATACGTTCTCCTTCCCAGCTTCGAAGACATCGTGCCTTCACCCTAGCTGCTGACCAACGGAAACATAGACATTTCCATAGTTTTTCAAGTTCAACGTGGTCGACTGTAAGTCGTATAATGGCACGGAAGCAAATTTGGTATCGGTTCCGGAGGCTCTTTGTTGTCTCTTATTTGGACACCAGCGATTGTCAGCGGCGTCTGCTCCGGCGCTTGTCTGTTCCTCTTCCCAGGACGCGCTACAGACTCGGAAAAGGACAAGGAACTCGTCATAAACAAGTCTGCAAATAACACTAGGGAATCTTGAGACAATATTCCTTATCCGCAGCCTGAGTCACATAAACGATAGCACAAACTGCCCGCTTCCCGACTCGAGACAACCTTCAAATCTCATCGATACGCAAACCTGGGTCCTCTGAATTCTCCATCCCGTCTCGACTCTCGAGATCTCGCCTCCAGTGCTTTTCCAGCCTCGTCTAGCGCTCTGAGTAGTAATTCGAGAAATTGACATGCTCTTTAGCGCTTTTTGTCATCTCACGCGAAACAGACTCACCAGTCTCCTGTGCTATTCGCCCGTCTCGGTCTCTTATCAAATGCGAACTTTCTGTAGTAGGTTTGACCCTTTCTGGGGCATGGTCACCTCGGATGTGACTTTGTTGGATCCACGGTGACTGGTGACTGAGGCACCCGTGGCTCCTTGCTGCACATTGCCTTCCAGTCGCGAGGGCTGCTCGACGTGTCCCAACCGCAATCCAGGTAGGAGCGACAGTATGTCTTCTCCCATGTGGTGACGCTTTTGCTGAAGCTTCATGTACCTTTGAGTCCAAGTTCAGAGAAAAGTAGGAACCCCGAACACATCTATCTTGTCGAGCTTCAACCAGTTCGGACGTCAATTCGTTCTTGTATCTCGGATGCTAGTGTGTATCCTCCACCAATCTTCCTCCTTCATGATTACTTCGCTTGCCTGCCTTGATAATTAGATAAAGATAAGCAGTTATATGTATTAGAAGAGCGAGGAAACAAAGCGAAACCGCGATACTTAAATAATAAACATTAATATCAGAGAATAAGAATATTCAGAATTAGCGTAAACAATAATGATACAAAACCAACGAAAACAGATTCGACATCAAGACGAGAAGAGAAAAAAAGAACAGAGATGTAGCTAGAGTGACATTACATTCTCTTTATTGGCAAAGGGTGTGCCCGCCAAGGTGGTTGACGCTTTGACCTTGCCCTTGGAAGCGAAGTCTGGAGTGCCAGGCATGACAGCTGCGCAGGAAGGCGAGAACATGAGCCATTGCCGATCGGAAGAAAAAGAGGAAGAGGGAGAAGGGAGACGGCGGGCAGGGGTGAAGAGAGAGAGAGGCTCAGCAGATGAAACGAGATTCTGAGGAGGATAAGCAAAATCAAGAGATATGTCGTCAAAGATGCCCTTGAAGAGGTGTTCCATGCGAGGTGCTGCTGGTGTTGCGGGGCTCGGCCCGGAGGGAGAAAGAGGAAAATCGGTAGCAGGGTTTGAAGAAGAAGCAGATTCGGAGGTCGGTTTGAACACGTACTCAGTCTGAGGCGTTGACAGGGAAGGGCTCAACCCGAAGGGAGCAGAAGAAGGAGCACCGGGATATTCGGATGTTGGCGAAGAAGCCACGAGAACGGGTGACTGTGGGGCTACTTCTTCATTAGTAATTGTAGTAGTCAGTGGAGAATAGGAGAGCGGCGCTTCCTCGGACAGACAATCGAACATCTTCCAGAAAGACATCAGATGAGGGCACCGGTGCAGGAGGGGAATCATAAGGAGAATGAACATCGGTCAAGGCATCCATCAGGAAGGAGTTAGACAGTTTGAGGTCGTGCATCTCGTCACAGAGTTTCACGATCTGGTCATCACCATTCTGAGCAGCTTCCTCACCCAGGTCGAAGACGGGTATATGAGGCGCACTCACGGTGTCTGTTGGAGATAAAGACGATCCAGGTACGGAAGCGGAGTAGTTGTCGTTCTCTTTGTCGACAAAATCGCAGAGAGAATCCTGGAACGAAGCAGAGTTCAAGAAGTCCTCGTAATCCAAGTACGGCCCTGGTACTGCCTCGAAGACTTCTTCAGCGTACTCAGAGACATACATATTGATCGGAGGCTCCTTGGAGACAGAGGCAAGCTTTGAAATGCCGATTCGGAGGTTATGTACTATAGTCTCCAGCCGCTCCTTCTCGGACGTGAGGTTCGCAATGACATCATCCTGCGCACTGCATTGGCTGGTAAGAACACGCAGAGAAACAATGGTAGAGCGCTGTGTTTTGGCCGTCTTCATGAGAGAGCGGGAACGAGCTGAGGCCTTCGCGGCTTTCGCCTCCGAGGCGATGACAGCTGTCTTCAGAGTCCGGAGTTCATCTGTGTGAGCATCCTTGAGATCATCCATGGCAACCTCGAGCTGATTGGCGTGCGCACCGCCCTGAGCGGTGATGAGGCCTACATTGCCGGTACGAAAGGTGGAGACGCGTTTCCGGTAAAAGGCATTCTCCTGCATGAAGTACTCCGCACCCATGCTGCTTGCCTCTTCCATCTTCTCGAGATCAACCGTAAGTTCCGGATTCGATCCATAGAGCTGTAGAAGTTTCAGTAGGTATACATGGTGAAAAATGCGGAAGGACTGACTTTGTACACGATGAAGATCAAGTAATATAAGCCGTGTGGAACACGTGTCTAACGAGGATGTGGCATGCGAAGTAAGGCGAGTACGGAGCGACAGATAAGACAAAGTAGACAGGAAATCGCTGGTCAGCGTAAACGACGTAAAATATATCTCCAAAGTTTTTCGAGCCAAAGAATATTGCTGAATTCAAATAGAGTATAGGGTTCATCTTTGCAGCAAAGGAGGAGAAGGTGCGTTCAGAGAACTTCAGACGTGGTCGAATGTAAGTCGCGGAAACAAAATTTGGTTCCGGTTCCGGTGATCGCATGTTGTGTCTTGTTTGGGTACCAGTAGCGTCACCCGGCGCTTGTCTCTTCCTTCTCCACTGTTCAAGCAGAAAATTATAATTTGTTTCAAATGACTACAAGAAAACATAGCGGGTCTATATCTTCAAACAACGATATCGCAGCCTCTTGTAGTTAAAGCACTTTGAAACTTGGTCGCACTCTTAAACCCTTGAACTCCTGTCTCGCAACCCACTAATCCAACGAGCAAATCGATATCTGGTCGAACTTTGGAGTTTCAGTTCTGACCTCATCAAGTCTACCTTCGTTCTGTGGTCGCTCCATCGAATCAACAGAAGCATTGACGCCTCCCGTATTGTCTGCGTTGACATTTCGTAACCTCTGCATCTCTTCCTCGACCTCATCCGCGACATTTTCATCCTTCATTCTATTTCGAGAACATGCCTCAGGGTCTTTGCCAGCTTCGTTCGTCACTCCGGTCAACATTCCTAAAGATTTGAAATGCTCATTAGAGTTATTTTACTTTCACACGTGAAGCTAACTCACCAGTCTCCAGCACAGACAACGGCCGTGGCTTCGGGTCAGCGCTAGCGCCAGACGCAACATCCTCTACAAACGGTCCGGCATAGTATGTCTTATATTTGACATTACCCGCCTCGGTCTCGTATCGAATTCGAACAACCTTCTCTAGTACGTTTGTCCCTTTCTCGGGAATAGACACATCCAACGTTCCCCCGTTGATTCCACGGTGCATTGTGGCTGGGACACCCATCCCTTGCTGCAGTGCCTCGTCTGGTCTCGGAGATACCTTCGGCCCGTCGATACGGAAGAGACGCTTCAAGCTGCTCGACGGGTCCCAGTCCCAATTGAGATTGGAGCGACAGTATTCTCCCATGCGGTGCCGCTTTCGCTGAAGCTTCATGTAATCTTTCCAGTGTCCGAGATTTTCGTTGGAGCCCCAGTTGTAGTCTGGATTATCTCGAGCTTCTAAGAATTCGCGCGTCAGATTGTTCTCAACGACTGGAATGGACCGTGCACAGTCAAGCGAGCGCTGCCATTCTTCCTCCGTTTTTTCTTTAGATGGTATAACGTACAACCCATCTGAAGGCGAACCGTACTTGAATTTTATCGAATCGCGAGCCTCCCTTCGGAGCTCGTCAGGGGAGACTATGAGGCGGAGAGCGCGCAATGTGCACATACTGAGACAGCTCCGTAGAATGATCGGATTGTCTTCTTGCGGATTCGAGTTTCGGATTCTTCTTGGAAACAAATCAAGAGAAATTAAACTCGGAAGTTGAGGACGTGGTAAACGCCGGGGAGATAAAACTCTAAGTTGCATGTTGCTTGCACTGTAAAAGGGATACAGACACGATAGGTAAGCTAGGAGTGGAGATAGAAGGATGAACACGTACGTGAGTCGCAATATAGAAAATGCGCATATAGGCACTGGCAGTAGCTGCAGAAAACCCCAACGAGCCTCCATAGAGAATATAATGAAATCTATAACACTTTCAGTCCAATGAGAGAACGTAGAGAGAATAAATGTTTGCAGTGGACGCATGTTGAGGATTGTCTGATGTTGGTCGATCAGGAGATGGACAAAAAAGGTAAGAAGAAAGTATGCTGTTTCTGTGAGGCTATGAATTGCGGGAGCGAGCGAGTGGCAATAGGCTTTCGGCCTACGGATGCTGGAAGAGACATTTGCGAAAAGAAGACACGCATCAGCAATGACTGCCAAAGGATCATGACTAGGAGATTTGCGAGGGATCCATTGTCAACGAATGACATATCATATGAGCCAAGAACGCACCGACTCGAGTCTAGAATCTCCAACAACCTCTGTCGACAGTTGATTGCAAACTCCTTGGTGCTCTCGGGCGTAAGGTAGTTGCGAACGAAGTGGAGTGGGGTCCGGGCTATGGCAATCAAGAAGAGAAAATACTTCTTTTCCGGATGTGAGTCGTCGAGGACGTTCGCGAGTGACTCCAAGTGGAAGATAGGCTCGACTGCTGCAGCCGCATAGTAAAAGGTACTGTACTGTGGAGATGATGTGGAGAGACGAATGAGAGCTGAGAGAGCGGCGGCAGATCGATACAGCGAGTTCGATCTGACAATGACGTCAGACACGTCCAATTGATCGATCAAGTTCACTCACTGTGTCTGCTTCACAAGACTCTTCAATCCGGCAATATTGGCACCTCCTTCGAACATCTTTATGACGTGACCCAGGGGCAAAGACGCAGTGGGATAAAAGAAACGGTCAAAATCCGACCAAAGATACTGAAAGATCCTATCAGGCGGCAGATTTGGCATAGACATCCGGAATATAGCCCGCTCAAGCTTTCTTCCAAAGAACTGGTAAACATGCGTGTCGATTGTTCGGCCCGTCCCTGGGATGTTGCCCATCGTTGCATTGGTCGAGACTGACGAGATAGAGCTCGCATCATCACGGTCATCGTCGCCAATCTCCTTGTAATTGTAAAACCGGGTAAAATGTAGGTATCTTGTATCAGCATCCTCTGGCCGCTTTTTGAATGGCACTTTGAAACGGCTGAGCATAGTCGACAGATGGCGCGGGATGTGAAGGATGGGATAAGAGTTGGAATGTGGTGCGCTTTGCCTAGGGCTCCGCAACCGTACCGTATTTACGGAATACGGTACGGTTACGGACGGGCCGTACCCGTACCGTACGAGCCTGTGGAAGAAAAAAATACGGCCCGTAAATGTACGGGCCGTACCCGTATCTCCTTTTTCTTCGAATACGGTACGTATACGGCCGTAAACGGGGACGTACTACGGCCCGTAACCGTACCGTACGAGCTCCTTGATAAAAAATTTACGGGCCGTATTTGTACGGCCCGTACCCGTATTGGGGGGCGGAAAAAACGGCCGTCCCCGTATACGGTACGGTGCGGAGCCCTAGCTTTGCCCTGTCTATCTATATGTTGAATGAGGCTGTCCTTTGCTTAAGGCGCTCGTAACATGACAAAGCCTCATGCTTTCATTTTTTCCATCCTGTGCACGTAAGTATCTATCTGGCATAAACGACAAAGGCAATCGCCTGTCGACTGTGCTCTATGCCATGCTCTGTACTGCATATTGATGTATCACAGGAAAACGGGAGCGCGACCGTTGACAAGCATATTCATTGTTGCAAAGCAGTAATCAAACCGGCAAACTGAGGTCAGAACCCTACGAGTGTCTAATTAAATGCTTGTCTCATGACTGCCCATTGATGAGCGCCTCGCGGAAAACATATAATATAGCCGTCTATGCACCGTGAAGGTATCCAGAAAGCTCACTACTCTTTCCCTCAGGACCACAGCTTTACCATTCGGAGCCCGGACAGATCCTCTTTTGAAAAGTGATCTTTAATTGACCAAATTACTCCTGCAATGAGCTACAGAGCCCAGCTCCATGAGGAACGTGAAACAGCCTGGCCTGTCTGACGACCTCGGACTGCCTACACGTTTTGTCCTCGCTGTTCACCTGCCCTCAAGACGAAGGTGTCACGGGAGAGAAGATAGGAATAAGGTTCCCGGATCCCTTTTACTGCCAGTGTGATAGTAGGGGTTGGCAGTTTGAACTTTAGTCTAAGTCGCAGGATCCGTGTCTGGTGAGTGCCGATAGGCTGAAATGTATGACTGTTTCTCCGTCTTACAACCGCCCTTTCATCAAAACGTGATTGTAAACCTTTCCGCAAACGTATCTATTGAGTCGATACTAGTAGATGGCACACAGCAAGTACTCAAGAGCCTTTACAACAAAGGCTCCTCTGATACGGTTGCGGACGCGACAAACCATAGTTTCCCTCCACTATTTCTGACAATTATTCCGGATGAGATGGCAAGAGTAAGCGCGCAGCGCAGAGATGGATGAGCGTCCCACCTTGATCGACTTCATCATGAGCCGTGGTCTTCGTCCCCAAGCCGAAAAGAGCACAATCTTCAGAGATCCGATTTTCAGCAGTGTGAGAGTTTTTATGATCATCCTGAGCGACCTCCTGATGATTTGCGCGCACACGGTCGCAAGCACACTGAAGGTCAGCTGCGGTGATGTTCTCGAAAGCTGCGAAAGGTCTGGAATGGTGATACGAGAGGTGGAAACCCGCTTGTCGTAAAAGGTGCGTTCCTTTCTAACGCACTTCGCATCCACACAGCTGGCGACTTCCTGGTTGGAGAGCGGCTGTGAATTAAAGAGTTGACAAATGCAGCTGGAGAAATGTCAGCAGACAAAGACACAAATTAATCAGAGGATTAAGCATACGACGAGAGCGATCGTCAACGCTTGTGACCATGGCACGCCGAGGCTGGGCGAGAAAGAGGGGCCAGATTCGAGAAGGCGTGGATGGTAGACTGTAGGAAGTCAGGTCAGGTCATCCTAATTTTAAACGTAGACCAAAGTATAACTCACCTTCGGAGACACAACATCCAAGCATAGACCGTATCGTACTCATAGGGTCAGCTGGTAGTCCGGCGTCTGAATATCAGAACGTCCGCAGCAAGTCAGGAAGCAACTGTAGGCTCACAGAGGACTCGGGTGACTCCAACAACTCCGACGCATCACAGCAGCGCTGATACAACGTTCCTTCGTCGGATCCAAAAGGCGACCAAGGTTACCGAGAATGTCGAAGCAGGACCAAATCAGAGCTGGTTCTATGATCCCGTGCTAGATGAACAACCACAGGGGTGCAGCAGACGAGAGTTGACGCGCAAGGTCGTGGGTGGCATCGGACGGGAAGAACACGAAGGTGACGGCGAAGACAGGGAGGAGGAGGACCGATGCGAGGAGCCAGCGGGTGCTATGCGGAGACGGAGTGACTGGACGGGTGCCGATAGAAGAAGCGAGGTCAACAAACGCCTTGGCGATGAGGCTGAAGGCCAAGATGAGGGTGAAGAGCATCCAGATGTTGAGCGTTGGTACCAGAGATTGAAGAGACTGGAGGACGGTGTCGGAGACTGCAAGACCTGAGTTCCGAGCGTATCCAGCCAAGGTAGCCATGTAGAGAGTCATGAGAGGTGCAGTGATGAGTAGCATGTTGAGGAAAGCGGGGAGGGTGAGTTGCTGAGGGCGAGTTGGGGGTACGAGCGAAAGATGCGACGAATTCGATGGATGCATATCGACGATCTGGGCCTTCCTTTATACATTTTGAAAGCCTCATCAGCCTGATACGATAGCCTGTTTCAAGCTGGACTCAAATGGTTCGCTTTGCTCAGGTCTCAGCGTCGAAAAAATCTTCAGCTTCCAACTGGTTTGTTGCATCATCGACCGTTGTGACATCATCGTTGATCCCCGACTTGAATCTCAATGGTTCTTTTCGAGATCTTCGTAGTGTACAAAGGTCTGCTTGAAGATGAGGAATGGGAATGTTGAGCGGATGATAAGATAGGGAGGATACGTCTGAAGGCTGACTTACCTCTTGCATCTCTAAATTATCCCGCCTTTCCCTTAACGGCCTTTCGCTCGCAGCCAGACACATTTCACGTAGCGAAGGACTTGTCTGATTGTAAGGGATTCCCTGAAACAGCTGAGTTCAGTTGCTGCATAAGCAAAGAGATCTAAATGGTCTATGAGGAAGCTGGCTGATAAACCACAGAAGCCACTCAGTGGACGTACGTACGGATAGACGCAACTTCTTCCCCATTTCGGCGTGCCGACTCCTTCACCAAGCAATTATACTTCATCAGCTCTGCGGGCCTAAGGGAATCCTCAAGTCACCAAACCTCCAGCAAACAAATCCCTGAGCCGTAAATTGAACCACAGGAATTAGCCAAGAGAAGCATGTTATAAGCCGTACGGAACATCTGTATATTATTGCAGGAGTCAGATAGAGTACGGGCTTCATTCTTGCAGCAAAGGAGGAGAAGGTGCGTTCAGAGAACTTCACTCATGGTCGAATGTAAGTCGCGGAAACAAAATTTGGTACCGGTTCCGGTGGTTGCCTGTTGTGTCTTGTTTGGGTGCCAGCAGCCTGGCCGAGGTGACAACATTAGCGTCGCCCGGCGCTTGTCTCTTCCTTCTCCACTGTTCAAGCAGAAAATAACGTATTTGTTTCAAATGACTACAAAAGACATAGTGGGTCTATACCTTCAAATAACAATATCGCAACCTCTTTCAGTTAGAACACTTTGAAACTCGGTCACACTCTTGAACTCTTGAACTCCTGCCTCGCAACCCACTAATCCAACGAACAAATCGATATCTGGTCGAACTTTGGAGCTTCAGTTCTGACCTCATCAATTTCGCTTTCGCATTGTTGTCGGTCCATCGAATCATCAGAAGCGTTGACGTCTCCCGTATCGTCCGCGTTGACAATTCGTAACCTCCGCATCTTTTCCTCGACCTCATCCGCAACTTTTTCATCCTTCATTCCGTCTCGAGAACCTGCCTCAGGGACCTCGCCAGCTCCGCTCGGCGCTCTGGTTACCAATCCTACAGATTTAACATACTCTTCAGTGCTATTTCGCCCTCACACGTGAAGCTAACTCACCAGTCTCCAGCGCTGACGACGGCCGTGGCTTCGGGTCAGCGCCAGCGCCAGACGCGACATCCCCTACAGACAGTCTGGCATAGAACATTTTATATTTGACCTCGCCCGCCTTGGTCTCGTATCGAACACGAATCTTCTCTTGTAGGTTCGACCCTTTCTCGAGAATGGTGACCTCGGACGTGTCTTTGATGGATCCACGGTGAATCGTGGCTGAGAGAGCTGTGACTCCTTGCTGCGTTGCACCATCTGGTCGCGGAGATACCTTCGGCCTGTCGATCCTAAAGAGACGCTCCAAGCAGCTCGACGTGTCCCAGTCCCAATCGAGGTTGGAGCGGCAGTAATCGTCAATGCGGTGACGCTGTTTTTGACGCTTCTTGTAGTGTTTCCAGTCCCCGAGGTAAGTGGGATCACAGCACGGAACTTGTCGAGCTTCTAAGAATTCGCGCGTCAGATCCTTCTCAACTGATGAAATGGACCGCGCACGGTCAAGAGAGCGCTGCCATTCTTCCGCCGATTTCTCCTCAAATGGTGGATCGTACAACCCATCTAAAGGCGAACCGTACTTGAGCTTTGTCGATTCCCTAGCCTCTCTTCGGAGTTCGTCAGGAGAGGCTAGAAGGCGACGAGTCCGGAATGTGCATATACTGAGAAAGCTCTGAAGAATGATCGGATATTCTTCCCGCCGAGTCGAGTTCCGGATTCTTCTTGGAAGCATATGAAGAGGAACTAAACTGTGACATGCAAGGATTGGAAAACGTGGAGATAAAACTCCAAAGTGCATGTTGCTGATACTATATTTCATAGACAGCCTCAATAGGTAAGCCAGAAGTGTAAATAGAAGAATGAACACATACATGTGACGCAAGACAGAAAATGCGCATATGGGCAGCATTTGCGGCAAGTCCCAACGATACTCCATGCAGAAAAGAATGAAGTCTATATTCTTTTGAAGCCAAACAGAGAACGTCGAGAGAATTAATCTATGTAGTGGATGCATGTTGTGGATTGTCTGATATTGATTGATGAGGAAGCAAACAAACAAAATAAGAAGAAAGTATGCTGTTTCTATTACGCTATAAATGGCGGGAGCGTACGAATGGCAATCTGTTTCCAACTTAAAGAAGCTGAAAGAGACATTTGCGAAAGAAAAACACGCATCAGCAATGAATTCCAAAGGATCATGGCTAGGAGATTTGCAAGGGATACATTGTCAGCGAATGACCAGTTATGCCAACCTACAACGCACCGACTTGAGTTCAGAATCTCCATCAACCTCTGTGAACAGTTGATTGCAAACTCCTTGGTGCTCCTGTGCGCAAGCTCGTGGTTATCGTACTGGAGACGAGCCCTTGCTATACGAATTAATAAAACAAAACACGTCTTATCCGGATGTGAGTCGTCAAGGGCGTTTGCGAGTGACTCCAAGTGCAAGATGGGTTCGACTGCTGCAACCGATACGTAAAACTTGTTGTAAGCATCCCAAGTACTGGTGAGACAAATGAGAGCTGAAAGAGTGGCGGCAGATCGATACAGCGAATTTGATCTGAGAATGACATCAGACATGTCCAAATGATCGATCAAGTTCACTCACTGTGACTGCTTTACAAGACCTTTCAATCCCGCAATCCGTTCTCCACTGAACCCCAGGACATCAGGAAAAAGGAAATAATCTTACATGGTACTTATATACGGTAAAATAGATAAAATCAGATAAAATACCCGAATCGGACCACTACCGTGTACAATGTCATTATAATACCCCTAAAATATGTTGCAAAGTATGTCTGTTAGATACTTATGGTATTGTATTAGCACACTTTTGATTATTCTAAACCATAAAATGTAGTATATGGCTTAACTGACTGATAGAGACTGCACCGGTTTTTACCTAATGTAGTAGCTGTCTTTGCATACAAGTCATCTCGTGCTGACAGCTCTGACAACAGATTACAGCCTCAGACCGCGGGTTCCAAGCCTTATATGGTCTATCTAAAATTATATTTGCCATCAAAGTGTTGGTTCTGATGACGTATTGTGGCTCCTATCAGCAAAGCTACGTTCTGCAAAGTTTATCATTTACTGCAAATGCTGGTTTACTGCTAGCATTTCTATTAGATTATTCCTCTTGCCAATGGCTGACGGTAGTAGATAATGTATAGATTTTATATTTCAAAGTGATATAATTAATTACATTGGTGTTTGTTGCGACTTACATCCTCGGAAACCAAACTCATCCGCCAACATCCCATCCACAAGCCAGTACCACTGGCAACAGGTTGGGTGAGTGTTAACCGCTCTATGAGCAGCTTGCTTCACCTTTGCCTACAACCGCCGGCGTGCTGAAGAAATATTCAAGACAAACGCAACATCCCACAGGAGCTCATCCAACTCGCTCCTTTGTGCCTGGACAATTGTTTGCCCCATCTCGCCGTCGGCGATGCATTTGTGCACCTCAGACCGCCGCCACTGACTGTAGATGAAGACATACCTGTACAACCTTCCTCTGGAGCAAACAAGGCAATCCGCGAGGAACGCACCTCAAAGTCAGACCAAACAGGTGAATGACGCGTTGACGGATTAAGGCAAGACCAAACGGACCTTGAACCACTTGTCCTGGAGGACCTTCTTGATGGCATTGTCGCCACCCACCTCAGGCCCGCCAACGAGTCTGGCCTGGAAGACGATCCATTACCGATGACTTTGCAATTTGTGTAGGAAACGTCTTTTTGGTCACCGGACTTGCCATTGGAGGCGACCACTTTGACGATCTTATGTGGGTCATTGATGGCTGCGAGTAAATGCGCGTCAAACGTCTGAGTGTGTGAGATAGACAAGAATGAGACTGACCGGAGATCTTCACGCCGTGCTTCTGTAGCTACCTGAGCCAAGTTTCCGCACAACTTCCAACTCCTTCGTGCTTAAGCCCAGCATGTGATCGAAGTCGCGCAGCCAGTCGGATGAGGGTGACTCGTAGCCCGACGGCTGAGGTGACGTATTGACCCGGCGGAGAACATCGACTTGTGAAAGCGACCCTCGCCAACAAGGTCGCCTGGCGCGAGGACGTCTTCGTGCACGGTCAGCAATGTACGCAATTGCACACTCCGTGGTGAGGTGGGCGAGCTGCTATCAGCAGGAAATATAGTCGAGTTTGAAGTTGACCTGAGAGCGGATTGAAGACTGAAGAAGAGTACTGGCGCAGGGTCAGAATAGGTGGAGGCGGTCGCGAGGGTGGCTGAGATGAACGAACCCGGTAATCAACGTGGTCCTTGTTCATGCTCACATTTGATGTGGGCGGCGAACCAATGCGGAACTTGCGTGCTTCCTGGCGCAGGAAAGGCTAACCTAGAGGGCAGGAAGGTCAGGCCAGATAATAAAGGTGACAGTAACGGAGAGGGCAGGTAGGAATTGGGATGGGAAGTATGCAACGGCGAGGAAGAGTACAAGTGCTCGAGCTACTAGCAGAGGGAAGGGAGGGTGAGAAATTAAAGCCTAAAATAGAACCCGTGCACTCACCGGTCAAGCGTGACGTATAGTAATGCATACAGTCACAACCCAGCACAGTAGAAAGTCATCAGATACAATACAATATAAGAGTAATATTAGAAGACATACCATTAACAACAGAAACATGAAGCTTGTAGGCCATCCTATGGGTGGATGGACATTTAGGAGGATGGATGGAGGAGGATGAAGTGGAAGGAGAGAGAGAGAGAGGATGGGGGGCAAGTTCACAAAGCGTCGCGGTAAGTCACCCCTTGTTATTCAAACTCCGCAGCGTCACCGCCGGGCCTCAGATCTCTAAGTCCGAACCTGGCTTGGACGACTGGCGACTTCAACTACAACACTCACGAGAAAGTGACTGCTTTCGAGACTTATCCTGACTACATTCGATACCTTGCTATTCACCCGACACTTAGCTTTGTGCTAACGGGCTGTGATAATATGACAATCAAAGCTTGGGACTGGGATAAGCAGTGTAAGGGTATTCGGTTGCGTACACTCATCTATACTAATTATTCTCAAAGATATTTGAAGGTCATACACATTACATTATGAATCTTGTGTTCAGCCCTAATGATACGACTACCTTCGCTTCTTCCTGTCTCAATCGCACCGTCAAGATATGGTCGCTCGGTTTGTCAAAACCCAGTTTCACTCTGGAGGCACACGAGAAGGGCGGCGTAAACTATGTCGACCTCTATCCTGGTGTAGACAAGCCATACCTTGTCACGAGTGGCGACGACCGGACAATCAAATCTGGGACTATGTCAGCAAAAGCTGTGTTCAACGATGGAGGGACACACCAACAACGTGTCGTTTGCTGTCTTCCACCCAAGCCTTCCCTTGATACTCAGAGGTTCGGAAGATGGCATGATCAAGACCTGGAATTTTGGCACATACCGACTGGAGAACACCTTGAGCTACGCTCTTGAACGTGCATGGTGCATTGCCATCCGACCGCAGGGGAACGAGGTTGCCGTGGGTTACGACGAAGGTGTGGTCGTGGTCAAACTTGGCCGGGATGAACCTTCCTTCAGCATGGACCCGTCGGGAAAATTGGTGTACACGCGCAACACGGAAGTCTTGTCTGCCAATCTCCAAGGCGCTGCGGACGACGAGACGCCTGAGGGACAGCGCAACCCGCTGTCCGTGCGTGAACTTGGCACCACGGAAATTTTCGCGACATCACTTCAGCACTCTCCTAACGGGCGCTTCATCACGGTAGTTGGAGACGGAGAGTACATCATCTACACCACGCTGGCCTGGAGAAACAAGGCGTTCGGTAGCGGCTCTTCGTTCGCATGGGCAACCGACTCCAACACGTACGCTGTGCTAGAGGGACGGACGAAAGTGCGAGTGTATAAGAGCTTCAAGGAGAGGAGTAGTCCAGCAATGAAGGGTGCCGGGTCATGGCCGGTTGAAGGATTACATGGTGGCCCTCTCTTAGGCGCTCGTGGAAGCGGCTTCGTTGTCTTTTGGGACTGGGAGTCTGGTGAGATCGTGCGCAGGATCGACATAGATGCTAAGAGCGTAAGTACTCCCTTCCCATCTTATATACAGTGGAATTTCTTTGACGTTCGGTATAGATTTCTTGGTCTGGATCTGGCAATCTCGTTGCCATCATTGCCGATGACTCATTCTACGTCCTGAGCTTCAATCGTGAAGCATACAATGCAGCATTGGAGTCTGGAGTAGACTTGGGGGATGAAGGCGTTGAGGAGGCATTTGATGTTGTTGCCGAAATTTCTGAAAGGTATGTCATCTTGCTCATTTTTGCCAGTATCTACATTAAATATATTATTTCAGTGTCAAGACCTCGAAGTGGATCGGCGACTGTTTCATCTACACGAATGCAGCCAAACGGCTTAACTACTTGATCGGCAATGAAACTCAGACCGTTACGCATTTCGATAAGTAAGTTTCCTCTCTTCATCCTCAACTTCAATACACTGACATGTATCGATAGCCCCATGTACCTGCTGGGCTACATTCCCGCTCACAACCGTATTTATCTTGCGGACAAAGACATCAAAGTGTACGGTTACTCCTTGTCCTTGAACCTAATCGAATATCAGAGTGCGATTTTACGTGGAGATATGGAGGCAGCTGAAGGTGTAGTCGTGGTCAAGCTTGGCCGGGACGAGACTTCCTTCACGTTCAGCACGGACCCGGACCCATCTACGTTCCACCCATTCTCCCCCCCATTAACCTGCAAGAATTGGATTTGGAGGCTATCATGAAGAATCCACAGCTCCGTGAGTACTCATCTGAAATTCTTCCGTCTTCCCCTGTATTCATTATCTGTTCGCAGGACATGATCTTTTGTTTGATATCGGTCTCCAATTTAGACCGACTGACAGCAAGCGCAAGCGTGAGACTACAGAGATGTATTGGTGCGCGATTTTATCGGAGCTTGAGGATGGCTGCCCATGTGTTTCGTTCAACGATACGAGGTGTCTGCGCCGCCACGTTTGTCATTGTGCTTCGAGTTCTCCTATCCCTCCGAGCCGTACATTGGATTCGAAGGTCCATCTTCCTTTCGAGGATTCACTTCCAATCCGCGTGCCGTCGCGCATTTGTCCTCTCATCGAAGAATTGCGTGAGGTTATCCTTGCCGTTGTCCTTCCCCCTCCTCCTCCCATACCCGTGAGATCGAGCGCCGTGCAGTCTTTAAATCCTGGCCTTCGTCCTCGGTGACTGTCTGCTTCGGATCAGGCAAGCGTTGCGTGGCTTCACGAAGCATTTGATGTTCCGCTTGTTGAGCAGCATCTAAAGCATGGCGTATTCGATTTGGGGAAGCTCTTTTCGGCAATAGGCGATTTACTGAAGAAGCACTGCGCGCCAGCAAGAGACACAATGGTGCAGAAAATGGTGGAGTTCGCATCAAACTGTGGGCCTGGAAAATCTGGTATGATGATGGAGGCTCTATCGGCGATTCGGACGTGCTTCGAGCTTCTGGAACTTATGAGGCTCGTGAGTTAATTTCCTCTGATAACTGATCGACGTGAGCCAAACTAACCGGTTCTTTACCAGGATCTGGCAAATCACCTCCTGTCACACCTACGACCGCATCTACTAGCTTCTGCGCCACAGTTCGAAATGCATCTGTTCAATCGTCGGCATAATCTTGATGTTGCCGTTACGCGTCGTTGGTTTACAGCTGCATATGAAAGAGTGACGGCGTCATCGGAGCTTCATGATGCTTTGGGTGGTCTCCTGCCTGCACCAGAACAGGTGAAGTCTCTCCCTTCGGTTCATAAGATCGTCGCCACCGTTCTCCCCGCTCTCGTGGACCTCGTACTTTTCCCACCGAGTCCAACATCCGCGACTCTCCCACCCAGTCCTACGATCACACCAGTGACGAAAAGCCACTATACGCATCTGCCAAGCCTTCAACCTGGGTATCCTGAGAGCCTGTATCTCGACCATTCTTGGCTGTTGATGCTCGCATCGGATGCGTCAGATGTCACGGCGAACTTCATGCTTCTGTCGCTCTTCGTGATAGGAACTACGACAGGGACAAAAATTTTGACTGGAATCGGCCTTATTCGCGCAATCGCAAACACGAACGTTCTTAGGATAGGGAGAAAGATCGTGAGCGCGAAGGTGAAGGTGAACGCGACCGGTGGGACATCGCCAAGAAGCGCATCCGCCAGGTCTTCGAAGGCCATCAGCAGGAAATCTACTTGCTCGACTTGTCCAAGGACGGGAGGCATATTGTGTGTGGCTCGGGTGACCGCACCGCGCGCATCTGGGATATATAGATGGGCTCTCAGAAGGTACTCGAGATCAACAAACCGGAGGGTATTGATATCGGCGTGACGAGCATATCGATCTCGCCTGATGGATGGCTCGTCGCTGCAGGCTCGCTGGACTGCATTGTCCGCATCTGGGACGTCGCCATGGGCTTCCTCGTCGAGCGCCTGCAAGGTCATGACGACAGTGTATACAGTGTTTCGTTCACGCCGGACGGCAAGGGCCTTGTAGGCAGGAGCCTAGACAAGACACTCAAGTATTGGGACATCACACCGCTCCTGCGAAGTGGTGCGCGCAAGGAGCCGTTGCCGCTCGTGGCGCCGAGCTCGCCGGCTTCTACTGCTCGGGGCGGGGTTGAAGGTGGTGAGGGCGGTGAAAGAGGGTGAGCGGGTGTGTAGCACTAGACCTATGTAGGTACAAAGGTAGATAGGTAGAAGGCAAAGAAGGAGAAGACAAATGAAACAACTAAGAAACTGTCCGTCCGTCCGTCCGTCCGTCCGTACGAGACGACCACAGAAACACAAACTGTCCGACCAGCGTCCGCGCCCGTGCGCCGAACAACTCTCGAGACCAGTAACTCAAACCAACTCGCTGTCCAACCTTCAGGCTATCGAGCCTCCGTCTGTCCACTAAGTGAAAACCACAAAATAAGCTTGGTGCCGACTGCGCGAGTCCGATGCTACCAAGGCGTCCGTACGCCGTCCAGCCTTCGCGACTGGCGCAAAACTCAGTGAAAACCACAAAATAAGAAAGCCCCGTGGCCCTCTACTGTACCGCGGCAACGAAGACAGTGTGCAGAATGAGCCTATGCTCAAACTCCACTACCCCCGCGCTCTTCTTCCTCGCTCGCGACTCACACAAAATAGATGGTGATGGTCGGGAAGTAAAAGCTACATTGTCCCACGGTGTACATGGGGTGATTAACACAAGTTAATATCGCGTGTGAACCCGGCTACTCCGGGTTCCACTATACTACCGAGCCGTCTCCCGCGCCACCTTCTTTTCCTTTCCCACGCCACTCCCCCTCGCGCGCGCACGCACAAGTCCGCGTCCGTCCTCCCTGTCCTCCCGTCCGGCCGTCCGTTCGTGCGTCGGACACTGGCTTTGTTCGTTCGTTCATTTGGCCGCGAACACCGGACTGCTCGTATGCTCGTCGCTCGAACTCTTTGTTCGTACGCGCGTCATCCGAGCACTCATTTGTGCGTGGCCGGCCCGTCCGAACACTTGTCTGCTGTCCGCTCGTCCGCCGGATGATGTTCTTCTCCTTTTTGCGCGGCCGGTACCGTTTTCCCTGGCTCGTTCGCTGGCGGACTTGCTTCTCTGGTCTTCGGACTGTGTTCTTCGTCTTTTGCGGACGTGTTCTGCCTGGCTTTGCTGCTCCGGACTCGTTCGGACTCGTACAAAGTCGTTCGGTCTTGTACTTGTGCCCCGGACTTGCTGCTCGGACTCCTCTGGGCCTCGGACTTGCTCTGCTGTTGCTGCTGCTGGATCTGCTGCGAACACTGGATGAAATCCAAGTGTTACAGCGGGGATCCCGGAGCAAGCGGACTTGTTCTTTGTTGTATGCTGCTTAACTGTGTGCGTCTACGTATGTAACTATCTTACCATATAACTGCCAGTCAGGCACAATATTATAAGTGATTTCAAGAGTTTATATTTAATTTTAACTACATACATAAATGCAATCAGACTGACACTATGTCCATAATATATTTACCTGAGGGCTATTGGAAAGATGGAAAACCTGCAGGATGATAGCAGGCTGATAACTGATTATAACACCTCGTCAGAATGACAGCACCCTGATATTGCTAAATCAGGCGGACATCTGCTTATATACCCCGGAATGTTCCGAAATCAGGTATCTTTTTTGAGCGGTTTTCCCGATGGATGACGTGTTCACATCACAGAATCCTGTTTGATCTTACTATTGTGTTATTCTCGGCCACCATGTGACCGTGGTAGATGATAACTGCTTTAATAAAATTTAGTTGGTGACAATGTGCTGTTGCCCTTGTGCCAAGATTAAAGGGTGACGGTTGGGTTAGTAATATTTGAATAATTGCTTGCGGTTTTAGTAGTCACTATGAAATGTTCATAAGCTATCCATAATTTGACTACAATATGCCCATTAAGGGAGTCACCTATTGTCAAATGCGGACATAAATGGCGTGACACTATGTGTGATGTCACATATTTCAATTCCCGGGGTCCCCAGTTATTTATCTTTAGAGTAATAAACAGATTCATTACTTCAATTGGTTACAGATGCTAATTAGTCCAGAAGGAGTCAACTTTGCAATCCAATTCCGGGCGCATACTATTGAGCCCTCCTCCTTGGCCAAGTACCTCAGGGTCATCTTAGATGATCAGCTCTCCTTCAAGTTCTATGCCGAGCAAGCGATGGCTCGAGGGACGAGGACTTTGGGGGCCCTGAGCCGACTGAAGATCCCACACGGCTATATGCGCCAACTGGTGCTAGCTATGGTCTTTCCGAGAGTCGAATACGCTCTCCTGGCATGGTACAAGCCAGTCCACGAAGGCCCTAAGCGACGCGCCGGGAGTATCGGCCTCACGCGCACGATGGCCAAGCTGCAACGACGAGCCGCCAAGTTAATTACCGGAGCCCTCACCACCACAGCAACAGACATGGCCGACTACCATGCTTACTTACTCCCAGCTCAACTACGACTTCAGCTGGCCACTTTCAAAGCCGCCGTTCGTCTCTGCACGCTCCCCAAGAGCCACCCACTACAGCCGTTGATTCAACGATGTCAACGAGGCGTCCGGAGACACCGATCGGCCATCCACAAGCTAATGGACGCCTTTCCGGAACTCCAAGGACCAGTGGAGATCATCCGGCCAGTTACCAGCCCGGATCTTGCCATCACGTACCTGACAGTGCACCCAGCTCGGTCCCGGAAAGCTGCAAAAGAAACTGCGGAGGCTGCAATCCAGAGCGGCTCACTCTGCATCTTCAGTGATGGATCGGGCTACAAAGGGGGAATCGGGGCTGCAGCCGTCGCAATAGGCGGACCCCCCTGAGTTCCTTACGATGACTACACACGACCCAAGGCACGCGAGGTGGAAGGAAAACGGGCAACGGAACAGACAACTCAGGCGGGTAGTTTTTCTCAGGTTTCTTCTCTTTCTTCTCTCTCTCTCTCTCTCTCTCTCTCTCAAAATGCATGTACTTCTAACTCCTCTCTCAATCTACTTTATCCTCAGCTCCCTTTAATCCCTTCTTCTCCTCCTTTCTCCCTTTCGCAGCAGCCAGGACGAACTGTTCGACCCACCCAGGGGCCAAGCCTTTCCCCGGACGTGCGCCGATTCTACCTAGGGACCACGGAGGAACACACGGTGTTCGAAGCGGAAGTATGCGGTGCCCTTCTTGGGCTCGACTTGATCAGGGCCACCCCCCGTGCCACCCGGGCCACCCTGTTCATCAACTGCCAGCCCGCCATCTCTGCCATCAAGACACCGAAGGCTCAATCCGGCCAGTACCTCCTGGACACCTTCCGGATGGAACTCCACCGCCTCCAGAAGCAACGCCAGAACCTCCAGCTGGAAATACACTGGGTACCAGGGCATGAAGACATAGAGGCGAACGAGTGGGTTGATGCCGAGGCAAAGACCGCTGCCCAGAGCCCCGAGGCTAACCAGCCAGGGAGACTCCGGCTCCTCACTCACCCTCTCCCCCCCAGTGCCGCGGCCCTCATTGCGTCTCAAACGACCTGAGCGAGTAAGCAATGGAAGGCCGACTGGACCAAGTCGAAGAGTGCGAAGAAGCTCCGCCCTGCGGACCTCAACCCCCCCGTACGGGGCGTACGAGCCCTCTACAAAGACCGGAACCGTGGCGAGTGTGCAGCCCTGACCCAGCTGCGCACTGGCCATGCCCCCCTCAATGCGCATCTCCATCGCATTGGGCGCGCAGAGTCCCCCCTCTGTGCTTGGTGCGGCGTTCTGGAAACCCCAGCACACTTTCTCATCGTGTGCTGGAGGTTCGTAGAGCAGCGGCGTGCACTCCATACCGCCCTACGGAATCGCCCGCTGACTCTCTGCACTCTCGTGGGCCCCAAAGCTCGCCTTGGACCAGTACTGAGCTTCATCAAGGACTCAGGCCGTTTCCCCCAGCTGTTCCCTCAGGACGAACCTGCCCTTCCGGACGCCGAACCTCTGGACCCGGACAACTAACTCCTGGCTTTCTTTATTCTCTGCTTTCCTCTCAGTATTTTATTTATTTATTTATCGAGGCCGGTACCCACAAGTGGACCTCCTCTTCTCTGCACGCAAGCTCAGCAATATGTTTCCCTAGCTTTTCACGCTTTTCAATGTAGCGATTACCTGTTCTTTATACTTATATGCGCGCCCCCCTTAATTAGCAATTGCTTTCGCAAAACTTCATACCCTCATTACTCATACCTCCTTAGATCATACCCTCACATCTCATCATTTCTGTGTCACTCCTCTTTTCCTTGAAACCTTGTAGCATTTAGATCGCATTGGTAGATTACTCTGTATTTTAAGTGCGCCATAGGCCCTAAAGGGCCTGCAGTCACTATAATGGAATAAACAAACAAACAAACAAACATTACATGTCTGTCTGTCCTATTACTAATTTTACTCACCTGTCACGTAACGGTGCTCCTCCTAAGAGCAGCAACAAGAAGTCACAAAGATAAAGTAGAATAAGGTTGCACAGGCTACAGCTCAGCAAAGATGACGATATCAGCATAGGCCATCAAGATGCCACACTAGTGCACGAGAAGACAGAACTGTAGACCAATAGAAAGCCAGCACCAGAAAGCCAGCACAACAGCGGCAAGGAAGCAGCGGTAGAAAGCCCAAGAAGTCCGCATGACGACGGAAGGAGAGTAGGTCTGCAGTGGTGAAGAGTTTCACATCTGTGTCTGAGTTGTCCACTTGCCAAAGTCAAGAACAACAGCAATAGGCAGTCCTTCCAGAGTGAAGAGTTTATCCAAGCTAGCACTGGCAGATGCGGCAGGAAAAAAGGGAGAGCCTCGCAGTGGGAGGAGCGACAGATGGGTGGAGACTTGCAACGAAAATTTTGTCGTGTTGACATGCATCACTGTTGTCAGGTGACTAGCTGCTAAATTGGGTGCGAAAGGGTCAAGGGTACAAGACCGGCACCGGTTTTTTAGAATATGACTGAACTGGTAATCACTACGAAAAACTATAAGCAAGTCATAAGGTGATTGTAATTCTTGGTTTTATTACAGTCAAATACTCTTTCAGTAGGAAATTAGGACTTTTCATAATGAGTCAACACCATCTATAAAGAAGCTACAAGATATACATGATTTGATCTCATATTGTAAGTCCCTTGTGGATCTGGATAAGACAATACATATTTATAATTTTAAAGGGGATTTAGTGATGTAATTGGAACAGGCGTACTGTCGTGAACGCGATCGCTACAGCCCATCCAAAGATACTGATAGATCCTATTTGGAGACAGAATTGGCATGGACATTCGGAATATGAACCGCTCAAGCTTTCTTCCAAAGAACTGGTAGATGCATGTATCGATTACTCGACCCGTTCCTAGAATGTTGTCCGACGTCGCATTAGTCGAGATTGACGAGATAGAGCTAGTATCATCACGGTCATCTTTGCCATTCTTCTCGTAATTGTAACCCAGGGTAAGCTGTAGGTATTTTAAATCGGAGTTTTCTGGCTGCTTCTTGAATGGTGATTTGATGCGGCGGAGCATCGTAGAGAAAGGACGCGGGGAGTAATAAGGGTTGGAAAGTGGTGCGCTTTGCCCCGACTATTTATGTTACGGAATGAGGCTATGCTTCCCTTTAGTCACTTGTAACAGGATGAAGCCACATTGCTTCATATCGTCCATCCTGTGCATATAAGTATCTATGCCGCAACAGGCAAAGCCAAATGCCTGTCGGCTGCACTTTACGCAATGGCGGCACAGGGACATGAAAGCGCAAACGTTATATATTAGCACTGCAATATACGAAGCTGGGAAGCTTGAGAACAGAACCCTAAAAATGTCTGGTTCGATTCTCGCCTCATGATCTCGATGATGATGAGCGCTGAGCATGCATGTAAACGTGCTTGCACAGCGTCCAAACAGCGCACTGCTATTCCCACCAGGCTTTACCATTCGAACGCCCGAACATCTTTTTTGAAAAGCCTGTGTTTGGTGTATGTATATCTTTACTGCTGCAATCAGTCACACGATCGAGTCCCATGAGTTAGGAATCAGCTTGGTGGGCTCAACGATGAACTCGGATTACCTACGTATTTCTTCCACATTGCCTCTCCGCCTCCTGTAACTTGAACGTCGCCCGTGTTTACTCGCCTGCGCTAAACATACTTCACGATGTAGGTGTTTCTTTGAGCACGTGGCTTAGAAGCTCCGGGAATAGTGAACATACTGGAAAGCGGGAAAGAAGAGCAAGTGGGAGCAAGATGCAAGAGTCAACCTCGACGACTAGGTCGCGCGGCGGGTCCTGAAGCGGAGGTACGGTTCGAGAGGTCGTTGAATTTCAAGTTTTGCCTCGATCCTTCTTCAATGCAGTCGAAGATAGACACATCGACCGAAGGCTTCTATGAGGCAGGCAGAGGCGCGATTTGCGATGCGCATTCTGAGCATGGTTTTCAGCCGCTTCGCCCTGCCACAAGAGGGTTGAGATAGTGTCATCCTGCGCATTGCATCTCTGGGTAAGAAGGCCAGAAGAAGCGTGCAGAGCAAAGATAGTCGAGCAGTGTACACTGTCTGTCCTCGTTAGTGAGCGATTATGAGCTATTGACTTCCCGGCCTTCATCTTCGGGGCAGTGAGAGCCAGTCTCAGAACTGTGAGTTCGGCAAAGTGAACATCTTTGTGAACTTCCAGAGAGGAGTAAAGCAGAAATGGGGTGAACGGACGGGTACCAGCAGAGAGTGCAAGGTCGACGACTACCTTGAGGATAAGGCTGAAGGTTAAGAGGAGGCGTGCCGTGGATTGAGGGAAGGTGAGCGAAATCTTGCAGACAAGACTGAGGTACAAGCGATTTCGTTGCATACAAATAGTTGTCAAAAGTTTTTCCTTCCCATTTCAGGAGCTTCCCGAAAAGATAGCGTTTCCCAAACTAAACTTCTTTAATTGAAGCCTGATTCGTAGCATTGTTGACCATCATCGTCTAGGCTCTTGTTTTATCCGAGTGAACACTTTGAGACCCCCGAGTGTTGCGTTGAATCTGCCTAAAAAAGTGAATCAAACAGTTGGACATCGTCTAAAAGCTGACTCACTTGAGAAGGACTTCGTGATCTGATTCCACTCTCTCAATCCTCGTCTCCGGACAAATTAGATTCGGCGTAGTCGAGACTGGGAGATCACAGTCCTGTTTTCCCGCAAGAGGTATGCAGATATTTCAGGGACAACCAACCGTGTTCCCCGGCGTAGAGTTTCCCAGGAATACCCGAAGACCTTGTAATAAACGAGCTGTGAGGGTATTATCAGTTGCGTCGATAAAGGGAAGCAGCGGGCGTACAGATAAGCACGTTCCCCTTCCCAGCTTCGAGGCCGTCGTGCCTTCACCAGAACGAAGTCCGACTCAAGGATTTATCTCGCATGTCGCGGGATGCGAGCTTCACGTACAACGAAATTCCACTGAACGTCACGTCAATTCCGATCACCGATTCCGTGAGTTAGATGCATGCGCACGGGAGACACAATAGCCGATGCATGAGCTGTAAATGTGTCAGATACCATAGGCAACTAGTGAAGGCAAGCACGCACTTTGTAAACAGTGACGATCAAGTATATGAGGAGAACGACCTTCAACTCAGCCTAATTGTGGATGACTCAGAGAGAGAGGAAAGTCGCCCGAGTGCGCCTAATTCGAGTAGGTTCCACTGCAGATGAAAGGCTGTAGCCAGTCAAGTCAGCCTAATTTAAGATGCAGGCCGTAGTGAAACTGACCTCAAGAGATGCTGCCTCGGCTGAGGCTAGAAAGTCCGCATAGCAGTGTTAGGGACTTCGGGGTGCAGCTAATTCCGATTACCGTAATTTGAGCCACATAAGATAGTCAAGGGAAGCAAAATGTAAGCCGTGCTGAACAAGTGTATAGCTAGGATGTGGTATTCTGCAAAGTAAGGCGAGTACGAGCGACGGCTGGGTCAAACTCGACAAGAAATCGCCATTCGACGCAAACGACGCAGAATATAGCTGCATAGCTTTTCGAGCTCAAAAAGTATTGCAGAAGTCAAGTAGAATATAGACTTTATCGTGGAGAAAAAGAGGAGAGAATGGTGCGCTCAGACGTGGTCGACCGTTGACACGGAAACAAAATTTGGTACCGGTTCCGGAATCCGGAGGTTCATCGGGAAAACCGCTCAAAAAAGATAACTGATTTCGGAACATTCCGGGGTATATAAGCAGATGTCAGCCTGATTTAGCAATATCAGGGTGCTGTCATTCTGACGGTGTGTTATAATCAGATATCAGCCTGCTGTCATCCTGCAGGTTTTCCACCTTTCCGACAGCCCTCAGGTAATTCCATTGTAGACGTAGCATCAGCCTGATTGTAGTCCTGTATGCAGTTAGAATCAGATATAAGTCTCAAAATCACTTATAATATTGTGCCTGACTGACAGTTAAATGGTAAGATAGTTACAAACGTAGACGTACACAGCCGCTTAGCAGCGCACAACAGGGAACGAACGTAGCAACACCACAAGAGTAGATATCCGGGAATTTTCATTTTAAATCATTCTCTCAAATTAAGGTCAAACAGATGACTACTAGGCTGAGGCTGGGAAGCAAGTAGCCGAAGTAAGAGAGGGTATATTCAGAATTGTTACAAACAACAAATGATACACAGCAAAGCAGTCCCTACGTACTCCGTCCCAAGTGTTATTTGGCCCCGCCTACTATAATCATCGTACGCGCAGTCGCTCGCATTCTCTGTATGCAGAGTTCGAGGAGCGGGAAAGAAAATCAGGTACATATGAGAATGTGGACCAAGCTCAACCAAAGTGCGAAGCAAGACACAGTAAGTGCTATGAAACAGCCTTGAAAGATATATGGATGGAGTAGATCGAGTGGTCGGGAGTGACGGAGGAACGGAGCGTAGGTACGGCGGGGGAGGAAAGTGAGGGGGCGGCGCGAAACACATAAAGAAACACATGTACAACTTTGTTACAATAAGACAGCACGGGAATAAAAGCGAAGAATCAGGATCAGTGTGGAATAAGACAGAGCACCTCGTATCAGTCATCTCTTCATTAAAATAATAGAAATCAGTGTTTAGATCGTCGTATAGCTCCCTAACAATGACATCATCATCAGCACCTCCGTACACTTGATGAAGGAGAAAAAAATATAATACGCACATAACCTGGCTTGCCAATCCCCACTACCGGTCGCAATAACGCCACCCACTGGGCTAAGGTCAATCGAGATCACAGAGTTTTTGTGGGCTTGAAGCCCCAGCTGCTGCTGCGCGCTCCGTGACTCCCTGAAGTGCACGCCACGGTCCATCGATCCACTGACGATCCACTGTCCGCCACGCTCAGAACATAGTCACTGTGCCCCTTGAAACTGAGCGTGCACGCCCCACCCCGCTCGCTACCATCAAACAAGTCCGCTTGCTCCGGAATCTCCGCCCTCACCACCTCCAACCCCTCCCTCGCAGCAGAAGCCAGCGCGCTCGGCGCCACAAGCAAACAACGGCTCCTTGCGCGCACCACTTCGCAGGAGCGGCGTGATGTCCCAAAACTTGAGCGTCTTGTCCAGGCTCCCGCTTACGAGTTCCTTGCCGTCCGGCGTGAACGAAACACTGTGCACACTGTCGTCATGACCCTGCAGGCGCTCGATGAGGAAGCCCATGGCGACGTCCCAGATGCGGACGATGCAGTCCAGCGAGCTTGCAGCGACGAGCCTTCCATCAGGCGAGATCGACACGCTCGTCACGCAGGTATCAATACCCTCCGCGTTCGTTGATCTCGAGTACCTTCTGAGAGCCCGTCTCTACATCCCAGATGCACGCGGTGCGGTCTCCCGAGCCAGACACAATATGACTCCCGTCCTTGGATTCCCGACGGCCGTGGCGGCCCTATAGCTGCAATCTCTCTTCGAATCTGCGCAAGGTCAGAGTCCGAGAGCTGAGGGCGCTTTCCATCCTTCGGTGGAGACGCATACACAAACTGCCTGAAGAGCGACAGAAGCATGAAGTTCGCAGTGACATCTGACGCATCCGATGCGAGCATCAACAGCCGAGAATGGTCGAGATACAGGCTCTCAGGATACCCAGGTTGAAGGCTCGGCTGATGCGTATAGTGGCTTTTCGTCACTGGTGTAATCGTAGGACTGGGTGGGAGAGTCGCGGATGTTGGACTCGGTGGGAAAAGTACGAGGTCCACGAGAGCGGGGAGAACGGTGGCGACGATCTTATGAACCGAAGGGAGAGACTTCACCTGTTCTGGTGCAGGCGGGAGACCACCCAAAGCATCATGAAGCTCCGATGACGCCGTCATTCTTTCATATGCAGCTGTAAACCACCGACGCGTAACGGCAACATCAAGATTATGCCGACGATTGAACAGATGCATTTCGAACTGTGGCGCAGAAGCTAGTAGATGCGGTCGTAGGTGTGACAGGAGGTGATTTGCCAGATCCTGGTAAAGAACCGGTTAGTTTGGCTCACGTCGATCAGTTATCAGAGGAAATTAACTCACGAGCCTCATAAGTTCCAAAAGCTCGAAGCACGTCCGAATCGCCGATAGAGCCTCCATCATCGTACCAGATTTTCCAGGCCCACAGTTCGATGCGAACTCCACCATTTTCTGCACCATCGTGTCTCTTGCTGGCGCGCAGTGCTTCTTCAGTAAATCGCCTATTGCCGAAAAGAGCTTCCCCAAATCGAATACGCCATGCTTTAGATGCTGCTCAACAAGCGGAACATCAAATGCTTCGTGAAGCCACGCAACGCTTGCCTGATCCGAAGCAGACAGTCGCCGAGGACGAAGGCCAGGATTTAAAGACTGCACGGCGCTCGATCTCACGGGTATGGGAGGAGGAGGGGGAAGGACAACGGCAAGGATAACCTCACGCAATTCTTCGATGAGAGGACGAAGCGCGACGGCACGCGGATTGGAAGTGAATCCTCGAAAAGGAAGATGGACCTTCGAATCCAATGTACGGCTCGGAGGGATACGAGAACTCGAAGCACAATGACATACGTGGCGGCGCAGACACCTCGTATCGTTGAACGAAACACATGGGCAGCCATCCTCAAGCTCCGATAAAATCGCGCACCAAATCATCTCTGTAGTCTCACGCTTGCGCTTGCTGTCAGTCGGTCTAAATTGGAGACCGATATCAAACAAAAGATCATGTCCAGCGAACAGATAATGAATACAGGGGAAGACGGAAGAATTTCAGATGAGTACTCACGGAGCTGTGGATTCTTCATGATAGCCTCTAAATCCAATTCTTGCAGGGTATATCGGTTAATGGGGGGGAGAATGGGTGGAACGTAGATGGGTCCGGGTCCGTGCTGAACGTGAAGGAAGTCTCGTCCCGGCCAAGCTTAACCACGACTACACCTTCGTCGTAGCCTACGGCAACCTCGTTCCCCTGCGGTCGGATGGCAATACACCATGCGCTTCAAGAGCGTAGCTCAAGGTGTTCTCTAGTCAGTATGTGCCAGAGTTCCAGATCTTGATTTTACCATCTTCCGGACCGCTGACAATTAAGGGAAGACTTGGGTGGAAGACAGCAAACGACACGTTGTTGGTGTGTCCCTCTATCGTTTGGACACAGCTTTTGCTGAGATAGTCCCAGATTTGATTGTCCGGTCGTCGCCACTCGTGACAAGGTATGGCTTGTCTGCACCAGGATACTAGAAGTCGACATAGTTTACGCCGCCCTTCTCGTGTGCCTCCAGAGTGAAATTGGGTGTTGACGAACCGAGCGACCACATCTTGACGGTGTGATCAAGACAGGAAGAAGCGAAGGTACATAGTTGTATCCTTAGGGTTGAACACAAGATTCATAATGTAATGTGTATGACCTTCAAATATCTTTGAGAATAATCAGTATAGGCCCAATTTTGAAGTGGTAAGTGAACGCACCCGAGTACACTTCCACTTGTTTATCCCAGTCCCAAGCTCTGACTGTCATATCATCACAGCCCGTCAGTGCAATGCTAAGTGTCGGGTGAATAGCAAGGTATCGAATGCAGTCAGGATGTGTCTCGAAAGCAGACACTTTCTCGCGAGTGTTGTAAGTCGTTAGTCGTCCAAGCCAGGTTTGGACTTCGTGATTTGAGGCCCGGCGGTGGCGCTGCGGAGTTTGAATCAAGCCTGAGGGTGACTTACCGCAACGCATCGTGACATGCCCCCCATCCTCTCTCTCTCTCCTTCCACTTCATCCTCCTCCATCCATCCTCCTCAATGTCCATCCACCCACAGGATGGCCTACAAGCTTCATGTTTCTGTTGCTAATGGTAAGCTCTTCTCAATTGTTTTTCAATTCTCTCTTTTCCTGATCATTCATTAATATGCCACTCGGTTGTGTGACTGTATGCATTTTGTCATACCCGGCAAGCTACAACCGGTGAGTTACCGGTTTCTATTTTAGGAATTACTTTCTCACTTTTACTTCTGCCAGTCACGTCTTCCTCCCTTACTTCGCTTGTATCCGTTCTCTTCGAGCACCATTTCTAACCGGCCTACTTTGCGAGCCTCCTCGTCTGAGGACCAGCTGTACCAGGCTTCCACGATGATGGACGCATACGATCTGCATCAGCGACACTAGGTAGCGGACCACGGGCGGCGCTACCAGGAGTACACCACGTTGTACTACTCTACGCAGCACCAGCAGCAGATGGCCATCCCATCATCGGCCTCCGCACCCTCATTGACCTCTGACTCTTCAAACCGCACCTTTGTTCACGACGTCCCGTCGCCACCACGCACCTCCGCTTGGTTCAGCAGTTACCAGCAGCTCAACACCAGCCTATAGCCCACAGTTATCAGTAACTCAATCAAAGTGCCCTGTCTACACCCGGCAATGCGCACGTCTATTCGCCTCGCCCTTCAGAAGTAGTTCTGCCACTGCCTCCTCCACGTCCATGCCGACCACTCGTGCTGTGCACGACGTCCTCGCGCCAGGCGGCCTTATCGGTGAGGGCCTCTTTCTACAAGGCAATGTTCTCCGCCGGGTCGATACATCACCCCAGGCGTCAGGCTACGAGTCACCCACAGCCGACTGGCTGCGCGACTTTGATCACATACTGGGTTTAAGCAAGAAGGAGGAGATCCATATTGCTCGTCAGGAGGGGCACACGAAGGAGTTGGAAGTTGTGCGAAAACTTGGCTCAGGTAGCTACAGAAGCACAGTCCAATAAACGGCGTGAAGATCTCCGGTCAGTCTCATTCTTATCTATCTCACACACTCAGACGTTTGACGCGCATTTACTCGCAGCCATCAATGACCCACACAAGATCGTCAAAGTGGTCGCCTCCGATGGCAAGTCCGGTGACCAAAAAGACGTTTCCTACACAAATTGCAAAGTCATCGGTAATGGGTCTTTTGGCATCGTCTTCTAGGCCAGATTTGTTGGCGGGCCTGAGGAGGGTGGCCACATCGCCATCAAGAAGGTCATCCAGGACAAGCGGTTCAAGGTACGTTTGGTTTGGTCTTGCCTTATTCCGTCAACGCGCCATTCACCTGTCTCTTCTTCTGCATTGCTCTCTCGATGTCTCTCACCCGAACATCGTCAATCTCAAAGCGTTCTTCTACTCAAACGGGTACAAGGTTTGTGGCTTTCGGCACTGCCTTCATCGACTCTTTACGTCTCATTCTAACAATTAATTTGGTTCCGCTCCGGTGCATTTCTCGCCGGACGTCAGGGCATTCGCCAACGAGTTCTCGTATCCTGCGTATGCTGCTCAGGGACAGGCTCAGGGATCGTCAGGATCGCGACCTCCCTTCACGTTGTCTCCACACCAGCATCAGCAGCCAGGCGCGAGTTACTCCTCACCCGCATCCTCCTCCCAGTGTTTGCGCACTCAACAGCAGGCCTCGTCATCCACTCCCATCGCCCACGCCCAATATCGTCAGCAAGAAGCGCTTTCATAGCCGGGACACCTCTGTCCGACCCGCTCACGCACAAGGAGCAGGAGCTACTCGCTTACCTAGAGACGTGAGCACTTCCTCTCATCCATTACTTATAGATTGTTATCTTGATGTTCGCTAACAGATGACAATGCCCGGTGGCATTACACCGGGACATATACTTCAGTGTACATAACAATTTGTAATTAAATATATTACTTTGAAATATAAAATCTTTACATTATCTACTATCATCAGCCATTGGCAAGAGGAGTAATGTAATAGAAGTGATGGCAGAGAACCAACATTTGCAGTGATTGATAGACTCTGCAGAACGTAGCTTTGCTGATAGGAGCCAAAATACGTCATCAGAACCAACAGTCTGACGGCAAATATAATTTTAGATAGTCCATATAAGGCTTGGAACCTGCAGTCTGAGGCTGTAATCCGTTGTCAGAGCTGTCAGCAATAGATGACTTATATTTAAAGATAGCTATTACAAGCCTTATCAGCTGTTATCTTTGATGAATTATGTTGTCGTGATCATCTTTCCGGTAGTATTTATAATTAAATTCAATGTTTATCACATATATAATCTTGTTGCCTATCATTAAAAGCCTGCTAACACATTACCATACATATCTAACAGCCACACCATGCAACATATTTTAGGTGTATTATAATGTTATTATACATGGTAGTGGTACGATTTGGGTATTTCATCTGATTTTATCTATTTCACCGTATATAAGTAGAATATAAGATTTTTTCCTTTTTCCTGATGTTATTTGTTGTCTCTTATTTGGGTGCAAGCGTTCGACGGCGTCTGTTCCGGCGCTTCAAGATCACTCTTCCCTTACACTAACTTCAGCAAAAAAAGGGACTCGCCATAAACCAATCTGCATGAAACACTAGGGAATAGTGAGGCAATTTTCCTTATTTGCAGTCATTACATCTGACATCAACGATTTCACAACCCCTCCCTTTCCTGCGGTGAACAGTACCACAACCCGCCAAATCTCAATCACCCATCGGAACGCAGACCTGGGTCTCAAGCCACTAATCGATCGACGAAATCAGTAGCTGGTCGAAATCTGAAATTCTAGTACTTACTGCTTCAATCCTGCTATTGTACTGTGGCCGGTTCCTTGTATTAACAGAAGCATTGTCATCTTCCGTATCGCTGGCGCCGTTTTGCTTTCCTAACCACCGCACCTCTTCATGGACCTCATTCTCGACTTCTGTGTTCTTCATCTCGTCCGCAGAACCTGCCTCTGATACTTCCCCGCCAACTTCGATCCTCTGTCCAGTCAACGAATCTATTTATTTGACAAGCTCTTTAGTATTCTTTCTTCGTCTCACACGAAATTGACTCACCAGTTTCCTGCGCTAATGATAAACGTGGCCCTGGACCTGCGCCAGACGTGAAATCCTCTATAGACGGTTCGGCATAAAAAGTCCTATACCTGACTTCACCCGTCTCAGTCACGTATCGAATCCGAACAACCTTCTCTAGTATGCTTGGCGCTTCATCGGGAATGGACACCTCCATTGTGCCTCCGTTGATCCCACGCTGTATTGTGGGGACTCCCATGACTCCTTGCTGCAGAGCCCCATCTGGTCGCGAAGATACCTTCGGCTTGCTGATTCTAAAAAGCCGCTTCAAACTACTCGACGGGTCCCAGTCCCAATCCAGATTGGAGCGGCAATATTCTCCTATGCGGTGACGCTTTCGTTGAACCTCCTTGAAATCCACCCAGAGCCCCAAATAATCAGGATACAAGGTCAGATTTTTTCGAGCTGCTAAGAATTCGCGCGTCAGATTGTTCTTGACGACTGGAATGGTCCGCGCTCGGTCAAGGGAGCGCTGCCATTCTTCCGTCGATTTCTCATGATATGGATGACCGTACAGCTCATCTGTAGGCAAGTCGTACTTGAGCTTTTTCGAATCCCAAGCCTCTCTTCGGAGTTCGTCGGGAGAGGCTAGAAGGCGGCGAGTCCGTATTACGCATATACTGAGACAGCTCTGAAGAATGATCGGATCGTCTTCCTGCGGAGTCGAGTTTCGGATTCTTCTTGGAAATGCATTAAGAGAATCGAAGCTCAGATGTTTCAGACGTGGTATATGCCGAGGAGATATTACTCCAAGTTGTGTGTTGCTAATACTGTAGTTCGGAGACAGACACGATATGTTAGCCAGGAATGGAGATAGATGTATGAACACATACATGAGACGCAAGACAGAAAATGCGTATATAGGCAGCAGCTTCGGCAACCTCCAACGGTGCTCCATACGGTGAATAATGTAATCTACAACACTTTCAAGCCAACGAGAGAACGTGGAGAGGATTAAATTTTGTAGTGGATGGCTGTCGTTGATTGTTTGATATTCATAGATGAGGAAACGTGCAAGGAAAGCAAGAAGAAAGTATGCAGTTTCTATAAGGTTATAAACGGCGGGAGCGAGCGTGTCGCGATCGATTTTCAGCTTACAGAAGCTGGAAGAGACATTTGCGAAAAGAAGACACGCATCAGCAATGACTCCCAAACGACCATGACGGGAGATCTGAGAGGGGTACATTGTCATCGAATGCCGAATCCTATGGTCCAAGAACGCACCGACTTGAGTCTAGAATTTCCAACAACTTCCGTCGGCAGTTGATTGCATGCTTTGTAGTCATGGCTTCACCATCGTAGTCATTGAACTGGAGCCGAGCCCGAGCTATGCGAATCAAAAAAAGAAAATACTTCTTCTCCGGATGTGAGTCGTCGAGGACGTTTGCGAGTGACTCCAAGTGGAAGATGGGTTCGACTGCTGCAACCGATACGTAGAAGGAGCCGTACCAATACTCTGACGTAGAAAGGCGAATGAAAGCTGAGAGAGCGGCGGCAGACCGATACAGCGAGTTCGATCTGAAAATAACGTCAGACGCGTGCAATAGCCTGAGATCGATCAAGTTCACTCACTGTGTCTGCTTCACAAGACTCTTCAATCCGGAAATCCACTCTCCTCTCATCCTCTGGATGATCATGCCCATTGGATAAGGTTTAGCTGGTGGAACCACATATTCAAGGCCCAACCAAAGATACTGTATGATCCTATCTGGAGACAGATTTGTCATAGACATCCGGAATATGTACCGCTCAAGCTTTCTTCCGAAAAGCTGGTAAAGATGCGTGTCGATTATTCGGCCCGTCCCTGGAATGTTGTCCATAGTCGCGTTCGTCGAGACTGACGAGATAGAGCTGCTATCGTCACGGTCATCGTCGCCATTCTCCTCGTAATAATCCTTGATGTAGTAGAAATGGGTAAATTGTAGGTATTTTATATCGGAGCTTTCTGGCCGCTTCTTGAATGGTGCTTTAATATGGCTAAGCATTATCGAAAGACTGTGAGTGAAAGGTAGGATATGGGTTGGAATGTGGTGCGCTTTGCCCGTACTGTCTATATTTTGAATGAGGCTGTGTTTTGCTTTAGGCACTCTTAACACAACGAAGCCTCATGGTTTTATTTCTTACATACTGTGCACATAAGTATCAATGCCGCATAAGCGACAACGCCTGTCAGCTGTGCTCCATCATGTTCTGCATTACAGTTTGATGCGGTACAGGAAATAGGAAGCGCGAACGATGAGAAGCATATTTATAGTTGCAAAGAAATAGTATACAAACCGGGAAGCTACTACTAGGAGTGCCTAGTTAAATGCACATCCCCTGGATGCCACTTGGGGCGCTGAGCGGAAGGCACTTGATACTATAGCCGTCTACTGTATGCACCGTGAAGAAGACTTACTGCTCTTTCCCACAGGACCACAGCTTTACCATTCTCAGGTTTTTCTGATAATCATCGTTGACGTATCTCAATACTTGTGAAATCAGTCAAAGGTCCAGTCTTATCATCCGTTCCGGTTTCATGATGGACTCGGACTGCCGACAGATTTTGACCATGCTGCCTCCGCACCTCCTGTACCTTCGCCGTCGTTCGCTGGCCTGCATTGACCACACTTCAAGATGTAGGTGTTTCTTTGACCAAGTGACTTATAAGCTCCGGAAATTGGGAACAGCGGAGAGAGAAGCAAGCCGCCGGATTCAACTTCGACGCATAGGTCGCGCGGTGGATCCTGGAGCGGAGGTCTTTGTAGTTCGCGTACGGAGCCAGTCCTGCCTCCGGATCTTCTTCAATGTAGTCGGAGACAGACAGATCGACCGACGGCTTCTACGAGACAGAGGTGAGCTTTGCGATGCGGATTTGGGGCGTGATGTCCAGCCGCTCCGTTTGACATGTGAGGGTTGATATAGTGTCATCTTGCGCATTGCATCTCTGGGTAAGATGGCTGGAAGAAGCGCGCAGAGTAGAGATGGTCGAGCGTTATACACTGGTGTCCTTGTGAAGGAGCAGTCATGGGAAGTAGTTTCCCGGATTTCCGCCTTTGGGGCAGTGAGAGCCGGTTTAGAGATGTGATTTCAACAGCGTGAACGTCCTTGTGATAATCTAGAGTGGCGTGAAGCGGAAATGGGATGGCCAGACGGGAGCCAACAGAGAGAGCGAGGTCAACGTCCGCCTAGATGATAAGGATGAAGAGGAGGTATTCCGTGGATCGAGGGGTGGTGAGCGAATGCTTGCGGACAAGACTAAGGTACGAACGAAAATGTGACGAGATCGGTGCATTCATTTCGTTGTTGATAACGAGCTGGACTCCGCCGATTTTATATACTTTTTAAGTCTGGTTCGACACATCGATGCTCGTAGTCGCCTATGTTCCTAATTTATCCAGCTGGTCGTTTTGAGATCCCGGATATAGCGTGAGATCTGGCTTGAAATGAGGTAAATCAAACAGTTGGACGTCCTTTGAAAGCTGACTCGCTTGAGAGGTAATTTGTGATTTGATTCCTTTCTCTCAGCCCTCGATGCCCTTACTATAGTACCCTTCACGGAGAAAGTGGATCCGGAGTAGTCGAGACTTGGAGATCAAAGTAGAGGTTTAAGTTACGCGCAAACTACTTCCGGATATCCCACGCACCATCGTGTTTTCGATTACCTGGGTGACCTTGTAATAAACTAGCTGTAAGGACATTGACAAATGCATAACAGAAGTGAATCAGTGGGCGTACAGATAGATACGTTCTCCTCACAGATACGTTCTCCTCAGCTTCGAAGATGCCGTGCCGTCACCTAACCGAACTTCGACTCGAGGAAGAAGCTCGCATTTCGCGGAATGCGAGCTTCAGTATCCGACTCTGCAGAACGTCACGTCAATCTCAGATACCGATCTCGTGAGATAGATACGACATAGAGCTGTAAATGTGTCAGTAGACGTAGACGATTAGTGAAGGGAAGCACACACTTTGTATACGGTGACGATCACGTATATGAGGAGAACGAACTTCAAATTATGTCAATAGGATTGCAAAAGTGTAGATGAGAGAGAGAGGAGAGTTTCCCGAGTGCGCCATATTCGTATACGGTCCGCCTTCGAGTGAAGCTGCCTTGGCTGAGGCTAAAAAGTCCGGATAGCGGTGTTAGAGACTTCCGAGGTAGCAAATTCCGGGTACCGTAGATTGAACCACATAAACTAGTCAAGGCAACCATGATATAAGCCACTCTAACCACACGTGTAGAGCTAGTACGAGGTATTCTGCAAAGTAAGGAGAGTACGGAGCGACGAGTCAGACGAACTCGACAGGACATCGCTGTTCAGCCACCGTCCCAATAAACCATCCTTAAGTTTTCGAATTCAAGATTGCTTCCATACGTCAAGTGAATCATAGGTTTCTTGTTTGAAGCGGCAAAGGAGGAGAATGGTGTATCCAGACGTGGGCAACTGCAAGTCGTGGACTGACACGGAAACAAATTTGGTACCGGTTCCGGAACTTGAAGTTGTTTGTTGTCTCTTATTTGGGCGCAAGCGGCTGTAGGCGTCTGTTAGGGCGCTTATCTCTTCCCTTACATTACTACTACCTGGACGCGCTTCAAGCAGAACATAAGGTACTCGTCAAGAGCACATATGCATAAAACCTAGGGAATAGTGAGGCAATATCCCTTATCCGCAGCTATTACAGCTAACATCAACAATTTCACAACCCCTCGCTTTCCTACGCGAATCAGTACCACAACCCGTAAAATCTCAATCACCCGTCGGAACGCAGACCTGGGTCTCAAGCCACTAATCCACAGATGACATTAGTACCTGGTCAAGCTCTGAAAATCTAATACTAACCTCATAGATCCTGCCGTTGTACTGCTGTCGGTCCGTGTCATTCAAATCAATAGCAGCGCTGTCATCTTCTGTATCGCTGACGCCGTTTAGCACCCGGGACAACCACACCTCTTCATAGACCTCATCCACGACTTCTGTAGTCTTCATTTCATCTCGAGAGGCTTCGCCAGCTTCGTCCAGCGCTCCGATTAACAGTCCTATATCTTCGCCATGCTCTTCAGTGCTCTTTCGCCTTCTCCAATCAAATTGACTCCCAGTTTCCTGCGCTAACGATAACCGTGGCCCCGAGCCAGCGTCAGTGCCAGACGTGATATCCTCCGCAGATGGTCCGGCATAGAACGTCTTATATTTGACCTCACCCGCCTCGGTCTCGTATCGAATGCGAACCTTCTCTTGTAGGTTTGACCCTTTCTCGAGAATGGTCACCTCGGATGTGTCTTTGTTGTATTCACGGTGAATTGTGGCTGGGACACCCGTGACGCCTTGCTGCAATGCGCCTTCTGGTCGCGAAGAGGCCGTCGGACTGTCGATCCTGAAGAGACGCTTCAAGCTGCTCGACGTGTCCCAGTCCCAATCCAGATTGGAGCGGCAGTACTCTCCCATGCGGTGACGCTTTCGCTGAAGCTTCTTGTAATCTTTCCAGGACCAGTAATAAGTAAGATGCCAGGCCCTAACTTGTCGAGCTTCTAAGAAGCCGCGCGTCAGATCGTTCTCAACGACTTGAACTGACCGCGCACGGCTAAGGGAGCGCTGCCATTCTTCCTTTGATTTCTCTTCAAATGGTGGATCGTATAGCCCATCTGAAAGCAATCCGTACTTGAGCTTTATCGAATCCCTAGCCTCTCTCCGGAGCTCATCAGTGGAGGCTAGAAGGCGGCGAGTCCGTGTTGTGCATATACTGATAGAGCTCTGGAGAATGATCGGATCGTCTTCCTGCGGAGTCGAGTTTCGGATTCTTCTTGGAAACGCATTAAGAGAAGTGAACTGACGTATTATACGCCGCGGAGATAAAACTCCAAATTGCATGTTTCCGATACTGTATTTCGGAGACAGACACATTAGGTGAGCTAAGAACAGAGATAGAAGGATGAATACATACGTGAGACGCAAGACAAAAAATGCGCATATAGGCAGTAGCTGCGGCAAACTCGTAATCCACTCCATACGGTAGATAAAGTGATCTACAACACTTTCAACCCAACGAGAGAACGTAGAGAGGACTAATCTTCGTAGTGCATGCATGTTGTGGATTGTCTGATGTTGGTCGATGAGGAAACGGACAAGATGAGTAAGAAGATAGTATGCCGTTTCTATTAGGCTATCAGCGACGGGAGAGAGCAAGCAATGGATTCTCAGCTCAAAGAAGCTGTAAGAGACATTTGTGAAAAGAAGACACGCATCAGAAATGGCTGTCAAAGGATCAAGACTAGAAGATGTGCGAGGGATACATTGTCAACGAATGAGCAATTATATGAGGCAAGAACGCACCGACTCGAGTCTAGAATCTCCAACAGCTTCTGTCGGCAGTTCATTGCAAACTCCTCCATGTTCTCGGGCGGAAGTTCGATACCATTGAAGTGGAGTCGAGCCCTTGCTATGCCAATCAATAACTGAAAATACTTCTTTTCCGGATGTGCATCGTCGAGGGCGTTTGCGAGTGACTCCAGGTGGAAAATGTGTTCGACAGCTGCAACCGATACGTAGAAGGCGCTGTAGATATCCCAGGACGTAGAAAGACGAATTAGAGCTGAGAGAGCAGCGGCAGACCGATACAGCGAGTTCGATCTGAGAATGACGTCAGACGCGTCCAAGTGATCGGTCAAGTTCACGCACTGTGTCTGCTTCACCAGACTCTTCAATCCGGCAATTTGCTCATTTCCTTCGATGTCTCTCATGACGGAGTCCAGTCGCCTAGGGTGTGAGGGGAAGAAGAAGAAATCGCACACCCAAAGGAACTGAAGGATCCTATACGGAGACAGATTTGCCATAGAAATCCGGAATAAGAACCGCTCAAGCTTTCTTCCAAAGAACTGGTATAGAAATTTGTCGATTATTCGGCCCGTCCCTGGAATGTTGTCCATCGTTGCATTGGTCGAGACTGACGAGATAGAGTTAGTATCCACACGGTCATCGTTGCCATTCTCCTCGTAATTGTAGACCCGGGTAAATTGTAGGTATTTAAGATCGGAATTTTCTGGCCGTTTCTTGAATGGTGATTTGACGCGGCGGAGCATCGTAGACAAACGGCGCGGGGAGAAATAAGGGTTGGAAAGTGGTGCGCTTTGCCCCGACTATCAATGTTTTGAATGAGGCTGTGCTTTGCTTTAGGCGCTCGTAACACCACAAATATATCTTTTATCCTGTGCACATACGTATCTATGTCACATATACGACAAAGCCAAACACCTGTCGGCTGTGCTTTACGCCATGGCGGTACAGGGACATGGAAGCGCAAACGTGATATATTTGCACTGCAATGTACGAAGCTGGGAAGCTTGAAGACAGAACCCTAAGAATGTCTGGTTCGATTCTCGCCTCATGACCTCCATGATGATGAGCGCTGAGCGAATAGCACCTACATGTAAGCGTGTTTGCACAGCGTCCAAACAGCGCACTGCTTTTCCCACCAGACCTTCATTTTCTAAAACATTGTGCTACTGCAATCAGTCACAAGAACCAGTCCCATGAGTTAGGAATCAGCCTGGCGGGTTTAACGATGAACTCGGACTACCTACCCTCCACGTTGCCTTCTCGCCTCCTGAAGCTTCGCCTTTGTTTTCTCGCCTGCGCTCATAATACTTCAATCTATAGTTGACTTTCTGACAAAGTGGTTCACAAGATCTGGAATTTGGGAGGAGACTGGAAATCGGGCAAGAAGAGCAAGCAGAAGCAAGAGTCAATCACTGGCAAGAAACGTCGACTGGCAATTCCCGGATCCGATCGGCAACTTGATGTTGGAGTTGATTTGCCGGATCATCCGAGATCCGCCGAGCGTGAGCTTGATTGCCGATAATTTGTGTTCGAACCCTTCTCTGTTGAGCTCTATGGATGGCTGTAAAAGTCTTGCTTTTAAAAATCACGCATGCACAAGAGAGTACCCAAGATCTATCCCACGAAGAGAGAATGTATACACACTGTCAACCTCCTTCCCAGGGTTCGCCTGACAGCTCCCACTAAGCCAAAAAAGGGTATGAACAAACAAGACATAACTTAACGGTTTTGGGAGTGAGCCGTCAGGCGAACTCTGGCATAAGTGTTTTAAGCGAGCTCCCACTCACCATGGGGTAAACAAGAGCAAACTTGCTCCGCCAGCCCCAAAATAGGTAACAAGCCCGCCGCTTTCAATGGCGGGCTTGATAACTCCGTCAATTTTTGATAGAATTTTATGCAACTTCTTACATAGGATAGCTGTAGTGTTATGAAGCTTTCAAGCAATAGCATATATTGATGTTATGTTTTAGACCGGCTTGATGGTCACTATTTGTAGCAGCATCTTCTGCACTTTTATTAAATTTAATCTTGACCTTACCTCGTATATAAGTCTTTGATAAATATTAATACGAGTAATTCTAATGCAGTACAAAAAGAATTATATATTTATACTGTTGTAAAGCATAGTTATCGAGCCCGCCATCGAAAGCGGCGGGCTCGTTACCTATTTTGGGGCTGGCGGAGCGAGTTTGCTCTTGTTTACCCCATGGTGAGCGGGAGCTCGCTTAAAACACTTATGCCAGGGTTTGCCTGACGGCTCACTCCCAAAACCGTTAAGTTATGTCTTGTTTGTTCATACCCTTTTTTGGCTTAGTGGGAGCCGTCAGGCAAACCCTGGGAAGGAGGTTGACACACTGTACTTTTGATTGACAAACCTTTTGAGTTTGGTATAATTTCCTTGAAACAGAGAAGCTGACCTTTGACTTCGGGTAATACAGCGACGCTTGTGCTTTGGGTTCCACTCATTCAATGATAGTTCTTTTTGTCTTTTGCTGTTCCTTGATCCCCCTCCCCGGGCTCCCCTCTTGTTTTCGAAAACTCCGTTCATCATCTCGACCGATTGGTACAAGTGAGTCTCAAATCTCTTCAGTTTATTTGTCCGTGCATTCCCGCAGGCTCCTGAAATGTCCGCCCGAATTACCGCTGCTACCGCTGCAGGGCACCAACGAGAATTTTAGAAAATGTATTGTAATGTAGAATAAATTCACTTACAGCCAATGAGATTGCCGGATTGTGATGCAGGATTCAAATGTCTGCGGAAGACTACCGCGACTGCCGCTGCAGGGTACGACTACCGCTGCAGACTACCGCTGCACATTACCACTTTCAGTAACTACCGCTGCATTACCGCTGCAGATTACTGCTGCAGGCACTGTCGCACATGTACCATAATCAAATTACATAGCTTTCAATATATTTTGGATACAGCCACTCAGGTACCTGAACAGCCACTTATTCAGTGCATACCATGTGGAAAATATTTACAATCAAATTTGGTAGGTACTTCCCAATCTGGATGCATCCGCCACCCACGAAATCTTTCTTACGACAACCAACTTCATCACACACAGCTACTAGCAGTAGCTTATCTCATAATGTATCTGCTGCCTTATTTCCTGCAGCCAGTCTAGCACTCAAGCTGGTTGATTCTGAACACAGAAGCTGCCCATCCTCTCCATTCAAAGCACCCAAGCCTCCGAAGCCGTTAAAGGAAGAGTCCGTACAGTGGGTTACCAAAAGTGACGACGCACCTAGTATGCTTACATCAGATGTCATATATTTTTTATTTCCTTATCAATTTCTGTAAATCTTCTGCTATACATAAGGCATACATCTGTTGTCTATGTTATATAGAACTGATGATAAGACATGAGCAAAATGCAGGTAAAAACAGATGAATTAAAAGGCCTTTACTATTTTGGCATTTGTAGTGTGAAAAGTTTGCCACAACAATTTATTTCCCCGCACGTACTATTATGCTTTAAATGTGCTCTAGAGATGCCTAACAAAGATTCAAAAGAGACCGGGATTTTATCCCGAGCAGAGAGCAAGTTAGACAAATGCCGAGGTATTTTGATGATTTTTGGTGATCTTTCTTCGGAAGGATGCAATTTATGGCAAATCAAATATATTTGGTGGGCCCTCTAGTGTACTATATTCTAACACACCTAAACAACACTAAAACATACAAGAGGTGAATAGGGAAGCACCCCATGACTTTTTTCGTGGTGAGTCCCGACGCTAGTCGCTAGGTGCGTCGTCACTTTTGGCAACCCACTGTAAACTTACAGCACAGATGTCCCTGCTTCATCTTCTGCTATCATAATTTCAGGTGCAGAAACCGGATCTCCCACAGATGGTGGTGGCTTTGCACTCTGTTGTTGGTCTTGCTTCTGTGTTGACGAGCATTGGAAGCATGCGGTGCAGTAACCTGCAGCGGTAGTCTGCAGCGGTAAAGGACCCTGCAGCGGTAACGTGCAGCGGTAATCCGGGCGGACATTTCAACCAGCCGTGCATTCCCGGCGTCCTGTGTCCTCAATTCCCGGATGCTCATATACATCTTTTCTATCTTCTTTCGTCTCGGATGCACGTTTGACAGGCTGTAGTGTGTATCTTCCAGAATGATCCCCCCTTCATGTTTACAACACTTCACTGCCTTGAAGATAAAATAAAGATAAGTAGTATATACTGCGGTAGAGCAAGAGAACTACACAAGACTGTGAAACTTCATAAACATAGATATGAGAGAATAGCGAAATCCAGAATCAGAGTAAACAAGAATGATACAAAACCAGCGGAAAAAGAATACGAAACAGAACACGGACATGAAGAGATCAACTAGAGTGGCATTACATTCTCTTTATTGGCAAAGGGTTTGTGCGCCGTGGTGGTAGACGGTTTGGCCTTGCCCTTAGAAGCATAAACTGGAGTACCTGGTATAACAGCTGCACAAGAAGGCGAGAACATGAGCCATTGCCCGTTGGAAGGAAGAGGGTATGAGGAAGAAGGGAGACAGCGGGCAGGAGTGAAGAGAGAGAGAGGTTCAGAGAGCGAGACGCTATTATGAGGATGAGGAGCATAAGCAAAATCAAGAGATATGTCGCCAAACATGCCTTCAAAGAGGCGCTCCATGCGAGGCACTGCTGGTGGTGCGGGGCACGACCCGGAGGGAGCAGGATAAGAATCGGTGGTTGAGGTCGAAGACGAGGCAGCCGGGGCGGAAGTGCAAGATTCGGAGGTCGAGTCCAAGACGGGCTCCGTCTGAGGCGTTGGGAGGAAAGGGCTCGACCCGAAGGGAGCAGAAGAAGAAGCTCCGGGATGTTCGGAAGTCGACGGAGAAGCCACACGAGCATCTTCTTCAGTAGTGATCGTAGCAGTCAAGGGAGAATAGCAGAGCGGCGCTTCCTCAGACAGACAGTCGATCATCTTCCAGAAGGAATCATCAGAGGAGGGCGCAGGAACAGGAGGGCAGTCATAAGGAGACAAAACATCGGCCAAGGCTTCAATCAGGAAGGAGTTAGTCAGCTTGAGGTCGTGCATCTCGTCACATAGCTTCACGATCTGGGTATCAGCGTTCTGAGCAACTTCCTCGCCCAGGTCGGACACGGGCGTATGAGGCGGACTCTCCGTGTTTATTGAAGATGGAGACGATCCTGATACAACGGCGGCGTCAGAGCAGTTGTCGTTCTCTTCCTCGTTGATGAAATAGCAGAGAGAATCTTGGAAGGAAGCAAAGTTCAAGAAGTCTTCGTAATCCAAGTACGGACCTGATGCTGCCTCACACTCTTCTTCAGCATATTCGGAGGCAGACATATCGATTGAAGGCTCCTGGGAGACAGCAGCAAGCTTTGCGATGTCGATGCGAAGGTGATGGACCATAGTTTCCAGCCGCTCCTTCTCTGGCGTGAGGGTTGAAATGACATCATCTTGCGCACTGCACTTTTGGATGAGGCGGCTGACAGAAGCGCGCAGAGAAGCAATGATAGACCGCTGGGCTTTGGTCGTCTTCATGAGACAGCGGGAGTGAGCGGAGGCCTTCGTGGCTTTCGTCTCCGAGGCGCTGACAGCTGTCTTCAAACTCAAGATTTCATCAGCATGAGCGTCCTTGAGGTCATCCATGGCAACTTCGAGCTGGTTGGCGTGTACACGGGCTTGAGCGCACTGAAGATCGGACGCAGTGATCTTCGGGAGTGCGCTGTCGAGAGCGGCGATGAGGCCTGCATTGGTGGTACGAAGGGTGGAGACGCGCTTCCGGTAAAAGGCACGCTCCTGTCTGGAGTACTCCGCAGCCATGCAGCTTTCCTCTTCACTCTTCTCGAGGGCAGCCTTAAGCTCCAGAGTCGATCCATAGAGCTGCAGAAATTTCAGTAGATATACATGGTACCAAATGCCGAAGGACTGACTTTGTAAGCGATGACGATCAAGCATACGAGGACAGTGAACGTCAACACCTGTATCCATGAAAATTTGAGACTGGAGCCAGATTCGATAAGGGTATAGACGGTAGACTGTAGGGAGTCAGCTCAGTCAAATTTATAATACAGACGGAAATGAGACATACCCTCGAGAGACACGACAACCGTGCATAGACCGTATCGTAATCACAGGTCAGCTGGTAGTCCGGTAGCTGGGTATCACAACGTCAGCCACAGCAAGTTAAGAAGCAAATGTAAACTCACAGTGGTCTCTGGTGACTCGAGCACCGCCGACGCATCAAAGCAGCGCAGATAGTGTGCTTCCTTCGTCGGGTCCACAAGTCGAGCGAGGTTACCGAGTCTGTCGAAGCAGTACCGAGTCGGAGCGGGTTCTATGATCCCGTGCTTGATGAATGACCACAGTGGTGCAGCAGCCGGGAGTTGGCGCGCAAGGTCGTGGGTGGCATCAGACGAGAAGAACGCAAAGGCGGCAGCGAAGACAGGGAAGAGGAGGACCGATACGAGGAGCCAGCGGGTGATATGCGGAGACGGAGTGGATAGACGGGTGCCGATAGAAGAAACGAGGTCAACAAATGCCTTGATGACGAGGCTGAAGGCCAAGATGAGGCTGACAAACATCCAGATATCGAGTGTTGGTACCAGAGATTGAAGAGACTGGAGGACGGTGTCGGAGACTGCAAGACCTGAGTTCCGAGCGTATCCAGCCAAGGTAGCCATGGAGAGAGTCATGAGAGGTGCAGTGATGAATAGCATGTTGAGGAAAGCGGGGAGGGTGAGTTGCTGAGGGCGAGTTGGGGGTACGAGCGAAAGATGCGACGAATTCGATGGATGCATATCGACGACCTGGGCCTTCCTTTATACATTTTGAAAGCCTCATCAGCCTGATACGATAGCCTGTTTCAAGCTGGACTCAAATGGGTCGGTTTGCGTAGGTTTCAGAGTCGAAAAAAGCTTCTGCTTCCAACTGGTTTGTTGCAGCATCGACCGTTGTGACATCATCGTTGATCCCCAACTAGAAACTTAGTGGCCCTTCCGAGAACTTTGCAGTGTACAAAGGTCTGTTTTGAAGATGAAGAATGGGAATGTTGAGCGGATAATAAAGTGGGAGGATATTTGCGTGTCCTGTGAAGGCTAACTTACCTCTTGCACCTCTAAATCATCCCGCCTTTCCCATATCGGCCTTCCGCTCGCAGCCAGACACATTTCACGTAGCATAGGACTTGTCTGATTGTAAGGGATTCCCTGAAATAGCTGAGTTCAGTTGCTGCATAAACAAAGAGATCTGAACGGTCTATGAGGAAGCTAGCTGGTAAACCACAGAAGTCACTCAGTGGACGTACGTACGGGTGGACGCAACTTCTTCTCCATTTCGGCATGCCTCCTCCTTCACCAAGCGATTATACTTCATCAGCTCTGCGGGTCAAAGGAAATCCTCAAGTCACCAAACCTCCAGCGAACAAATCCCTGGGCCGTAAATTGAACCACAGAAATTAGCCAAGAGACCATATTATAAGCCGTGCGGAGAATGTGTATATTATTGCAGAGTTTAGGTAGAGTATGGGTTTCATCTTTGCAGCAAAGAAGGAGAAGGTGCGTTCAGAGAACTTCACTCGTGGTCGAATGTAAGTCGCGGAAACAAAATTTGGTACCGGTTCCGGCGGTGGTTGCCTGTTGTGTCTTGTTTGGATGCCCCTGGCCGAGGTGACAACATTAGCGTCTCCCGGCGCTTGTCTCTCTTCCTTCTCCACTATTCAAGCAAAAAATAACGTATTCGCTTCAAATGACTTTAAAAAGACATAGCGGGTCTATATCTTCAAACAACAATATCGCAACCTCTTGAATTTAAATCACTTTGAAACTCGGTCACACTCTTGAACTCTTGAACTCCTGCCTCGCAACCCACTAATCCAACGAACAAATTGATATCTGGTCGAACTTTGGAGTGTCAGTCCTGACCTTATCAATTCCGCCTTCGCACTGTGGTCGCTCCATCGAATCAACAGAAGCTTTGACGTCTCCCGTATCGTCCGCGTTGACATTTCGTGACCTCCGCATCTCTTCCTCGACCTCATCCGCGTTTTTTTTCATCCTTCATTCCGTCTCGAGAACCTGCCTCAGGGACCTCGCTAGATTTGCTAGGCGCTCCCGTAAACGATCCTATAGATTTGACATACTCATCAGTGCTATTTCGCCCTCACACGTGAAGGTAACTCACCAGTCTGCAGCGCTGACGACGGCCGTGTCTTCGGGTCAGCGCTAGCGCCAGACGCGACATCCTCTACAGAAGGTCCGGCATAGTACGTCTTATATTTGACTTCACCCGCCTCGGTCTTGTATTGAATCCGAACAACCTTTTCTAGTATGTTTGGCCCATTCTCGGGAATGCACACGTCCAACGTGCCTCCGTTGAAGCTCTTTGTAATCCTTCCAGTGCCCGATTTTTTTGTTGGATCTCCAGTCATAGTCTGGATTATTTCGAGCTTCTAAGAATTCGCGCGTCAGATCGTTCCCAATGACTGGAATGAACCGCGCTCGGTCAAGAGAGCGCTGCAATTCTTCGTGTGATTTCTCTTCCGATGGTGGATCGTGCAACCCGTCTGAAGGCGAACCGTACGTGAATTTTATCGAATCCCCAGCCTCCCTTCGGAGCTCGTTAGGGCAAACTAGAAGGCGGCGAGTCCGTACTGTGCATATATTGAGACAGCTCCGGAGAATGATTGGATTGTCTTCTTGCGGAGTCGAGCATCGGATTCTTCTTGGAAACACATTGAGAAAGAAATAATAATCCAGAAGTTTAAGACGTGGAATACACCAGGGAGATAAACCTCCAAGTTGCATGTTGTTGATACTATATTTCGGAGACAGACACGATAGGTAAGCAAGGTGTTGAGATAAAAGGAAAGGAAGAACACATACGTGAGACGCAAGATAGAAAATGCGCATATAAGCAGTAGCTGCGGCAAATCCCAACGACGCTCCATACAGAAAAGAATGAAATTAATGAAATTTTGAAGCCAAAGAGAGAACGTAGAGAGGATTAATCTTTGTAGTGGATGCATATTGTGGAATTTCTGATATTCGTCGATGAGGAAACGGACAAGAAACGTAAGAAGAAAGTGTGCTGTTTCTAAGAGGCTATTAAAGGCAGGAGGGAGAGGGTGCCAATAATTTATCGGGCGAAAGAAGCTGTAAGATATATTTGCAAAAAGACGACACACATCGGCAATGAGTCCCAAAGGACCATGACTGGGAGATTTGCGAGGATACATTGTCAACGAATGACCAATCATGTGAGCCAAGAACGCACCGACTCGAGTCTGGTATGTACAACAACCTCCGTCGACAATTGATTGCATACTCCTCCGTGTTCTCGCGTGGAAGGTAGTTGCCATTCAAGTTGAAGTGCAGCTGAGCCTTTGCTATGGCAGTCAAGAAGAGAAAATGCTTTTTTTCCGGCTGTGAGTCGTCGAGGGCATTTGCGAGTGACTCCAAGTGCAAAATGGGTTCAACTGCTGCAACTGCCATGTAGAAGCTGCCATACCCTCCCCATGACGTAGAGAGACGGATGAGAGCTGAGAGAGCGGCGGCAGATCGATACAGCGAGTTCGATCTTGGAATGCTAACGTCAGACGCGTCCAATCGATCGATCAACTCCACTCACTGGGTCTGCTTAACAAGACTCTTCAATCCAACCTGTTCTACTTGCTTAAGCGCCCCTATGGCTTCGCTCAGTGGGCAATACCGGTAAAAATAGAGTTTACTGTCCACCCAAAGATACTGTACGATCCTATCCGGGGGCAGATTTGTCATCGACATTCGGAATATAAGTCTCTCTAGCTTCCTTCCGAAAAACTGGTAAAGGTATGTATCCATTATTCGGCCCGTCCCTAGAATATTGTCCATCGTTGCATTGGTCGAGATTGAAGAGATAGAGCTGCTATCGTCACGGTCATCGTCGCCATTCTCCTTGCACTTGTAAACCCGGGTAAATTGTAGGAATCTTCTGGTCGCTTCTTGAATGGTGCTTTGTTACGGCTGAGCATCGTCGAAAAAGGGTGCGGGGAGTGAAGGGTAAGGGTTGGAATGCATTGTGCATTGCCTAGATTATTTATGTTTTGCATGAGGCTGTCCTACGTTTTAGGCGCTCTTTTTCATCCTGCGCACGTAAGCAACGACAAAGGCAACCGCCTGTCGGCTGTTTTTTAATCCATACAGAATAGAACAAGCACATGAAATCGGCACAGCAGTAACCAAGCCTGGAGACTAGGAGACAGAACAGTAAGAGTATCTGGTTCTATGGTCCTCCCATGACTGCCAATTAATGAGCGCTGGGCTGAAAGCGCCTAACGCACAGTATCCCAACAGCGCACAGCCCTCTCCACAGGACCACAGCTTTCGCATTTGAAGCCCGCGCTCATCCTTTTTGTGATAATCATCGTTAACGTATCTCAATACTCGTGAAATTAATCATACCGTCCAGCTCCATCATCCATTCTGGCTTACTGATGGACTCGGACCGCCTACATATTTTGTCCAAGCTGCCTCCCCGCCTCCTGTACTGTCAGTCTGGCTGTACATTTGCCCTCGTCCGCTGGCCTGCGCTGACCACCCTCCAAGGAATGAGTGAGTCTCTGACCAAGTGGCGTACAAGATCCGGGAATCGAGGAACAGACTGGAAAGCTGACAAGGAGAGTAATCAGAAGCGAGACGCAAGTAGTAGCCTTGACGAGTAGCTCGCGCGGCGGGTCCTGGAGCGGAGGTCGCTCTATTTCACGTACGGTGCTAGCTCTACCTCCGATTCTCCTTTCACGTAGTCAGAGACAAACACATCGACCGAAGGCTTCTATGAGATAGAGGCGAACTTTGCAATGCGGATGCGGAGCCTGAGCATGACTTCCAGCCGGTCCGTCTGACAAGTGAGGGTTGATATAGTATTGTCTTGTACATCGCGCCTCTGGGTAAGATAGCTAGAAGTAGTGCGCAAGGCAGAGATGATCAGTCCTTGTACACTACTTGTCCGCATGAAAGAGCGAGCATGAGCTGTGGTCTTTCCCCGCCTTCACCTCAGGGGCACCGAGAGCCGTTTTCAAAGATGCGATGTCAACAGCGTGGGCGTCCTTGTGAACATCGCGAGTGAATTGAAGCGGAAATGGGATGGCCAGACAGGTGTCAGCAGAGAGAGCGAGATCAACGACCACCTAGATCATAAGGATGAAGGTCAAGAGGGGATATTCCGTGGATCGAAGGGAGGTGAGCGAGTTCTTGCGGACAAGACTGTGGCACAATCGAAACATGTAACGAGTTCGTTGCATACAAATCGTTGTCAATAGCTTTTCTTCTGCATTTTTATGAGTTTCCGGAGAAGATAGCGTATCCCAAACTGAACTTGCTGGTTAGACATGGAAAAAAATCGAACAGACTGACGTCGTCTGAAAGCTGGCTCACTTGAGAGGGACTTCATGATTTATTCCTCACTCTCAATCCTTGTCTCTCTTACTACACTTCCCTTCACGGGGAAAGAAGATTCGGCTTCTTTAAAGATTAACGTCTTGTTTTCCCGCAAGAGGTACGCGGATATTTCAGAGACAAAGGTGTTCTTCTGCGTTAAAGTTCCGAGGAATACCTGCATGACCTTCTAGTAAACATTGCGTCACAGAAGTGAATTAGTTGGCGTACAGATAGATAACGTTCTCCTTCCCAGCTTCCAAGTCGTCGTGTTTTCGCCAGAACGTATGAAGCGAACGAACGTCAACCATGATGTAGGCGAGTAGTCTCGTAACCAGACCGCTGCTTCAAATAAGGCAAGCGAAGCTTGTTGAAGCATAGCGGTCTGGTTTCTAAGGGTTCGAATTTAAAGAAACTCTCAGGGAGTTTGAATTATAATACAAATGTAGTAAGAGACCCGTTTATATAATGACTAAGACAAAAATAAAAAGTAATGACATACTTTCCGCGGCCAACTTCGAAATGACACAAGTGACCACAAACATTAAGCTGGGTTTTTACTCTACATATACATGACGACATTAAGGTTTATTTTTGGAAAACTATGGAACCGACCAAATTGCTACTACATGTGGATTAATTTCAAACTCCCCGAGAGATTCTTTAGATCGAAACCCTCAGAAACCAGGCCGGCTACGCCTCGCAAGCTCGGCTTGCCTTATAAAAAGTAGCCTGGCCTGGTCACGAGGCTAGTAGGCGAGAGAGAGGAGAGTCGCCCAAATGCGCCAGAATAGAATAGGGTGCACTCTAGGCAGGCTGTAGTCAGTCAGGTCAGTCTATCTTAAAATGCAGGCCGAAATGAAACTGACCTCAAGGGATACTAAAAAGTCCGGATAGCAATGTTAGGGACTTTCGGGTGCAGCAAATTCCGGGTACCGTAGATTGAACCACATTAACTATTCAGGCATCAGCGACATAAGCCACTCGGACCACACGTGTAGAGTGAGGACGTGGTATTCTGCAAAGTAAGGAGAGTAAGGAGCGACGAGTCAGACGAACTCGACAGGACATCGCTGTTCAGCCACCGTCCCAATAAACCATCCTTAAGTTTTCGAGTTCAAGATTGCTTCCATACGTCAAGTAAATTATAGGTTTCTTGTTTGAAGCGGCAAAGGAGGAGGATGGTGTAGAGACGTAGTCGACTGTAAGTCGTGGACTGACACGGAAACAAATTTGGTAACCGGTTCCGGAAGCCTGAGTTGTTTGTCTCTTATTTGGGCGCAAGCGGCTGCCAGTGTTGGCGTCTGTTCGAGCGCTTATCCCTTCCCTTACACTATGTACTACCTTGACGCGCTTCAGCAGAAAACAAAGGACTCTTCATGAATAAAACTTCATAGAAAATTAGGGAATAGCGAAGCAAATTCGGGCAACTATATTTTTACATGCAGCCCTTCCGAGGGACGTGCGTGCGTGCATGAGCCTTCCTACTTCCGAGTATTTACATGCAGGGTCCAATGATACTTCCTTGCAGGGTCGTAAGCACTTCCGTGCAGGGTCAAACAGCACTTCCGTGCATACTACTACTTGTAGGATTGCTCAATGTTAATATCTGATTCCACTGCTGAAGATGGCATTATGGTTACAAGCAGTATAATACATGCATTGCTTGAACTTGGAAAGTCTGAATCACACCTAACTTCTAGTATGTCGAAGCAGTGATTTCCAGCTGGTCTTTGGTATATGTATAGGAGCTCATGAGACTCCTTGAAGTTCGAACATTGCCGATACTCTAAACAGAAAGAAAGGGCATTCATGTCTTTGTACGTCTATTTAGAATGACAACATCTTGTGTCCCTCGGGAACGCGCAGGTCTTACACATAAGAGATGCGGCACCCAATCCCGGCGGAGCCAGAGATGAGTAGTGTGAGCTGGTTCGCCGATAAGCATGTTGATATAGGAAGAAAGGATGGACGTACAGAAACGGTAGTATCTTGATGACATCCTACTCTGCCAAACATTGTTAATCATGTCGAATGCAATGCGTACTGATTCCTCAAAGACGAGCTTGTTGTTCGGCTACACGGTGTAACATCAAAAAAAGCCCATCGGTAGTTGATCATCTCCACCGTTGACTTGCAGTCCTAACTCCCAAAATCGCAGCTCTTGAACACAACCCCAGCGCGAGAGACGGGATGAGGGGCGTATCGGCGGGGAACTGTGCGTGTCGGATCTTCAGATGGCGTAAGAAGGAAACATACGCGAGCGCGGACGTCAGGTCTTCGTTGTCGATCACATGCGAATCGATAGTAAGGTAGATCAGAGGGCACGCCGACTGCTTGAAGAATAGAGTGAGGCCCAGTGGGTTCCAGGCGTCCGTAGAGAGCACGCGCATCCCACGATTGAGAAGTGTGTGAAATGTGATTTCCAGACTGCGCAGCGACAGGCAGATGATGCTCGATAGGAACGAGAACAGCGGCATGAAGCTCTCTGGACACCGTTTGAGGTTCTTGAGGGTCTTGAGCCGCGGGAGAGTAGCTGGCTCTAGCAGGAAGACGAGCGGCCCGCCTCTGCACAACGACACACTGAGAGTCTCGAGGTTTGGCGCTTGCTTGAGGAGATGGTACCAGTTGACGTCCGCGGGGTAGTATGCGTGTTTGCCGATCAGGTCTAGCTGCAGGAACACCAGTTTCTCCAGCTTAATTCCCTTGTTCAAGCGGACATTGATATGAGGGAGAAATGATTATGTCGTCGTCAAGGTCAAGAGAGAGATGTCTCTCCGAGTCCGGTATGGTGATTGTATCCGAGGTTGTCAATCTGCGTGCTGAAAGATTCAGCATAATGCCAGGAGTTGGATCCGCGACTGCCAGTGCATAGGAGTACGCATATGGTCTAAGCGAACGTGCCACTCACTTCAGACTTCCTCATCAGCCGCATGACCGCTTGCTCCTAAGAGCAGAATGCGCAGTCAATCATCAGAAGGCCACCGAAAAAGCAAGAAAGACATCAATAACTGCACTAGAGTGCATCCGTATGTCAGTGGAAAGTAACTGACAATTGGTGGTGTGTTCGGCGCCAGCGCAACAAGCCGCACACTCGCAGCATCACCGTGAGAGTTGAGGACCTCGAAGGACATCGTTTGCTTGCGGACGATTCGAGTTAGAAGCATTTTGCCGTCCATGATGAGGCGACTAAAGATGGGGATTCAGGTTTGATGTCAAATTTTCTGATAAATGATATGCGGTGTAAGCTGCGGAGGTAATTTACTTACCGATGGGGTTGAACGAGAGGGCTGGGGAACTTCCCACGTATACGCGCTTGCCACTGTACGAGTTTTCGTCTTGATTCCGCGTCTCGCTTTCCTTCGTTCATGTTGGTAGCAAGAGAAGAGATTTCGTTCAGAGCCCTATCAAGAGGATCGTCAAATGAATCCGTGGGGGGCGGAGTACTCCGTCCCAGTTCTTCTAACTGTTAGTAGAGTAAGTCTTTAGAAGCAAAATAAGCCATAAGATGAAACGCATACCAAGAGACGATATCGGGGTATTCTTTGCACGGGTAGCAAAAGATAGCCTTCCAGATTGAGCTGACAATGCCTCGGATTAAGGCGACAGCGTTTCAAGTACGACTTAATTCGCTTTCGTTGACCTGACGTTAAAACAACTGTCTTCCCTGGCACGTTCAGATCATGAACAGAATTCGGCGCGCTAATGGCAGACATGGCGAGACCCAGATTCGCTAGCTGCGCAGAGCTGGACGAGGGAGTGAGGGAAGCGGACGGCCCACTTGAAGAAGTCCCCGGACGATCGTTCGTCCATTGCCGGATTCTTTGAACTGAGTTCTCAAAGTTGCTATAGATAATATATTAGCAAGTGAACTCGGTACCAAATAACGATGAAACACACTTAATGTAGGTGGAATACGTCTTCATGAACGCGGCATGAGATACGAACATTCGACCGACACCCATAGCAACGTCAGACGATAATCTGCCATCACTGTCGGCGTCTGCAGCCAAACCGTCACGTTTGAAAAGTGGCGTCGCTGCATTCTCCAAAGCCGGAAGAAAGATGTCCTTATGGAAGAGGAATAATGACTCGAGACTACCGAATACAACTTTGCGCTCAGCCGCAGGGACAACAGTCTCCTTACGACAAAGACAGAGATTATGACAGGGATCGTCCTTTTTGCGCAATCGCGAACGCGACCGTTCTCGAGACGGGAGAAAGAGAGCACTGCCGCCTTCTTGTTCAGTCTCTCAAAAAATCCCACCAGATCTCAGCTTCTCAGACTTCGAAGAAACGATTGATGGTCGAGGAGGAGGAGGAGGGGGACGTTACTGTTAGCAATCGCCTTACGAAGAGGTCAAAGGGATCTACTGAGTCCACTGCGACTAGAAGGTCAACAAGGTCGATGTTGCTGTCCTCGTTTGTTGTTAACCGTTGAATATCAACAGAAAGAGGAACTGTAGGCTTGTGTTAAGCAGATCTTAAGGATATAATAAAGAAGTGCTCACATTTTCAGAAGTGGTCTGCCGTTAAGAGGTTGAGCACTCTGTATATGCGTTGTGGTCAATGATGAAGAGACGCGACAACGCAAGGAAGTCGCACTCACGGAAGACCCTGCACGGAAGTCTTGGCGGCACGGAAGTCTTCGCACGGAAGTCTTGGCGTGCCGAGACTTCCTTCCCACAATGAATCTATCTAATACATACTTTCTTGCATCAGAAACATACATTCAATATAAGATCTATGCTCTTGTATATGCTAATGTATTATATATCTAATTTTTTCCCCCGTAAATGTTATGGTTTTTTATAACGGACACATACAAGGTAGGAAGCCTTTACATGCCTTCCGTGCGTACCAAGGCTTCCGTGCAGGGTCGTGATGACATTTGTATGTGAGCTGTCACGGTGCCGTGAGATGCCGTGGCCTTTACCCTGCCTTCCGTGCGTTGGTTCAGGCACTTCCTTCCTTTTTGAGCACACTTCCTTCCCTTCTGGGTAGGTGTTCCTACCCTTCCTTCCCTTCCGAGCACTGACTTCCTACCCTTCCTACCCTTCCTACACTATTTTCCTTCCCTTCCTTCCCTTCCTTGCAGCTTCCGTGCAACTTACATGTCTTCCTTGCAGTAAGTTCCTTTCCTTCCTACCCTTCCTTCTTACAGTTCCTTGCCTTCCGTGTTGCAAGGTACGTGAGCTCCGTGCGTCGTGTGTGTTCTTCCTTGCCGCTAACATTTCCCTCCTTTTCTTCGATTTGGTCCTCTGAGACCAATTTATATGCTATAATTCCGAGAAAAAAGCCTTGTATTGTGCTCTACTGTACCTACATACATGTGCTATCTATACTATAATATATGCCCTTTTTTGAGTCTGTAAAGAGCATACAATGAGTGAGAGAAGCGTGGGAACACATACTTGCGTCCAAGGAGCAATGCTCGGAAGCATGCAACATTAGCGCATATACGCATGTCCCGCACGGAAGGCGCATGCACGTCCCTCGGAAGGGCCTGCATGTAAAAATATGTTGGCCCAGCAAATTCCCTTATCTGCAGCCATTATCTAACATCAACGATTTTACAACCCCTCGCCCTCCTGCGGTGAACAGTAAAACAACCCGCGAAATCTCAATTACCCCTCGGAACGCAGACCTGGGTCTCAAGCCACTAATCCAACGACTAGATCAGTAGCTGGTCAAGCTCTGAAACTCAGTTATGACCTCATCAACTCTGCTATTGTACTGTAGTTGGACCGTGTCCGTCGAATTAATAGAAGCGTTGTCATCTTCTGTATCGCTGGTGCCGTTCCGCTTCGGGGACCACACCTCTTCGTGCACCTCATTTACGACTTCTATCGTCCTCATTTCGTCTCGAGGCGCTTCTCCAGCTTCGTTCAGCGCTCCAGTCAGCAATCCTGTATCTTCGACACGCTCTTCAGTGTTCTTTCGCCATCTCCAATAAAATTGACCCACCAGTTTCCTGCGCTAACGATAACCGTGGCCCCGGGCCAGTGTCAGCGCTAGACATGATATCCTCCGTAGACGGTCCGGCATAGTACGTCTTATATTTGACTTCACCCGCCTCGGTCTCGTATCGAACGCGAATCTTCTCATGTAGGTTTGACCCTTTCTCAAGAATGGTCACCTCGGACGTGTCTTTGTTGGATCCACGGTGAATCCTGGCTGGGAGAGCTGTGACTCCTTGCTGCGTTGCACCATCTGGTCGCAGAGATACCTTTGGCCTGTCGATCCGGAAGAGACGCTTGAAGCTGTGGGACGTGTCCCAGTCCCAATCCAAGTTGGAGCGGCAGTATTCTTCCATTCTGTGACGATTTCGTTGAAGCTTCTTGTAACCTTCCCAGTACATAACATCAGTGGGATCCCCGTACGCAACTTGTCGAGCTTCTAAGAATTTGCGCGTGAGATCGTTCTCAACAACTGGAATGGACTGCGCACGGTCAAGGGAGCACTGCCATTCTTCCTCTGATTTCTCTTCAAATCGTGGATCGTATAGCCCATCTGAAAGCGATCCGAACTTGAGCTTTATCGAATCCCTAGCCTCTCTTCGGAGTTCGTCGGGAGAGGTTAACAGGCGGCGAGTCCGTATTGCGCATATACTGAGAGAGCTCTGAAGAATGATCGGATTGTCTCCCTGCGGAGTTGAGTTTCGAATACTTCTTGGAAGCGCATTAAGTAAAAATGGACACAGATGCTTCAGACGTGGTATACGCCTGGGAGATGAAACTCCAATTTGCATGTTGCTGATACTATATTTCGGAGACAGACAACGATAGGTAAGCCAAGAGTGGAAATCGAAGGATGAACACATACGTGAGACGCAAGATATAAAATGTGCATATAGGCAGTAGCTGCGGCAAATCCCAACAATACTCCATACGGTAAGTAATAAAATCTATAATATATTCAAGCCAGTCAGAAAACGTAGAGAGGATTAGTCCTTGTAGTGGTTGTATGCTGTGGATTGTCTGGCATTGGTCCAAGAGGAAACGGACAAGAAAAGTAAGAAGAAAATATGCTGTTTCTATGAGACTATGAGCGGCGGGAGAGGGCGAGTGGCGATGTCGCCTCTGCTCATAGAACCTGGGAGAAAAATCTGCGAGAAGAAGACACGCATCAGTAACGAGCACCAAAGGATCATGACAAGGAGATCTGCGAGGGATACATTATCAACAAACGACCAATTATATGAGGCAAGAGCGCACCGAATCAAATCTAGAATGTCCAACAACCTCTGCCGACAGATGATTGCAAACTTCTCCGTGGTTTCGGGCTCACAATATTCGTAAACGCAGTGGAGTCGAGCCCTTGCTATGCCAATCAAGAGGAGAAAATACCTCTTCTCCGGATGTGTATCGTCGAGGGCGTTTGCGAGTGACTCCAAGTGGAAGATGGGTTCGACTGCTGCAACCGATACGTAGAAGTGGGCGTACCAATAGTCTCCCGTAGAAAGACGAAAGAGAGCTGAGAGAGCAGCGGCAGATCGATACAGAGAATCCGATCTAAGAATGACTTTAGGCGCGTCAAGTGATCGGTCAAGGTCGCTCACTGTGTCTGCTTCACAAGACTCTTCAATCCCGCAATCCGCTCATTTCCTTCGATGGCCTGAATGATTGAATACAGTGGCGATCGGAATGAGACGTAGACGGAGAAATTGCCCGTCCAAAGGAACAGAACGATCCTATCCGGAGACAAATTTGCCATAGAAATCCGGAATAAGAACCGCTCTAGCTTTCTTCCAAAGAACTGGTAAATGCATTTATCGATTATTCGGCCCGTACCTGCATTGTTGTCTATTGTCGCATTGGTCGAGACTGAGGAGATAGAGCTGGCATCGTCACGATCACTGCCGTCATTGTCCTCGTTAAAATCTTTGATGTAGTAGTAAAGCTCAGGTTGAGTAAACTGTAGGAACTGTATGTCGGAGTTTTCTGGCCGCTTCTTAAATGGCGATTTGATGTGGCGGAGCATCGTAGATAAAGGACGCGGGGAGAAATAAGGGTTGGAAAGTGGTGTACTTTGCCCTGACTATCTATAGTTTGAATGAGGCTGTGCTTTGCTTTAGGCTCTCGTAACACCACAAAGATATCTTCTATCCTGTGCACATGAATGTACGACATAGCCAAACGCATGTTGGCTGTGCTTTACGCCATGGCGGTACAGGGACATGGAAGCGCACGTTGTGCACTGCAATATACAGAGCTGGGAAGCTTGAAGACAAAAACTTAAGAATGTCTGGTTCAATTCTCACCTCATGACCTCCATTAATGAGCGCTGAGCGAAAAGCACCTATAAACGTCTTTGCACAGCGTCCAAACACTGGCAGCGCACTACTTTTCCCACCAGGCTTTACCATTTGAACGGCCGGACATCTTCTTTTGGAAAGCATGTGTTCGATGCATATTATTATTGCTGCAGTCAGTCACACGATCGAGTCCCATGAGTTAGGAATCAGCCTGGCGGTTTTAACGATATACTCGGACTACCCACGTATTTCATCCACGTTGGCACACCGCCTCCTGCGACGTCGCCCTTGTACACTCGCCTGCGCTAAACATACTTCAAGATGTAGGTGTTTCTTCAACCACGTGGCTTACAAGCGCCGGCAGACGCGATCAGACTGGAGCAAGATGCAAAACTCAACCTCAACGACTAGGTCGCGCGGCGGGTCGTGAAGCGGAGAACGGTTCGAGAGGTCGTTGAAGTTCTAGTTTTGCCTCGGTTCTTCTGTAGAGAATACACTCAGTATTCGTGATAGAAAACTCTGTATATTAAAGTACCTGTAGAGAATACACTACAGTATAATCAGACAATGTCAAGAACAAAATACAAGGGTATACTCACCTCAGTATTCGTGATAGAAAACTGAGGAGAGTTACAGGATGGAAGTGAAACTAAATAATGTCGGCCGTTCAGAGGCTGACCGTGCCATGTATTACATAATAAAATAGTCCATAAATGCGCTATAAAATATGAATGTTCGCAAACTCTAACATCTTCTTCAATGCAGTCGGAGACACGAAGGCTTCTATGATGGAGGTAGAGGCGCGATTTGCGATGCGCATTCTGAGCATGATTTCCAGCCGCTTCGCCTGAAACAAGAGGTATGAAATAGTGTCATCTTGCGCATTGCATCTCAGGGTAAGAAGGCTGGAAGAAGCGTGCAGAGCAAAGATGGTCGAGCACTGTACACTGTCCGTCCTCGTTAGTGAGCGATTATGAGCTATTGACTTCCCGGCCTTCACCTCCGGGGCCGTAAGAGTCGTTTTCATTCAGAAATGTGATTTTGGCAAAGTGAGTGTCCTTGCGACCATCCAAAGTGGAGTGAAGCGGAAATGGGATAGCCAAACGGGTACCAACAGAGAGAGCGACGTCAACGACCACCTTGAGGATTAGGCTGAAGGTTAAGAGGAGGAGTGCCGTGGATTGAGGGAAGGTGAGCGAAATCTTGCGGACAAGACTGGGATGCAAGCGAGTTCGTTGCATACAAATTGTTGTCAAAAGTTTTTCCTTCGCATTTCAGGAGCTTCCCGAAAAGATAGCGTATCCAAAACTGAACTTCTTTAATTGAAGCGTGATCCGTAGCATTGTTGACCATCATCGTCTAGGCTCTTGTTTTGTTCGAGGGAACACTTTGAGAGCCCCGGGTGTCGCGTTGAATCTGCCTAAATAAGAGGTGAATCAAACAGTTGGACATCGTCTGAAAGCTGACTCACTTGAGAAGAACTTCGTAATTGATTCCTCACTCTCAATCCTCGTTTCCCTTACTACACCCCCCTTTGCGGACAAAGTAAATTCGGCATAGCCGAGGCTTGGAGAAAAAATTCTTGTTTGCCCGCAGGAGGTATGCGGATATTTCAGAGACAACCGTTTCCGCCTACGTAGAGTTCTGATGAATATCTGCATGACCTTGTAGTAAACGAGCTATGAGGACATCGTCAGTTGCGTCGCTGAGGGGAAGCAGTGTGCGTACAATAGATGCGTTCTCCTTCCCAGCTTCGAAGTCATCGTGCCTTCACCAGTGCGAAGTCCAACTCGAGGAAGAAGCTCGCATGTCGCGGGATGCGAGCTTCATGTACTACAATATCTAGACTCTGCAGAACGTCACGTCAATTCAGATACCGATATCGCGAGATAGATACGAAATAGAGCTGAAAATGAGTCAATTGACATAGATGATCAGTGAAGGGAAGCACACACTTTGTAAAAGAACGAACTTCAACTTATGTCAATAGGATAGCGTAAGTGTAGGTGAGAGAGAGGAGAGTTGCTCTTGTGCACCTAATCCGTATAAGTTCCACCCTCGAGTGATGCTGCCTTGGCTGAGGCTAGAATGTCCGGATAGCAATGCTGGGGACTTCCGCGTGCAGCAAATTCCGGGTACCATAACTTGAGCTACATATGATAGTCAAGAGAAGCCAGATAAAAGCCATGCTGAACATGTGTATAGCGAGGATGTCGCATTCTCCAAAGTAAGGCGAGTACGAGCGACGGATGAGACAAACTCGACAGGAAATCGCTATTCGGCGCAAACGACGCAGAATATAGCTGCATATTCTTCTGAGTTCCAAGAATATTGCAGAGGTCAAGTAGTGTATAGACTTATCTTGGGGCAAACGAGGAGAGAATGGTGCGTTCAGACATGGTCAACTGGCGCGGAAACAAATTTGGTACCGGTTCCGGAGGTTGTTTGTTGTGTCTTATTTGGGTGCAAGCCTGAGCGTTCGACGGCGTCTGTTTCGGCGCTTCAAGTTCTCTCTTCCTTTACGCTAACTTCAGCAGAAAACAAGGGACTCGCCATGAATAAATCTACAAAAGAAGCTAGGGAATAGTGAGGCAAATTCCCTTATTTGCAGTTATTACATCTGACATCAATGATTTCACAACCCCTCCCTTTCCTGCGGTGAACAGTACCACAACCCGCCAAATCTCAATCACCCCTCGGAACGCAGACCTGGGTCTCAAGCCACTAATCCAACGACGAGATCAGTAGCTGGTCAAACTCTGAGATTCAGTTCTGACCTCATTGATCCTGCTTCGATACTGTGGCCGGTCCTTTGCATCATCAGAAGCGCTGTCATCTTCCTCAGTGGTGCTCAGCATCCGGGAACTCCGTATCTCTTTGTCGACTTCATCGACTTCTGAATCTCTCATTACATCTTCAGAGATTTCCTCTGGTACCCCTCCAGCGTTTTCCGATGTACCAATCAACGAACCCATATCTTTCACATTCTTATCAGCGTTTGGTTCGTCGGCATACGTGAAGCAGACTCACCAGTCTCCTGCGCTGATGACTGCCGTGGCCTCCAATCAGCGCCAATGTCAGCCGTGACATCCTCTACAGATGGTCCGGCATAGAACGTCTTATATTTGACTTCACCCGCGTCGGTCTCGTACCTAATCCGAACAACCTTCTCAACTATGTTTGGCCGTTTCTCGGGAATGGACACGTCCAATGTATCTATGCAGATTTGACGGTTAATCGTCGCTAGGGCACCCGTAACTCCTTGCCGCACTGCGCCCTCTGGTCGCGAAGAGGCCTTCGGCCTGTCGATCCTGAAGAGACGGTTCAAGCTGCTCGACGTGTCCCAGTCCCAATCTAGATTGGAACGGCAGTATTCTCCTATTATGTGGCGCTTTCGTTTAAATCTAGTGTAAGCTGCCCAGTTCCATACATTAGTGGGATCCCCGTACATAACTTGTCGGGCGTCTAAGAATTCGCGTGTCAGATCGTTCTCAACGACTGGAATGGACCGTGCACGGTCAAGGGAGCGCTGCCACTCTTCCATCAATTTCTCTGCAAGTGGAAGATTGTACAATCCATCTGGACGCGATCCGTACTCGAGTCTCATCGAATCTCCAGCCTCCCTCCGGAGCTCATCAGGAGAGGCAAGAAGGCGGTGAGACCGTTTTGCGCATATACTGATAGAGCTCTGGAGAATGATCGGACCGTCTTCCTGCGGAGTAGAATTTCGGATTCTTCTTGGAAACAGATTAAGAGGGTCTCGACTGATTGGTATATGTCGTCGAAATAAACTTCCATGTTGCATGTTTCCGATGCTGTATTTCGGACACAGACACATTAGGTGAGCTAAGAACGGAGATAGAAGGATGAACACATACATGCGACGCAAGATAGAAAATGCGCATATAGGCAGTAGCTGCGGTAAATCCCAAAGCCACTTCAAACCGTAAATGATGTAATTTGTGACATAATCAAGCCAACGAGAGTATGTCAGGAGGATTAATCTTTGGAGTGGATGCATGTTGTTGATTGTCCGAAACTGGTCAATGAGGAAACGGACAAGAAAAGAAAGAAGAAAGTGCGCTGTTTCTATGAGGCTATGAGCGGCGGGAGAGGGCGAGTCGTAAAAGAAATTCCTATCATAGAAGGAGGGAAAGACATCTGCGAGAAGAAGACACACATCAGCAACGAGCACGAAAGGATCGTGACAAGGAGATCTGCGAGGGATACATTGTCAATGAATGACAAATCATATGAGGGAAGAACGCACCGACTCGAGTCTAGAATCTCCAACAACTTCTGTCGGCAGTTGATTGCAAACTCCTCCGTGATATCGGGCCCACAATCGTTGTTTACGTAGTGGAGTCGAGTCCTTGCTATTCCAATCAAAAAGAGAAAATACTTTTTCTCCGGATGTGAGTCGTCGAGAGCGTTTGCGAGTGACTCCAAGTGGAAGATGGGTTCGACTGCTGCAACCGATACATAGAAGTCGTTGTACATATGATATGACGTAGAAAGACGGATGAGAGCTGAGAGAGCGGCGGCAGATCGATATAGCGAGTTCGATCTGAGAATGACGTCAGACGCGTAATTAATCTTTCAAGTTCACTCACTGTGTCTGCTTCACAAGACTCTTCAATCCAGCAATCCGCTCATTTCCTTCGATTTCCTGAATGACGTAATCCAGTCGCCTACGGGATGACATGTAGACGGAGTAACGGCCCTTCCGAAGGAACTGAAGGATCCTATCCGGAGACAAATTTGCCATAGATATGCGGAATATTGCCCGCTCAAGCTTTCTTCCAAAGAACTGGTAAATGCATTTGTCGATTATTCGGCCCGTCCCTGGAATATTGTCCATCGTCGCATTGGTCGAGCCTGACGAAATAGAGCTGGCATCGTCACAGTCATCTTCGCCATTCTCCTCGTAATTGTAACCCTGGGTAAATTGTAGGTATTTAAGATCGGAGTTTTCTGACCGTTTTTTGAATGGTGATTTGATGCGGCGGAGCATCGTAGACAAAGGGCACGGGGAGAAATAAGGGTTGGAAAGTGGTGCACTTTGTCCCGACTATTTATGTTACGGAATGAGGCTGTGCTTTCCTTTAGGCGCTCGTATCACCACATTTTATCCTGTGCACATAAGTCATATACAACAAGGCCAAACGCCTGTCGGCTGTGCTTTACGCCATGTCGGCACAGGGACATGGAAGCGCAAACGTTATATATTCGCACTGCAATATACGAAGCTGGGCAGCTGGAAGACAGAACCCTAATAATGTCTGGTTCGATTCTCGCCTCATGACCTCCATTGATGAGCGCTGAGCATACATGTAAACGTGTTTGCACAGCGTCCAAACAGCGATCTGCTTTGTCCACCAGGCTTTACCATTCGGACGCCAGGGCACATCATTTTCTAAAGCGTTGTGCTACTGCAATCAGTCACAAGAACCAATTCCATGAGTTAGGAATCAGCCTGGCGGGTTTGACGATGAACTCCGACTACCTACCTTCCACGTTGCCTTCCCGCCTCCTGACGCTCCGCCTTTGTTTGCTCGCCTGCGCTCATAATACTTCAGTTTGTAGTTAGCTTTCTGACCAAGTAGTTTACAAGATCCGGAATTTTGGGAGGAGACTGGAGATCAGGCTAGTAGCAAGCAAAAGCAAGACGCGCACAAATCACAGGCAAGAGTCCACTGGCAATTCCCGGACCAGTCGGCAACTTGATATTGGAGTTGATTTGCCGAGTCCGAGATCCGCCGAGCGTGAGCTTGATTCCCGATAATTTGTGTTAGAACTTCGAGAACCCTTCTCTGTTGAGCTCTTACATGGTTGTCATTTATCTCTAAAAATCTTGCTTTAAAATTCACGCATGCACAAGAGAAAACACGAGATCCATCCCACGAAGAAAGAATGTACACATAGTGTATTTTCGATCGTCTCAGACTCAGAGACAATGATTCGACATACCCGTTGAGTGTGCTTGAAACAGAGAAGCTGGCCTTCGATTTCGGGTAACACAGCGACGCTTGCGCTTTGGTTTCCACTCATTCGATGATAGTTCCTTTTGTATTTTGCTGTTCCTTAATCCCCATTGCTCTCGAAAACTACGTTCATCCTCTCGATCGATTGTACGAGCAAGTCTCGAATCTCTTGCTTTATTTGTTCGTAAATTCTGTCTTGTCTCCTCAATTTCCGGTCGCTCATACATAACTTTTCTATCTTCTTACACCACGGATGCACGTTTGACAGGCTGTATTGTGCATTTTCCTGAATACTTCTCACTTCGTATTTACGTCACTTCACTGCCTTGAAGGTAAGTAATATTTTGAGGTAGAGCAAGAAAACTAAAGAAGACAGTGATACTTCACAGATATAGATATGTGAAAATAGTGAGATCCAGAATCAGAGTAAACAAAAACGATAGAAAACTAACAGACTAAGAAAAACAAAATGGACATGAAGAAATCAACTAGAGTGGCATTACATTCTCTTTATTGGCAAAGAGACTGTGCGCCGGGGTGGTAGACGGTTTGGCCTTGCCCTTGGAAGCGTAGTCTGGAGTACCTGGCATAACAGCTGCACAAGAAGGCGAGAACATGACCCATTGCCCGTCGAAGGGAAGAGGGGAAGCGGAAGAAGGGAGACGGCGGACAGGAGTGAAGAGTGAGAGAGGTTCAGCGAGCGAGACGCTATTATGAGGATGAGGTGCATAAGCAAAATCAAGAGATATGTCGCCAAACATGCCTTCAAAGAGGCACTCCATGCGAGGCACTGCTGGCGTTGCGGGGCTCGACCCGGAGGGAGCAAGAGTAGAATCAGTGGCAGAGGTCGAAGACGAGGCAGCCGGGGCGGGAGCGCAATATTCGGAGGTCGATTCGAAGACGTGCACCATCTGAGGCGTTGACAGGGATGGGCTCGACCCGAAGGGAGCAGAAGCAGAAGTGACGGATGTCGACGCCACAAGAGCTTCTTCAGTAGTGGTTGTAGCAGTCAAGGGAGAACAGCAGAGCGGCGCTTTTTCAGACAGACAATCAATCATCTTCCAGAAAGACACATCAGATGCAGGAGGAGCATCATAAGGAGAAAGAACATCGGCCAACGCTTCCAGCAGGAAGGAGTCAGACAGCTTGAGGTCGTGCATCTCGTCACATAGCTTCACGATCTGGGCATCACCATTCATAGCAGCTTCCTTGCCCAGGTCGGACATAGGCGTACGAGGCGGACTCTCGGTGTCTATTGAGGACGGAGACGATCCCGATATGATGTCAGCGTCAGAGCAGTTGCCGTTCTCTTCCTCATCGACAAAATCGCAGAGAGAATCCTGGAACGAAGCAAAGTTTAGGAAGTCTTCGTAATCCAAGTACGGACCTGGTACTGCCTCAGACTCTTCTTCAGCATAGTCAGACAAAGACATATCAATCGAAGGCTCCTGAGGAACAGCGGCAAGCTTTGCGATGCCGATGCGAAGGTGATGGACCATAGTTTCCACCCGCTCCTTCTCAGATGTGAGAGTGGCGATGACATCATCTTGCACACTGCACTTTCGGATGAGGCGGCTGACAGAAGCGCGCAGAGAAGCAATGGTAGAACGCTGGGCTTTGGTCGTCTTCATGAGAGAACGAGCATGGGCTGAGGCTTTCGTGGCCTTCGTCTCCGAGGCGATGACAGCTGTCTTCATACTCAAGATTTCATCAGCATGAGCGTCCTTGAGATCATCCATGGCAACCTCGAGCTGGTTGGCTTGCGCACGAGCCTGAGCACGCTGAAGATCGGATGCGGTAATCTTCGGGAGTGCGCTGTCGAGAGTGGCGATGAGGCCTGCATTGGTAGTACTAAGGGTGGAGACGCGCTTCCGGTAAAAGGCACGCTCCTGTCTGGAGTACTCCGCAGCAATGCAGCTTGCTTCTTCACTCTTCTCGAGGGCAGTCTTAAGCTCCAGAGTCGATCCATACAGCTGCAGAAGTTTCAGTAGTTATATCTGGTATGAAATGCGGTAGGACTGACATCGTAGACGATGACGATCAAGCAAACGAGGACAGCGAACGTCAACGCCTGGAAGGACGTGAAAGACGAGCCATAATCGGGAATGGTAAACTGTGATAAATAAGTCAGCCAAATTTCCAATACAGACCGTCGAGAAACTCACCCTTGAGAGACACGAGAACCGTGCGTAGACCGTATCGTAATCACAGGTCAGCTGGTAGTCAGGTGGCTGTTGCATTGTCAGCTACAGCAAGTCAGGAATCAAATGTCAACTCACAATGGTCTCTGGAGACTCGAACAGCGTCGACGCATCAAAGCAGCGCAAATACGTCGCTTCCTTGGTCGGGTCCAGAAGGCGATAAAGGTTACCAAGATTGTCGAAGCAGTACCGAATCGGAGCGGTTTCTTTGATCCCATGCTTGATGAATGACCACAGTGGTGCAGCAGCCGGGAGTTGGCGCGCAAGGTCGTGGAAAAAATCAGACGGGAAGAACACGAAGGCGGCGGCGAAGACAGGGAGGAGAAGGACCAATACGAAGAGCCAGCGGGTGATATGCGGAGACGGAGTGACAGGACGGGTGCGGGTGCCGATAGAAGAAACGAAGCCAACAAACACCTTGACGATGAGGTTGAAAGCCAAGATGAGGGAGAAGAGCATCCAGATGTCGAGCGGTGGTGCCGGAGGTTGAAGAGACAGGAGGACGGTATCAGGGCCTACAAGACCTGAGGCCCGAGCATCGTATCCAGCCGAGCTAGCCATGGAGAGAACCATGAGAGGCACGGTGATGAATAGCATGTTGAGGAAAGCGAGGAGGGTGAGTTGCTGAGGGCGAGTTGGGGGTACGAGCGAAAGATGCGACGAATTCGATGGATGCATATCGACGATCTGGGCCTTCCTTTATACATATTGAAAGCCTCATCAGCCTGATACGATAGCCTGTTTCAAGCTGGACTCAAATGGTTCGCTTTGCTCAGGTCTCAGCGTCGAAAAAATCTTCAGCTTCCAACTGGTTTGTTGCATCATCGACCGTTGTGACATCATCGTTGATCCCCAACTTGAATCTCAATGGCCCTTTTCGAGATCTTCGTAGTGTACAAAGGTCTGCTTGAAGATTAGGAATGCGAATGTTGAGCGGATGATAAGATAGGGAGGATATTTGCGTTGTCCTCTGAAGGCTGACTTACCTCTTGCACCTCTAACTCATCCCGCCTTTCCCTCATCGCCCTTCCGCTCGCAGCCAGACATATTCACGTAGCGAAGGACTTGTCAGATTGTAAGGGATTCCCTGAAACAGCTGAGTTCAGTTGCTGCATAAACAAACAGATCTGAACGGTCTATGTGGAAGCTAGCTGGTAAACCACAGAAGTCACTCAGTGGATGTACGTACGGATGGACGCAACTTCTTCTCCATTTCGGCATGCCTCATCCTTCACCAAGCGATTATACTTCATCAGCTCTGCGGGTCAAAGGAAATCCTCAGGTCACCAAACCTCCAGCAAACAAATCCCTGGGCCGTAAATTGAACCACAGAAATTAGCCTAGAGAACCAAGATATAAGGCGTACGGAGCATGTATATATTATTTCAGAATTCAGATAGAGTATGGACTTCATCTTGGCAGCAAAGGAGGACAATGTGCGTTCAGAGAACTTCACTCATGGTCGAATGTAAGTCGCAGAAACAAAATTTGGTACCGGTTCCGGAAGTTGCCTGTTGTGTCTTGTTTGGGTGCCAGTGCCTGGCCGAGGTGACAGCATTAGCGTCGCCCGGCGCTTGTCTCTTCCTTCTCCACTGTTCAAGCAGAAAATAACGTATTTGTTTCAAATGTCTACAAAAGACATAGTGGGTCTATACCTTCAAATAACAATATCGCAACCTCTTTCAGTTAGAACACTTTGAAACTCGGTCACACTCTTGAACTCTTGAACTCCTGCCTCGCAACCCACTAATCCAACGAACAAATTGATATCTGGTCGAACTTTGGAGCTTCAGTTCTGACCTCATCAATTTCGCTTTCGCATTGTTTTCGGTCCATCGAATCAACAGAAGCGTCGACGTCTCCCGTATCGTCCGCGTTGACAATTCGTAACCTCCGCATCTTTTCCTCGACCTCATCCGCAACTTTTTCATCCTTCATTCCGTCTCGAGAACCTGCCTCAGGGTCCTTTCCAGCTTTGGTCGGCGCTCCGGATAACGATTCTGTAGTTTTGACCTTCTCTTCAGAGCTATGTCGCCCACACACGTGAAGCTACTGTAACTCACCAGTCTCCAGCGCTGACGACGCCCGTGGCTTCGGGTCAGCGCCAGCGCCAGACGCGACATCCTCTACAGACGGTTCGGCATGAAACGTCTTATATTTGACCTCGCCCGCTTCGGTCTCGTATCGAATCCGAACAACCTTCTCTAGTACGTTTGGCCCTTTCTCGGGAATGCACACGTCCAACGTGCCTCCGTTGATTCCGCGGTGTATTGTGGGGACTCCTTGATGCACTGCGCCTTCTGGTCGCGAGGAGTTCTTCAGCCTGTCGATCCTGAACAGACACTTCAAGCTGGTCGACGGGTCCCAATCCCAATTGAGGTCGGAGCGGCAGTATTCTCCCATTCGGCGACGCTGTCTTTGACGATTTTTGTAATGTCTCCATCGCCAGAGATAATTGGGATCCCCGAACAGAACTTGTCGAGCCTTTAAGAATTCGCGCGTCAGGCCGCTCTCAACGACTTGAATGTACCGCGCACGTTCAAGGGAGCGTTGCCATTCTTCCTCCGATTTCTCTTCAAATGGTACGTACTCGAGTTTTATCCAATCCCCAGCCTCCCTTTGGAGCTCGTTTGGGGAGGCAAGAAGGCGGCGAGTCCGTATTGTGCATATACTGAGAGAGCTCTGGAGAATGATCGGAACGTCTTCCTGCGGAGTCGAGTTTCGGATTCTTCTTGGAAACACTTCAAGAGACTCTAAAATCTGATTTTTGAAATGTGATATACACCGGAAAACTCTAAGTTGCATGTTGCTGATCCTGCAGTTTGGAGACAGACACGAAATGTAAGTCAGGAGCGGAGATAGAAGGATTGACACATACATGAGACGCAAGATAGAAAATGCGCAGATAGGCAGTAGTTGCGGGAAATTCCATTGCGACTCCATACAGTAAATGATGGAGTCTGTAACACTTCCAAGCCAACGAGAGAACGTAGAGAGGATTAATCTTTGTAGTGGATGCATGTTGTTAATTGTCTGATATTGGTCGTTGAGGAAACGGACAAGAAAAGTAAGAAGATAGTATGCCGTATTTATGAGGCCACCAGCGACGGGAGAGAGCAAGTGGCAAAGAACATTTAGATGATTGATGTTGGAAGAGACATTTACGAAAAGAAGACACGCATCAGAAATGACTGCCAAAGGATCATGACTAGGAAGTCTGCGAGGGATACATTGTCAACGAATGAGCAAGCACTGGTATGAGCCAAGAACGCACCGACTCGAGTCTAGAAGCTCCAACAACTTCTGTCGACAGTTGATTGCAAACTCCTCCGTGCGTTTGGGCTCACAATTGTGGATGTAATGGAGTCGAGCCCTTGCTATTCCAATCAATAAGAGAAAATACTTCTTCTCCGAATGTGAGCCGTCGAGAGCGTTTGCGAGTGTCTCCAAGTGGAAAATGGGTTCGACTGCTGCAACCGATGCGTAGAACTGGTCGTAAACTCTATATGACGTGGTGAGATTGATAAGAGCGGAGAGAGCGGCAGCAGATCGATACAGCGAGTTCGATCTGAGAATGACGTCAGACTCGTGCATTATGTAGATCCATCAAATTCACTCACTGTGTCTGCTTCACTAGACTCTTCAGCCCGGCAATCCGCTCATTTCCTTTGATGTCCTGAATGACGTAGTTCATTCGCTTAGGGGAAGCGGGGTAGAAGGTGTAGAAATTGCCCCTCCAAAGGAACTGGACGATCCTATCCGGAGACAAATTTGCCATAGAAATCCGGAGTAAGAACCGCTCAAGCTTTCTTCCAAAGAACTGGTAAATGCATTTATCGATTATTCGGCCCGTCCCTGGATTGTTGTCTATCGTCGCATTGGTCGAGATTGACGAGATTGAGCTGGCATCGTCACGATTACTGCCGTCATTCTCCTCGTTAAGATATTTGATGTAGTAGTAAAGCTCAGGTTGAGTAAACCGTAGGTATTTTATATCGGAGTTTTCTGACCGCTTCTTGAATGGTGATTTGATGCGGCGGATCATCGTAGACAAGAGGCGCGGGGAGTAATAAGGGTTGGAAAGTGGTGCACTTTGCCCCGACTATCTATGTTTTGAATGAGGCTGTCCTTTGCTTTAGACGCTCGTAACACGATGAAGCCGCATTGCTTCACATCTTCCATCCTGTGCATATAAGTATCTATGCCGCATATACGACAAAGCCAAACGCCTGTCGGCAGTGCTTTGCGCCATGGAGGAACAGGGACATGGAAGCGCAAACGTTATATATTCGCACTGCAATATACGAAGCTGGGAAGATTGAAGACAGAACCCTAAGAATGTCTCATCTCATGACCTCCATTGATGAGCGCTGAGCGAATAGCACCTACAGTATAAACGTCTTTGCACAGCGTTCAAACAGCGCACTGCTTTTCCTTGCAGGCTTTACTATTCGGACGCCCGAACATCGTTTTTGGAGAGCCTGTGTTTGATGCATATCATTACTGCTGCAATCAGTCACAAAATCTAGTCCCATGAGTTAGGAATCAGCCTGGCGGGTTTGAAGATGAACTCGCACTACCTACGTATTTCCTCCACGTTGCCTCCCCGCCTCTTGTAGCTTTGCACTTATTCTCTCGCCCGCGCTAATGTATATGTGTTTCTCTGACCAATGGCTTACAAGATCCGCAAGAAGAGCAAGTGGAAGCAAGACGCTAGTGTCAATCAAGAGCAAACGTCGTGGCACTGGCAATTCCCGGATCCGGTCGGCAACTTGATCTTCGAGTCAATTTGCCGGATCCGAGATCCGCCGAGCGTGAGCTTCAAGTCCTCTCTTTCCTTTCACTGACTTCAGCAGAAAACAAGGGACTCGACATGAATCATATGCATGAAGCACTAGGGAATAGTGAGGCAATTTCATTTATTTGCAGTCATTACATCTGACATCAACGATTTCACAACCCCTCACATTCCTGTGCAAAACAGTGCCACACCCCGCCAAATCTCAATCAGCCATCGGAACGCAGACCTGGGTATCAATCCACTAATCCATCGATGAAATTAGCACCGGTTCAAGATCTTAAATTCTAGTACTTACTGCTTCAATCCTGCTGTTATACTGTGGTCGGTTTGTTGTATCAACAGAAGCATTGTCATCTTCCGTATCGCTGATGCCGTCTAGCTTCCGTAACCACCGCACCTCTTCATGGACCTCATCCTCGACTTCCGTATTCTTCATTTCGTCCCCAGAATCTGCCTCTGATACTTCCCCGCCAGCTTCGGTCCTCTCTCCGGTCAACGGATCTATTTATTTGATAAGTTCTTGAGTATTCTTTCGTCATCACGAATGAAATTGACTCACGAGTTCCCTGCGAAGCCAATAACCACGGTTCTAGGCCGCCGTTATCGCCAGACGGAATATTTTCTACAGATGGTCCAGCATAGAATGTCTTATATTTGACTTCTCCCGTTTTGGTCTCGTATCGGACGCGAATCGTCTGTCGTAAGTTTGACCCTTTCTCGAGAATGGTAACGTCCGAAATGTCTTTGTTAGATCCACGGTGAATTGTGGCTGGAAGTGCAGTGAATCCTCGATGCACTGCATTATCTGGTCGCGGAGAGATCTTCGGCCTGTCAATCCTGAAGAGACGCTTCAAGCTATTCGATGGGTCCCAATCCCAATCCAGGTTGGAGCGGCAGTATTCTCCTGTGCGGTGACGCTTTCGTTGAAGCGTCTTGTAATATTTCCAGTAAAAGACATCAGTGGGATCCCCGTACGCAACTCGACGAGCTTGTAAGAACTTGCTCGTGAGATCGTTCTCAACGACTTGAACTGACCGCGCACGGTCAAGGGAGTGCTGCCACTCTTCCTCAGATTTCTCTTCAGGTGGTAGATTGTACAATCCATCTGAAAGCGATCCGAACTTGAGCTTTATCATATCCCCAGCCTCTCTTCGGAGCTCATCAGGGGAGACAAGAAGGCGGCGAGTCCGTGCTGTGTATATACTGATAGAGCTCTGGAGAATGATCGGATAGTCTTCCTGCGGAGTGGCGTCTCGGATTCTTCTTGGAAAGACATCAAGATAGTCTAGCTGACGTGGGATATGTTGGAGAAGTAAACTTCCATGTTGCATGATGCTGATACTGTAATTCAAAGACAGACACATTAAGTGAGCTAAGAACGGAGATGGAAGGATGAACACATACATGCGACGCAAGATAGAAAATGCGCATATAGGCAGTAGTTGCGGTAAATCCCAACCCCAGTTCATATAGACAATGTTGAATTCTGTAACACTATCAAGCCAACGAGAGTATGTAAAGAGGATTAATCTTTGGGGTGGATGCATGTTGTGGACTGTCTGATATTGGTCAATGAGGAAGCGGACAAGAAACGTAAGAAGATAGTATGCCGTTTCTATGAGACTTTCAACAACAGGAGAGAGCGAGTGGCAACGAGGTGTCAGCTCTTGGATGCGCAGAGAGACATTTACGAAAAGAAGACACGCATCAGAAATGACTGCTAAAAGATCATGACTTTGAAGTCTGCAAGGGATACATTGTCAACGAATGACCAATCATATGAGTCAAGAACGCACCGACTCGAGTCTAGAATCTCCAACAACTTCTGTCGGCAGTTGATTGCAAACTCCTTCGTGATTTCGGCGTCACAATCGTCGTAAACACAATGGAGTCGAGTTCTTGCTAATCCAATCAAGAAGAGAAAATACTTCTTCTCCGAATGTGAGTCGTCGAGGGCGTTTGCGAGTGACTCCAAGTGGAAAATTGGTTCCGCTGCTGCAACCGATACGTAGAAGTCGCCGTATTCTGGTAATGACGTAGAAAGACGAATGAGAGCTGAGAGTGTGAATGACGTCAGACACGTCTAATTAATCGGGCAAGTTCACTCACTGTGTCTGCTTCACAAGACTCTTTAGTCCGGCGATTTGCCCGCCTTCCAACATATGTGTGATGCTACGCAGTGGCTCACGTATTGCTAAAAAATAGATGAAATCACCCTCCCAAAGAAACTGAACGATCCTATCCGGAGACAGATTTGCCATAGCAATCCGGAATAAAGCCCACTCAAGCTTTCTTCCAAAGAACTGGTAAATGCATTTGTCGATTATTCGGCCCGTCCCTGGGATGTTGTCCATCGTCGCATTGGTCGAGACTGACGAGATGGAGCTGCTATCGTCACGGTCATCGTTGCCATTCTCCTCGTAATTGTAGACCAGGGTAAATTGGAGGTATTTTATATCCGAATCTTCTAGCCGCTTTTTGAACGGTGCTCTGATGCGACTGAGCATCTTCGACACAGGGCGCGGGAGAAAGGGTGGGATAAGGGTTGGAATATGCTTCGCTTTGCCAGGATTATCTATGCTTTGAATGAGGCTGTCCTTTACTTTAGGCGCTCGTAACACCACAGAGATATTTTTGATCTTGTGCACATAAGTATGTATCTATGCCGCATACAGTGGGTTACCAAAAGTGACGACGCACCTAGTATGCTTACATCAGATGTCATATATTTTTTATTTCCTTATCAATTTCTGTAAATCTTCTGCTATACATAAGGCATACATCTGTTGTCTATGTTATATAGAACTGATGATAAGACATGAGCAAAATGCAGGTAAAAACAGATGAATTAAAAGGCCTTTACTATTTTGGCATTTGTAGTGTGAAAAGTTTGCCACAACAATTTATTTCCCCGCACGTACTATTATGCTTTAAATGTGCTCTAGAGATGCCTAACAAAGATTCAAAAGAGACCGGGATTTTATCCCGAGCAGAGAGCAAGTTAGACAAATGCCGAGGTATTTTGATGATTTTTGGTGATCTTTCTTCGGAAGGATGCAATTTATGGCAAATCAAATATATTTGGTGGGCCCTCTAGTGTACTATATTCTAACACACCTAAACAACACTAAAACATACAAGAGGTGAATAGGGAAGCACCCCATGACTTTTTTCGTGGTGAGTCCCGACGCTAGTCGCTAGGTGCGTCGTCACTTTTGGCAACCCACTGTATACGACAAAGCCAAATGCCTGTCGGCTGTGCTTTACGCCATGGCGATACAGGGACACGGAAGCAGAAACGTTATATAATCGCACTGCAATATACGAGGCTGGGAAACTTGAAGACAGAACCCTAAGAATGTCTGGTTCGATTCTCGCCTCATGACCACCATTGATGAGCGCTGAGCGAAAAGCACCTATAAACGTCTTTGCAAAACAGCGCACTGCTTTTCAAACCAGGCTTTACCATTCAAACGGACGGACATCTTTCTTGGAAAGCCTTTGTTTGATGCATATCATTACTGCTGCAATCAGTCACACGAACGAGTCCCATGACTTAGGAATCAGCCTGGCGGTTTTGACGATGTACTCGGACTACCTACGTATTTCGTCCACGTTGGCACTCCGCCTCCTGTAATGTCGCCCTTGTTTACTCGCCTACGCTAAACATACTTCAAGGTGTAGGTGTTTCGTTGACCAAGTGGCGTACTAGATTTGGGGAATCGGGAACAGCGGAAAAGAAGAGCAAGTGGGAGCAAGATGCAAGAGTCAACCTCGACAACTAGGTCGCGCGGCGGGTCCTGAAGCGGAGGACGGTTCGAGAGGTCGTTGAAGTTCAAGTACGGAACTAGTTCTGCCTCCGATTCTTCTTCAATGCAGACACATCGACCGAAGGCTTCTATGAGGCAGAGGTGAGATTTGCGATGCGGATGTGGTGCATGGTTTCTAGCCGCTCCGTCTAGAGGGTTGATATACAGTAGTGCTTTCCTGAGCATTGCATTTCTTGTAAGAAGCCTGGAAGAAGCGCGCAGAGCAAAGATGGTCGAGCATTGTACACTGTCCGTCCTCGTTAGTGAGCGATTGTGAGCTATTGACTTCCCGGCCTTCATCTTCGAGGCAGTGAGAGCCATTGTCAGAATTGTGATTTCGGCAAAGTGGACATCTCTATGATCATCCAGAGTGGAGTAAAGCGGAAATGGGAGCGAGGTCAACGACCACCTTGAGGATAAGGCTGAAGGTGGGAGATGTGCCGTGGATTGAGGGAAGGTGAGCGAATTCTTGCGGACAAGACTGGGGTACAAGCGAGTTCGTTGCATACAAATTGCTGTCAAAGGTTTTTCCTTCGCATTTCAGGAGCTTCCCGAAAAGATAGCGTATCCCAGACTGAACTTCTTTAGTTTAAGCCTGATTCGTAGCTTTGTTGACCATCATTGTCTAGGCTCTTGTTTTGTTCGAGTGAGAACTTTGAGACCCCCGGGTGTCGCGTTGAGTCTGCCTAAAAAAGAGGTGAATCAAACAGTTGGACATCGTCTTAAAGCTGACTCACTTGAGAAGAACTTCGCGATTGTGATTGATTCCTCACTCTCAATCCTCGTTTCCCTTACTACACTTCCCTTCGTGGACAAAGAAGATTTGGCGTAGTCGAGACTTGGAAACAAAATTCTTGTTTGCCCGCAGGAGGTATGCGGATATTTAAGAGACAACCGTGTTCGCCTACGAAGAGTTTCTGAGGAATATCTGCATGAACCTGTAGTACACGAGCTATGAGGACATCGTCAGTTGCGTAGATGAAGGAAAACAGTGTGCGTACAATAGATACGTTCTCCTTCCCAGCTTCGAAGACATCGTGCCTTCACCAGAGCGAAGTCCAACTCGCGGAAGAAACTCGCGTGTCGCGGGATGCGAGCTTCACGTACTACAATATTCAGACTCTGCTGAACGTCACGTCAATTCCAGATACCGATTTCGTGAGATGGATACGACATAGAGCTATAGATGTGTCAGTTGACAAAGGCGATGAATGACGGGGAGCACGCACTTTGTTAACGGTGACGATCAAATAAATGAAGAAAACGACCTTCAACTCATAGCCTAGTTGTGGTTGAGAGAGAGGAAAGTCGCCCGAATGCGCCTGATTCGGATAGGTTCCACTGCAGATGTAAGGCTGTAGCCAGTCAAGTCAGCCTAGTTTAAGATGCAGGCCGTAAAGCAACTGACCTCAAGAGATGCTGTCTTTGCTGATGCTAGAGCAGTGTTGAGGAATCCGAGTGCAGCAAGTTCCGGGTACCGTAACTTGAGTCACATAAGCTAGTCAAGGGAAGCAAAATGTAAGCCGTGCGGAACAAGTGTATACCGAGGATGTGGTATTCTCCGAAGTAAGGCGAGTACGAACGATGGATGAGACAAATTCGACAGGAAATCGCTATTCGGCGCAAGCGAAGCAGAATTTAGCTGCATAGATTTTCAGGTTCAAGAAGTGCTTCAGAATTCAAGTAGAGTACAGACTTTATCTTGGGCAAAAGAGGTGAGAATGGTGCGTTCAGACGTGGTCTACTGGTAGTCGCGGATTGACACGGAAGCAAATTTGGTACCGGTTCCGGGAGATATTTGTTGTCTTTTATTTGGGCGTAAGCGCTTCAAACTTGAAATTGTTGGAGATGGCGTCTGTTCGGGCGCTTATCTCTTTCCTTACACTACTACCTGGACGCGCTTTAGCAGAAAACAAGGGACTCGTCATAATCAAATTTGCATAAAAACCGAGGGAATATATAGGCAATCTCTCGTATCTGTAGCCATTACAACTAACATTACACGATTTCACAACCACTCGCTTTCCCCCGCGAAAAAGTGCCACAAGTTGCACAACTCGTCAAATCTCAATCACCCATCGAAACGCAGACCTGGGTTTCAAGCCACTAATCCATACTTGAGATTAATACCTGGTCAAGCTCTGAAAATCTAGAACTAACCTCATCGATCCCGCCGTTGTACTGCTGTCGGTCCGTGTCATTCAAATCAATAGAAGCGTTGTCATCTTCTGTATCGCTGGCTCCGTTTAGCTTCCAGGACCACACCTCTTCGTGGACCTCATCCGCGACTTCTTTACTCTTCATTCCGTCTCGAGGGACTTCGCCAGCGTCGTTCAGCACTCCGGTCAACAATCCTGTATCTTCGACATGCTCTTGAGTGCTCTTTCGACATCTCTAATGAAATTGACTCACCAGTTTCTTGCGCTAACGGTAACCATGGCTCGTGGCCAGCGTCATTTCCAGACGAGATATCCTCTACAGACGGTCCGGCATAGAACGTCTTATACCTGACTTCACCCGCCTCGGTTGTGTATCGAATCCGAACAACCTTCTCTAGTACGTTTGGCCCTTTCTTGGGGATGGACACGTCCAATGTGCCTCCGTTGATTCCACGTTGTACCATGGCTGGGACAGCCATGACTCCTTGCTGCACTGCGCCTTCTGGTCGCGAAGAAGCCTTCGGACTGTCTATCCTGAAGAGACGCTTCAAGCTACTCGACGTGTCCCAGTCCCAATCGAGGTTGGAGCGGCAGTATTCTCCCATTCGGTGACGCTGACGCTGTTCCTTCTTGTATTCCTTCCAGTAGTATCCGAAAGGCATGCGACGCCAGAGGTCGTCTGGAGGATCTCGAGCTTCTAAGAACCCGCGCGTTCGATCGTTCTCGACGACCGGAATGGACTGCGCACGGTGAAGCGAGTGCCGCCATCCTGTCTCCGATTTCTCTTCAGATAGTGAAATGTTCAACCCATCTGAAAGCGTGCCGTGCATGAGTTTTATCGAGTCCCAAGCCTCCCTTCGGAGCTCGTCATGGGAGCCTATAAGGCGGCGAGTCCGTATTGTGCATATACTGAGACAACTCTGGAGAATGATCGGATTGTCTTCCCGCGGAGTCGAGTTTCGGATTCTTCTTGGAAGCTTATGAAGAGGAACTAAGCTATGACGTGCAAGAATTGGAAAACGTGGAGATAAAACTCCAAAGTGCATGTTGCTGATACTGTATTTCATAGACAGACTCGATAGGTAAGCCAGAAACGGAAATAGAAGAATGAACACATACATGTGACGCAAGACAGAAAACGCGCATATGGGCAGCACCTGCGGCAAATCCCAGCGCATCTTCATACAGAAAAGAATAAAATCTGTAATATTTTGAAGCCAAAGAGAGAACGTAGAGAGGATTAATCTTTGTAGTGGGTGCATGTTGTGGATTGTCTGATATTGATTGATGAGGAAACGAACAAAGAAAGTAAGAAGAAAGTAAGCTGTTTCTATGACGCTATGAATGGCGGGAGCGTACGAAAGGCAATCTGTTTCCAACTTAAAGAAGCTGAAAGAGACATTTGCCAAAAGAAAACACGCATCAGTAATGATTTCCAAAGGATAATGGCTAGGAGATTTGCTAGGGATACATTGTCAGCGAATGATCAGTCATATTAACCAAGAACGCACCGACTTGAGTCCAGAATCTCCAACAACCTCTGTCGACAGTTGATTGCAAACTCCTTGGTGTTCGCGTACGCAGGGTCGCGGTTATGGTACAGGAGACGAGCTCTTGCTATACCAATTAATAAAAGAAAATATGTCTTATCCGGATGTGAGTCGTCAAGGCCGGTTGCGAGTGACTCCAAGTGGAAGATGGGTTCGACGGCTGCAACCGATACGTAGAACTCGTCGTAATACTGCCATGACGTGGAGAGACGTATGAGAGCTGAGAGAGCGGCGGCAGATCGATACAGCGAGTTCGATCTGAGAATGACGTCAGACACGTCCAGCTGATCGATCAAGTTCACTCACTGTGTCTGCTTCGCAAGACTCTTCAATCCGGCAAACCGCTGTCCGTCGTGAATCAGTATGACGTCTTTCATTGGAACAGGCTCCCTAAGGAAACCGCAATGGCCAAGGCTCATCCAAAGATACTGAACGATCCTATTTGGAGACAGAATTGGCATAGACATTCGGAATATGAACCGCTCAAGCTTTCTTCCCAAGAACTGGTAAATGCATGTATCGATTATTCGACCCGCCCCTGGAATGTTGTCCATCGTCGCATTGGTCGAGATTGACGAGATAGAGCTGGTGTCATCTCGGTCTCCGTCGGTATTCTCTTCGCAACAATTTTTGATGTAATAGTAAAGCTCAGGCTGAGTAAACTGTAGGTATTTTATATCAGAACACTCTTGCCGCTTCTTGAATGCTGCTTTCATACGTCTGAGCATCGGCGGCCAAGGGCGCGGAGAGTGAAGGGCGTAATGAGGATTGGAATGTGGTGTCTTGGCTATGTTTTGAATGAGGCTGTCTTATGCCCTGCGAAGCTCGCAATCCTGTATTTGCCGCATAACCAACAAAGGAAAACGCCTGTCGGCTGTGCTCCACACCACGCTCTGTCCTACACATTGATGCGTCTCAAGAGAATGGCAGTGCGAACCTTGAGAAGCATATCTACCTTTGCAAAGCATTATCCAATTCAGGAAGCTTGAAGACAGAACCATAGGAGTCTGGTTCGATGCTCGTCCCATGATTGCCAATTGTTGAAAGCAGGGCGCAAAGCACTTAGTACAACCGTATATGCAACGTGAAGGTGTCCAAAAAGCTCACCGCTCTTTCCCTCAGGACCACAGCTTTACCATTCGGAGCCCGCACAGATCCTCTTCTGTAAAGTGATCTTTAATTTACCGAATTAATTCTGAAATGAGCCGCTGGATCCAGCCCCATGAGGAACTTGAAACAGCCTGGCCTGGCCTGATTGACGATGAACTCGGACTGCCTACACATTTTGTCTTCACTGCCTCGCAGCCTCCTTTAACTCCGCCCTCGCCGGGGCCTCGTTCGGTCACCTTCCCTCAAGACGGGTGTGTCTATTCGACAGGGTTCACAAGATCCGGAACACGGGAAGGGAAGACAGGAATTAGGTTTCCGGAACCCTTTCAATGCCAGTTGGGAGTTTGGCAACTTGAACTTCAATTTAAATTGCTGATGCGAGTCTGGTTAGTGCCGATTGCCCATAATTTGACTGTTTCTCTTTCAAATCGGGGTAGTAAACCTTCCCGCGGAAGCATCTCTTGAACTCGATACTATTAAATGGCAGTCAGCGAGTACTCAAGAGCCATTGCAAAAAGGCTCCTTTGCGATACGGATGCGGAGGCGACAAACCTTAGTTTCCATCCGTTCCTTCCGACCATCTAGTGTTGCGACAGCATCATCTTGCGCACTGCGTTTCCAGATGAAACGGACGAGTGTAACGCTTCAATCGACTTCATCATGAGCTGTGGCCAAGCCGAAAGGAGCAATCCTCAGAGAACCGATTTCAGCAGCGTAAGCGTCCTTATGATCATCCAGAGCGACCTCGTGATAATTGGCGCGCACACAGGCGCAAGTGCAATGAAGGTCAGCCGCGGTGATGTTCTCAAGAGATGTGAAAGGTCTGGATTTGTGATACGAGAGGTGGAGACGCGCTTTTCGTAAAAGGTGCGTTCCTTTCTAACGTACTTCGCATCCACGGAGCTAGCGACTTCCTGGTTGAAGAGCGGCCGTGAATTACGGAGACGACGCATGCAGCTGGAGAAATGTCAGCAGACAAAGACAAAAATTAATCTGAAGCACTGACGTTGTGGATGATGAGCGTACTATGAAAGTCAACAATTGGGACCATGACACGCTGGGGCTCGGCGAGAAAGAGGAGCCAGATTCGGGAAAGGCGTGGATGGTAGACTGTAGGAAGGCAGGCTAAGTCATCCTAATTTTAAACGCAGACCAAAGTAAAACTCACCTATGGAGACACGACATCCAAGCATAGACCGTATCGTAATCATAGTTCAGCTGGTAGTCGGGTGTCTGAATATCACAACGTCCGCAGCAAGTCAGGAAGCGACTGTCAGGACTCGGGCAACTCCAACAACACCGACGCATCACAGCAGCGTTGATACAACGCTGCCTTCGTCGGATAAAAAATGCGACCAAGGTTACTGAGGTTGTCGAAGCCAGACCGAATCGGTGTCGGTTCTTTGAAACCATGCGTGATGAACGGCCATAGGGGTGTAGCAGACGGAATTTGACGCGCAGGTTATTCGGAAGGATAATCGATCATACGAGAAGAAACTGAAGGCAGCGGTGAAGACAGGGAAGAGGAAATCCGAATTGAGGAGCCAGCGGCAGTGAAGCGGAGATAGTATGGCCGGACGCGAGGTCAACGATCCGATCACCTTGATGATAAGGTTGAAGGCCAAAATGAGATTCCCAAACGTCGAAGGGTGGTTCCAGGGATTGAGGCGATTGGAGGTCGGTGTCAAGACCTAAGTCCCGAGCACCACAACCTGCGGAGCCAGTCAAGATGAGACCCGTGATAAGAGTAATGGAGAATACCATGTTGCGGAAGTGATATGTTGGGTGGATCGGGGGAGAGGCGGGCGAGACGGGGGTACGAGCGAAAGATGCAACGAGTTCGAAGGACGCAAATTCTTGTCCATAAATTTGCTTTGTACATCTCAGGAGTTGCCCAAGATGATAACATGACTCAAGCTTTTGGCTTTCAATTTAATTCCGGATCGACGCATCATTGGCCGTCATCATTCAAGCTCTTGATTTACTATCGAACCAGTCGCCTTGAGCTTCCGAATATCACGTGAGGTCTGCCGGAGAATAAGGTAGTTGAAACAACTGGACGTCGTTGAAAGCTGACTTACTTGTGAAGGACTTCATGATTTGCTTCCGCTTTCTAATCTTCGCCTGCTTTTACTACACTCCCATCGCAAGGTAAGTAAGTCCGGCGAATTCGAGTCTTGGAGGTCAGAGAATAGAACTAGTTTTGCCCGCAAGCTGTGTCCGGATATCCCACGCACAATCGTGTTATTTTGTACAGAGTTTCCGAGCTATGAGGGCATTGGCAATCGCGTCACAGAAGTTTAGCAGTGACGGTAGGCGTACAGATATATGCCATCTCTTTCCCAGCGTCCAAGTTGTCACGCTTTCACTAATCTGAAGAGCGCTTCAAGGAGGAAACTCCAGTCGTCTGTTCCGAGCCGCGAGCTACGAAATTCTGATTCTGCAAAAGTCATGTCAGTTTCAGATGCAAGTTCTGTTAGTCGATGATAATTACCCTCGGAAGACACGACAGCCGTGCGTAGGCCGAGCCGTAGTTGGCTTAGACAGTCTTAGTGATGCACAAGTGTAGCAAATCCCTGGTACCGTAACTTGAACCACAGAGCCATGATATAAGGCGTTCGAGGGTGTGGTATTCTCCAAAGTAAGGCGAGTCACACGAGCGACGGATGAGACAAACTCGACAACAAATCGCTGTTCAGCCGCAGCGCAAAAGTTGGAGAACATGTCTCCATGAATTTCTCGATCTGAGCAGGTATTTAAGAAGCCAAGTAGATATAGACGTGCTTTTTTGAAGCCGAGGTCGAAAATGATAAGTAAAAGCTGTTCAAGCAAGGTCCACCGTAAGTCAAATTTGATTCCAGTGCTTTTTTGTTGTCTGTTGTTTGGGCGCCAGACCGGCTCGGAGCCTGAGGAGACGGCGTCTGTTCCGGCGCTTGTCTCTTCCCTCACACTGGGCACGCTACAACAGACAAAAGGGACTCGAGATAAACCAATCTGCATGAAACACTAGGGAATAGTGAGGCAATTTTCCTTATTTGCAGTCATTACATCTGACATCAACGATTTCACAACCCCTCCCTTTCCTGCGGTGAACAGTACCACAACCCGCCAAATCTCAATCGTCCATCGGAACGCAGACCTGGGTCTCAAGCCACTAATCCATCGGTGAAATTAGCAACGGTTAAAGCTCTTAAACTCTAGTACTCACGTCATCAATCCTGCTGTTATACTGTGGTCGGTTCGTTGTATCAACAGAAGCATTGTCATCTTCCGTATCGCTGGCGCCGTTTAGCTCCCGAAACCACCGTTCCTCTTCATGGACCTCATCAGCGGCTTCTGTATTCTTCATTTCGTCTCTTGAAACTGCCTCAGGTACTTCACCGCGAGCTTCGATCGACTCTCCGGTTAACGAACCTAAAGAATGACATACTATTCAGTATCTCTTCGCCATCACACGTGAAGCTAGCTTACCAGTCTCCGGCGCTGATGACGATCGTGGTCTCGAGTCAGCGCAGGCGTCAGACGTGACATCCTCTGCAGATGGTCCGGCATAAAAAGTCCTATACCTGACTTCACCCGCCTCAGTCTCGTACCGAATCCGAACGACCTTCTCCAGTACATCTGGCGCTTTGTCGCGGATGGTAACTTCCAATGTGCCTCCGTTGATCCCACGGTGTATTGTGGGGACACCCTTGTCTTCTTGATGCACAGCTCCTTCTGGTCGCGAGGAGTTCTTCGGCCTGTCGATCCTGAAGAGACGTTTCAAGCTGCTCGACGTGTCCCAGTCCCAATCGAGGTTAGAGCGGCAGTATTCTCCCATGCGGTGACGGTGTCGATGAAGCTTCTTGTAACCTTGCCAGGACAGGAGACAAGAGTAATACCAGCCATTAGCTTGTCGAGCAACTAAGAAATGGCGCGTCAGATCGTTCGCAACGACTTGAACGGACCGTGCACGGTCAAGGGAGTGCTGCCATTCTTCCCTTGATTTTTTTTCAAATGGTGGATCGTATAGCCCATTTGAAAGCGATTCGAACTTGAGCTTTATCGAATCCCCAGCCTCCCGTCGGAGCTCATCAGGGGAGGCAAGAAGGCGGCGAGTCCGTGTTGTGCATATACTGATACAGCTCTGGACTATGATCGGACCGTCTTCCTGCGGAGTAGAATTTCGGATTCTTCTTGGAAACAGATTAAGAGGGTCTCGACTGATTGGTATATGTTGGGCAAATAAACTTCCATGTGGCATGTTTCCGATACTGTATTTCGGAGACATACACATTAGGTGAGCTAAGAACGGAGATAGACGGATGACCACATACATGCGACGCAAGATAGAAAATGCGCATATAGACAGTAGTTGCGGTAAATCCCAACGCCAGTTCATATAGTAAATGATGTAATCTGTGGCATTTCCAAGCCAACAAGAGTATGTAAAGAGGATTAATCTTTGGGGTGGATGCATGTTGTGGACTGTCTGATATTGGTCAATGAGGAAGCGGACAAGAAAAGTAAGAAGATAGTATGCCGTTTCTATGAGGCTATCAGCGACGGGAGAGAGCGAGTGGTAACAAAGTGCCAGATTATGGATGCTGGAAGAGACATTTACGAAAAGAAGACACGCATCAGAAATGACTGCCAAAGGATCATGACTAGGAAGTCTGCAAGGGATACAATTGTTAACGAATGAGCAACAATATGAGGCGAGAACGCACCGACTCGAGTCTAGAATCTCCAATAACTTCTGTCGGCAGTTGATTGCAAAATTCTTGGAGTTCTCGGCTGGAATGTTATTGCTAACTTGAAGGGACTCGTGGAGTCGAGCCCTTGCTATGCCAATTAAGAAGAGAAAATACTTCTTTTCCGGGTGTGCGTCGTTGAGAGCGTTTGCAAGTGACTCCAGACGAAAGATGGGTTCGACTGCTGCAACCGCAGAATAGAAGACGCCGTACCAATCCCAAGACATGGAAAGATGGATGAGAGCTAAGAGAGCGGCGGCAGACCGATACAGCGAGTTCGATCTGAGAATGACGTCAGACGCGTGCAAGTGATCGATCAACTTTACTCACTGTGTTTGCTTCACAAGACTCTTCAATCCCGCAATCCGCTCACTTCTACCGATATTATGAATGACGATTCTCATTGGAAAATGCATATGAAAATAGAATGCTTTGCCGTCAACCCGAAGATATTGAAGGATTCTATCCGGAGACAGATTTATCATAGACATTCGGAATAAGGCTCGCTCAAGCTTTCTTCCAAAGAACTGGTAGAAGAACATGTCAATTATTCGGCCCGTCCCTGGAATGTTGTCCATCGTCGCATTGGTCGAGACTGACGAGATAGAGCTGACATCGTCACGGTCATCGTCGCCATTCTCCTTGTAATTGAATCCTTGGGTAAACTGTAGGTATTTTATATCCGAATCTTCTAGCCGCCTCTTGAATGGTGCTTTGATGCGACTGAGCATCGTCGACAAAGGGTGCGGGGAGTGAAGGGTGGGATAAGAATTAGAATGTGGTGCACGTTTCCCAGTCCATCAATGTTTTGAGGCTGTCCTTTGCTTTAGGCGCTCATAACACGACACAGCCTCGTTGCTTCATATCTTCTATCCTGTGCATAAGTAAGTATCTATGTCACAAATACGACAAAGACAAACGCATGTCGGCTGTGCTTTATGCATGGCAGCACATGCCACAGGGTCATGGAAGAGCAAACTTTTTATATTCTCACTGCAATATACGAAGCTGGGAAGTTGGAACCCTAAGAATGTCTAGTTCGATTCCCGCCTCATGACCTCCATGATGATGAGTGTTGAGCGAATAGCACCTACATGTGAACGTGTTGCACACCGTCCGAACAGCGCACTGCTTTTCCCACCAGACCATCATTTTCTAGAGCGTTATGATGCTGGGATCAGTCACAAGAACCAGTCCCATGAGTTAGGAATCAGCCTGGCGGGTTAGACGATAAACTCAAACTACCTACCCTCCACGTTGCCTTCCCGTCCCCTAAAGCTTCGCCCTTGTCTGCACTCATCATACTTCAATATATGATTGATTTTCTGACCCAGAGGCCCACAAGATCCGGAATTGTGGGAGGAGACTGGAAATCGGGCAAGAAGAGCAAGCAGAAGCAAGACGCGCAGTCAATCACTGGCAAGAGCATCAAACGTGCGTCGCTACGTGCACTGGCAATTACCGGAACCTCAGGCTGTCGGCAAATTGATTTTGGAGTTGATTTGCCGGATCCGAGATTGCCGATACAGTTGAATTTCTCATAATGCATGGTCTCATAATGCATAAATCTCATAATGCATAGGGTTGGGTCATTTCCCAACTCCGTTAAGGGGTAAGCGCCCGCATTTGTGCATAATGCATAATGCATAGACTTTTCGCCAGTTTTATGCAAAATTGTTACTATATATGGTAATCTATACTGTTGGTATAGGAATGCAAAATTGAACTCTAACAATATTTAGCTTAAGTAAACACCTTGAGGGGTTAATTATCCTCAAATTTGCATTGACTTGCCTTTTGGGGCCACGAAAAGCAGATCCGTGACTTTTCTTGCATTATGCAAGCTATGTTTGTTTGTTTGTTTGTTTATTCCATTACAAGTAGTGTGAGGCTGTGGTACCCACAGCAAAGCCCGCTACCCCAGAGTTGAGTAGCAATGCAATGGTTGTGAAACAGTAACTTTTTTATGAATATGTAATACAGACTAATTACTGTAATATAAGGAAAACACTGGAAAACCTGTGTTGACATGATGCAAACCAGAGCTAGTATTTGACGACTGTGATTCTCCTTGATATTGAACTATCTTACTCCAAAGCACTTGATTCAAGGAAGAACTCAGTGATAGCCGTGTACAATTGAGCAAATATGGATAGGGCATCCCTGTTGCAACTTTCAATAGCAAACTCGTCTAAGTGACACCCTCTAATCTCGCGAAGTTCGTCATTTGCACCAGACTTCAACCTCTGTAATACTATATCACATTGTCCGTACCCTTTGTAAGTAATAAAGTCCGGTCGTCCTCATTGTTCATCTTCCGAATAATAACACTCATCCGCTTTCGAGCACTCATGAGATCCGCGATGTTCAAAGCCCATACTGCTCCATCTCGTCAGACAAGGGCATCTGTAGTCTTACGAGCTCTGTCACGACCTCGAAAAACGAAACCAGTGTCTGCAGCAGCTTGAACTAGGGCCGCTTCATCGGGGCTTTGCGCTTGGTACTCGATCTTGTTCATAGCCGGGTTCACTGCAGTGAGTACCACGTGACAGTGCACCAGTACACAGAAGAAACCGTTCAGTGTGCGAGCATGGCCAGCATCCTCCGAGTCAGCATCAGATGCATCGTGGGCGGGTTCAGCATATAGAAATGCTTAAGCACACCGACTGGTAGCTGTACGCCACCAGCCTTGACCGGATCCATAGGAGTCTGTTCCTCTCTTTTGCCATTGTTGGAACCCGGTTGGGATGTCTGATCTGACGCAGCCGGTGAAAGTCGGACATCCTTGGGCTCATCATAGACATTGTCCTCCCCCTTACACATTTCCCGCCAATAGAGCAATGCTGGAACACCATCAGGTTCTGAGTAAGCGTGCCTGTCTTGTCCGAGAATATGTACTTGATTTGTCCCAGATCGTTCCATAAGATCCACAAGCGTGCCAAAGTCGGCTTGTCTGTGTCAAGGATCGAATCCACGATAGCACAAACAACAGATAATACAGCGAGAAGCAAAAGATTGACAAAGCTGAAGGTAAATGAGTACGTAGGAAATTGACATTGATATAAACCATACATACACTTGTAGGTGATGGTGAAGCTGGGGGCGAGTTCATTTCAATTCTTAGACCTGCCTTCGAGGGCAACGAGTTGATGTTGGCGTTTACATGCGGAGGCTACGGCTTTGTCGAGCAACAACACTCTTGCGACGGACTGAATGATGTGCTGAAGAGAATAATGAGGCACGAGTGTAAGCGCGACGTCTGGGTGGATCTAAGTACCTACAAGACGCAGCTTCGACACCGCATTGCGTCCGGTGGTGCAGTTGGCACCATATGAGTCAAAATTTGCCTTGACCCATGAAGCTTCGACCTTCTCGTAGTCTTCGGGAGCAGTGGGGAATGCGGCACGGAACATTGTTGTAAGGCTGATCGCACCTGTGTCGAATCGCCGCAGAACAAAAGTGTGGCCACTTGGCTAGCGAATAGGAGATAGAGCGTGAGCATAATGAATCTCAGATGGAACGTGATACGGGGACATACTGTCTGGATCTTCACTCGGCCAACCTTGCACAGGAAATGCTGTTGAGTATGACAGTAGTACTTGAGATAGCAGCAAATCACTCACAATAATTTCCTGCTCCTCTCGCGTGATGACTTGATACTTGACTGAAGAGTCTCCCCGTTTGATCTAAGTAGAATGAGATAGTCAGTAGATCACCCTTCAGGAAGCGGGAGCACGAGTTCAACGCACCACCCATGGTCAGGAATGGGTTCGCATGCGTAAAGGGCAGCGCCGGACGTGGGGTTGACACCTTCGGAGCAAAAGGTGATTGAGACACAACTTCTTGTGCAATGCCGACGCTGCTGGACGCGGTTTTGAGAGGAGAAGGCGAATTGCGGCGGGCAGCGTTGAGGAGGTAGTGGACAACCACTATAGAGTGGAGGAAGGTGAGCAAACATGGCACTCACGGGAAACGCCGAAAAACTTCACATCACGTGACATGACAAGTTTTGGCAGAGAATCCGGACAGTTGCATACGCCATAGGATACCCAGCTACCCTTGGTAGCGGGAACAAGCAGGTAGGGGCTGTGGTTGCACTCACAGCAGAGCCCGCTACCCAGTGTTGAAAGTGTTGTTGTGAATGTAAACAGTATATATTTGTGTACATACAGCTTGCCTGGAGCTGTTCATGGACTTCCACCTTGCTTTCTGTAGCAAATGCAGCCACACTCCTGATATTCTTGTTCTCCAAGCACAAGGAGATTAAATATGACTTGCTGGCTTGATGCCTTCAACCCATCCTTGTGTTAAACCTAGTATTAATAGAAAGATACTAATACTCTCACTTTTAAAGCCTTCAAGAATTTAGCAATTGTACCTGCCACCAAACTTGTGTGACTCCTGACAACTGTCCCGATGCACTTTGCCACATACCCATAATTTGCCTTGCTTTTGTCTGTCTTCTGCAGCGGAATGATGAGATTTGAAATCATATGTGTAGCAATCTGCAAGATCACTTCCACGATCATGGCAAGAACACGAGAAGCGCGTCCAAGCTCACACCGGTTAATAACGTCGAGTGCGCAATAGAGTAAATAACCGAGAGGTATTCTGACTTGATGGCTGGATGGTGGCAGGAGCTGCATTAGGCTGGCGAGCAAGGATATGTCTTGAGTTTAGCCGGACTTGTACCTACAGATGCTTCTTAACCATTGATTGAGATATGAGAGACTAAGGGATACCCACTTGTGAAGGAGAGTGTCCAGGCACTCGAAAGTCTCACCCATTCCCGATTGCCCACTTTTCCTCAAGACACCTAATACCCATTCAATACTTCCATTCACCTATTCATCACCGACGTCCACCTCTGTTGCGACACGAGTTAGGACCTTGACTGCACCGTCTTTCTTTCGTCCGAACCACTTCCGTTGCACATACCCACAGGTCACCCATGCACAATTCTGCACGCATGCAAAATTCTGCATCCGTGTCTGCGCTTCTGAGACGGTGTATCGACTCATCGTAGATTTTGATGACCTACTCATTCCCAACCTTGATCAGCCGAAGTGCGTTGAGCAATGCGGGAGAAGACGCAGAACGCCTCGGCCGTGATGCACTGGTAACGCTTGCATGCTGGGTATCCTTTGCATTGGCAATCATCTCGTCCGCGACTGCGGCATCCGCCGATCCCAGCATAACTGAGCCCATTCCAATGCCGGCAGCATCACCAGCCACGGCGGAGTCCGTGAAAAGCGCCTGCTTAAGATCATCATACGACTACTCGCTCTTGCCACCCATGCCGGCAACACCAAGACCAAGGGCCGCACCATGCATAACAACTTCGCATTTGTGGCAGCCTTAAGCTTATTGCGAAGGTATTCTTCGACATCACGTCCGGAACCGCAACCAGCATTGACAAGGCCGAGTGCGTACAGGGAACCACCTTCAGAATACTGAGAGCCCCGTATACCGGGGTCTTGGGCACTACCGTCGGTGGGTAAATATGGCCCCAAGACGTTCATCCCCTCTTTGAAGTGGCCTATGTGGATGACACCCAACGCAGCAGTAGTAGAGAATTCAGCCCAGTTCGATGCCTTTGCTAGCCACTCAATGTCTTCTCTTAAAAAGATGTCGGAGGTGGTGCCAGCATGCATGAATACATTCTGTAGTGATAACGCTGTATGGTATACAGACGAACGCGACTCGACTACATCCTATCACTCGTGGTAAGCTAGGTATACTTAAATCATATAGTTCTCAACTGACTTTCGTGTTCTTCAGGATAGCCATGTCGACTTTATTATTATGTTTCAGGAATTGAAGATACAACTTTACGGACTCCTGTCCGGTGAAAATTTGACGAACTTTATCGTACGTCACTTTGGTTTCCTAGCAGAAAATTAGTCTAACTCGGGCACGCATTTTGATTTGCATTAGATACTAACTTCGTCACCTTCAGGTAGTTGCGTTCTGATAGCTTCAAGGAATCCTGGCCACCACCTTCCACCAAGTCAAACGCGAGTTGGTATGCAAGCAGCGTCTCCTTCGGCACGAGGGCAGTAAGCAAGGGAATCGTGAGGGTAGCATTGCTTAGCGTCACGAGGAGACGCGTCACTGTGTGCATATGCGGCGCCTTGGGTTCAAGGGGAGGGAAGAGTGGAAGGAAAAAGTTGAGGACTTGGTTCCGGTAAGAAAGGGAGAAGTTCGTCTCGAGAACGGCGTCCATTGCGTAGCTCAGCAATGACACATCCTCGTTAAGCTTGAAAATATGGAGAATGAGGTCTAAGCGGTGAGATTCTAGAGTAATGCCAATGGCCTGTATAACTTCGAATGAGGAATATTGTTCAGAAAGTTTAGACAGGATGGACTGACCTGTTTGTGCTCGCCATCCTCAATACACCTTCTGAGAATACTGTCGATGATCCCTTGTAGCCTCTTATCCATCTTCTTCTCTGCGCCGGGCGTCTCGTCTGACCGAAGCTTAACGTACCGGTCAATGGCCTTTGCTAAACAAAGGGTTGTAACTGTTAATGCTAAAATTTTAGCACCAGAACTCACAGACAACAGTTTCAAAGTTTTCTTCTGAGCCATTGGCGCGACTTTCAGCTTCAAAAGCAGCATCGAGTGCGAAAGAGAGAGCATCGTCATAGTCGCCGAGACAGTAATAGACTTCGCGAGCTAGCAAAGCCGCGGAGTAGCGGGCCTCCTTAGAAAGGCTGTCGCTCTCGTATAGTGACTCACTATTCCAAAGCGGGGGTAAGGTTTGCGAGAGAGCCGCTGAAGGTCGAGGGTGCGTGGGTGGAGGCAGGTAGTGTGAAGGATATCACTGCTTGAATTTGAGCTAGTACTTGGAGAACTTAATTCAAGAATATGAGTTCGTACCTCTGCCAGCAAGAACCGACTTGCAGATACCGCCCGCAAGATCCACGCTTGTGATCACCTCGTTACCAAAATGAGCTGCACGTTCCTGTGCTAGGTTAATCAGCGAAATAGCTTCTTTTGCATCTTTAATCCACCCAGGGAGTCGACAAAGCATGCGTGCACCTTGAACTAAAGCTTGTATCCAGACAACGTCGCTCTCGAGTCATGTGTGTCTTCATGCCAGCCTCCCTCGCCTTCTTTGCAACTTGCACGTAGAGGTGAAAGACACGCCTTGCTAAATCATTGTCGCTAGAGATATGTAGTAGTCGTACTATGAGTCGATAACCCGAGGTGAATTGAACGTCAAGCGAGTGATCAAGAAGCTTCGAGAACACCTTCCTTAATAGGAAGGTTTAACTTATAAGGCAATTTCACGTGACGTTTTGACTTTTGGCGGGGATTTCAGACAGTTACTATCGCTTAGGATACCCGCTAGGGGGTAGCGGGAATAGTGACTGCAGGCCCTTTAGGGCCTATGGCGCACTTAAGTACATAGTAACAAGCAGGTAGGGGCTGCAGTTGCACTCACAGCAGAGCCCGCTACCCGGTGTTGAAAGTGTTGTTGTGAGTGTAAAACAGAATAGATTTTTGTACATACAATACAGATGAAATGTGGTGATATTATTGGAACAAACCTTTGTCAAGATACAATCAATGCATCAGGAAAAAAATGGGCATAACTCTGGCTTAATCTAGCTCAGCAAGCCTCAACTTCTCTTCAATTGACCAAAAGAGCACAAGCGGCGAGAACAGGCAGGGCCATTAGAGGAGAGGGAGAGCTGGGACAAAGCATCGTTTGAGGCAAATGCAACACAGAGTACTAATGACACTCGAACGGAACAAACGAACCAGAACGCGTCCTAGTCATCATCGGCCGCCCCGACAGCGCAATTTACAAGGCAGAGGCAAACATCAACAGCGTCTGCAAAGGCACGAGAGGCGATGGGCCTGGACTAGGGCTCCGCACCGTACCGTATACGGGGACGGCCGTTTTTTCCGCCCCCCAATACGGGTACGGGCCGTACAAATACGGCCCGTAAATTTTTTATCAAGGAGCTCGTACGGTACGGTTACGGGCCGTAGTACGTCCCCGTTTACGGCCGTATACGTACCGTATTCGAAGAAAAAGGAGATACGGGTACGGCCCGTACATTTACGGGCCGTATTTTTTTCTTCCACAGGCTCGTACGGTACGGGTACGGCCCGTCCGTAACCGTACCGTATTCCGTAAATACGGTACGGTTGCGGAGCCCTAGCCTGGACCCTTATTACGGCAATGGCCAATATGCCTTAGCAGCACCTGTCCGCCCTTTGTCTATTCAAGAGAAATCGGCGAGGCAGTCTGCAAAGGAGAGGCCCAGCTGGTTTAACGAGGCTCAATTGGGAGGCGGCAGCTCGTCCGGCCAAACCTCACAGCCGACGTGCATTGCCGACGCCAGTACAACCTCAGCAGCAAACACCTCAACATGTTATCCCTGAAGAGCCCGAGGAAGACCATTCTCTGCCTCCACCGCCGTTCGCACCGATTGGCGAGTCACTCAATGAGCCCGCGTATGAACGGTACCTCAGCATCGACCGTCGGGCTCGGGTGTTGTGCTAAGCTATACTGGCGAAGATTTAACCGCATCGCCACCGCCTTCACCACTCCGATTGCCAGTCACCCCAGTGCAGGAGCTCAGCATGCGACGACGCGACACTCCGCCGCGACGGGGTTGTGGGTTCCGACTTGGTGCTTGCACATGATGCATCACCATCCTCACCATCCTCGGCATCCGAGTTATTGTCTACAAGAACAGTTGACTGGGCAGGCTCGTTGATTACGAGCGAGAATCAGAGCGGCCCCGGACGATGCTTGGTCCTCGTCAAGCCAGGCAAGGGGTGACACGCGCTCACACGGCAGTGACGTGATCCTGACATTCAACAAAGCTGAACAGGTGTTCGTGGTCATGAACATGTTACTCCCACTCCACGACGCCAGTTGAGAGAAATGTTGCTATTACTGACAGGTATTACAGAGGCCGATCCGGCTGTTCCCAGGGAAGTACCACCAGAAATGACAGTAGTACTAACGTAGTTCGGTGTAACTGGCGTATTGGTAGGTGCAGTACTACCTTTCTTCGCGTGGCCAATGTGCACGTTCTCTTCCTCAAGGTGAGCGCCCATGCGGAAGGTTGTGACGTTGGGGTTGACTCTGCCTCCGAATTTCCCACCCAAAGATGCGGTCACCGAGACTTGAGGCTCTTCATAAATTGGCTTGCTGTAGTCTCATGTCGTTCTAGGTCATTGAAGGCTGGTCTAGGTGTAAGCCGTGTATCTATGGACTATCGGGCAGAGCCTTGACCACAATAGGACACGTAAATAAATGGGAGTTCTATAATGAAAAAGGCGACGTACGGGCTTGTGGGTTTGTTTCCCTCCTCTGAGAATACCACTCAAAGACATCCAGCCAACATATCTCGAGTCACAATACCACTGACCCGCATCTCCTCGGCATACACTCGAGCCTCAACATCACCTGCAATATCCAGCGTAGCCTCTAACACCCCTTGGGCTTTCTTCCATTCGCCAAGTTTTGCTTCCAACAGTGCGAATAGAGGCCAGTGACATACGTCCATGTGCTCGTCTTCAACAGCTTTGCGACACTATTCGATGGCCTTTTCAAGGTTCTGCTCAGGAATGGGGTGCAAGAGTGTTAGCGCAGCATGTGAATAGGCGGAGGGAGTTGGGTATCGTTGGATCGAACTCATGAGCAAGTCCGTGTCAATGGTTCTTGGTCTAACACTGTCTTAGAATGTGTGTAATTCAAAGGAATATGAGTTTGTACCTCTGCCAGCAAGAACCGACTTGCAGATACTGTCCGCAAGATCCACGCTCGCGATCACCTCGTTACCAAGATGAGCCGCACGTTCCTGTGCTAGGTCAATCAGCGAAATAGCTTCTTTTGCATCTTCAGTCCCCCCAGGGAGTCGACAACTTGAAAAGCATACGAGCACCTTGAACTAAAGCCTGTATCCAGAGAATGTCGCTCTCGAGTCATGTGTGTTTGTCGCTAGAGATATGTAGTAGTCGTACTATGAGTCGAAAACCCGAGGTGAATTGAACGTCAAGCGAGTGATCAAGAAGCTTCGAGAACACCTTCCTTACTAGGAAGGTTTAACTTATAAGGCAATCATCAGGGAAACTACTTTTTGCTGAAAGTGACTTAAGCGTTACTTAAACGTCCTGAGTGACTTGAAGTCTGAATAAGGCAAGCTTGCCTTATTCATGCATGTCCTCCCATTATTCAGGACAAGCCGGCTGAAATAAGGACGAGTTGGCTGAAATAAGGATGAGTTGGCTGAAATAAGGACGAGTTGGCTGAATCAGTGCTCTAAGTGTTTCAGGCAGTCAGACACGCAGTTGTTCAGTTAGCAAATAAGTAAAATAAGGAAGTCATAAGGACACAATAAGTACAATAAAAAGTAATGTAACAAATGTATCTAAAGCCTAATAAAAACGCTATGAGCCCGCACTGAATTGTCTGCAGCACAGATCAACCCCTTCAACTCCTTCGGGCCATCACTTGCAACCGGCCTTATCACACTAGCTCACCGGCGTCGCGGCTCCTCCATCTCCTCCTTGCAGCTGGGTCCCGTCGTAAGCCCGCACTCCCAAGCTCCTCCGCAGACACACACGCTCGCGCTGGGTGGTATCGGTATCCCCGAGCGCCGTCCGAAGCGCGGTGACGAGGATTACATCAAGCGACCCGAAAATGCGTTCATCCTCTTCCGCAGGGACTGTCGCCAGAAACGCAACGCAGACGCGCTGGCCAGTGGCGCTGAGGACCCCAATGTGCGCCGACAGCGCAAGGCAGACCTGTCGAAAACGATCAGCCAGCAGTGGCGCAGTGTCAGTGCGGAAGAGCGCAAGCACTGGGACAAGTTCGCGAAGCAGCGCAAGAGGGAGCAGGCTAGATTGATGTTGAATTCTTTGTGCATCTCGACGCACTAAGTATATATATTAGCGTATGGAGATTTGTTTCACTTTTTTACGAACCTTTTGTAGGTAACGGTAAACATCTTTTGTAACCTTCCGGAACAACATACGGAACAAGCCTGCAAGTAGCGGTCCTGCAAGATCCAATCGCTTCTTCCCGAAGTGGTCACTATCGTCCAGTTCCCGGCGCTCGAGTGCGGCCAATAGAAGTCGATGGATCATATATCCAAAGAAGTATGCTTTATGTATCTGTGGTATGTCTATCAGCCAGCCTGTTCGAAGGAGAAGAAAGGGAAGGGCAAGGGTGGCGAGGATGAGGGCAACAAGGGTTTAATGGTGGGGGGAAAGGGTGGAAAGAGCAAGAGGGAGGGAAAGGAGAAGGAGAGGCGCGAGGAGAGGAAAAAGGAGCGCAAGGAACGTCGCGAGAAATCCCACTCTCGCGTACGCTTGTCGCATGGACTTAGCCAGCGGAGCCGCAACCAGACCGCCTGCTCTACCACGTCGACCGCACCTTCTTGCAGCACTGTAGACTCCGACGACTTTGACTCCGGATCTGAAGTATTCGCGGGCCAGTACCGTGCCATCCGGACTGAGATGGACATGGGCGACCTGGTCTTCGAGATGACCGACTCGGAGAGCAGCGCCTCCCTCAGCATGGCGCTCCCACCTGGTCTTTCGATGTCCCAGCAGTTCCAGTTGAACACGCAGAACCCGATGACGCAGTTTGTCGGACAGGGCCATCACAGACACGGACATGGCCACTCTCTGTCTGCGCAGACCCCTGCGCAACAGATTCACCACCTCGGGCCCCCTCTGTCCTTCGTCCTCCCGCAGAACCGTCGCTCAACATCTGCACCTGGTGCACCCACGCCTCCGCCCCAGCCGAATTCTTATCCGTCCATCAAGCTTCCACAGCTCCTATCGACAAACGCCTCGGAGTCGAACTCACAAGCCACCGGTCAGTCATCGCAGGATGCGACTCGGGAGCAGCAGCAGAGCTCCGGGATGCTTGCGCCTCCTACAGATATTACGTCCTCTGCATCCTCGCCCGAGTTGCAGGCATCTTCGGAAGGCGTCAGCCAGGAGCAGCAAACCCTTCAGTCGTACCAGTTCCCGCCGAACAGCATGGGACAACTGAACTTCGCCCACCTTTCTGGACAGGTTCCAACATACTCAAATGCTAACGGCGATGTTCTCGTAAGTGCTCAAACATTTGAGAATAGCGTGCTCCAGACTCACCATCATACACAGTCGAACCATATGTTCTCGATGTATGATCAGCAAAGAGTGACAATGGCAGCTAGACCCGCTCGCCCTCGCGCGCTCACGCAGCTCTCCATCCCTCACACGCCTTCTGTCGGCGGACCACTCAGCGCTCCGGCACAGGACCAGGTCATTCAGCAACTCACCTCGCCGTCGTCCGCAAATTCCTCAGCACCCATCGCACCGCAAAGGCTCTACCTCCCAAGCCAGCAACAACATCTCTCCCCTACTGTCCAGTCACCTCACCATACCGGGTTGTCGCCGTCAAGCGCTATTGCTCATATGCATCAGGGGCCTGTGCGTGCAATTATGAACCTGCCAAAGGGGGGGGGGAGGGGGGGGGGGGAGAGGGAAGACGAAAGATGAAAGCAAAGTCAACATGACAACATGATGTCCTAATTTGGAAGTATTAGTAATAGAATTTTGCTGAAATTTACCAAGTCCCTTCATCGGCACAGTCCTGTTCCTAACGCTTCCCCCCCGGCTCCTTCCCCAAGACCACTGAGGTTATTGGGAGGTCAACTGCAACAGAGTATCCAGCAATATTACCAAGCACAGAGCCTTGCATAAATTGAGCTTTGACGAAGGCGGAGAAAAAGAACTATGATCAGATCTTCCGTGCATGGGACACTCGGAGCACTGGGTATATCAGCGGGCAGATGGCGCTTGAGGTATTTGGTCAGAGTGGTCTTGAAAAGAATAATCTTGCAAAAGTCTGGTATGTTAGTGTTCTCGCAGGCCTGGTTTTTTATTGAATATTTGTTTTCAGGCCCTTGTTGATTGGGATAACAAGGGTAAACTGAATCTAGCTGAGTTTCATGTTGCTATGGGTCTCATTTATCACAGTAAGTCTCCTTGATAATTGTATAAATATACATTTGATATCAACGACTTTTTCAAGAATTGACTGGAATGGAGATTCCGGATGAACTTCCTCAAGAACTAGTGCCTCCTTCAGCTCGTGATCTTAACACATCCGTCAACTTCCTCAAGGACATCCTGAAGCACGACAACTCGCGGCCGAGCTCTGCGGGAAGCGGTGATGCGATTTCGCGTTCAAAGGTCCGATCTTTCAATGACTCTTCGGCTCCGGGTGCAGGTGGAAGAAAAGATGCAACAGTCTACAAGTACACCGAGAATGACGACGGCGATTCATATTACAAGAGTCGCCGAAGGCATGTTGACCGACGTGATGTTCGTGTTGGAAATGAGTCCCCTTCGCAGGATCGTGAGAGCATGAAACGCCAGCTTGAAGGAGCTGCTCAGGCTTTGGAGCATGCTACAGACGAAAGTTCTCAGAGAACAAGGGAAGACGAGGAGCTTGAGCATGAGATGGAAGACCTCACGTACCGAGTGAAGCAAATCCAGGAAGACCTTGAGTACGTCAGCCGTGGACCAAGGAGCACCGCGAAGGATGAGGAGAGGCGGAAACTAGAGCGTGACTTATTGCACCTCATGCACGAGAGGATTCCGGAAGTACAGAAGAAGATGGAAGATCGGGAGCGTAGGCGCGAACGGAAGAAGAGGGAGTGGACGACAGACCGGGATAGGCGGAATGAGCGCTTTGGGCGGTACGACGAGGGAAGCTATGATAAGGGAACGTGACTATGGGCGGCATGTTTACAACAGGGATCGCGAGAGAGCGGAGTCGTGGTAGGGACTATGATAGGGATAGGGACTACGACAGAGACAGGGATTATGACAGGGATCGGCCTTATTCGCGCAATCGCGAACGCGACCGTTCTTGGGACAGGGAGAAAGATCGTGAGCGCGAACGTGAACGCGAACGTGAACGTGAACGTGAACGCGAACGCGACCGCCCTCGCAGCCCGCCTGCCGCAGCTCGTTCTCCGCCTCCTCCTCCACCTGCTGCAACCCTTGCGGCTCCTCCGGCACCTGCTGTACCCAAGCCCGGAGCGTCAAGCGTATACCAGGGAGCAGGCTCAGCGAAAACTGCAAGAACGTATGCGCGCGTTAGGTGACATTGCACCTTCGCCAGAGTCGCCCGCGGTGGATACTTCTGTGGAAACCGAGACTGGCACAATATAAGAAGGAGGCGGAAGAAAAGGCACGTCAGGCCGAAAAGGATGCGGAAGAGCGCGAACGTGTGAGGAGGGAGAGATTAGAAAGCGAGCGTGCGCTGAAGGATGGTAGATCCGTTACACCGGCACCTCCCACCCCGACACCCACCTCTTCAGTTGCACCTCCAGCACCAACACCCACTGCTAGTGCTGTGAGGCCGCCTCCACCTCCTGCGCCGAAGAGTGCGCCAGCACCGCCGCCTCCAAAGACGCGTGGGGCTGCTACACGTCCACCGGTGTCCTCAGCCTCGTCAGTCCCGACTATTCGTGCGCCTGTCCCGCCTCCAGCGCCACCTGTTGTCACACCGGCACCTCCCCCTTCTCCTCCAGCTCCTCCAGCAGAGCCCGAAGAAGACCCTGAGGAACGCATGCTGAGGGAGCGTGAGGAGCGGCTGCGGAAAGCAGCGGCTTCGCCAACTTGAGCGTGAGGAAGAAGAGGCACCTCGTCAGGATGAAGAATTTGAAAGGCTTCAGAAGGAAAGGTTGGCAGCCGCTAGAAGATCCGCTGCAAGTGCACCAACCAGTGCAGTAACCCCTACCCCTACCCCTCCCGCACCCGCACCTGCATCTGCACCTCCTCCACCCGTGCCTCCAGTAGCACCCTCTTTGCCAACCCTCGTCCCGCTACATCTAGTTTATAAGCATCGGGCCGCAGGTCGTGAACTTCAATGAGCTTGCGAGGGAAAAGAATAAGCGCGACTTTTGAGGGCCATTGGGTTAATAAGTATGGGCAGTTCTACGAAATGCACAAGACAAATGTGCTTACTTCACTCAGCTGACAGCAAAAGGCACGAACATCCTTAACAGCGAAGGCGAGAGGAAAATAGCGCGCAATCTACAGTACTGACGTACTGAAGTACTGGTGTACTGATTTGTACTTACTATGACATTTGAATTGTACATGCTTGTACTTAGTCTTTACTTATGCTTGGCTGACCTCCTGATGTACTGACGTACTGAGTGTGTCCTGAAAATCTGCTTATTTCAGTGTGTTAAGGCCATCAGTTGATTTCAGACAGGCATAGCAACACATCAGTAGATTTCAGACAGGCATAGCAACCCTTCAGTCCATTTAAGGCAGCGTCAGGACGCGTCAGTCACCGTAAGCAAAAAGTAGTTTCCCTGATGATTTCACGTGACGTTTTGACTTTTGGCGGGGATTTCAGACAGTTACTATCGCTTTAGATACCCGCTTAGGGGTAGCGGGAATCTACCGATGCCAATGAAAACTCTTATGACGGTTGAATAAAGGGTGAAGTAAGTTTCAAGGAAAAGTGGTGAAGGTATGATCTAAATGAGGTATCGAAGTTAAAGGTATGAAGTATGGCGAGAATCGCTGGGGAGAAGGGGGCGCGCATATAAGTACAATATAAGAACAGTGAATAAAATACTGATACAAAGTTGCGAGAGAGTTTTGCTGGGCGTTTGCGAGCGAAAAAAGGAGGTCCACATGTTGGATCCTCCTAATACACATGAATAAATAAGAGAGAAGCGGAGAATAAAGAAAGCCTAGAGGGTACCTTCCGATTCCATTGGCGACACTTCCGGAGGAGACGACGGTGGATCTGGGGGGAACAGGATAGGAAGCCGGCCTGAGTCCTTGATGAAGCTCAGTACTGGTCCGAGGCGAGCCTTGGGTCCCAGGAGAGTGCGGAGCGTCAGCGGTCGGTTCCGTAGGGCTATCCGGAGATGCCGCCGCTGCTCAAGAAACCGCCGACACACAATGAGGTAGTGTGCCACAGTCTCTGGGACTCCGCACCTTGCACAGAGAGGGGAGTCTGTGCGCCCAATGCGGTGGAGATGCGCATTGAGAGGTGCGTGGCCGGTGCGCAGCTGGGTCAGGGCTGCGCACTCGTTGCGAGTCTGCTCCTTGTAAAGAGCTCGCACGCCCCGTGAAGGTGGATTAAGGTCCACGGGGCGGAGCTTCTTTGCACTCCTCGACTGGGACCAGGAAGCCTTCCATTGCCTGGTTGCTCGGGTCGCGCGAGAGGCAATGAGGGCGGCTGCGCTGGTCGGGAGGGGATGAGTGGGGAGCCGGAGTCGCCCCAGCTGGTCAGCATCGGGGCCCTGGGCAGTGGTCTTTGCCTCAGCATCAACCCACTCATTTGCCTCTATGTCTTCGTGTCCTGGTACCCAGTGTACTTCGATTCGGAGGTTCTGGCGTTGCTTCTGGAGTCGGCGGAGTTCTTTCCGGAAGGTCGTCAGGAGGTGCTGGCCATACTGAGATTTCGGGGTTGATATGGCCGAGATGGCGGCTTGATTGTCAATGAACAGGTGGGCATGCGTCGCTCGGGGCGTCGCCCTGATCAGATCCAGCCCGAGGAGGGCACCGCACACCTCGCCTTCGAATACCGTATGTTCCTGGTCGGTTCCGAGGTACATTCGTCGCACGTCCGGGGAGTGCATCGGGAAAACCGCTCAAATAAGATAACTGATTTCGGAACATTCCGGGGTATATAAGCAGATGTCAGCCTGATTTAGCAATATCAGGGTGCTGTCATTCTGACGAAGTGTTATAATCAGTTATCAGCCTGCTGTCATCCTGCAGGTTTTCCATCTTTCCGACAGCCCTCAGGTAAATAAATTACAGACTTAGTGTCAGCCTGATTGTAGTTATGTATGTGGTTAAAATCAAATGTAAACTCTTGAAATCAATCATAATATTGTGCCTGACTGACAGTTAAATGGTAAGACATTTATATACATAGTACAAGCAGACAGCATCGATCACAACCATTGCGAAGTACGAGATAAGTGTTGTAGATGACAAAGGCAATTGAGTTAGACGGTCATGATGCTTCTCCATCGCAAGAGTGACGTTTGGTGAAGATCGGTGACGCTGAACCCTCGCTTCCGCCGCCGACGTGTCGGGCTTCACTGCTGAATAGAAGTGCTCCGCGGCACTAACGTCGTCCTTCTTCTGAAGTAAAAAGTTCGAGCGAACAGCGCAGCTTCCGGTGCTCTGTCTGTCTTCACGAGGAGGTCGACACATGCAGTCGTGTCGCCGAGTTGAAGCCGGCAAGCAAACGCAATGTTGTTTTGGCCCTTCTCCTCTACGAAACAGCATCAGAGAGTAACACCATTGCCTAAAATGGTAGAACTCACCAGCCTGCTCAGCGAGTTTCTTGAGACCATCACGGTTACCTATCGCTAGTAAAAGAAGCATGAGAGCACTCAGATCTCCTGCATTCTCAAAGCATTCTCGTGCGAGGTCAAAGCGCCAGACGGCCAACGCGCGGTCGCCGACAGCCTTCCATTTCGTCTCTGACTCGTTTTCGGGCGTTATACGAGCGATCTCTAACGCCGCGTCTATATCGTCGAGTTGAAGTGCGAGATCAAACTTATGGTCGGGGTCTGTTGTAACCTGTAACGCGAGCTCCTTGAGATCTGCGAAAAGAGGAAGTGTTTCGGTTAAGCAAGTTTATCATAATATGATCTTTCTTGAACGTACCCAGGACTTCGAGGAAATGTGCAACTCTACTCCGCTGGTCCTTCGGTACAGTTGGAAGAATATCTTCAGCTGCCTCCATATCTCCGCGCAAAATCGCACTCTGATATTCGATTAGGTTCAAGGACAGGGAGTAACCGTACACTTTGATGTCTTTGCGCGCAGATAAATTCGGTTGTGAGCGGGAATGTAGCCCAGCAGGTACACGCTTCCACGAGCACCCAAGAGAGGGCCACCACGTAATCCTTCCGCTGGCCATGACCGAGCACCCTTCATTGCCGGGCTACTCCTCTCCTTGAAGCTCTAATACACTCGCACTTACGTCCGCCACTCTAGCACAGCATACGTATTTGAGTCGGTTGCCCATACGAACGAAGAGCCGCTACCGAACGCCTTGTTCCTCCAGGCCAGCGCGGTGTAGGTGATGTACTCTCCGTCTCCGACTACCGTGATGAAGCGCTCGTTGGGAGAATGTTGAAGTGATGTCGCGTAAATTTCCGTGGTGCCAAGCTCACGCATGGACAGTGGGATGCGTTGTCCCTCAGGCGTCTCGTCGTCCGCAGCGCCTTGGAGATTGGCGGACAAGACTTCCGTGTTGCGGGTGTACACCAATTTTCCCGACGGCCGTGGCGGCCCTATAGCTGCAATCTCTCTTCGAATCTGCGCAAGGTCAGAGTCCGAGAGCTGAGGGCGCTTTCCATCCTTCGGTGGAGACGCATATACAAACTGCCTGAAGAGCGACAGAAGCATGAAGTTCGCAGTGACATCTGACGCATCCGATGCGAGCATCAACAGCCGAGAATGGTCGAGATACAGGCTCTCAGGATACCCAGGCTGAAGGCTCGGCAGATGCGTATAGTGGCTTTTCGTCACTGGTGTGATCGTAGGACTGGGTGGGAGAGTCGCGGATGTTGGACTCGGTGGGAAAAGTACGAGGTCCACGAGAGCGGGGAGAACGGTGGCGACGATCTAATGAACCGAAGGGAGAGACGTCACCTGTTCTGGTGCAGGCAGGAGACCACCCAAAGCATCATGAAGCTCCGATGACGCCGTCACTCTTTCATATGCAGCTGTAAACCACCGACGCGTAACGGCAACATCAAGATTATGCCGACGATTGAACAGATGCATTTCGAACTGTGGCGCAGAAGCTAGTAGATGCGGTCGTAGGTGTGACAGGAGGTGATTTGCCAGATCCTGGTAAAGAACCGGTTAGTTTGGCTCACGTCGATCAGTTATCAGAGGAAATTAACTCACGAGCCTCATAAGTTCCAGAAGCTCAAAGCACGTCCGAATCGCCGATAGAGCCTCCATCATCGTACCAGATTTTCCAGGCCCACAGTTCGATGCGAACTCCACCATTTTCTGCACCATCGTGTCTCTTGCTGGCGCGCAGTGCTTCTTCAGTAAATCGCCTATTGCCGAAAAGAGCTTCCCCAAATCGAATACGCCATGCTTTAGATGCTGCTCAACAAGCGGAACATCAAATGCTTCGTGAAGCCACGCAACGCTTGCCTGATCCGAAGCAGGCAGTCGCCGAGGACGAAGGCCAGGATTTAAAGACTGCACGGCGCTCGATCTCACGGGTATGGGAGGAAGGAGGGGGAAGGACAACGGCAAGGATAACCTCACGCAATTCTTCGATGAGAGGACGAATGCGCGACGGCACGCGGATTGGAAGTGAATCCTCGAAAGGAAGATGGACCTTCGAATCCAATGTACGGCTCGGAGGGATACGAGAACTCGAAGCACAATGACAAACGTGGCGGCGCAGACACCTCGTATCGTTGAACGAAACACATGGGCAGCCATCCTCAAGCTCCGATAAAATCGCGCACCAATACATCTCTGTAGTCTCACGCTTGCGCTTGCTGTCAGTCGGTCTAAATTGGAGACCGATATCAAACAAAAGATCATGTCCTGCGAACAGATAATGAATACAGGGGAAGACGGAAGAATTTCAGATGAGTACTCACGGAGCTGTGGATTCTTCATGATAGCCTCTAAATCCAATTCTTGCAGGGTATATCGGTTAATGGGGGGGGGAGAATGGGTGGAACGTTGATGGGTCCGGGTCCGTGCTGAACGTGAAGGAAGTCTCGTCCCGGCCAAGCTTGACCACGACTACACCTTCATCGTAACCTACGGCAACCTTGTTTCGCTGCGGTCGGATGGCAATTCACCATGCGCGTTCAAGAGCGTAGCTCAAAGTGTTCTCCAGTCGGTATGTACCCGAGTTCCAGATCTTGATTGTGCCATCTTCCGAACCGCTGACTATCAAGGGAAGACTTGGGTGGAAAACGGCAAATGAAACATTGTTGGTGTGACCTTCCATCGTCTGCACACAGCTCTTGCTGAGGTAGTCCCAGATTTTGATCGTTCGGTCGTCGCCACTCGTGACAAGGTAAGGCTTATCTGCACCGGGATAGAAGTCGACGTAGTTTACGCCGCCCTTCTCGTGTGCCTCCAGAGTAAAATTGGGTGTTGAGGAACCCAGCGACCACATCTTGACGGTGCGATCAAGACAGGAAGAAGCGAAGGTATTGGTATCCTTGGGGTTGAACACAAGATTCATGATGTAGTGCGTATGACCTTCAAATATCTTTGAGAATAGTTAGTATAGGCCCGAGTCTGAAGAGGTGAGTGTACGCACCCGAATACACTTCCACTGCTTATCCCAGTCCCAAGCTTTGATTGTCATATCATCACAGGCCGTCAGCACAATGCTAAGTTTCGGGTGAATAGCAAGGTATCGAGTGTAGTCAGGATGTGTCTCGAAAGCAGTCACTTTCTCGTGAGTGTTGTAAGTCGTCAGTCGTCCAAGCCAGGTTTGGACTTCGTAGGCCCGGCGGTGACGCTGCGGAGTTTAAATCACAGAGTGACTTACCACGACGCATCATGACATGCCCCCCATCCTCTCTCTCTCTCCTTCCACTTCATCCTCCTCCATCCATCCTCCTTGATGTCCATCCACCCACAGGATGGCCTACAAGCTTCATGTTTTTGTTGCTAATGGTAAGTTTTCTTCAGTTGTCCTTAAACTATCTCTTTTTCTGATCATTTATTAATGTGCCACTTGGTTGTGTGACTGTATGCATTTGTCATAGTACCCGGCAAGTAACAACCGGTGAGTCCCCGGTTTTTATTCTAGGACTTACTTTCTCACCCTTACTGCTATCACGTCTTCCTCCCTTACTTCGCTGTATCCGTTCTCTTCGAGCACCATTTCTAACCGGCCTACTTCACGAGCCTCCTCGTCCGAGGACCAGCTGTACCAGGTTTCCACAATGATGGACGCATACAACCCGCATTAGCAACACTAGGTGGCGGTCCACGGGCGGCGCTACCAGGAGTACACCACATTATACTACTCTACGCAGCACCAGCAGCAGATGTGCCAGGTGCCTCAGCTCGTTCGACGCAAGGTACGCGTCCATCCTTTCCTCCTCGTCCACCTCCTGCACCTTCCCGTCCTCACCCTCCGCGCCATTGAAATCACCAAGGACCTTCCCGCCCCTCACAACCACCTTCCCGCCCACGAGCACCAGCGGCATCTCCATCTCTCCCTCTCGCAGCCCATTTTCAGCATCTCCCGCCTGATCGCCCTCGCTCGCCGCCGGCTCCGCAGCCGTCAGACCCAGCTCCGCGCGCGACGGCGTCGCAAGCAGCCTCGCAAGGACTCGCTTAAGGATTGGTGCGTCCATGCGTGCGCTCACATCGAACACCGTCGGCTCCGGCTTCAGTTTGTATCCCTCCAGAGTCGACAGGGTTCTCCCTCCACGTCTCCGTCACCACGCGCCGCACCTTACTCTGCGCTCGCGCCTTATCCCTCCTCAAATCAAAATCGAGCACGAGTTCCGGGTCGAGTTCCTGCGCCGGGTCGACGTAGGACGGCAGCGCGTTCGAGGTCAGGGCCACCATGAACGAGATCAGTGCCGCGAGCTCTTCGGCGGCCGTCAGCGAAATGGCAGGAGGGAGAGGTCGGTGCTGTTGCAAGTCGTGAGAAGAGGCTTGTGCAGTCGGCTGGACATGCGCGAGTCGGAGCGAGATCGTCAACCTACGCCCGGCCTCCGCATCATTCAACCACGGAGCAGGCGCGCCTGACTTAGAGCGCACCTGCGGGAGAGCGTTGCCGCTGAGGTTCACGCCGGAACCGAAGAGCGTCACGATGCTGATTAAGGTGAGCGCGACGAGCGCGAGCACCGTCAACTGCGCGCGGCGCCGCAGGATGGGCGGGAGGTTGCGCAGTTTCTTCTCCTTTTCTGTATCAGCGCGAGCGGAAGCCTTCCTGCTCATGGACGGCAGGTGAAACGTTTACCCCGGATACGGATACGGCGACTTCATTGGCAGGTAGGCGTCCTGCGCCCCCACTCCACCCACCGCTGCACCGAGCCCGAGCCCACCCAGACGCGTGATAACGGAGGCGTGCAGCCGCCGTACGTTTGAGCGAGGGGGATAAGAGGTCGGGTTTAGCCATACTCTTAGTTTCTTCAGCATCCCTGCGGCACCTCCAACGCTTGCGCCCGACAAGCTCCCGAACGCCGCGGAAAACGGAGACATTGACAAGAGTGTCATGGCTGGCGTGGCTAGCGTGATGGGCTTGTACAGTGAGTCTTTCCTTTATTCAGTTTCAAGTAATTCTAACAGTGCTGTTACTCGATCTCAGACCAAATTAACGAGACATACGTTTGCGAGAACGATAGGAAGATGAACCAGATCCTGAAGGGCAAGTTTGGTTTCCAAGGATGTAAGTCGTGACAACCGTTGCATTTTGCGCTGGTCTAACGACGTCTCGTAGTCATCATGTCAGATTGGTCTGCAACCGAGTCAACACCCAGTAGTTTAGACGTGAGCACTTCCTCTCGTCCATCGCTTTCAAGTCATCATCCTGATGTCTGCCAACAGATGACAATGCCCGGTGGTATCACACCGGGCCAAACTCCTTTGGCGTACATAGCAGACTACGGGTTAACGAGAGCCCATTTGTAATTAATTATATTACTTTTGAAATATAAATATATACATTATCTACTATCATCAGCCATTGGCAAGGGAATAATCTAATAGAAATGCTAGCAGTAGACCAACATTTACAGTGAATGGTAGACTCTGTCAAATATAAATTTAATGATAGGAGCTGCAATACGTCATCAGAACCAACAATCTGACATCAAATATAATTTTAGATAGACTACGTAAGGCCTGGAACCCGCGGTCTGAGGCCGTAATCTGTTGTCAGAGCTGTCAGCACGAGATGACTTGTATGCAAAGATAGCTACTACAAACCTTATCAGCTGATATCTTCAATGAAATATGTTCTCATCATTATCTTTCTGCTAGACTTTATAATTAAATACAATGTTTATTATATATATAATCTTGTTGCCTATCACAAAATCCATGATATAAGCTATCTTAATGATGAGATTTATACCAAATTTCTCACAATATATTAGGTAAAAACCGGTGCAGTCTCTATCAGTCAGTTAAGTCATATACTACATTTTATGGTTTAGAATAATCAAAAGTGTGCTAATACATTACCATAAGTATCTAACAGACATACTTTGCAACATATTTTAGGGGTATTATAATGCCATTGTACACGGTAGTGGTACGATTCGGGTATTTTACCTGATTTTGTCTCTTTTACCGTATATAAGTACCATGTAAGATTATTTCCTTTTTCCTGATGTGGGTCGGCCGCTGGGTTGGTCGGGTAGGGTCCTCTGGCAGTGAAGAAGGGGGTAATAAAGTAGAATATAAAGTAGGAGAAGAAGTAGGAGGAGAAAAAGAAGAAGACGTAGAAATACATGAGTGCTGCGTGAGATGAAGAGAAGAAAGAGAGAGAGAGAGAGAGAGACGGAAGAGAAGTAAAGAGATTTGAATCCACACCTGCATGCCCCTCTGGCTTCCGCATTGCTACCCTATTTCCTACTCCTTGTCCTCCAGGTATCGTCCGGGCTGGGTGCCGGGTGTATGCGTCGTAGGGGAGTCGAGGTCGTCCCCCAACCGCAATCGCCGCTGCCCCTATGCCTCCTTTATACCCCGAGCCATCGCTAAAGATGCACAATGTTCAAGCGCTCTATGCAAGCTACAAGCGCTCGCTCAATATGGTAAGCGCCCAAATACTCATTTATGCAGGTATTTTCATAATGCATATTTCTCATAATGCATAGGGTTTGGGTCCAGACCGACGTTATGCGTTATGAGAAATTCAACTGTAATTAGTGCTGTGAACCCTTCTCTGTTGAGCTATGGCTGTAAAAATCTCGCTTTAAAAAATCACGCATGCACAAGAGAGAACCCGAGATCCATTCCACGAAGAGAGAGAATGTATACATACTGTACTTTTGATCTACATACCTTTTCAATTTGGTATAATTTCCTTGATCCAGAGAAGCTGACCTTCGATTTCGGGTAATACCGTATTACAGCGACGCTTGCGCTTTGGGTTCCACTCATTCGATGATAGCTCTTTTCGTCTTTTGCTGGTCCTTGATACCCCTCACCCCCTTGTTCTCGAAGACTTCTCGACCATTCGGTACGAGCGAGTCTCGAATCTCTTGGTTTATTTGAGCGCGCACTCCGTCCTGCGCCCTCAATTCCCGGTCGCTCACACATTTTTTCAATTTTCTTTCCCCACGGAAGCACGTTTGACAGGCTGTATTGTGTATCTTCCAGAATACTTTCCCCTTTGCATTTACGTCACTTCACTACCTTGAGAGAAAGATAAGTAATATATAAAGTGGAAGAGCAAGAAAACTAAACAAGACTGTGATACTTCATAAGCATAGATATAAGAGAATAGTGAAATCCAGAATTAGAGTAAACAAAAATGATACAAACCCATCGGAAATAGATTAAAAAATGGAGCACGGACATGAGGAGATCAACTAGAGTGGCATTACATTCTCTTTATTGGCAAAGGGTTTGCGCGTCGTGGTGGTGGATTCCTTGACCTTGCCTTTCGAGGCGAAGTCTGGAGTGCCAGGCATGACAGCTGCGCAGGAAGGCGAGAACATGAGCCATTGCCGATCGGAAGAGAAAGAGGACGAGGGCGAAGGGAGTCGGCGGGCAGGGGTGAAGAGAGAGAGAGGTTCAGCAGATGAGACGAGATTCTGAGGAGGATAAGCAAAGTCAAGAGAAATGTCGCCAAAGATGCCTTCGAAGAGGTGTTCCATGCGAGGTGCTCCTGGTGTTGCGGGGCTCGACTCGGAGGGAGCAAGAGGAAAATCGGTAGCAGGGGTTGAAGAAGAAGCAGAGTCGGAGGTCGGTTCGAACATGTGCTCAGTCTGAGGCGTTGATAGGGAAGGGCTCGACCCGAAGGGAGCAGAAGAAGGAGCGCCGGGATATTCGGATGTCGACGGAGAGGCTACGAGAGCGGAAGACTGAAGAGCTTCTTCATTAGTGATTGAAGTAGTCAGTGGAAAATAGGAGAGCGGAGCTTCCTCAGACAGACAATCGAACATCTTCCAGAAAGAATCATCAGATGAGGGCGCCGGTGCAGGAGGGGAGACATGAGGACATAGAACATCGGTCAAGGCATCCAGTAGGAAGGAGTCAGCCAGCTTGAGGTCGTGCATCTCGTCACATAGCTTCATAATCTGGGCATCGGCATTCAAAGCAGCTTCCTCGCCCATGTCGGAGACGGGTGTATGAGGCGCACTCTCGTTATCTGTTGAAGATGGAGACGATCCAGGTATGATGGCGGTGTCAGAGCATTCTTCGTTCTCTTCCTCGTCGAGAACGTCAGACAGCGAATCCTGGAATGAAGCAAAGTTCAAGAAGTCCTCGTAATCCAAGTACGGACCTGGTACTGCCTCGGATTCTTCTTCAGCATAGTCAGACAGAGATCCGTCGACCGAAGACTCCTGGGAGACAGAGGCAAGCTTTGCGATGCCGATACGGAGGTGATGGACCATAGTTTCTAATTGCTCTTTCTGAGATGTGAGGGTTGTGATAGCATCATCTTGCACACTGCACTTTCGGGTGAGGCGGCTGACAGAAGCGCGGAGAGAAGCAATGGTAGATCGCTGCGCTTCGGTCGCGAGAGACACGATAACCGCGAGACCGTATCGTAATCACAGGTCAGCTGGTAGTCAGGTGGCTGTGTATCGCAATGTCAGCCGCAGCAGCTTAGGAGACAAATGTAAACTCACGGTGAACTCTGGCGAATGGAACAACGACGACGTATCAAAGCAGCGCAAATACGTCGCTTCCTTGATCGGGTCCAGAAGGCGATAAAGGTTACCGAGGTTGTCGAAGCAGTACCGAATCGGAGCGGGTTCTATGACCCCATACTTGATGAAAGACCACAGTGGTGCAGCAGCCGGGAGTTGGTGCGCAAGGTCGTGGAAAAAATCAGACGGGAAGAACACGAAGGCGGCGGCGAAGACAGGGAGGAGGACCGATGCGAGGGGCCAGCGGGTGATATGCGGAGACGGAGTGACAGGACGGGTGCGGGTGCCGATAGAAGAAACGAAGCCAACAAACACCTTGACGATGAGGCTGATGGCCAAGATGAGGGAGAAGAGCATCCAGATGTCGAGCGGTGGTGCCAGAGTCTGAAGAGACTGGAGGACGGTGTCAGGGCCCACAAGACCTGAGGCCTGAGCACCGTATCCAGCCGAGCTAGCCATGGAGACAACCATAAGAGGCACGGTGATGAATAGGATGTTGAGGAAAGCGAGGAGGTTGGTGGGTGAGTTGTTGAGTGCGAGTTGGGGGGTTCGAGCGAAAGATGCGATGAGTTCGATGGCTGCAGATTGACGTTCCGAGCCTTCCTTTATTAGTTTCCTGAGTCTCGCCAGTCAGAGACGACAGCATGATGTCTCAAGCTAGCTCCAATGGTTTGGTCGCGTTCGACACTCGCCGTTGAGCTTCAGTCGGGTGAATTGTAAAATCGACCATTGATGTTTAGATATGTATTTGGCAGTTCGGACTGGCGCCAGTGACTTTGAGAGTGTAATCTTCTAGTTCTATCCGAGAGAAGCTTCAATATGAAGCACAGTGAGCTACGGTCTACTGGAGAAAGATCTTCAACTTACAGAAGTGAATGACGAACTTGAAAGTCAGAAAAAAAGATTCAAGATTCATTTCCCCATTTAGGCTGTTTGCTAAACTTTCAGCGAAAATTTAACTGTGTCGTTCTCTAACCTCTCTTTGACGCCCTCACAGCGTTTCTGCAGTCTCTCTAAACACTTTCTATATTTCTCAATTACAAAAGACTTGTTCATAAAAGCGTATCAGTAACGAGCCGGTAATCTCAACCACACAACTCCACCGGCGACCACTGGCAGCAGGAACTCTTAATGGAACGTGCCTCGCCGTCTTCAAATCTCGCAGAGTTCACAACCTGGTAATCTGCGCAAAAGAGCGGACGTCCAGTCCAATGTAATAATCAGCAATGAGATGAGCTCCTAAGCTACAGAAGGATCCGAGAGTGGCTGGTGGTTGTCATATCTGGTGTGCCAGTGCTTGGGCAACCACTGGTATCCCAGCGGCACTGGCGTACAGTAAGTCTGCTTCTTCAGGTTCAGTAGAAGCTGGGAAGGTGCGGCATCCATTGGTACGCGCATTCCTTCATGTCTGTGGCTTATCTTACAACTTCATTCAGTGGGACGAACACGTACATGTATTTGGCTCGCATCCCGCACGTATGCTTACCCTTCGCTCCAATCGCCAACTCGCAAGTTCGAGGAACGTCGAAACGACACGAAGGACTTCGGAGGGAAATGTGGCTGGAGATTGTGGGATAAGACCACGAATTCCTTCTCCAAGTAAGTTAGCTTTCCGGTGACACCCAAATCGCAATCAACGCTCACATTATCTTGTCAGCTGATTGCTTTCCATCACGTTAAGGAGAATGCATACGTCATACGGGATCTTAAGTGACCTTCAAGAGTCTAGATATTGATGGACAGAATTTCCATGACGGTCAAGTCGACAAGGCGTCAAACCGGGCTCAGATAGAATGAAGATATGGAGTCCAGCTTAAGACATGCTGTCGTCTCAGACTGACGAGAATCAAGAAATCTATAAAGGAAGGCCCGGGACGTCGATTTGCATCCATCGAACTCATCGCATCTTTCGCTCGAACCCCCCAACTCGCACTCAACAACTCACCCACCAACCTCCTCGCTTTCCTCAACATCCTATTCATCACCGTGCCTCTTATGGTTGTCTCCATGGCTAGCTCGGCTGGATACGGTGCTCAGGCCTCAGGTCTTGTGGGCCCTGACACCGTCCTCCAGTCTCTTCAGACTCTGGCACCACCGCTCGACATCTGGATGCTCTTCTCCCTCATCTTGGCCATCAGCCTCATCGTCAAGGTGTTTTTTGACCTCGCTTCTTCTATCGGCACCCGCACCCGTCCTGTCACTCCGTCTCCGCATATCACCCGCTCGCCCCTTGTATCGGTCCTCCTGCTCTCTGTCTTCGCCGTCGCCTTTGTGTTCTTCCCGTCTGATTTCTTCCACGACCTTGCGCGCCAACTCCCGGCTGCTGCACCACTGTGGTTTTTCATCAAGCATGGGGTCATAGAACCCGCTCCGATTCGGTACTGCTTCGACAACCTCGGTAATCTTGATCGCCTTCTGGACCCGGCCAAGGAAGCGCTGTATCTGCGCTGCTATGATGCGTCGGCGTTTTTCCAGTCGTCAGAGTTCACTGTGAGTTTACATTGGTCTCCTTGGCTGCTGCGGCTGACATTGCAATACACAGCCACCTGACTACCAGCTGACCTGTGATTTCGATACAGTCTACGCGCGGTTGTCGTGTCTCTTGCGGGTATGTCTTATTTCCGTCTGAATTTGACTGAGCTGACCCTCTACAGTCTATCGTCCATGCCCTTTTCGAATTTGGCTCGAGCGTCAGGCTCTCATGGACACAGGCATTGACGTTCGCTATCCTCGTTTGCTGGATCATCATCGTCTACAAAGTCAGTCGTTCTGCATTTCTTACGAGATGTATAAACTAAAACTTCTATAGCTCTATGGCTCGACTCTGGAGCTTAAGTCTGCCCTCGAGAAGAGCGAAGAGGAGAGCTGCATGGCTGCAGAGTACTCCAGGCAGGAGCGTGCCTTTTACCGGAAGCGCGTCTCCACCCTTCGTACCACCAATGCAGGCCTCATTACCGCTCTCGACAGCGCACTCCCGAAGATCACTGCAGCTGACCTTCGGTGCGCTCAGGCCCGTGCGCACGCCAACCAGCTCGAAGTCGTCATCGATGACCTCAAGGACATTCATGCTGTTGAAGTCCGGACTATGGAAACAGCTGTCATCGCCTCAGATGCGAAGACCGCGAAGGCCTCAACTCATGCTCGCTCTCTCATGAAGACGACCGAAGCGCAGCGATCTACCATTGCTTCTCTCCGCGCTTCTGTCAGCCGCCTCACCCGAAAGTGCAGTGCGCAGGATGATGCCATTGCGACCCTCAAGTCTCAGAAAGAGCAGCTAGAAACTATGATCCATCATCTCCGTATCGGCATCGCAAAGCTCGCTGCTGTTTCTCAGGAGCACTCGGTGGATGCGTCTTTGTCTGACGATGCTGAAGAAGAATCCGAGGCAGTACCAGGTCCGTACTTGGATTACGAGGACTTCTTGAACTTTGCTTCATTCCAGGATTCGCTGTCTGACGTTCTCGTCGAGGAAGAGAACGAAGAGTGCTGTGACGCTGCCATCGTATCGGAATCTTCTCCATCATCCATTGACACCGAGAGTACGCCTCATACACCCGTTTCCGACCTGGGCGAGGAAGCTATTCAGAATGGTGATGCCCAGATCGTGAAGCTCTGTGACGAAATGCACGACCTCAAGCTGACTGATTCCTTCCTGATTGAAGCCTTGGCCGATGTTTTGTCTCCTTATGACTGCCCTCCTGTTCCTGCGCTCTCATCTGATGATTCTTTCTGGAAGATGTTCGATTGTCTGTCCGAGGAAGCGCCACTCTGCTATTCTCCACTGACCACTGCAATCACTACGGAAGAAGCTCTTCTGTCTCCCGATCTCGGACCCTCTCCATCGACATCCGAATATCCCGGCGCTTCTTCTTCTGCTCCCTTCGGATCGAGCCCTTCCCTGTCAACGCCTCAGACAGAGCACATGTTCGAACCGACCTCCCAATCTGCTTCTTCTTCAACCCCTGCTACCGCTTTTCCTCTTGCTCCCTCCGGGTCGAGCCCCGCAACACCAGCAGCACCTCGCATGGAACGCCTGTTCGAAGGTACCTTTGGCGACATATCTCTTGATTTTGCTTATCCTCCTCAGAACCTCGTCTCATCCGCTGAACCTCTCTCTCTCTTCACCCCTGCCCGCCGACTCCCTTCTCCCTCGTCCTCTTTCTCATCCGATCGGCAATGGCTCATGTTCTCGCCTTCCTGCGTAGCTGTCATGCCTGGCACTTCAGACTTCGCTTCCAAAGGCAAGGTCAAAGCGTCAACCACCACGACGCGCAACCTCTTTGCCAATAAAGAGAATGTGATGCCATTCTAGGTGATCTCCACATGTTAGTTTTCTATTTCCTAATATGTTTTCGATGGTTTTGAGTCATTCTTGTTTACTCTGGTTCTGAATTTCGCTATTCCCTATATTAATGTTTATGAATTATCAAGGTCTTGTTCAATTTTTTTTTTGCTCTATTCCAATATATACATATGCATGCTACACTCCAACTCGGAAGGCATACATCGTTTGAAAGCTACTGCGTATAAAAGCACAGCGTAGCACTACAGTTTTGGAATGAAATTACGAAATCTTTACGCGCGTCCAACGCGCCCTTTTTGTGCTCAATGCTGTGCTGAATATCATCAGTCGCCTTCAGAACCAGCCAAACACATAAAAGACGAGGTCGGAGCAACTCCTGCTGTTCACCTTTCACCTCCACCACGAGATCCCGCGAATGATCGTATTCGTGGTTCAAGTCCGGTCGACGCTCGGCCCCCTGGCGCAGGCTGGAGGACTCCTTGATCCCAAACGTATTGAAGGGGGGCTTCAGTGGCAAGTAAGAGGTCGAGGGACTAGATGCGATTATTTGCTCAATCTCCGGTACATTTCTCCTCTCGTCCGTCCTCGCCTCTCAGCAGCTTATCACGCCCACAGGAGCTTTGGTCCCCAGTCGGGTGACATGCATCTAACCGTATTTGTTTCCGTCTTTCATCGGACACTGCAGTGGCTGACACTTTGCATTCTCGTAGTGCGACGGCACCGGACTGCACTGGCCAGCACGGCACAGAGGTTCGCATGTCGTCCCGGAATGTTGCCTGAGCTGGGCAGTAGGTGGAGTCGGCACTGGCTGGAGTCTTGCACGGCTACCACCTCACAAGGTAAGCTGTCAGCTAGCATTGTTGGTCCCATCAACCAACGCTTTGCAATGTAGGTAGGCGCCATTTCACAAAGGATCGGGGGACGGTGGTGGTGGGTGGGTTATCAACTCTTCCGAGCTTCTTGCCTCGTCGACGTCCAGAGTAGTAAGCACCGTTCACCTCCCTTTGAGGCGATGATCTATTTCTGAAATCCAAATAGGCTCGGCGGTCGAGGTGCTCGCTTAAGCTGGACAGTGGGTAGGTAGTGGGTGGAGCCGACGGTGGTAAGCAGCTCAGCCCTTTCCTGGGCCAGCTAGCGTCGCGGGTGGTCCCACTGTCCAGCTTGGGTAGTTTTGCGTGATTGTTAATCTCCTGGTGCGCCAGCGCACGGACCCCACACCCAACTGCGGGATGATATCTCGCCGTCCGCGCCGGCCGGTGGATGGTGGATGTCGGGTGTCCGAACATTCTGCGATCGTCGAGACCATGGAAAGTAAGAACTCGGCGTATTTTCTTGTGTCGTATGGACAGTGACTGAAATTCCCACAGGGGATTGTTTTCTAACCGATTAATGTCTTCAAGTTGTTGTTACCGCAGATGTTTTCTGTATCTTGGAGTATTTGTGATAGCATACCAATTCTTAGATGTCGTTCAGTAAAGAGGCGCAGCAGAGATTTAAATGATTAAGGGCTATGAGAATCATTATTTTGCAGCTAACGAGACTGGATGAGAATATCATAGGATTACTTGTTGAGATAGAGGCGAAGTACGTACGAGCGAGGGTGATTGAGCTCTTTATCGGAAGCAATTTGGGCTTGGGAGTCTATGTTGACGAGTCAAAACGACAGAAAATATGAATAGTCGGACTCCCTCTGAGTCAATGGAGAGTATTAAGAAGATTAGATTATAGTAACCACAAGCATTCTTCATTAATAGCGACTGCTCTTTCCAAGTTCCGGATTCTAGCACGCCATTTCGACTATCAACAGTAGTGTAGTACCGTCTCGTCAGACGGCACCGGTTCCCGATCCTCCGGCCGGACGTGACTCAACCCTTTTGGTCTTCAAACTAACAGTCGAGGAGTTTGAGGATCTCGAGAAGTACAAGGAGAGCGTCGAGTTCATGGGAATGCGCGGTTGCCCCTTCTCCGCGCCTCCTCAGCCTTCTCAGTCTCACGGCGTGTCCTGCGTTACCTCTTTCAACCAACCCAAAAATTCTGCTCCGTACCATGTAGAAGAGACAAGCATCCACCATTGAACAATGAGTTATCCTCGGTACTTGTGCGCGCACCTATCGAGCAGCACATGGCCGGCCGTTCGGGCATGTATCGACAGTAGAACTTCGAAAAGCGCAAGTTAATGAGCGTGAGGGAATGTGCGAAAGACGACATGCGAGCGCCTGGCGTATATGATGTTGAGTTGAAGTCTGCGGCTGTGGAAGAGATATGGACGAGGAGAAAGAGGCGAGGTTCTGCAGGAAGGAAGAGAAGGAAGATGTCGAGAAGGACGAAGGTCAGGAAGACGCTTTAATGACCCTGGAGGCGGCTGCACCCGTCCCTGCAGCTGACGAGGACGCTCAGGAAGCCCTTCCTCTGGCCTGGCTCAAACTAAACCGACAGCCCGCAAGCTGCTTTCCCTGAGCGTCCAAATCTCTCTCAGCCGCACCCAAAAAGCGTCGTGCGGGTCAGTCCAAGCCCGCGCGCGATGCTCAACGACGAATTTCTCGCCAACTTCAATCCACACTTTGACTGGATTCCGCCAAGCACGACACCGCACGATTACACACTAGGGTTTCGCTCGACTGGAGAGAAGATACTGGCAGAATTGTGGTCTTGGGCGAGCACCTTGGTATGGCGCTGACAGTGCGTATTTTACTGCTGCGGCCAGTGCTTGATTGGTAGTTCTATTCGACTCGTATTAATGATTTCCTGCGGTGTAGGTTCCTTGTACACCGACGATACTATCACTTGGATTGTCAGTCTCCTTCCTTCAGCAACTCTCGTATTTATGAAATCTACTGCAAAGGACTTGCCGGGTGTCAATTCACCACATCTCTACTTCGGACTGTGGCGTGGAACTTTCGGTTGGCACGTCGAGGATGTAGACGGTACGCCATTCCACATGGAAAGGCTGAACGATTGGAGAACACGATTCGAAGTATGTATCACTCTCTCTTGTCGATCTCAGTCTTACTCAGTAATTAGCGTTAACCAAATTGACTTTTGGTTATCTTCCTCGGGACGGATCATAATGATCGTTAGTTCCTGGACCAATTGATATTCATTCACCCACCCTCTACCCCTTCATATACACTCTTTACTAGAGTATCCCTAACAAATTCCACATACATTGACAGTGAATCTGTTCCGGAGTACACGTGCAGCACACCACTCTCCTGCTTGGTTCTATCCACGGCTTGGGCCTCAGTAGAGACACATATTTTGTACTTAAGTTATACGTAGGTCAGGCTTGATATTTCACTTCCTATCTTCAATGCGAGGTGGGCGACCGTGGGCCTGGCGGGATAGAAAGTGCACGTCTGTTTACGAAACACTGAGAGCGAATTCATTGCAAGTATCTTCAAACCTGGAAGACATTAACTGTCAAAATACACCAAGAAGAGAACTCAGTAGACTTAAACTAACGTAACCTATATGTCTAATATACAATCCCTGTTGGAAATGAATGCAAACTTGGAAAAGGAAATTGTCCTTCAGGACAGCGCATCAAAGGGATTTTGTGCGCTAAGACCTCGTATGAATTCCTCAATCGTCCGCCAGGATTATAGTACTTTGCAATCTAATTGTTAAGTTAGCAATTATGAGAAATACAATGAGGTAATTGTCAAACTACCTCCCGGATATTATCTGGAACAGCTTTGGCCTTTTCCGGCGTATAAGCTTTGCAGTTCTCCACAATATCATCACGCGCTCCGTCATCAAGCATTTCCGCTAAAGCATTTGCGCTTGCCTCTACCACGAGAGGGAGCTTTCAAATGAAAGTAAATATAAATCCTACTAACGTAGCGAGCGCGAATGAATGCTCACATGTTTGTGATAACCTGAGTCAATCAAGGTACGTAGCTGACTCGCAAGATCATTGCACTTTATATGGCTCGCCGATGCACTAGTGGAGGTGAGCTGCATACTACTACTAGCTGTAATGCAGTATGTATAGGTGCAGATTTAGATTGAGACGTGAATTTTCTTGACAATAGTTAACGGGAACGTACCCCTTTATATTCATGGATCATGTAGAATCATTGCTTGTCACCGTGAAAGATCATACAGCAAGTAGCCATGCGGCGTGAAAGGATCCTAAACTAGATATGTTGTTGCTAAAGCTAGATACTTACATATACCAAGAAGTTTCTATTAATATGTCTATGGGCGTCTTCCATCTTCTGAGGGTCGAGGGTATGATATACTTGGATGTACATGCAGTGATGCAGGTGATGGCTTGGGTAGAGTAAGATAAAATTATCAAGGTTTTTGATAGACCCACCTCAACTCATGTTTTACATGTTGCAGGCAGCAGTAGGCATTGAGTTAGTGAGATCCGAGTCTACTCAAATGAAACAGCCCATGCTGATACAATGCAGCTTAGAGTTACAATATACAAAGCAAAGCGCCGAGAAGCATCAGCGACCTGTCAGTCATTGCGCAATGTGCATGGTGATTGTAGCTTAACGGGGATTTCAACTCTCCACCCAACTGCCAGTGTGGCAGTGCCGCAGTGAGCACCGGTAGTAGTATGCAGGATTCATCAGGCTTTTCCTGTAAACAACGGCTGTTCCAACTTCCGAGCCACTTTCACTAAAGTACTGACGGCTGAATATATATTAAAATCACATCAGTCAAAACTTTGCCTATCTCTGTCCTTTTTTTCTATTCTCTTCTTGATTGCGAATCTTAACATTCTTATTCTCTGATATTAAAGCTTATTTATTAAGTATCGCGGTTTTGCTTTGTTTTCTCGGCCTTCCGATATATATACCTACTTATTTTTATCTAGTTATCAAGGCAGGCAAGCGAAGTAATGAAGGAGGAAGTATGGTGGAGGATACACAGCAGCCTTTCCGAGATAGAAGAACAATTTGACGTGCGATTTCATTGAAGCTCAACAAGATAGATGTGTTCGGGGTTCCTACTTTTCTCTCGACATGGAGAAGGTACATGAAGCTTCAGCAAAAGCGTCACCACATGGGAGAGAACATACTGTCGCTCCAACCTGGATTGAAACTGGGACACGTCGAGCAGCCTTCGCGACTGGAAGGCATTGTGCAGCAAGGAGCCACGTGTGCCTCCCTCATCCACCATTCACCGTGGATGCAACAAAGACACGATCACGCGTCCGAGGTGACCATGCTCGAGAAAGGGTCAAACCTACTACAGAAAGTTCGCATTTGATAGGAGACCGAGACGGGTGAATAGCACAGGAGACTGGTGAGACTGTTTTGCGTGAAACGACAAAAAGCGCTAAAGAGAATGCCAATTTATAGAATTACTAATCGAAGCGCTAGACGAGGCTGGAAAAGCACTGGATGCAAGATCTCGAGACACGGACGGGATGGAGAATTCAGAGGTTCCAGGTTTGCGTATCGATGAGATTTGAAGGTTGTCTTGAGTCGGAAAGCGGGCAGTGTCTGCTATCGTTCATGTGACTCAGTGTGCGGATGGACAGGATTGTCTCTAGAATTAGATTCCCTAGTGTTATGTGCAGACTGTTCATGACGAGTCCCTTGTTCTTTTCTGTAGCGCGTCCTGGAAGAGACACTGCCAGTGGCAACTTGAAGCGCCGGAATAGACGCCGCTGACAAACGCTCGCGTCCAAATAAGAGACAACAAAGAGCCTCCGGAACCGGTACCAAATTTGCTTCCGTGTCAATTCACGACTTACAGTCGACCACATTGAACTCAAAAACCATGGAGATGTCTATGTTTCTGTTGGCCGGCAGCTAGGGTGAAGGCACGATTTCTTTGAAGCTGGGAAGGAGAACATATCTATCTGTACGCACTCTGATTCACTTCTTGTGGCGCAATTGCCTATGTTCTCATGCTTCGTTTATTACAATGTCTTCCTGGTTACTCTACTCAGGAGAACACAATTGTCTCCAGGATGTCCGCATACCTCTTGCGGGCAACTAAAACTCACGACTACGCCGAATCTTCTTTCTCCAAGGAGGGACATGCAGTATGGGAGATAATGATTGAGTGATTCAGCTCTCACTAACTATTTGATATATGTACCTAGATTCCACGCAATATCCGGGATCTCAAAAGGATCAGATGGAAAATCCAGGAACCTAGGAGATTATGTTCATCGATGTGTCTAACCAAACCTGGAATGAATAGAAATCCAGCGGAGTCTAGCTTGGGCGCGATATCGGCAACGATTATGCGAGGGAAAGCACTACTGTACATACATCAGCGCTCACTTGTCAAATGGAGCGGCTAGAAACCATGCACCGCATCCGCATCGCAAACCTCGCCTCTGTTCCATGACAGCCTCGGCCGATATCTGTCTCCGACTACATCGAAGAAGCAGAAATAGCTCCGTGCGTGAACCTCGACGACCTCTCGAGCTTTTCTCAGCTCCAGAACCCACCGCGCGACCTAGTCGTCGAGGTTGACTCTTGCATCGTGCTCCCACTTGCCCTTCTTTCCCGCTTTCCAGTCTGTTCGCGATTCCCGGCGCTTATAAGCCACGTGGTCAAAGAAACACCTGCGTCGTGAAGCATGTTTAGTGCAGGCGAGTAAATATGGGCAAAGTTACAGGAGGCGGTGTGCCAACGTGGACGAAATACGTGCGTAGTCCAAGTACATCATCAAAACGCCAAGCTGATTCCTGACTCATGGGACTCGATCGTGTGACTGATTGCAGCAGTAATGATATGCATCAAATACAGGCTTTCCAAAAAGAAGTTTGGGCGTTCAAATGATAAAGCCTGGTGGGAAAAGCAGTGCGCTTTTTGGATACTGTGCAAAGACGTTTATAGGTGCTTTTCGCTCAGCGCTCATCAATGCTCATCAATGAAGGTCATGAGATCAGACATTCTTAGGGTTCTGTCTTCAAGCTTCCCAGCCTCGTATATTGCAGTGCGAATATATAACGTTTGCGCTTCCATGTCCCTGTGCCGTCTGGCATAAAGCACAGCCGGTAGGCATTTGGCTCTGTCGTATATGCGGCATAGACGCTTATGTGCACAGGATAAAAGATATCTTTGTGGTGTTACGAGCGCCTAAAGCAAAGCACAGCCTCATTCAGAACATAAATAGTTGGGGCAAAGCACACCGCATTCCAACCCTTATTTCTCCCTGCACCCTTCATCGACGATGCTCCGCCGCATCAAATCACCGTTCAAGAAGCGGCCAGAAAACTCCGATATAAAATACCTTCAGTTTACTCAACCTAAACTTTACTACTACATCAAAATTTTTAACGAGGAGAATGACGGCAGTGATCGTGACGGTTGCAGCTCTGTCTCGTCTGTCTCGACGAATGCGACAATGGACAACATTCCAGGGACGGGCCGAATAATCGACAAATGCATTTACCAGTTCTTTGGAAGAAAGCTTGAGCGGTTCTTATTCCGTATTTCAATGGCAAATCTTCCTCCGGATAGGATTGTTCAATTCCTTTGGGAGGACGATCTTGATGTCTACCCCACATCATACCGTACGCGACTTGATTACGCCATTAAGAACATCAGAAAAAATGAGCGGATTGCCGGACTTAAGAGTCTCGTGAAGCAGACACAGTGAGTGAACTTGATCGATCTATTGCACGCGTCTGACGTCATTCACAGATCGAACTCGCTGTATCGATCTGCCGCCGCTCTCTCAGCTCTGATTCGTCTCTCTACGTCATGGGCTTTGTACGGCAACTTCTACGTATCGGTTGCAGCAGTCGAACCCATTCTCCATTTGGAGTCACTCGCAAACGCCCTCGACGATTCACATCCGGAGAAGAAGTATTTTCTCTTCTTGATTGGAATAGCAAGGGCTCGACTCCACTACGTTTACAACAATCGTGCGCCCGGAATCACGGAGGACTTTGCAATCAACTGCCGTCAGAAGTTGTTGGAGCTTCTAGACTCGAGTCGGTGCGTTTTTGGCTCGTATGATTGATCGTTTGTTGATAATGTATCCCTCGCAAATTTCCTAGTCAGGATCCTTTGGGTGTCATTGCTGATGGCTGCCTTCTTCTCGTAAAGATCTCAATGAACCTATATAGTCACCCGTTGGCCCCCGACGCTGATAGCCTTATAGAAACGGCATACTTTCTTCTTACTTTTCTTGTCCGTTTCCTCTTTGACCAATATCAGACAATTAACAACATGCATCCACTAAAAAGATTAATCCTCTCTACATTCTCTCGTTGGCTTGGAGCTGTTTCACAATACATCATTAACAACTTGATACAGACTCGGGGTTTACCGCAGCTACTGCATATATGCGCATTTCCTTTCTTGAAAAACATGTATGTGTTCATCCTTCTATCTCCGTTCTTAGCTCACCTAATGTGTCTGTCTCCGAAATACAGTATCGGAATCATGCCACATGCAGGTTTATTTCCTCCATATATACCAGATTTGCGAAACTATCATCATATGTTTCCAAGAAGAATCCGAAACTCGACTCCGCGGAAAGACAATCCGAAAATTCTCCAGAGCTCTCTCAGTATATGCATAACACGGACTCGCCGCCTTCTTGCCTCCCCTGATGAGCTCCGGAGGGAGGCTGGAGATATGATGAGACTCGAGAACGGATGGCTTTCAGATGGGTGGTACGATCTACCACCTGAAGAGAAATCGGAGGAAGAGTGGCAGCGCTCCCTTGACCGTGCGCGGTCCGTTCAAGTCGTTGAGAGCGACCTTACGCGCGATTTCCTAAAAGCTCGACAAGTTGCAGACGGGGATCCCACTGATCTCTGGCACTGGCAAGGTTACAAGAAGCGTCATCGAAAGCGTCACCGCATGGGAGAATACTGCCGCTCCAACCTGGATTGGGACTGGGACCCATCGAGCAGCTTGAAGCGTCTTTTCAGGATCGACAGGCAGAAGAACTCCTCAGGACCAGAAGGCGCAGTGCATCAAGAAGACAAAGGTGTCCCCACAATACACCGTGGGATCAACGGAGGCACATTGGAAGTTACCATCCGCGACAAAGCGCCAAATGTACTGGAGAAGGTCGTTCGGATTCGATACGAGACTGAGGCGGGTGAAGTCAGGTATAGGACTTTCTATGCCGGACCATCTGCAGAGGATGTTACGTCTGACGTCTGCGCGGACTCGAGATCACGATCGTCATCAGCGCCGGAGACTGGTGAGTTAGCTTCACGTGTGATTGCGAAGAGATACTGAAGAGTATGTCAAATTTATAGGTCCGTTGACCGGAGAGTCAATCGAAGCTCGTGGTGAAGTACCAGAGGCAGATTCTGGGGAGGAAATGAAGAATACAGAAGTCGCTGATGAGGTCCATGAAGAGGAGCGGTGGTTTCGGGAGCTAAACGGCGTCAGCGATACGGAAGATGACAATGCTTCTGTTGTTACAACGAACCCACCACAGTATAACAGCAGGATTGATGAGGTTAGTACTATAATATGAAAGTTAGACCACGTACTAATTTAGTCGGTGGATTAGTGGCTTGAGACCCAGGTCTGCGTTCCGAAGGATGATTGACGAGGTGGCTTTGTCTTGCGTCGGAAAGCTCCCGATTGTGAAAAATGAGGCTGAGTGTGAGTGTTGAGTAGTATGCAGGGATGTTTAATTTGTACTTGTACTGTGCTCGAAATCTGACTTTGTTCTTGGGGTACAAGGGTAGGAGATGGCATACCTTGTCCCCATCAATAGCTTATGCGATTAGTGGCTTGAGACCCAGGTCTGCGTTCCGATGGCTGATTGAGGCGGCGGCTTTGTCTTGCGTTGGAAAGCTCCCGGTTGTGAAAAATGAGGCTGAGTGAGAGGGATGTTTGATTTTTACTCGTACTATGCTCGAAATCTGACTTTGTTCTCGGGGTACGAGTGTAGTAGGGGGTGGCACACCGTGTCCCTATTGTTAACTTTTGTATGATTTGTGGATGGTCGTCACAGTCGGACTATTCTACCAGGAGGATGTTAGGCAAAACCCAAAGATAATAGATCTTATAAATAATGGAGGAGTAAAGGCCTGATTCAGGTCTTAGAGTTTACAATACCCCTCAAGTTCCGCGACGGAGGCAGATGAGGAGGCGGAAGCAAAGAACCGACAATGCTGTGCTAAGCCTTGTCGAATATATTGACTCTAAATCCTAAGGTATTTCTATAAAAGGTAATTTTTTGCAGAATTCCTGCGAAAAGGTCGCCGAACTGTTCAACTTGAAGTTGCTTGTGTCACTCGCAGCGGGCATGTCACTGGCCTACTCATCGCCTGCCTCATATATATGCTTTTTCGTTCTCTGTCCTCGCTATCTCTGAGCTGAATCTTTGAAGCGAGTGCATTGCAGGCGCCGAATCGACATACAGACTAGTGCGCTATCGCGGCGAACAGTTTCGTATCCTCATCTTGATTCCCTTACGCCATACATAACTCATCAAGATGCCCGCGCTTGAGGGTGCCAATATTGGTCTTCGCAAGGAGCGAATGGCTAGCTTAACGTTAATGGAGGCAACGCGCAAGATAGCTGGGCATCAATAGGGCGAGGAGGCGTCTACGACTTTGGGTTCGGAGGAGGACTCGCAAATTCCAGACGCATGGTGGTCCTGCAAATTAGCGGGTAGGCATCTAGACGATAGCGCACTTGCTGAAGGATTGATGAGTGGAGAGGTCTCTATGACCGGTAGAGCTGATGAAGTTTTATCACTTGGCTTAGGAGGAGGTCGCCGAAATGGGGAAGGGGTGATGTCCATCCGTACGTACGTCCACTGTTTACTAGCCAGCTTCCTCACAGGCCGTATAATAGAACGTCTCTCTATCGGAACGCTTATGTAGCAACAGAAATCAGCTGTTTCTGGGAATCCCTTGCAGACCACTGAGATTCTAGTTGGCGATCAACGATGATGTCGCAACGGTCGACGCTGCAACAAACCAGTCGGAAGCTGAAGATTTGCTCAAAGCTGAGACCTGACAAACCGAACCATCTTGAGTCCAGCTTGAAACAGGCTATCGTCTCAGGCTGAAAAGGCTGTTCAAAGTGTATAAAGGAAGGCCCGGGTCGACGACTTGCATCCATCGAATTCGTCGCACCTTTCGCTCGTACTCCCACCTCACCCTCAACAATTCACCCACCACCCTCCTCGCTTTCCTCGACATGTTATTCATCACTGCACCTCTCATGGCTCTCTCCATGGCTAGCTCGGCTGGATATGATGCTCGGGCCCCAGGTCTTGTAGGCCCTGACGCCGTCCTCCAGTCTCTTCAAACTCTGGCACCACCGCTCGACATCTGGATGATCTTCACCTTCATCTTGGTCTTCAGCCTCATCGTCAAGGTGTTTGTTGACTTCGCTTCGTCTATCGGCACCCGTTCAGTCACTTTGTCTCCACCTTGCACCTGCTGGCTCCTCGTACTGGTCCTCCTCCTCCCTGTCTTCGCCTTCGCCTTTGTGTTCTTCCCATCTGATGCCTACCACGACCTTGCGCGCCAACTCCCGGCTGCTGCACCACTGTGGTCTTTCATCAAGTATGGGGTCATAGAACCCGCTCCGATTCGGTACTGCTTCGACAACCTCGGTAATCTTGATCGCCTTCTGGACCCGGCCAAGGAAGCGCTGTATCTGCGCTGCTTTGATGCTTCGGCGTTTTTCCAGTCGCCAGAGTTCACTGTGAGTTTACATTGGTCTCCTTGGCTGCTGCGGCTGACGTTGTGATACACAGCCACCTGACTACCAGCTGACCTGTGATTACGATACAGTCTACGCGCGGTTGTCGTGTCTCATGCGGGTATGTCTTATTTCCGTCTGAATTTGACTGAGCTGACTCTCTACAGTCTGTCGTCCATACCCTTTTGGAATCTGGCTGCAGCCTTAGGTTTTCATGGATACAGATATCGACGTGCGCTATCCTCGTTTGCTTGATCGTCTGCGTTTACAAAGTCAGTTCTTCTGCATTTCTTACGAGATGTATAAACTAAACCTTCTATAGCTCTATAGCTCGACTCTGGAGCTTAAGGCTACCCTCAAGAAGAGCGAAGAGGAGAGCTGCATGGCTGCAGAGTACTCCAGGCAGGAGCGTGTCTTTTACCGGAAGCGCGACTCCACCCTTCGTACCACCAATGCAGGCCTCATCGCCGCTCTCGACAGCGCACTCCCGAAGATCAGCGCAGCCGACCTTCGGTGCGCTCAGGCCCGTGCGCACGCCAACCAGCTCGAAGTCGCCATGGATGACCTCAAGGACGCTCACGCAGTTGAAGTCCGAACTATGGAAACAGCTGTCACCGCCGCGGAGGCGAAGGCCGCGAAGGCCTCAACTTACTCCCGCTCCCTCATGAAGACGACCAAAGCGCAGCGCTCTACCATTGCTTCTCTCCGCGCTTCTGTCAGCCGCCTCACCCGAAAGTGCAGTGCGCAGGATGATGCCATTGCGACCCTCAAGTCTCAGAAAGAGCAGCTAGAAACTATGGTCCATCATCTCCGAATCGGTATTGCAAAGCTTGCCTCTGTCTCTCAGGAGCACTCGGTCGATGCGTCTTTGTCTGACGATGCTGAAGAAGAATCCGAGGCAGTACCAGGTCCGTACTTGGATTACGATGACTTCTTAAACTTTGCTTCGTTCCAGGACTCGATGTGTGACTTGCTCGACGAGGAAGAGGACCAAGAGTGCTCTGACACCGCCATCGTACCTGGATCGTCTCCATCTTCAACAGCCACCGAGAGTGCGCCTCATACACCCGTTTCCGACCGGGGTGAGGAAGCTGCTCAGATAGGTGATGCCCAGATCGTGAAGCTATGTGACGAAATGCACGACCTCAAGCTGACTGACTCCTTCCTGCTTGATGCCTTGACCGATGTTCTATGCCCTCATGACTCTCCTCCTGCCCCTGTACCTTCATCTGATGATTCGTTCTGGAAGATGTTTGATTGTCTGTCCGAGGAAGCGCCGCTCTGCTATTCTCCACTGACCACTGCAATCAATACGGAAGAAGCTCTTCTGTCTCCCGATCTCGTAGCCTCTCCATCGACATCCGAATATCCCGGCGCTTCTTCTGCTCCCTTCGGGTCGAGCCCTTCCCTGTCAACGCCTCCGACTGAGCACATGTTCGAACCGACCTCCGACTCTGCTTCTTCTTCAATCCCTGCTACCGATTTTCCTCTTGCTCCCTCCGGGTCGAGCCCCGCAACACCAGCAGCACCTCGCATGGAACGCCTGTTCGAAGGCATCTTTGGCGACATATCTCTTGATTTTGCTTACCCTCCTCAGAATCTCGTCTCATCTGCTGAACCTCTCTCTCTCTTCACCCCTGCCCGCCGACTCCCTTCTCCCTCATCCTCTTTTTCTTCCGATCGGCAATGGCTCATGTTCTCGCCTTCCTGCGCAGCTGTTATGCCAGGCACTCCAGACTTCGCTTCCAAGGGCAAAGTCAAAGCGTCAACCTCCTCGGCGCGCACACCCTTTGCCAATAAAGATAATGTAATGTCACTCTAGCTATACAGTATCTCTGTTCTTTTTTTCTATCCTCGTCTTGATCGCGAATCTTTATCTCGATGGTTGTGTAACATTCTTGTTTACGCTATTTCTGAATCTTCTTATTCTCTGATATTAGTGTTTATTTATTAAGTATTGCGGTTTTGCTTTGTTTTCTTGTTCTTCTAATATATATACCTATTTATCTCTATCTAATTGCGACGTCAACATGAAGGAGGAAATATGGTGGAGAATACGCAGCAGTCATTCAATCGTGCATCAGAGAGAAAAGGACGATTTGACGTGCGAATTCATTTCAGATCGACAAGATGTGCCTGGGGTTCCCACTTAGCCTCTGGACTTGGAAAAGGTACATGAAGCTTCAGCAAAAGCGTCACAACATGAGAGAATACATACTGTCGCTCCAACCTGCATTGCAACTGGGACACGTCGAGCAGCCTTCGCGACTGGAAGGCATTGTTGAGCAAGGAGCCACGGGTGCCTCCCCCATCCAACATTCACCGTGGATGTAGCAGAGACACATCCGAGGTGACCATTCTCGAGAAAGGGTTAAGCCTACTACAGAAAGTTCGCATTCAGAGGTCCCAGGTTTGCGTATAGATGAAATTCAAAGGGTTGTCTTGAGTCGGAAAGCGGGCAGTTTGTGCTATCGTTCATGTGACTCAGGCTGCGGATAAGGAGGATTTTCTTAAGATTCCCTAGTGTTATATGCAGACTTATTTATGACGAGTTCCTTGTTCTTTTCTGAAGCGCGTCCTGGGAAGAGACAGTGACTGCCAGTGCCAGCAACTTGAAGCGCCGGAACAGACGCCGCTGACAAACGCTCGCGTCCAAATAAGAGACAACAAAGAGCCTTCGGAACCGGTACCAAATTTGCTTCCGTGCCAATCCACGACTTACAGTCGACCACGTTGAACTCGAAAAACTATGGAGATGTCTATGTTTCCGTTGGTCGGCAGCTAGGGTGAAGGCACGATGTCTTCGAAGCTGAGAAGGAGAATGTATCTATCTGTACGCAGTCGGACGCAATTGCCTGTATTCTCATGCTTCGTTTATTACAATGTCTTCCCCGGTTACTCTACTCAGGAGAACACAATTGTCTCCAAGATGTCCGCATACCTCTTGCGGGCAATCGAAACTCTCGATTACGCCAAATCTTCTTTCTCCAATAAGGGACATGCAGTATGGGAGACAATGATTGAGTGAGTCAGCTCTCACTAACTATTTGATATATGTACCTCAGTTTTAGCTAGATCCCACGCAATATCCGGGATCTCAAAAGGATCAGATGGAAAATCCAGGAACCTAGGAGATTATGTTCATCGATGTGTCTAACCAAACCTGGAATGAATAGAAATCCAGCGGAGTCTAGCTTGGGCGCGATATCGGCAACGATTATGCGAAGGAAAGCACTACTGTACATATATCAGCGCTCACTTGTCAAATGGAGCGGCTAGAAACCATGCACCGCATCCGCATCGCAAATCTCGCCTCTGTTCCATGACAGCCTCGGCCGATGTCTGTCTCCGACTACATCGAAGAAGCAGAAATAGCTCCGTACGTGAACTTCAACGACCTCTCGAACCGTCCTCCACTTCAGGACCCGCCGCGCGACCTAGTCGTCGAGGTTGACTCTTGCGCCTTGTTTCCGCTTGCTCTTCTTTTCCGCTTTTTCGCGATTGCCGGCGCTTATAAGCCACGTAGTCAAAGAAACACCTACATCGTGAAGCACGCTTAGCGCAGGCGAGTAAACAAGGGCGACGTTACGGGAGGCGGTGTGCCATCGTGGACGAAATACGTAGGTAGTCCGAGTACATCATCAAAACCGCCAAGCTGATTCCTGACTCATGGGACTCGATCGTGTGACTGATTGCAGCAGTAATGATATGCATCAAATACAGGCTTCCCAAAAAAGATGTTTGATCGTCCGAATAGTAAAGCCTGGTGGGAAAAGCAGTGCGCTGTTTCGACGCTGTGCAAAGACATTTATAGGTGCTTTTCGCTCAGCGCTCATCAATGAAGGTCATGAGATCAGACATTCTTAGGGTTCTGTCTTCAAGCTTCCCAGCTTCGTATATTGCAGTGCGAATATATAACGTTTGCGGTTCCGTGTCCCAGTGCCGCCTAGCATAAAGCACAGCCGGCAGGCGTTTGGGTCTGTCGTATATGTGACGTGGATACTTATGTGCACAGTATAAAAGATATCTTTGTGGTGTTACGAGCGCCTAAAGCAAAGCACAGCCTCATTCAAATCATAGATAGTCGGGGCAAAGCGCACCACTTTCGAACCGTCATTTCTCCCCGCGCCTCTGTCTACGATGCTCAGCCGCATCAAATCACCATTCAAGAAGCGGTCAGAGAACTCTGATTTAAAATACCTACGGTTTACTCAACCTAAGCTTTTCTACTACATCAAAGATTTTAACGAGGAGAATGACGGCAGTGATCGTGACGATTCCAGCTCTGTCTCGTCAGTCTCGACCAATGCGACGATGGACAACATCCCAGGGACGGGCCGAATAATCGACAAATGCATTTACCAGTTCTTTGGAAGAAAGCTTGAGCGGTTCATGTTCCGGATTTCTATGGCAAATCTTCCTCCGGATAGGATCGTTCAGTTCCTTTGGGGGGGCAAATTCATCTTCGGCCGCTCAAACCCTACTACTAGTAGTAACAGACTGGATTTCGTCATTCTAAGAATCGAAGGAAATGAGCGGATTGCGGGATTGAAGAGTCTTGTGAAGCAGACACAGTGAGTGAACTTGATCGATCTATTGCACGCGTCTGACGTCATTCACAGATCAAATTCGCTGTATCGATCTGCCGCCGCTCTCTTAGCTCTCCTTCGTCTCACTACGTCATGGGTTATCTACGGTATCTTCTATGTATCGGTTGCAGCAGTCGAACCCATTTTCCACTTGGAGTCACTCGCAAACGCTCTCGACGACTCACATCCGGAAAAGAAGTATTTTCTCTTCTTGATTGGAATAGCGAGGGCTCAACTCAACTACGTTTACAACGAACGTGCGCCCGGAATCACGGAGGAGTTTGCAATCATCTGCCGACGGAGGTTGTTGGAGATTCTAGATTCGAGTCGGTGCGTTCTTGCCTCATATGATTGCTCATTCGTTGACAATGTATCCCTTGCAGACTTCCTAGTCATGATCCTTTGGCAGTCATATCTGATGCATGTCTTCTTTTCGTAAATGTCTCTTTAAGCATTCAAGATCTGATACGTCGTGACCACTCGCTCTCTCCCGTCGCTGATAGCCTCATAGAAACGGCATACTATCTTCTTACTTTTCTTGTCCGCTTCCTCATTGACCAATATCAGACAATCCACAACATGCATCCACTACAAAGAATAACCCTCTCTACGTTCCGCTGTTGGCTTGAAAATGTTACAGATTTCATTATCTTCGTTATGAGGAATGATTGGGAATTGCCACAGCTACTGCCTATATGCGCATTTTTGACCTTGCGTCGCATGTATGTGTTCATCCTTCTATTCTGATCTTAGCTCACTTAATGAGTCTGTCTCCGAAATACAGGATTGGAAACATGCAACATGGAAGTTTATTTCCCCTGCATATATCACGGAGTCTAGCTCCTCTTGATGTGTTTCCAAGAAGAATCCGAAACTCGACCCCGCGGGAAGACGATCCGATCATTCTGCAGAGCTCTCTCAGTATATGCACAACACGGACTAGCCGCCTTCTTGCCTCCCCTGATGAGCTCCGGAGGGAGGCTGGAGATTCGATGAGACTCGGGTACGGATGGTTTTCAGATGAATTGTACATTCTACCACCTGAAGAGAAGTCGGAGGACGAGTGGCAGCGCTCGCTTGACCGTGCGCGGTCCGTTTCAGTTGTTGAGAACGATCTGACGCGCGAATTCAGAAAAGCTCGACAAGTTGCGGACGGGGATCCCACTTACCTCTGGAGCTGGTTGTACTACAAGGTGCTTCAGCGAGAGCGTCACCGCGTGGGAGAATACTGCCGCTCCAACCTGGATTGGGACTGGGACCCATCGATCAGCTTGAAGCGTCTTTTCAGAATCGACAGGCCGAAGAGCTCTCCGCGACCAAACAATGCAGTGCGTCGAGGATTCACTGCACTCCCAGCCACAATTCACCGTGGATCCAACAAAGACATCTCGGACGTTACCATTCTCGAGAAAGGGTCAAACTTACGACAGACGATTCGCGTCCGATATGAGACCGAAACGGGTGAAGTCAAATATAAAACGTTCTATGCCGGACCGTCTGTAGAGGATGTCGCGTCTGGCGCTGGCGCTGACCCGAATTCACGGCCGTCGTCAGCGCTGGAGACTGGTGAGTCTGCTTCACGTTTGCCGACGAACCACACGTTGATAAGAAAGTGAGAATATAGGTTTGGTAATCGGAGCATCAGACGAAGCTGGCGAAGTACCAGAGGCGATCTCTGAAGACGGAATGAGAGATTCAGAAGTTGCCGGTGAAGTCGACGAAGAGATACGTAGTTCCCGGACGCTAAGCACCACTGAGGACGATGACAGCGCTTCTGATGGTACAAAGGACCGGCTACAGTACGACAACAGGATTAATGAGGTCAGTGCTGAATCTCAGAGCTTTATCAGCTACTGATTTCGTCGATGGATTAGTGGCTTGAGACCCAGGTCTGCGTTCCGATGGGTGATTGAGATTTGGCGGGTTGTGGCACTGGTTGTGAAATCGATGATGTCAGATGTATTTACTGCAGATAACGAGAATTGTATCAAGCTTCCCTAGTGTTGTATGCAGATTTGTGTAGTCCCTTGTTTTCTGCTGAAGTTAGTGTAAGGGAAGAGAGGACTTGAAGCGCCGGAACAGACGCCGTCGAACGCTTGCGCCCAAACAAGAGACAACAAACAACCTCCGGAATCGGTACCAAATTTTCCTCTGTGTCAATCGACCACGTCTGAATACGCCATTGTCCTCCTCTGCCACTCTTCAAATTGGAAGCTTATAATACTTGACTTATGGAAGGAAACCTTGAAATCGAAGACTTTTGGATGGCTTGCAGGTCGGCGGCTGAACTGCGATTTCTTGTTGAGATTGTCTCATTCGTCGCTTGTACTCGCCTTCTTTGGAGAATACCACATCGTCGCTATAAACCTGCTCAGCACGGCCTATATCATTGGTACCTTGACTAGCTCATGTGGTCCAAGCTACAGTACCCGGAATTTGCTACGCTATTCAGTCCTTCTGGCCTCAGCCACGGCAGCATCGCTCGAGGGTGGACCACGTTTGAATTTGGCACATCGGGCAACTCTCCTCTTTCTCACCAATACTTAGGTCATCATGTTGGCTTGGGTTGAACTTGTCCTCCTCATATACTTGATCGCCACCGGTGACAAAGTGCGTGCTTCCCTTCGCTGATCGTCTATGCCAATTGATTCATTTACAGCTCTATGTCATATCTGTCTCACAAATCGGTCATGGTACACATCTGGAATTGACGTGACGTTCCGCATAACCCAAATTCCGTACTGAAGCTCGCATCCTGCGACATGCGAGTTTCTTCCTTGAGTCGGACTTCGTTCTGATGAAGGCACGACGACCTCGAAGCTGGGATGGAGAACGTATCTATCTGTTCACCCGCTGCTTCCCTTCCTCGGCGCAACTGACAATACCCTCACAGCTCGTTTATTACAGCGTCATGCGGTTATTCCTGGTAAACTCTGCGCAGGGGAACACGGCTATCTCTGAAATATCTACATACCTCTTGCGGGAAGACAGGACTGTGATCTCCCAGTCTCGACTACGCCGAAACTAATTTGTCCGGAGACGAGGATTGAGAGAAAGTGGAATCAGATCACGAAGTACTTCTCAAGTGAGTTAGCTTTCAGACAACGTCCAGCTGTTTGATTTACATCAATTTAAGCCAGATCTCACGCGATATCCGGGAGCTCGAAACGTCCAGTCTGATAGACCAGAAACCTGGGCGATGATGGCCATTGATGAGTCCAACCACATTTTGTAAAATGAATTGAAAATCGGCGGAGTCGAACCTGGGCGCGTTATCAACCCAACCACGATTTGAATGCACCGAACTCGTCGCTCATACACCAGTCCTGTCCGGAAGACCTCGCTCACCTTCAAGTTCCCTCAATTCATGGCACACCTCTTGACCTTCAGCCTTATCATCAAGGTGGTCGTTGACCTCGCTCTCTCTGTTTACACCCGTCTAGCCATCCCATTTCCGCTTCACTCTAGATGATCAGACACTCACTTTGACGAAACCACATCACTGAAAACGGCCCTCAGTACCCCGGAGTTGAAGGCCGGGAAGACCTCGCTCTTTCATGAGGTAGACCAGTGTACAACGCTCGACCGTGTCTGCCTTGCTGCGATGCGCAAGATTGTACTACATCAACCCTCACTTCTCAGACGGTCCGGCTGGAGACCATGTTCCGCATCTGCATCGCAAAACTCGCTTCTGTGAGACAGAAGCTTTCGGTCGATGAGTCTGTCTCCGACTTCATTGAACAGGAATTGGAGGCCGAACGTGAACTGCAACCCCTCGAACCCTCCTCCGCTCCAGGATCCGCCGCGCGATGTACCCGTTGATGTTGCCACTTACGTCTTGCTTCCGCTTACTCTTCTTTCCGTCTGACCACGGTTTCCGAAGCTCATGAGCCACTTGGTCAAAGAAAGACTTATTCCTTGAAGTGTGGTCAGCGCGGGCCAGCGGACGAGGGCGAAAGTACAGGAGGCGGGGAGGCAGCGTGGACAAACAGGTAGTCCGAGTTAATTCTCAAACCGGAATGGATGATGGGGTTGGACGTTTCACTGAATTCATGAGTTTGAGAGCTGTGGTTCTGTGGAAAGGGCAGTGCGCTGCTTATACGCTGTGCACGGACGTTTATGTCAGGCGGCTCATCAATAAGTACTGTATTTTATCCACCAATGATAAACTTAAGACTCTTGGCTCTGTGGATGCATTCTAACTCAAAATTTCTTGTATCTAAGCTTAAAATCGTGTGCACCAGTATCTTGAGAACATATTTATGAAGTTTCATCTTGATACATGCAGAAATAAATATTTTGTTCAATTTCAATCATTTTGCTCTCAAAACCTGCTTTTACCTACAAATGATAAAGTGTGGGAACGGTCACACCGCGTCGTTCTGCCACCAACATTCGAGAGCCTGTGACAACTTGAAGACTCTCACTGGCAGGCTGTCACAAAACAGTCACAACTATATGCACTCAGTTCCAAGACCACTTCAGCTCTCATTGCATCCTCCCTCAGTACATTAAATACACATAAAGTCTACAGTTCTTTTAATTGTATACCATACTATATATATGCAAGTTCATAGAGTAATTCATTGACAAGATCTTGTGTTAAAAATCAGTAAAGGGTTTCAGCTTGCTCTAGCTATTAGTTTAACCAAATTTACATTTTCCTCTATATCGTAGCTCCAAGCTAAGCAAGAGGCTCTAAATTCTACTGACAGACTAAGAATATCGATACCATTCTTCACATAAAATTTCAAGTGAATCCGAGTGCTGTGGCCTGTTTCAAAAATGATATTGTACATGAATGCTTAGCAAAACAGGCAAAATTTGCATTTATGATTATTGTTGCTTGAATAACTGTTTTTCTGATGCTTCAAATATTACAGAAATTTTTGTACAGCTTGTGAATGCCAGCCATGAGAGGTGTACAAATTTTGAGGTGTGTAAATGCAGTGTAGGTGGAGAGAAAAATGTGTTTATCATTGGTGGGTGTTTATCGTTGAGTGATCAAATACAGTAGTCATGGGGCGATTATCGAAGCAGATACTCTTAATGTTCTGTCATTTAGATTCCAAGATCGGGTACTGTGTTGATTTCATGTGCCTGTTCTGTTCTGTATGAATTAAAGCACAGCCGACAGGCGGTTGCCTTCGTGCACAGGATGAAAGGTATCTTTGCCGCGTTTTACGAGCGCCTAAAGCATAGGACAGCCTCTTTCAAACATAGATAACCCTGCACCACATTCCAACCCTTATCCCACCAGTCACTCCCCGCGCCCTTTGTCGACGATGCTCAGCCGCATGAAAGCACCATTCAAGAAAAGGCCAAAAAATTCCGATCTTAAATACCTACAATTTACCTGGGTCTACAATAACGAGGATAGCAACGATGATCGTGACGATGCCAGCTCTATCTCGTCGGTTTCAACCAATGCGACGATGGACAACATTCCGGGGACGGGTCGAATAATCGACAAATGCATTTACCAGTTCTTTGGAAGAAAGCTTGAGCGGTTCTTATTCCGGATTTCTATGGCAAATTTGCCTCCGGATAGGATCGTCCAGTTCCTTTGGAGGGGCGGTCTCATCGTCGGCCCCACATTCCCTGAGCAATTGAACGACGTCATTCAGAAAATCGAAGAAAATGAGCGGATTGCCGGACTGAAGAGTCTCGTTAAGCAGACACAGTGAGTGAACTTGATCGATCAATTGGACACGTCTGACGTCATTCACAGATCGAACTCGCTGTATCGATCTGCCGCCGCTCTCTCCGCTCTCATTCGTCTCTCCACGTCACGGGAGTTGTACGGCTACTTCTATGTATCGGTTGCAGCTGTCGAACCCATTTTCCACTTGGAGTCACTCGCAAACGCCCTTGACGACTCACATCCGGAAAAGAAATATTTTCTCTTCTTGATTGGATTAGCAAGGGCTCGACTCCACTTTGTTTACATCGATCGTGCGCCCGGAATCACGGAGGAGTTTGCAATCAACTGCCGTCTGAAGTTGTTGGACATTCTAGACTCGAGTCGGTGCGTTCTTGCCTCATGATTGCTCATTCGTTAACAATTGTATCCCTTGCAGACTTCCTAGTCATGATCCTTTGGCAGTCATTTCTGATGCGTGTCTTCTTCTCGTAAATGTCTCTTTAAGCATCCATAATCTGACACATCGTCACCACTCGCTCTTTCCCGTCGATGATAGCCTCATAGAAACGGCATACTATCTTCTTACTTTTCTTGTCCATTTCCTCTTCGACCAATATCAGACAATCTACATTATGCATCCACTACAAAATTTAATCTTCTCTACGTTCTGCTGCTGGCTTGAAAATGTCACATATTACATCATTTACAGTTTGAAGTATTGGGAATTACCGCAGCTGCTGCCTATATGCGCACTCTCTATCTTGCTCCGCATGTATGTGTTCATCCTACTATCTCCGTTCTTAGCTCATCTAATGTGTCTGTCTCCGAAATACAGTATTGGAAACATGCCACATGGAAGTTTATTTCCCCGACATATACCACGTCGGCTAATCTATCTTGACATGATTCCAAGAAGAATCCGAAGCTCGGCTCCGCAGGAAGACAATCCGATCATTTTTCAGAGCTCTACCGGTATATGCACTACACGGACTCGCCGCCTTCTTGCCTCCCCTGATGAGCTCCGGAGGGAGGCTAGAGATTCAATGAGACTCAAGTACGGATCGCTTTCAGTTGGGTTGTACAATCTACCACCTGAAGAGAAATCGGAGGAAGAGTGGCAGCGTTCCCTTGACCGTGCGCGGTCAGCTCAAGTCGTTGAGAACGATGTGACGCGCGAATTCTTACGAGCTCGACAATATGCGTACGGGGACATCACTTGGTGGGAGTGGTACAAGAAGCTCCAACGAAACCGTCACCGCATGGGAGAATACTGCCGCTCCAACCTCGATTGGGACTGGGACACATCAAGCAGCTTGAAGCGTCTCTTCAGGATCGGCATGCCGAAGAACTCCTCGAGACCAGAAGGCGTACTGCAGCAAGGCGTCATGGGTGTCCCAGCCATGGTACACCGTGAAATCAACGGAGACACATTGGACGTCTCCGTTCCCGAGAAAGCGTCAAACCTCCTACGGAAGGTTCGCATTCGATACGAGACCGAGGCGGGTGAGGTCAAATATAAGACGTTTTATGCCGGACCATCTGTAGAGGATATCCCGTTTGGCGATGACGCTGGTCTGGGGCCACGGTTATCGTTAGCGCAGGAAACTGGTGAGTCAATTTCATTAGAGATGGCGAAAGAATACTGAAGATCTTGTCAAATAATACATAGATCCGTTGACTGGACAGAGGATCGAAGCTGGCGGGGAAGTATCAGAGGCAGGCTCTGGGGACAACATGACGGATACGGAAGTCGAGGATGAGGTCCATGAAGAGGTGCGGTGGTTACGGAAGCAAAACGGCACAAGCGATACGGAAGATGGCTGCATCTCTGTTGATAAACCGGCCACAATACAACAGCAGGATTGATGAGGTTAGAACTGACTCTCCGAGTTTGACCAGGTACTAACTTTGTCGTTTGATTAGTGGCATCAGACTCAGGTTACTATCGCTCAGATGGCAGATTGAGGCTGTGGCATTAGCTTGCGTCGGAAAGCGAAGTGTCTTGTTAACAATACTGTTGGATGCTTTGATTGAATGATAGAGGAGATTGTCTCACTGACTGTGCAAATTTGTTGATGACGTGTCCCTTCGGGTAGTACTACAACTTGAAGAGAGGACGTTGAAGGCCGACGCCCAAATAAAGCACAACAACTTGAACTTCAACCTGAAACAGCTGAACCAAAAATCTCACGTCGTTGCTTACTTGAACATCTGACGTTTGAACAAGCCACTCTCCTCCTCTTATGACAGGAAGTCTTTAATCTGCTTGACTGTCGAACTTGGATACCTTTTAAACTCTGAAAAATCAAGGAGATATGTTCCGAGTCTGCAGGTTTCGCGCTGAACAGCGATTTCCTTGCGATTTTCTCTCTCATCGGGTTGGATTCATCTGCCGTCCCCGTCCTTGCCTTGCTTTGGACTGTATCACATCCTCCAGACTCATCTACTCATCGCTGCTTACATCATGTCCCTTCCCGACAAGTTCATCTCGTTCAGGCTACGATACCTGGAACTTCCACCCTAAGGCTATCCAGATTCCCAACTGCTTCATCCATGCGACCACTTATCAAGCATGATGCCATCGTAGAGATCCAATCATAGGAGGTCTGCTTCGGCGAAACCGAAATTGATCAGAGCTACCATCACTGCACTAGTCCACCTCTAGGATGTGTCGGCGACTTTCGACACCAAAGAGCGCTGTATGTTGTTGCTCCTACGTAAATTTCCCTGTGCACTACATTGCAAATACCAGCCTTCTGGCATCTGACCGATCAATGACGACTCGGTCTACGTACGGTTGTCGTGCCTCCCTAGGTTATGTATCTATTTCACGGAATAGGAATGTAGAATTGACGTCACTTTCTTTAGGCTCGGAATTTGAAGCTTGCATCCCGAATTGATTCCTTCTTAAGTTGGACTTTGTTTTGGTGAAGGCAGGATTATTTCAAAGCTGGGAAGGAGAAGGCATCTATATGTACGTCCAGTGCTTCGCTTCTGCGACGCAATTGCCAATGTTCTTACAGTTCGTTTATTACAATGTCACACGGGTATTCGAGGACATGATGGTGCTTGAAATATTCGGACGAGGTCCTTCTCAAGTAGTTAGATTTCAGACGATGTCCAACTGTGTGATTTACCTCATTACTAGGCGGCGTCCACGCGATATCTAGGTCCCTTGGACTTTACAAAGCAAAGCTATGAATGCAACAATTTCCATCCATCGAATTCTTCGCATCTGTCGTTTGTACCCCCATCTTAGCCACCTCTCCTCGATCCATGCAACACATCACTTCCAAATTATGCTATTCGTTACTTCTCGACTCGCTCGTGGATCTCCCCCGGACTGGCTCTGCTGGATGTGGTGCTCGAGACTCGGCTATTGAGACAGTCCTTCCAATTTCTGGCACCACCGTTCGACGTCTGGATGCTCACCATACCTCACTTTGACTTTCAGCCTTATCATCAAGGCGACTGTTGACCTCGCTTTCCTTATCGACACCCGTCCGTCCGACTGGCATCCCATCTCAGCTTCACTCCCGCCGGCTCCTCGTATCGGTTTTCCCCACGGCCTACATGTCCTTCCCCTTTGAAGCCTCCCACTACCATGCACGCAAACTCCCAGCTGGAGCATCCCCGTGGTCGTTCATCTAGCATGACAACACAGAACCCGCCCCGATTTGGTATCGCCTCAGCAAGCTCGGTAACCTCACTCGACTCCTGGACCCAACGAAGGAAGCGCTGTATCTACGCTCCTACGATGCAAAACCAACCTCTCTGCGATTCGCATTTGGAGGAGTAACTCTACAGCCTTCCGTTGTCGTGGACTCTCCGACCTTCCAGTTTTCTCTCTTTCGGATTGAGCGCTTCAGTGCCTCGGAGAAAAAACGTTTTCCAAACAACCTCCGAATCTTTCATTCCCCTCTGTGTTTCCTCCTCTTCGACCTCTCCTTTCGACTCTTATTCCCTTAGTCAGTCCCACAACACCTACCCGGCCTCGCATATGATATCTCGATTTTTCTCTTTACTCTTGAATCTTGACCCTTTCGCCGCTTGCTCTTCTTGTCCACTTTCCGGTTTATTTCCCACTCCCGGGTCTTGTACGCTACATTGTCAAAGTGACACACACATTAATAGTTATGTTCAAATTTCAGCGCAATCGAGCGGACGGCGAGCGCGAAGTTACAGAAGGCGGACCGGAGGCAGCGTGGAAAAATTATGTACGCAGCCCGAGATCATTCCCTTACTCCCATCGGGAGAATAGGGCACTGTATCCCCTGAATTGCCGTGGGGCAACTATATTTTTACATGCAGGCCTTCCGAGGGACGTGCGTGCGTGCTTGGGACTTCCTACTTCCGAGTACTTACATGCAGGGTCCAATGCCACTTCCTTGCAGGGTTGTAAGCACTTCCGTGCAGGGTCGAACAGCACTTCCGTGCATACTATGTAAGTTTGCACAATGCTTCGCTTTGATGTTTGAATCCACTGCTGAAGATGACATTATGGTTACATGCCTGCATTAAGATCACATACATTCAGGGAATACCAGTCTCCTATTTAATACATTCCAGTATATATCCCGTACATATTCAAGTTGCTAGAGTGTCTGGCGCTCGGCACAGAGCCTAACTACCTGGTCGTCCCAAGATCAATAAGCATCCACTAATCCATCGTACACTTGTGTGACCTCCCTCGGGGCTCCGCAAGCAATTTCATTTGCTCAGGATGGGTTGCCTTCATCTCATCAAAGGTCCCCTTTCTGCCAGTCTGCTCTCGCCACCTCGCGAACAAGGCAAGAAGCGCACCGCCAAGGCCTGTAGCCTCCTTCGTCTCCGCGACGTAGGTAGGAAGGCCAAATAGGTCTGCGGCCAATCGGCGGATTGTCTGATTTTGCGATGACCCGCCTGTGAGAATGAGACGGTGTAGGGGACATGCGTCTTCCGGGAGAATCGCTGCAATGCGAGATTTCATTGATAAGAGCTGTGACTCAAGGATCGCGCGCGGATGCGCATTCTCTGGTATCGACTCGATGGGCTGACTATCCTTAAGCAGGAAGGTATCCTGTACGTTGGAAGGAATAATCTCCAGCAGTGGGAAATACAGACCCGAGTAGCCGTTGTCGCCAGGCGGTGATGCTCCTACACGCTCATTGAAGATATGCCAATGGCCCTTGGCGAACTTATTCCGCACCTGCTCGTGCACGAGCGCGCCGTTTTTATAGCAAAGCATGGCAATTGCGGAGGTGTCATTTGCTGGGTGTGCAAGGAGGTGACTGTCAGGAATCGTCCCCAGGTTTACTTATTTCTTTATTATTTTATCTGATTTTCTTTTGACTTTCCGACGAGTTCCTGACATGGCCGCTGAAGTCCGCCGTGGCGGACTTGCGGCCTTTACGGACACCGAGCGGTGTTTCGAGCGGTGTTTCGAGCGGTGTATTGAACACCGACTCTTTTATTTTTCTTGCACGTAGATACTTACCTGTAGGCTTGCAGGCAGCGCGGACAAGCTCCCTGCAAGCCACCGACTTCACTTTCGATCGGTGTACCGACTCTAGGAGTCGGACACCGCCACCAGGCGGACGTCCGACCCTGTATGTGTCGGACTTTGCCTACAGTCAGCGGCCCGCGGCGGTCCTCGTCGGACTCGGACCCTGGTGGCTTGGTACTGTATAGTTTCTCATTTCCACTTGCCAAAACCGCGGATCAACCTGCGAAGCACTCACTTTTGGCCTCTTGTAAAGTGCTTCTCAGGTGATGTGTTATCTTTAGCTCTGATGTGTAGAATAGCTTAATTTACTTGTAAAGTGCTTCTCAGAGCGAGGACCACCGCACAGAGCCGTCCGATAAGTCGTCCGACGCCGATTAAGGGTCTTGAGAGCAGAAGAACCGCTCTAGGTCGTAACATTAGGCCAAAAGTTCGTTCTCTCGACGCCCTTGAAGCAGGACCGATACTATGACGAAGTTTGGGACTGGACACAAAGCCATGTCATCCCAAGAACAATCCCCGATCTTTACCGACGCTCCCGAGACCGCCCAAGGCGAGGCCGCCCCAATGGCCGCCCCGCCTCCGGCCCAGGACCTCTCCCCCGACATCCTGGAGGCTATTAATGCCGCCACCCGACCCCTTCAGACCACCCTGCAGCAGATGGCCGACGAAAACAACACCCTACGCAATCTGGTGCGCATGCTGTCGGGCGGGCCGTCCACGGACGGCGGTACACACAGCGGTACACCAAAAGGACCGAAGGTGGCGATACCGCCCGAGTACTACGGGCGGACGGGCAAGGACAAGGATGCTGATGCGATGAGCTTTGAGGAGTGGTCTCAGAAGGTGCGACTTTACGTTTGTATGCGGCCCCACGAGTTTCCCGACGAGACCACCGCCTGCGTGTTGGCGGCCTCCCGACTCCGCGGTCCAGCGGAGAGTTGGGCCCGCCCCTACACCAAAGCGGTCTTGGAGAACACCGCACTACCGCCCGAGATGACCTCGATGGAGAAATTTCTCCAGTCACTCAAGATGGCCTTCGGACGGCCTAACGAGCAGCGGTCGGCCTCGCAGGAGCTGCTGAACCTGCGCCAGGGCAAGGACACCGTGTCGGACTTCGCGATCAAGTTCCAGGCTTTGAAGTCCGAAGCGGACTTCACCGCGGACGATTGGGGATGGATGAACCTCTTCGAGAAGGGACTCAGCGCCGCGTTCCGGATCGATATGCTGTCCATGACGTTCAAGAACACCAAAGAGTTCGATCCCTGGGTTCAAGAACTCTGTGTGAAGGATGAAGAACTCCGCGCCCAGCGGACCGGACTGTACCGCTTGAGCTGGCGGTCACACTGGAGCGATCGGACGCATTCGAATGCGTCGGCCTCTCACTCCCAGAGCCGCGCGAAAGACCCCGATGCGATGGATATCGATCGGCTGAGCACCGACGAGATGATGAAGTGCGGCCTTTGCTTCCAGTGCGGCGAGCACGGACACCGTGCGCGAGAATGCCCGCAGAAGGGCAAGCAGACTATGTCCGGACGATCCAAGGTGGCCTCCCAGACAGCCACCCCGGCCGCGGCCTCAAATGCCGCGTCCGCTACCCAGGCCGCTACACCGGCGGCCTCCACCCAGCCTTCCGCAACACTCGAGGAAGTCAAGGACGAGAGTCCGGCGGTCAACTCAGTCCGAGTACCGACCGCGGACGACATTGCGAAGGCGGTAGCGGCGGCTCTCAAGGCTCAGGGTTTTTAATCGGGTCTCGGCGAGCGGTCGATCCGCCAGAGACCCGAAACCGGTTCTCACTGCTTGAGGATGATGTGTCCAATCCCTCTGTGTACAATACTTCATTAATACACAAGAGTTTGCGTCGGTTCATACACATACCAGTGAGAATTAGCGACGGCCGAAAGATTTTGAGCATGAGGGCCCTGCTGGATTGCGGAGCGTTCTCGGTGATTGTGAACTCGAAGCTGGTTCGGAAGTTTGGGCTGCGGACTCGTCCGCTCCCAAGTCCGATCAAGGTTTACAACGCCGACGATTCACCGAATCAGAGCGGACCGATTAAGGACAAAGTCCTGATGACCTTGGAGATTGGCAATCACAAGGAAGAAGTGGCGGCTACGGTCGCGAACATTGGGGACTACCCATTGATTATTGGAATCGACTGGTTGCGGCAGCACAACCCCGAGATTGATTGGAGCGGTGAAACAGTCAGTTTCACTAGATGTCCGGCGGACTGCCGCCCCCCAGCGGCGGACTGCACCGTCCACGTCGGACAGGACGTTCCCCGAACCGTGCGGAAGTTCCGTGCGGCTTGAATCAAGAACAGTCGACAGACACGAGCGCAACCGGCCCCACACGCGCGGGTATGCGTGGCGGAAGTCGGTGATGAGGCGGACGAGGCGGACGATACCGCGGACGAGCGTATGAAGGTTCCCCCCGGCTTTCGGTACTCGGAAAAGTACTGGGATGTGTACCACAACGCCGAACAGTTCTATGTGGCGGACGATCCGGACTTTGTGCACAAGATTGCGGCCTCGTACACCTGGTCGCAAGCAATTGCCAAAAAGACCGCGGTCAAGGAAGGGGACAAGTCCTTCGAGGAGATGGTTCCCCCCCAGTACCGCGAGTTCGCCAAGGTGTTCTCAAAGTCCGAGGCCGAGCGGCTGCCCGAGCGGAAGCCGTACGACCATGCAATCGACCTGGAACCCGGAGCGGTACCTTCGTACAGCAAGATCTATCCTATGGCACCGAAAGAGCGAGCGGCCCTCAAGGAGTTCATTGAGGAGAACCTTTGGAAAGGGTATATTCGGTCCTCGAAGTCCCCAGCGGCCGCCCTGGTGTTCTTTATCAAGAAGAAGGATGGATCTTTGCGTATGGTCGTCGATTACCAAAAATTGAACGCCATGACCGTAAAAAACCGATATCCCCTCCCCCTCACCACCGAACTCATTGATTCTTTGAAGAAGGCTCGGGTCTTCACCAAGCTGGACCTCCGCGCGGGCTACAACAATGTCCGCATCAAAGAAGGCGATGAGTGGAAAGCGGCCTTTCGGACTCAGGAAGGCCACTTTGAGCCGACGGTGATGACCTTCGGACTCACCAACGTGCCCGCTACGTTCCAGCGGATGATGAACGAGATATTCAAGGACATGCTGGATGTCATTGTGATCGTTTACCTCGACGATATCTGCATCTTTTCGGAGTCCGACGAGCTGCACGAAGAGCATGTGAAGGAGGTACTCCGCCGGCTCGAGAAATACGATCTGTTCTGCAAGCCGGAGAAGTGTGAGTTCCACAAGGACTCTATTGAGTACCTTGGCATGATCATCGGTGCTGGGACGATCACTATGGACCCGAAAAAGGTCGAAGCGGTAGCGGACTGGCCGACACCGATGAAGGTGAAGGACATTCAGGCCTTCCTCGGGTTTGCCAACTTTTACCGCCGTTTCATCAAGGACTTCTCGAAGCTGGCGGGTCCGATGACCGAACTGCTTTGCAAGGATGCGGAGTGGCGATGGGAAGCCCGCCAGCAAGAGTCCTTCGACGGACTGAAGCAGCGGTTTGCGGACGCGCCGGTCCTGGCCATGCCCGACCTCGAAAAGCCCTTCATTCTTGAGTGTGATGCGTCGGACTTTGCTACCGGAGCGGTGTTGTCGCTGGTCGGTGAAGACGGTGACATCCACCCGGTCGCCTACTACTCCAAGTCATTGGGAGAAGCGGAGAGGAACTACGAGATCCATGACAAGGAGTTGCTAGCCATTGTCCGCGCCTTGGACGAGTGGCGGCACTACCTCGAAGGATCACCGCACCGAATCAATGTGGTGTCGGACCACAAGAACCTAGTGTTCTTTGCCGAAGCCCGAAACCTCACCCGCCGCCAGGCGCGCTGGAGCTTGTTCCTCAGCCGCTTCGACTTCCTGATCAGACACCGACCCGGACGGCTTGGGGGAAAGCCCGACGCGCTATCCCGACGAGAGGATTTGCGGCCGGACGGACCGGACAACACCGACAAGGTCTTGCTGGACACCAAGCGGTTCTATACGCTTGCCATGCGTCGGGGAATGGTCCGCTCGGACGGGGACATTGAGTTGTTAAGGAGGATTCGAGAATCGAAGAAGTGGGATGAGGAGTTGGTGGAATCGATTGAGAAGTTGAAGGATGGGGCACCTAGGGCGCTGGTTAACGACCTCGAGGAGTGGAACACCGAAGACGGACTTCTGCTGTACCGCGGCAAGGTCTATGTACCGCAGGACGAGGAAATCCGTCGGGATATCGTGAAGTTACACCATGATTCCCTTCCGGTCGGACATCCAGGGCGGTGGAAGACCTACGAGCTGGTGAGTCGGAACTATTGGTGGCCAGGCATGTCGGCCTTCGTAGAGCGGTATGTGTCCGCTTGTGATACCTGCATTCGGACCAAGAACATACCGCAGCGGCCTGTCAGCCCCCTACAGCCCAACGAAGTACCGGACGGTCTGTGGCAAGTGATTTCTTGTGATTTTATTACACAGTTGCCACCGTCCGGCGAGTACAATGCTATCTTCGTGGTAGTAGACCGACTGACAAAGCAGGCCCACTTCATACCGACGACGTCCGACATTGACTCCGCGCGGACGGCGGACTTGTTCATTTTGGAGGTGGGAAACACCACGGAACACCGCGCAAAGTCATTTCGGACCGCGGCACACAGTTCGTGTCCCGATTCATGAAGGCGGTCCTGCACCGACTGGGTATTGAGGGTGCTACCTCGACGTCCTTCCATCCGCAGACCGACGGACAGACCGAGCGGGTGAACCAGGAGCTCGAGCAGTACCTGCGGGCATTCACCGATGTCCGACAGGAGAACTGGGCGGACTTATTGCCCATGGCCGAATTCGCTCACAACACCCGCGCGCACTCGGCCACTAGGATGTCTCCTTTCGGACTTCTGTATGGATACGACCCAGAGTTCACGATTGTGCCCAGCGCCGGCCTTTCGACGGTACCGGCCGCGGACGAGCGGCTAGACCTGCTCCAGAAGGCTCAGGAGGACGCGAAGGCCGCGCTGGAGGTTGCGGCCGAGCGGATGAAGCGGTACTACGACCAAGGACGTCGAGAGGTGCCGGACATTCAACCAGGCGACAAGGTATGGCTTGATGCTCGGAATATTGCACTTCCGGGCACCCGCAAACTGAATCCGCGCCGACTTGGACCTTTCCTCGTTGAGCGGAAGATTGGGGAGCTCAACTTCGAGCTGAAGCTGCCGGCCTCGATGCGGATTCACCCGGTCTTCCATGCCTCACTACTGACGAAGTTTGTGGCGGACACCATCCCCGGTCGGGTACCGACACCGCCAGACCCGGTGTTGGTAGACGGTGATATCGAGTATGAGGTGCAGGAAGTGCTCAACTCGCGTCGGACTGGACGCGGACGCAAACTCCAGTACCTTGTCCGATGGAAAGGCTACGGTCCGGACGAGGATTCATGGGTAGACGCGGCGGACATGGAACATGCACAGACCAAAGTCCGCGCCTACTACCGAAAATACCCGGACGCCGTCCGCTGAGGTTGTACCGCGCTCTTTAGGAGCGCCTTTGGAGGGGGGTAATGTCAGGAATCGTCCCCAGGTTTACTTATTTCTTTATTATTTTATCTGATTTTCTTTTGACTTTCCGACGAGTTCCTGACATGGCCGCTGAAGTCCGCCGTGGCGGACTTGCGGCCTTTACGGACACCGAGCGGTGTTTCGAGCGGTGTTTTGAGGAGCCGTACCAACTAAAATTGTGAAAATATTAGCGATAATTATCGCGCCAGCGTTTAATAATTATCGTCGATAACGAAAACCTCACCTCGGCGGGCGCATTTGCGCTACCGGCAGCATCACGCCGCGTGCTAGTACTACGGCATGAAGCTGCCGTGTTCGCTGACCCACGGCATCAGCGGCACATTTGTTATCAAACGAGCGCACTCCATAGCGTACCAAATCGGTACGACTATCGGTAATTCCCGATTTGCAACTCACAATGTATTACACTTGTGTTGTATTGACATTACACTTGCGTTGTAATGCTATTACACTTGCGTTGTAATGCTATTACACTTGCGTTGTAATACTATTACACTTGCGTTGTAATACTATTACACTTACGTTGTAATGCTATTACACTTACGTTCTATTGACATCACACCTGCGTTCTATTGGCATTTGACTCGCGCTCTATTAACATTACATTTGCGTTCTAATACTATTGCACTTTCGTTGTATTGACATTACACTCATGTTCTAATGGCAATATACTTGCGTTCTAATATTATTGTACTGAGGCCGTGGATGTGTATCAAAAAACTGAGGATTGTAGTCGTACCGACCACCGACAGCGCCACCCGAGAGTAGCGTACTTGTATACGGAAGTGAGCATCCTGAGCAAAGAGGAGTTAAAATAACTCAAAAGATCAACAGCAGCACCAGAGATGGAGCGAGATCTGCCACCCAACAATTGTTATAGATTATAGATGATATCATGAATATACAACTTTATGGATAATTGGAGAAAGCTCGCGCCAAAGAGCAAATGCGCTCAGAGGCAAAGAGCTTGACAAAGTGTAAAAGACAAAAAAGGAAAGAACCATATTGTCCTAAAATGGCAGTGGTCCTTCGTTCAAACTCTTGATCGATAGATAGGAAAATTTACGATACATGAACAGATGGGTGCCCCAAACGAAAGTTCAGAGCAGTCTGATATTAGTCCTAAGCAAGGGAAGATAGGATAAAAAGGTAAAATAAGTTAAATAAAATCCAATAACGCAGACATCACCAACTCCTCGTCTAAATCACCCTCGATCGTATCGCGCACTCCAGAAACTGTACTGCTATCGAGTTCGTGCTCGTTCTGTACATTCAAGCCCGGCTCATTGCTTGAGGACAGTACTGATGTCTTCAGACGAGAAAAAAAGGTCGACTTCTTGACAGAGTAAAGTTGAGAAGCTCGAATACCCGCCTCTGTGTATTGAGTTGGCCATTCGATCGCAAGCCCGAGGCGTTCCAAATCTCTATACCACATCCCAGAGAACTTGATAGCAAGCTGATTCCACATGTGCGCCTGCTTACGAGCATAAGCACTTGTACCGGATAACAACTCATCTTGGAGATTCTCGCGCAAACCAATTCTCCCTCGCCATTCCTGACTTGCGTAATCGCAGTAAACGAGGGTCCTACGCATTTCCTCAACAAGGAGATCGACTTCCTCTTGCCATCGTTGAGATCGAGCTTGTGCCTTGGCCCACTCAACGCGATACGCTAGAAGCATGCTTGTGAGATACAGCGAGCAAGAAAAAAAAAGCTCACATACCGGTACCTAACTCTTCCTTAGTTTTCCCCTCACTGTCAGTACGAGACACCATATATATCCATGACGGCGTGTGATACCCATCACCCTTTCGTTTCCGTTTCTTCTTGGATTTGCGTGCCTTCTCTGAATCGTCGTCGTCGTCGTCGTCCGAGTCCTCGTGCATGGCACGGATATCTTCGTTCTTAAGGGGTCGTAAGTATTTTCTCCAATCGGCACTAGGATCGGTGTCCAGGATCTGGAGGGCCGCGAATGCTTCGCAATATCGATCGGAAATGAGACCTATCTTGCTCGTAAACTGAGAAAGAACAGCTTGCGCTCGCGTACTCTCCCTTTGGCCCCTGGTTGTCTTCTTCTTCTGCCTGAATGCTGATCCTCGAATTCGCAGATGTCGTCGAAGTTCGAATAGGGCATCGTCGCACTGAGCTCTTCGCAGGCGCTTTTCCTTGTTGACGAGGTCATGTGAAGGAGGGAGATCCGCGCGAAGACTTTCTGGTAATCCAGAAGGAAGACATAGCGGCGGTACGTCTACGCGAACACCGTCATCTGAATCTTCTTCAACGCGAGCAGACTCGTATCGCGAAAGGTGAATGGCCGCTTGTGGCATGTATACGCGCTGGGTCTCCCGGAAAAGCCTAATCTTGCTAAGAAGAGCTAGACGACGCTCCTGCACAACAGCTTTCTGAACGGAGTGGGGTCGAGCTTTGGTATAAGCAACAAGGGCGAGAAATTGCCGTCTTTAAAAAAGGGGGGTCAACAGTTGCGACACCATACATATTAAAGAGCATACCTTTGTTCTTCTATCTCTAGACCTTTAAAAATGACGCCGCTCGCTGGCGTTTCATGTACAACATCTCTTCCATCCAAGAGTCTCTCCTCCTCCTTAGCAAGCTCTAGACGGACATCTGCGAGTGAGTGTGCAGGCGTCGGATCCGAGTACGGGTCGGGTGCCTTGAGCTTGTCCTTCCGCCATGCAACGACCATTGCCATCATCGCAGAGACCTCGGACGGTGTGAAGGTTGAGCTAAGTCGATTGAAAACATCAGTTTGTTTGACTGACATTCTCACGGATAGGAGGAGCTTGCGGTGTAGAGCATCGCCTAGCAGATGTTGTTAGATGGTGACGTGAGTGTTCAACTAAGTACTAACCTAAGCCGACTATTTTTCGCCAGTTCAGACTTTGCCAATGATCGTCCATTGTGTCGTGTCTGAAACCAGGCCCCATTTCCCTCGTCGCTGTTGCAATAGCATTCATGAGTGACCAACCCCTCTCTATTCCTTCGCCATCCACTCTTCCTGCCCCAACCATATACGTCAAGTTGTACGGACTCTGACAGGAGTTGCCATGAGCTGGAAGGTGAAATTTGGGTACAGCAACCATTAGTGCGAGACGGAGAAAGGCTTCTTGCATGGAAACAGGGAACTCGCGCGCGCGAGAGCGAAGGTTTTTTATCCACTGACACGCAATGTCATACGTCAGCAGGATTGCAGTAACAAGGACACCCATTATGGACGATAGAAAGATGTAGTCCATATTAACATATCTAATACTTGAATCAGCAACCCAATAACCAAGAAAGTGAAGGGTAGAACATACCTTTCCCCTTTCTGAATGTCGGCCACTCCGAGAGGACGCACTAACCCGTGGCGCGAGCAGATGACAGCACCAACACCATTGGAAGTATATAGGTCACCCGAGCTCATCGTTGCCTTTTCAATGGCTTGAAATGTCGAGTCGCATGTGCTTTTCTGAGAATATTTAAGATAAATTTACGTCCCATGTCATAAAGGAATGTACTTTCACCTCTACTATGCGACTATGCTTCTCCAGTTCGATCTCAGCTTTGTAAGCCTTCTCCTCAACTCGATATCCCCATCCAGGACCAAGTGGCTCGTCTTGAGAGACACCACGATTCTTTGATTTCAGCCGAAAATTTGCATCTATGGCCAAGACTAGCCAATATAAAAATCTAAACGAAGATTCAGTTTCAAATGCGACGGTGAAGCTTATTGTCGAACGCACTGTTTTGTCGACTCTTCCCAACCATCGGGCAAGTTCTTGCCTGGGTGTGGGCATGCTGGACACTCCAGCGTAAGTTCCCCGGGCTTCGTTGCTTCCACACCCATCGGATCGTGACCGCGGCCAGATCTCTTGCACAGCATAAGATGCCTATACTGCCGTGTCACCCTCAAGAATTCGTCATATCGTTTCTAATTATTGTGTCAGAGATGTTAAGTTGTAGAAAGGATAGATCTTACAGGTATTTGTTCAAGCCCCGCATTGTCTGACATGTTTACCAAAGCCTGGTAGTAATCATGAGCAGAGATCTTTCCCTGAAGCGTCATTTCATGGTATGAATCAAGCATCACGGTCGTGAAGGCTGATTCAGGTCGATCATGGGTGGCCGGGAACCAGCCTGCGCGAAACAGTTGATGGCGCCTGAGCGTGTCCACTGCGGTCTGCTTGCATTGACAAAACCTTACGGTCAGGACATGAAACCCATTAACGTGAAGGACAACGAGCTGCTTCGGAGGGGTGGGGTCGAAACATGACTCGTGCGAGGGATGGCCGAGCTGCACAATCATGCCGATTTCTCGGAGGCTCGACCTTGACCAGAATTCGCCGCACCACGTCTTCGTTAGATCAGTAAGGTTCAAAATACAAGCATAAAAGTTCGATGAGCTTACCTCAATTCGATGTAAGGGGTTTAACTGATGTATCTCGACCACACAAGCTCGACAAAAGACCGGACGAGCGTGGCAGTCGGTGCATCGAATGATTCCATCAGTTGCCCCGCACTTGCTACATCCAAGTCCCCCGTTGCCATCAAGTCGCAAGAGCTCATCTAAATAGCTAGCCCGGTATTGAATCCATTCTTTCAGGATATTCGCCTATTAAATAATTAGTGATGTCTGTGGCTTGAGCGAGAAAAAGCGTAAATACCCTCTCTCTTCGCAATTTTACTGTCTGAATCTCCTGCACCTCTATGTCATCTCTCGCGAATTCTTCATGTAGCTCGTCCTTGAAAATATCTGAGTCGAGAAAGGTAAAGGATTCGCGTGGGTGGTACAGTTTCTCGGAGTCTGTGTTGCGATTTGCAGCTCGTAGTCGTGCAACGTCTTGTGTAGCATATGACACTGAAACCCCGAGATTCCCTTTGCGCGTCTCGTGGATATCGATGATTTCTGCGGTCTCGGTAGTTAACTGTTTCTTCTTCTCAGTGATTGCTATCAATTCTTCAAGGTCGACAGTTTCTACAAGCTCGTGTTTTGGCCTTTGTCGCTTTCCCTTCGGCTTCGAAGACATGGCGTGTCTCGGAGGAATTTCGTGAGAAAGGAAGCACAACCACAAAGCTAAATTTGCAATCGAGGACCCTGTGCCTGAATTGTCTCCGACTGTGGGTCCGAACTGGATATATTAGGTAGGGTTCCTCGATTAAAATAGCAAGTGATCGACAGTCAATGCGTTCTTTACACAGTAACGTTACTAGCGTAGGAAGAGAATCGAGGACATCTATGTAGTGTGAATGCTTGGGTCAACAAAGAAGGATGCGGTGAGACAACAGTGCACGAATTCATTTCCGAGCTCACTCACGAGGCTCTTCTGTATTGAAACGTAATTAGATCGACGTCTACTACCATGATGCATTGAGCTGGGGGCACCGGGATCTATATCTATGGGATAGAGCCCATCTCCCGTCGTTCCTCACAGCTTCGTCTCAGTGAGACATCATAAACACAGTATCAATAACATTACAATACGTTACATTACTTGTTTATACAATGGCAACAATATCGGACGAAACAATGAGTCAACTCCTTCAGCTTGTAAGTATTGAACGATTTTTGGGAAACATAAGCTCGTGTAGCTAATTTCATGTATAGGATAAAGAGACACTCGCCAACAGACGAGCATACAAGGTTGGCAACGAGTACTACGTCAGTTTCAACACCGCAATAGAACCCCGACCTCCGTCACGCTCGTTCAAGCCCTTCTGGCCAGAGCACTGCTGGAAATCCCCCCTCTGGTTCGACGATGTACATCCCTTCATGGCTTTTACTCTGAAGGACCATTTTTGGAGCGGAAAGATTTTCGGGCGATTGCAGGGCTCATTCAGTTCATTCAACGTCGTAAAGTCGCGCGGTAGATGGGGTCTGGATGAAGCAACCAAACAAAGCTGGTTAATTCTCGAAAATACGATCACTGGAATCGCCGAATACTTCCTTGCACGCTCAGGTAGTCTTGATAGCCGTCGACCATACTTGCACCCATTAAATATAGACGTGTTCCGCCCACCTATCAAATGGGGGTACACTAATCAACATCTCGACGAGAAGTCAGCGCGCATTCGAGCGCTGAACTCGCGAAACGCTTTCGTACCCCTCATGGCTTATTGCACCTACGCAATTGCTACCAACATCGACCTCTATCCCTTTCATGCGGCAGATTGGGTACGAGTCCTTGTTGAGGACGTTCGCGTTAATCCTGCATGGGCCGATGAACTAGCATTTTCACCCATGATGTCTACACGTCAGGTTCGAGTTGGCGTATATGCCGACCAACAGACACTTCCCGTAAATCTCTTCCGACGTCTTATTGCTTTCAATGTTCCCCTATGGGTTCGCATTCAATCACGAGTACCGAACCCAACTGACAGCGTTATGTATCGTTTATCAATGACGGACATAGACCAAACATCAGCGCGTAACACCACGCCATTACTTCAGGCTGATATGCCTACAGCTCATCTGACGATGGCTATCACAAAGGACGCTGGAAGGAGATCGGCATTACCAACAAGCAGACAGCGTGTGGGAGAAACATTTGAACAATTCTTCTCTAGGACCCTCAAGTTCAGGGAGACTCTCCTGGCAAAGGAGACTAAAGCACAACGTGATTCCAGGCAGGCGAGGGAACGGAACGCGATGACTTTCAGCCCTCCAGGACCTACTGGTGCGAGGGTGTTTGAATGGCGAATTGAATCTGGGTTCCTTAAGCGCTGTTACGTTCCTCGAAACGAGGTAGACCTTGTCTGGGATGAATATGCGAATTCGCAGAAACGTTATGACAGCGCACTCAATGAATGGGATCTATGCAGAGAGCTGGATCCCAATGCAGTTCCAGAGCCAATCGATGACGACGACATGTATTTCGATGATAACGAAGTTTCACCCTCGCCAAAAGCTCCAGTTCATCAGATGTCTGAAGATGATCTAACGTCTATGTATCAACCATTCGTTCCGGGTATGGGACAAGTTCCAACTACTATTTCCTTCTTCCCCGTCGACGACACACTCTTTATGAGATACGGATTTCACCCAGACGGCTCACATATACCTGAGCTCGCGCAAGTCCCGATCACTTCTCGATATAACGAGAGGCGATGTCTATCAGTTTTGGCGGAAGAAATTGATGGATCTCTGACGCCAGAATATTTGAACAAGTTATGGTACTTCGTCTGGGCATACGTGGAAGCAAAACGCATACCTCCCGGACTGCATGATCTCGCTGAGGGTAACTTGTATGCGCTCAGGACGATTAGAAGCCGACTATATGCGCTCGAACTCGACACGTTTGGACACTGTCATATTACATCGACGACACCTAACAATCAATTTCAAGTCATAGTAAGAACGGCATCGTTCGGGGTAGAAATACTTCGAATTTCAAAATTATCTTCTCTGGCTGATGTCGCGCTCTTTTTGATTTCGAGAGGCACGGAATTCCAATGGCGCGCAAACACGCAAGGCGCAAATACGCAAGGCGCACCCATTTCTGTGTTCCAACCACTGCCAGATCCACGAAGTGGTCTTGGTTACAGATCTCAAAATTACAAGACGAACTACTATGATTATTGTGCGTATGTCGAACGCAGGAACAAATTGTTGAGGGATCGATCTATAGCACGCGCAGCGTTGATGAAGGGTGGGATTATATGGCGCCTAGCCGTAGAGGGTCTTACGGACAATAATGGGGACGTCGACTTCCAAAAGATACTCAGTGAAGAACTTGAGATTGTATCGTTGACTCAAGAGGACCTGGGTGTCATAGTCGGCCTTTACAATGTTTGGACTGGTGAGTTTTGTTATTACATTCACTATTTCATTTCTGACACATAATTCTATAGGTACGCCAAACGTTACTTCTCATAATTCGTGGTGGCCTCAAATGCATCAGTGGGATGGAAGTAATGCGGACCTTGGGTATTGGACTCGAGGGAATGAGAAGTGGTTTGGAGCACGTAGCGGTGGAATCAAGGGTGGCCAATTTGATTGGAGAACAGGAGAGCAATGGCGAACTGCTCTTCGGCTCGAGAATCGCACAAAACGTCTTAAAATTGGCAACGAGCATGCATGTACTGTTTTCATTAATGCGTTGTAGTAAATGAAATTTGAAATTTGCTCATGAATCTTATGCATTCATTTCTTTCACACTTGTTTGATGTCGAACATAGTGAAGTTTTAGATTTAAGTGTAATTATATTCCATATCAAATACGCTATTACATGACAATGAATTCTATGCAACTCAAAGAGCTTATCTTTCCTTTCATCCCGAGATTGGCTTGCAGGATACATTGCTGGGCCTTTTCGGCAGTCCAGCACAATACAGACATCAAGCGTCGTAATTGTCTTCACTGAAGACTTTCGTCCACTTTTTGCAGCGATCATCGTAGTTGTCTACACTGAAGACTTTCGTCCATCTTAGCAACGATCTCACACCATGAAAGTTTTGAGTTCATATTCATTTACATTATGAAGCTTATATAAATGAAGTACATGATATCTATATCTAAGTGAAACAAACGACATGCTTACAAGCTTGCTATTCCTCATTTCCTTCCTATCGTCGTCGCACCATCTATCCTTCCATTCCACACCTTCCAATCCTTCAATCGTTCCTAAGAGACATTTAGGACCCCTGCAATTCAATTGCACGAGTCCACCATGCGCTTAACAGACAAAACAAGAGGGAAATGAAGGGGAGGGAGAGGGAGAGGGAGAGGGGAGAGGAGGAAGGAATACGTGGCACAAACGCCCACAAGAGTGACCGAGCGCACTTAATTCGCACGCCACATCCAAACGCCCACACCATTAATTCGCACGCCACATCCAAGATTACGCGTCCACAAGTCCGCGTCTTTCTCTTCTTCCCTCCTTGCCAGCAAACGGATTCGTGCGATTGAATTGCAGGGATCTAAATTTGCTGGCGCTCGAAAAGAGAGGCTCGTTATGGCGAATGAGGTGAAGGCGAATGATTGTGGTTAGAATTAGGTGGGGAAATGTTGGAAGGAAATAACGGACAGGTATGTCCTTCATTTGCATCGACGTTTCTTACTGATTTGCTTATGCACTTTGTGAGGATTCCCGGCGAACAAGATGGAATGGGCAAGGCAGTGAAGAGCTCGTGAACGAATGCTAGAGTTGCTAGCATGCTTGCAGTATGAGAGTAACGAGCGAGGTGACGAGCACGTCGCGCCTCACTCGTTATTCTGTACAGTTCTTTTTGTAAATTTCTTTAAATAATGAATAATTAATTACTTGAACATTAAACAACGTATTGGTAAAGGTGTGAAGTTAGATTTGAGAACGAAAGCCTGCCTGCGGAGCTGTATGAAGCCCTCCTTTGAACTCTTTTCGAACTTCCGGAAGACTTGCTTTCAACGAGCGTCGCGCGAGCTATTCCAAAGAGACTCGTCCCTGTGGACATGCTACTTGAATGCATTCGACTTTCGTCAGTGGAACGCTTCTCTTAGTCTTACAGACGCCTGCGAGGATCATCAGGCTCAACTATGGATTGAAGTTGCACAAGGTTCGATCCTGATTCTCGTTTCTTAAGCAACTACGTCTTGAAGGTTGGAACGTTGACCCTCAGGTCGTCATTTACCTTCTAGCCACATATAAACGCGAACCTATTGTCACTGCCTTTGCTGCCGGTTTGAGTCTAAGATCTAAGTCTTGAGAGTAAAGCTGGCTATCGAATGAGACGGAAGACGCGAATCTATTGTCACTGCCTCTGTTGCCATGATTTAGAGGCTGATATAACGTTAATCGCGAGTCTGTTGCTCTACATATCTTAACTGCGCACGAGCGTTTCATTTAAGGAAACAGCGTCAACAGTGTGGCCGTCTGAGGCGTAATTGTCAATGATACAACTTCGTTTGACAGGTGCTAGAAATATTTCATGCAAAGCCTCTTTCGACTTATTTGTGTGTCGCTCGACAAAGTTTTTGCAAGTTATCAATGTAGCTTAACACAAATAGTTGATTAAAAGGAAAAAGCGAGAGAAGAATAAAGGCTTCAGAATTCCCGGCCCTCCCGAAGCAATATTTCCCTACTTGTCGATATGGTAGCTTCTTAACCTTCTTAAACAATCTACGATTAATGGAATGACAGTCAGACTATGAGCAGCGAAGATTTGGACAGATGTCACATACTGGGAGACGTTGGCCTTGCCAATCCGGAACAACCCTGACCATATCGCCTACGGCGGCCTCATTGAGGGCGTATTCTGCTCGCGCTTCTTCCTCAAACACTCGGTAATTCATACCAGGCACACCTAAAACGTAGTGCCCAACCTCGAGCCTTTGTTTTAAATTCAGCCATAGATGTCATGGAATAAATATTATATGATACGTACCATTCTGAGAATACACCAGTTTTGAGCCCTACAATGACGGTGTAGAACTTCTTAGGCTTGAGCCGACGGTACGCTGCAAGAGCCTGTGCCATGCTCATCAGACTCGTGTCGATTCCTACTACTAGAGGTTCGGGCTCTTTGGAAAGGGCGGTCATATTCAGGCTTGTAACCACGACTGGCGGCTTCGAGGTAGGGTAAGCGACAACCAAGCCACGGTCCATTGCGTGAAAGAACGCGCCACATGCTTCTTCATACGTATCACACGCGCGAGACACGGAATTAGATACACCTGTAATGAAGGGAGCGGCGTCAATCCTATGAAAGTAAATTAGAGAGTAAATTTGTTAGAGAGTAAATTTCCTATGCGAGTGTCAACTTACGAATTCTTGAAGACCCCAACACGAGCACCGCGAGAAACTGCGATAGGACTGTCGCGGACGTCAGTCGTACTCGGCGAGGGACATGTGGAAGTAGAGCGTGCAGGGACATTCTGCACCGTCGCAGGCGTGCTGGTGTCGACGACGAGTTGTCGAAGCTCCTGCGCTACATTGCGCAGTGCATCTCCGACCGCAGGACTGCTGATTGCATGACCGAAGTCGCGAGCCCCGAGACGGAAGGCTACAAACCCTGCGGTGAGGAGCAGACGGACAATGGCAACGATGAACTCAATGAATTCATCCTCCCAATGAACCTGTTCCGAAACGGAGCCCGACTGAGAAGAAGTTGCAGGGGAAGCAGGGACGGCGAGCGGCGGCTCTGTTTCTTCTGTTTTCACGGCTGTCGTCTCTTGCTGTACCATCGTACCTGGAGATGTAGAAGGTTTTCTTCTGAAGCTTTGGGAACGCGTATATGCGATTGTTTTTTTTTTTGGTCTGTACAGTTTTACTTCAGGGCTCCATCCGACTCTCGGGAGGAGCCGGACTAGCTGCGACTAGTTGCGCACTTGTAAATACGCGTACAAATAAACCATATTTTCTTCTCTCACAAATGGGGGCTATTTGGACCAACAAAGAGCAGCGTAAAGTGCTAAAAGGCTATAGACAGGAGTTTGCAACCGTTCAATCAAATACTTCTGCTCGAAAAGCGTTCCTCGACAAAGTCTTCAAAGAATTCGAGGGAAAATGGGGACCGGAAACATGGACTTTTAACACCAGCTGGCAATTCGAAGGGACTCCTGAGCAAGTTGCTGAGCAGAAGAGAAGCAAAATGGTGAAGGTGAGTGGCTCAACTTGCTCGTTTTGTTATAAATTTAACATCTCTTCAGCGAATCGAAGCATGGTTTTACAACAAGAGTAGAGCTTCGAAAAACACCATACCTGTGTCACAGTCTGTCTTCCTCAAGCTCGCCAAGGAAGGGAAGGGTAACCCCCATTCGAATGGAAATCATAGACGGCGGATGGCCAAAATTACGGACAAATACTATGATTTGTACGTTAAACCGGACAAGGAACGAACCGAAAAGCTCTTGGCAATGTACAACACGTACAAGGAATCTGTGCCGAAACCTGAGCCTCTGATGAATTGGAGGGCAATGGTTCTGAAGGAGTGGATTGCAGAAGAGCCATCAGAGGTGCTCGCACATGTTAATAAGGCCCGTCGGATGGAAATGGGGCTCGTTGACGAAGAAGTTGAGAGTGGTGACAAGGACGGTTCCCATGCGTCTACTGCAAGCCATGCGAGTGTTAATGACAATCTCGATGCTTCAGAGATACAACGTCTCGAACGTGCTCAGTTTCAAGAAGAGTGAGTGAAGCTAAATCATCTTCAATCCTTTACTCTTATGCGTCGTAACTCACCTACGCTAATTTAGCATGGTCTCTTGTCTACCTGCGACCTTATTCAATTTGGGAAAAGAGCTTGAGAATTTGACTATGGCTAAGGGGATAATACTCATCGGGGCTCCTGTGCCTAGCAGGAATGGGAAAGTTGTGGTTTACAAGTGCGTAATCATCATTGCCTTTGAATAGTACTCTCGGTAATTATTATTAACAGGAAATGTATTGGAACTACACTCGACACAAATGACTCATTTGAGTCATCCTTGACTGTCGAAGATTTTACGACGAAAATTATGACTCCCTTGGCTGATTTCTTGAAAAGAGGTTTTCGTAAGTCACTTGAAGTCCATAATTAAAGAAAGATAAATTGATGTTTTGTACCTGAAGCTGAAGACATTGCTGAGAAGATGACGCTTGCTCCGAGAGACGAGTCCTCTGCAGATATGCGAGCTGTTGACTCTGGGTCGCAGGGCAAGTCGTGCATTCCGATGGCCGTGTTTGATTGCGCCGATCCGAATACGAGACCCGCACCTGAACTTGCACCTGCACCTGCACCTGCACCTGCGCCTGCGCCTGCTCCTGCTCCCGCTCCTGATCCTGCTCCTGCTCCTGCTCCTGCTCCTGCAACCACGAAAGTTAGTAAAGGACAGCATCGGAGCAATCACATGAAGTCGAAGGATGTTGGTGATGAAAGTAGTGACTCTGGCGAAAGTGGTGTCTCTTCGACTACCGACTCGGACAACTGCTCGAGTTCGGACGAATCTAGTTCGGAGGATGGTTCTGGCGATGATGTCACAATACAACCACGTCGAACTATTCGTATGACGGAGTACGAACTCGAACGCGAGGAGAATATCAAAAGAAACAAGGAAAAACTCAAGTCCCTCGGTCTCCATCTCGAGTTTTTTCCCCAGAGGAAAAAAATGCGCTCCGCTCGTCAGCCTGCGGCCGATCCTCCAGCTCCTACCCGCCGCTCAGCACGCACAGCAAGAGTGAGAACTGATAGCGACACCGTTGTTAGCGAAACGGCTGCCGAATGTGCTTCAATCTCTGCGGAACAGTCGGTGACGGTCTTGCAGTCTATTGAGCAAGTAGAACCATCCCAGTCTATCATTCCAGAAGTCATTCCTGCTCCGTCATCGCTTCGCGATGATCTCCCGTACGATGGCACTCCCAACCCCGCGCCCAAGGTACAACCGAGCGCATTCGCGGCCCCACGCGAAGACCTCGCGTTCCAGCAGCTTTCAACCCCGCAGATAGAAGGGCAGACCACTAGCATTCGACAAGCTGGTGTTAAGCTCTTGATTCCGTTAGGTGTCCGTTCGTCAGTCTACGAGGCATTTTTGGAAGATTGCCGGCGGATACTGGAAGAGCCAGAGCCACAGGCTTTGCCCCCCGATTCCCGTACGCTTCTCCCTCCGAAGGGTCTTGACGCTCCATTATACACCATATTCGACATTCAAGATGTCAAACCACTGGAGCTCCGTTCCAAAGCCAGTTGGATTCAAGAGGCTGAAAAGCTTTTGTGCGACACCTTCTCTGGCACTCTCGCAAAACTCGCTGTGCGAAATTGGCTTAAAATTGAGGAAGACCTAGGGTACCCAATGGCCGTAAGTTTGTCTATACGTTTTCTCAACAGCGTAGTATATTTACATGGTGCTATTCTAGAAGGACGGATTTGATACGAAGGGTCGCCCAGCCGTGCTCGCAGAATGGATGAAATATGGGCGCAAATATAACCAAACGCCCAAGTCGTTCAAAGAATTTGCTACGCAAGCTGGTCAGTTCCTTGACTGGTGGGTCTCGCTTCAACCAAAGGCACGTTGTGTGCAGGGCGTAGACCCCTCACGCAAGAACCTCGCGTCGTTGCTCATCAAACCTGCTGTCGTTGAGGATGATGGCTGGAAAAAGCTTACGGTCGGAGGCAAGAATGGCTTTTTTCTCGTCTTCTTGATGCTCGTATGGCTCCAACGCCTAGCAAAAGCTCCCAAAGAGATTGCATTCATGCATCTAGCCATTGACGATGTGTGGTGGGCTTTGGATCGGGTTCTTGAGAACCTTAAGGCCTCCGAGCAAGTAGAGGATCCCGAAGAGCACGGACCGCGAATGAGAGACGTGCCCAATGCCTGCGTGCGAGCAGATGGTTATAAAGTCCACGAAAAGCGCAAGCGGACGGAGGAACTCGAGGACAATTCTGAAAATATGAGGTCGCAGAAGGACAAGGCAGGAAAAAAGCAAAGGTATTGGTTTAATCTATTATTGCAAAGTATGGATCTCTGAGTACGTTGACAGAAAAATTGCGCCTGTCGCATCAAGCACCCGCCGGACCCGCGCTCGCGCATAATTAAATGCTTGTTCTCTTTTTCCACTTTCCTTCGTTTAACAACCGTCAATCATTTATCCAGCCCATATTTCTTGTCTCTCGTCCGTTTCTGCCTGACCTTCAGTTATAATTAATTGTTCTCTTTTTTCCCGTCAAATCGTAGCCTCTTGCTCCAACTGTTAGTCACTCGTTACCCCGCTTCTTTTTCTTTCCTTCTTTTCCCTTCCTCCCATTCTTTTGTAGCCCCTCGCACCAACTGATAGTCGCTCGTTACCTCGCTTCTTTCTTTCTTTCTTTCTTTTCCCTTCCGAACGCCGTCCGGACGGCGACATCTTACGTTGTCTGCTGTTCGGCCTTCTGGGATTAATGATGATATTATCATTCTTATTCAGTCTGATCATTATTAGACATTATACCCATATAACTAAACCCCCCTCCCCCTCCCCGCTGATAATAAAAATGCTTTCATAATGAGAATCGCGTCGGACGTGTTGTGGTCACAGTCCGATCACGTGCTCCTCCCCGCGTAAGTGGACGGACTCTCCAAGTCCACCCGTAAACGGAATGAATTTCCCATCAGCGCACCTGTGAAATCTCCGAAGCCGATATGGCACGGCGCAGCAATGCCGAGCTTCCGTCATTACATACATGATCATATGTCTTTTTAAGTCTACGCACCAATCGGCATGCTCCTTATCTCGGCCTCCATACGATAACAGCTCTGCCGGTTGTCCGCCGAGCAAGGGTTTTGTTATCGACGATAATTATTAAACGCTTTTGCGATAATTATCGCTATAGACTCACAATTCTAGTTGGTACTGGTGTTTTGAGCGGTGTATTGAACACCGACTCTTTTATTTTTCTTGCACGTAGATACTTACCTGTAGGCTTGCAGGCAGCGCGGACAAGCTCCCTGCAAGCCACCGACTTCACTTTCGATCGGTGTACCGACTCTAGGAGTCGGACACCGCCACCAGGCGGACGTCCGACCCTGTATGTGTCGGACTTTGCCTACAGTCAGCGGCCCGCGGCGGTCCTCGTCGGACTCGGACCCTGGTGGCTTGGTACTGTATAGTTTCTCATTTCCACTTGCCAAAACCGCGGATCAACCTGCGAAGCACTCACTTTTGGCCTCTTGTAAAGTGCTTCTCAGGTGATGTGTTATCTTTAGCTCTGATGTGTAGAATAGCTTAATTTACTTGTAAAGTGCTTCTCAGAGCGAGGACCACCGCACAGAGCCGTCCGATAAGTCGTCCGACACCGATTAAGGGTCTTGAGAGCAGAAGAACCGCTCTAGGTTGTAACAGTGACACGTAGTAAACTGACGGGATGGCAAATGAGTGTAGGGAATATCAAGAAGTAAAGTTGTTGATGTTCCAAATGATACGTTGATAGAGAAACCATTGTTGCAAGATTGTCTCCCGTGAGCGGTGCGACCGAACAATCTACCAAACATGTTAAGGACTGCAGAGAGCTGAGTTGTATGAAACACACCTGGGGAATCCCCACTTCTTGACCCACCAATCGTAAACCTTGCCCAAGAATCTGCCACCATGCGCTGGTTTTGAAAATAGCTTTTCTCGGAGTTCGGGGCCACTGCAAGCTTCAAACAACAAATCATCCCATTCATGCGTTAAGATGTTCATGAGATTCATGTCACTTGCGTCAGACACTTTTATGGGTGCGATTATTTCTAGGAAAGACTCGGAATGAAAGACGAGACGAGCGATATATACGCGGTTTTCTTGTAGCCTTTTGGGTTTGTTTTGCGTATCTGGAAAACAGAGGATCAGAGAACAACACTTCTGGATTTGACATCTCATTACTGACTTTAGCAATCTGAGGGCCAGTGAAATGTTCATAAGCACGACTACCAGTCAGGTCTGCCAACTGTTACGTCTCAACTTACGGTCTCGTATAGTTGGGTTTCGCAACGTTGGTTGCTAAGACTAATAGCGGAGCTAGGGCTCAACACTTAGAGTCTTTAAGTATGGACAAAGGCCTACGATGTGGAGTAGAGATAAAGCAGATGTATAGTGTGACTAGAGACGGGGGGTTTGACAAAGGAGATCGAACTTAGCGTTCGATCATGCTAAGTACAGGGGTTTATATACTATAGCTGCGGAGCGGAGATACATCTGATGAACAATAAGCAGAGAACAATAGGTCCGTAGACAATAGGCTACTAATAATAGTGTGGGAGCGGGGCAGAGGTTTAGGGCAAAGGGTTACATGGGGGGCTCCGGGATTGGACGATAAGAAACAAGGATGACTGAGCAAAGACAAGAATAGAAACAGATAGGGCAAAGGGTGCGGAGTCGCGGGAGTCCGTCGGAACAAAGGGGGCCGCTGACATAGTTAGAATTTGTAACATTACCCCGTTCTTAAATTGAAACGTAGTGGAAATCAGTTAATAGATAAAGAGAAAATGGCCGTTATAGGGACAAGTTAAGTCCAATAAAGAAAGTAAGAAAAACGTGCCATATAGGCGAAGTTAACGCCAATAGGGTATCCGGTGGTGAGCAACAGGTGCTTTAGTCGCTTTGAGAGGAGTTGTGTTCCTTTATACGTCTCTGAACACGTTGTTGAAGGACTCGGAAGGTAGCGCATTCATCGTCATGACCTTCTTGTTGTCCGCATGAGACGCATCGATGATCGTTGCATTCTGAGGCGATGTGTCCAGGTGCTCGCTTATGACAATATGGACATGTATACGATTCACAGGTGGAGGCGGCCAGATCGTATTGGTGTTCAACGGGGGTGTGCGTCGAGCAAGTGGTCGAAGAATCGAGAGCCATGGTTGAGAAGGGATTGTTGTCTGTTTTGGGGCTGGTGACCGGTGACGGTGGTGCGGTGTGAACTTCATATGCGGGGCTGGGTGACTTAAATTCCATGGGGTCGGATATCCGGTCAGCGAGGTCTGGCCGTTCTGGGACTTGAGTACCGACTGAATTGATGAGGTCCTTGGTGAGATCAATGACTTCATCTTCCGTAGTAAGGTCAATAACCGTTGGTGCAATGATGTCGGGCGGAGCGTGGATGAGGAATTGATCAATGGCGAAACGTCGTGCATCTTGGAAGGAGTTCTGAGTTTGTCGGAGCAGTTGGAGGGTTCCTTCCACAAGATAGATGTTGGAGTCCATGACTTCTCGGTTGCGAGTGGCAATATCGTAGCATTGGGTCCACATATTGAGTATAGGAGTGACATTGTGGGTAGAGTGGTGAAGACGTTGGTGGATAGTTCGATCAGAAAAGAGGCGCGTGATTCTTCCGGATTCTAGGTGGTCGATCTTGAGGTCTGGTTGATGAGTAGATGGGATGGATGTTTGAAGTGTGTTACGAGACTGAGGACGTTGGGTACGAGTAGGGGGCATGTTCTAGAGGGAGTGAGTTGGACAGTTGTAGTGGCAACAACTGCAGGTACAGTAAGGATCAGAGCGTTGAGGTTCGAAGTGACTGATGTGTTTGCGGCGATGTCGGACAATTGGTCGGGTCAGAGTGAGAGGTGGTTGGACGCGGGCAGAGATGTTGAAGTAGTTGACGAGTTGTTGTGCGTGATCAGGGTCGAAGTAGAAGCAATGAATGAGGAATGTAGAGAGGGTGGGGACGTGTAGACGGTTGGAGTATACTTTCTGCCAGTCAGGTATAAAATGTTTTTCTGTTTTTGTTTTTATGAATGAGGGTCGGACGGCGTCCAGGTAACCGGGGCGTGTTGGAATCGAGGTAGGCGGTAGTACGAGGGTTGTGGGTTCAGGAGTAATGGGTTGTTGGTATGATGCAGAGAGAGTGGTGTCGTTGACGATGTTAGAGGAGTGGGGATAAGAGAAGCGAACAAGTTTGTGGGATGCGGGCATTCAGGCAAGTTGGTGGAGCTTCTTATAGGCTTTGAGAATGGTCTGTGCGTTCCGGAGATTGGACTCAGGTTCCCATGAGTTTCCAGAAGTGGGGTAACCTTTCCATTTTATAAGGTATCTTCGTCTAGTGCCGTTTCCACGGTGGGCACGGATGGCTTCGACTTCGTATTGTTCTTGTCCTTCGATCAGGTCAGGTGGGGGATTACTGTGGGGCGGTCCATATGCTTCGGTCTCGGTGTATCTCACGAGAAGCGCCGCGTGGAATACCGGGTGTATCTTCCATTTAGTCCGTGAGAGATCTAGTTCATAAACTAGTGGCGATAAGACTTTCTTGATCCGGAATGGTCCGTCACGTTTCTCCTTGAACTTCTGTGATAGGCCAGGGATTCGGAGGTTTTTGGAGTCTAGCCAGACTTTGTCGTCTTTATTGAATGGTTTGAAGTTCCGGAAGGTACGTTCTTTCATAACCATGGCAGCAACTGAATGGGCGGCCAGGGCTTCTGATCGGTAGACCGTGAGATTGGCAAGTCGTTGTGATACTGATGGAACGTTCGACTTCGGGTATTTCAGGGGTAGTGCAATTGGTTCATATCCCATGAGAAGTGAGAAAGGGGTTCTTTTGGTGACCGTGTGAGCGCGGTTGTTATGGGCGAATTCAATGTTGGGAATATGTTGAGACCAATTTTCGGGTTCTCCGGTGCAATAGATTCGAAGATAGACTTCGATCTCTTGATTGGTTCGTTCTGCTTGTCCATCTGTTTGCGGGTGATAAGCAGTTGACATTGATGATTTGATTCCTACAATTTTGCATAGTTCTTGAAATGCTTTAGAGGCAAATTGAGGTCCTCTGTCGGAGATGATGCGGATGGGAAGTCCAAATCGTCGGTAGACATTATCGAAGTATAGTTGTGCTGTTTCGATGGCGTCTATTGTCTTTTCGCAAGGGATGAGAACAATAGCTTTGGAACAATCGTGATCAATGACCAATAGAAGGGTGTCGTATCCATGGGACATTGGAAGGTCGGTGATGAAGTCCATATTGACGTGAGAGAATGGAAAAGAGTTCTTATCGGCGGCGATAGGCATTAGTGGTGGTGCGGTTGGGTGGTGATTGACTTTCATTTGTTGGCATAGTGCACATCCATGGACGTAATCGGATACAAATTTCTGCATTCGGGGCCAATAATACGTTCTTCGGACTTGTTCCAGAGTATTGAATATACCAGGGTGAGCGCGTACTGGGATATCATGGTGAAGTCGTAAGATTGTGCGTTTTAATTCGAGATTATCCGGGATATAGATGCGGTTCTTGAAGTATAAAATGCCAGTGTTGTCGAAAAACCAGTCTTTGAGTGCGGTTCGAGCGGGTGGTAGCTTCTTCTTTAGTTGAGAAATGGTATTGGTGAGGTATTCGTCTTTCGTCATTGATTCTTTGATGGATTTCGTCAGGTTATCAGTGTCTGGAAGGTCGTCGTCAGACTCGTAGTTAATGCTTTCTTCTTCGTCTTCCGAATCATTGTGGTCTTGTAATGCGGAAATGAAGAGGTCATTCGGCAGCATTATAGAAACTTCGTTTAGATTCTCCCCCTGTTTAACATGGTCCGCCCGGCGTGATAGAAGGTCAGATTGTATCATCTGTTTGCCGGGAACATGTGTAATGTGAAGGTCGAATTGTGATAACAACAAATGCCATCGAGCTTGACGGGGTGAAAGTCGTCGGGCTTCTCTCCAATAGGTTAGATTGCGATGGTCACACCACAAGGTGACTTGATGTGGTGATCCGAGGAGATAATGTTTCCAAGTATTAAGGGCACGAATGATGGCAAGTAGTTCTCTATCGTAAATTTCGTAATTACGTTCGGCTGAGTTGAGTGATTGCGAAATGTATCCAATGGGTTTAAGAACACTGTTGTCATCATGTTGGCGAAGGACAGCTCCGGTAGCGACTTTGGAAGCATCGGTTTCTAAGAAGAAAGGTTTGTGGGGATTCGGCATTAGAAGTAGCGGATGTTGAGAAAATGCAGCTTTGAGTGCGTCAAATGCCTTCTGTTCAACCTCAGTCCAAACGAACGGTTGGTCTTTTTCGTTTGAGGTTGTCCAGTGCTTTGGTAATCTCGGCGTAGTGTGGGATAAATCGGCGATAAAAGTTGGTGAAACCAGTAAATGAGCGAACGTCTTTGACGTTGGTGGGTACTGGCCATTTGGTGATGCCTTCGATCTTGGTAGGATCCGTTTGGATGTGATTAGGCGTAATGATGAGTCCTAGATAAGTAAGTTTCTGTGTATGGAAGAAACATTTGGTGGGTTTGAAGTATAAGTCATTTCGTTGAAGGATTGTGAAGGCGCGTTTGGCGCGGTGGATAAGTTCTGGTAAGGTTGGGGCATGGATGAGAATGTCGTCCATATAAACCAAGAGGTGGTTCAGTAGGATTTCTTCTCCAAGAATGTCGTTCATAAAGTGTTGGAAAGTTGCTGGAGAATTGCATAAGCCGAAAAACATAACTGTTGGTTCGAAAAGTCCTCGTTGAGTGGTAAACGCAGCTTTCCATTGGTCTCCTTCTTTAATCCGTATGTTATTGTATCCCCATCAAATATCTAGAGCGATGAAGTATTGTGATCCGTGGAGTTTGTCCAAAAGGTCTTGAACAAGTGGTAATGGGTACGCGTTTTTGATTGTACCATTGTTGAGGTAACGGTAATCTTGTACGGGTCGTAGAGTTCCGTCTTTCTTGTCAACAAAGAAAAGGGGTGATGCCATAGGCGACTTTGAAGGTCGTATATATCCATTTTTAAGGTTTTCGTTGATGAAGGTGTCCAGAGCAGCGCGTTGCGGAAGAGATAGTGGATATGGAGAGTGCCGTTTGGGAATGAAATCTGGTTTGAGATCGATAGCATGGTCATATGGTCGTTTTGGTGGAAAACGGTGTGCTTTTTCTTCGTCGAATAGGGAAAGGAATTGGTGATATTGGCAAGGTACAAGATCTAGAAGTGGCTTAGCAGCTTCAAATCCTTTTCGAGCTTGTTGTGCAAGCTGAGTCGAGATGTTGACGCGGTTGAGCTGTATGGATCCTGTATCCCAGTCGATTTTTGGCTTATATTTCTTGAACCATGGTAGGCCAAGAATAAATTCTTCTTTTCCAAGAGTGGTAACATAGAATCGCATAGCATATTGTTGATTTCCAAGTTTGACTTGAAGAGGTGCATAAGAGGTGATACGTCCGGCATTGTTGAGTGTTCCATCAACGTTCTTGGGTCGCAGTGGGTGTCGTAATTTGATTGTTTTTAGGTGGAGTTTTTCTACGAGTTTTCGGTCGATGAATAGGCCTTCGGCTCCGGTATCTAGAAGTGCAATCGCTTTGTGGATTTTATTGTTATAGCTGAAGGTAATCGGAATTCGTAAGGCATGATTGTCGTTAATAGAGTTGATGAGCAGCCGAATATTCAACGAGAGAGATGGCTGCGGAAGCTCTTCGTCGTTTAAAAATTTGCTTCCTCAACTTTATCAAAGACTTGATTGACCGTGTCATCATCAAGACCAATGAGAAGTTGTTGAATCTGGGCAGCGCGATCTTCGGTTGAGAGCGATTCTTGGTTGTCATCGTCGTTTTCGGGTTCCGAGTATTCGTCTTGATCATCTGTAGCTGTGATCTGACGAATGACTTTGGCTTTAGGTGTGCGTGAGTTTGGCCATCGAGATCTGTTGTTGCATTTGGGGTGTGGCTGAGGACATTTAGCGGTACGATGTCCTGGTTTGTGACAATTGAAACAGAGGTTGTCTTTCATGTGTCGCTGGTATTCTTCTGTTGATAAACGCGCAAGGAATAGATGGTTGACTGCGGAGTCAACAAGCTGATCTATGTCATTGAGAGAGTTATCGGAGGGTTCCTCTTCAATGTACGCTTCGTTGGTAATGGCGCAGATTTGTCGGTTGGCTTGGCGTGTAGGTCGTCGAGTGGATTGGTATTCATTCGATCTGGGGCGTCTGTCCATTGCGCGACCAATTTTATAGCCAGTGTCCAGTTTGGTGGCGAGATAGTACCATCCGTCCATTGTAGTGGGTTGTGGATGACACGCCAGTAACTTTTGTAGGAGGTTGTTATTGAGTCCTTTCCAATATTGGTTACGTTGGGCAATGTATCCAGTAATTCGAGCGCGTTGTATTAGTGGTTTAAACGCAAGATTGTACGCTTCGATAGATCCCGTTTGACGAAGGTCATCCAATTCTAGTTGAGCTTGGACAGTGAGTTCCGATGATACAAAGGTTCGTTCGAATTCCTGAATAAACTCCTCAAAGGTATCTGTTTGGAGTCGACCCGATGTGACATATTGGGTGGCAAATGGTATGGATCCTGGTTCTGAGCAGTGGGAAATCATAAATGCGATGCATCGGTGATCCGTGTCATATTGTTGTGCGTTGAGTTGTAGGAAGACGTTGCATTGCATGAGGAATCGATCAACATCCTTTTGAGTTCCGGTGAAGGGTTTGATTTTCATCGGAATAAAGGCTTGATTGACGTTATTTGGTTCCTGTTCGTTGTCGTCTCCTCCAGGTCCTCCAGGTCCTCCTGGTCCTCCTGGTCCTCCTCCTCCTGGTCCTCCTCCTCCTGGTCCTCCTCCTCCTCCTCCTGGTCCTCCTCCTCCTCCTGGTGGGTTTCCTCCAGGTGGTCTATCATCTCGTCCTCGATTTCTTGCTGGTCCCCACATTCTTCCTCCTTGTCCGAAGCCATGCCAGGCACTAATACTTTCTTCTCCAGGTGGGGGGCGGAAGAATGAGGCGTCTGTAACTGTAATAGTTTGTGTATCAGCCATTGTATTTCGTGATAGTGGTTCGATATGAGGACGAGTGTATGTGAGAGAGGTTTTTGGTTTTATGGGAGGTGGGTTAGGATTGGTTGTTGGTCGAGTGGGAGTTTTTTCTGCGAAGGAGTAGTGGGAAATTCCTGATATCGAAGACTGTTGTGATACTGGTCGTTTAAATGGTTCTTCAAAGAGGTCTTTGGGTGGATCCTGAGGGGCTGGGGTAGGCGATTCAGTAGATGATTCGCGAATTGGTGAGGGTTCACGGCTCGGTGCTGGTTCACGAGGGGGTGGTGTTGGTTGGCGGGTAAGTTCAGGGTGTCGGACGGTAATATTCGTCTTTTTAACTCCCTCCAGTTGGGTGTTGAAATTTCGTATGCTTCTCTGGGGTCCCAACCTGGGGGTACGGTAGTCCACTCGTCGTTGATAGGGTTCCACACCCAAGGTGTCTCTGAGAGGGTTCCGTCACTATTTTGGAAGTGAAAGAGTTGAGTTTCTTCGTTGAAGGTGAGGGTTGTAGGAAATGGTGGTGGGGGTGGTTCGAGATTATCAAATTCTCCTGCTAGAGATCGGCTGGCAAGGTCTTCCCAGTTAGGTGTATTGGCAATGAAGAAGGCTCGTCCTGCTGTTGCTGATTTTGCTGCAATAGGTGTCCACCTACTTACAGATGGGTCGTAGGACCAAGGTCGTTTCCCTACTTCTCCTTCAAAGGTGAGGTAAAAGAATTGTGTCTCTCTGTTGAAGTGTAGGTTTCGATGTGGTGGTGGTGCTTTAACAACGCTGGTGTACGTTGGTTCGGATGTTTGACTGGTTGAGGCTGTAGGAACAACAGGTGTTTGCGTAGTTTGGGTTCGACTTGGTTTAGTTGATGATGATGGTATAGCAGGTGTTTGAGTAGTCTGACGCGAGGAAGACTTGTTTTTGCCTTTATCTGCCGTGGTGACTAATCGGTTCCGGAATGATATCCGTAACTGTCTGAGTCGTCGTAGTAAGAGTTGAGAGTATGAGCAGTAACGTGATCTTCAGGTATTTCAATAGGCGGTGCTAGGTAGTGATGAACGGTGTTATTGGGTGTGGGTTGGTGGTGTTGACAGGTGCACTGAAAGATGTAGTGGTTGACGTCGTCACTGAGATTTGCCCAACAGAAATGTCTTGCTACGAGACGTATGGTTTCTGCTTCACTTCGATGTAACGTTTCTCCGTGGTTATCGAAATGTATGTGACCAATAAAGAAACGACGTAGGTAAGTTTCTCGAGGGATGAATAAGCGTGTATGATGCCACAAGAGTCCGTATTTGTATATCCAAGGTTGTTGTTGATCTCGAGTGTATTGTGCGTATTCAACAGCTGAAATCCAATCACGATATCGTTCGTCCAAGAGTGTTCGGATTCGATTTAGGATGTCGTCGAATTCTTCGGCAAATGCGAGGAATCGGTTTCGGATGAGGTCTCTGGTAGAGTAGATAGGATCGTCAAGGGCTGGAAGGGATAGGATGTCAGCCACGATGGCGGTACGGTGTAGTGTATCCTTAGAAGTCGACGGTCACTTCCACAAATGTGGATTATGCGGACTTTGTTGGGGGCGAAGTTTTCGAGGTAGAAGAATGCGTCTGGGTTGGTGTGGTAGAGGATGAAAGTGTCACTGTGGTTGACAATGGGACTCGCAGTTCGAGTGATTGTCCAAACAGTATCGTCGCAGTATTGGGTGAAACTGTATGAATCGTATTGATAGCAATTGGTGACTGAGTATCGGATTTCGTATATAGGGCGTCCTAGGTTGTCACGTTGATTGGTGTTGGTCTGGTCAAGAATCTGAACTCCGTTTGGGATTAGGTTTGCCGTGGTGAATAACTATTGATGTTTTAACAGCTTGTCTGTTCTTCGATTTCTGGATCGGTCTCCCTTCGCTGTATCAAGCGGCACGTCTGCAAATGTTTGCTCGTTGTCCAATAGGCGTCCCAAAGACTAGGCTAGCAGCTTTATGCCTTCTTTGCAGGTACTGAGTCCTCTTCCTGTGTGCACAGCTACGGTCCCGTTGTATATGACAGAAGTTGGTTCCTGTTCTTCGTAACGCTACTGTCCGGGGTTTTAATCAACCAATGAGCTGGAGCGGTTTTCTTAATCTTCGGATCGCGACTCTCGAAGTTTTCCTTGGCCTCCCTCTTGCAATCGATGAGCACCTTGCTACACTGAAGGGATTACCTCGAGCGGTAGTTCTTCTGGACTAGATGGGTTTACAACTGGTTAGTAGTACGTGGAGCTAAAGGCTCAACACTGTAGTCGTAAAGACGGATGTCTTCGACGGTAGCTAAGTTCGATCTAATTGTTACGTCTCAACTTACGGTCTCGTATAGTTGGGTTTCGCAACGTTGGTTGCTAAGACTAATAGCGGAGCTAGGGCTCAACACTTAGAGTCTTTAAGTATGGACAAAGGCCTACGATGTGGAGTAGAGATAAAGCAGATGTATAGTGTGACTAGAGACGGGGGGTTTGACAAAGGAGATCGAACTTAGCGTTCGATCATGCTAAGTACAGGGGTTTATATACTATAGCTGCGGAGCGGAGATACATCTGATGAACAATAAGCAGAGAACAATAGGTCCGTAGACAATAGGCTACTAATAATAGTGTGGGAGCGGGGCAGAGGTTTAGGGCAAAGGGTTACATGGGGGGCTCCGGGATTGGACGATAAGAAACAAGGATGACTGAGCAAAGACAAGAATAGAAACAGATAGGGCAAAGGGTGCGGAGTCGCGGGAGTCCGTCGGAACAAAGGGGGCCGCTGACATAGTTAGAATTTGTAACACCAACACCTGTTCACCACCCGCAATTTTGTTCAATTCTTGACATTCTTTCGTGGTTGACGAGTCTTGCCATTGCATTAAGCAGTTATCAAGGATATATAATAAAGAAGTGCTCACGTTTTCAGAAGTGGTTTGCCAGTAAGAGACCAAGCACTCTGTATATGCGTTGTGGTCGATGATGAAGAGATGCGACGACACAAGGAAATCGCACTCACGGAAGACCCTGCACGGAAGTCTTGGCGGCACAGAAATCTTTGGTAGGAAGTCTTGGCGCGCCGAGACTTCCTTCCCACTAAGAATCTATCTAATACATACTTTTCTTGTATCACAAACATACATGCAATGTAAGAAATATGCTCTTGTATATGCTGATGTAAAATATATCTAATTTTTTCCGTCATAAATGTCATACTAGTAGTATTTTATATCAGATACATACATGGTAGGAAGCCTTTACATGCCTTCCGTGCATACCAAGGCTTCCGTGCAGGGTCTTTCAGGGTTGTGCTGACATTTGTATGTGAGCTGTCATGCTGCCGTGAGGTGCCGTGGACTTTACCCTGTCTTCCGTGCCTTGATTCAGGCACTTCCTTCCTTTATGAGCATGCTTCCTTCCCTTCTGGGTAGGTGTTTCTACCCTTCCTTCCCTTACGTGCACTGACTTCCTACCCTTCCTACCCTTCCTACACTGATTTCCTACCCTTCCTTCCCTTCCTTGCATCTTCCGTGTAACTTCCGTGTCTTCCTTGCAGTAAGTTCCTTTCCTTCCTACCTTTCCTTCGTACAGCTCCTTGCCTTCCGTGTCGCAAGGTACGTGAGCTCCGTGCGTCGCATGTGTTCTTCCTTGCCGCTAACATTTCCCTCCTTTTCTTTGATATAGCACACTGAGTCCAGTTTATTAGCTATAATTCCGAAAAAAAATGGCTTGTATTACAATCTACTATAGCTACATACATGTACCATCTATTCTACAATATATGCCTTTTTTCAAAGCTGTAAAGAGCATACAATGAGTGAGAGAAGCGTGGGAATACTTACTTGCGTCCAAGGAACAATGCTCGGAAGCATACAACATTAGCGCATATACGCATGTCCCACACGGAAGGCACCTGCACGTCCCTCGGAAGGGCCTGCATGTAAAAATATGTTGGCCCATTGCCGTGGGACGTTCTGCCACCTTTTGCCGAGGTTGCTCCGCTTGTCTCTGCTTATTCCATCATTATCTCCGGATGGGGGTGTAAGGGATCTGCCGGCGAAGCTCGGCCTGTTCTCTAGTCGTCAAACCAGCGTGGCTGATTCCGGCATGTTGACTGATTTCGAGAGTATCGATAGACACCATTTCTCATAACTCGGTTGTGTCCGGGCTGCGAATGGTAAAGCTGTGGTCCTGTGGGAAAGGGCAGTGCGCTGTTTGGACGCTGTGCATGGTCGTCTACGATAGGTGTTTTCAGCTCAGCGTTCATCAATTGGCAGACCAGATACTCAGGGTTCTGTCTTCTAGTTTCAACTTCGGATATTGTTGTGCCGATACAAATTTGCTTATCAACGTTGGGGCTTCGATATGCCAGTGCGATTCTGAAGAGCAAGGTGTAGAGCACAGCCGATCGGCGTTTGGCTTTATCGATTATGCGGCATAGAAACTTCCGTGCACAGGATTAATGATATCTAGTCCATGTTACGAGCGCCAAAAGCATAGTACAGCCTCACTCAGAACATAAATATTTCTTACAAACCAACCTTTATCCCTCCCGTAACTCCCCGCGCCCTTTGTCGACGATGCAACGCCGCAAGCGACCAGAAAACTCCGATCTGAAATACCTACAGTTTACTCAACCTGAGCTTTACTACGACATCAAAGATTCTAACGAGGAGAATGACGGCAGTGATCGTGACCATGCCAGCTCTATCTCCTCAGTCTCGACTAATGCGACGATGGACAACATCCCAGGGACGGGCCGAATAATCGACAGATGCATCTACCAGTTCTTCGGGAGAAAGCTTGAGCGGTTCTTATTCCGGATTTCTACGGCAAGTTTGTCTCCGAATACGATCCTTCAATTCCTTTGGGTGGGCGATCTCTCCATCTCTGTCTCATTCCGTGAACGACTGGATATCGTCATTAAAGACATCGAAGGAAATGAGGTGATTGCGGGATTGAAGAGTCTCGTGAAGCAGACACAGTGAGTGACCTTGACCGATTAATTACGCATCTGACGTCGTCATTCTCAGATCGAACTCGCTGTATCGATCTGCCGCCGCTCTCTCCGCTCTCATTCGTCTTTCTACGTCATTACCAGAATACGGCAACTTCTACGTATCGGTTGCAGCAGTCGAACCGATCTTCCAATTGGAGTCACTCGCAAACGCCCTCGACGATGCACATCCGGAAAAGAAGTATTTTCTCTTCTTGATTGGATTAGCAATGGCTCGACTCCACCACGTTTACAACGATTGTGAGCCCAAATTCACGGAGGAGTTTGCAATCAACTGTCGACGGAGGTTGTTGGAGATTCTAGACTCGAGTCGGTGCGCTCTTGCCTCATATGATTGGACATTCGCTGACAATGTATCCCTCGCAGAACTCCTTGTCACGATCCTTTGGTGCTCGTTACTGATGCGTGTCTTCTTCTCGCAGAATTTTCTCCCACGTTCCATGAGCAGAGGCTACATCGCCACTCGCTCTCTCCCGCCTCTCATAGCGTCATAGAAACAGCATACTTTCTTCTTACTTTTCTTGTCCGTTTCCTCTTAGACCAATGCCAGACAATCCACAGCATACAACCACTACAAGGATTAATCCTCTCTACATTCTCTAGTTGGCTTGAAGATAATGTGGGTTCCTTTACTGACTATATGGAGTATTGTTGGGATTTGCCGCAGATACTGCCTATATGCACATTTTATATCTTGCGTCTCACGTATGTGTTCATCCTTTGATCTCCACTCCTGACTTACCTATCGTATCTGTCTCCGAAATACAGTGTCAGCAACTTGCAATTTGGAGTTTCTTCTCCCCGGATGATACCACGCCGGCTAGTGTCTCTAAATGTGTTTCCAAGAAGAATCCGATACTCGACCCCGGTGGGTGACAATCCAATCATTCTTCGGAGCTCTCTCAGTATATGTGCAATACGGACTCGCCGCCTTCTAGCCTCCCCTGATGAGCTCCGAAGAGAGGCTAGGGATTCGATAAAGCTCAAGTGCGGATTGCTTTCAGATGGGCTATATGATCCACCATTTGAAGAGAAATCAAAGGAAGAATGGCAGCGCTCCCTTGACCGTGCGCGGTCCATTCCAGTTGTTGAGAACTATCTCACTTGCGAATTCTTAGAAGCTCGACACGTTTTGCGCTGGGAATCCACTAATCTGCACTGGAAGTATCACAAGAGGCTTCAACGAAGGCGTCACCGAATGGGAGAGTACTGTCGCTCCAACCTGGATTGGAACTGGGAGACAGCAAACTGCTTGAAGCGTCTCTTCAGGATCGACAGGCCGAAGGTATCTCCGCGACCAGATGGTGCAACGCAGCAAGGAGTCACAGCTCTCCCAGCCATGATTCACCGTGGATCCAACCAAGACACATCCGAGGTGACCATTCTCGAAAAAGGGTCGAACCTACAAGAGAAGATTCGCATTCGATACGAGACCGAGGCGGGTGAAGTCAAATATAAGACGTTCTATGCCGGACCGTCTGTAGAGGATGTTGCGTCTGTTTCTGACGCTGGTCCGGAGCCAAGTGTATCGTTAGAGCAGGAAACTGGTGAGTCAATTTCATTCGAGATGACGAAAGAAAACTGAAGAGCGTGTCAAATAAAAAGTTTCGTTGAAAGGAGAATCGGACGATACTGGAGAGGTGCCAGAGGCAGGTTTTCGAGACGAAATGATGAATGCAGAAGTCTGGGATGAGGTCCAGGAAGAGGTACGGTGGTTATGGAAGCTAAACGGCACAAGTGATACGGAAGATGACAACGCTTCTGTTGATACAACGAACCGAACACAGTACAACAGCAGGATTGATGACGTAGGTACTAGAGTTCAAGAGCTCGATTTGGTACTGATTTCGTCGATCGATAGTGGCTTGAGACCCAGGTCTGCGTTCCGATGGGTGATTGAGATTTGGCGGGTTGTGGTACTGTTCACCGCAGGAAAGCGAGGGGTTGTGAAATCGTTGATGTTAAATGTAATAACTGCAGATAAGGGAGATTTCCTCACTTTTTCCTAGGTTCTATGCATATTTGTTTATGACGAGTACCTTATCTTCTGCTGAAGCACGTCCAGGTCTAGGTAGCAGTGTAAGGGAAGAGATAGGCCCGGGCGCCTACAGCCGCTTGCGCCCAAACAAGAGACAACAAACAACCTCCAGAACCGGCACTAAATTTGTTTCCGTGCCAATCCACAACTTTAGAGTCGACCACGTCTGAATACACCATTCTCCTCCTTTGCCGCTTCCAACAAGAAACCTATAATCTACTTGACGTATGGAAGCAATCCTGAATTCGAAAATAACAGAACGGTTTATTAGGACGGTGGCTGAACAGCGATGTCTTGTCGAAGTCGTCAGGACTTAGACTCGTCGCTCCGTACTCGCCTTACTTTGCTACACACTTGTTGAGCACGGCTTACTTTTTGCTTTCCTTGATTAGCTTATGTGACTCAAGCTACGGTACCTGGAACTTGCTGCACTCGGAAGTCGCCACCTCTGCTATCCGGACTTACTAGCCCCGGCCAAGGCAGCATCTCTTGAGGTCAGTTTCTTTACGGCTGCATCGTAAATTAGGCTGACTTGACTGGCTGCAGCCTTACATCTGCAGTGGAACGTGTTCGAAGCAGGCGCATTCGGCAACTTGCCTCTCTCACACCCACAATTAGGTTATGAATCGAAGGTCGTTCTCTTCGTTTACTTGATCTTCGTTGTTTACAAAGTGCGTGCTTACCTTCACTGAATGTCTATGTAATCTTACACATTTACAGCTCATGCTTCGGCTATTGTGTCTCCCGTGGGTATCGGAATTGACGTGACGCTCAATGGAATTTCGTTGTACGTGAGGCTCGCATCCCGCGACATGCGAGATAATTCCTTGAGTCGGAATCTGTTCTGGTGAAAGCACGACGGCCTCGAAGCTGGGAAGGAGAACGTATCTATCTGTACGCCCGCTGCTTCCCTTCATCGACGCAACTGACAATACCCTCACAGCTCGTTTATAACAAAATCATGCAGGTTTTCCTCAGAAACTCTACGCAGGAGAACATGGATGTCTCTGAAATGTCTGCATACGTCTTGCGGGAAAACAGGGCTGTAATCTGCGAGCCCCGACTACGCCGATTGTAATTTGTCCGGAAACGAGGATTGGTAGAGTGGAATCAGATCACGAAGTCCTTCTCAAGTGAGTCAGCTTTCAGACAACGTCCAGCTGTTTACTTTACCTCATGTTTAAGCCAGATCTCACACGATAACCGGGATATCGAAACGTCCAGTCGGATAAGCCAGAAACCTGGGCGATGATAGCCATTGATGAATCCAACGACACTTATTATGAATTGAAAATCGGCGGCGTCGAACCTGGGCGCGTTATCAACCACGATTTGAATGCACCGAGCTCGTCGCTCATACTACAGTCTTGTCCGGAAGACCTCGCTCACCTTCAAGTTCCCTCGATCCATGGCACACCTCTTGACCTACAGCCTTTTCATCAAGGTGGTCGTTGACCTCGATTTCTCTGTTTACATCGTCTAGCCATCCCATTTCCGCTTCACTCCACTCTAGATGATCAGACACTCACTTTGACGAAATCACATCACTGAAAACGGCCCTCAGTACCCCCGGAGTTGAAATCCGGGAAGACCACAGCTCATACTCGCTCTTTCATGAGGTAGACCAGTGCACAACGCTCGACCATGTCCGCCTTGCTCTGCAATGCGCAAGATTACATAATATCATCCCTCACTTCTCAGACGGTCCGGCTGGAGACCATGTTCCGCATCTGCATCGCAAAACTCGTTTCTGTCTCACATGTGTATTCGGTCGATGAGTCTGTCTCCGACTTCATTGAAGAAGAATTGGAGGCCGCGTGAACTACATCGACCCCTCGACCCCTCCTCCGCTCCAGGAACCGCCGCGCGACCTACCCGTCGACGTTGACACTTGTGTTTTGCTTACGCTTGCTCTTCTTTTCCGTCTGTTCCCGGTTCCCGAAGCTCATAAGCCACTTGGTCAAAGAAACACTTATTCCTTAAAAAGTGTGCTCAGCGCAGGCCAGCAGACGAGGGCGAAAGTACAGGAGGCGGGGAGGCAGCGTGGACAAAATGTGGAGGTTGTCCGAGTTAATTGTCAAACCGGAATGGATGATGGGGTTGGACGTTTCACTGATTTCACGAGTATTGTTGACGATGATTATCGCAAACCATGAATGCGGGCTTCAAATTCGGTAGCTGTGGTCCTGTGGAAAGGGCAGTGCGCTGCTTGTACGCTGTGCACGGACGTTTATGTCAGGCGGCTCATCAATTACTAGTCATGGGGCGATTTTCGAAGCTGATACTCTTAATGTTCTGTCTGTTAGATTCCAACATTGGGTACTGCTGTGCCGATTTAATGTGCCTGTTCTATTCTGTATGGATTAAAGCACAGCCGACAGGCGGTTGCCTTCGTGCACAGGATGAAAGCTATCTTTGCTGTGTTACGAGCGCCTAAAGCATAGGACAGCCTCTTTCAAAACATAGATAACCCCGCACCACATTCCAACCCTTATCCCACCCTTCACTCCCCGCACCCTTTGTCGACGATGCTCAGCCGCATGAAAGCACCGTTCAAGAAACGGCCAGAAAAATCCGATCTTAAATACCTACAATTTACCCGGGTCTTCAATTACAAGGAGAATGGCGACGATGACCGTGACGATGCCAGCTCTATCTCATCAGTCTCGACCAATGCGACGATGGACAACATCCCGGGGACGGGCCGAATAATCGACAAATGCGTCTACCAGTTCTTTGGAAGAAAGCTAGAGCGGTTCTTATTCCGGATTTCAATGACAAATTTGCCTCCGGATAGGATCGTTCAGTTCCTTTGGAGGGGCAATTTCATCGTCGGCCCCACATACCCTGAGCAATTGAACGACGTCATTCAGTACATCAAAGGAAATGAGACGATCGCGGGACTGAAGAGTCTTGTGAAACAGTCACAGTGAGTGAACTTGTACGATCAATTGGATACGTCTGACGTCATTCTCAAGATCGAACTCGCTGTATCGGTCTGCCGCCGCTCTCTCCGCTCTCATCCGTCTTTCTACGTCATTACGAGAATACGGCAAGTTCTACGTATCGATTGCAAAAGTCGAACCTATTTTCCACTTGGAGTCACTCGCAAACGCCCTCGACGACTCACATCCGGAAAAGAAGTATTTTCTCTTCTTGATTGGACTAGCAAGGGGACGACTCCACTTCCTGTTCAACGATTGTGAAATCACGGAGCAGTATGCAATCAACTGCCGACAGAAGTTGCTGGAGATTCTAGACTCGAGTCGGTGCGTTCTTGGCTCATATGATTGGTCAGTCGTTGACAATTTATCCCTCGCAAATCTTCTAGTCATGATCCTTTGGCAGTCATTTCTGATGCGTGTCTTCTTTTCGTAAATGTCTCTTTTAGCATCCAAGATCTGATGCGTCGTTACCACTCGCACTCTCCCGCTGTTCATAGCCTCATAGAAACGGCATACTATCTTCTTACTTTTCTTGTCCGTTTCCTCATCGACCAATATCAGACAATCCACGACATGCATCCACTACAAAGATTAATCCTCTCTACATTCTCTCGTTGGCTTGGAGATGTCACAAATTACATCATTTACAGTTTGAGGAATTGGAGTTTACCGCAGCTTCTGCCTATATGCGCATTTTCTATCTTGCATCGCATGTATGTGTTCATCCTTCTATCTCCGTTCTTAGCTCACCTAATGTGTCTGTCTCCGAAATACAGTATCGGAAACATGCCACATGGAAGTTTATATGCCCGGCATAAACTACATAGACTAGTTCGTCTTAATGTGTTTCCGAGAAGAATCCGAAACTCGACTCCGCAGGAAGACGATCCGATCATTCTCCAGAGCTCTCTCAATATATGCACAACTCGGACTCGCCGTCTTCTTTTCTCCTCTGACGAGCTCCGGAGGGAGGCTGGAGATTCGATGAGACACGAGTACGGATCGCTTCCAAATGGATTGTACAATCTACCACCTAAAGAGAAATCGGAGGAAGAGTGGCAGCGCTCCATTGACCGTGCGCAGTCCATTCAAATCGTTGAGTGCGACCTGACGCGCGAATTCTTAGAAGCTCGACAAGTTACGCACTGGGGTCCCACTGATTTCTGGGACTGGAAAGATTACAAGAAGCTTCAGCGAAAGCGTCACCGCATGGGAGAATACTGCCGCTCCAACCTCGATTGGGATTGGGACCCGTCGAGCTGCTTAAAGCGTCTCTTCAGGATCGACAGGCCGAAGGCTTCTTCGCATCCAGACGGCGCAGTGCTGCAAAGAGTCACGGATGCCCCCACAATGCACCATGGAGTCAACGGAGACACATTGGACTTGTCCATTCCCGAGAAAGGGTCAAACCTGTTTGCGAAGATTCGCGTTCGATACGAGACCGAAACGGGTGATGTCAAATATAAAACGTTCTATTCCGGACCGTCTGTAGAGGATGTCGCGTCTGGCGCCGGCGCTGACCCGAATCCACGGCCGTCGTCAGCGCTGGAGACTGGTGAGTCTGTTTCACGTTTGCCGACGAACCAAACACTGATAAGAAAGTGAGAATATAGGTTCATTGATCGGAGCATCAGACGAAGCTGGCGAAGTACCAGAGGCAATCTCTGAAGACGGAATGAGAGATTTAGAAGTCGTCGATGAAGTCGACGAAGAGATACGGAGTTCCCGGACGCTAAGCACCACTGAGGAAGATGACAGCGCTTCCGATGGTACAAAGGACCGGCTACAGTACGACAGCAGGATTAAAGAGGTCAGAACTGAATTTCAGATTTCGACCAGCTACTGATTTCGTCGATCAATTAGTGGCTTGAGACGCAGGTCAGCGCTCCGATGGGTGATTGAGATTTGGCGGGTTGTGGTACTGTTCACCGCAGGAAAGCGAGGGGTTGTGAAATCGTTGATGTTAAATGTGATAACTGCAGATAAGGGAGATTTCCTCATTATTTCCTAGGTTTTATGCATATTTGTCATGACGAGTACCTTATCTTCTGCTGAAGCACGTCCAGGTCTAGGTAGCAGTGTAGGGAAGAGATAGGCGCCTACAGCCACTTGCGCCCAAACAAGAGACAACAAACAACCTCCGGAACCGGCACTAAATTTGTTTCCGTGTCAATCCACGACTTAGAGTCGACCACGTCTGAATACACCATTCTCCTCCTTTGCCGCTTCCAACAAGAAACCTATTAATTACTTGACGTATGGAAGCAATCCTGAATTCGAAAGTTTAAGGATGGTTTATTAGGACGGTGGCTGAACAGCGATGTCCTGTCGAAGTCGTCTGGACTCTGACTCGTCGCTCCGTACTCGCCCTTACTTTGCAGAATACCACATCCTCTCTATACACTTGTTCAGCACGGCTTACTTTTTGCTTCCCTTGACTAGCTTATGTGACTCAAGTTACGGTGGCCGGAACTTGCTGCACTCGGAAGTCGCCACCTCTGCTATCCGGACTTACTAGCCCCGGCCAAGGCAGCATCTCTTGAGGTCAGTTTCTTTACGGCTGCATCGTAGATTAGGCTGACTTGACTGGATACAGCCTTACATCGGCAGTGGAATGTACTCGAATCAGGCGCATTCGGGCGAAAACCCTCTCTCTCACCCACAATCAGGCTATGAGTTTAAGGTCTTCTCTTCACATACTTGATCTTCGCTGTTTACAAAGTGCGTGCTTACATTCACTGATCCTCTATGTCATCTGACACACTTACAGCTCATGCTTCGGCTATCGTGTCTCCCGTGGGTATCGGAATTGACGTGACGTTCAATGGAATTTCGTTGTCCGTGAAGCTCGCATCGCGCGACATGCGAGAGATAATTCCTTGAGTCGGACTCTGTTTTGGTGAAGGCACGACGAATTCGAAGCTGGGAAGGAGAGCGTATTTATCTGTACGCCCGCTGCTGCCCTTCATCGACTCAACTGACAATACCCTCACAGCTCGTTTATTACAACGTCATGCAGGTATTCTTCAGAAACTCTACGCAGGAGAACACGGTTGTCTCTGAAACGTCTGCATACCTCTTGCGGGAAAACAGGATTGTGAGAGTGGAATCAGATTACGAAGTCCTTCTCAAGTGAGTCAGCTTTCAGACAACGTCTAGCTATCTGATCTACATCAATTTAAGCCAGATATCACGCGATATCCGGGATCTCGAAACGTTCAGTCGGATAAACCAGAAACCTGGGCGATGATGGCCATTGATGAATCCAACCACACTCATAAAGAATAGAAAATCGGCGGAGTCGAACCTGAACGTGTTATCAATCACGATTTGAATGCACCGAAATTGTCACACGTTTCGCTCGTACCCCAGTCTTGTCCGCAAGAACTCGCCCACCTCCTCTCGATCCACGGAATACCCCTTCTTGACCTTCAGCCTTTCGTTGACGTTCCTTCTCTCTGCGGGCACCTATGTGGCCATCCCATTTCCGCTTTACTCCACTCTGGAGGATCACAAGGACGTTCGCTTTAACGAAATCACATTCTGCAAACGGCCCTCAGTACCCCGGAGTTGAAAGCCGGGAAGACCACAGCTCATCCTCGCTCTTTCATGAGGTAGACCAATGTACAACGCTCGACCATGTCTGCCTTGCTGCAATGCGCGAGATTACACTATATCAACTCTCACTTGTCAGACGGTCCGGCTGGAGACCATGTTCCGCATCTGCATCGCAAAACTCGCTTCTGTGAGACAGAAGCATTCGGTCGATGAGTCTGTCTCCGACTTCATTGATGAAGAATTGGAGGCCGACCGTGAACGACATCGACCCCTCGACCCCTCCTCCGCTCCAGGAGCCGCCACGCAACCTACCCGTCGACGCTGACACTTGCGTTTTGCTTCCGCTTGCTCTTCTTTCCGTCTGTTCCCGGTTTCCGAAGATCATAAGCCACTTGGTCAAAGAAACACTTATTCCTTGAAGTGTGGTCAGCGCAGGCCAGCGGACGAGGGCGAAAGTACAGGAGGCGGGGAGGCAGCGCGGACAAACAGGTAGTCCGCGTTAATTCTGAAACCGGAATGGATGATGGGGTTGGACGTTTCACTGATTTCACGAGTATTGTTGACGATGATTAGCACAAAAACATGAGTACGGGCTTCAAATTCGGTAGCTGTGGTCCTGTGAAAAGGGCAGTGCGCTGCTTGTACGCTGTGCATGAACGTTTATGTCAGGCGCTTTCAGCTCAGCGCTCATCAACCAATAATGGGGCGATTATCGAAGCAGGTACTCTTAATGTTCTGTCTTTTAGATTCCAAGATCGGGTATTGCTGTGCGATTTCATGTGCCTGTTCTATTCTGTATGGATTAAAGCACAGCCGACAGGCGGTTGTCTTCGTGTACAGGATGAAAGGTATCTTTGCCGCGTTTTACGAGCGCCTAAAGCATAGGACAGCCTCTTTCAAAACATAGATAACCCCGCACCACGTTCCAACTCTTATCCCACCATTCACTCCCCGCGCCCTTTGTCGACGATGCTCAGTCGCATCAAAGCACCATTCAAGAAACGGCCGAGAAATTCCGATCTTAAATACCTACAATTTACCCGGGTCTACAACTACGAGGAGAATGGCAATGATGACCGTGACGATGCCAGCTCTATCTCGTCTCTCTCGACGAATGCGACGATGGACAACATCCCAGGGACGGGCCGAATAATCGACATGTTCTTTTACCAGTTCTTGGGAAGAAAGCTTGAGCGAGCTATATTCCGAACGTCTATGATAAATCTGTCTCCGGATAGGATCCTTCAATATCTTTGGGTTGACGACAGCGTATTCTATACTAGTGTATATTATCCAATGAGAATCGTCATTCAGGAAATCAAAGGAAAGGAGCGGATTGCCGGATTAAAGAGTCTTGTGAAGCAGACACAGTGAGTGAACTTGAAAGATCACTTGGACGCGTCTGACGTCATTCTCAGATCAAACTCGCTGTATCGATCTGCCGCCGCTCTCTCCGCTCTCATTCTTCTCTCTACGTCAGAGTATTGGTACGGCTCCTTCTACGAATCGGTTGCAGCTGTCGAACCCATTTTCCACTTGGAGTCACTCGCAAATGCTCTCGACGACTCACATCCGGAAAAGATGTATTTTCTCTTTTTAATTGGACTAGCAAGGGCTCGGCTCCACTGCGATTACGACGATCATGCGCCCGGAATCATGACGGAGTTTGCAATCAACTGTCGACGGAGATTGTTAGACCTCGAGTCGGTGCGTTCTTGGCTTACATGATTGGTCATTCGTTGACAATGTATCCCTTGCAGATTTCCTAGTCATGATCCTTTCGCAGTCATTTCTGATGCGTGTCTTCTTTTCGTAAATGTCTCTTCCAGCATCCATAAACTGACACTTGGTTACCATTTGTCCTCTCCCGTCGCTGATAGCCTCATAGAAACGGCATACTATCTTCTTACTTTTCTTGTCCGTTTCCTCATCGACCAATATCAGACAATCGACAACATGCTTCCACTACAAAGATTAATCCTCTCTACGTTCTTTTGTTGGCTTGACAGTCTTACAGATGATATTACTTACTGTATGAAGGATAATTGGGATTTGCCGCAGCTACTGCCTATATGCGCATTTTCTATCTTGCGTCGCATGTATGTGTTCATCCTTCTATCTCCGTTCTTAGCTCACCTAATGTGTCTGTCTCCGAAATACAGTATCGGAAACATGCAACATGGAGGTTTATTTCCCCGGCATGTACCACAGAGTCTAGTTCCTCTTGACTTATTTCCTCGAAGAATCCGAAACTCGACTCCGCAGAAAGACGATCCGATCATTCTCCAGAGCTCTCTCAGTATATGCACAATACGGACTCGCCGCCTTCTAGCCTTTCTTGATGAGCTCCGGAGGGAGGCTGGAGATTCGATGAGACTCAAGTACGGATTGCTTTCAGATGGGTTGTACAATCTACCACCTGAAGAGAAATCGGAGGAAGAGTGGCAGCGCTCTCTTGACCGTGCGCGGTCCACTCAGGTTGCTGAGAGCGACTTGACGCGCGAATTTTTAGAAGCTCGACAATCTGCGCACGAGGACATCACTTGGTGGAAGGTGAACAAGAAGTTTCAACAAAAGCGTCACCGCATGGGAGAGTACTGCCGCTCCAACCTGGATTGGGACTGGGACCCATCGAGCAGCTTGAAGCGTCTTTTCAGGATCGACAGGCCGAAGAGCTCTCCGCAACCAGATAATGCAGTGCATCGAGGATTCACAGCTCTCCCAGCCACAATTCACCGTGGATCCAACAAAGACATTTCGGACGTTACCATTCTCGAGAAAGGGTCAAACTTACGACAGACGATTCGCGTCCGATACGAAACCGAAACGGGAGAAGTTAAATATAAGATGTTCTATGCAGGATCGTCTACGGAGGATATCCCGTCGGGCGCTGATGTTGGCTCGGATGCAAGGATATCGTCAGCGCAGGAGACTGGTAAGTCAACTTCATGTGTAATGACGGGAGAACACTGAAGAGCGTGTCAAATATGTAGGTTCTTTGACCGGACAGAGGATCAAAACTGGCGGGGAAGTATCAGAGGCAGGTTCTGGGGATGCAATGAAGAATACGGACGTCGAGGATGAGGTCCATGAAGAGGAGCGGTGGTTTCGGGAGGTAAACGGCGCCAGCGATACGGAAGATGACAGTATCCCTGTTGATACGAGGAACCGGCCACAATACAACAGCAGGATTGAAGAGGTTAGCACTATAATATGAAAGTTAGACCAGGTACTAATCTCGTCGATGGATTAGTGGCTTGAGACCCAGGTCTGCGTTCCGATGGGTGGTTGAGTTTTGACGGGTTGCGATACTGTTTATCGCAGGAAAGCGAGGGGTTGTGAAATCTTCGATGTCAGATGGATTGACTACAGATAAGATAGACTGTATCAAAATTCCCTCGTGTAGTTTATGGCAAGTCCCTTGTTTTCTGCTCAAGCGCGTCCAGGTACAGTATGTAGGTAAGGGAAGAGTTAGGACTCGAAGCCCGGGACAACAAACGCTCGCGCCCAAATACGACACAACAAACAACCTCCGGAACCGGTAGTACCAAATTTGTTTCCGTGTCAATCTGGCACGGCTTACAGTCGACCACGTCTGAACGCACCATTCTCTCCTCTTTTGCTCCAAGATAAAGTTAATATTCTACTTGAATTCTGCAATACTTTTTGGACTCGATAAGCTATGCAGCTACATTCTGCGTCGTTTGCACCGAATAGCGGTTTCCTGTCGAGTTTGTCTCATCCGTCGCTCCGTACTCGCCTTACTTTGGAGAATACCACATCCTCGGTATACACTTGTTCAGCACGGCTTATACCACGGAAGCCTTGACCAGCTTATGTGGTTCAAATTACGGTATCAGGGATCTGATGCACCCGGAAGTCCCTGACCAGACTTTCAAGAGCCAAGGTACAGTAGCATCTTTCGAAGGTCAGTTTCATTTCGGCTTCCATTTCATAGTCGGCTGGCTTGACTGACTACACATTCTCATCGAAAGTGAACTTTATTCGACTTTGGCGCATTTGGGCGACTCTCCTCTCTCTTGCTGACACATAAGCTATCATTCTGATATGAGCTGATAATGGATCGTCACCGGTTACAAAGTGCGTGCTTCCCTTCTCTGACCATCTGTGTCAATTGACTCATTTACAGCTCTATCTCGTACCTATCTCACGATATCGGTATCTGATTAGACGTGACGTTCTGCAGAGTCGGAATCTCGTAGTACGCGAAGCTCGCATCCCGCGACATGCGAGCGTCTTCCTCGAGTCGGACTTTGTTCTGGTAAAGGCACAACAACTTCGAACGTGGGAAGGAGAACGTATCTATCTGTACGCCCACACATTCACTTCTGTGATGCAATTGTCAATGTTCTCATAGCTCGTTTATTTCAAGTTCATGCAGATATTCCTCAGAATCTCTACGCAAGAGAGTACAATTGTCTCTGAAATATCCGCATACCTCTTGCGGTAAACAAGACTTTAATCTCCAAGTCTCGACTTCACCAGACGTACCTTCTGCGAGAAGGGAAGTGTATTAAGGGAGATGAGGATTGAGAGAGTGGAATCAGATCACAAAGTCCTTCTCAAGTGAGTCAGCCTTCAGACGATGCTGAGTTGTTTGATTTACCTCAATTTAAGCCAGATATCACGCGATATCCGGGAGCTCGAAACATCCAGTCGGATAAACCAGAAACCTGGGCGATGATGGCCATTGATGAATCCAACCACACTTATTATGAATAGAAAATCGGCGGCGTCGAACCAGGGCGCGTTATCACCCATGATTTGAATGTACCGAACTCGACACATGTTTCGCTCGTACCCCAGTCTTGTCCGCAAGAACTCGCTCACCTCCTCTCGATTCGCGGAATACCCCCTCTTGACCTTCCGCCTTTCGTTGACGTTCATTCTCTCTGCGGGCACCAATGTGGCCATCCCATTTCCGCTTCACGCCACCCTGGAGGACCACAAGGACGTTCGCTTTAACGAAATCACATTCTGCAAACGGCCCTCAGTACCTTGGAGTTGAAAGCCGGGAAGAGCACAGCTCATACTCGGTCTTTCATGAGGTAGACCAGTCTACAACGCTCGACCATGTCCGCCTTGCTGCAATGCGCAAGATTACACTATATCAACCCTCGCTTGTCAGACGGTCCGGCTGGAAACCATGTTCCGCATCTGCATCGAAAAACTCGCTTCTGTGAGACAGAAGCATTCGGTCGATGAGTCTGTCTCCGACTTCATTGATGAAGAATTGGAGGACGAACGTGAATTACATCGACCCCTCGACCCCTCCTCCGCTCCAGGAGCTGCCGCGCGACCTACCCGTTGACGTTGACACTTGCGTTTTGTTTCCGCTTGCTCTTCTTTCCGTCTGTTCCGCTTGGTCAAAGAAACACTTATTCCTTGAAGTGTGGTCAGCGCAGGCCAGCGGACGAGGGCGAAAGTACAGGAGGCGGGGAGGCAGCGTGGTCAAAATATGGAGGTTGTCCGAGTTAATTGTCAAACCGTATTGGATAATGGGGTTGGACCTTTCACTGATTCCACGGGTATTGTTGACGATGATTAGAACAAAAACATGAGTACGGGCTTCAAATTCGGTAGCTGTGGTCCTGTGGAAAGGGCAGTGCGCTGTTTAGACGCTGTGCATGAACGTTTATGTCAGGCGCTTTCAGCTCAGCGTTCATCAACCAATAATGGGGCGATTATCGAAGCAGATACTCCTAATGTTATGTCTTTTAGATTCCAGGATCGGGTACTGCTCTGCCGATTTCATGTGCCTGTTCTATTCTGTATGAATTAAAGCACAGCCGACATGCGGTTGCCTTTGTGCACAGGATGAAAGGTATCTTTGCCGCGTTTTACGAGCGCCTAAAGCATAGGACAGCCTCTTTCAAAACATAGATAACCCTGCACCACGTTCCAACCCTTCACTCCCTGCGCCCTTTGTCGACGATGCTCAGCCGCATGAAAGCACCGTTCAAGAAACGGCCAGAAAATTCCGATCTTAAATACCTACAATTTACCCGGGTTTACAATTACGAGGAGAATGGCAACGTTGACTGTGACGAAGCCAGCTCTATCTCGTCTCTCTCGACGAATGCGACGATGGACAACATTCCAGGGACGGGCCGAATAATCGACAAATGCATTTACCAGTTCTTTGGAAGAAAGCTTGAGCGGTTCTTATTCCGGATTTCTATGGCAAATCTTCCTCCGGATAGGATCGTCCAGTTCCTTTGGAGGGGAGATTCCTTCATCTACCCCCCAGACCCTATGCGACTGGACTCCGTCATTCAAACCATCGATGGAAATGAGCGGATTGCGGGATTGAAGAGTCTTGTGAAGCAGACACAGTGAGTGAACTTGACCGATCACTTGGACGTGTCCGACTTCATTCTCAGATCGAACTCGCTGTATCGATCTGCCGCCGCTCTCTCCGCTCTCATTCGTCTCTCCGAGACATGGGAGTACGGCTACTTCTACTTAGCGGTTGCAGCAGTCGAACCGATCTTGCACTTGGAGTCACTCGCAAACGCCCTCGACGACTCACATTCGGAAAAGAAGTATTTTCTCTTCTTGATTGGACTAGCAAGGGGACGACTCCACTTCCTGTTCAACGATTGTGAAATCACGGAGCAGTATGCAATCAACTGCCGACATAAGTTGATGGAGATTCTAGACTCGAGACGGTGCGTTCTTGGCTCATATGATTGGTCATTCGTTGACAATGTATCCCTTGCCGATTGCCTAGTCATGATCCTTTGGCAGTCATTTCTGATGCGTGTCTTCTTTTCGTAAATGTCTCTTCCAGCTTCCATAATATGACACGTCGTTGCCACTTGCTCTCTCCCATCGCTGGTGGCCTCATAAAAACGGCATACTATCTTCTTACTTTTCTTGTCCGTTTCCTCATCGACCAATATCAGACAATCCACAACATGCATCCACCCCAAAGATTAATCCTCTTTACATACTCTCGTTGGCTTGAACATGTCATAAATTGTTGAAGGTGTGCGATTCACGTCGCATACTTTGTTTCATGTTACGGTCACATGGAAGTGACACATAATGTATTTCAAAAGGCATAAAATTTATTAGCTAGATCCGAAGTCTTTAGTATAAGTAGACTACTCTTTTAGCAATAATATTTTTGTGTGTTGTCCTCTTGACTTCGGACTCTAACAGGTTATGAGCCTTGAGCTCTAAAGCTGCGCGACACCGAAATCTTGACGCACCGTGACTTACTACTTTCGGACTTGCTTACTACCTCACTATCCCTCTCATGTCTGACTTGGACGGCAACAACAGCCAAAGGTCGCGCGCGTGCCGATTAGGCACTGGCAACTACTCGGAATGGGCCGTGAGAATGGAAGCCTTACTGGTTCGTAAGGATTTGTGGTCAGTGGTGGACCCAGAGGAGAGGAAGAGGGAAGTAACCGAGGGGAAGGAAAGTGGGAAGAAGAGGGGGACCTCTGACACTGCGGCAGCAGTAATAGACGAGGATACGAAGAAGAAAATGGCCTATGCCCGTGCCTTGATGATCGAGCACATGGAAACGTCACAGCTGGCATATACCCGTAACAGGGACCCGCGAGAAATTTGGCTCAAGTTGAAATCTGTGCATCGAGCACGCGGATTGGCTACCGAGATCGCCCTGAAACGGAAGTTTCTCACGAGTAGCAAGGACCCGGAGCTGCCCATGCAAGAATGGATCAGTTACATCATGGGACTACACTGGGAATTGGAGGAGCTTGGCGTCACACTTGGTGACAAGGATGTCATCTTGGCATTGACAACCGGTTTGGGGACCGAATACGAGAATCTCGTAATCTCATTGGACTCAGCGGCAACAAGCGATCTCACCGTGGATTTTGTCATCCAGAGACTACTGAATGAGGCAGCTCGGCGCGGGAATCAAGCTTCCACATTTGGCGAAAGCGCCCAAACAGAGACAGCACTTGCGGTACAGGACCGGAGCTGTTGGATCTGTGGGAAAAAAGGGCATAGAAAGGCTAATTGCCCAAAGAAAAAGGGGGACTCCGGAAAGGACTCGGACTCGGAACCGGAACCGAAGTCAAAGTCAAAGTCTGTATACACAGTCGGTGCCGACCTTTCTGACTCCGAATTTGAATAATAAAAGGGGAAGCTTACGGTAAAGGAAGCTTGGAATGGGAAAAGGGTGCCGGTTATAGGCATGGGAGCAAAAGGGGGTGTGGTAACCCGGTAACCAAAAAGGGAGTTGCATTGGGTTTGGTGCAGGGTTTTTATCATTAATTAATGCGACCTCAATCGAGGAGGGGTGTTGAAGGTGTGCGATTCACGTCGCATACTTTGTTTCATGTTACGGTCACATGGAAGTGACACATAATGTATTTCAAAAGGCATAAAATTTATTAGCTAGATCCGAAGTCTTTAGTATAAGTAGACTACTCTTTTAGCAATAATATTTTTGTGTGTTGTCCTCTTGACTTCGGACTCTAACATAAATCACACCATTTACTGTTTGATGTGTAATTGGGATTTACCGCAACTACTGCCTATATGCACATTTTCTTTCTTGCGTCGCATGTACGTGTTCATCCTTCTATCTCCGTTCATAGCTCACTTAATGTGTCTGTCTCCGAAATACAGGATTGGAAACATGCAACATGGAAGTTTATTTCCTCGGCATGTACCACAGAGTCATATCCTTCTTAATATGTTTCCAAGAAGAATCCGAAACTCGACTCCGGAGAAAGACGATCCGATCATTCCCCTGAGCTCTCTCAGTATGTGCACAACACGGACTCGCCGCCTTCTTGCCTCCCCTGATGAGCTCCGGAGGGAGGCTGGAGATTCGATGAGACTCAAGTACGGATCGCTTTCAGTTGGGTTGTACAATGCACCATCTGAAGAGAAATCAGAGGAAGAATGGCAGCGCTCCCTCGCCCGTGCGCGGTCGGTTCAAGTCGTTGAGAACGATCTGACGCGCGAATTCTTACGAGCTCGACAATATGGGCTCGTGGACATCACTTGGTGGGAGTGGTACAAAAAGCTCCAACAAAAGCGTCACCGCATGGGAGAATACTGCCGCTCCAACCTCGATTGGGACTGGGACACATCAAGCAGCTTGAAGCGTCTCTTCAGGATCGGCAGGCCGAAGAACTCCTCGAGACCAGAAGGCGTACTGCAGCAAGGCGTCATGGGTGTCCCAGCCATGGTACACCGTGAAATCAACGGAGACACATTGGACGTCTCGGTTCCCGAGAAAGCGTCAAACCTCCTACGGAAGGTTCGCATTCGATACGACACCGAGGCGGGTGAAGTCAAATATAAGACGTTTTATGCCGGACCATCTGTAGAGGATGTCACGTCTGACGCTGACGCTGGCCTAGGGCCGCGGTTATCGTTAGCGCAGGAAACTGGTGAATCAATTTCACTCGTGATGACGAAAGAATACTGAAAAGCTTGTCAGATAAATAGATTCGATGACTGTACAGAGCATCGAAGCTGACGGAGAAGTATCAGAGGCAGGTTCTGGGGACGAAATGAAGAACATGGAAGTCGAGGATGAGGTCCGTGAAGAGGTGCGGTGGTTACGGAAGCAAAACGGCGTCAGCGATACGGAAGATGACAGCATCTCTGTTGATACGAGGAACCGGCCGCAATACAACAGCAGGATTGATGAAGTTTGCACTATAATATGAAAGTTAGACCAGGTACTAATCTCGTCGATGGATTGGTGGCTTGAGACACAGGTCTGCGTTCTGAAAGATGATTGAGGCGGTGGCTTAATCTTGCGTCGGAAAGCTCCCGATTGTGTAAAATGAAGCTGAGTGAGAGGGATGTTTGATTTTTACTCGTACTATGCTCGAAATCTGACTTTGTTCTCGGGGTGCGAGGGTAGGGGATGGCATACCGTGTCCCCATCATTAGCTTATGCGATATGATTTGAGGATGGTCGCCACTTTTGGACTATTAGTATCAGGATCGAAAAGACATGAGATGTTAGGCCATACCCAAAGATAATAGATCTTGTAAATGAAGGAGGAATAGAGACTTGATTCACGTTGTAGAGCTCACAGTGCCTCTCACTGTTCCCCGACGAAGGCAGATGAGGAGCGGAATGGACATTGCTATGCTAATCCTAATTTATTTCTTTAAAAGGTAATTTGCAGCTGGCAAATCGTGCGACAACTTGAAGGTCCGAGTCGCCGAATTGTTGCTTGTCTCGTCGGGCATAGCAATGCACTGGCCTGGCCGCCTGCTCATCGCCTTCCTCATATATAAGCCTTTTCGTTCTCTGTCCTCGCTATGAATCTTTGAAGCGAGTGCATTTCAGACATCGAATCGACATACAGACTAGTGCGCTATCGCGGCGAACAGTTTCGTATCCTCATCTTGATTCCCTTACGCCATACATAACTCATCAAGATGCCCGCGCATGTGGGTGCCAATACTGGTCAACTTTCGCAAGGAGCGAATGGCTTGGCCCAATGTCAATGGAGCAACGCGCAAGATAGCTGGGCATCAATAGGTCGAGGAGGCGGTGTCTACGACTTTGGGTTCGGAGGAGGACTAGCAAATTCCAGACGCATGGTGCGCCTGCAAATTAGCGGTAGGCGTCGAGACGAAAGCTCGCTTGCTGGAGGATTGATGACTGGAGAGGTCTCTTTGACCCGTAGAGCTGATGAAGTATAATCGCTCGGTGAAGGAGGAGGGACGCCGAAATGGGGAGGGGGTGATGTCCATCCTTACGTACGTGCACTGTCTACTAGCCAGCTTCCTCACAAACCGTATAGTACAACGTCTCTCTATCGAACCGTTTATGCAGCAACAGAACTCAGCTGTCTCAGGGAATCCCTTGCAGGCCACTGAGGTTCTAGTTGGCGATCAACGATGATGTCGCAACGGTCGATGCTGCAACAAACCAGTTGGAAGCTTAAGATTTTTTCGACGCTGAGACCTAAGCAATCCGAACCGTCTGAGCCCAGATTGAAACAGGCTATAGTCTCAGGCTGAAAAGGCTGTTCCAAATGCATAAAGGAAGACCTGGGTCGACAACTTGCATCCATCGAATATTCGTCGCACCTTTCGCTCGTACTCCCACCTCGCCCTCAACAACTCACCCGCCACCCCTACCCGCTTCCCTCAACATGTTATTCATCATCGGCACGCCAACCAGCTCGAAGTTGCCATCGATGACCTCAAGGACATTCACGCTGTTGAACTCCGGACTATGGAAACAACTGTCACCGCCGCGGAGGCGAAGGCCGCGAAGGCCTCAACTCACTCCCGTTCTCTCATGAAGACGACCAAAGCGCAGCGATCTACCATTGCTTCTCTCCGCGCTTCTGTCAGCCGCCTCACCCGAAAGTGCAGTGTGCAAGATGATGCTATCACAACCCTCACGTCTCAGAAAGAGCAGCTAGAAACTATGGTCCATCATCTCCGAATCGGCATCGCAAAGCTTGCCTCTGTCTCTCAGGAGTACTCGGTGGATGCGTCTTTGTCTGACGATGCTGAAGAAGAATCCGAAGCAGTACCCGGGCCGTACTTGGATTACGATGACTTCTTAAACTTTGCTTCGTTCCAGGACTCGATGTGTGACTTGCTCGACGAGGAAGAGGACCAAGAGTGCTCTGACACCGCCATCGTACCTGGATCGTCTCCATCTTCAACAGCCACCGAGAGTGCGCCTCATACACCCGTTTCCGACCGGGGTGAGGAAGCTGCTCAGATTGCTGATGCCCAGATCGTGAAGCTCTGTGACGAAATGCACGACCTCAAGCTGACTGACTCCTTCCTGCTGGATGCCTTGACCGATGTTCTATGCCCTCATGACTCTCCTCCTGTCCCTGTACCTTCATCTGATGATTCGTTCTGGAAGATGTTCGATTGTCTGTCCGAGGAGGTGCCACTCTGCTATTCGCCACTGACTACTGCATTCACTGCGGAAGAAGCTCTTCTGTCTCCCGATCTCGTAGCCTCTCCATCGACATCCGAATATCCCGGCGCATCTTCTTCTGCTCCTGTGGGGTCGAGCCCTTCCTTGTCAACGCTTCAGAAAGAGCACGTCTTCGAATCGACCTCCGAAACTTCCGCTTCCTCCCACATTGCCTCGTCTTCTATCCCTGCCACCGATTCTTCTCTTGCTCCCTCCGGGTCGAGCCCCGCAACACCAGGAGCATCTCGCATGGAACGCCTGATTCAAGGCATCTTTGGCGACATTTCTCTTGACTTTGCTTATCCTCCTCAGAATCTCGTCTCATCCGCTGAGCCTCTCTCCCTCTTCACACCTGTCCGCCGACTCCCTTCTCCACCTTCCTCTTTCTCTTCTGATCGGCAATGGCTCATGTTCTCGCCTTCCTGCGCAGCTGTCATGCCTGGCACTCCAGACTTCGCTTCCAAAGGCAAGGTCAAAGCGTCAACCACCACGACGCGCAACCTCTTTGCCAATAAAGAGAATGTGATGCCATTCTAGGTGATCTCCACATGTTAGTTTTCTATTTCCTAACATGTTTTCGATGGTTTTGAGTCATTCTTGTTTACTCTGGTTCTGAATTTCGCTATTCCCTATATTAATGTTTATGAATTATCAAGGTCTTGTTCAATTTTTTTTTGCTCTATTCCAATATATACATATGCATGCTACACTCCAACTCGGAAGGCATACATCGTTTGAAAGCTACTGCGTATAAAAGCACAGCGTAGCACTACAGTTTTGGAATGAAATCACGAGATCTTTACGCGCGTCCAACGCGCCCTTTTTGTGCTCAATGCTGTGCTGAATATCATCAGTCGCCTTCAGAACCAGCCAAACACATAAAATACGAGGTCGGAGCAACTCCTGCTGTTCACCTTTCACCTCCACCACGAGATCCCGCGAATGATCGTATTCGTGGTTCAAGTCCGGTCGACGCTCGGCCCCCTGGCGCAGGCTGGAGGACTCCTTGATCCAAACGTATTGAAGGGGGGCTTCAGTGGCAAGTAAGAGGTCGAGGGACTAGATGCGATTATTTGCTCAATCTCCGGTACATTTCTCTTCTCGTCCGTCCTCGCCTCTCAGCAGCTTATCACGCCCACAGGAGCTTTGGTCCCCAGTCGGGTGACATGCGTCTAACCGTATTTGTTTCCGTCTTTCATCAGACACTGCAGTGGCTGACACTTTGCATTCTCGTAGTGCGACGGCGCCGGACTGCACTGGTCAGCATGGCACAGAGGTTCGCATGTCGTCCCGGAAGGTTGCCTGAGCTGGGCAGTAGGTGGAGTCGGCACTGGCTGGAGTCTTGCACGGCTGCCACCTCACAAGGTAAGCTAGCATTGTTGGTCCCATCGAATAACGCTTTGCAATGTAGGTAGGCGCCACTTCACAAAGGATCGGGGGACGGTGGTGGTGGGTGGGTTATCAACTCTTCCCAGCTTCTTGCCTCGTCGACGCCCAGAGTAGTAAGCACCGTTCACCTCCCTTTGAGGCGATGATCTATTTCTGAAATCCGAATAGGCTCTGCGGTCGAGGTGCTCGCATGAGCTGGACAGTGGGTAGGTAGTGGGTGGTGCCGACGGTGGTAAGCGGCTCAGCCCTTTCCTGGGCCAGCTAGCGTCGCGGGTGGTCCCACTGTCCAGCTTGGGTAGCTTTGCGTGATTGTTAATCTCCTGGTGCGCCAGCGCACGGACCCCACACCCAACTGCGGGATGATATTTCGCCGTGTTTCAGGGCCGCGCCGGTCGGTGGATGGTGGATGTCGGGTGTCCGAACATTCTGCGATCGTCGAAAGTAAGAACTCGGCGTATTTTCTTGTGTCGCACGGACAGTGACTGAAATTCCCACACTGCCAGGGGATTGTTTTCTAACCGATTAATGTCTTGTTGTTACTGCAGATGTTTTCTGTATCTTGGAGTATTTGTGATAGCATACCAATTCTTAGATGTCGTTCAGTAAAGAGGCGCAGCAGAGATTTAAATGATTAAGGGCTATGAGCTAACGAGACTGGATGAGAATATCATAGGATTACTTGTTGAGATAGAGGCGAAGTACGTACGAGCGAGGGTGATTGAGCTTTTTATCGGAAGCAATTTGGGCTCGGGAGTCTATGTTGACGAGTCAAAACGACAGAAAATATGAATATTCGGACTCCCTCTGAGTCAATGAGTATTAAGAAGATTAGATTATAGTGACAACAAGCATTCTTCATTAATAGCGACTGCTCTTTCCAAGTTCCGGATTCTAGCACGCCATTTCGACTATCAACAGTAGTGTAGTACCGTCTCGTCAGACGGCACCGGTTCCCGATCCTCCGGCCGGACGTGGCTCAACCTTTTTGGTCTTCAAACTAACAGTCGAGGAGTTTGAGGATGTCGAGAAGTACAAGGAGAGCGTCGAGTTCAAGGGATTCGGAATGCGCGGTTGCCCCTTCTCCGCGTCTCCTCAGCCTTCTCAGTCTCACGGCGTGTCCTGCGTTACCTCTTTCAACCAACCCAAAAATTCTGCTCCGTACCATGTAGAAGAGACAAGCATCCACCATTGAACAATAAGTTATCCTCGGTACTTGTGCGCGCACCTATCGAGCAGCACGTGGCCGGCCGTTCGGGCATGTATCGACAGCAGAACTTCGAAAAGCGCAAGTTAATGAGCGTGAGGGAATGGATGGACTCATGTGCGAAAGACGACATGCGAGCACCTGGCCTATACGAGGTCGAGTTGAAGTCTGCGGCTGTGGAAGAGAGTTGGACGAGGAGAAAGAGGCGAGGTTCTGCAGGAAGGAAGAGAAGGAAGATGTCGAGAAGGACGAAGGTCAGGAAGACGCTTTAATGACCCTGGAGGCGGCTGCACCCGTCCCTGCAGCTGACGAGGACGCTCAGGAAGCCCTTCCTCTGGCCTGGCTCAAACTAAACCGACAGCCCGCAAGCTGCTTTCCCTGAGCGTCCAAATCTCTCTCAGCCGCACCCAAAAAGCGTCGTGCGGGTCAGTCCAAGCCCGCGCGCGATGCTCAACGTCGAATTTCTCGCCAACTTCAATCCACACTTTGACTGGATTCCGCCAAGCACGACACCGCACGATTACACACTAGGGTTTCGCTCGACTGGAGAGAAGATACTGGCAGAATTGTGGTCTTGGGCGAGCACCTTGGTATGGCGCTGACACAGCTGGTGCGTATGTTACTGCTGCGGCCAGTGCTTGATTGGTAGTTCTATTCAACTCGTATTAATGATTTGTTGCGGTGTAGGTTCCTTGTACACCGACGATACTATCACTTGGATTGTCAGTCTCCTTCCTTCAGCAACTCTCGTATTTATGAAATCTACTGCAAAGGACTTGCCGGGTGTCAATTCACCACATCTCTACTTCGGACTGTGGCGTGGAACTTTCGGTTGGCACGTCGAGGATGTAGACGGTACGCCATTCCACAGGGAAAGGCTGAACGATTGGAGAACACGATACGAAGTATGTATCACTCTCTCTTGTCGATCTCAGTCTTACTCGGTAATTAGCGTTAACCTATTTGACCTTTGGTTATCTTCCTCGGGACGGATCATAATGATCGTTAGTTCCTGGACCAATTGATATTCATTCACCCACCCTCTACCCCTTCATATACACTCTTTACTAGAGTATCCCTAACAAATTCCACTTATATCGACAGTGAATCTGTTCCGGAGTACACGTGCAGCACACCACTCACCTGCTTGGTTCTATCCACGGCTTGGGCCTCAGTAGAGACACATATTTTGTACTTAAGTTATACGTAGGTCAGGCTTGATATTTCACTTCCTATCTTCAATGCGAGGTGGGCGACCGTGGGCCTGGCGGGATAGAAAGTGCACGTCTGTTTACGAAACACTGAGAGCAAATTCATTACAAATATCTTCAAACCTGGAAGACATTATCTGTCAAGAAGAGAACTCAGTAGACTTAAACTAACATAACCTATATGTCTAATATACAATCCCTGTTGGAAATGAATGCAAACTTGGAAAAGGAAATTGTCCTTCAGGACAGCGCATCAAAGGGATTTTGTGCGCTAAGACCTCGTATGAATTCCTCAATCGTCCGCCAGGATTATAGTACTTTGCAATCTATTTGTTAATTTAGCAATTATGAGAAATACAATGAGGTAATTGTCAAACTACCTCCCGGATATTATCTGGAACAGCTTTGGCCTTTTCCGGCGTATAAGCTTTGCAGTTCTCCACAATATCATCACGCGCTCCGTCATCAAGCATTTCCGCTAAAGCATTTGCGCTTGCCTCTGCCACGAGAGGGAGCTTTCAAATGAAAGTAAGTATAAATCCTACTAACGTAGGGAGCGTCAATGAATGCTCACTTGTTTGTGATAACCTGAGTCAATCAAGGTACGTAGCTGACTCGCAAGATCATTGCACTTTATATGGCTCGCCGATGCACTAGTGGAGGTGAGCTGCATACTACTAGCTGTAATGCAGTATGTATAGGTGCAGATTTAGATTGAGACGTGAATTTTCTTGGCAATAGTTAACGGGAACGTACCCCTTTATATTCATGGATCATGTAGAATCATCGCTTGTCACCGTGAAAGATCATACAGCAAGTAGCCATGCGGCGTGAAAGGCTCCTAAACTAGATATGTTATTGCTAAAGCTAGATACTTACATGTACCAAGAAGTTTCTATTAATATGTCTATGGGCGTCTTCCATCTTCTGAGGGTCGAGGGTATGATATACTTGGATGTACATGCAGTGATGCAGGTGATGGCTTGGGTAGAGTAAGATAAAATTATTAAGGTTTTGATAGACCCACCTCAACTCATGTTTTGCATGTTGAAGGCAGCAGTAGGCATTGAGTTAGTGAGATCCGAGTCTACTCAAATGAAACAGCCCATGCTGATACAATGCAGCTTAGAGTTACAATATACAAAGCAAAGCGCCGAGAAGCATCAGCGACCTGTCAGTCATTGCGCAATGTGCATCTCCACCCAACTGCCAGTGAGGCAGTGACGCAGTGAGCACCGGTAGTAGTATGCAGGATTCATCAGGCTTTTCCTGTAAACAACGGCTGTTCCAACTTCCGAGTCACTTTCACTAAAGTACTGACGGCTGAATATATATTAAAATCACATCAGTCAAAACTTTGCCTATCTCTGTCCTTTTTTTCTATTCTCTTCTTGATTGCAAATCTTAACATTCTTATTCTCTGATATTAAAGTTTATTTATTAAGTATCGCGGTTTTGCTTTGTTTTCTCGGCCTTCCGATATATATACCTACTTATTTTTATCTAGTTATCAAGGCAGGCAAGCGAAGTAATGAAGGAGGAAGTATGGTGGAGGATACACAGCAGCCTTTCCGAGATAGAAGAACAATTTGACGTGCGATTTCATTGAAGCTCAACAAGATAGATGTGTTCGGGGTTCCTACTTTTCTCTCGACATGGAGAAGGTACATGAAGCTTCAGCAAAAGCGTCACCACATGGGAGAGAACATACTGTCGCTCCAACCTGGATTGCAATTGGGACACGTCGAGCAGCCTTCGCGACTGGAAGGCATTGTGCAGCAAGGGGCCACGTGTTCCTCCCTCATCCACCATTCACCGTGGATGCAACAAAGACGCGATCACGCGTCCGAGGTGACCATGCTCGAGAAAGGGTCAAACCTACTACAGAAAGTTCGCATTTGATAGGAGACCGAGACGGGCGAATAGTACAGGAGTCTGGTGAGTCTGTTTCGCGTGAGACGACGAAAAGCGCTAAAGAGCAGGTCGATTTATAGAGTTACTAAACGGTGCGCTAGACGAGGCTGGAAAAGCACTGGAGGCAAGATCTCGAACGGGATGGAGAATTCAGAGGTCCCAGGTTGCGTATAGATGCCAAGATTTGAAGGGTTGTGTTGAGTCGGAAAGCGGGCAGTTTCTGCTATCGTTCATGTGACTCAGTCTGCGGATGGACAGGATTGTCTCTAGAATTAGATTCCCTAGTGTTATGTGCAGACTGTTCATGACGAGTCCCTTGTTCTTTTCTGAAGCGCGTCCTGGGAAGAGACAGTGACTGCCAGTGGCAACTTGAAGCGTCGGAACAGACGCCGCTGACAAACGCTCGCGTCCAAATAAGAGACAACAAAGACCCTCCGGAACCGGTACCAAATTTGCTTCCGTGCCAATCCACGACTTACAGTCGACCACGTTGAACTCGAAAAACTATGGAGATGTCTATGTTTCCGTTGGTCGGCAGCTAGGGTGAAGGCACGATGTCTTCGAAGCTGGGAAGGAGAATGTATCTATCTGTACGCAGTCGGACGCAATTGCCTGTATTCTCATGCTTCGTTTATTACAATGTCTTCCCCGGTTACTCTACTCAGGAGAACACAATTGTCTCCAAGATGTCCGCATACCTCTTGCGGGCAATCGAAACTCTCGATTACGCCAAATCTTCTTTCTCCAAGAAGGGACATGCAGTATGATCTCAAAAGGACCAGATGGAAAATCCATGAACCTAGGAGATTATGTTCATTGGTGTGTCTAACCAAACCTGGAATGAATAGAAATCCAGCGGAGTCTAGCTTGGGCGCGATATCGGCAACGATTATGCGAAGGAAAGCACTACTGTACATATATCAGCGCTCACTTGTCAAATGGAGCGGCTAGGAACCATGCACCGCATCCGCATCGCAAATCTCGCCTCTGTTCCATGACAGCCTCGGCCGATGTCTGTCTCCGACTACATCGAAGAAGCAGAAATAGCTCCGTACGTGAACTTCAACGACCTCTCGAACCGTCCTCCACTTCAGGACCCGCCGCGCGACCTAGTCGTCGAGGTTGACTCTTGCGCCTTGTTTCCGCTTGCTCTTCTTTTCCGCTTTTTCGCGATTGCCGGCGCTTATAAGCCACGTAGTCAAAGAAACACCTACATCGTGAAGCACGCTTAGCGCAGGCGAGTAAACAAGGGCGGCGTTACGGGAGGCGGTGTGCCATCGTGGACGAAATAGGTAGGTAGTCCGAGTACATCATCAAAACCGCCAAGCTGATTCCTAACTCATGGGACTCGATCGTGTGACTGATTGCCGCAGCAATGATATGCATCAAATACAGGCTTTCCAAAAAAGAAGTTCGGGCGTTCGAATGGTAGAGCCTGGTGGGAAAAGCAGTGCGCTGTTTGGACGCTGTGCAAAGACGTTTATAGGTGCTTTTCGCTCAGCGCTCATCAATGCTCATCAATGAAGGTCATGAGATCAGACATTCTTAGGGTTCTGTCTTCAAGCTTCCCAGCCTCGTATATTGCAGTGCGAATTTATAACGTTTGCGCTTCCATGTCCCTGTGCCGTCTGGCATAAAGCACAGCCGGTAGGCATTTGGCTCTGTCGTATATGCGGCATAGACGCTTATGTGCACAGGATAAAAGATATCTTTGTGGTGTTACGAGCGCCTAAAGCAAAGCACAGCCTCATTCAGAACATAAATAGTTGGGGCAAAGCACACCGCATTCCAACCCTTATTTCTCCCTGCACTCTTCATCGACGATGCTCCGCCGCATCAAATCACCGTTCAAGAAGCGGCCAGAAAACTCCGATATAAAATACCTTCAGTTTACTCACCTTGAGCGTTACTACTACATCAAACATTTTAACGAGGAGAATGACGGCAGTGATCTTGACGATGCCAGCTCTGTCTCGTCTGTCTCGACGAATGCGACGATGGACAACATCCCAGGGACGGGCCGAATAATCGACAAATGCATTTACCAGTTCTTTGGAAGAAAGCTTGAGCGAGCTATATTCCGGATGTCTTTGACGAATCTGCCTCCGGATAGGATCCTTCAGTTCCTTTGGGGGCGCGATTCCAACTACTTCGAGTTCACCGCTAATACTTTTAGACTGGATGACGTCATTGACGAAATCGAAGAAAATGAGGAGATTGCCGGACTGAAGCACCTGCTCGGCCCAGCAAGTAGTATCTATTGAGATACGTTCCTGGGGCCCAGGAGCCTATCTCAATAGATAGCGTTAGTGCTAGGTCTCTAACCTAGCATTAATCCTAGCGTTAATTAGTTAACTTTCACTCAGTAACCGTTGCCACCGGTGACCACTGGTGGCCACACCGGTTACTGTGTGACCGAGGCCCGGTGCCTGGTAGGACCCTTGATGTAGGGCCTCGTGCCTCAGGGTCCTGCGTCACCACCGTGCACAGCGAGCAAGTACCTGTGCTCGCTGTGCGCGACTGCGAGCAGAGCTAGCTCGCTCATTCCTCACTCAATTCCGTTTATTTTTTCACCATTGTAACTTAGATCTCCAGTATAGTATTCCAGCTCAGATTCTTACAATGACAAGAAGAATTTATTGTTTAAAACAACAAAGAGGGATAAAGTAAGAATAACTTAAGATAACAAAATTCAAAGGAAATTCGGAATCATTAAAGAGGGGTCCATAGAAGAAGGGATAACATTATCGAAATCTAATTCTAAATTACTAAAGTCCATGTACTGATCATGAATTGATGTCGGAAAGCGCAAAATCTCTTCGGCGGGAGGTGCGTGAAGGTCGAGTTGAGGAAACTCGAGAGCATTGCGCAGCGAGCCAGCACCTGTAGCAAGGTCGAAAGCACCCGTGGCAGACGAGACACTGCTTGAGGCATTGACTGTCAAGCAAATCAAGTCATTTCCGACAACTTGACCACTAGGCTCCATAGGACGAGATGAAGCATTGACTGTCAAGCAATCCAAGTCATTCTCGGCGACCTGGCCGGTTGGCTCTGTAGGTCGAGCTGCAGCATTGACTGTCAAGCAATTCAAGTCATCCCGAGACTCAATAGGACGAGTCTCAGTGCGTACAGAGGATGAGCGAGCGGATGACGATCGCACGCCGGCGCTGCGTCCCTTGCCTTTTCGTGATGCCACCGACTCTCTGGAACGTGCTGGTGCACCATTGTCGTTGTCGTTGTTGTTGTCGTTGTCACTGACACTGTCGCTGTTGCTATCATTGACTGCAACTGGGTGTTGCTTGCGGCGCTTCTGACTTTTCTTGCTTATCGCATTGCCATTGCTGTCGCTGTCCTTGGCTGGGTGACGCTTGCGCTTTCGCGTATTATTGCTACCAATGTCGCCATAGTCGTCGTCGTCGTCGTCGTCGTCGTCATCACGGACTGGTGTTGGTAGATGCGCGGGTTTCGGACGAGAGCTTCGTTTCTTGCCTTTATCGGAGCGACCAGCCCGTTGCGGGACAACTGTAGTGTCCGTGATATGCCTGAGCTCCTCCTCGCTCACAGCTGCCCAGTAAATTTCCTTCGACCTCAGTTTCGCGAGAAGCGAGCGAAGGTTTTGAACTGAAAGTCCATCGATACTCTTCTCGATTGGCATATCAGCGGGCCAGCCTTTCAGCAACACCTTATGCGCCAGAATAATCTTTGACGCATAGTTTTTATACTCCATTTGAATCCGGAGTTTGGTTATGTCCTCTGAAAGAAAGAATGTATTAGATATGAGTCAATTAATATAGTTATATACAACTCACGAAGGCCCGATACCAATGCATTCCGAATCAACATCTTGTACTCATACTTTTGTTCCTTTGCACTTTTGCCGAGTGACGGAACTCCTGATAAAGCGTAGTTCTCAAATCTTGATGCGAACTCCTGGGGTGTAACTTCGAAGGCATTTTGAAGAAATTCTCTTGCTGTTTCGTCAATAAAAAAACACGGCGCATTTGAATGCGTGTGCTCTGAACGCACGGTGAAGAATAGTGATGATGTTCCACATCGAATACCAATGCCTGAGAGCTAAAGGGGACCATATGAAATGAGAATAGAATTCAATAAGAAAGTAGAACAAGACTCACATCATTAGTTACCCTCCTTGATACCTGATCGACTTCCTGACTTCTTGACTTGGCTTCAGAGCGGATGCCTCTGGTGGACTGTGTACGAAACTCCTCATATTCCAACATGGCCTTCGTTCGCTCTTCTGCTGGTTGGTTCTTGAAGTCATCATAAGATTCCTTTGCTATCTGCAGGAGCTCGGTCTTAGACTTTCTTTGACCTTTCGGAAGAGCTGAAGACAATAGACTGACATCAGCAAGACAGTAGAAAATGGACAAAAAAAACACGTACCTCCATTGATCTTCACTCCAACTGCATGGAAGTGGACGTTCCATGCATTGAAGGTACTCCTGCGACTACGACGATGGTGGAGAAGCTGATTCTTGACCTTCTCCGTCGAAACATTATGTTTGTTGGCCAAGTCTGAAAGTACTTCCACTTGTCGCGTCAGCTCGACGCGCACGTCCTTGGCTAGTGCTTCCGCGCGCATGTGACCTAATACGGCAGCGGCCCGGCGTTGTTCCTTTGTCCGGAACTCGAGTCTTCTTCGTACTTTCGCATACAATAGAGGAGCATAGGCCCTTCGACTGCGAGCCTTAGTTACACGAACCATTGTTGACAAGAGTTCAAAGATGAGAGAGTGAAAGGAGAGGTAACGAGGAATGGCGTCCGAGCAGTAGGAAAATGGGCGTATTTTATTTTTAATTTCTCTCGCTTTTCTTCACTTTCAGAAACATGACAATTTCGCATTTGCCACAGGCACTGCAGTTGAATGCATGGTACCGAATATTTACAGTGTAGTAATATAACATATTAACATACTTTGACCCGGAAAGCGAACAAAGGAGCGAACAAGACAAAAAAACAGCACAAGACAAAAAAACGGCCGCACACGCAAAGTCCAAAGCATATCTTCATCTGCACCCTAATCAATAGCCTGGTGCTCTATTCTGTCCAATTTGACGCGATGGGCGAAACTTGGAAATACGAGGCTTTGACGAGTCTGAGTCCGAATGGCTACGTAGTGAAGGCGGAACACTCAAGGACACATGATGCTCGCCCTTGCGCTTGTCTTGAATACGTGTCTGGAGGCTCGATGCATAACCTTGATTAGAAGACGAGCCCGCTGGCTGGACGAGTGGGTGCATCGCATCACTGGGAAAAAACGACCTGGAGGACTGCCCGACATGTGTTCTTTGCTGCGAAGGCCTCAGAGGTGTGAATGTGCCGAGCACATCTCCATTAGCGTCGTAGACTGCTGTTGGTGTCTGAGAATCAAAATATATGTCAGTAAGAATGGTGACTGATACTGAGAATGACTAGAGCTTACCATGTGCTCTGACAATGCCTTTGTTTTGCCTCGTGCCTTCAATGGATCGGTTTCCTTCTCCTTGTATTTCGCTCCATTTCTTCCAAGGCCAAGCTCGAAATCCATTGTTGACATCCTCTCGGTAATACTTGAGTCGCATGCTGCAACAGGCTGATGAGCTGAGAGAAATGCCACGGCGTTTGCGCTTGCGGGGCTCGAGACATCCTCAAGGGTTGAATTGTGGCCATAACACTCGTCGTCGCTGCCAAAGTCGTCCTCAGCAACTTCCGGATCAACAGATAGAGGGTTGATCATTGCTAGATGTTCGGAAGTGTATCCACGGCGTAGAGGAAGTGTGTTCATGTACGGCACAAGGAGTCTGGATAGGGTGTTCTCGAGCCGTTCGAATGCTTCTTGAACACCTGGGATTGCCGTCAACGCAGGTGAGGCGTGTAGCTGCATAACTTTGATGAGATCAACGTGCGACTGATTCTTGTCCTTCAGGTTGATCTTATCAAAGTCGAACTCCATGTAGGTATAGAGCTTGTCTTCCGACAACTCTTTTGATATACACTAAGGAAAAGAACTGTTAGACCCATACATTGACAAAAAAACGGCCACGCACCAGTCCCTCAATGACTGCACTTGTATAGTTCCCAACTTCTCGTCTCACAGATGCCTTCCTGATGAATGTCGGGTGTGTGGAATGTGTCGAGTCGAAGCGATTCCCAGTTTGAGCTTGGGCAAAACGATACAGCGCAAGATCAACGCTGTGGGACTTCTGCTGTGCCGACATCTTGAGTGGCTCAAGAGTGCTGCGGTCTGCTGGAGACTTTGACAGGAGATCAAGGAGGCTCTCGAACTTCTTGCCATGCCAGAGTGGCAGCTTAAGCGGAGCTGCAAGGCTGTTGCGACGAGCTTCAACCAAAGGCATCTGCGGTTCGTGGATGGTGTGGTGGTGGATGAACGGAGTCGGGCATGCAGATTTCAACAGCAAGGTATCTCATGTCGAAAGAGCGCAAGCGAGCAAGCAGTATGAGCCGAGTTGGCTATATGAAGAGAGGTGGTTAACATATACAGATCACTTCGAGCGACTGCTAACGCCTTAGAGTCCAAATTAGGTAACAACATAGATTCTTCATATAATTGCAGAAGTGACTTCGTCTTGAATGCACATGATTTCAGGCTCACCAGCAGACTAGTACAACCTGTATTAATGAATAATAGCATCTAATGGACACATGTACTTTAGTCTAGAGTAGATATGAGGTAAGTTAAATGTGTAAATAAGATGTCAGCTGTAAGCGGCTTTCTCTGCATGTTTCAAGAGCTCGCAAGACACATTATGCATGGTATATGAAAGAAACACCCGGAAGTATCACCCAGAGCTTGATATTATGATGAAACATGCCCATCAAATAATTCTAGAATTACTGAGACTTTCTCAAAATCACTCATTGTCCATCACACAGCAATTGTAAATGTAAGTAATGCATACATTGTCATTGCTTTGCATACGTGAATCATCAGAAATCTGTACATGGTCTATTATCTAAAGAAGACTTGGAATTAATTCCAATCTTGACTAGCAACTATATCCATCGCCTCACTAGCCAGTGCAGCAGCCTCTTCATCTGTATCTGAGCCCGAGTCACTGGTATAAGGATTTGCTGAGTCGACGTCATGATTGCTCAATTCCAGTGAGCTCGAGTCTGATTCTCCACTTGTGACTGTATTGCAAGATAAATGTAAAGCTATACCCGGTGTAAGTGGTCTTGAGAGTCCAAAGTTGACCTTGAGTTTCTTAAGTCGTGTAATATGGACATCATCGAGAGCGGTACGTAGTCGAAACCTCTTTATGCACTGGTGAGCGAGTAGTCGGTTTTCTTCCTCTAGTGTAGAGAGGAAGCGCTCCACGTGTAGCTTGTAATCACGCATATAAGTCGTCAGGCGTTTGATCTCGATTTCTAGCCGTTCAATCTCTTCGCGAGCGCGCTGTAATTTAAAGAACGAGCCTAAAGCCTCCCTCTCCGCAGGTCGAGTCCATGGCTTTGTTGTAACTTGACGGCGACTGCAGCGTAAGATATCAAACTGTCCAATGTAGACATATTCGAGAACTTCCTTAGCGTCAATCTCTTTGATAGTCGAGTCGAAATTTGCAGCCGCTACATTATATTCTTTCACGGCGGTCTTCACTGCTTGCGAGCGTCGCTTCAGATTATTTGCAATCTGTTTTCGAAGCTTATAACCTAAGATCAAAGTATTCAGCCATTAAGAAGAATAAATAGAGTGAATTTAACTTACCTGTCCCAGCATGGTTCATTTTTGACAGTTCAAAGACCCTAGCTACAACCAGTGATTCCAATTTATCGATTGCTTTGTCGTACGCTTGCTCGCAGCCGGACTTGCTAGCTCGAATCCATTCGGGAGAATCCTCCGTCCAACGTTTGATCTTGAGCTTTGCTTCAAAGTTTCTGGCACTCTGTTGAAGAGTCAGAACTGAGTCGAGTCCACGAGAGTGAGCGGCTTCAGCGGAAATTGTTCGTGCCGCTTGTTGGCTATAGAATGATGATTGCGAGGCTTCCATTTCTGTTGTATTTAGCCATGCTTCTGTAGCGGCATCATAAGATCTCCTGTGTAAGAAAATATCAGTTAATTTCCCTGAACACAAGTTTTGTGGCCTTTGAGCGACACCCAAAAAAAAACCCAGACGCTCGTATAAGCGCCAGCGCTTATCTGCAGTCTAGATAGACGCCGGACCTTTAACCAGTCTCAAATGGACGCCTTATAGACGCCAGAGCCTCTGAGCAGCCTCCAGTAGACGCCTCGGCGCTCTCTGCGCGTCCTCTGGCTTTTAAGATATTACATAAGCCAAAAGTCGTAAATGCAAGTTATTGCAATTCTCGCCTCCTCTTTCACCTCGTACCTTCAATATAAGAGATCAAATTAACTCACTGTGCTGCCTGAAGGTCTTTCAGTGTTTTCACATAGTCCATTTCATCCTGTTCACGGACAGAAGCCTCGTTTGCTTTGATCGAGAGAAAGGCTGCCTCATCGGCGAGCCATTCCGAAAAAACTTGCTCGTCTTGAATTCCTAAGGCTTGCATTGAATGCTTGAGCTCCAATGTGAGCTTCTTGACAAGTGTTGATGCTTGCTCATAATTATTGCACAAAAACCGACCTGTTGTAATGTCATTAAGCTGAATACAGTTTTAGTCAAAAAAAGGCTTACTCAATTCAGCGTACTTATCTCTATTCCATCGCTCGAAGTGTCGTAAGAGTGCCTGACGCCGGTGAAACTTTGATGAATGACGTGTGCAAACAGCGACACGATTTGAGTCAGAAAAAACCCGTTCGCAGCCCTCGAAATCTTCTAAGCCAGTGCCGGTTCGATAAAGAGGATGCCAGGATAACTGGCAGGATCGATTGTGTGCGTGCCCGTGGAATGCGTTCACGCAAAATCGAGCTCTTTTAGCTCGAATTTTGGGTCCTAGCTTCGGGCTGTTGTCTGCAGTAGTTGAAAATCCACAACCAATATCATATCCAATCAGCAGATTGTCTCCAAACAGGTTAATCAATCGATCAACGACTGCAAGCGGATATTTGGCCCTGAAAGATGATTACCTTCAGTTTTCGAGGGAAGAGAGATAAGAATAAGAATATAAAACTCACAGTTCACCGCTACGAATCATATCACACATGGTCATAACCATGCCGTGCCGACATGCTGACACAAAAATGCCGGTCTCGTCGAAAACTCCCCACATGGTTTTTTTTGAGTCTTCTGACAGGTTCGTCCATCTGTCAATGCACGGGCTTGTTGCAGCGCCGTCAACCGGAGAGCCTTCGTCCGAGTCTTGAGATGCCTAATAGATAGTAATTGATAAGAAACCGACATTCACAAAAGTTTAAGTCACGAACCGAACTGTGGCTATTTTGTGCCTTTGATTTCCCTTTTGAGCCCTTCTTGACCTCATCCTTGAATATATCGACCTCGTCCTGTTCCAGAAAAAAAGGAGACGTCCGTTGTCGTGTGTCTGCTCTTTCACTGACCTCCAGACTGTCGTCTCCTTTTTTTTTCACCCGAAGTCTTCGCTTTTGTGACTCATTGCCATCAATACATAAGAGCATCGAATACTCCATGTTTGGCTCGGACGCGAGCTTGTACGAGCACGCGGGACACGTGTGGTGTATTTGTTCGGTAGTCCCGGCGAACATTTGAGCATTTATTTGCTGATCAATGCGATACATGATTTCTAAGTAAACATCAAAGGCTCGAGAGAAAGCCTCTGAATGCTGGGTACGAAATGCAATCTAAATGATATGTTTATGTGAGATCACTGATTAAAGGAAGCTTTAAAGTTAAATACCTGCTGAATATCACATATCGACCGAACAAACGGCTGAATACCAAGACTGGGGCATCGACTATTTATTGCGTGATACAACTCAAGGGTTTTAACTTCAATTGCACTCTCAGGTGCAGTTGGAGAAGTCGGTATCAGGCCTTGCCGTACTACGGCAATTGGCAAGCTTCCGTACCCTGTGTCTGGAATGGACACAATGCGTTGATCTGTATATATTTCAGATACAGTAAATCAAGCTGTAATTATAGAAGACTTACCAAATGTACCAACTACAAGTATCTCAGCCAGATCCTTCACGTTCTCGCCCTCTGTTTCAAGCGGACCATCAGAATCAAATGCCAAATATGCGTCCACCAGCGCCGGGTAGATTTCCTTCCAAGCTTCATTTTGACGCTCGGTTCTATCACGTCGGGTGCGATAGTCCTTGTACTTGGTTCGTCTTCTGTTGCAATAAATATTAATAAATTAATCATATATAACACACATTACACGTTAACTCACCTGCGCGATTGAGCATCGCATAGCAGCAAATAGCTATCGACTGCCTCAAGAAGCTCTTCATTGCCATTGACAGAAACTCCTTCTTCGTCTCCTGAATCGTTTTCGAACGCTTCGCGCAGGTAGTCCTGCATTGCTATGTCATTGTCGTCCAGAGAAACTTCTACTCCGGCTGCATGGCCGCCAGGAGCATCGGCTTGCATCGCAAGAGCTCCTGCTCTTCGTGAGATCGCTAGTGCTTCCGCTAGATCTCATACACTTAAGCAAGCATTTGAAACAGATATTGTCCAAACCACGCACCTCTCAATGCGGCTTCACGCCTTTGCTGCATTTCCATGCGGTCCCGCTCGAAGGTCGCAGTCTTGTGTGTCCTTCGATCGACACTTTCGGTTCCTATTTCTGAGGATATTGCATAGGCCCCCTTAACCTTGCGAGATGACCCCAAGGTTCGACGTTTCTTCATGTTGCAAGAGCTCCGGGGTCAAATCAGACAGCTGGCGGACAGAATCTTCGTCCGACTGCGGCATGCATCTTGAGTCGCTCGTATACTGGCTCTTGTTGCTGCCTGCCTGCTGAGTGGTGCTTCATCTTCAACGGCAGTAGGAGTACCAAAAGCTAGGTTGAGGAAAGCAGAGAGATATACCTGGTCGATAGCAAGGGTACGTGCCAATCTCATGTCCTGATCGAGTTCGCTTGTGCATCACGTGTTTCTTAGTTCCGCCGGTACTTAATCCCGGGTCCCGCAAGTATTGCAATTAACTCATATTTAATTAAAATTCATAATAAGGTAGTACAGAGACCTTAATATACATAAGTGAAAGAAATAACTTAATCGGCCAAGAAATGAGCAAGCTATCGCTGCCCGATGTTACACACGGCGAGCACAGGCAGTTGCTCGCTGCGCGCGATGACGGGCCAGGACCCTTAGCACACGAGGCCAGGCCCTGATCCATATCAAGGGTTCAAGGCACCGGGCCTCGGTCACGTAGCTGTAACCGTGGCTACCGGTGGCACCGTCACCAGGTGAGAAATTAACTAATTAACGCTAGGATTAGTGCTAGGTTAGAGACCTAGCACCAACGCTATCTCTTGAGATAGGCTCCTGGGGCCCAGGAACGTATCTCAATAGATACTACTTGCTGGGCCGAGCAGGTGGACTGAAGAGTCTTGTGAAGCAGACACAGTGAGTGAACTTGACCGATCTACTGCACGCGTCTGACGTCACTCTCAGATCGAACTCGCTGTATCGATCTGCCGCCGCTCTCTCAGCTCTTCTTAGTCTCACCACGTCATGGAGTTGGTACGGCATCTTCTACGTATCGGTTGCAGCAGTCGAACCCCTTTTCCACTTGGAGTCACTCGCAAATGCCCTCGACGACTCACATCCAGAAAAGAAGTATTTTCTCTTCTTGATTGGAATAGCAAGGGCTCGAATCCACTGCGTTTTCAACGTATGTGCGCCCGGAATCACGAAGGTGTTTGCAATCAACTGCCGACAGAAGTTGTTGGAGCTTCTAGACTCGAGCCGGTGCGTTCTTGGCTCATACGATTGGTCATTTGTTGACAATGTATCCCTCGCAAATATTCTAGTCATGATCCTTTGGCAGTCATTTCTGATGCGTGTCTTCTTTTCGTAAATGTCTCTTCCGGCATCTTTAATCTGACAATTCGTTACCGCTCGCTCACTCACGACGCTGATAGCCTCATAGAAACGGCATACTTTCTTCTTACGTTTCTTGTCCGTTTCCTCCTTGACCAATATCAGACAATCTACAACATGCATCCACTACAAAGATTAGTCCTCTCTACATTCTCTTGTTTGCTTCGAAGTGTCACATATTATATCATGCGCAAGTTGAAGTATTGGGATCTACCGCAGGTGCTGCCTATATGCGCACTCTCTATCTTGCGCCGCATGTATGTGTTCATCCTTCTATCTCCGTTCTTAGCTCACCTAATGTGTCTGTCTCCGAAATACAGTATCGGAAACAGGCAACATGGAAGTTTACTTCGCCAATATATACCAGAGAGTCTAGTTCGTCTTAATGTGTTTCCAAGAAGAATCCGAAACTCGACTCCACAGGAAGACGATCCGATCATTCTGCAGAGCTCTCTCAGTATATGCACAATACGGACTCACCGCCTTCTTGCCTCCCCTGACGAGCTCCGAAGGGAGGCTGGAGATTTGATGGGACTCGAGTACGGATCGCTTTCAGATGGATTGTACAACCCACCATTTGAAGAGAAATCGGACGAAGAGTGGCAGCGCTCGCTTGACCGTGCGCGGTCCGTTCCAGTCGTTGAGAGCGATCTGACGCGCGAATTCTTAAAAGCTCGAGAAATTAAGGCCTGCAATCCCAATGTTCTCCTTCCCTGGTATAATTACAAGGAGCTTCAGCGAAAGCGTCACCGCATGGGAGAATACTGCCGCTCCAACCTCGATTGGGAATGGGACCCGTCCAGCTGCTTGAAGCGTCTCTTCAGGATTGACAGGCCGAAGAGCTCTCCGCAACCAGATAATGCAGTGCATCGAGGATTCACTGCACTCCCAGCCACAATACACCGCGGATCCAACAAAGACATTTCGCACGTTATGATTCTCGAGAAGGGGTCAAACCTACTACAGACGATTCGCGTCCGATACGAGACCGATACGGGAGAAGTCAAATATAAGATGTTCTATGCAGGACCGTCTGCGGAGGATATCCCGTCGGGCACTGACGTTGGTTCGACGGCAAGGATATCATCAGCGCAGGAGACTGGTATGTCAACTTCATTTGTGATGACGAAAGAATACTGAAAAGCTTGTCAAATATATAGATTCGCTGAACGAAGCATTTTACGAAGCTGGAGAAGTGCCGGACGCAGGTTCTCGAGAAGAAATAATGAATAAAGAAGTCGTGGATGAGGTCCAGGAAGAGGTACTGTGGGTACGGAAGCAAAACGGCGTCAGCGATACGGAAGATGACAGGCTGGACAGCATCTCTGTTGATACGAGGAACCGACCACAATACAACAGCAGGATTAATGAGGTTAGCACTATAATATGAAAGTTAGACCAGGTACTAATTTCGTCGATGGATTAGTGGCTTGAGACCCAGGTCTGCGTTCCGAAGGATGATTGAAGCGGTGGCTTTGTCCATGTCGGAAAGCTCCCGATTGTGAGAAATGAGGTTGAGAATGAGTGTTGAGTAGTATGCAGGGATGTTTGATTTGTACTTGTACTATGCTCGAAATCTGACTTTGTTCTCGGGGTGCGAGGGTAGGGGATGGCATACCGTGTCCCCATCATTAGCTTATGCCATATGATTTGAGGATGGTCGCCACTTTTGGACTATTAGTATCAGGATCGAAAAGACATGAGATGTTAGGCCATACCCAAAGATAATAGATCTTATAAATGAAGGAGGAATAACACAGTGCCTCTCAAGTTCCCCGGCGAAGGCAGATGAGGAGCGGAAGCAAAGAATGAACATTGCTATGCTAATCCTAATTTATTTCTTTAAAAGGTAATTTACAACCAAATTCGTGCGACAAGGTCGCCTAGTCTCGTAACCAGACCGCTACTTTCTTATAAGGCAAGCCGAGCTTGCGAGGCGTAGCGGTCTGGTTTTTAACGTAAAAATTAAAGCCGCCGCCAGGGGAGTTTGAAATTAATACAAATGTAGTAGTAAACCCATGTTAATGTAGTGGCCCGATTCAATATAAACTTTATATGTCGTCAGCGTGACGTGAAAGTCACAAATACAGTAATAGGCACGTCACGTATGTACTTAGCTTCACTTAATACATTCATTCCGACTTGGAGACATTGGAAATGCGGTAAATGGTAAATACTGATTTAGAATAGCTCCTGTGCACCTGATAGCTCCCAAAGTTGTGCATTACATTACTTAGACAATGTTTGCTACAAACGCTCACGTAGCGCTGGTGCTCTCTATTTAGCTTGTGTGACGCACAACTCAGGGCAAGCCGATCGAAGGTCAGTTTATTTTTGGATCTTTAGTATACCGTACATTTCACTACTATATTTGTATTGATTTAAAACTCCCCTGGCGGCGGCTTTATTTTTTACGTTAAAAACCAGGCCGGCTACGCCTCGACTGGCAAGCTCGGCTTGCCTTATTAAAAAGTAGCCTGGCCTGGTCACGAGGCTAAAGGTCGCCGAATTGTTGCTTGTCTCGTCGGGCATAGCAATGCACTGGCCTGCTCATCGCCTGCCTCATATATAAGCCTTTTCGTTCTCTGTCCTCGCTATGAATCTTTGAAGCAAGTGCATTGCAGGCGCCGAATCGACATACAGACTAGTGCGCTATCGCGGCGAACAGTTTCGTATCCTCATCTTGATTCCCTTACGCCATACATAACTCATTAAGATGCCCGCGCTTGTGGGTGCCAATACCGGTCAACACGCGCAAGGAGCGAATGGCTGACCCAACATGAAAGGAGACGACGCGCAGGATAGCTGGGCATCAATAGTGCGAGGAGGCGGTGTCTACGACTTTGGGTTCGGAGGAGGGCTAGCAAATTCCAGACGCATGGTGCGCCTGCAAATTAGCGGGTAGGCGTCAAGACCGAAGCTCGCTTTCTAGTGGACTGATGTCTGGAGGGGTCTCTTTGACCCGCAGAGCTGATGGAACATATCGCTTGGTGAAGGAGGAGGGACGCCGAAATGGGGAGGAGGTGATGTCCGTACGTACGTCCACTGTTTACTAGCCAGCTTCCTCACAGGCCGTATAATAGAACGTCTCTCTATCGGACCGCTTATGTATCAACAGAAATCAGCTGTTTCAAGGAATCCCTTGCAGGCCACTGAAGTTCTAGTTGGGGATTAACGATGTTGTCGCAACGGTCGATGCTGCAACAAACAAGTCGGAAGCTGAAGATTTTCTCAACGCTGAGACCTGACAAACCGAACCATCTTGAGTCCAGCTTGAAACAGGCTAACGTCTCAGGCTGAAAAGGCTGTTCAAAGTGTATAAAGGAAGGCCTGGGACGACGACTTGCATCCATCGAATTCGTCGCACCTTTCGCTCGTACTCCCAACTCGCTCTCAGCAACTCACCCACCCTCCTCGCTTTTCTCAACATGTTATTCATCGTCATCCCTCTTATGGCTCTCCCCATGGTTAGCTCGGCTGGATACGGTGCTCAGGCCTCAGGTCTTGTAGGCCCAGACACCATCCTCCAGTCTCTTCAATCTCTGGTACCACCGCTCGACATCTGGATGCTCTTCTCCCTCATCTTGGCCTTCAGCCTCATCGTTAAGGTGTTTGTTGACCTCGCTTCTTCTATCGGCACCCATCCTGTCACTCCGTCGCGGCATATCACCTGCTGGCCCCTCGTATCGGTCCTCCTGCTCTCTGTCTTCGCCGTCGCCTTTGTGTTCTTCCCGTCTGATTTTTTCCACGACCTTGCGCGCCACCTCCCGGCTGCTGCACCACTGTGGTCTTTCATCAAGTATGGGGTCATAGAACCCGCTCCGATTCGGTACTGCTTCGACAATCTTGGTAACCTCGCTCGCGTTCTGGGCCCGACCAAGGAAGCGACGTATTTGCGCTGCTTTGATGCGTCGGCTCTGTTCGAGTCTCCAGAGACCACCGTGAGTTGACATTTGCTTCCTGACTTGCTGCGGCTGACATTGCAATTACACAGCCACCTGACTACCAGCTGACCTGTGATTACGATACGGTCTACGCGCGGTTGTCGTGTCTCTTGCGGGTATGTCTTATTTCCGTCTGAATTTGACTGAGCTGACTCTCTACAGTCTGTCGTCCATACCCTTTTGGAATCTGGCTCCAGCCATAGGTTTTCATGGATACAGGTATCGACGTGCGCTATCTTCGTTTGCTTGATCGTCTGCGTTTACAAAGTCAGTCGTTCTGCATTTCTTACGAGATGTATAAGCTGAAACTTCTATAGCTCTATGGCTCGATTCTGGAGCTTAAGGCTGCCCTCAAGAAGAGCGAAGAGGAAAGCTGCATGGCTGCGGAGTACTCCAGGCAGGAGCGTGCCTTTTACCGGAAGCGCGACTCCACCCTTCGTACCACCAATGCAGGCCTCATCATCGCTCTCGACAACGCACTCCCGAAGATCACCGCAGCCGACCTTCGGTGCGCTCAGGCCCGTGCGCTCGCCAACCAGCTCGAAGTCGCCATGGATGACATCAAGGATATTCACGCTGTTGAAGTCCGGACTATGGAAACAGCTGTCATCGCCTCAGATGCGAAGGTCGCGAAGGCCTCAACTCACTCTCGCTCTCTCATGAAGACGACCAAAGCGCAGCGATCTACCATTGCTTCTCTCCGCGCTTCTGTCAGCCGCCTCACCCGAAAGTGCAGTGCGCAGGATGATGCCATTGCGACCCTCAAGTCACAGAAAGAGCAGCTAGAAACTATGGTCCATCACCTCCGTATCGGCATCGCAAAGCTTGCCTCTGTCTCTCAGGAGCACTCGGTGGATGCGTCTTTGTCTGACGATGCTGAAGAAGACTCCGAGGCAGTAGCAGGTCCGTACTTGGATTACGAGGACTTCTTGAACTATGCTTCGTTCCAGGATTCGCTGTCTGACGTTCTCGTCGGCGAAGAGGACCAAGAGTGCTCTGACACCGCCATCGTACCTGGAACGTCTCCATCTTCAACAGCCACCGAGAGTGCACCTCATACACCCGTCACCGACCTGGGTGAGGAAGCTGCTCAGAATGGTGAAGCACATATCCTGTGGCTCTGTGACGAACTGTACGACCTCAAACTATCTAACTCCTTCCTGATGGATGCCTTGACCGATGCTCTTTGTCCTCATGTCTCCCCTCCTGCACCGGCGCCCTCATCTGATGTTTCTTTCTGGAAGATGTTCGATTGTCCGTCTGAAAAGGTGCCACTCTGCTATTCTCCACTGACTGTTATGACCACTACTGAAGAAGCCCTTCAGTCTTTCGCTCTCGTAGCCTCTCCATCGACATCCGAATATCCCGGCGCTCCTTCTTCTACTCCCTTCGGGTCGAGCCCTTCCTTCTCAATGCCTCAGACGCAGCACGTCTTTGAACCAACCCCCGAATCTTCCTCTCCTGCCTCTTCTTCGACCTCTGCCACCGAGTCTTCTCTTGCTCCCTCCGGGTCGAGCCCCGCAACACCAGCAGCACCTCGCATGGAACGCCTGTTCGAAGGCACCTTTGGCGACATTTCTCTTGACTTTGCTTATCCTCCTCAGAATCTCGTCTCGTCCTCTGAACCTCTTTCTCTCTTCACTCCTGTCCGCCGTCTCCCTTCTCCCTCTTCTCCTCCTACTTCTGACCGACAATGGCTCATGTTCTCGCCTTCCTGCGCAGCTGTTATGCCTGGCACTCCAGACTTCGCTTCCAAGGCCAAGGTCAAAGCGTCAACCACCTCGGCGCGCACCCCCTTCGCCAATAAAGAGAATGTAATGCCACTCTAGTTGATTTTCTCATCTTCGTTCTCTGTTTCCAATCTCTGTCCGATGGTTTTGTATCATTCCTGTTTACGCAAAGTCTGAATATTCGTATTCTCCGATATTAATGGTTATTAAGTATTATAGTTTTGCTTTGTTTTCTTGTTTATCTCTATCTAATTATCAAGGCAGGGAAGCGACGTCAACATGAAGGAGGAAATTTGGTGGAGAATACGCAGCAGCCTTTCCATCGTGCATCAGAGAGAAAAGAACGATTTGACGTGCGAATTCATTTCAGATCGACAAGATGGGCCCGGGGTTCCCATTTAACCTCTGGACTTGTAATAGGTACATGTCGCTTCAGCGAAAACGTCACCACATAGGAGAATACATACTGTCGTTCCAACCTGGATTGCGACTGGGACACGTCGGGCAGCCTTTGCGACTGGAAGGCATTGTTGAGCAAGGAGCCACGGGTGCCTCCGTCATCCACCATTCACCGTAGATGCAGCAAAGACACGCCCGAGGTGATCATTCTTGAGAAAGGGTTAAACCTACTACAGAAGGTTCGTATATGATACATACCGTAATACGGCGAATAGCACAGGAGACTGGTGAAGTGAGTCTGTTTCGCGTGAAACGACAAAAAGTACTAAAGAGCATGTCAGTTTCTCGAATTACTACTCAGAGCGCTATACGAGGCTGGAAAAGCACTGGAGGCAAGATCTCGAGACACGGACGGGATGGAGAATTCAGAGGTCCCAGGTTTGCGTATCGATGAGATTTGAAGGTTGTCTTGAGTCGGAAAGCGGGCAGTTTGTGCTACCGTTCATGTGACTCAGGCTGCGATTGACTCTAGATTCCCCAGTGTCATATGCAGACTTGTTTATGACGAGTCCCTTGTTCTTTTCTGAAGCGCGTCCTGGGAAGAGACACTGCCAGGCCGCCAGCCAGTGGCAACTTGAAGCGCCGGCACAGACGCCGCTGCCAGTGACAAACGCTCGCGTCCAAATAAAAGACAACAAACAGTCTCCGGAACCGGTACCAAATTTGCTTCCGTGCCAATCCACGACTCGTTGAACTCGAAAAACTATGGAGATGCCTATGTTTCCGTTAGTCGGCAGCTGGGCTTCGAAACTGGCAAGGAGAACGTATCTATCTGTTCGCAGCTAGCTAGGGCGCGATATCGACAACGATTTGTATGCCTCGAACTCGTCAGATTTGCTCACCTCCCCTCGATCCACGGAATACCTCCCGTCTGGCCATTCCATTTACACTGCAAATCCACTCCCGATGATCACAAGGACGCCCACGCTGCTGATAATTACATCCCTGAAAGCGGCTCTCAGTGCCCGGAGGTGGAATCCCGGAAGACCACAACTCATACTCGCTCCTTCATGAGGACGGCCAGTGCACGGCGCTCGACAATCTCTGCTCTGCGAGCTTCCTACAGGAAATGCAATGCGAAGGAAAGTACTACTGTGTATCAGCCCGTACCTGTCAGACGGAGCGGCTAGAAACCATGCACCGTATCCGCATATCAAATCTCGCCTCTGTTCCATGACAGTCTTAGCCGATGTCTGTCTCCGACTACATCGAAGAAGAATCGGACGCAAAAGTAGCTCCGTACGTGAACTTCAACGACCTCTCGAACCGTCCTCCACTTCAGGACCCGCCGCGCGACCTAGTCGTCGAGGTTGACTCTTGCATCTTGATCCCACTTGCTCTTCTTTTCCGCTTTCCAGTTTGCTCGCGATTCCCGGCGCTTATAATCCACGTGGTCAAAGAAACACCTACACCTTGAAGTATGTTTAGCGCAGGCGAGCAAACAAGGGCAAAGTTATAGGAGGCGGTGTGCCAGAGTGGACGAAATACGAGTACATCGTCAAAACCGCCAGGCTGATTCCTAACTCATAGGACTCGATCGTATGACTGATTGCAGTAGTAATGATATGCATCAAACACAGGCTTTTCAAAAACGATGTCCGGCCGTTCAAATGGTAAAGCCTGGTGGGAAAAGCAGTGCGAAATTTGGATGCTGTGCTGCATGCAAAGACATGAGATCAGACATTCTTAGGGTTCTGTCTTCAAGCTTCCCAGCTTCGTATATTGCAGTGCGAATATATAACGTTTGCGCTTCCATGCCCCTGTGCCGCCATGTCGTAAAGCATAGCCCTCAGGCGTTTGGGTCTGTTGTATATGTGACATGGATACTTATATGCACAGGATGGAAGATATGAAGCAATACGGCTTCATCGTGTTACGTGCGCCTAACGCCTCATTCAAATCACACCGCATTCCAACCCTTATCCCACCCTTCACTCCCCGCGCCCTTTGTCGACGATGCTCAGTCGCATCAAAGCACCATTCAATAAGCGGCCAGAAAACTCCGATATAAAATACCTACGGATTACTCAACTTGAGCGTTACTGCGACATCAAAGATTTTATCGAGGAGAACGATCGCAATGATCGTGACGATGCCAGGTCTATCTCGTCAGTCTCGACCAATGCGACGATGGACAACATTCCCGGGACGGGCCGAATAATTGACAAATGCATTTACCAGTTCTTTGGAAGAAAGCTTGAGCGGTTCTTATTCCGGATTTCTATGGCAAATCTTCCTCCGGATAGGATCCTTCAGTTCCTTTGGAAGGGCAAAAGCCTCATCAACATCTCATCCCGTAGGCGACTGGACTCCGTCATTCAGTTAATCGAAGGAAATGCGCAGATTGCCGGACTGAAGAGTCTTGTGAAGCAGACACAGTGAGTGAACTAAATCGATTAATTGGACGCGTCTGACGTCATTCTCAGATCGAACTCTCTGTATCGATCTGCCGCCGCTCTCTCCGCTCTCATTCGTCTTTCTATGTCATTGTATAATTACGGCGACTTCTACGTATCGGTTGCAGCAGTCGAGCCCATTTTCCACTTGGAGTCACTCGCAAACGCCCTCAACGACTCACATCCGGAAAAGAAGTATTTTCTCTTCTTGATTGGAATAGCAAGGGCTCAACTCCACTTCGTTTACAAATCGGTGCCCATAATCACGGAGGAATTTGAAATCAACTGCCGACAGAAGTTGTTGGAGCTTCTAGACTCGAGTCGGTGCGTTCTTGGCTCATATGGTTGCTCATTTGTTGACAATGTATCCCTTGCAGATCTCCTTGTCGTGATCCTTTGGTGCTCGTTACTGAAGCGTGTCTTCTTTTCGTAAATGTCTCTTTAAGAATCTTAAATCGGATCCCTATCACTCGCTCTCTCCCGCCGCTCATAGCCTCATAGAAACGGCATACTATCTTCTTACTTTTCTCGTCCGTTTCCTCATCGACCAGATTCAGACAATTAACAACATGCATTCACTACAAAGTTTAATCCTCTCTACATACTCTCGTTGGCTTGGAACTGTTATAGATCTCATCATTGACAGTTTGAAGTGGAATCGGTATTTACCGCAACTACTGCCTATATGCATATTTTCTGTCTTGCGTCGCATGTATGTATGTGTCCATCCTTCTATCTCCGTTCTTAGCTCACTTAATGTGTCTGTCTCCGAAATACAGTATCGGAAACATGCAACATGGAAGTTTATTTCCCCACAATTCAGTTCATTTTGATGTGTTTCCAAGAAGAATCCGAAACTCGACTCCGCAGGAAGACGATCTGATCATTCTGCAGAGCTCTCTCAGTATATGCACAACACGGACTCGCCGCCTTCTTGCCTCCCCTGATGAGCTCCGGAGGGAGGCTAGAGAATCAATGAGACTCGAGTTCGGATCGCTTTCAGATGGGCTATACAATCCACCATTTGAAGAGAAATTAAAGGAAGAGTGGCAGCGCTCCCTTGACCGTGCGCGCTCCATTCAAGTTGTTGAGAACGATCTGACGCGCGAATTCTTGAACGCTCGACAAGTTGCGTACGGAGATCACACTTATGTCTGGCAATGGAGAAGATACAAGGTGCTTCAGCGAAAGCGTCACCGCGTGGGAGAATACTGCCGCTCCAATCTCGATTGGTACTGGGACTCATCGAGCTGCTTGAAGCGTCTTTTCAGGATCGACAGGCCGAAGAACTCCTCGCGGCCAGAAGGTGCAGTGCATCAAGAAGACAAGGGTGTCCCCACAATACACCGTGGGATCAACGGAGGCACACTGGAAGTTACCATCCGCGACAAAGCGCCAGATGTACTGGAGAAGGTCGTTCGGATTCGATACGAGACTGAGGCGGGTGAAGTCAGGTATAGGACGTTTTATGCCGGACCATCTGCAGAGGATGTCACGTCTGACGCCTGCGCTGACTCGAGACCACGATCGTTATTAGCGCCGGAGACTGGTAAGCTAGCTTCACGTGTGGTGGCGAAGAGGTACTGAAGAGTATGTCAAACTTAAAGGTTCGTTGACCGGAGAGTCGATCGAAGCTCGTGGTGAAGTACCTGAGGCAGTTTCTGGAGACGAATTGAAGAATACAGAAGTCGCTGATGAGGTCCATGCAGAGGAGCGGTGGTTTCGGGAGCTAAACGGCGCCAGCGACACAGAAGATGACAGCGCTTCTATTGATTTGAATGACACGGTCCGACCACAGTGCGACAGCAGGATTGAAGAGGTCAGAACTGAATTTCAGATTTCGACCAGCTACTGATTTCGTCGATCGATTAGTGGCTTGAGACCCAAGTCTGCGTTCCGATGGGTGATTGAGATTAGGCGGGTTGTGATACTGTTCACCGCAGGAAAGCGAGGGGTTGTGAAATCGTTGATGTTAAATGTAATAACTGCAGATAAGGGAGATTTCCTCACTATCTCCTAGGTTTTATGCATATTTGTCATGACGAGTACCTTATCTTCTGCTGAAGCACGTCCGGGTCTAGGTAGCAGTGTAGGGAAGAGATAGGCGCCTACAGCCACTTGCGCCCAAACAAGAGACAACAAACAACCTCCGGAACCGGCACTAAATTTGTTTCCGTGCCTATCCACGATTTAGAGTCGACCACGTCTGAATACACCATTCTCCTCCTTTGCCGCTTCAAACAAGAAACCTATAATCTACTTGACGTATGGAAGCAATCCTGAATTAGAAAACTTAAGGATGGTTTATTAGGACGGTGGCTGAACAGCGATGTCCTGTCGAAGTCGTCTGGACTTTGACTCGTCGCTCCGTACTCGCCTTACTTTGCAGAATATCACATCCTCGCTGTACACTTGTTCAGCACGGCTTACTTTTTGCTTCCCTTGACTAGCTTATGTGACTCAAGTTACGGTACCCGGAACTTGCTGCACTCGGAAGTCGCCACCTCTGCTATCCGGACTTACTAGCCCCGGCCAAGGCAGCATCTCTTGAGGTCAGTTTCTTTACGGCTGCTGCGTAGATTAGGCTGACTTGACTGGCTACAGCCTTACATCTGCAGTGGAACCTATTTGAATCAGGCGCATTCGGGCGACAATCCTCTCTTTCACCCACAATTGGGCTATGAGTTGAAGGTCGTTCTCGTCACATACTTGATCTTCGCTGTTTACAAAGTGCGTGCTTACCTTCACTGGTTGTCTAATCATCTTACACATTTACAACTCATGCATCGGCAATTGCGTTTTCCTTGGGTATCGGATTTGACGTGACGTTCAATGGAATTTCGTTGTCCGTGAAGCTCGCATCGCGCGACATGCGAGATAATTCCTTGAGTCGGACTCTGTTCTGGTGAAGGCTCGACGAATTCGAAGCTGGGAAGGAGAGCGTATTTATCTGTACGCCCGCTGCTGCCCTTCATCGACTCAACTGACAATACCCTCACAGCTCGTTTATTACAACGTCATGCAGGTATTCTTCAGAAACTCTACGCAGGAGAACACGGTTGTCTCTGAAACGTCTGCATACCTCTTGCGGGAAAACAGGATTGTGAGAGTGGAATCAGATCACGAAGTCCTTCTCAAGTGAGTCAGCTTTCAGACAACGTCTAGCTATCTGATCTACATCAATTTAAGCCAGATATCACGCGATATCCGGGATCTCGAAACGTTCAGTCGGATAAACCAGAAACCTGGGCGATGATGGCCATTGATGAATCCAACCACACTCATAAAGAATAGAAAATCGGCGGAGTCGAACCTGAACGTGTTATCAATCACGATTTGAATGCACCGAAATTGTCACACGTTTCGCTCGTACCCCAGTCTTGTCCGCAAGAACTCGCCCACCTCCTCTCGATCCACGGAATACCCCTTCTTGACCTTCAGCCTTTCGTTGACGTTCCTTCTCTCTGCGGGCACCTATGTGGCCATCCCATTTCCACTTCGCGCCATTCTGGATGATCACAAGGACGTTTGCTTTAACGAAACCATTTTACTGAAAACGGCCCTCAGTACCCGGGAGTGGAAACCCGGGAAGACCACAGCTCATACTTGCTCTTTCACGAGGTATACCAGTGTACAACGCTCGACCGTGTCTGCCCTGCTACAATACGCTAGATACACTATATCAATCCGCACTTGTCAGACGGAGCGGCTAGAAAACATGCACCGCATCCTCAAGGCAAAGCTCGTCTCTGTTTCATGGAAGATTTCGCTCGATGTACCTGCTTCCGAATACATTGAAGACGAATTGGAGGCTGAACTAGTTCTGTACGTGAACTACAATGCCCCCTCGACCCCTCCTCCGCTCCAGGAGCCGCCGCGCGACCTACCCGTCGACGTTGACACTTGCGTTTTGCTTCCGCTTGCTTTTCTTTTCGTCTGACCACGGTTTCCGAAGCTCATAAGCCACTTGGTCAAAGAAACACTTATTCCTTGGGTTTGGTCAGCGCAGGCCAGCGGACGAGGGCGAAAGTACAGGAGGCGGGGAGGCAGCGCGGACAAACAGGTAGTCCGCGTTAATTCTGAAACCGGAATGGATGATGGGGTTGGACGTTTCACTGATTTCACGAGTATTGTTGACGATGATTATCAGAGAAAATGAGTGCGGGCTTCAAATTCGGTAGCTGTGGTCCTGTGGAAAGGGCAGTGCCCTGTTTGGACGCTGTGCGTGAACGTTTATGTCAGGCGCTTTAGCTTAGCGCTCATCAGCCAATAATGGGGCGATTATCGAACCAGATACTCTTAATGTTATGTCTTTTAGATTCGAGGATCGGGTACTGCTGTGCCCATTTCATGTGCCTGTTCTATTCTGTACTGTATGGATTAAAGCACTGCCGACAGGCGGTTTCCTTCGTGCACAGGATGAAAGATATCTTTGCCGCGTTTTACGAGCGCCTAAAGCATAGGACAGCCTCTTTCAAAACATAGATAACCCTGCACCACGTTCCAACCCTTCACTCCCTGCGCCCTTTGTCGACGATGCTCAGCCGCATGAAAGCACCGTTCAAGAAACGGCCAGAAAATTCCGATCTTAAATACCTGCAATTTACCCGGGTCTACAACTACGAGGAGAATGGCAATGATGACTGTGACGAAGCCAGCTCTATCTCGTCTCTCTCGACGAATGCGACGATGGACAACATTCCAGGGACGGGTCGAATAATCGACAAATGCATTTACCAATTCTTTGGAAGAAAGCTAGAGCGGTTCTTATTCCGGATTTCCATGGCAAATCTGCCCCCGGATAGGATTGTACAGTATCTTTGGGTGGATGATGTCCTCATCTTGCCCTCATCCCCTGAGCGAATGGATTACGTGGCTCTTAAAATCAAAGCAAATGAGCTGATTGCGGGATTGAAGAGTCTTGTGAAGCAGACACAGTGAGTGAACTTGATTGATTAATTGGACGCGTCTGACGTCATTCTCAGATCGAACTCGCTGTATCGATCTGCCGCCGCTCTCTCAGCTCTTATTCTTCTCTCTACGTCATTGTATGAATACGGCATCTTCTACGTATCGGTTGCAGCAGTCGAACCCATCTTCCACCTGGAATCACTCGCAAACGCCCTCGACGACTCACATCCGGAAAAGAAGTATTTTCTCTTCTTGATTGGACTAGCAAGGGCTCGACTCCACTTCGTTTACAACGATCGTGCGCCCGGAATCACGGAGGAGTTTGCAATCAACTGCCGACAGAAGTTGTTGGAGATTCTAGACTTGAGTCGGTGCGTTCTTGGCTCATATGATTGGTCATTCGTCGACAATTTATCCCTCGCAAATCTTCTAGTCTCGATCCTTTGACAGCTATTTCTGATGCGTGTCTTCTTCTCGCAAAAGTCTCTTCCTGCATCCATAATCTGGCACTTCGTTACCAATTGCTCTCTCCCGTCGCTGATAGCCTCATAGAAACGGCATATTATCTTCTTACTTTTCTTGTCCGCTTCCTCCAATATCAGACAATCCGCAACATGCATCCACTACAAAGAATAACCCTCTCTACGTTCCGCTGTTGGCTTGAAAATGTTACAGATTTCATTATCTTCGTTATGAGGAATAATTGGGATTTACCGCAGCTGCTGCCTATATGCGCATTTTCTATCTTGCAAAGCATGTATGTGTTCATCCTTCTATCTCTGTTCTTATCTCACCTAATGTGTCTGTCTCCGAAATACAGTATCGGAAACATGCAACATGGAAGTTTACTTCGCCAATGTATACCACAGAGTCTAAACCCTCTAAATGTGTTTCCAAGAAGAATCCGATACTCGACTCCGCAGGAAGACGATCCGATCATTCTCCAGAGCTCTCTCAGTATATGCACAACACGGACTCGCCGCCTTCTTGCCTCCCCTGATGAGCTCCGGAGGGAGGCTAGAGAATCAATGAGACTCGAGTTCGGATCGCTTTCAGATGGGCTATACAATCCACCATTTGAAGAGAAATTAAAGGAAGAGTGGCAGCGCTCCCTTGACCGTGCGCGCTCCATTCAAGTTGTTGAGAACGATCTGACGCGCGAATTCTTGAACGCTCGACAAGTTGCGTACGGAGATCACACTTATGTCTGGCAATGGAGAAGATACAAGGTGCTTCAGCGAAAGCGTCACCGCGTGGGAGAATACTGCCGCTCCAATCTCGATTGGTACTGGGACTCATCGAGCTGCTTGAAGCGTCTTTTCAGGATCGACAGGCCGAAGAACTCCTCGCGGCCAGAAGGTGCAGTGCATCAAGAAGACAAGGGTGTCCCCACAATACACCGTGGGATCAACGGAGGCACACTGGAAGTTACCATCCGCGACAAAGCGCCAGATGTACTGGAGAAGGTCGTTCGGATTCGATACGAGACTGAGGCGGGTGAAGTCAGGTATAGGACTTTTTATGCTGGACCATCTGCAGAGAATGTCACGTCTGACGCCTGCGCTGACTCGAGACCACGATCGTCATCAGCGCCGGAGACTGGTAAGTTAGCTTCACGTGTGGTGGCGAAGAGGTACTGAAGAGTATGTCAAATTTAAAGGTTCGTTGACCGGAGAGTCAATCGAAGCTCGTGGTGAAGTACCTGAGACAGTTTCTGGAGACGAAATGAAGAATACGGAAGTCGCTGATGAGGTCCATGAAGAGGAGCGGTGGTTTCGGGAGCTAAACGGCGCCAGCGATACAGAAGATGACAGCGCTTCTATTGATTTGAACGACACGGACCGACCACAGTGCGACAGCAGGATTGAAGAGGTCAGAACTGAATTTCAGATTTCGACCAGCTACTGATTTCGTCGATCGATTAGTGGCTTGAGACCCAGGTCAGCGCTCCGATGGGTGATTGACTCGGAGATTTGGCGGGTTGTGATACTGTTCACCGCAGGAAAGCGAGGGGTTGTGAAATCGTTGATGTTAAATGTAATAACTGCAGATAAGGGAGATTCCTCACTATTTCCTAGGTTTAAGGCATATTTGTTTATGACGAGTACCTTATCTTCTGCTGAAGCACGTCCAGGTCTAGGTAGCAGTGTAGGGAAGAGATAGTCGCCTACAGCCGCTTGCGGCCAAACAAGAGACAACAAACAACAACCTCCGGAACCGGCACTAAATTTGTTTCCGTGTCAATCCACGACTTTAGAGTCGACCACGTCTGAATACACCATTCTCCTCCTTTGCCGCTTCAAACAAGAAACCTATAATCTACTTGACGTATGGAAGCAATCCTGAATTCGAAAACTTAAGGATGGTTTATTAGGACGGTGGCTGAACAGCGATGTCCTGCCGAAGTCGTCTGGACTCTGACTCGTCGCTCCGTACTCGCCTTACTTTGCAGAATACCACATCCTCGCTATACACTTGTTCAGCACGGCTTACTTTTTGCATCCCTTGACTAGCTTTTGTGACTCAAGTTACGGTACCCGGAACTTGCTGCACTCGGAAGTCGCCACCTCTGCTATCCGGACTTACTAGCCCTCTTGAGGTCAGTTTCTTTACGGCTGCATCGTAAATTAGGCTGACTTGATTGGCTACAGCCTTACATCTGCAGTGGAACGTACTCGAATCAGGCGTATTCGGGCGACAATCCTCTCTCTCACCCACAATAAGGCTATGAGTTGAAGGTCGTTCTCTTCACATACTTGATCTTCGCTGTTTACAAAGTGCGTGCTTACCTTCACTGACTGTCTATGTAATCTTACACATTTACAGCTCATGCTTCGGCTATTGTGTCTCCCGTGGGTATGCATCTATCTCACGGCATCGGTGATCGGAATTGACGTGACGTTCAGCGGAATCTCGTTGTACGTGAGGCTTGCATCCCGCGACATGCGAGATAATTCCTTGAGTCGGACTCTGTTCTAGTGAAGGAACGACGAACTCGAAGCTGGGGAGGAGAACGTATCTATCTGTACGCCCACTACTTCCCTTCATCGACTCAACTGACAAACCTCTCACAGCTCGTTTATTACAACATCATGCGGTTATTCCTCAGAAACTCTACGCAGGAGAACACGGCTGTCTCTGAAATATCTCCATACCTCTTGCGGGAAAACAGGACTGTGATCTCCGAGCCCCGACTACGCCGATTCTAATTTGTCCGGAGACGAGGATTGAGAGAGTGGAGTCAGATCACGAAGTCCTTCTCAAGTGAGTCAGCTTTCAGACAACGTCCAGCTGTTTGATTTACCTCAATTTAAGCCAGATATCACGCGATATCCGGGAGCTTGAAACATCCAGTCGGATAAACCAGAAACCTGGGCGATGATGGCCATTGATGAAACCAACCACACTTTGTATAATGAATAGAAAATCGGCGGCGTCGAACCTGGGCGCGTTATTATTTGAATGCACCGAACTCGTCACATCTTTCGCTCGTACCCCAGTCTTGACCGCAAGGACTCGCTCACCTCCTCTCGATCCATGGAATACCCCCACTTGAACTTCAGCCTTTCGTTGACGTTCATTCTCTCTGCGGGCACCTATGTGGCCGTCCCATTTCCACTTCGCGCCACTCTCGGGGATCACTAGGACGTTCGCTTTAACGAAATCACATCACTGAAAACGGGCCCTCAGTACCCCGGAGTTGAAATCCGGGAAGACCACAGCTCATACTCGCTCTTTCATGAGGTAGACCAGTGTACAACGCTTGACCATGTCTGCCCTGCTGCAATGCGCAAGATTTCATTATATCAACCCTCACTTATCAGACGGTCTGCCTGGAGACCATGTTCCGCATCTGCATCGCAAAACTCGCTTCTGTGAGACAGAAGCATTCCGTCGATGAGTCTGTCTCCGACTTCATTGAAGAGGAATTGGAGGCCGAACGTGAACTACATCGACCCCTCGACCCCTCCTCCGCTCCAGGAACCGCCGTGCGACCTACCCGCCGATGTTGCCACTTACGTCTTGCTTCCGCTTACTCTTCTTTCCGTCTGACCACGGTTTCCGAAGCTCATGAGCCACTTGGTCAAAGAAACACTTATTCCTTGAAGTGTGGTCAGCGCAGGCCAGCGGACGAGGCCGAAAGTACAGGAGGCGGGGAGGCAGCGTGGACAAACAGGTAGTCCACGTTAATTCTCAATCCGGAATGGATGATGGGGTTGGACGTTTCCCTGATTTCATGAGTATTGTTGACGATGATGAGTGCGGGCTTCAAATTGGGTAGCTGTGGTCCTGTGAAAAGGGCAGTGCGCTGTTTGGACGCTGTACATGAACGTTTATGTCAGGCGCTTTAAGCTCAGCGCTCATCAACCAATAATGGGGCGATTATCGAAGCAGATACTCTTAATGTTCTGTCTGTTAGATTCCAAGATCGGGTATTGCTGTGCGATTTCATGTGCCTGTTCTATTCTGTAGGATTAAAGCACAGCCGACAGGCCGTTGTCTTCGTGCACAGGATGAAAGGTATCTTTGCCGCGTTTTACGAGCGCCTAAAACATAGGACAGCCTCTTTCAAAGCATAGATAACCCCGCACCACGTTCCAACCCTTATCCCACCCTTCACTCCCCGCGCTCTTTGTCGACGATGCCCAGCCGCATGAAAGCACCATGCAAGAAATGCCCAAAAAATTCTGATCTTAAATACCTACAATTTACCCGGGTCTACAACTACGAGGAGAATGGCAATGATGACCGTGACGATGCCAGCTCTATCTCGTCTCTCTCGACGAATGCGACGATGGACAACATCCCAGGGACGGGCCGAATAATCGATAAATGCGTTTACCAGTTCTTTGGAAGAAAGCTTGAGCGGTTCTTATTCCGGATTTCTATGGCACATCTCTCTCCAGATAGGATCGTTCAGTTCCTCTGGGTAGACGATAATCTCATCTACCCCACATACTACCCTATGCGACTGGATTACGTCATCCAGGAAATCGAAGAAAATGTACGGATTGCCGGACTGAAGAGTCTTGTGAAGCAGACACAGTGAGTGAACTTGACCGATCTATTGCACGCGTCTGACGTCATTTTCAGATCGAACTCGCTGTATCGATCTGCCGCCGCTCTCTCCGCTCTCGTTCGTCTTTCTACGTCATGGTATTCGTACGGCGACTTCTACGTATCGGTTGCAGCAGTCGAACCGATCTTCCACTTGGAGTCACTCGCAAATGCCCTCGACGACTCACATCCGGAAAAGAAGTATTTTCTCTTCTTGATTGGAATAGCAAGAGCTCGACTCCACTGCGTTCACAACGATCGTGCGCCCGGTATCACGGAGAAGTTTGCAATCAACTACCGACAGAAGTCGTTGGAGATACTAGACTCGAGTCGGTGCGTTCTTGCCTCATATAATTGGTCGTTTGTTGATAATGTATTCTTCGCAAAACTCCTAGTCATGATCCTTCGGCAGTCATTTCTGATGCGTGTCTTCTTTTCGTAAATGTCTTTTTCAGCATCGATAGTCCGGCAAATCGTGGCTACTCGCTCTCTCCCGTCGCTGATAGCCTCATAGAAACGGCATACTATCTTCTTACTTTTCTTGTCCGTTTCCTCTTCGACCAATATCAGACAATTAACAACATGCATCCACTACAAAGATTAATCCTCTCTATATTCTCTCGTTGGCTTGCAGATGTCACAGATTACATCATTTACAGTTTGTTGTGGTCTCGGGATTTACCGCAGCTGCTGCCTATATGCGCATTTTCTATCTTGCATCGCATGTATGCGTTCATCCTTCTATCTCCGTTCTTAGCTCACCTAATGCATCTGTCTCCGAAATACAGTATCGGAAACATGCATCACGGAAGTTTATTTCCCCAGCATAAACTACAGAGACTAGTTCCTCTTGATGTGTTTCCAAGAAGAATCCGAGACGCTACTCCGCAGGAAGACGATTCGATCATTCTCCAGAGCTGTCTCAGTATATGCACAACACGGACTCGCCGCCTTCTTGCCTCCCCTGATGAGCTCCGGAGGGAGGCTGGAGATTCGATGAGACTCGAGTACGGATCGCTTTCAGATAGATTGTACAGTCTACCACCTGAAGAGAAATCGGAGGAAGAGTGGCAGCGGTCCCTTGACCGTGCGCGGTCCATTCAAGTTGTTGAGAACAATCTGACGCGCGAATTCTTAGAAGCTCGAAATAATCCAGACTACAGCTGGAGCTCCATCAGGAAACTCGGGCACTGGAAGGATTACAAGAAGCTTCAGCGACAGCGTCACCGCATGGGAGAATACTGCCGCTCCAACCTCGATTGGGATTGGGACACGTCGAGCTGCTTCAAGCGTCTTTTCAGGATCGACAGGCAGAAGAGCTCTCCGCGACCAGAAGGCGCAGTGCATCAAGGCGTAATGGGTGTCTCAGCCACGGTACACCGCCGAGTCAACGGAGACACATTGGACGTGTCCATTCCCAAGAAAGGGTCAAACCTGCTACAGAAAGTTCGCGTTCGATACGAGACCGAGGCGGGTGAAGTCAAATATAAGACATTCTATGCCGGGCCATCTGTAGAGGATATCTCGTCTGGCGATGACGCTGGCCTAGGGCCGCGGTCATCGTTAGCGCAGGAAACTGGTGAATCAATTTCACTCGTGATGACGAAAGAATACTGAAAAGCTTGTCAAATAAATAGATTCGGTGACTGTACAGAGCATCGAAGCTGGCGGGGAAGTATCAGAGGCAGGTTTCGGGGACGAAATGAAGAATACGGAAGTCGAGGATGAGGTCCATGAAGAGGTGCGGTGGTACCGGGAGCTCAACGGCGCCAGCGATACGGAAGATGACAGCATCTCTGTTGATACGAGGAACCGGCCGCAATACAACAGCAGGATTGATGAGGTTAGTCCGATAATATGAAAGTTAGACCACGTACTGATTTCGTCGATCGATTAGTGGCTTGAGACCCAGGTCTGCGTTCCGATGGGTGATTGAGATTTGGCGGGTTGTGGTACTGTTCACCGCAGGAAAGCGAGGGGTTGTGGAATCGTTAATGTTAAATGTAATAACTGCAGATAAGGGAGATTTCCTCACTATTTCCTAGGTTTTATGCATATTTGTTAATGACGAGTATCATATCTTCTGCTGAAGCACGTCCAGGTCTAGGTAGCAGTGTAAGGGAAGAGATAGGCCCGGGCGCCTACAGCCGCTTGCGCCCAAACAAGAGACAACAAACTACCTCCGGAACCGGCACTAAATTTGTTTCCGTGCCAATCCACAACTTTAGAGTCGACCACGTCTGAACGCACCATTCTCTCCTCTTTCGCTCCAAGATAGAATCTATATTCCACTTAAACTCTACAGTGCTGTGGGAACTCAGAAAACTATGCAGCTATACTCTGCGTCGCTTGCGCCGAATAGTACTTTCCTGTCGAGTTTGTCTTAGCCGTCGCTCGGTACTCGCCTTACTTTGGAGAATACCACATCCTCGCTACACACTTGTTCAGCTCGACTTCTATCATGGCGACCTTGAGAAGCTTATGTAGTCTAAGTTACAGTATCAGGGATCTGATGCACACGGAAGCCCCTGACCGGACTTTCAAGAGCCAAGGTACAGTAGCATCTTTCGAAGGTCAGTTTCATTTCGGCTTCCATTTTATGGTAGGCTGGCTTGACTGCCTGCACGTTCTCATACAAAGTGAACTTTATTCGAATTTGGCGCGTTTGGGCAACTCTCCTCTCTCTTGCTGACACATGGGCTATCATTCTGATATGAGTTTATAATGGATCGTCACCGGTTACGACGAAGTGCGTGCTTCCCCTTTCTGATCATCAATGTCAATTGACTCATTTACAGCTCTATGTCGTATCTATCTCGCAATATCGGTATCTAGATTGACGTGACGTTTTGCAGAGTCAGAGTTTGTAGTATGCGAAGCTCGCATCCCGCGACATCCGAGCTTCTTCCTCTAGTCGGACTTTGTTCTGGTGAAGACACAACAACTTTGAAGGTGGGAAGGAGAACGTATCTATCTGTACGCCCACACATTCGCTTCTGTGATGCAATTTTCAATGTTTTCATAGTTAGTTTATTTCAAGTTCATGCAGATATTCCTCAGAGACTCTTCGTAGGAGAACACGGTTGTCTCTAAAATATCCGCATACCTCCTGCGGGCAAACAACACATTTTGTCTCCAAGTCTCGGCTATGCTGAATCTACTTTGTCCGCGAACGGAAGTGTGGCAAGGGAAACGAGGATTGAGAGCGTGGGTTCAAATTACGAAGTCCTTTTCAAGTGAGTCAGCTTTCAGACAACGTCCAGCTGTTTGATTTACCTCAATTTAAGCCAGATCTCGTTCACCTCCCTTCGATCTACGGAATACGTCCTCTTCATTCTTGTCATCTAGGTCGTCGTCGACCTCGCTCTCTCTGCTGGTATCCGTCCGGTCACCCCATTCCTTTACTCCACTCTGGATGATCACGAGAATGTTCACTTTGCCGAAATCACAAATCTGAAAATGGCTCTCACTGCCCCGAAGACGAAGGCCGGGAAGTCAATAGCTCATAATCGCTCACTAACGACGACGGACAGTGTAAAATGCTCGACCATCTTCGCTCTGCGCAACTCTTCCAGCCTTCATACCCTGAGATGCAATGCGCAAGATGACATTATTTCAACCCTCTTGTGTCTGGCGAAGTGGATGGAAACCATGCTCAGCATGCGCATCGCAAAACTTGCCTCTGCCTCACAGAAGCCTTCGGTCGATGTGTCTGTCTCCGACTGCATTGAAGAAGAATTGGAGGCAAAACTAGCTCTGTACTTGAGCTTCAACGACCTCCTGAAACGTCCTCAGCTTTAGTACCCGCAGCACGACCTAGTCGTCGAGGTTGACTCTTGCATCTTGCTCTCACTTGCTCCTCTTTCTGTTAGAGTACAATACCGGTTCAACCCGGATTATATAATTTAATTTCCTTTTTCATATATTTCAAATTAAAATGGACTCTTAAAAGTTTTCCTTGCATGTATGCTACCTCATCGCTATTGCATAGCGCTGAGGTATGTCTCACTTTATATTCGTCTTTATTTCCTGCGCTAATTGTCATGTATTTAGTTCTATATATTATAGGTAACTAAATACATCCTCATCGCTATTGCATAGCGCTGAGTTCTATATATTATAGCTCCCGCAGGTTATGAGCCTTGCGACGCTGTCAGCGTAAAAGCAGTAGTGCATCAATCGAACATCCGTACTATCACCAAAGTCTAAATCCTAAGTACAATGACCTCACCTACCGGCTCGGAAACAGACAAGGATGCCAAGGCAGCGCAAGACGCGAGCCAAAGCAACCAGATGGACGAGATCGAGCGCCAGAAGATCGGGATTGACCTGATCAAGAAGGCGCTATACAGGGGAGGCAGTTACAAGCCGCAACCGGCTAAGAACGGTCAGCTTAAGGAAATTGGGTGGGATGTCTGGATGTCGAATGTATTGGTGGCATGGTCGGAACACTTCGTCAGGGAGGTCGGACTAGGTTTGGACCCATGTCCTAAGATTAGCAAGCTTCCAACGGAAGAAGAAAGAGAATCACTCCTAATGTGGAACCAGATGGACCAAAAGGCCAAGACCATTATACAACAGGGTCTTTCCATGGAACACATCAAGCTAATTCAAGGGGCACGCACGTCACACGAGATGTACCGAAAGCTCGCAAGGAACTTCGCGAAGGATGCCCAGCTGTCACCGGCGATGGCCCTAAGCGAAGTATGCGTCCACAAATGGGACCCCCAGTCTTCGACGTTCGATGAGAACCTTCAGTATATTCAGGGTCAGATCGAAGACTTACGACAGTACCCTGGCACGAAGGAGGAGCTAATCGACCTTATTCAGTCGGTAGCCATCCTTAATTCGCTTCCACCCGAGTGGGAAAGCATTCGAAGCGCCATATACAACACGGCCAATATCAAATTAGAGAACGTAATTCTCACCGCTCGGCGCCACGCGCAAGCGACGGGCTCTGGAAACGGCGATCAAGCCCTGGCGATCAAAGTGAAGGGTCTGGCTAAAGCAAAGGGTAAAGCCAAGAAAGGGAAGACCGTATGCGAGAACTGCAAGAAGACCGGTCACACGAAGGCTTCTTGCTGGTCTAAGGGTGGCGGCAACGAGGGCGGCGGACCGAACAAGAACAAGTTTGGTGATGGAACCTCCGGGGACACCGGGAAGGAGTCAAAAAGGGGAAAAAGTGCCTATTCAATAACGGCAGACAATGACGATGACGACTTCTCAACCAGTGATGCGTCGGCTAACGTCTGTACTCTGGGGCCGAGCCCCACTTACTCCCCTGAACTCTCGCCTCCCTCTGAGGAAAGCGAAGAGTGGTTACCATTTCCAACGATATTGCCAACCGAGCGCGCAAATGTCATCAAAGTAGCGCCAGCCACGCCCGCGGAACACTCCCAGTGGGTTTTGACACGGGGGCTTCAGCCAGCCTAACCGGCGATCGGCAGTGTCTTCACGACTACCAGCCGATTCCGCCCATACCCGTGGGAGGCTTTGGAACTGCGATGACCGCCCAAGCGATCGGGAAGGGTCGAGTGAAGCTTCGATTCAATCCCGGGGAGGAAGAGACAACCCTGAGTCTGGGAAATGTACTCTATGTCCCCGAGGCTGCGTGCAATATTATTTCCGCAAGCCGTCTGCTGAATTCAGGCCTGTCCTTTGCTAGCACCCGAGATGGTATTAAAATTACACACAATGGTACCCTACTCGCGCGTGCGACTCGAATTAATGGTCAATTTATTCTCAAAAATGCGAAAACCACGCTTATTCGGGCGAACGCCGCTGCAGTGACTGAACTGCCCTTTCAGGAATGGCACCTTCGGTTCGGGCACCTAGGCAACACTTACCTAAGGAAGCTAATCGAGAAGAAGAGGTAGAAGGACTTACTGTGGACAAAAATACACTCGGCGCGCCGGCACACTGTCAATCGTGCGCAATTGGGAAGATGGCTCGTCAACCATTCCCGAAATCCAAGTCCAGGGCTACGCGCCCACTGGAACTGGTGCACTCCGACCTAGCCGGGCCACAGAAGGTTACGTCCCGTAAGGGATACCGTTACATCTTGACGATCACGGACGACGCCACCCGATTTACGTGGGTGTACTTCCTACCCGATAAGGGTGCCGCCCCGCTTGTCTTCCAGGAGGTGATTCCCCTGTTCCAACGACAATATGGATACGAAATTAAGACCATACGTACCGATCAAGGGGGGGAGTTCCTAAACCAGAAGATGACCCAGATATGCCGTCAGTACGGAATAGTGCAGCAAACGTCAAACGCGCACACTCCGCAACAGAACGGCGTAGCCGAACGCCTGAATCGGACGCTAGCCGATAAGGTTAGGTGCATATACGCAGACCAACCGAACATACCCGCCTATCTCTGGCCAGAGGTGTTCTCACACGTTAATTATTTACGGAACCTATCGCCTACCTCGGCTCTCGCCAAGAAGACGCCTTACGAAGCTCTCCACGGCTCGAAGCCGAATGTGTTAGACCTTCGTCCCTTTTGGGATGAGGTAATTGTGCACATCCCAGCAGTCGAAAGGGCGAGCAAACTAAGCCCACGAGGCCGCAGAGTGCGTTTCATTGGATTTCCTGAAGGAATTAAGGGCATATTGTATTATGACCCGAAATCCCGTAAGGTATCCACCTCCAGGGACTTCGTGTACCCCCGCGACCCATTTGCATCCGCTCAGGGTCCTGCCTCGATCGAGGGGGGGAGTACCCCAAAAGGGGATGAGGACGATCTCACGTACCCAGATGCAGCCGAATCAAATGCAAACAAGCCGAACAACTCAGTTTCTCCGCCGGTCACGGAATCAAATGCGCCGCCGGCTGAGCAGCAGCAGCAACAGCAGCAAACCAAAAAGTCTAGGCCTCGTATCGATTACGGCCCAAAGACACGCACGTCCTCGCGTCTCATCGAACGAGCGCAGGCGCAGCAAACAGATCAACACTCGGATTCGGAACCACCCGAACTGGTTACGGAACGAAGCCAGGAGATCGGTGGTGAGAACTCCATAGCCCACTACGTATATTCGAATATAGTAGTGGACGGTCGAGACCCGCTCGATTATCGGGGAGGCGACAGCCGGCCCGAATAAGGAAGCTTGGATGGAATCGATGAGAAAAGAACTCAATAATATGGAGCGACTCCATGTTTACGAGATAACCGAATTACCGTCAGGCCGTAAGGCCATCGGCTGTAAATGGGTATTCAAGACCAAACGAGGAGCCGACGGTGAACCGAAGGAGCTCAAGTCTCGATTGGTCGCCCAAGGATTCACGCAAAAATACTTGATCGACTACAATCAAGTACATGCTCCCGTGGCTCGAACGGGGTCAATTAAAATTTTGGCCGTAATTGCCGTCCATTTGGGGCTGAAGGCTCACCAATTGGATGTCAAAGCCGCATTTCTTCACGGGGAACTCAGTGAAGAAATCTATATGCGGCAACCGCCCGGTTTCGAGGACCCGAGCAAGAAGGGTCACGTACTTCGGTTGAAGAAGTCTATTTACGGCCTCAAGCAGTCTGGGCGCGTATGGAACCAGCGCTTCGATAAGGAGCTGAGGGCCTTAGGCTTCTCTCGCCTCATAGGCGACCCTTGTGTCTATATTAGGCGATCCGGCTCGCAAATTTCCGTGCTGGGACTTCACGTTGACGACATGGAGTTCTTTTGCTCGAATGACGCAGCTGTGCCGGAGTTCATCAAACTTCTTGGGGATCGTAATATTGAACTGGTTCACGTTGGGCCACTTACCTACATGCTAGGGGTAAAATTTGCATTTGATTATCGCCTCCAGACAGTCGGAATCGACCAACACGGCTACATAGACGTGTTACTTACCCGATTTGGAATGAACGATGCCAAGCCGGCGCCGTCCCCGTTCCCTTCGGGTGTCAAGCTCACGAAGGACGACTGTCCGCGGACAGACAAGGAGATCAGCGAAATGAAGAATTACCCATATCATGCATTAATCGGCAGCCTACTCTACTTGACAGTTTGGAGCCGGCCCGATTTGGCCTATCATGTTAACGCGCTGGCTCAGTTCTCCTCGAACCCCGGCAAGCGCCATTGGGAACTCGGGAAGCACGTACTTCGCTTCCTAAAACACTCTCGCGACTTTACCCTTATCCTCAAAACGGATCCAAAGGGGCCACACCTGACCGGCTATGCTGATGCCGACTGGGGCTCTAGCGAAGGTCGCCGTTCGACGACCGGCTACGCATTCACCCTAGGCTCTGGTGCCGTTACCTGGCAATCAAAGAAGCAGCCTACCGTGGCACTTTCGTCTGCCGAGGCCGAATACATGGCACTCTCGGCTGCCACGCAGGAGGCCCTGTGGCTCCGTTCCTTACTTTCTGAATTAGGTTTCCCTCAACGGAAACAAACTACCATTTATTCTGATAATTTAGGCGCTATTTCTTTAACCGAAGACTCGGTGCTCCACCAGCGTGTCAAGCACATTGCCATTCGCCACCATTTCATTCGTGACCATGTCACCCAATGGATCGGTGAAGGCCGAGTACTTGCGTACCGAGGATCAACCGGCGGACGCGCTAACTAAAGCGCTTCCGAAGGCCTCGCACTCCCGTCTATCCTCTATGCTTGGTGTGAACCGGCCTTGAGGGGGGGTGTTAGAGTACAATACCGGTTCAACCCGGATTATATAATTTAATTTCCTTTTTCATATATTTCAAATTAAAATGGACTCTTAAAAGTTTTCCTTGCATGTATGCTACCTCATCGCTATTGCATAGCGCTGAGGTATGTCTCACTTTATATTCGTCTTTATTTCCTGCGCTAATTGTCATGTATTTAGTTCTATATATTATAGGTAACTAAATACATCCTCATCGCTATTGCATAGCGCTGAGTTCTATATATTATAGCTCCCGCACTTTCCCGTCTATTCGCTATTCCCGGCGCTCATAAGTCACATGGTCAAAGAAACACCTACATCGTGAAGTATATCTAGCGTAGGCGAGTAAACAAGGGCAAAGTTATAGGAGGCGGTGCGCCAACATGGACGAAATACCTAGGTAGTCCGAGTACATCGTCAAACCCGCCTGGCTGATTCCTAACTGATCGTGTGACTGATTGCAGTAATGATATGCATCAAACACAGGCTTTCCAAAAAGATGTCCGGCCGTTCCAATGGTAAAGCCTGGTGGGAAAAGCAGTGCGCTGTTTGGACGTTGTGCAAAGACGTATATAGGTGCTTTTCGCTCAGCGCTCATCAATGGAGGTCATGAGATCAGACATTCTTAGGGTTCTGTCTTCAAGTTTCCCGGCCTCGTATATTGCAGTGCGAATATATAACGTTTGCGCTTCCATGTCCCTGTGCCGCCATGCCGTAAAGCACAGTCCTCAGGCGTTTGGGTTTGCTGTATATGCGGCATCGATGCTAATGTGCACAGGATGGAAGATATGAAGCAATGCGGCTTCATCGTGTTACGTGCGCCGAAAGCAAAGCACAGCCTCATTCAAATCATAAATAGCCTGGGCAAACCCTTATCCCACCCTTCACTCCCCGCGCCCTTTGTCGACGATGCTCAGCCGCATGAAAGCACCATTCAAGAAACGGAAAGAAAACTCCGATCTTAAATACTTACAATTTACCTGGGTCTTCAATTACAAGGAGAATGGCGAAGATAACTGTGACGATGGCAGCTCTATCTCGTCAGTTTCGACCAATGCGACGATGGACAACATTCCAGGGACGGGCCGAATAATCGACAAATGCATTTACCAATTCTTTGGAAGAAAGCTAGAGCGGTTCATGTTCCGAATTTCTATGGCAAATCTGTCTCCGGATAGGATCGTTCAGTTCCTTTGGATAGACGATCTCCTCATCTCGCCCTCAAAACATATTCTACTGGATGTCGTCATTCAGGAAATCGGAGGAAAAGAGACGATCGCAGGATTGAAGAGTCTTGTGAAGCAGACACAGTGAGTGAACTTGATTGATCTATTGGACACGTCTGACGTCATTCTCAGATCGAACTCGCTGTATCGATCTGCCGCCGCGCTCTCCGCTCTCATTCGTCTCACTACGGCATGGGGTATCTACGGCAACTTCTACGTATCGGTTGCAGCAGTTGAACCCATTCTCCATTTGGAGTCACTCGCAAACGCCCTCGACGACTCACATCCGGAAAAGAAATATTTTCTCTTCTTGATTGGATTAGCAAGGGCTCGACTCCACTTTGTTTACATCGATCGTGCGCCCGGAATCACGGAGGAGTTTGCAATCAACTGCCGTCTGAAGTTGTTGGACATTCTAGACTCGAGTCGGTGCGTTCTTGCCTCATGATTGCTCATTCGTTAACAATTGTATCCCTTGCAGACTTCCTAGTCATGATCCTTTGGCAGTCATTTCTGATGCGTGTCTTCTTCTCGTAAATGTCTCTTTAAGCATCCATAATCTGACACATCGTCACCACTCGCTCTTTCCCGTCGATGATAGCCTCATAGAAACGGCATACTATCTTCTTACTTTTCTTGTCCATTTCCTCTTCGACCAATATCAGACAATCTACATTATGCATCCACTACAAAATTTAATCTTCTCTACGTTCTGCTGCTGGCTTGAAAATGTTACAGATTACATCATTGACTATATGGAGTCGCTACGGTGGGACTTACCGCCACTACTGCCTATATGCGCATTTTCTATCTTGCGTCGCATGTATGTGTTCATCCTTCTATCTCCGTTCTTAGCTCATCTAATGTGTCTGTCTCCGAAATACAGTATTGGAAACATGCCACATGGAAGTTTATTTCCCCGACATATACCACGTCGGCTAATCTATCTTGACATGATTCCAAGAAGAATCCGAAGCTCGGCTCCGCAGGAAGACAATCCGATCATTTTTCAGAGCTCTACCGGTATATGCACTACACGGACTCGCCGCCTTCTTGCCTCCCCTGATGAGCTCCGGAGGGAGGCTAGAGATTCAATGAGACTCAAGTACGGATCGCTTTCAGTTGGGTTGTACAATCTACCACCTGAAGAGAAATCGGAGGAAGAGTGGCAGCGTTCCCTTGACCGTGCGCGGTCAGCTCAAGTCGTTGAGAACGATGTGACGCGCGAATTCTTACGAGCTCGACAATATGCGTACGGGGACATCACTTGGTGGGAGTGGTACAAGAAGCTCCAACGAAACCGTCACCGCATGGGAGAATACTGCCGCTCCAACCTCGATTGGGACTGGGACACATCAAGCAGCTTGAAGCGTCTCTTCAGGATCGGCATGCCGAAGAACTCCTCGAGACCAGAAGGCGTACTGCAGCAAGGCGTCATGGGTGTCCCAGCCATGGTACACCGTGAAATCAACGGAGACACATTGGACGTCTCCGTTCCCGAGAAAGCGTCAAACCTCCTACGGAAGGTTCGCATTCGATACGAGACCGAGGCGGGTGAGGTCAAATATAAGACGTTTTATGCCGGACCATCTGTAGAGGATATCCCGTTTGGCGATGACGCTGGTCTGGGGCCACGGTTATCGTTAGCGCAGGAAACTGGTGAGTCAATTTCATTAGAGATGGCGAAAGAATACTGAAGATCTTGTCAAATAATACATAGATCCGTTGACTGGACAGAGGATCGAAGCTGGCGGGGAAGTATCAGAGGCAGGCTCTGGGGACAACATGACGGATACGGAAGTCGAGGATGAGGTCCATGAAGAGGTGCGGTGGTTACGGAAGCAAAACGGCACAAGCGATACGGAAGATGGCTGCATCTCTGTTGATAAACCGGCCACAATACAACAGCAGGATTGATGAGGTTAGAACTGACTCTCCGAGTTTGACCAGGTACTAACTTTGTCGTTTGATTAGTGGCATCAGACTCAGGTTACTATCGCTCAGATGGCAGATTGAGGCTGTGGCATTAGCTTGCGTCGGAAAGCGAAGTGTCTTGTTAACAATACTGTTGGATGCTTTGATTGAATGATAGAGGAGATTGTCTCACTGACTGTGCAAATTTGTTGATGACGTGTCCCTTCGGGTAGTACTACAACTTGAAGAGAGGACGTTGAAGGCCGACGCCCAAATAAAGCACAACAACTTGAACTTCAACCTGAAACAGCTGAACCAAAAATCTCACGTCGTTGCTTACTTGAACATCTGACGTTTGAACAAGCCACTCTCCTCCTCTTATGACAGGAAGTCTTTAATCTGCTTGACTGTCGAACTTGGATACCTTTTAAACTCTGAAAAATCAAGGAGATATGTTCCGAGTCTGCAGGTTTCGCGCTGAACAGCGATTTCCTTGCGATTTTCTCTCTCATCGGGTTGGATTCATCTGCCGTCCCCGTCCTTGCCTTGCTTTGGACTGTATCACATCCTCCAGACTCATCTACTCATCGCTGCTTACATCATGTCCCTTCCCGACAAGTTCATCTCGTTCAGGCTACGATACCTGGAACTTCCACCCTAAGGCTATCCAGATTCCCAACTGCTTCATCCATGCGACCACTTATCAAGCATGATGCCATCGTAGAGATCCAATCATAGGAGGTCTGCTTCGGCGAAACCGAAATTGATCAGAGCACCATCACTGCACTAGTCCACCTCTAGGATGTGTCGGCGACTTTCGACACCAAAGAGCGCTGTATGTTGTTGCTCCTACGTAAATTTCCCTGTGCACTACATTGCAAATACCAGCCTTCTGGCATCTGACCGATCAATGACGACTCGGTCTACGTACGGTTGTCGTGCCTCCCTAGGTTATGTATCTATTTCACGGAATAGGAATGTAGAATTGACGTCACTTTCTTTAGGCTCGGAATTTGAAGCTTGCATCCCGAATTGATTCCTTCTTAAGTTGGACTTTGTTTTGGTGAAGGCAGGATTATTTCAAAGCTGGGAAGGAGAAGGCATCTATATGTACGTCCAGTGCTTCGCTTCTGCGACGCAATTGCCAATGTTCTTACAGTTCGTTTATTACAATGTCACACGGGTATTCGAGGACATGATGGTGCTTGAAATATTCGGACGAGGTCCTTCTCAAGTAGTTAGATTTCAGACGATGTCCAACTGTGTGATTTACCTCATTACTAGGCGGCGTCCACGCGATATCTAGGTCCCTTGGACTTTACAAAGCAAAGCTATGAATGCAACAATTTCCATCCATCGAATTCTTCGCATCTGTCGTTTGTACCCCCATCTTAGCCACCTCTCCTCGATCCATGCAACACATCACTTCCAAATTATGCTATTCGTTACTTCTCGACTCGCTCGTGGATCTCCCCCGGACTGGCTCTGCTGGATGTGGTGCTCGAGACTCGGCTATTGAGACAGTCCTTCCAATTTCTGGCACCACCGTTCGACGTCTGGATGCTCACCATACCTCACTTTGACTTTCAGCCTTATCATCAAGGCGACTGTTGACCTCGCTTTCCTTATCGACACCCGTCCGTCCGACTGGCATCCCATCTCAGCTTCACTCCCGCCGGCTCCTCGTATCGGTTTTCCCCACGGCCTACATGTCCTTCCCCTTTGAAGCCTCCCACTACCATGCACGCAAACTCCCAGCTGGAGCATCCCCGTGGTCGTTCATCTAGCATGACAACACAGAACCCGCCCCGATTTGGTATCGCCTCAGCAAGCTCGGTAACCTCACTCGACTCCTGGACCCAACGAAGGAAGCGCTGTATCTACGCTCCTACGATGCAAAACCAACCTCTCTGCGATTCGCATTTGGAGGAGTAACTCTACAGCCTTCCGTTGTCGTGGACTCTCCGACCTTCCAGTTTTCTCTCTTTCGGATTGAGCGCTTCAGTGCCTCGGAGAAAAAACGTTTTCCAAACAACCTCCGAATCTTTCATTCCCCTCTGTGTTTCCTCCTCTTCGACCTCTCCTTTCGACTCTTATTCCCTTAGTCAGTCCCACAACACCTACCCGGCCTCGCATATGATATCTCGATTTTTCTCTTTACTCTTGAATCTTGACCCTTTCGCCGCTTGCTCTTCTTGTCCACTTTCCGGTTTATTTCCCACTCCCGGGTCTTGTACGCTACATTGTCAAAGTGACACACACATTAATAGTTATGTTCAAATTTCAGCGCAATCGAGCGGACGGCGAGCGCGAAGTTACAGAAGGCGGACCGGAGGCAGCGTGGAAAAATTATGTACGCAGCCCGAGATCATTCCCTTACTCCCATCGGGAGAATAGGGCACTGTATCCCCTGAATTGCCGTGGGGCAACTATATTTTTACATGCAGGCCTTCCGAGGGACGTGCGTGCGTGCTTGGGACTTCCTACTTCCGAGTACTTACATGCAGGGTCCAATGCCACTTCCTTGCAGGGTTGTAAGCACTTCCGTGCAGGGTCGAACAGCACTTCCGTGCATACTATGTAAGTTTGCACAATGCTTCGCTTTGATGTTTGAATCCACTGCTGAAGATGACATTATGGTTACATGCCTGCATTAAGATCACATACATTCAGGGAATACCAGTCTCCTATTTAATACATTCCAGTATATATCCCGTACATATTCAAGTTGCTAGAGTGTCTGGCGCTCGGCACAGAGCCTAACTACCTGGTCGTCCCAAGATCAATAAGCATCCACTAATCCATCGTACACTTGTGTGACCTCCCTCGGGGCTCCGCAAGCAATTTCATTTGCTCAGGATGGGTTGCCTTCATCTCATCAAAGGTCCCCTTTCTGCCAGTCTGCTCTCGCCACCTCGCGAACAAGGCAAGAAGCGCACCGCCAAGGCCTGTAGCCTCCTTCGTCTCCGCGACGTAGGTAGGAAGGCCAAATAGGTCTGCGGCCAATCGGCGGATTGTCTGATTTTGCGATGACCCGCCTGTGAGAATGAGACGGTGTAGGGGACATGCGTCTTCCGGGAGAATCGCTGCAATGCGAGATTTCATTGATAAGAGCTGTGACTCAAGGATCGCGCGCGGATGCGCATTCTCTGGTATCGACTCGATGGGCTGACTATCCTTAAGCAGGAAGGTATCCTGTACGTTGGAAGGAATAATCTCCAGCAGTGGGAAATACAGACCCGAGTAGCCGTTGTCGCCAGGCGGTGATGCTCCTACACGCTCATTGAAGATATGCCAATGGCCCTTGGCGAACTTATTCCGCACCTGCTCGTGCACGAGCGCGCCGTTTATATAGCAAAGTATGGCAATTGCGGAGGTGTCATTTGCTGGGTGTGTAAGGAGGTGACTGTCAGGAATCGTCCCCAGGTTTACTTATTTCTTTATTATTTTATCTGATTTTCTTTTGACTTTCCGACGAGTTCCTGACATGGCCGCTGAAGTCCGCTGTGGCGGACTTGCGGCCTTTACGGACACCGAGCGGTGTTTCGAGCGGTGTTTCGAGCGGTGTATTGAACACCGACTCTTTTATTTTTCTTGCACGTAGATACTTACCTGTAGGCTTGCAGGCAGCGCGGACAAGCTCCCTGCAAGCCACCGACTTCACTTTCGATCGGTGTACCGACTCTAGGAGTCGGACACCGCCACCAGGCGGACGTCCGACCCTGTATGTGTCGGACTTTGCCTACAGTCAGCGGCCCGCGGCGGTCCTCGTCGGACTCGGACCCTGGTGGCTTGGTACTGTATAGTTTTTCCATTTCCACTTGCCAAAACCGCGGATCAACCTGCGAAGCACTCACTTTTGGCCTCTTGTAAAGTGCTTCTCAGGTGATGTGTTATCTTTAGCTCTGATGTGTAGAATAGCTTAATTTACTTGTAAAGTGCTTCTCAGAGCGAGGACCACCGCACAGAGCCGTCCGATAAGTCGTCCGACGCCGATTAAGGGTCTTGAGAGCAGAAGAACCGCTCTAGGTCGTAACATTAGGCCAAAAGTTCGTTCTCTCGACGCCCTTGAAGCAGGACCGATACTATGACGAAGTTTGGGACTGGACACAAAGCCATGTCATCCCAAGAACAATCCCCGATCTTTACCGACGCTCCCGAGACCGCCCAAGGCGAGGCCGCCCCAATGGCCGCCCCGCCTCCGGCCCAGGACCTCTCCCCCGACATCCTGGAGGCTATTAATGCCGCCACCCGACCCCTTCAGACCACCCTGCAGCAGATGGCCGACGAAAACAACACCCTACGCAATCTGGTGCGCATGCTGTCGGGCGGGCCGTCCACGGACGGCGGTACACACAGCGGTACACCAAAAGGACCGAAGGTGGCGATACCGCCCGAGTACTACGGGCGGACGGGCAAGGACAAGGATGCTGATGCGATGAGCTTTGAGGAGTGGTCTCAGAAGGTGCGACTTTACGTTTGTATGCGGCCCCACGAGTTTCCCGACGAGACCACCGCCTGCGTGTTGGCGGCCTCCCGACTCCGCGGTCCAGCGGAGAGTTGGGCCCGCCCCTACACCAAAGCGGTCTTGGAGAACACCGCACTACCGCCCGAGATGACCTCGATGGAGAAATTTCTCCAGTCACTCAAGATGGCCTTCGGACGGCCTAACGAGCAGCGGTCGGCCTCGCAGGAGCTGCTGAACCTGCGCCAGGGCAAGGACACCGTGTCGGACTTCGCGATCAAGTTCCAGGCTTTGAAGTCCGAAGCGGACTTCACCGCGGACGATCGGGGATGGATGAACCTCTTCGAGAAGGGACTCAGCGCCGCGTTCCGGATCGATATGCTGTCCATGACGTTCAAGAACACCAAAGAGTTCGATCCCTGGGTTCAAGAACTCTGTGTGAAGGATGAAGAACTCCGCGCCCAGCGGACCGGACTGTACCGCTCGAGCTGGCGGTCACACTGGAGCGATCGGACGCATTCGAATGCGTCGGCCTCTCACTCCCAGAGCCGCGCGAAAGACCCCGATGCGATGGATATCGATCGGCTGAGCACCGACGAGATGATGAAGCGCGGCCTTTGCTTCCAGTGCGGCGAGCACGGACACCGTGCGCGAGAATGCCCGCAGAAGGGCAAGCAGACTATGTCCGGACGATCCAAGGTGGCCTCCCAGACAGCCACCCCGGCCGCGGCCTCAAATGCCGCGTCCGCTACCCAGGCCGCTACACCGGCGGCCTCCACCCAGCCTTCCGCAACACTCGAGGAAGTCAAGGACGAGAGTCCGGCGGTCAACTCAGTCCGAGTACCGACCGCGGACGACATTGCGAAGGCGGTAGCGGCGGCTCTCAAGGCTCAGGGTTTTTAATCGGGTCTCGGCGAGCGGTCGATCCGCCAGAGACCCGAAACCGGTTCTCACTGCTTGAGGATGATGTGTCCAATCCCTCTGTGTACAATACTTCATTAATACACAAGAGTTTGCGTCGGTTCATACACATACCAGTGAGAATTAGCGACGGCCGAAAGATTTTGAGCATGAGGGCCCTGCTGGATTGCGGAGCGTTCTCGGTGATTGTGAACTCGAAGCTGGTTCGGAAGTTTGGGCTGCGGACTCGTCCGCTCCCAAGTCCGATCAAGGTTTACAACGCCGACGATTCACCGAATCAGAGCGGACCGATTAAGGACAAAGTCCTGATGACCTTGGAGATTGGCAATCACAAGGAAGAAGTGGCGGCTACGGTCGCGAACATTGGGGACTACCCATTGATTATTGGAATCGACTGGTTGCGGCAGCACAACCCCGAGATTGATTGGAGCGGTGAAACAGTCAGTTTCACTAGATGTCCGGCGGACTGCCGCCCCCCAGCGGCGGACTGCACCGTCCACGTCGGACAGGACGTTCCCCGAACCGTGCGGAAGTTCCGTGCGGCTTGAATCAAGAACAGTCGACAGACACGAGCGCAACCGGCCCCACACGCGCGGGTATGCGTGGCGGAAGTCGGTGATGAGGCGGACGAGGCGGACGATACCGCAGACGAGCGTATGAAGGTTCCCCCCGGCTTTCGGTACTCGGAAAAGTACTGGGATGTGTACCACAACGCCGAACAGTTCTATGTGGCGGACAATCCGGACTTTGTGCACAAGATTGCGGCCTCGTACACCTGGTCGCAAGCAATTGCCAAAAAGACCGCGGTCAAGGAAGGGGACAAGTCCTTCGAGGAGATGGTTCCCCCCCAGTACCGCGAGTTCGCCAAGGTGTTCTCAAAGTCCGAGGCCGAGCGGCTGCCCGAGCGGAAGCCGTACGACCATGCAATCGACCTGGAACCCGGAGCGGTACCTTCGTACAGCAAGATCTATCCTATGGCACCGAAAGAGCGAGCGGCCCTCAAGGAGTTCATTGAGGAGAACCTTTGGAAAGGGTATATTCGGCCCTCGAAGTCCCCAGCGGCCGCCCTGGTGTTCATTATCAAGAAGAAGGATGGATCTTTGCGTATGGTCGTCGATTACCGAAAATTGAACGCCATGACCGTAAAAAACCGATATCCCCTCCCCCTCACCACCGAACTCATTGATTCTTTGAAGAAGGCTCGGGTCTTCACCAAGCTGGACCTCCGCGCGGGCTACAACAATGTCCGCATCAAAGAAGGCGACGAGTGGAAAGCGGCCTTTCGGACTCAGGAAGGCCACTTTGAGCCGACGGTGATGACCTTCGGACTCACCAACGTGCCCGCTACGTTCCAGCGGATGATGAACGAGATATTCAAGGACATGCTGGATGTCATTGTGATCGTTTACCTCGACGATATCTGCATCTTTTCGGAGTCCGACGAGCTGCACAAAGAGCATGTGAAGGAGGTACTCCGCCGGCTCGAGAAATACGATCTGTTCTGCAAGCCGGAGAAGTGTGAGTTCCACAAGGACTCTATTGAGTACCTTGGCATGATCATCGGTGCTGGGACGATCACTATGGACCCGAAAAAGGTCGAAGGGTAGCGGACTGGCCGACACCGATGAAGGTGAAGGACATTCAGGCCTTCCTCGGGTTTGCCAACTTTTACCGCCGTTTCATCAAGGACTTCTCGAAGCTGGCGGGTCCGATGACCGAACTGCTTTGCAAGGATGCGGAGTGGCGATGGGAAGCCCGCCAGCAAGAGTCCTTCGACGGACTGAAGCAGCGGTTTGCGGACGCGCCGGTCCTGGCCATGCCCGACCTCGAAAAGCCCTTCATTCTTGAGTGTGATGCGTCGGACTTTGCTACCGGAGCGGTGTTGTCGCTGGTCGGTGAAGACGGTGACATCCACCCGGTCGCCTACTACTCCAAGTCATTGGGAGAAGCGGAGAGGAACTACGAGATCCATGACAAGGAGTTGCTAGCCATTGTCCGCGCCTTGGACGAGTGGCGGCACTACCTCGAAGGATCACCGCACCGAATCGATGTGGTGTCGGACCACAAGAACCTAGTTTCTTTGCCGAAGCCCGAAACCTCACCCGCCGCCAGGCGCGCTGGAGCTTGTTCCTCAGCCGCTTCGACTTCCTGATCAGACACCGACCCGGACGGCTTGGGGGAAAGCCCGACGCGCTATCCCGACGAGAGGATTTGCGGCCGGACGGACCGGACAACACCGACAAGGTCTTGCTGGACACCAAGCGGTTCTATACGCTTGCCATGCGTCGGGGAATGGTCCGCTCGGACGGGGACATTGAGTTGTTAAGGAGGATTCGAGAATCGAAGAAGTGGGATGAGGAGTTGGTGGAATCGATTGAGAAGTTGAAGGATGGGGCACCTAGGGCGCTGGTTAACGACCTCGAGGAGTGGAACACCGAAGACGGACTTCTGCTGTACCGCGGCAAGGTCTATGTACCGCAGGACGAGGAAATCCGTCGGGATATCGTGAAGTTACACCATGATTCCCTTCCGGTCGGACATCCAGGGCGGTGGAAGACCTACGAGCTGGTGAGTCGGAACTATTGGTGGCCAGGCATGTCGGCCTTCGTAGAGCGGTATGTGTCCGCTTGTGATACCTGCATTCGGACCAAGAACATACCGCAGCGGCCTGTCAGCCCCCTACAGCCCAACGAAGTACCGGACGGTCCGTGGCAAGTGATTTCTTGTGATTTTATTACACAGTTGCCACCGTCCGGCGAGTACAATGCTATCTTCGTGGTAGTAGACCGACTGACAAAGCAGGCCCACTTCATACCGACGACGTCCGACATTGACTCCGCGCGGACGGCGGACTTGTTCATTTTGGAGGTGTGGAAACACCACGGAACACCGCGCAAAGTCATTTCGGACCGCGGCACACAGTTCGTGTCCCGATTCATGAAGGCGGTCCTGCACCGACTGGGTATTGAGGGTGCTACCTCGACGTCCTTCCATCCGCAGACCGACGGACAGACCGAGCGGGTGAACCAGGAGCTCGAGCAGTACCTGCGGGCATTCACCGATGTCCGACAGGAGAACTGGGCGGACTTATTGCCCATGGCCGAATTCGCTCACAACACCCGCGCGCACTCGGCCACTAGGATGTCTCCTTTCGGACTTCTGTATGGATACGACCCAGAGTTCACGATTGTGCCCAGCGCCGGCCTTTCGACGGTACCGGCCGCGGACGAGCGGCTAGACCTGCTCCAGAAGGCTCAGGAGGACGCGAAGGCCGCGCTGGAGGTTGCGGCCGAGCGGATGAAGCGGTACTACGACCAAGGACGTCGAGAGGTGCCGGACATTCAACCAGGCGACAAGGTATGGCTTGATGCTCGGAATATTGCACTTCCGGGCACCCGCAAACTGAATCCGCGCCGACTTGGACCTTTCCTCGTTGAGCGGAAGATTGGGGAGCTCAACTTCGAGCTGAAGCTGCCGGCCTCGATGCGGATTCACCCGGTCTTCCATGCCTCACTACTGACGAAGTTTGTGGCGGACACCATCCCCGGTCGGGTACCGACACCGCCAGACCCGGTGTCGGTAGACGGTGATATCGAGTATGAGGTGCAGGAAGTGCTCAACTCGCGTCGGACTGGACGCGGACGCAAACTCCAGTACCTTGTCCGATGGAAAGGCTACGGTCCGGACGAGGATTCATGGGTAGACGCGGCGGACATGGAACATGCACAGACCAAAGTCCGCGCCTACTACCGAAAATACCCGGACGCCGTCCGCTGAGGTCGTACCGCGCTCTTTAGGAGCGCCTTTGGAGGGGGGTAATGTCAGGAATCGTCCCCAGGTTTACTTATTTCTTTATTATTTTATCTGATTTTCTTTTGACTTTCCGACGAGTTCCTGACATGGCCGCTGAAGTCCGCCGTGGCGGACTTGCGGCCTTTACGGACACCGAGCGGTGTTTCGAGCGGTGTTTTGAGCGGTGTATTGAACACCGACTCTTTTATTTTTCTTGCACGTAGATACTTACCTGTAGGCTTGCAGGCAGCGCGGACAAGCTCCCTGCAAGCCACCGACTTCACTTTCGATCGGTGTACCGACTCTAGGAGTCGGACACCGCCACCAGGCGGACGTCCGACCCTGTATGTGTCGGACTTTGCCTACAGTCAGCGGCCCGCGGCGGTCCTCGTCGGACTCGGACCCTGGTGGCTTGGTACTGTATAGTTTCTCATTTCCACTTGCCAAAACCGCGGATCAACCTGCGAAGCACTCACTTTTGGCCTCTTGTAAAGTGCTTCTCAGGTGATGTGTTATCTTTAGCTCTGATGTGTAGAATAGCTTAATTTACTTGTAAAGTGCTTCTCAGAGCGAGGACCACCGCACAGAGCCGTCCGATAAGTCGTCCGACACCGATTAAGGGTCTTGAGAGCAGAAGAACCGCTCTAGGTTGTAACAGTGACACGTAGTAAACTGACGGGATGGCAAATGAGTGTAGGGAATATCAAGAAGTAAAGTTGTTGATGTTCCAAATGATACGTTGATAGAGAAACCATTGTTGCAAGATTGTCTCCCGTGAGCGGTGCGACCGAACAATCTACCAAACATGTTAAGGACTGCAGAGAGCTGAGTTGTATGAAACACACCTGGGCTGAATCCCCACTTCTTGACCCACCAATCGTAAACCTTGCCCAAGAATCTGCCACCATGCGCTGGTTTTGAAAATAGCTTTTCTCGGAGTTCGGGGCCACTGCAAGCTTCAAACAACAAATCATCCCATTCATGCGTTAAGATGTTCATGAGATTCATGTCACTTGCGTCAGACACTTTTATGGGTGCGATTATTTCTAGGAACGACTCGGAATGAAAGACGAGACGAGCGATATATACGCGGTTTTCTTGTAGCCTTTTGGGTTTGTTTTGCGTATCTGGAAAACAGAGGATCAGAGAACAACACTTCTGGATTTGACATCTCATTACTGACTTTAGCAATCTGAGGGCCAGTGAAATGTTCATAAGCACGACTACCAGTCAGGTCTGCCAACACCTGTTCACCACCCGCAATTTTGTTCAATTCTTGACATTCTTTCATGGTTGACGAGTCTTGCCATTGCATTAAGCAGTTATCAAGGATATATAATAAAGAAGTGCTCACGTTTTCAGAAGTGGTTTGCCAGTAAGAGACCAAGCACTCTGTATATGCGTTGTGGTCGATGATGAAGAGATGCGACGACACAAGGAAATCGCACTCACGGAAGACCCTGCACGGAAGTCTTGGCGGCACAGAAATCTTTGGTAGGAAGTCTTGGCGCGCCGAGACTTCCTTCCCACTAAGAATCTATCTAATACATACTTTTCTTGTATCACAAACATACATGCAATGTAAGAAATATGCTCTTGTATATGCTGATGTAAAATATATCTAATTTTTTCCGTCATAAATGTCATACTAGTAGTATTTTATATCAGATACATACATGGTAGGAAGCCTTTACATGCCTTCCGTGCATACCAAGGCTTCCGTGCAGGGTCTTTCAGGGTTGTGCTGACATTTGTATGTGAGCTGTCATGCTGCCGTGAGGTGCCGTGGACTTTACCCTGTCTTCCGTGCCTTGATTCAGGCACTTCCTTCCTTTATGAGCATGCTTCCTTCCCTTCTGGGTAGGTGTTTCTACCCTTCCTTCCCTTACGTGCACTGACTTCCTACCCTTCCTACCCTTCCTACACTGATTTCCTACCCTTCCTTCCCTTCCTTGCAACTTCCGTGTAACTTCCGTGTCTTCCTTGCAGTAAGTTCCTTTCCTTCCTACCTTTCCTTCGTACAGCTCCTTGCCTTCCGTGTCGCAAGGTACGTGAGCTCCGTGCGTCGCATGTGTTCTTCCTTGCCGCTAACATTTCCCTCCTTTTCTTTGATATAGCACACTGAGTCCAGTTTATTAGCTATAATTCCGAAAAAAAATGGCTTGTATTACAATCTACTATAGCTACATACATGTACCATCTATTCTACAATATATGCCTTTTTTCAAAGCTGTAAAGAGCATACAATGAGTGAGAGAAGCGTGGGAATACTTACTTGCGTCCAAGGAACAATGCTCGGAAGCATACAACATTAGCGCATATACGCATGTCCCACACGGAAGGCACCTGCACGTCCCTCGGAAGGGCCTGCATGTAAAAATATGTTGGCCCATTGCCGTGGGACGTTCTGCCACCTTTTGCCGAGGTTGCTCCGCTTGTCTCTGCTTATTCCATCATTATCTCCGGATGGGGGTGTAAGGGATCTGCCGGCGAAGCTCGGCCTGTTCTCTAGTCGTCAAACCAGCGTGGCTGATTCCGGCATGTTGACTGATTTCGAGAGTATCGATAGACACCATTTCTCATAACTCGGTTGTGTCCGGGCTGCGAATGGTAAAGCTGTGGTCCTGTGGGAAAGGGCAGTGCGCTGTTTGGACGCTGTGCATGGTCGTCTACGATAGGTGTTTTCAGCTCAGCGTTCATCAATTGGCAGACCAGATACTCAGGGTTCTGTCTTCTAGTTTCAACTTCGGATATTGTTGTGCCGATACAAATTTGCTTATCAACGTTGGGGCTTCGATATGCCAGTGCGATTCTGAAGAGCAAGGTGTAGAGCACAGCCGATCGGCGTTTGGCTTTATCGATTATGCGGCATAGAAACTTCCGTGCACAGGATTAATGATATCTAGTCCATGTTACGAGCGCCAAAAGCATAGTACAGCCTCACTCAGAACATAAATATTTCTTACAAACCAACCTTTATCCCTCCCGTAACTCCCCGCGCCCTTTGTCGACGATGCAACGCCGCAAGCGACCAGAAAACTCCGATCTGAAATACCTACAGTTTACTCAACCTGAGCTTTACTACGACATCAAAGATTCTAACGAGGAGAATGACGGCAGTGATCGTGACCATGCCAGCTCTATCTCCTCAGTCTCGACTAATGCGACGATGGACAACATCCCAGGGACGGGCCGAATAATCGACAGATGCATCTACCAGTTCTTCGGGAGAAAGCTTGAGCGGTTCTTATTCCGGATTTCTACGGCAAGTTTGTCTCCGAATACGATCCTTCAATTCCTTTGGGTGGGCGATCTCTCCATCTCTGTCTCATTCCGTGAACGACTGGATATCGTCATTAAAGACATCGAAGGAAATGAGGTGATTGCGGGATTGAAGAGTCTCGTGAAGCAGACACAGTGAGTGACCTTGACCGATTAATTACGCATCTGACGTCGTCATTCTCAGATCGAACTCGCTGTATCGATCTGCCGCCGCTCTCTCCGCTCTCATTCGTCTTTCTACGTCATTACCAGAATACGGCAACTTCTACGTATCGGTTGCAGCAGTCGAACCGATCTTCCAATTGGAGTCACTCGCAAACGCCCTCGACGATGCACATCCGGAAAAGAAGTATTTTCTCTTCTTGATTCGATTAGCAATGGCTCGACTCCACCACGTTTACAACGATTGTGAGCCCAAATTCACGGAGGAGTTTGCAATCAACTGTCGACGGAGGTTGTTGGAGATTCTAGACTCGAGTCGGTGCGCTCTTGCCTCATATGATTGGACATTCGCTGACAATGTATCCCTCGCAGAACTCCTTGTCACGATCCTTTGGTGCTCGTTACTGATGCGTGTCTTCTTCTCGCAGAATTTTCTCCCACGTTCCATGAGCAGAGGCTACATCGCCACTCGCTCTCTCCCGCCTCTCATAGCGTCATAGAAACAGCATACTTTCTTCTTACTTTTCTTGTCCGTTTCCTCTTAGACCAATGCCAGACAATCCACAGCATACAACCACTACAAGGATTAATCCTCTCTACATTCTCTAGTTGGCTTGAAGATAATGTGGGTTCCTTTACTGACTATATGGAGTATTGTTGGGATTTGCCGCAGATACTGCCTATATGCACATTTTATATCTTGCGTCTCACGTATGTGTTCATCCTTTGATCTCCACTCCTGACTTACCTATCGTATCTGTCTCCGAAATACAGTGTCAGCAACTTGCAATTTGGAGTTTCTTCTCCCCGGATGATACCACGCCGGCTAGTGTCTCTAAATGTGTTTCCAAGAAGAATCCGATACTCGACCCCGGTGGGTGACAATCCAATCATTCTTCGGAGCTCTCTCAGTATATGTGCAATACGGACTCGCCGCCTTCTAGCCTCCCCTGATGAGCTCCGAAGAGAGGCTAGGGATTCGATAAAGCTCAAGTGCGGATTGCTTTCAGATGGGCTATATGATCCACCATTTGAAGAGAAATCAAAGGAAGAATGGCAGCGCTCCCTTGACCGTGCGCGGTCCATTCCAGTTGTTGAGAACTATCTCACTTGCGAATTCTTAGAAGCTCGACACGTTTTGCGCTGGGAATCCACTAATCTGCACTGGAAGTATCACAAGAGGCTTCAACGAAGGCGTCACCGAATGGGAGAGTACTGTCGCTCCAACCTGGATTGGAACTGGGAGACAGCAAACTGCTTGAAGCGTCTCTTCAGGATCGACAGGCCGAAGGTATCTCCGCGACCAGATGGTGCAACGCAGCAAGGAGTCACAGCTCTCCCAGCCATGATTCACCGTGGATCCAACCAAGACACATCCGAGGTGACCATTCTCGAAAAAGGGTCGAACCTACAAGAGAAGATTCGCATTCGATACGAGACCGAGGCGGGTGAAGTCAAATATAAGACGTTCTATGCCGGACCGTCTGTAGAGGATGTTGCGTCTGTTTCTGACGCTGGTCCGGAGCCAAGTGTATCGTTAGAGCAGGAAACTGGTGAGTCAATTTCATTCGAGATGACGAAAGAAAACTGAAGAGCGTGTCAAATAAAAAGTTTCGTTGAAAGGAGAATCGGACGATACTGGAGAGTGCCAGAGGCAGGTTTTCGAGACGAAATGATGAATGCAGAAGTCTTGGATGAGGTCCAGGAAGAGGTACGGTGGCTATGGAAGCTAAACGGCACAAGTGATACGGAAGATGACAACGCTTCTGTTGATACAACGAACCGAACACAGTACAACAGCAGGATTGATGACGTAGGTACTAGAGTTCAAGAGCTCGATTTGGTACTGATTTCGTCGATCGATTAGTGGCTTGAGACCCAGGTCTGCGTTCCGATGGGTGATTGAGATTTGGCGGGTTGTGGTACTGTTCACCGCAGGAAAGCGAGGGGTTGTGAAATCGTTGATGTTAAATGTAATAACTGCAGATAAGGGAGATTTCCTCACTTTTTCCTAGGTTCTATGCATATTTGTTTATGACGAGTACCTTATCTTCTGCTGAAGCACGTCCAGGTCTAGGTAGCAGTGTAAGGGAAGAGATAGGCGCCTACAGCCACTTGCGCCCAAACAAGAGACAACAAACAACCTCCGGAACCGGCACTAAATTTGTTTCCGTGTCAATCCACGACTTAGAGTCGACCACGTCTGAATACACCATTCTCCTCCTTTGCCGCTTCCAACAAGAAACCTATTAATTACTTGACGTATGGAAGCAATCCTGAATTCGAAAGTTTAAGGATGGTTTATTAGGACGGTGGCTGAACAGCGATGTCCTGTCGAAGTCGTCTGGACTCTGACTCGTCGCTCCGTACTCGCCTTACTTTGCAGAATACCACATCCTCTCTATACACTTGTTCAGCACGGCTTACTTTTTGCTTCCCTTGACTAGCTTATGTGACTCAAGTTACGGTGGCCGGAACTTGCTGCACTCGGAAGTCGCCACCTCTGCTATCCGGACTTACTAGCCCCGGCCAAGGCAGCATCTCTTGAGGTCAGTTTCTTTACGGCTGCATCGTAGATTAGGCTGACTTGACTGGATACAGCCTTACATCGGCAGTGGAATGTACTCGAATCAGGCGCATTCGGGCGAAAACCCTCTCTCTCACCCACAATCAGGCTATGAGTTTAAGGTCTTCTCTTCACATACTTGATCTTCGCTGTTTACAAAGTGCGTGCTTACATTCACTGATCCTCTATGTCATCTGACACACTTACAGCTCATGCTTCGGCTATCGTGTCTCCCGTGGGTATCGGAATTGACGTGACGTTCAATGGAATTTCGTTGTCCGTGAAGCTCGCATCGCGCGACATGCGAGATAATTCCTTGAGTCGGACTCTGTTTTGGTGAAGGCACGACGAATTCGAAGCTGGGAAGGAGAGCGTATTTATCTGTACGCCCGCTGCTGCCCTTCATCGACTCAACTGACAATACCCTCACAGCTCGTTTATTACAACGTCATGCAGGTATTCTTCAGAAACTCTACGCAGGAGAACACGGTTGTCTCTGAAACGTCTGCATACCTCTTGCGGGAAAACAGGATTGTGAGAGTGGAATCAGATTACGAAGTCCTTCTCAAGTGAGTCAGCTTTCAGACAACGTCTAGCTATCTGATCTACATCAATTTAAGCCAGATATCACGCGATATCCGGGATCTCGAAACGTTCAGTCGGATAAACCAGAAACCTGGGCGATGATGGCCATTGATGAATCCAACCACACTCATAAAGAATAGAAAATCGGCGGAGTCGAACCTGAACGTGTTATCAATCACGATTTGAATGCACCGAAATTGTCACACGTTTCGCTCGTACCCCAGTCTTGTCCGCAAGAACTCGCCCACCTCCTCTCGATCCACGGAATACCCCTTCTTGACCTTCAGCCTTTCGTTGACGTTCCTTCTCTCTGCGGGCACCTATGTGGCCATCCCATTTCCGCTTTACTCCACTCTGGAGGATCACAAGGACGTTCGCTTTAACGAAATCACATTCTGCAAACGGCCCTCAGTACCCCGGAGTTGAAAGCCGGGAAGACCACAGCTCATCCTCGCTCTTTCATGAGGTAGACCAATGTACAACGCTCGACCATGTCTGCCTTGCTGCAATGCGCGAGATTACACTATATCAACTCTCACTTGTCAGACGGTCCGGCTGGAGACCATGTTCCGCATCTGCATCGCAAAACTCGCTTCTGTGAGACAGAAGCATTCGGTCGATGAGTCTGTCTCCGACTTCATTGATGAAGAATTGGAGGCCGACCGTGAACGACATCGACCCCTCGACCCCTCCTCCGCTCCAGGAGCCGCCACGCAACCTACCCGTCGACGCTGACACTTGCGTTTTGCTTCCGCTTGCTCTTCTTTCCGTCTGTTCCCGGTTTCCGAAGCTCATAAGCCACTTGGTCAAAGAAACACTTATTCCTTGAAGTGTGGTCAGCGCAGGCCAGCGGACGAGGGCGAAAGTACAGGAGGCGGGGAGGCAGCGCGGACAAACAGGTAGTCCGCGTTAGTTCTGAAACCGGAATGGATGATGGGGTTGGACGTTTCACTGATTTCACGAGTATTGTTGACGATGATTATCACAAAAACATGAATGCGGGCTCCAAATTCGATAGCTGTGGTCCTGTGGAAAGGGCAGTGCGCTGTTTGGATGCTGTGCATGGACGTTTATGTTAGGCGCTTTCAGCTCCTCAGTGCTCATCAATTAGCAGTCATGAGGCGATTATCGAACGAGATACTCTTAATGTTCTGTCTTTATACTCCAAGATCGGGTACTGCTGTGCCGATTTCATGTGCCTGTTCTATTCTGTATGGATTAAAGCACAGCCGACAGGCGGTTGCCTTTGCCGTGACTTACGTGCACAGGATGAAAGATATCATTGTCGTGTTACGAGCGCCTAAAGCAAAGCACAGCCTCGTTCAAAACATAGATAACCCTGCACCACAATCCGATCCTTATCCCACCCTTTACTCCCCGCGCCCTTTGTCGACGATGCTCAGTCGCATCAAAGCACCATTCAAGAAACGGCCGAGAAATTCCGATCTTAAATACCTACAATTTACCCGGGTCTACAACTACGAGGAGAATGGCAACGATGACTGTGACAAAGCCAGCTCTATCTCCTCGGTGTCGACCAATGCGACGATGGGCAACATCCCAGGGACGGGCCGAATAATTGACAAATGCATTTACCAGCGGCCTAACGAAAAGGCCGCGCAAAAGGAGGAGTAGGGAGGAGTAGGGAGGAGCAGGGAGGAGCAGGGAGCAGCGTGGAGGGCCGCACAAGGGCACCAATGAGAAATCAGATAAAATGTTATAAAATATATAAATCAAACTTTCTGTCCAATCACAACACAGAGAAGTCTTGCAGATCATCTAAGGGCCTGTTCGGATGCGCAGCCTAGGCTCCGGGATCCCATTTAATTTGAGGGTTCTCACGCCTTCTATCCCATTCCCTTGAAGGCGGAGCAGAAGGACCTGTTTGGAACCCGTCAGCTAAGCCTGTTGTCCGTGACATACTTACGGACACCTATAGAATATTATAGAAGTCGCAAGAACAAAACTACTTGATTAGGATTGTTTTCAAGCCCAAAATGGCTAATTTCTTACAAATAAGACTCTCTTGCTTGCACAGCCTTGTGACAGATTTGTGACTCTGCCTGTACCTCTGCCTTGTCAGACGTGGGAATATGCCTACCTAGGCTTATGGGATTGCAGGCTGCGTATCCGAACAGGCCCTAAGCTGTCAGAAAGGCCGCGCATATTTCAAATAGATGGCCGCGTCCACATGGAGGGCCGCGCATATTTCAAATAGATGGCCGCGTCCACATGGAGGGCCGCGCATATTTCAAATAGAGGGCCGCATCCACATGCCAGAGGGCCGCGCATATTTCAAATAGTACTAGAGGGCCGCGCCGGGGTCCCAACGCAACTTACAGAGCTTTGGTGTCGACAGAACTCATTCAACATAGATATCACATATATACAACAATGTAATTATATTCATAGATAAGGTGTTTAAACATCAGAATTGATATCCAGCAAAGCAGTGGCGCTTGTGCCGGACTTGACAGATCAACTGCAACTTTGCAAGTGTAATTTTGTATGTCACGCAATGAAGGGGTTCAAGTTGTTTAAGTAAAGAAAAGCCCGGGACAAAAGAAGAACAGCAAGTGAAGCACTATATTGCGTTAGAGTAGGTAGCACATAAGAGTTTGTTATAACATATTGTATTATAATGAAATTATTTCTGCTCTACATATCACAAAGTGTGAACTAGTAGTATATGTTCGAAGTACTGAGAACTTAAGAGAAAAAAGGCCTTAGAAATGAAGGTTAATACAGACAGACCCCGAGGATAGGTGGAACCCCGCGCGGCCCTCCACGGCCCTCAGCTGCGCGGCCCTCCTCCTCCCTCCTCCTCCCTACTCCTCCCTACTCCTCCTTTTGCGCGGCCTTTTTGTCGTGCCGCATTTACCAGTTCTTTGGAAGAAAGCTTGAGCGGTTCTTATTCCGGATTTCAATGGTAAATTTGCCTCCGGATAGGATCGTGCAGAATCTTCGGAAATATAGTATCTATCCCTATCTAATTAGTCATTTGCCACTGAGTGTCATAGTACAGTTTTTCGGAGGAGGTGAGGTGATTGCCGGATTGAGGAGTCTCGTGAAACAGACACAGTGAGTGAACCTGATTGATCTTGCACGCGTCTGACGTCATTCACAGATCGAACTCGCTGTATCGGTCTGCCGCTGCTCTCTCAGCTCTCATTCGTCTTTCTACGTATTATTATTGGTACGGCGAGTTCTACCACTCGGTTGCACAAGTCCAACCAATTTTGCACTTGGAGTCACTCGCAAACGCTCTCGACGACTCACATCCGGAAAAGAAGTATTTTCTCCTCTTGATTGGAATAGCAAGGGCACAACTCCACTGCGTTCACAACAATTGTGAGCCCGCAATCACGGAGGAGTTTGCAATCAACTGTCGACGGAGGTTGTTGGAGATTCTAGACTCGAGTCGGTGCGTTCTTCCCTCATATTATTGGACATTCGCTGACAATGTATCCCTCGCAGAACTCCTTGTCATGATCCTTTGGTGCTCGTTACTGATGCGTGTCTTCTTCTCGCAGAAATTTCTCCCAGCTTCTATACACTGCAGTTTGAATGCCACCCGCCCTCTCCCGTCGATCATAGCCTCATAGAAACAGCATACTATCTTCTTACGTTTCTTGTCCGTTTCCTCTTCGACCAATATCAGACAATCTACAACATGCATCCACTTCAAAGATTAATTTTATCTACGTTCTGCTGTTGGCTTGAAAATGTTACAGATTTCATTATCTTCGCTATGAGGGATAATTGGGATTTGCCACAGCCATTGCCTGTATGCGCATTCTCAACCTTGCATCTCATGTATGTGTTTATCCTTCTATCTCCGTTCTTAGCTCACCTAATGTGTCTGTCTCCGAAACACAGTATCCGAATCATGCCACACGGAGGTTTATTTCCCCGGTATAAACCACAGAGACTAGTTCCTATTCCTGTGTTTCCAAGAAGAAACCGATACTCGACTCCGCAGAGATACGACACGATCATTCTACAGAGCTCTATCAGTATATGCACAGCACGGACTCGCCGCCTTCTTGCCTCCCCTGATGAGCTTCGACGGGAGGCTGGGGACCCGATGAGACTCGAGTACGGATGGCTTTCAGATGGGTTTTACAATTTACCATCTAAAGAGAAATCAGATGAAGAATGGCAGTGCTCCCTTGAACGTGCACGGTCCATTCAAGTCGTTGAGAGCGACCTGACGCGCGAATTCTTAGAAGCTCGACAACTTGAGTACTTGGATCCCACTTTTCGCTGCGACTGGAAGTGGTACAAGAAGCTTCAGACAAAGCGTCATCGCATGGGAGAATACTGCCGCTCCAATCTGGATTGGGATTGGGACCCCTCGAGGTGCTTGCAGCGTCTTTTCAGGATCGACAGGCGGAAGAGCTCCTCGAGGCCAGAAGGTGCAGTGCATCAACGCGTCATGAGTGTCCCAGCCACAGTACACCGCCGAGTCAACGGAGACACATTGGACGTGTCCATTCCCGAGAAAGCGCCAAACGTACTAGAGAAGGTTGTTCGGATTCGATACGAGACCGAGACGGGTGAAGTCAAGTACAAGACGTTCTATGCGGGACCGTCTGTAGAAAATGTCGCAACTTTCGCTGACGGTGGCTCAGGGCCAAGAACACTGTTAGCGCAGGAAACTGGTGAGTCAATTTCAATAGAGATGGCGAAAGAACACTGAAGTGCATGTGAAATATATAGACTCGTTGAACGAAGCATTGAACGAAACTGGAGAAGTACCAGACCCATGTTCTCTAGACGAAATGATGAATACAGAAGTCACGGATGAGGTCCAGGAAGAGGTACGGTGGTTACGGAAGCTAAACGGCACGAGCGATACGGAAGACGGCAATGCTTCTGTTGATACAACATACCGACCACAGTATAACAGCAGGATTGAAGCAGTAAGTACTAGAATTTCAGATCTCGACCAGCTACTGATTTCGTCGATCAATTAGTGGCTTGAGACCCAGGTCTGCGTTCCGATGGATGATTGAGATTTGACGGGTTGCGTTACTGTTTACTGCAGGAAAGCGAGGGGTTGTGAAATCATTGATTTTAAATGTGATAACTGCAGATAAAAGAGATTTCCTCACTATTTCCTAGGTTTTATGCATATTTGTCATGACGAGTACCTTATCTTCGGCTGAAGCACGTCCATGTCTAGGTAGCAGTGTAAGGGAAGCCATCATGATGCCGCTTGCGCCCAAACAAGAGACAACAAACAACAACCTCCGGAACCGGCACTAAATTTGTTTCCGTCTCAATCCGCGACTTTAGAGTCGACCACGTCTGAATACACCATTCTCCTCCTTTGCCGCTTCAAACAAGAAACCTATAATCTACCTGACGTATGGAAGCATTCCTGAACTCGAAAACTTAAGGATGGTTTATTAGGACGGTGGCTGAACAGCGATGTCCTGTCGAAGTCGTCTGGACTTTGACTTTGCAGAATACCACATCCTCGCTATACAATTGCTCAGCACGGCTTACTTTTTGCTTCCCTTGACTAGCTTATGTGACTCAAGTTACGGTACCCGGAACTTGCTGCACTCGGAAGTCGCCACCTCTGCGATCCGGACTTACTAGCCCAGGCCAAGGCAGCATCAGTTTCTTTACGGCTGTATCGTAAATTAGGCTGACTTGACTGGCTACAGCATTACATCTGCAGTGGAACCTATTTGAATCAGGCGCATCCGGAGACTTTCCTCTCTCTCACCCACAACTAGGCTATGAGCTGAAGGTCGTTCTCGTCACATACTTGATCTTCGTTGTTTACAAAGTGTGTGTTTACCTTCACTGACTGTCTATGTAATCTTACACATTTACAGCTCATGCTTCGGCTATCGTGTCTCCCGTGGGTATCGGAATTGACGTGACGTTTAATGAAATTTCGTTGTACGTGAGGCTCGCATCCCGCGACATGCGAGATAATTCCTAGAGTCGGTCTCTGTTCTAGTGAAGGCACGACAACCTCGAAGCTGGGAAGGAGAGCGTATCTATCTGTACGCCCGCTGCTTCTCTTCATCGACGCAACTGACAATACCCTCATAGCTTATTTATAACAACGTCATGCGGTTATTCCTGGTAAACTCTGCGCAGGGGAACACGGCTATCTCTGAAATATCTACATACCTCTTGCGGGAAAACAGGACTGTGATCTCCCAGTCTCGACTACGCCGATTCTAATTTGTCCGGAGACGAGGATTGAGAGAGTGGAATCAGATCTCGAAGTCCTTCTCCAGTGAGTCAGCTTTCAGACAACGTCCAGCTGTTTGATTTACCTCAATTTAAGCCAGATATCACGCGATATCCGGGATCTCGAAACGTTCAGTCGGATAAACCAGAAACCTGGGCGATGATGGCCATTGATGAATCCAACCACACTTTGTAAAATGAATTGAAAATCGGCGGCGTCGAACCTGGGCGCGTTATTAACCTCGATTTGAATGCACCGAACTCGTCACATCTTTCGCTCGTACCCCAGTCTTGTCCGCAACAACTCGCTCACCTCCTCTCGATCCACGGAATACCCCCTCTTGACCTTCAGCCTTTCGTTGACCTTGCTCTCTCTTCTTACACCCGTCTAGCGATCCCATTTCCGCTTCACTCCACTCTAGATGATCAGACACTCACTTTGACGAAATCACATCACTGAAAACGGCCCTCAGTACCCCGGAGTTGAAATCCGGGAAGACCACAGCTCATACTTGCTCTTTCACGAGGTATACCAGTGTACAACGCTCGACCGTGTCTGCCCTGCTACAATACGCTAGATACACTATATAAATCCGCACTTGTCAGACGGAGCGGCTAGAAATCATGCACCACATCCTCAAGGCAAAGCTCGTCTCTGTTTCATGGAAGATTTCGCTCGATGTACCTGCTTCCGAATACATTGAAGACGAATTGGAGGCTGAACTAGTTCTGTACGTGAACTACAATGCCCCCTCGACCCCTCCTCCGCTCCAGGAGCCGCCGCGCGACCTACCCGTCGACGTTGACACTTGCGTTTTGCTTCCGCTTGCTTTTCTTTTCGTCTGACCACGGTTTCCGAAGCTCATGAGCCACTTGGTCAAAGAAACACTTATTCCTTAAAAGTGTGGTCAGCGCAGGCCAGCAGACGAGGGCGAAAGTACAGGAGGCGGGGAGGCAGCGTGGACAAAATATGCAAGTAGTCCGAGTTAATTGTCAAACCGGAATGGATGATGAGGTTGGACGTTTCACTGATTTCACGAGTATTGTTGACGATGATTATCACAGAAACATGAGTGCGGGCTTCAAATTCGATAGCTGTGGTCCTGTGGGAAGGGCAGTGCGCCGCTCGTACGCTGTGCATTGACGTTTATGTCAGGCGCTTTCAGCTATTAGTAGTCATGGGGCGATTATCGAAGCAGATACTCTTAATGTTCTGTCTGTTAGATTCCAGGATCGGATACTGCTGTGCCGATTCATGTGCCTGTTCTATTCTGTGTGTATTATAGCACAGACGACAGGCGGTTGCCTTTGTGCACAGGATGAAAGGTATCTTTGCCTCGTTTTACGAGCGCCTAAAGCATAGGACAGCCTCTTTCAAAACATAGATAACCCCGCACCACGTTCCAATCCTTATCCCACCCTTCACTCCCCGCGCCCTTTGTCGACGATGCTCAGTCGCATGAAAGCACCATTCAAGAAACGGCCAGAAAATTCCGATCTTCAATACTTACAATTTACCTGGGTCTTCAATTACAAGGAGAATGGCGACGATGACCGTGACGATGCCAGCTCTATCTCGTCAGTCTCGACGAATGCGACGATGGACAACAACCCAGGGACGGGCCGAATAATCGACAAATGCATTTACCAGTTCTTTGGAAGAAAGCTTGAGCGGTTCTTATTCCGGATTTCTATGGCAAATCTTCCTTCGGATAGGATCCTTCAGTTCCTTTGGGTGGGCGATTTCGCCTATTTTATAGCAGCACAAGAGCCACTGTGTAGCATCATACATGAGTTCAAAGGCGCACAGATTGCCGGACTAAAGAGTCTCGTGAAGCAGACACAGTGAGTGCACTTGATCGATCTATTGCACGTGTCTGACGTCATTCTCAGATCGAACTCGCTATATCGATCTGCCGCCGCTCTCTCCGCTCTCATTCTTCTCTCTACGTCATGGGGTTGGTACTGCGTCTTCTACGTATCGGTTGCAGCAGTCGAACCCATTCTCCATTTGGAGTCACTCGCAAACGCTCTCGACGACTCACATCCGGAAAAGAAATATTTTCTCTTCTTGATTGGATTAGCAAGGGCTCGACTCCACTACGTTTTCGTTGATTTGGCGCCCAAACCCAAGGTGGAGGAGTTTGCAATCAACTGCCGACAGAAGTTGTTGGAGATTCTAGACTCTAGCCGGTGCGTTTTTGGCTCGTATGGTTGGTCGTTTGTTGATAATGTATCCCTCGCAAATCTCCTAGTCAGGATCCTTTGGGTGTCATTGCTGATAGCTGCCTTCTTCTCGTAAAGGTCTCAATCAGCCTATATACAGACCCCGCCGCTCATAGCCTCATAGAAACAGCATACTTTCTTTTTACTTTTCTTGTCCGTTTCCTCTTCGACCAATATCAGACAATTAACAACATGCATCCACTACAAAGATTAATCCTCTCTACATACTCTCGTTGGCTTGCAACTGTTACAGAATACAGCATTGACAGTTTGAAGGATAATTGGGATTTACCGCAGCTACTGCCTATATGCGCATTTCTTATTTTGCAAAGCATGTATGTGTTCATCCTTCTATCTCCGTTCTTAGCTCACCTAATGTGTCTATCTCCGAAATACAGTATCGGAAACATGCAACATGGAAGTTCATTTCCCCGGCATATACTACCACAGAGTCTATCTGATCTTGATATGTTTCCAAGAAGAATCCGAAACTCAACTCCGCAGGAAGACGATCCGATCATTCGCCAGAGCTCTCTCAGTATATGCACAACACGGACTCGCCGCCTTCTAGCCTCCCCTGATGAGCTCCGGAGGGAGGCTGGAGATTCGATGAGACTCGGATTGCTTTCAAATGGGTTGTACAGTCTACCACCTGAAGAGAAGTCGGAGGACGAGTGGCAGCGCTCGCTTGACCGTGCGCGGTCCGTTTCAGTTGTTGAGAACGATCTGACGCGCGAATTCAGAAAAGCTCGACAAGTTGCGGACGGGGATCCCACTTACCTCTGGGACTGGGAAGATTACAAGAATCTTCAGCGAAAGCGTCACCGCATGGGAGAATACTGCCGCTCCAACCTCGATTGGGACTGGGACCCGTCGAGGTGCTTGCAGCGTCTTTTCAGGATCGACAGGCCGAAGAACTCCTCGCGAACAGAAGGCGCAGTGCAGCAAGGAGTCACTGGTGTCCCCACTATACACCGTGGGATCAACGGAGGCACATTGGAAGTGTCCATTCCCGAGAAAGCGCCAAATGTACTGGAGAAGGTCGTTTGAATTCGATACGAGACCGAAGCGGGTGAAGTCAGGTACAAGACGTTCTATGCTGGACCATCTGTAGAGGACGTCGCGTCTGGCGCCGGCGCTGACCCGAATCCACGGCCGTCGTCAGCGCTGGAGACTGGTGAGTCTGTTTCACGTTTGCCGACGAACCAAACACTGATAAGAAAGTGAGAATATAGGTTCGTTGATCGGTGCATCGGAAAAAGCTGGCGAAGTACCAAAGGCAATCTCTGAAGACGGAATGAGAGATCCAGAAGTTGCCGGTGAAGTCGACGAAGAGATACGTAGTTCCCGGACGCTAAGCACCACTGAGGAAGATGACAGCGCTGCTGATGGTACAAAGGACCGGCTACAGTACGACAACAGGATTAATGAGAGGATTAATGAGGTCAGTGCTGAATTTCAGATTTCGACCAGCTACTGATTTCGTCGTTCGATTAGTGGCTTGAGACACAGGTCTGCGTTCCGAAGGATGATTGAGATTTGACGGGTTGCGATACTGTTTATCGCAGGAAAGCGAGGGGTTATGATTGACTGCAGATAAGATAAAGTGTATCAAAATTCCCTAGTGTTTTATGCAGATTGGTTTATGGCGAGCCTCTTGTTTTCTGCTGAAGTTAGTGTAAGGGAAGAGAGATCTTGAAGCGCCGGAACAGACGCCGTCAAACGGCGCTTGTGCAAGTTGCGCCCAAACAAGAGACAACAAACAACCTCCGGAACCGGTACCAAATTTTCTTCTGTGTCAGTCGACCACGTCTGAATACGCCATTGCCCTCCTCTGCCACTCTTCAAACTGGAAGCTTATAACTTATGTACTTGACTTATGGAAGAAAACCTTGAACTCGAAGACTTATGGATGGCTTGAAGGTCGGCGGCTGAACAGCGATTTCTTGTTGAGTCTGTCTCATTCGTCGCTTGTACTCGCCTTATTTTGGAGAATACCACATCCTCGCTACACACTTGTTCAGCACGACTTCTATCATGGCAGCCTTGAGAAGCTTGGTTTAAATTACGGTATCAGGGATCTGATGCACACGGAAGCCCCTGACCGGACTTTCAAGAGCCAAGGTACAGTAGCATCTTTCGAAGGTCAGTTTCATTTCGGCTTCCATTTTATAGTAGGCTGGCTTGACTGCCTGCACGTTCTCATACAAAGTGAACTTTATTCGAATTTGGCGCGTTTGGGCAACTCTCCTCTCTCTTGCTGACACATGGGCATTCATTCTGATATGAGTTTATAATGGATCGTCACCGGTTACGACGAAGTGCGTGCTTCCCCTTTCTGATCATCAATGTCAATTGACTCATTTACAGCTCTATGTCGTATCTATCTCGCAATATCGGTATCTAGATTGACGTGACGTTTTGCAGAGTCAGAGTTTGTAGTATGCGAAGCTCGCATCCCGCGACATCCGAGCTTCTTCCTCTAGTCGGACTTTGTTCTGGTGAAGACACAACAACTTTGAAGGTGGGAAGGAGAACGTATCTATCTGTACGTACGCCCACACATTCGCTTCTGTGATGCAATTTTCAATGTTTTCATAGTTAGTTTATTTCAAGTTCATGCAGATATTCCTCAGAGACTCTTCGTAGGAGAACACGGTTGTCTCTAAAATATCCGCATACCTCCTGCGGGCAAACAACACATTTTGTCTCCAAGTCTCGGCTATGCTGAATCTACTTTGTCCGCGAACGGAAGTGTGGCAAGGGAAACGAGGATTGAGAGCGTGGGTTCAAATTACGAAGTCCTTTTCAAGTGAGTCAGCTTTCAGACAACGTCCAGCTGTTTGATTTACCTCAATTTAAGCCAGATCTCGTTCACCTCCCTTCGATCTACGGAATACGTCCTCTTCATTCTTGTCATCTAGGTCGTCGTCGACCTCGCTCTCTCTGCTGGTATCCGTCCGGTCACCCCATTTCCGCTTTACTCCACTCTGGATGATCACGAGAATGTTCACTTTGCCGAAATCACAAATCTGAAAATGGCTCTCACTGCCCCGAAGACGAAGGCCGGGAAGTCAATAGCTCATAATCGCTCACTAACGACGACGGACAGTGTAAAATGCTCGACCATCTTCGCTCTGCGCAACTCTTCCAGCCTTCATACCCTGAGATGCAATGCGCAAGATGACATTATTTCAACCCTCTTGTGTCTGGCGAAGTGGATGGAAACCATGCTCAGCATGCGCATCGCAAAACTTGCCTCTGCCTCACAGAAGCCTTCGGTCGATGTGTCTGTCTCCGACTGCATTGAAGAAGAATTGGAGGCAAAACTAGCTCTGTACTTGAGCTTCAACGACCTCCTGAAACGTCCTCAGCTTTAGTACCCGCAGCACGACCTAGTCGTCGAGGTTGACTCTTGCATCTTGCTCTCACTTGCTCCTCTTTCCCGTCTATTCGCTATTCCCGGCGCTCATAAGTCACATGGTCAAAGAAACACCTACATCGTGAAGTATATCTAGCGTAGGCGAGTAAACAAGGGCAAAGTTATAGGAGGCGGTGCGCCAACATGGACGAAATACCTAGGTAGTCCGAGTACATCGTCAAACCCGCCTGGCTGATTCCTAACTGATCGTGTGACTGATTGCAGTAATGATATGCATCAAACAATAAAAAAAAAAAAAGATGTCCGGCCGTTCCAATGGTAAAGCCTGGTGGGAAAAGCAGTGCGCTGTTTGGACGTTGTGCAAAGACGTATATAGGTGCTTTTCGCTCAGCGCTCATCAATGGAGGTCATGAGATCAGACATTCTTAGGGTTCTGTCTTCAAGTTTCCCGGCCTCGTATATTGCAGTGCGAATATATAACGTTTGCGCTTCCATGTCCCTGTGCCGCCATGCCGTAAAGCACAGCCCTCAGGCGTTTGGGTTTGCTGTATATGCGGCATCGATGCTAATGTGCACAGGATGGAAGATATGAAGCAATGCGGCTTCATCGTGTTACGTGCGCCGAAAGCAAAGCACAGCCTCATTCAAATCATAAATAGCCTGGGCAAACCCTTATCCCACCCTTCACTCCCCGCGCCCTTTGTCGACGATGCTCAGCCGCATGAAAGCACCATTCAAGAAACGGAAAGAAAACTCCGATCTTAAATACTTACAATTTACCTGGGTCTTCAATTACAAGGAGAATGGCGAAGATAACTGTGACGATGGCAGCTCTATCTCGTCAGTTTCGACCAATGCGACGATGGACAACATTCCAGGGACGGGCCGAATAATCGACAAATGCATTTACCAATTCTTTGGAAGAAAGCTAGAGCGGTTCATGTTCCGAATTTCTATGGCAAATCTGTCTCCGGATAGGATCGTTCAGTTCCTTTGGATAGACGATCTCCTCATCTCGCCCTCAAAACATATTCTACTGGATGTCGTCATTCAGGAAATCGGAGGAAAAGAGACGATCGCAGGATTGAAGAGTCTTGTGAAGCAGACACAGTGAGTGAACTTGATTGATCTATTGGACACGTCTGACGTCATTCTCAGATCGAACTCGCTGTATCGATCTGCCGCCGCGCTCTCCGCTCTCATTCGTCTCACTACGGCATGGGGTATCTACGGCAACTTCTACGTATCGGTTGCAGCAGTTGAACCCATTCTCCATTTGGAGTCACTCGCAAACGCCCTCGACGACTCACATCCGGAAAAGAAATATTTTCTCTTCTTGATTGGATTAGCAAGGGCTCGACTCCACTTTGTTTACATCGATCGTGCGCCCGGAATCACGGAGGAGTTTGCAATCAACTGCCGTCTGAAGTTGTTGGACATTCTAGACTCGAGTCGGTGCGTTCTTGCCTCATGATTGCTCATTCGTTAACAATTGTATCCCTTGCAGACTTCCTAGTCATGATCCTTTGGCAGTCATTTCTGATGCGTGTCTTCTTCTCGTAAATGTCTCTTTAAGCATCCATAATCTGACACATCGTCACCACTCGCTCTTTCCCGTCGATGATAGCCTCATAGAAACGGCATACTATCTTCTTACTTTTCTTGTCCATTTCCTCTTCGACCAATATCAGACAATCTACATTATGCATCCACTACAAAATTTAATCTTCTCTACGTTCTGCTGCTGGCTTGAAAATGTTACAGATTACATCATTGACTATATGGAGTCGCTACGGTGGGACTTACCGCCACTACTGCCTATATGCGCATTTTCTATCTTGCGTCGCATGTATGTGTTCATCCTTCTATCTCCGTTCTTAGCTCATCTAATGTGTCTGTCTCCGAAATACAGTATTGGAAACATGCCACATGGAAGTTTATTTCCCCGACATATACCACGTCGGCTAATCTATCTTGACATGATTCCAAGAAGAATCCGAAGCTCGGCTCCGCAGGAAGACAATCCGATCATTTTTCAGAGCTCTACCGGTATATGCACTACACGGACTCGCCGCCTTCTTGCCTCCCCTGATGAGCTCCGGAGGGAGGCTAGAGATTCAATGAGACTCAAGTACGGATCGCTTTCAGTTGGGTTGTACAATCTACCACCTGAAGAGAAATCGGAGGAAGAGTGGCAGCGCTCCCTTGACCGTGCGCGGTCAGCTCAAGTCGTTGAGAACGATGTGACGCGCGAATTCTTACGAGCTCGACAATATGCGTACGGGGACATCACTTGGTGGGAGTGGTACAAGAAGCTCCAACGAAACCGTCACCGCATGGGAGAATACTGCCGCTCCAACCTCGATTGGGACTGGGACACATCAAGCAGCTTGAAGCGTCTCTTCAGGATCGGCAGGCCGAAGAACTCCTCGAGACCAGAAGGCGTACTGCAGCAAGGCGTCATGGGTGTCCCAGCCATGGTACACCGTGAAATCAACGGAGACACATTGGACGTGTCCGTTCCCGAGAAAGCGTCAAACCTACTACAGAAGGTTCGCATTCGATACGAGACCGAGGCTGGTGAAGTCAGATATAAGACATTCTATGCTGGGCCATCTGCAGAGGATGTCACGTCTGACGCTGACGCTGGGCTAGGGCCACGGTGATCATTAGCGCAGGAAACTGGTGAATCAATTTCACTCGTGATGATGAAAGAATGCTGAAAAGCTTGTCAAATAAATAGATTCGATGACTGTACAGAGCATCGAAGCTGGCGGGGAAGTATCAGAGGCAGGTTCTGGGGACGAAAGGAAGAATACGGAAGACGAGGATGAGGTCCGTGAAGAGGTGCGGTGGTTACGGAAGCAAAACGGCGTCAGCGATACGGAAGATGACAGCATCTCTGTTGATACGAGGAACCGGCCACAATACAACAGCAGAATTAATGAGGTTAGTACAATAATATGGAAGTTAGACCACGTACTAATCTAGTCGGTGGATTAGTGGCTTGAGACACAGGTATGCGTTCCGATGGCTGAATGAGGCGGTGACTTTGTCTTGCGTCGGAAAGCTCTCGGTTGTGGAAAATGAGGTTGAGAATGAGTGTTGAGTAGTATGCGGTGTTGTTTGATTTGTACTTGTACTATGCTCGAAATCTGACTTTGTTCTCGGTGTACGAGGGGATAGGGGATGGCATACCATGACCCTATTGTTAACTTATGTATGGTTTGAGGATGGTCACCACGGTTGGACTATTCTATCGAGAACTACGTATAGGTTGAAAGACATGAGATGTTAGGCCATACCCAGAGATGATAGATCTTATAAATGAGGGAGGAGTAAAGGCCTGATTCAGGTTTTAGAGCTTACAGCGCCTCTCAAGTTCCCCGACGGAGGCAGATGATCGGAGCGGAAGCACTGAAGAATGGACATTGCTATGCTAATCCTAATTTATTTCTTTAAAGGTAAATTACTACCAAATTCGTGCGAAAACTTGAAGGTCGCCGAATTGTTGCTTGTGTCGTCGGGCATGTCAAATGCACTGGCCTGCTCATCGCCTGCCTCATATATAAGCCTTTTCGTTCTCTGTCCTCGCTATGAATCTTTGGAGCGAGTGCATTTCAGGCGCCGAATCGACATACAGACTAGTGCGCTATCGCGGCGAACAGTTTCGTATCCTCATCTTGATTCCTTCACGCCATACATAACTGATCAAGATGTATAACGATATGCCCGCGCTTGTGGGTGCCAACACTGGACAACATTCGCAAGGAGCAAATTGGCTGGTTAAACGTCAATGGAAGCAACGCTCAAGATAGCTGGGGATCAATAGGTCGAGGAGACGGTGTCTACGACTTTGGGTTCGGAGGAGGACTCACAAATTCCAGATGCATGGTGTGCCTACAAATTAGCGGTAGACGTCGAGACGAAAGATCGTTTGCTGGAGGACTGATGACTGGAGAGGTCTCTTTGACCCGTAGAGCTGATGAAGTATAATCGCTTGGTGAAGGAGGAGGGACGCCGAAATGGGGAGGGGGTGATGTCCATCCGTACGTACGTGCACTGTCTACTAGCCAGCTTCCTCACAAACCGTATAGTACAACGTCTCTCTATCGGATCGTTTATGCAGCAACAGAACTCAGCTGCTTCAGGGAATCCCTTGCAGGCCACTGAGGTTCTAGTTGGCGATCAACGATGATGTCGCAACGGTCGACGCTGCAACAAACCAGTCGGAAGTGAAGATTTTCTCAACGCTGAGACCTGACAAACCGAACCATCTTGAGTCCAGCTTGAGACAGGCTATCATCTCAGGCTGAAAAGGCCGTTCAAAATGTATAAAGGAAGGCCCGGGTCGACGACTTGCATCCATCGAATTCGTCGCACCTTTCGCTCGTACTCCCACCTCACCCTCAACAATTCACCCACCACCCTCCTCGCTTTCCTCAACATGCTATTCATCACCGTGCCTCTTATGGCTCTCTCCATGGCTCTCTCGGCTGGATACGGTGCTCAGGCCTCCGGTCTTGTAGGCCCTGACACCGTCCTCCAGTCTCTTCAACCTCTGGCACCACCGCTCGACATCTGGATGCTCTTCTCCCTCATCTTGACCATCAGCCTCATCGTCATGGTGTTTGTTGATCTCGCTTCGTCTATCGGCACCCGCACCCGTTCAGTCACTCCGTCTCCACCTCGAGCTTGCTGGCTCCTCGTATTGGTCCTCCTCCTCCCTGTCTTCGCCGTCGCCTTCGTGTTCTTCCCGTCTGATTTCTTCTACGACCTTGCGCGCCAACTCCCGGCTGCTGCGCCACTGTGGTCTTTCATCAAGTATGGGGTCATAGAACCCGCTCCGATTCGGTACTGCTTCGACAATCTTGGTAACCTTCCTCGAATTGTGGACCCGGCCAAGGAAGCGCGGTATCTGCGCTGCTTTGATGCTTCGGCGTTGTTCCAGTCGCCAGAGTTCACTGTGAGTTGACATTTGCTTCCTGACTTGCTGCGGCTGACGTCGTGATAACTTAGGCACCGGACTACCAGCTGACCTGTGATTATGATACGGTCTATGCACGGTTGTCGTGTCTCTTAAGGGTAAGTCTCATTTCGGTGTGCGTTGAAAGCTGGGCTGAGCTGACTCCCTACAGTCTACCGTCCATACCCTTTTGGAATTTGGCTCGAGTCTCAGGTTTTCATGGATACAGGCATTGACGTTCCCTGTCCTCGTTTGCTTGATCGTCTGCGTTTACAAAGTCAGTTCTTCTGCATTTCTTACGAGATGTATAAACTAAACCTTCTATAGCTCTATAGCTCGACTCTGGAGCTTAAGGCTACCCTCAAGAAGAGCGAAGAGGAGAGCTGCATGGCTGCAGAGTACTCAAGGCAGGAGCGTGCCTTTTACCGGAAGCGCGACTCCACCCTTCGTACCACCAATGCAGGCCTCATCATCGCTCTCGACAGCGCACTCCCGAAGATCACCGCAGCCGACCTTCGGTGCGCTCAGGCTCGTGCTAGTGCCAACCAGCTCGAAGTCGCCATCGATGACCTCAAGGACATTCACGCTGTTGAAGTCCGGACTCTCAAGACGGCTGTCACCGCCGCGGACGCGAAGGCCACGAAAGCCTCAGCTCATGCTCGCTCTCTCATGAAGACGGCAAAAACACAGCGGTCCACCACCTCGTCTCTGCGTGTTTCTGCTAGCCACCTGGTCCGGAAATGCAGTGCGCGAGATGATGTCATTGCAACCCTCGCGTCTGAGAAGGAGCGGCTGGAAACTATGGTCAATCACCTTCGCCTCGGCATCGCAAAGCTTGCTGCTGTTCCCCAGGAACCCTCGATCGATATGTCTGTCTCTGAGTACGCTGAAGGAACGTCTGAGGCAGTCGCAGGTCCGTACTTGGACTACGAAGACTTCTTGAACTTTGCTTCGTTCCAGGACTCGATGTGTGACTTGCTCGACGAGGAAGAGGATCAAGAGTGCTCTGACGCCGCCATCGTATCGGGATCGTCTCCATCTTCAATAGACACTGAGAGTGCGCCTCATACGCCCGTTTCAGACCGGGGTGAGGAAGCTGCTCTGAATGGTGATGCCCAGATCGTGAAGCTATGTAACGAGATGCACGACCTCAAGCTGACTGACTCCTTCCTGATTGAAGCCTTGGCCGATGTTTTGTCTCCTTATGACTGCCCTCCTGTTCCTGCGCTCTCATCTGATGATTCTTTCTGGAAGATGTTCGATTGTCTGTCCGAGGAAGCTCCGCTCTCCTATTTTCCACTGACTACTTCAATCACTAATGAAGAAGTAGCTCCACAGTCCCCCGTTCTCGTGGCTTCTCCGTCGACGTCCGAATATTCCGTCGCTTCTTCTGCTCCCGTGGGGTCGAGCCCTTCCCTGTCAACGCTTCAGACAGAGCACGTCTGCGAATCGACTCCTGAAACTTCAGCTTCTGCCTTGTCTTCAACCTCTGCCACAGATTCTTGTTTTGCTCCCTTCGGGTCGAGCCCCACAGCACCAGGAGCACTCCGCACGGAACACCTCTTCGAAGGCATGTTCGGCGACATCTCACTCGATTTTGCTTATCCTCCTCAGAATCTCGTCTCGTCTACTGAACCTCTCTCTCTCTTCACCCCTGTCCGCCGTCCTCCGTCCCCCTCTTCCCCCCTTACATCCGACCGGCAATGGCTCATGTTCTCGCCTTCCTGTGCAGTTGTTATGCCAGGCACTCCAGACTTCGCTTACAAGGCCAAGGTCAAAGCGTCAACCACCTCGGCGCGCACCCCCTTCGCCAATAAAGAGAATGTAATGCCACTCTAGTTGATTTCCTCATCTTCGTTCTCTGTTTCTAATCTCTTTCCGATGGTTTTGTATCATTCCTATTTACGCAAAGTCTGAATATTCATATTCTCCGATATTAATGATTATTAAGTATTACGGTTTTGCTTTGTTTCCTTGTTCTTCTAATGTATATACCTATTTATCTCTATCTAATTATCAAGGCAGGGAAGCGACGTCAACATGAAGGAGGAAATATGGCGGAGAATACGCAGCAGCCTTTCAATCGTGCATCAGAGAGAAAAGATCGATTTGACGTGCGAATTCATTTCAGATCGACAAGATGGGCCCGGGGTTCCCACTTAACCTCTGGACTTGTAATAGGTACATGAAGCTCCAGCGAAAGCGTCACCACATGGGAGAATACATACTGTCGTTCCAACCTGGATTGCGACTGGGACACGTCGGGCAGCCTTCGCGACTGGAAGGCATTGTTGAGCAAGGAGCCACGGGTGCCTCCGTCATCCACCATTCACCGTAGATGCAGCAAAGACACGCCCGAGGTGATCATTCTTGAGAAAGGGTTAAACCTACTACAGAAGGTTCGTATATGATACATACCGTAATACGGCGAATAGCACAGGAGACTGGTGAGGTGAGTCTGTTTCGCGTGAAACGACAAAAAGTGCTAAAGAGCATGTCAGTTTCTCGAATTACTATTCAGAGCACTATACGAGGCTGGAAAAGCACTGGAGGCAAGATCTCGAGACACGGACGGGATGGAGAATTCAGAGGTCCCAGGTTTGCGTATCGATGAGATTTGAAGGTTGTCTTAAGTATAGTCCTCAATGGGTCGGGCCGACCCTCTTTGGCCCGGGGTCGACCTTGACCCGACCCCGCGGGTCAGGTCAACTCACTCTTCTGGTCGGCTTCGGGACCTTCATTTCATGTTCACACTACATGTCTGTCCTTCCGGTGTCCCATGTTAAGCTCATGATGTACATATAATATAATAACAACTCAATTCTAGACACTCTGTTTGACTCAAGTGGGTGTTGGCTGCGCAGACTTCGTCCGCGCAGCCGAAAGCATGATTCCATCTGTCGAGGCTACCCCAGAAGGCAAAGGGCCACAGCCGAGACTAGCGCTAGGCTCACCACTAGGGCCCGACTGTGGAACAGAGACTCTCGTTGTCCGACGAGGAATGACCGTGTCAAGATTTCTCCAGTAACGCAGAAATGAATCTGATGACCATCGACCGGTTTTCTTGATTATATCAGGGTGTATGCCACAGAGAAGAAGGTGGGTCGTGCCTCCAATGCGGAAACTGTGGCCGGTAGCACGACTGGCTGTGATTTCGGAGGATGACCAAATGTCGTTGCAACGAGCCATGAAGTTGTGCTTAAGCAGGAGATTGAAGCCGCCATTGTGGCGGTAGGAAAAAAGGAGGTTGTCAGGCGGTGAGACGTTGAGAGCGAGATGATTCAGAAGTGCGTAAACAGGATTAGAAGGTCCGTCTTGCTGTGCAAGATAGATAATTTCTCCGGTCCACTTGTGAGCTTTGGTCCAGGGGAGGGCTATTGTCATGCTGCAAAGCTGAGCCTGCTTAGCGTGTTTGACGAGCGGGAAAGGAGGAAGCTTGTGGTCGAAGCTGTAAGACGTAGGTAAAAGTTCCCCGAGTCGTGCGAGACCCCAAAATGCACTAGTCGCACATGCAAATACGCACGCGTCGAAACAGTCGGTAAGATTGAGCTTCGAAGCCAAGGCTAGTAGCATGTCAATAGTGACGGGTGGCCTGGGTGGATTAGGTTTCGACAAGGGGCGACTTGCTGTAGCTAGGAGATTCAGACGAGCTGATCGAGAGAAAGAATAGCCATTACGAACATGCCAGGCACAAATGCCGGTCAAGTAGTTCTTAATGGTGTTCTTTGAAGTATGCGGCGGTTGGCTTGCTATGAAAGCGCAGAGAAGATAGTCTGAAGCTGGAAAGGCCTGCTCAGAAGGAATCCGATGATCTTGGCAGAAAGCGAGGAACTTGTTAATAGCACTAGTGTATGTCTTGATAGTTCCCGGAGCCCAGACAGTAGCGAGAGCTGCGTCAATCGTCGTCTGGAACTCTTTAGGCCAGTTAGCTTCGACGGGGACGTGAATAGGGGGTGGGGGAAGAAGAGGCCTCGTTGCGCCGCGAGTTTGCAGATGAACTCGGTGTTTCGGACGCATGTGAGTCTCGAGGACAGATGTAGCAGTGTCGAGGAGAATGTCTTGCAAGGACATGATGGTTTGCGGGAGGGAGGTGTCTGAGCAAATTATGAAACTGTAATGTATTAACAGGGCTGGCATGGTTACAGATTGAGCTAGTGACGAATTAAAAAGGGGGCTAAGTCGGGTGGCAGGGTGAGACAAGTTTGAAGACGAGACTGAGAAGGGGGGAGAATGCCACGCGATAGCGGATCGGCTGGGTTACTGGCACTAATGACATATTGTGTAGAAAGAAATGAATCATGATGAAGGAGGCAGGAAGACAAGCGAGAGAGCAAAGCATTCTGGGATGCACCCCGTGAGAATGAGGAATCAATTGCGCCGATAACTCCCATGTTATCGGAATGTATTAAGAAATGAGAGTGGAGAGGATGAATGGAACACAACAATGAAACCGCGAGCTCGACAGCGACCATTTCCGCCCATCCGATGGTACGACCGTCTTGCAATGCGCCTGGGAGGAGTTTCCATGCAGCCCATTTATTATTGATAAGAATCCCAATCCCCCAGGATGTGGAAGCGTCAACGAATATTTTAAGGGGTAGAAGGGGTGGAGGCAGGGCAATTTGACAACCAACGAAAGGCTGAGAAAGAGTCTGATGCCACCAAAGTAAATCGGAACGAAGGTTGGAAGGGATGAGAATGGAAAGGAAGGGGGAAGAATTAGGAGGGAAGCGGCAAACAAAGGTGCGAAGAGAATGCAATTTGGTGCGGTGATGACGCAGGACCAAACAGCAGTGATTAAGAGAGCCGAGAAGCTGTTGGGCATCGCGCAACGTCTTTCGCTGACCCGTGGACCACTGTAGAATACGAGAAGAAAATTTAGTTTTCTTAAGGGGTGGAATTTCAACCGTACGAGAAGGAATGTTCCAAAGGAAACCTAAGTATGTGAAGGATGATGCGAAGTCTTTGAATTTAGGAAGAGACCATGGAAGACCGAGATATGAAGCAGTATTGAACACGAGAGAAGCATGATAAGAATAAGAATATGGGGTCGTGGAAGAGATGGGATAACGAAAGAATATAATATCATCGACCCATTTGAGTATTTGCTGAGCTCCCCGGGCCTTGATAATAGCGACGAAAGCGTCGGCGACACAACCGAAAAGTCCTGCTGAGGACGACGATCCGAAAGCCACGCAATGATCGATGTAAAATTTGTCTTCCCAACATATGCAGAAATGAGGCTGTTCAACTGGCAGAATGGGAATGTTGCGATAAGCTGAGTCGACGTCGAAGACCGCAACTTGAGTACCTGGAGGGGCCTTGGCGACAAGAAAATAACACTGAGCGAACGTACCCCATTCGCATGGGAAAAGCGCAGAATCGATCTCGGAATTGACAGAATGAATGGTTGGATTATTACGGGGAAATGAGAGATCTTGGATGATGCGAAATGATGACGAGTTGGGCTTGGGAACTACACCTAAAGGTGCCGTGCGAAATGGTCCGATTTCTTGACGCAATTGAGAAGCTGAATAGGGTCCTGAGTAGCGTCCAAGATTTAATTCTTTGTTGATATGCTGTTGAACGACTTGAGGTTGCTGAATTGCCGACTGATGATTTGGCGGAGAATAAACGTCTGTTAAGATAGAAGAAACACCAGTCGCGAAACCGTGCTGAATACCACGTGGAATGTCCTGATACATGTCGAGGAGGCCGTGCAGCAAGAGCTCATGCGACCAGTGATCATGGACGAGCGGAGTGGAGATTCTAAGCAACTGCGCGCGAGCAGAGGCATGCGTTGTGCGTCTTCGACCCGCATAAGGTACACCTGTGGTCCCTATTGCAGCCTTTGCAGGCATTGGCATTGTTGTTCCACCGGTAACAGAGTTGGCTGCCACCCGGCGCGAGCCATCTGTTCGTATTCTTGTCGAGGACAAGGTACGGAGACCGAGTTGTCTTGCAAACGAAGGCGGTGTGCCCGTTGGCACCGCAAACGATGCAGAAATTGACGGTTGCAGACAAGGGAAAGGAACGAAAGGACTGGCCCTTGGGCTCGAATCTGGAGCGTGGAGAGCGCGAAGATGGTCCGTAACTGTGCGTGTAAGGCGTGAAACGAGGAGCGCGCTTGGGTGAAGCCGAACGAGAACGGGAGCGTTGGGAAGGCTCAGCAGAACTGGTGTTGACTTGGTTACGTGCAAGATCACATAAATACTTCTTCTGCGTGCTGTTGTAAATATTCTGCTCGTATTTCTTTGGCACGTAATTCTTCAGCGTTGCCGTGAGCTTTCGAACCTCAATATCGTAGCGCAGATATAGCGTGAATTCTTTGTAGAAGTCTGGCTGTGACTGGATGTACTGGAAGTGAGCCTGTAAGCCGTCGATAATTTGCTGCTTATTCGAGCGTGTGCAGTGATACTGGAGCAAGCGAATGAAGATGGGATAAGCTTGACGCCAGTCGGATTCAGTCATGTTGTATTCGGCTCTGCCGTCAAGAGTCTTTGCGATGAATGCGAAGCTACCATCTGCAGTTGGCTGAGCGAAGGCGTAGTTGGATTGTGGTTTCTGAAGAGAATCTTCGATGGCGTCCGGTGTCAAAATGTTAAGGGGAATGTGCTGGTGCCAAGGAGCCTGAATGAGCTTAAGTGCGCAATCGGGAAAGGCGGTGACGGTGGCAAGCAAATATCCATCTTCATCGACGTCTGTGGGTAGGACGAAGTTGAGATGAGCAGCGACAGGAGGAGCCGGGCTGCGAGCCTTTGCTGGTGGAGGGCTTGGAGCGCGAGGAGCGGGGACGGGTGGCAAATTTGGACGCCAAGGTAAGTTCGGAATGACGAACGGACGCTGAGCGCGAGCGCGGGGGGTGGAGGGTGTGTTTCTAGCACGGGAGCCGCGCGGAGGAGTAATGGGTGGGGAGAGCCTGCGATGAGAGCCAGGGTCGGGTGGGGATGCGATGCCACTCTGGGGAGCATGAAGTGTCGAACCGTCTCCCTGAGGAGAGAGCTGATCGCTGTCTGCGAAAGTATGAGTTTGGGAACCGGTGCATATATGCGCATATATTGTTAAACAAACAGGGCGAATGCCGACCAGAGGACGAATGTCAATGAAAAGAGGGCAAATGCCAGGTAGTGCGAATGCCAGTGCACGGCGAATGCCAATGAGGGCAAATGCCAATATACAAGGCGAATGCCAATATTAGGGCGAATGCCAATGAACAGGGCGAATGCCGGCAAGGCGAATGCCATTACAAGGGCGAATGCCAGCGAGTAGGATGAATGTTATTAGGGCGAATGCCAAAATTAAGGGCGAATGCCAGGGGGGAAAGGGGTAGGTTCAGTGGCATAGCGCAATCAAGCCAACGCCGGAAGCACCATCGGACAGAAGAATTTTGAAAGATTGATAAAGAACAGCTTACCTGATGGGAGATCCACTCCTTTCTTCCTCAATGCCTCCGCGAATCGCTCATTGAAAGCCTCGAAAGCATTCAAGTATGCATTCTGATCTTGAGTCGACGCGATGTTCAGCAGCTTAATACCCCGACGTCCGGGACCCGCGAGACTCGGTGTAGAGGGAGTAGAGGGCGCAGATCGTTCTTCTTCCCTGTTGTTGTTCATGATGGATTGAGGGCTGGCAGGTGCCACTCGCTTTCCTTTATGCTGAGCCGGAAGCTCGTCAATGTCTCGGGTGGCGGGCTCGGGAGTTTCATTCACCGTTTGCTGTTGGTTTCGGCGTGTGTTCACCATGACGTTCTGTTGACAGTATAATAAAGCAGAAATCTCGAAGAGAACAACTTGAGAAAGTTTCGGATGTAGTGGTAGAAGAAGAAGATGAAGACATTGCCCAGTGGCACGCTGCGCGCATCTGCTCAGTGCTCTGGTCACGTGCGCCTTCCTTCCGTGAGTCGTGGGACTCTTTTGAGTCCTTCCAGTATAGAGCCGGGTCAGAGAGGGCCTCTACTGGGTCGGGTCAAGGGTCAGACAAAATTGAGATTCACCTGACCCTCTTTGACCCGGGTCGGCCTGACCCGGCCCTTGACCCTTATCAGGCTAAAATTTTGGCATTCCATGCCCGACTTAAACTAAATTAAGCAAGAAATTAAATCTCAGATGTTATAGCTTGACTTAATTTACCTAACTTAACTTTATAAGGATAACAAATCACCCGGAAAGGGCAACAAGGTTTAAAGAAGTAGTGTGGGAACCTAGCAAAGGTAAGGTCAGGTGCAATTTTGTTGATGTCACACGTTAAGGTAACACTATAGACACCTGTAATGACTTACAGTAGTTTATATGTGTTGTAATGCTTACTTTATAACTTACTTTTATAATATTAGTTAAATATAAAAACCCATAGGGCCGACCCGGGGCCGACCCAACACAGACCTCGACCCGACCCCCAATGACCCGACCCGGAGGGTCAGAGAGGGTCAGGGCCGGGGTCGGGCACTTGCAGTAAAATGCCGACCCGGCCGGGTCGGGGGTCAACTGAAAGGTGCCCTGACCCGACCCGGCCCGGCCTTTGAGGACTATAGTCTTGAGTCGGAAAGCGGGCAGTTTGTGCTATCGTTCATGTGACTCAGGCTGCGGATAAAGAGGATTGTCTTAAGGTTCCCTAGTGTTATATGCAGACTGTTTTATGACGAGACTAGTTCCTTGCTTTATCTGCGGCGCGTCCTGGAAAGAGACACTGGCAAGCGCCGGCCCAGACGCCGCTGGCAGTGACAAACGCTCGCGTCCAAATAAGAGACAACAAACAGCCTCCGGATCCGGTACCAAATTTGCTTCCGTGCCAATCCACGACTTACAGTCGACCACTGGCACGTTGAACTCGAAAAACCATGGAGATGTCTATGTTTCCGTTGGCCGGCAGCTAGGCTGAAGGCACGATGTCTTCGAAGCTGACAAGGAGAACGTATCTATCTGTACGCACTCGGACGCAATTGCCTGTATTATCATGCTTCGTTTATTACAATGTCTTCCCCGGTTACTCTACTCAGGAGAACACAATCATGATTGTCTCCAAGATGTCCGCATACCTCTTGCGGGCAACCAAAACTCTCGACTATGCCGAATCTTCTTTCTCCATGAAGGGACATGCAGTATGGGAGACAATGATTGAGTGAGTCAGCTCTCACTAACTATTTGATATATGTACCTCAGTGGATGACTTCCCGTAGGAATTTAGAACCGTTTAGAACGGTCGTAAGAGTCCCAAAAGACCCTGTCAGGGTCCAAGCCAAATTTTCGGTTGATGTCTGCAGGTTCTAAATTTCAAGGCTTTGAGACTCGGGGGGGTATGGAGTCTCAAAGCACACGAAGTTCTAAACCTTGCTTGTGAGACCCTGAATTTGATTATCTTGCCTCTTTTGACCGTGACATTATAGTACCATTGTGACTGCTACTTTTTTTGGTTGTATATCTCACGGAAAATTCGCACAGGTTGTGAGCTTGGTTGACCTGTCCTAAACCGCGTTACTTTAGGAACTTGTTTCTAAACCTAATTTTTAGTTCCTCAAACTGTTTAGAACTTAGAAACTGGTTCTAAATTCCTACGGGAAGTCATCCAGTTTTAGCTAGATCCCACGCAATATCCGGGATCTCAAAAGGACCAGATGGAAAATCCAGGAGCCTATGGAGTAGTTCACTTAGAGGCCGCTACTTCTGTACAGCCATATTTAGTCACTCAATAAAAATCATAATTTATTTTCCTTTAGTAGAAATGCGCCTTTTCGCAATAGGAACAATCCCTCTAAAGGATTTTCTCATATCTAAAAAACTGACCGAGTTAAGAAAATGTAATTGTGCCAATTTGGCGGCAGGGTCAAATGTATTGACTATATACCATATAAGGACAATTGCATACTTATTTATTGCCTTTTTTATCTTCCCATTACTTAATAAATATGGTATTTTAAGTGCAATATTAGGATGTCTTCCTTCAAAACGTCATTTTAAGTACGTTTTTGTACACTACAGACTGATGCACACTTCAAGGGATTTTTGCAGAATATTTTCAATTTTTTTTCTTCCGGCCGGCCAGATTGGCGGCTGCACAAAGGTAGCGGCCTCTAAGTGAACTACCCCATAGGAGATTATGTTCATCGATGTGTCTAACCAAACCTGGAATGAATAGAAATCCAGCGGAGTCTAGCTTGGGCGCGATATCGGCAACAATTATGCGAAGGAAAGCACTACTATACATATATCAGCGCTCACTTGTCAAATGGAGCGGCTAGGAACCATGCACCGCATCCGCATCGCAAATCTCGCCTCTATTCCATGACAGTCTCGGCCGATATCTGTCGAGGAAAAATCGGAGGCGGAAATAGCTCCGTGCGTGAACCTCGACGCCCTCTCGAGCTTTTCTCCGCTCTAGGACCCTCCGCGCGACCTGGTCGTCGAGGTTGACTCCTGCGTCTTGTTTCCGCTTGCTCTTCTTTTCCGCTGTTTGCGATTCGCGGCGCTTATAAGCCACGTAGTCAAAGAAACACTTGCACCGTGAAGTATGTTTAGCGCAGGCGAGTAAGCAAGGGTGACGTTATAGCCTGAGGACTCGGACTCGGAGGCGGTGTGCCAACGTGGACGAAATATGTACGTAGTCCAAGTACATCATCAAAACCGCCAAGCTGATTCCTGACTCATGGGACTCGATCGTGTGTCTGATTGCCGCAGCAATGATATGCATCAAATACAGGCTTTCCAAAAAAGAAGTTCGGGCGTTCGAATGTTAAAGCCTGATGGGAAAAGCAGTGCGCTGTTTGGATGCTGTGCAAAGACGTTTATAGGTGCTTTTCGCTCAGCACTCATCAATGGAGGTCATGAGATCAGACATTCTTAGGGTTCTGTCTTCAAGCTTCCCAGCTTCGTATATTGCAGTGCAAATATATAACGTTTGCGCTTCCATGTCCCTGTGCCGCCTGGCATAAAGTACAGCCGGAAGGCGTTTGGCTCTGTCGTATATGTGACATAGATACGTATGTGCACATGATAAAAGATATCTTTCTGGCGTTACGAGCGCCTAGAGCAAAGCACAGCCTCATTCAAATCATAGATAGTCGGGGCAAAGCGCATCACTTTCGAACCGTTATTTCCCCCCGCGCCCTCTGTCTACGATGCTCAGCCGCATCAAATCACCATTCAAGAAGCGGTCAGAGAACTCTGATTTAAAATACCTACTGTTTACTCAATCTGAGCTTTACTACTACATCAACCATTTTAACGAGGAGAATGACGGCAGTGATCGTGACGATGCCAGCTATGTCTCGTCTTTCTCGACAAATGCGACGATGGACAACATCCCGGGGACGGGCCGAATAATCGACAAATGCATTTACCAATTCTTTGGAAGAAAGCTTGAGCGGTGCATGTTCCGGATTTCTATGGCAAATCTGTCTCCGGATAGGATCGTTCAGTTCCTTTGGATGGGCGATGTCAGTGTCTACCCCTCATACCCTATGCGACTGGATGAAGCCATTCAGTTCATCGACAGAAATGAGGAGATTGCCGGATTGAAGAGCCTGGTTAAGCAGACACAGTGAGTGAACTTGATGGATCTAATGCACAAGTCTGACATCATTCTCAGATCGAACTCGCTGTATCGATCTGCCGCCGCTCTCTTAGCTCTCATTCGTCTTTCTACGTCTTGGCATACGTACAGCAAGTTCTACATATCGGTTGCAGCAGTCGAACCCATTTTCCACTTGGAGTCACTCGCAAACGCCCTCGACGACTCACATCCGGAAAAGAAGTATTTTCTCTTCTTGATTGCAATAGCAAGGACTCGACACCACTACGTTTCCCATTATTTTGCGCCCAAACCCACGGAAGAGTTTGCAATAAACTGCCGACAGAAGTTGTTGGAGATTCTAGACTCGAGTCGGTGCGTTCTTGGCTCATACGATTGCTCATTTGTTGACAATGTATTCTTCGCAAAACTCCTAGTCATGATCCTTTGGCAGTCATTTCTGATGCGTGTCTTCTTTTCGTAAATGTCTCTTCCGGCATCCAAGATCTGAAACGTCGTTGTCACTCGCTCTCTCCCGTCGATGATAGCCTTATAGACACGGCATACTATCTTCTTACTTTTCTTGTCCGTTTCCTCATTAACCAATATCAGACAATTAACAACATGCATCCACTACAAAGATTAATCCTCTCTACATTCTCTCGTTGGCTTGGAATTATTACAGATTACATCATTGACAGTTTGAAGGATAATTGGGATTTACCGCAGTTACTGCCTATATGCGCATTTTCTTTCTTGCGTCTCATGTACGTGTTCATCCTTCTATTTCCGTTCTTAGCTCACCTAATGTGTCTGTCTCCGAAATACAGTGTCGGAAACGTGCGACATGGAAGTTTATTTCCGCGGCAGTTACTACGTCATTTCACTTCTCTTAATGTGTTTCCAAGAAGAATCCGAAACTCGACTCCACAGGAAGACTATCCGATCATTTTCCAGAGCTCTCTCAGTATATGCACAACACGGACTCGCCGCCTTCTAGCCTCCCTTGATGAGCTCCGGAGGGAGGCTGGAGATTCCACGAGACTCGAGCACGGATGGCTTTCAGATGGGTTGTACAATCTACCACCTGAAGAGAAATCGGAGGAAGAGTGGCAGCGCTCGCTTGACTGTGCACGGTCCGTTCAAGTCGTTAGGAGCGACCTGACGCGCTATTTCTTACGAGCTCGACAAGTCCCGCACTATAGTCCCACTTACCTCGGGTACTGGAAGCGGTACAAGGAGCTTCAGACAAAGCGTCATCGCATGGGAGAATACTGCCGCTCCAACCTGGATTGGGACTGGGACCCATCGAGCTGCTTGAAGCGTCTTTTCAGGATTGAAAAGCCGAACAGCTCTCCGCGACCAGATAATGCAGTGCAACGAGGACTCACAGCTCTCCCAGCCACGATTCACAATGGATCCAACAAAGACACATCCGAGGTGACCATTCTCGAGAAAGGGTCAAACCTACTACAGAAGGTTCGCATTCGATACGAGACCGAGGCGGGCGAGATCAAATATAAGACGTTCTATGCCGGACCGTCTGTAGAGGATATCTCGTCTGGCGATGACGCTGGGCTAGGGCCACGGTCATCGTTAGCGCAGGGAACTGGTGAGTCAATTTCATTCGTGATGACGAAAGAATACTGAAGAGCTTGTCAAATAAATAGATTCGTTGACTGGACAGAGGACTGAAGCTGGCGGGGAAGTATCAGAGGCAAGTTCTGGAGACGAAAGGAAGAATACGGAATTCGAGGATGAGGTCCATGAAGAGCTGCGGTGGTTACGGAAGCAAAACGGCGTCAGCGATACGGAAGATGACAACGCTTCTGTTGAAACAACAAACCGACCACAGTATAACAGCAGGATTGAAGCAGTAAGTACTAGAATTTAAGAGCTTGAACAGGTGCTAATTTCGTCGATCGATTAGTGGCTTGAGACCCAGGTCTGCGTTCCGATGGGCGATTGAGATTTAGCGGGTTGTTCACCGCAGGAAAGCGAGGGGTTGTGAAATCGTTGATGTTAAATGTAATAACTGCAGATAAGGGAGATTTCCTCACTATCTCCTAGGTTCTATGCGTATTTGTTTATGACGAGTACCTTATCTTCTGCTGAAGTAGCAGTGTAAGGGAAGAGATAGGCGCCTACAGCCGCTTGCGGCCAAACAAGAGACAACAAACAACAACCTCCGGAACCGGCACTAAATTTGTTTCCGTGTCAATCCACGACTTAGAGTCGACCACGTCTGAATGCACCATTCTCCTCCTTTGCCGCTTCAAACAAGAAACCTATAATCTACTTGACGTATGGAAGCAATCCTGAATTCGAAAACTTAAGGATGGTTTATTAGGACGGTGGCTGAACAGCGATGTCCTGTCGAAGTCGTCTGGACTTTGACTCGTCGCTCCGTACTCGCCTTACTTTGCAGAATACCACATCCTCGCTATACACTTGTTCAGCACGGCTCACATTTTGCTTCCCTTGACTAGCTTATGTGACTCAATTTACGGTACCCGGAACTTGCTGCACTCGGAAGTCGCCACCTCTGCGATCCGGACTTACTAGCCCAGGCCAAGGCAGCATCTCTTGAGGTCAGTTTCTCTATGGCTGCATCGTAAACTAGGCTGACTTGACTGGCTACAGCCTTACATCTGCAGTGGAACCTATTTGAATCAGGCGCATTCGGGCGACAATCCTCTCTCTCACCCACAATCAGGCTTTGAGTTGAAGGTCGTTCTCCTCATATTCTTGATTGTCACTGTTTACAAAGTGCGTGCTTACCTTCACTGACTGTCTATGTAATCTTACATATTTACAGCTCATGCTTCGGCCATTGTGTCTCCTGTGGGTATCGGAATTGACGTGACGTTGAATGGAATTTCGTTGAATGTGAAGCTCGCATCCCGCGGCATGCGAGACAATTCCTTGAGTCGGACTTCGTTCTGATGAAGGCACGACGACCTCGAAGCTGGGAAGGAGAGCGTATCTGTCTGTACGCCCGCTGCTTCCCTTCATCGGCGCAACTGACAATACCCTCACAGCTCGTTTATTACAAAATCATACAGGTATTCCTGGTAAACTCTGCACAGGGGAACACGGCTATCTCTGGAATATCTACATACCTCTTGCGGGAAAACAGGACTGTGATCTCCGATCCCCGACTACGCCGATTCTAATTTGTCCGGAGACAAGGATTGAGAGAGTGGAATCAGATCACGAAGTCCTTCTCAAGTGAGTCAGCTTTCGGACAATGTCCAGCTGTTTGATTTACATCAATTTAAGCCAGATCTCACGCGATATCCGGGAGTTCCAAACGTCCAGTCGAATAAACCAGAAACCTGGGCGATGATGACCATTGATGAATCAAACTACAGTAATAAAGAATAGAAAATCGGCGGCATCGAACCTGGGCGCGTTAATAACCACGATTTGAATGCACCAAACTCGTCGCTCATACTACAGTCTTGTCCGCAAGGACTCGCTCATCTCCTCTCGATCCACGGAATACCCCCTCTTTACCTTCAGCCATTCGTTGACGTTCATTCTCTCTGCGGATACCTATGTCACCATCCCATTTCCGCTTCACGCCACTCTGGAGGATCACAAGGACGTTCGCTTTAACGAAATCACATTCTGCAAACGGCCCTCAGTACCCCGGAGTTGAAATCCGGGAAGACCACAGCTCATACTCGGTCTTTCATGAGGTAGACCAGTGTACAACACTCGACCATGTCTGCCCTGCTGCAATGCGCGAGATTACACTATATCAACCCTCACTTGTCAGACGGAGCGGATAGAAACCATACACTGCATCTGCATCGCAAAACTTGCTTCTGTCTCACAGCAGCCCGGTTGATGTGTCTGTCTCGGACTTCATTGAACAAGATTTGGAGGCCGAACGTAAACTACAACCCCTCGAACCCTCCTCCGCTCCAGGAGCCGCCGCGCGACCTACCCGTTGACGTTGACACTTGCGTTTTGCTTCCGAAGCTCATAAGCCACTTGGTCAAAGAAACACTTATTCCTTGAAGTGTGGTCAGCGCAAGCCAGCGGACGAGGGCGAAAGTACAGGAGGCGGAGAGGCAGCGTGGACAAACAGGTAGTCCGCGTTAATTCTCAAACCGGAATGGATGATGGGGTTGGACGTTTCACTGATTTCACGAGTATTGTTGACGATGATTAGCACAAAAACATGAGTGCGGGCTTCAATTTCGGTAGCTGTGGTCCTGTAGAAAGGGCAGTGCGCTGCTTGTACGCTGTGCATGAACGTTTATGTCAGGCGCTTTCAGCTCAGCGCTCATCAATTGGTAGTCATGGGGTGATTATCGAAGCAGATACTCTTGATGTTATGTCTTTTAGATTCCAAGATCGGGTATTGCTGTGCGATTTCATGTGCCTGTTCTATTCTGTATGGATTAAAGCACAGTCGACAGGCGGTTGTCTTCGTGTACAGGATGAAAGGTATCTTTGCCTCGTTTTACGAGCGCCTAAAGCATAGGACAGCCTCTTTCAAAACATAGATAACCCCGCACCACGTTCCAATCCTTATCCCACCCTTCACTCCCCGCGCCCTTTGTCGACGATGCTCAGCCGCATCAAAGCACCATTCAAGAAACGGCCAGAAAATTCCGATCTTCAATACTTACAATTTACCTGGGTCTTCAATTACAAGGAGAATGGCGACGATGACCGTGACGATGCCAGCTCTATCTCGTCAGTCTCGACGAATGCGACGATGGACAACAACCCAGGGACGGGCCGAATAATCGACAAATGCATTTACCAGTTCTTTGGGAGAAAGATTGAGCGGTTCTTATTCCGGATTTCCATGGCAAATCTGTCTCCGGATAGGATCCTTCAGTTCCTTTGGGTGGGCGATTTCACCGAGTTTTTAGCAATACGTAAGCCCATGTGTAGCATCATACATGAGTTCCGAGGCGCCGAGATTGCCGGACTGAAGAGTCTCGTGAAGCAGACACAGTGAGTGCACTTGATCGATCTATTGCACGCGTCTGACGTTGTTCCCAGATCGAACTCGCTGTATCGATCTGCCGCTGCTCTCTCCGCTCTCATTCGTCTTTGTACGTCATTGTATGAATACGGCGACTTCTACGTATCGGTTGCAGAAGTCGAACCCATCTTGCACTTGGAGTCACTCGCAAACGCCCTCGACGACTCACATTCGGAGAAGAAGTATTTTCTCTTACTGATTGGACTAGCAAGAGCTCGACTCCACTACGTTTACAACGATTGTGCACCCAAGACCATAAAGGAGTTTGCAATCAACTCCCGACAGAAGTTGTTGGAGCTTCTAGACTTGAGTCGGTGCGTTCTTGGCTCATATGATTGGTCATTCGTCGACAACTTATCCCTCGCAAATCTTCTAGTCTCGATCCTTTGACAGCTATTTCTGATGCGTGTCTTCTTCTCGCAAAAGTCCCTTCCAGCATCTATAATCTGACAATTCGTTACCACTGGCTCTTTCCCGTCGCTAATAGCCTCATAGAAACGGCATATTTTCTTCTTACTTTTCTTGTCCGTTTCCTCTTCGACCAATATCAGACAATTAACAACATGCAACCACCCCAAAGACTCATCCTCTTTACATACTCTCGTTGGCTTGGAAGTGTTACAGATTACATCATTTACTGTTTGAAGGATAATTTGGATCTGCCGCAGCTACTGCCTATATGCGCATTTTCTATCTTGCGTCTCATGTATGTGTCCATCCTTCTATCTCCACTCCTGACTTACTTTTCGTGTCTGTCTCCAAACTACAGGATCAGCCACATGCAACTTGGAGATCTATCTCCCCGGAGTATACCACGTCCTAAACATCTTAGTTTCGAATCTTTTGATGTGTTTCCAAGAAGAATCCGAAACTCGACTCCGCAGGAAGACAATCCGATCATTCTTAAGAGCTCTATCTGTATATGCACTACACGGACTCGCCGCCTTCTAGCCTCTCCTGATGAGCTCCGGAGGGAGGCTGGAGATTCGATGAGACTCGAGTACGGATCGCTTTCGGATGAGCTGTATTATATACTACCTAAATGGAAATCGGAGGAAGAATGGCAGCGCTCGCTTGACCGTGCGCGGTCCATTCAAGTCGTTGAGAACGACCTGACGCTCGATTTTCGAAAAGCTCGACAAGTTGCGGACGGGTATCGGTATCCCACTTCTCTCTGGGAAGGTTACAAGAAGCTTCAGCGACAGCGTCACCGCATGGGAGAATACTTCCGCTCCAACCTTGATTGGGATTGGGACCTATCGAGCTGCTTGAAGCGTCTTTTCAGGATCGACAGGCCGAAGAGCTCCTCGCGGCCAGAAGGCGCAGTGCATCAACGCGTCATGGGTGTCCCAGCCACGGTACACCGCCGAGTCAACGGAGACACATTGGACGTGTCCATTCCCGAGAAAGCGCCAAACGTACTAGAGAAGGTTGTTCGGATTCGATACGAGACCGAGGCGGGTGAAGTTAGGTACAAGACGTTCTATGCGGGTCCGTCTGTAGAAAATGTCGCAACTTTCGCTGACGGTGGCTCAGGGCCAAGAACACTGCTAGCGCAGGAAACTGGTGAGTCAATTTCAATAGAGATGGCGAAAGAACACTGAAGAGCATGTTAAATATATAGATTCGCTGAACGAAGCATTGAACGAAGCTGGAGAAGTGCCAGAGGCAGGTTCTCGAGACGAAATGATGTATACAGAAGTCGTGGATGAGGTCCAGGAAGAGGTACGGTGGTTATGGAAGCTAAACGACACAAGCGATACGGAAGATGACAATGCTTCTGTTCATACAACGAACCGACCACAGTACAACAGCAGGATTGATGCAGTAAGTACTAGAGTTTAAGAGCTTGAATCAGTGCTAATTTCATCGATCGATTAGTGGCTTGATACCGAGGTCTGCGTTCCGATGGCTGATTGAGATTTGGCGGGTTGTGGCACTGTTTTGCGCAGGAAGGCGAGGGGTTGTGAAAGCATTGATGTCAGATGGATTGACTGCAGATAAGATAATTTGTATCAAACTTCCCTAGTGTTTTATGCAGATTGGTTTATGGCAAGTCCCTTGTTTTCTGCTTAAGCGCGTCCAGGTAAGGGAAGAGAGTCGAAGCCCGGGCCAACAAACGCTCGCGCCCAAATAAGTGACAACAAACAACCCCCGGAACCGGTACCAAATTTTGCTTCCGTGTCATTCCATGTCTGTTGAACGCACCATTCTCTCCTCTATTGCTACAAGATAAAGTCTATAATCTCCTTGACCTCTGCAATACATTGGCAACTAAATGAAATATGCAGCTATATTCTGCGTCATTTGCTCCGAATAGCGGTTTCCTGTCGAGTTTATCTCCGCCGTCGCTCCGTACTCGCCTTACTTTGCAGAATACCACATCCTCGCTATGCACTTGTTCAGCACGGCTTACTTTTTGCTTCCCTTGACTAGCTTATGTGACTCAAGTTACGGTACCCGGAACTTGCTGCACTCGGAAGTCGCCACCCCTGCTATTCGGACTTACTAGCCCCGGCCAAGGCAGCATCTCTTGAGGTCAGTTTCTTTACGGCTGCATCGTAAATTAGGCTGACTTGACTGGCTGCAGCCTTACATCTGCAGTGGAACCTATTTGAATTAGGCGCATTCGGGAGACAATCCTCTCTCTCACCCACAATTAGGCTATGAGTTGAAGGTCGTTCTCCTCATGTACTCGATCGTCACTGTTTACAAAGTGCGTGTTTACCTTCACTGATTGTCTATGTCATCTGACACATTTACAACTCATGCATCGGCAATTGTGTTTTCCGTGGGTATGCATCTACCTCACGGAATTGGTGATCGGAATTGACGTGACGTTCAGCGGAATTTCGTTGTACGTGAGGCTCGCATCCCGCGACATGCGAGTTTCTTCCTTGAGTCGGACTTCGTTCTGATGAAGGCACGACGAATTCGAAGCTGGGAAGGAGAGCGTATTTATCTGTACACCCGCTGCTGCACTTCATCGACGCAACTGACAATACCCTCACAGCTCGTTTATTACAAAATCATGCAGGTATTCCTCAGAAACTCTACGCAGGAGAACACGGTTGTCTCTGAAATGTCTGCATACCTCTTGCGGGAAAACAGGACTGTGATCTCCGAGCCCCGACTACGCCGATTCTAATTTGTCCGGAGACGAGGATTGAGAGAGTGGAGTCAGATCACGAAGTCCTTCTCAAGTGAGTCAGCTTTCAGACAACGTCCAGCTGTTTGATTTACCTCAATTTAAGCCAGATATCACGCGATATCCGGGAGCTTGAAACATCCAGTCGGATAAACCAGAAACCTGGGCGATGATGGCCATTGATGAAACCAACCACACTTTGTATAATGAATAGAAAATCGGCGGCGTCGAACCTGGGCGCGTTATTATTTGAATGCACCGAACTCGTCACATCTTTCGCTCGTACCCCAGTCTTGACCGCAAGGACTCGCTCACCTCCTCTCGATCCATGGAATACCCCCACTTGAACTTCAGCCTTTCGTTGACGTTCATTCTCTCTGCGGGCACCTATGTGGCCGTCCCATTTCCACTTCGCGCCACTCTCGGGGATCACTAGGACGTTCGCTTTAACGAAATCACATCACTGAAAACGGGCCCTCAGTACCCCGGAGTTGAAATCCGGGAAGACCACAGCTCATACTCGCTCTTTCATGAGGTAGACCAGTGTACAACGCTTGACCATGTCTGCCCTGCTGCAATGCGCAAGATTTCATTATATCAACCCTCACTTATCAGACGGTCTGCCTGGAGACCATGTTCCGCATCTGCATCGCAAAACTCGCTTCTGTGAGACAGAAGCATTCCGTCGATGAGTCTGTCTCCGACTTCATTGAAGAGGAATTGGAGGCCGAACGTGAACTACATCGACCCCTCGACCCCTCCTCCGCTCCAGGAACCGCCGTGCGACCTACCCGCCGATGTTGCCACTTACGTCTTGCTTCCGCTTACTCTTCTTTCCGTCTGACCACGGTTTCCGAAGCTCATGAGCCACTTGGTCAAAGAAACACTTATTCCTTGAAGTGTGGTCAGCGCAGGCCAGCGGACGAGGCCGAAAGTACAGGAGGCGGGGAGGCAGCGTGGACAAACAGGTAGTCCACGTTAATTCTCAATCCGGAATGGATGATGGGGTTGGACGTTTCCCTGATTTCATGAGTATTGTTGACGATGATGAGTGCGGGCTTCAAATTGGGTAGCTGTGGTCCTGTGAAAAGGGCAGTGCGCTGTTTGGACGCTGTACATGAACGTTTATGTCAGGCGCTTTAAGCTCAGCGCTCATCAACCAATAATGGGGCGATTATCGAAGCAGATACTCTTAATGTTCTGTCTGTTAGATTCCAAGATCGGGTATTGCTGTGCGATTTCATGTGCCTGTTCTATTCTGTATGGATTAAAGCACAGCCGACAGGCCGTTGTCTTCGTGCACAGGATGAAAGGTATCTTTGCCGCGTTTTACGAGCGCCTAAAACATAGGACAGCCTCTTTCAAAGCATAGATAACCCCGCACCACGTTCCAACCCTTATCCCACCCTTCACTCCCCGCGCTCTTTGTCGACGATGCCCAGCCGCATGAAAGCACCATGCAAGAAATGCCCAAAAAATTCTGATCTTAAATACCTACAATTTACCCGGGTCTACAACTACGAGGAGAATGGCAATGATGACCGTGACGATGCCAGCTCTATCTCGTCTCTCTCGACGAATGCGACGATGGACAACATCCCAGGGACGGGCCGAATAATCGATAAATGCGTTTACCAGTTCTTTGGAAGAAAGCTTGAGCGGTTCTTATTCCGGATTTCTATGGCACATCTCTCTCCAGATAGGATCGTTCAGTTCCTCTGGGTAGACGATAATCTCATCTACCCCACATACTACCCTATGCGACTGGATTACGTCATCCAGGAAATCGAAGAAAATGTACGGATTGCCGGACTGAAGAGTCTTGTGAAGCAGACACAGTGAGTGAACTTGACCGATCTATTGCACGCGTCTGACGTCATTCTCAGATCGAACTCGCTGTATCGAACTGCCGCCGCTCTCTCCGCTCTCATCCTTCTCTCTACGTCATGGGATTGGTACGGCGAATTCTACTTAGCGGTTGCAGCAGTCAAACCGATTTTCCACTTGGAGTCACTCGCAAACGCCCTCGACAACTCACATCCGGAAAAGAAGTACTTTATCTTCTTGATTGGAATAGCAAGGGCTCGACTCCACATCGTTTACAACAATCGGGCGCCCGAACCCACGGAGGAGTTAGCAATCAACTACCGAGAGAAGTTGTTGGAGCTTCTAGACTCGAGTCGGTGCGTTTTTGGCTCGTATGATTGGTCGTTTGTTGATAATGTATTCCTCGCGAATCTCCTAGTCAAAATCCTTTGGGTGTCATTGCTGATAGCTGCCTTCTTCTCGTAAAGGTCTTTATCAGCCTATATAGTCACCCGTGGGCCCCCGCCGCTCATAGCCTCATAGAAACGGCATACTTTCTTCTTACTTTTTTTGTCCGTTTCCTCTTCGACCAATATCAGACAATTAACAACATGCATCCACTACAAAGATTAATCCTCTCTACATACTCTTGTTGGCTTGGAAGTGTTACAGAATACATCATTTACAGTTTGAAGTGGAGTTGGGATTTACCGCAGCTGCTGCCTATATGCGCATTTTCTACCTTGCATCTCATGTATGTGTTCATCCTTCTATCTCCGTTCTTAGCTCACTTAATGTGTCTGTCTCCGAAATACAGTATCAGAAGCATGCAACATGGAAGTTTATTTCCCCGACATATACCACAGAGTCTTGACCTTCTTGATGTGTTTCCAAGAAGAATCCGAGACGCTACCTCACAGGAAGACTATCCGATCATTCTCCAGAGCTCTCTCAGTATATGCACAACACGGACTCGCCGCCTTCTAGCCTCCCCTGATGAGCTCCGGAGGGAGGCTGGAGATTCGATGAGACTCGAGTACGGATGGCTTTCAGATGGGTTGTACGATCTACCACCTGAAGAGAAATCGGAGGAAGAGTGGCAGCGCTCGCTTGACTGTGCGCGGTCCATTCAAGTCGTTGAGAGCGACCTGACGCGCGAATTCTTAGAAGCTCGACAAGTTATGCACTGGGGTCCCACTGATTTCTGGGACTGGAAAGATTACAAGAAGCTTCAGCGAAAGCGTCACCGAATGGGAGAATACTGCCGCTCCAACCTCGATTGGGATTGGGACACGTCGAGCTGCTTAAAGCGTCTCTTCAGGATCGACAGGCCGAAGGCTTCTTCGCATCCAGACGGCGCAGTGCTGCAAAGAGTCACGGATGCCCCCCCAATGCACCATGGAGTCAATGGAGACACATTGGACTTGTCCATTCCCGAGAAAGGGTCAAACCTGTTTGCGAAGATTCGCGTTCGATACGAGACCGAAACGGGTGATGTCAAATATAAAACGTTCTATTCCGGACCGTCTGTAGAGGATGTCGCGTCTGGCGCCGGCGCTGACCCGAATCCACGGCCGTCGTCAGCGCTGGAGACTGGTGAGTCTGTTTCACGTTCGCCGACGAACCAAACACTGATAAGAAAGTGAGAATATAGGTTCATTGATCGGAGCATCAGACGAAGCTGGCGAAGTACCAGAGGCGATCTCTGATGACGAAGTGAGAGATTCAGAAGTCGTCGATGAAGTCGACGAAGAGATACGTAGTTCCCGGACGCTAAGCACCACTGAGGAAGATGACAGCGCTTCTGATGGTACAAAGGACCGGCTACAGTACGACAACAGGATTAATGAGGTCAGTGCTGAATCTCAGAGCTTTATCAGCTACTGATTTCGTCGATCGATTAGTGGCTTGAGACCCAGGTCTGCGTTCCGATGGGTGATTGAGATTTGACGGGTTGCGATACGGTTTATCGCAGGAAAGCGAGGGGTTATGATTGACTGCAGATAAGATAAAGTGTATCAAAATTCCCTAGTGTTTTATGCAGATTGGTTTATGGCGAGCCTCTAGTTTTCTGCTGAAGTTAGTGTAAGGGAAGAGATATCTTGAAGCGCCGGAACAGACGCCGTCAAACGGCGCTTGTGCAAGTTGCGCCCAAACAAGAGACAACAAACAACCTCCGGCACTAAATTTGTTTCCGTGTCAATCCACGACTTTAGAGTCGACCGCGTCTGAATACACCATTCTCCTCCTTTGCCGCTTCAAACCAGAAACCTATAATCTACTTGGCGTATGGAAGCAATCCTGAATTCGAAAACTTAAGGATGGTTTATTAGGACGGTGGCTGAACAGCGATGTCCTGTCGAAGTCGTCTGGACTTTGACTCGTCGCTCCGTACTCGTCTAACTTTGCAGAATACCACATCCTCGCTATACACTTGTCCAGCACGGCTTACTTTTTGCCTCCCTTGACTAGCTTATGTGACTCAAGTTACGGTACCCGGAACTTGCTGCACTCGGAAGTCGCCACCTCTGCTATCCGGACTTACTAGCCCCGGCCAAGGCAGCATCTCTTGAGGTCAGTTTATTTACGGCTGCATCGTAAATTAGGCTGACTTGACTGGCTACAGCCTTACTTCTGCAGTGGAACGTGTTCGAATCAGGCGCATTCAGGCGACAATCCTCTCTTTCACCCACAATCAGGCTTTGAGTTGAAGGGCTTCTCTTCACATACTTGATCTTCGCTGTTTACAAAGTGCGTGCTTACCTTCACTGACTGTCTATGTAATCTTGCACATTTACAGCTCATACTTCGGATATTGTGACTTCCGTGGGTATCGGAATTGACGTGACGTTCAATGGAATTTCGTTGTACGTGAAGCTCGCATCCCGCGACATGCGAGATAATTCCTTGAGCGGACCTCGTTCTGATGAAGGCACGGCACGACGACCTCGAAGCTGGGAAGGACGAACGTATTTATCTGTACGCCCGCTGCTTCCCTTCGTCGACGCAACTGACAAACCCCTCACAGCTCGTTTATTACAAAATCATGCAGGTATTCCTCAGAAACTCTACGAAGGAGAACACGGTTGTCTCTGAAATATCTATATACCTCTTGCGGGAAAACAGGACTGTGAACTGCGAGCCCCGACTACGTCGATTCTAATTTGTCCGGAGACGAGAACAGAGAGAGTGGAATCAGATCACGAAGTCCTTCTCAAGTGAGTCAGCTTTCAGACAACGTCCAGCTGTTTGATTTACCTCAATTTAAGCCAGATCTCACGCGATATCCGGGAGCTCGAAACGTCCAGTCGGATAGACCAGAAACCTGGGCGATGATGGCCATTGATGAATCCAACGACACTTATTATGAATTGAAAATCAGCAGAGTCGAACCTGGGCGTGTTACCACCCATGATTTGAATGCACCGAACTCGTCACATCTTTCTCTCGTGCGCCAGTCTTGTCCGCAAGAACTCGCTCACCTCCTCTCGATCCACGGAATACACCCTCTTGACCTTCAGCCATTCGTTGACGTTCATTCTCTCTGCGGGCACCTATGTGGCCATCCCATGTCCACTTCGCGCCACTTTGGATGATCACAAGGACGTTCGCTTTAACGAAATCACATCACTGAAAACGGCCCTCAGTACCCCGGAGTTGAAATCCGGGAAGACCACAGCTCATACTCGCTCTTTCATGAGGTAGACCAGTGTACAACGCTCGACCATGTCTGCCCTGCTGCGATGCGCAAGTTTAGACTATATCAACCCTCACTTGTCAGACCGCTGAAAACCATGTTTCGCATCTGCGTCGCAAAACTCGCTTCTGTGAGACAGAAGCATTCGGTCAATCAGTTTGTCTCCGAATTCATTGAAGAAGAATTGGAGGCCGAACGTGAACTACATCGACCCCTCGAACCCTCCTCCGCTCCAGGAGCTGCTGCGCGATCTACCCATCGATGTTGCCACTTACGCCTTGCTTCCGCTTGCTCTTCTTTCCGTCTGTTCCCGGTTTCCGAAGCTCATAAGCCACTTGGTCAAAGAAACACTTATTCCTTGAAGTGTGGTCAGCGCAGGCCAGCGGACGAGGGCGAAAGTACAGGAGGCGGGGAGGCAGCGTGGACAAACAGGTAGTCCGAGTTAATTGTCAAACCGGAATGGATGATGGGGTTGGACGTTTCACTGATATCACGAGTTTTGTAGACGATGATTAGCACAGAAACATGAGTGCGGGCTTCAACCTTGAGAGCTGTGGTACTGTGGAAAGGGCAGTGCGCTGCTCGTACGCTGTGCATGAACGTTTATGTCAGGCGCTTTCAGCTCAGCGCTCATCAACCAATAATGGGGCGATTATCGAAGCAGATACTGTTAATGTTCTGTCTGTTAGATTCCAAGATCGGGTATTGCTGTGCCGATTTCATGTGCGCGTTCTATTCTGTATGGATTAAAGCACAGCCGACAGGCAGTTGCCTTCGTGCACAGGATGAAAGCTATTTTTGTCGTGGTACGAGCGCCTAAAGCATAGGACAGCCTCGTTCAAAACATAGATAACCCTGCACCACAATCCGATCCCTATCCCATCCTTCACTCCCCGCGCCCCTTGTCGATAATGCTCAGCCGCATGAAAGCACCATTCAAGAAACGGCCAGAAAATTCCGATCTTAAATACCTACAATTTACCTGGGTCTACAATAACGAGGATAGCAACGATGATCGTGACGATGCCAGCTCTATCTCGTCAGTCTCGACCAATGCGACGATGGACAACATTCCGGGGACGGGCCGAATAATCGACAAATGCATCTACCAGTTCTTTGGAAGAAAGCTTGAGCGGTTCTTATTCCGGATTTCTATGGCAAATCTGTCTCCGGATAGGATCGTTCGGTTGCTGTGGAGCGGCGAAGACTATATCGTCTACCCCACATACCCTGAGCCATTGAACACCGTCATTCAGAGAATCGAAGAAAATGAGCGGATTGCGGGATTGAAAAGTCTTGTGAAGCAGACACAGTGAGTGAACTTGATCGACTCGTTCCTGCGCTCCCGCACGCTGCCGTCCGTTGTTGACAATCTAGAAGGAAAGGCTTCTGCGAAGGAAGCGTAGTGAAAAATTGGGCTGGCAGGTTCTTGTGGGAGAAGCCGCCCTGAGCTCGCTGAGAGGTCCTTGCTCAAGCGCGACTTAGGTTTGCCGAGGGGCCGACGAGACAAGCCCATCGTCCCCTGGCACTGCCAGCCACGGAAAGACCTCTTTGAGATCTTTCATGACCAAAAGAGGAGAGGGTGGGTGGGTTTTGAAGTATTTGCGGTCTTCATCGTGCTTTGGCACGGTCTTGAGGCTTGAAGTCGTCCTTGTTGTCGCGGTCGGTGATGAAGAGACGCGAGCGACTTGACGCGTGACGTTCGCGTGCTCCCGCTTGTCACGAGTCGTGGTACTTCTTCGAAGTCCTTCCAACTCGTTCCTGCGCTCCCGCACGCTGCCGTCCGTTGTTGACAATCTAGAAGGAAAGGCTTCTGCGAAGGAAGCGTAGTGAAAAATTGGGCTGGCAGGTTCTTGTGGGAGAAGCCGCCCTGAGCTCGCTGAGAGGTCCTTGCTCAAGCGCGACTTAGGTTTGCCGAGGGGCCGACGAGACAAGCCCACAACCGAAGGGAGGCGCAGCCTCTGGCGAGGAGAAGCCTCGGCAAACCCACAAGGAAGGCTACGCCGACCGAGGTCTCCATAGATAGTGCCACCCATGTGAATGGATAACGAAGACAATTACTCACCTTTTAACCCATACCTGCAAGGAAACACTCCGTATGTCCATAATATCAAGGTGAATGCCAATTGTTTAGGGCGAATGCCAATTTTAGGGCAAATGCCAGTGTTTTAGGGCGAATGCCAGTGCGAATGCACAACAAAGGCGAATGCCAACAGCGACACGCGAATGCGAGCGCAAACAAATGCGAAACACAAATGTGAACGCGATGTGAGTGCACATTCCGGGTGGCACGAAGTTGGCCTCGTCCAGAAATGTGGGCTTTAACAAAGCAGGTAGCATCTGCCGCTTTCACAAAGCAGGTGGCGTCTGCCGCTTTTACAAAGCAGGTAGCGTCTGCCGCTTTCACAAAGCAGGTGGCGTCTGCCGCTTTAACAAAGCAGGTAGCGTCTGCCGCTTTAATAAAGCAGGTAGCGTCTGCTGTGACGACCAGTCGGGCGGCACGAACAAGGCCTCGTCCAAAATACGCAAATGAGAGCAGCAATGATAGCAAGGCAGCAAATCATGCGCAACCGCAACCTCTTTCCGGGTGGCACGATGGTGACCTCGACCTCGGGTGGCACGAATAAGGCCTCGTCCAACACAAGCTAATGGCAGCAGCAATGATAGGCCAGGCAGTAGAATATGAATTGATGCAACGGCATGGTGATGTCTTTGAAGTATTTGCGGTCTTCATCGTGCTTTGGCACGGTCTTGAGGCTTGAAGTCGTCCTTGTTGTCGCGGTCGGTGATGAAGAGACGCGAGCGACTTGACGCGTGACGTTCGCGTGCTCCCGCTTGTCACGAGTCGTGGTACTTCTTCGAAGTCCTTCCAATTAATTGCACGCGTCTGACGTCATTTCAGATCGAACTCGCTGTATCGATCTGGCGCCGCTCTCTCAGCTCTCATTCGTCTCACTACGTCATGGGAATTGTACGGCGACTTCTACGTATCGGTTGCAGCAGTCGAACCCATTCTCCATTTGGAGTCACTCGCAAACGCCCTCGACGACTCACATCCGGAGAAGAAGTATTTTCTCTTTTTGATTGGACTAGCAAGGGCTCAACTCCACTACGTTTACAACGATCGTGCGCCAAAAATCACGGAGGAGTTTGCAATCAACTGCCGACAGAAGTTATTGGAGATTCTAGACTCTAGTCCATCATTAAATCCCCTTTATTTTTATCAATACATAAGTTCTTATTCAGTTACAAAAGGGACTTACAATATAAGACTAGATCATAAATACCTTGCAATTTATCGGAAAAGGAATTCAGCTAACTTTGGAGAGACATAATTTGCTACGGTAAAGATAACCAACTATAAGAATTATAATAATTACGATTGATTTATAACTAACCCATAGCTTGATTATGGTTTTGTTACAGAGACTACCGGTTCGGTCCCATACGGAGAAACCGATACCGGACTTTTACCCTGTCCCAATTTGGGAAGTAGTCACATGACCAACAAGTTGAGAGACAACACGACAAGAAATTTTCTAAGTCCCTACCCATCTCTTCGCTCCACCCCTTGCGGGGCTCCTGTTCACAGGTCACCCGTCGCCGTCAACCTCGACAGGCCAGCTAATCCACGAGCGCCCCCACCTCACCTCTTTCTCCCACCACAACCGCCCATCATTGACGACATCAAACAGCGACGACACTTCCGCGCGCGGCAAGAGCGTCAACGATGCACCTCAGTGTCGTGGAACGGCGTGTTCTCTCTTTGTCTTCCCGCCTATGACTAGTATCCGCCGCATCTGCTAGCTTGGATAAACTCTTCAGTCTGGTGAATGACTGAGAAGGCCTGCCTATTGCTGCTGTACTTCTGTAGCTATAATGACTGGACACTCAGACACGAACGGGAAACTCTTCACCACTGCAGACCAACTCTCCTTCCGTCATCGTGCGGACTTGGTCTTCTGCTGCTTCTGTACTGGCTTTCTGATGCTGGCACTCTCTTGTAACAGTTCTGTCTCTTTGTGCACTAGTGTTGGTCTGTGCTAATGTAGTCATCTTTGCTGAGCTGTGAAACTTTGGTCTGCTCATACCTAGAGGAGCACCGTTCTGAAACAGGTGAGTAAAATTAGTAATAGTATATACATGTAACTACCAATTGAAGTAATAAGATATGCTTATTAACCATAATTGAATGATTGGAGACCCCGGGAAGTGAATTGTGTGACATCGCTTAACAGTGTTACTGCATTCGACAATAGTTGACTCCCTTAACGGGTATAGTATTGTAGTCGGATTATGATAGCTTATGAACTTTCATAGTGACTACCAATAAACCGTAGGCAATTACTCAAATATTACAAACCCAACCGTCACCCTTCAATTTTGGCACAAGGGCAACGGCACATTGTCATCAATTAATTTTTATTAAAGCAGTTATTGTCTACCACAGTCACATGGTGACCGAGAATAACATAATAGTAAGAAGAAAGGGGATTCTGTGATGTCGGTGCGTTCTTGGCGAATATAAGTAGTCATCCGTTGACAATGTATCCCTTGCAGATTTCCTAGTCATGATTCATTGGCAGTCATTTCTGATGCGTGTCTTCTTTTCGCAAATGTCTCTTCCAGTTTTGCAAATCTGACACTTCGTCACCACTCATTCTCTCTCGTCGCTGATAGCCTCATAGAAACGGCGTACTATCTTCTTACTTTTCTTGTCCGTCTCCTCATTGACCAATATCAGACAGTCAACAACATGCATCCACCCCAAAGATTAATCCTCTTTACATTCTCTGGTTGGCTTGGAAGTGTTACAGATTACATCATTGACAGACTGAAGTGGCGTTGGGATTTACCGCGGCTGCTGCCTATATGCGCATTTTCTATCTTGCGTCGCATGTATGTGTTCATCCTTCTATCTCCGTTCTTAGCTCACTTAATGTGTCTGTCTCCGAAATACAGGATTGGAAACATACAACATGGAAGTTTATTTCCTCGGCATGTACCACAGAGTCATACCCTTCTTAATATGTTTCCAAGAAGAATCCGAAACTCGACTCCGCAGAAAGACGATCCGATCATTCTCCAGAGCTCTCTCAGTATATGCACAACACGGACTCGCCGCCTTCTTGCCTCCCCTGATGAGCTCCGGAGGGAGGCTGGAGATTCGATGAGACTCGAGTACGGATGGCTTTCAGACGGGTTGTACAATCTACCACTTGAAGAGAAATCGGAGGAAGAATGGCAGCGCTCGCTTGACCGTGCACGGTCCATTCAAATCGTTGAGAGCGACCTGACGCGCGACTTCCTAAAAGTTCGACAAGTTTTGCACTGGGGTCCCACTTACCTCGGGGACTGGAAGTGGTACAAGGAGCTTCAGCGAATGCGTCACGGAATGGGAGAATACTGCCGCTCCAACCTGGATTGGGATTGGGACCCATCGAGCTACTTGAAGCGTCTTTTCAGGATCGACAGGCCGAACAACTCCTCACAACCAGAAGGCGCAGTGCACCAAGAAGACAAGGGTGTCCCCACAATACACCGTGGGATCAACGGAGGCACGTTGGAGGTGTCCATTCCCGAGAAAGCGCCAAGCGTACTGGAGAAGGTCGTTCGGATTCGATACGAGACCGAGGCGGGTGAAGTCAGGTACAAGACGTTCTATGCGGGACCGTCTGTAGAGGATGTCACGACTTGCGCTGACGGTGGCCCGGGGCCAAGAGCATTGTCAGCGCAGGAAACTTGTGAGTCAATTTCATGTGCAATGACGACCGAAGACTGAAGAGCATGTCAAATATATAGATTCGCTGAACGAAGCATTGAAAGAAACTGAAGTGCCAGAGGCAGGTTCTCGAGACGAGGTGATGAATACAGAAGTCGTTGATGAGGTCCAAAAAGAGGTACAGTGGTCACGGAAGCTAAACGGCACGAGCGATACGGAAGACGACAATGCTTCTGTTGATACAACAAACCAACCACAGTATAACAGCAGGATTGAAGCAGTAAGTACTAGAATTTCAGATCTCGACCAGCTACTGATTTCGTCGATCGATTAGTGGCTTGAGACCCAGGTCAGCGCTAGCCTTGTTACCAGGCCAGCTGCTTGTTTGAGATGCTTGCAAGCAAGCGGAGCGCAGCGGCCTGGTTTTTTACGTCGGTCAAATGGCTGATTTCCCGCGGTCTTTGAAATATATAGATTTCTGCTCCTATTATGTTTGTTTGTTTAGAGCAGCGGCGCGTGCTCCGTACCGCCCTACGGAACCGCCCACTGACTCTCCGCGCTCTAGTGGGCCCTAAAGCCCGCCTTGGACCAGTACTGAGCTTCATCAAGGACTCTGGACATTTCCCCCACCTGTTCCCTCGGGACAAGCCCGCCCTCCCGGACGCCGAACCTCTGGACGCAGGCAACTAACTCCTGGCCGCTTTCTTTATTCTCCGCTTTCTCTCTTATCGCTATTTCTTTATTTATTTATTTATTAACCGAGGCATGGTACCCACAGATGGTCCTCCTCTATCCCGCACGCCAACTCAGTAAATGTTTTCATAGTTCTCCACGCTTTTCAATGTAGCGATTACCTGCTCTACTGTACTATTACGCGCGCCCCTCTTTTACTAGCGATCCCTTTCGCAAAACTTTATACCTTCATCACTTATACCTCCTTAGATCATACCTTCACTTTACTCTGTCTTCGTCATTCCTCTTTTCCTTGAAACTTTGTAGCATTTAGATCACATTGGTAGATTACTATGTACTTAAGTGCGCCATAGGCCCTAAAGGGCCTGCAGTCACTATAATGGAATAAACAAACAAACAAACAAACAAACTATTATGGTAGCGAAACCACGTACCCAATTGCACTGTGGAGCGAATTAAAAATAACAGTATTTAGTCTATGTTTTAAAACTACATTGTGTGCGTCACAGCTCCACTTGACTTGAGTAGGCTCACGCGCGTTGTGACACTGATGTCATCGAAAACACATTTCTTTTTTTAACCTCTACATTACATGATGAAAACCTATGTATCGCTACTGCATTTGGTTTTATTTCAAAGACCGCGGAAAGACGGCTATTTTTCGACGTAAAAAACCAGACCGGTACGTACGCCTGCGAAGCGGTTCCCGTTAAGTGCCTGGTCTGGTTACGAGACTAGGTCAGCGCTCCGATGGGTGATTGAGATTTGGCGAGTTGTGGCACTGTTTCGCGCAGGAAAGCGAGGGGTTGTGAAATCGTTGATGTTAAATGTAATAACTGCAGATAAGGGAGATTTCCTCACTTTTTCCTACATAGGTTCTATGCATATTTGTTTATGACGAGTACCTTATCTTCTGCTGAAGCACGTCCAGGTCTAGGTAGCAAAGAGATAGGCGCCTACAGCCGCTTGCGCCCAAACAAGAGACAACAAACAACCTCCGGAACCGTCTGGACTTTGACTCGTCGCTCCGTACTCGCCTTACTTTGCAGAATACCACATTCTCGCTATACACTTGTTCAGCACGGCTTACTTTCCGCTTCCCTTGACCAGTTTATGTGACTCAAGTTACGGTACCCGGAACTTGCTGCACTCGGAAGTTGCCACCTCTGCTATCCGGACTTACTAGCCCCGGCCAAGGCAGCATCTCTTGAGGTCAGTTTCTTTACGGCTGCATCGTAAATTAGGCTGACTTGACTGGTTACAGCCTTTCATCTGCAGTGGAACGAACTCGAATCAGGCGCATTCGGGCGACAATCCTCTCTCTCACCCACAATCGGGCTATGAGTTGAAGCTCGTTCTCCTGACATACTTGATCTTTGCCGTTTACAAAGTGCGTGCTTACCTTCACTGACTGTCTATGTAATCTTGCACATTTACAGCTCATGCTTCGGCTATTGTGTCTCCCGTGGGTATGCATCTATCTCACGGAATTGGTGATCGGAATTGACGTGACGTTCAGCGAAATTTAGTTGTACGAGTGGCTCGCATACCGCGACATGCGAGATAATTCCTTGAGTCAGACTCTGTTCTGGTGGAGGGACGACGAATTCGAAGCTGGGAAGGAGAACGTATCTATCTGTCCAAACAAGCTGCTGCCCTTCATCGACTCAACTGACAATACCCTCACAGCTCGTTTAATACAAGGTCATGCAGGTATTCCTCAGAAACTCTGCGCAGGGGAACACGGTTGTCTCTGAAATGTCTGCATACCTCTTGTGGGAAAACGTGACTGTGCTCTCCGAGCCCCGTCTACGCCGAATCAAATTTGTCCGGAGACGAGGATTGAGAGAGTGGAATCAGATCACGAAGTCCTTCTCCAGTGAGTCAGCTTTCAGACAACGTCCAGCTGTTTACTTTACCTCATGTTAAAGCCAGACCTCACGCGATATCCGGGATCTCAAACCGACCAGTTGGATAAACCAGAGACCAGGGCGATGATGGCCATTGATGAATGCAACGACACTTGATATGAATAGAAAATCTGCGGAGTCGAACCTGGGCGCATCATCATCCATGATTTGAATGCTCCAAACTCGTCACATCTTTCGCTCGTACCCCAGTCTTGTCCGCAAGAACTCGCTCACCTCCTCTCGATCCACGGTATACCCCCTCTTGACCTTCAGTCTTATCATGTAGGTCTTCGTTGAGCTTCACTCTCTCTGTGGGGACCTATGTGGCCTTACCTCCACTTCGCGCCACTCTGAATGATCACAAGGGCGTTCGCTTTGACGAAATCACATCACTGAAAACGGCCCTCAGTACCCCGGAGTTGAAAGCCGGGAAGACCACAGCTCATACTCGCTCTTTCATGAGGTAGACCAGTGTACAACGCTCGACCATGTCTACCTTGCTGCAATGCGCAAGATTTCATTATATCAACCCTCACTTGTTAGACGGTCCGGCTGGAGACCATGTTCCGCATCTGCATCGCAAAACTCGCTTCTGTGAGACAGAAGCATTCGGTCGATGAGTCTGTCTCGGACTTCATTGAAGAATATTTGGAGGCCGAACGTGAACTACATCGACCCCTCGACCCCTCCTCCGCTCCAGGAGCCGCCGCGCGACCTACCCGTCGACGTTGACACTTGTGTTTTGCTTACGCTTGCTCTTCTTTTCCGCTGTTCCCAATTCCCGGATCTTGTACGCCTTTGGTCAAAGAAACACTTATTCCTTGAAGTGTAGTCAGCGCAGGCCAGCGGACGAGGCCGAACGTACAGGAGGCGTGGAGGCAGCGTGGACAAAATATGGAGGTTGTCCGAGTTAATTGTCAAACCGGATTGGATAATGGGGTTGGGCCTTTCACTGATTTCACGAGTATTGTTGACGATGATTATCACAAAAACATGAGTGCGGGCTTCAAATTCGGTAGCTGTGGTCCTGTGGAAAGGGCAGTGCGCTGTTTGGACGCTGTGCATGAACGTTTATGTCAGGCGCTTTCAGTTCAGCGCTCATCATCCAATAATGGGGCGATTATCGAAGCAGATACTCCTAATGTTATGTCTTTCAGATTTCAGGATAGGGTACTGCTGTGCCGATTTCATGTGCCTGTTCTATTCTGTATGGATTAAAGCACAGCCGACAGGCGGTGGCCTTTGCCGTGACTTACGTGCACAGGATGAAAGCTATCTTTGCCGCGTTTTACGAGCGCCTAAAGCAAAGCACAGCCTCGTTCAAAACATAGATAACCCTGCACCACAATCCGATCCTTATCCCACCCTTCACTCCCCGCGCCCTTTGTCGACGATGCTCAGTCGCATGAAAGCACCGTTCAAGAAACTGCCAGAACATTCCAATCTTAAATACCTACAATTTACCCGGGTCTACAACTACGAGGAGAATGGCGACCGTGATGACTGTGACGATGCCAGCTCTATCTCGTCAGTCTCAACCAATGCGACGATGGACAACATTCCTGGGACGGGCCGAATAATCGACAAATGCATTTACCAGTTCTTTGGAAGAAAGCTAGAGCGGTTCATGTTCCGGATTTCAATGACAAATTTACCTCCGGATAGGATCGTCCAGTTCCTTTGGAGGGGCAATCTCATCGTCGTCCCCTCCTACCTCGAGCGATTGAACGACGTCATTCAGGAAATCGAAGAAAATGAGCGGATTGCCGGACTGAAGAGTCTCGTGAAGCAGACACAGTGAGTGAACTTGACCAATCTATTGCACGCGTCTGACGTCATTTCAGATCGAACTCGCTGTATCGATCTGCCGCCGCTCTCTCAGCTCTCATCCTTCTCTCTACGTCATGGTATTTGTACAGCGAATTCTACGTATCGGTTGCAGAAGTCGAACCAATCTTACACTTGGAGTCACTCGCAAACGCTCTCGACGACTCACATCCGGAGAAGAAGTATTTTCTCTTCTTGACTGGATTAGCAAGGGCTCAACTCCACATCGTTTTCAACGATGATCGTGTGCCCAGAGTCACGGAGGAGTTTGCAATCAACTGCCGACAGAAGTTGTTGGAGATTCTTGACTCGAGTCGGTGCGTTCTTGCCTCATATGATTGGTCATTCGTTGACAATGTATCCCTTGCAAATTTTCTAGTCAGGATCCTTTGGGTGTCATTGCTGATAGCTGCCTTCTTTTCGTAAAGGCCTCAATCAGCCTACATTGTCACCCCGCCGCTCATAGCCACCCCGCCGCTCATAGCCTCATAGAAACGGCAAACTATCTTCTTACTTTTCTGGTCCGTTTCCTCATTGACCAAAATCAGACAATTAACAACATGCATCCACTACAAAGATTAATCCTTTCTACATACTCTCGTTGGCTTGGAAGTGTTACAGATTACATCCTTGACAAGCTGAACTTGTATTGGAATTTACCGCAGCTGCTGCCTATATGCGCATTTTCTTTCTTGCGTCTCATGTACGTGTTCATCCTTCTATTTCCGTTCTTAGCTCACTTAATGTGTCTATCTCCGAAATACAGGATTGGAAACATGCAACATGGAAGTTTATTTCCCCGGCATATACCACGGATTCTATACCATCTTAATATGTTTCCAAGAAGAATCCGAGACGCTAATCCACAGGAAGACTATCCGATCATTCTCCAGAGCTCTCTCAGTATATGCACAACACGGACTCGCCGCCTTCTAGCCTCCCCTGATGGGCTCCGGAGGGAGGCTGGAGATTCGATGGGGCTCCGGTACGGGTCGCTTTCAGATGGGTTGTTCAATCCACCACCTGAAGAGAAATCTGAGGAAGAGTGGCAGCGCTCGCTTGACCGTGCGCGGTCCATTCAAATCGTTGAGAACGACCTGACGCGCGAATTCTTAGAAGCTCGACAAGTTTCGCGCTGGGGTCCCACTTACCTCTGGGACTGGAAAAGTTACAAGGAGCGTCAGCGAAAGTGTCACCGCGTAGGAGAGTACTGCCGCTCCAACCTCGATTGGGATTGGGACCCATCGAGCTGCTTGAAGCGACTTTTCAGGATCGACAAGTCGAACAACTCCTCGCGGCCAGAAGGCGCAGTGCATCAAGGAGACAAGGGTGTCCCCACAATACACCGTGGGATCAACGGCGGCACATTAGAGGTGTACATTGCCGAGAAAGCGCCAAACGTACTGGAGAAGGTCGTTCGGATTCGATACGAGACCGAGGCGGGTGAAGTCAGGTACAAGACGTTCCATGCCGAACCGTCTGTAGAGGATGTCACGTCTGGCGCTGGCGCTGACCCGAAGCTGCAGCCGTCGTCAGCGCAGGAGACTGGTGAGTTAGCTTCACGTGTGAGGGCGAAATAGCACTGATAAGTAAGTCAAATCTGTAGGATTGGTAACCAGAGCGCCGAGAGAAGCTGGCGTGGTCGCTGAGGCAGGTTCTGGAGGTGGAATGAAGGATGAAAAAGTTGCGGATGAGGTCGAGGAAGAGATGCAGAGGTTACGAAATGTCAACGCGGACGTTAAGGGAGACGTCAATGCTTCTGTTGATTCGATGGAGCGACCTCAGTGCGAGAGCAGAATTGATGAGGTCAGAACTGAACCTCCAAAGTTCGACCAGATATCGATTTGTTCGTTGGATTAGTGGATTGCGAGACAGGAGTTCAAGGGTTTAAGAGTGCGACGTAGTTCAAACTGTTTAAACTTCAAGGGCTTGCGATATTGTTGTTTGTAGATAGAGTCCCGCTATGTTTTTTGTAGTCATTTGAGACAAATATGGTATTTTCTGCTTGAGCAGTGGAGAAGGAAGAGACAAGCGCCGGGCGACGCTAATGATGTTGTCACCTCGGCCAGGCACTCCCGCCCAAACAAGACACAACAGGCGATCACCGGAATCGGAACCAAATTTTGTTTCCGCGACTTACATTCGACCACGTCTGAAGTTCTCTGAACGCATCTTCTCCTCCTTTGCTGCAAAGATGAAGTCTATACTCTATTTGATCTCGGTAATACTTTTTGGACTCGAAAAACAATGGAAATATATTCTACGTCGTCAACGCTGACCAGCGATTTCCTGTCTACTTTGTCTCATCTGTCGCTTCGTACTCGCCTTACTTCGCAGAATGCCACATCCTCGTTATACATGTGTTCCGCTTGGCTTATATTACTTGATCTTCATCGTGTACAAAGTCAGTCGTTCTGCATTTCTCACCATCTATATCTGCTGAAATTGTTATTGCTCTATAGCTCGAATCTAAAACTTACGGTTGACCTCGAGAAGATGGAAGAGGCAAGCAGCATGGGTGCGGAGTACTCCATGCAGGAGCGTGCCTTCTACCGGAAACGTTTCTCCACCGTTCGAACCGCCAATGCAGGCCTCATCGTCGCTTTCGACTGCGCACTCCCGAAGATCACCGCAGCCGACCTTCGGTGCGCTCAGGCCCGTACCCACGCCAACCAGCTGGAAGTCGCCATGGATGACCTCAAGGACGCTCACGCTGTTGAAGTCCGGACTCTCAAGACGGCTGTCACCGCCGCGGAGGCGAAGGCCACGAAAGCCTCAGCTCATGCTCGCTCTCTCATGAAGACGGCAAAAACACAGCGGTCCACCATTTCGTCTCTGCGTGTTTCTGCTAGCCACCTGGTCCGGAAATGCAGTGCGCAAGATGATGTCATTGCAACCCTCGCGTCTGAGAAGGAGCGGCTGGAAACTATGGTCAATCACCTCCGTATCGGCATCGCAAGCTTGCCTCTGTCTCTCAGGAGCACTCGGTGGATGCTTCTCTGTCTGACGATGCTGAAGAAGAATCCGACGCAGTACCAGGTCCGTACTTGGATTACGAGGACTTCTTGAACTTTGCTTCGTTCCAGGACTCGATGTGTGACTTGCTCGACGAGGAAGAGGACCAAGAGTGCTCTAACACCGCCATCATACCTGGATCGTCTCCATCTTCAACAGACAACGAGAGTGCGCCTCATACACCCGTTTCCGACCGGGGTGAGGAAGCTGCTCAGATTGCTGATGCCCAGATCGTGCAGCTCTGTGACGAGATGTATGACCTCAAACTGTCTAACTCTTTCCTGCTGGATGCCTTGACCGATGTTCTATGCCCTCGTGTCTCCCCTCCTGCACCGGCGCCCTCATCTGATGTTTCTTTCTGGAAGATGTTTGATTGTCCGTCTGAGGAGGTGCCACTCTGCTATTCTCCACTGACTACTACATTCACTGCGGAAGAAGCTCTTCTGTCTCCCGATCTCGTAGCCTCGCCAACGACATCCGAATATCCCGGCGCTTCTTCTTCTGCTCCCTTCGGGTCGAGCCCTTCCCTGTCAACGCCTCAGACTGAGCACATGTTCGACCGACCTCCGAATCTGCTTCTTCTTCAACCCCTGCTACCGATTTTCCTCTTGCTCCCTCCGGGTCGAGCCCCGCAACACCAGCAGCACCTCGCATGGAACGCCTGTTCGAAGGCATCTTTGGCGACATATCTCTTGATTTTGCTTACCCTCTTCAGAATCTCGGCTCATCTGCTAAACCTCTCTCTTTCTTCACCCCTGTACGCCGTCTCCCTTCTGCTTCCCCTCTTTCTTCCAATCGGCAATGGCTTATGTTTTCGCCTTCCTGCGCAGCTGTTATGCCTGATACTCCAGACTTCGCTTCCAAGGGCAAGGTCAAAGTGTCACCCACCACGATGTGCACATCATTTGCCAATAAAGAAAATGTCATGCCACTCTAGTTGATCTCCTCATGTTCGGTTTTTATTTGCTAATCTGTTCTCGATGGTTTTGAGTCATTCTTGTTTACTCTAGTTCTGGATCACGCTATTCTTTCATATTGATGTTCACGATGTATCACGGTCTTGTATTGTTTTTCTTGCTCTTTTATAATATATACATATGCACGTTCTAATCGTTCTCGAAAGGCATACCCAAATTAAATATTCTAAGCAGCACGGGTACTCTCCTTGAAAACCAGCCGAACACAAAAAAGGGGGACAGAGCATCACCTGCTCTTCTTCTCTCACCCCTATTGTGAAATCCTGCGAATGGATGCTTTCATGCCTCCAGTCTGGTCCTCGCCCCCCTGGCGAAGGCGATAGGGCCCTCTTACCCTGAACGTATCAGAAAAGGCTTCAGTGGAAAGTAAGAGGTTGGAGGACTAGTTGCGATTATTTGCTCATCTCCGAGTCCGGTACGGTTTCTCCTCTCGTCTGTTGTCATCTACAAGCAGCTTATCACGCTCACAAGTCGGGTGACATGTGTCTAACATCTGCTGAGCGTTTGCTTCCGTCCACATGCTTTAAGCCAACTTTCACAGCGTTGGAGAAGACGGAAGGGTATCAAATTCGTAACTCTGACACTGATGGCTAACCAGATCGATCGTCGGTATAAAAACCATCCCATCAAGCCATTTCTTCCCAGTGTAGGGCATGAAACGCATGAACATCGACTCGGATAAGTTTTGCTAACTTCCATTATGTTTAACATACAAAACTTTCATGTTTGTCTAAGAAAGGAAGGCCCCCGGACGGACAGTATCACAATATAATGCGGAAATTTAGACACCGAGTGGTACTTCTGATAACACGATCATCGATATTGTTCTTATTCATCCACTCTATCGCCTTTCTTTTGCTTCTCACCTTTGTATCCGGGGATACCTTGACAACCAACTAGAAGCCCTGACATGAGCTACGTGGCGCATTATTTTATGGCTATATCTCGGCAAATGAATACAGTTCAAAAGAATAACTAGGAAGAAAATGCGAAGTATCATGCACACAATTCACCATTTAACATGCGCGAGGGCCTCAGCGTCGCTACGTTCCGCGGAGTGCTCGTCTTGGTTGGATCGGATCAACTGTGCCGCACTTTCAGATCGGGGGGTCAATGCGCAAGCGTACTCCTTCGGGTGGCTGGCAGAAAAAGAGAAAAGTCAAGCTCGAATTAACAGAAGGACGACCCATCATCGCATCGGACTTACGTTACCACGCCTGTTATGTACTCCGCCTTCACTTCGATGGGGTTCCCTTCGCTGTCCTTCGCCTTGTCTGTGTTGAAGGTGGCCAAGACCATAGCGATGGTTATGAACAGCGACGCGTCTGCGAGCTCTTTGCCGGGGCAGATGCGCCGTCCGAACCCGAAGGCGATGTTGTGCGGGTCGAACTCGGGTTGGTCGCCGAGGAAACGCTCTGGTTTGAAGTCGTTCGGGTCCTTGTACGCGCTTGGGTCGTGTGTGAACCACCTTCATGGGCACGCATTGAAGTCAGTATCCGTGACAAGTGCAGGTGAGCGAAGGTGCTAGTACCATATATTGGGTAGTACAACGGCACCCTTAGGGATGAAGTACCCGTTGTATGTGCTGTCCTCCGACGTGGTGTGGGGGATGCCTATTATTCCGAACGTGGATAAGCCGGAAACTATCTCGCCGACGAAGTTAAAGACTGCTTACAGAGGGGCACAACAGGATTCCACCGCAGCGTCTCCTTCACAAGGGCATCGATATACGGCAAGTGCTCGCGGTCCTTGAAGTTTGGAAGACGATCCTTCCCTACCACACGGTCAAGTTCTGCCTGCGCTTTCTTTTGAACGTCTGGGTATAGAAGCATTGCCAGGAAGAAGCTGCACAGAGCAGATACGGTCTAAAGAACACGAGGACCTCGGTTAGAGGTGAATTAGTATGCGTGATCGAGCTGAGAATTACTCACTGTATCTGCGCCGCCACCATAGATCGCGAATCCCGCCCATTTCAAGAGGAAGTCGTCTTCTTCGCTCTTCACGCCATCTTCAAGGAAGGCGGAGGTAAAGGAGGGGAAATACGACCCAGAGGCCTGGAACAAGTCGAGAAAGAATTTTGACATTTATTCTATCAATGAGCCAGCCGATGCATCCTCACCATCTGTTGCTTCACGAATGCATGCGGCAAGTCAACGATCTTGTCCAAGTCGTTTTTCCATTTCGCACCAATGCGCTTGAAGGCTGTACCTGGCATCCAGTCTGGAACATGTCGCACTGGATACGTAGGAGCACAAATGTTTTTGTGAGTTCTGAGTCAGAAATCGATACAGAAACGATTGAATAGGTGAGACTTACGGAAAGGCAAGAGATCCACCATCCACGCTCCCGCTTGTGCGGCAAGCGAGAACTGTGATAGAACATCGTCGGCAAGAGTAACCAGTGGGTCCTGTCCGTCTTTTTCGGTCGTGTATCCGTGTGACATCTTCAATATAACCGAACCAGTCGTTCTGATGATGGATTGTTAGCTATCGCGGAGAAAGGATGTGAGAAAGCGAGTGGCCACTTACGCGCGAATCTGATCTTGCAGCTTGTCAGACTTCTCTAAAAGGCGTAAAAGGAATTTTCGGGTTTCTTGTTCTTGGAGAGGATGGTGCTGCACCATTGCCGAACTGCTTCCCATGTACTGATGGAGGTAACGACGTAGCGTCCTGAAGCGGTCACCGTACCGAATCATTGCCAAAGCATTCTCGAAACCAATCCTAGATCACATCAGAAGAAGAGAGGGCAGGGTAACAGCGTGAGATTATTGTCTATTTTCGAAGGTTTGGATTTAGACAAGTAGGACTTACATGACCCCGGCAAACTGAAGAACTGGACGATCCGAGAAAACCGAGGATCTCTTGTCCAGCAATTCATACGCTGTTTGAAGGTCGTTTACAACCACGATGCTCTGTCCAAAGACTGATACAGAGCTAATGGGACCTGGTATCACAAACTGTGAGCTCGAACCGTAGGATGTAACGGTGTTGATAGCGCACCATACAAGTCTTTGTGCTTTGTCCAATGCAGCCATTCAAGCTCTCCGGGAGGTGGAAGGTCTGCGAGGTTTCCGATAATCGGTTTTGGTTTTGGCCCAGGTGGAAGAGGTGGATGCTTCGGCTTTGAAAGGTACGAGCTGAGCAAATATACGCCCAGAGCGCCTAACGCAACGTCGATTGCAAGGTAGCTCGACATGACGGTAGCAAGCCGACGACGACGAGCACCGTTGGTGGTGGTGGTGCTTGGCAAAGAGAAGTGTAAACTTCGGAAGCAGCTGTCAATTCAGAGGTGGATGAGAGGTCGATTAAGTGCATTCAAATGAAGTAGAGAATGACCCTGTTTCTTCATATTGTTCCAATTGAAGAATGCCGTTGAATTCTTGATGGAGTTTCGTTGGAACCGTTGAACCGTGCGAATTTGACGCTAAGACTTTCAGAGGGTCGCTATCGCGTGGGAATCAATTTACCAATAATACACTTTGCGATATCTTCTCAACTCTCGACTTCTTGTCTTTGGCGACGATGATCCATTTTTTGACTCCCTCTCTAAACGCGCTCTTGACTGTTGCGATCACTGGAAAGTAGATTCACTCTGGCAACAGTGAATATCACTCTATCGTCGACTTTCCCTAAATCTTGGGAATGCATCAATTCAAAATAAATTGAATAGGTTTGTCCGCTGGGGATATTCGGAATTGGTCAGGCGAGCATCCGATACAGAAAGGTACAAGTTCCATTTTATGTGGCAGTGGTGCCTAATCGACCATTTAGTACAGACAAACTTACGAGTTTTAGCCTTTCCACACTGGTGCATTCTAATTACCCATCCATCTTTCGCTTGCGAACAAACACATGGATGTGTTGCAACATTACACTACTTATGTTGCGCCGGTATCGCTTAAAACGTGCTCTGGTTCTACCAGCTAGAACTCTAACCATCGTGGCCATCGGTTGAATTCCCTTTTCTCCACGGAACAACCAGCGAAACTCTTCCGTCTCGGCATTACAGAAATCACGGAATGCAACGATTCTTTATTGATCTGTCCGACTGTCCGAAACGACTTGACCCTGCTCTTCTCTGCACAGCCAGCGCCAACCAGCGTAGCTCATTTATTCCCGAACCTCTCCATCTTTCGTCTTCTATCCGACGTCGACCCTTGGGAGGCTCGTGGAAACCCGGCCGACGCCGCCATGTGGAAAATGCCGTACGTTGTAGTATTGCTAGCGGCATGAGGGCACAAAACACTCTTTGCCACCGAGAGACGATCCCACCCTTACAATGTTAAAGACCGTGAAATCGCCGCTGGAGCTGCCCCGTCTTCTCTCCCTGTCTCCAAAGGCCCCTTTGCTCTGTGCGCTGCATAGCGCACAATCGTGACAGCTACGCCTCAGTCCGAACAGCTTAAAACCCGTCTGTGCCGCACGTCGGGACCCGTTTGTGATGGGCACAGCAGCAGCCATGCCTGCGCTTGACAATACGGTCAGTAAGCTAGTCTTCATGAGGAACCGAGCGCGCTGACATTGCGGACATTATGCAATGCAGTTCGGCGCTTTCTTCTTGGGCGTTGTGTAAGTCTACGTTCTGTCTGCCGTCCGCAAGCTTTCTCGGCTAACTATCTGAACGATTCAGGCTTGCTATGGGGTGAGGTCGAGGTCATCGACACTCGGAATTAACGGAAGACTAAAACTCGATCACTCTTGAACTTTATAGGCTCTGGGGTGCGGGCTCGGTGCAACTGTATTATTACTTCAACGTACGTCCTTACAAGCACGTATCAATGTATTTTCAACTAACGCATTTCAAATTCAGCAATATCCAAAAGATGACCTAAAGTTGAAGGCTTTGGTGCGTATGTCAAGTGCACCCTCCCAAGCTCAGACCTGATGAAGTTCTGTTGGGTTAATAGGTGGCGTTGGTGTGGGTGATGGACACTATTCACCAAGGCCTCATCATTCACTCGGCGTATACCTACCTCATTACGCACTATGGCGATCCAGCTGAATTGGCAATAGTCACTCGTTCTCTCTTGGTACGAGACAACCGTTTATTATTCCCTATCCACACCTGTTGAGCTATTTCTAACAACATAGACCATGATCCTATTCAATGTGCGTGTTCTTGACAAGATACATAAGGGTGGGGCCGGAAGCTGAAGGAGTTTCACGCAGTCTCTCATCTCTGGAACGGTGCAGGCGTTCTTTGTCTATCGCGTGTGGCGGAGTGAGTTTCGATGCAAATATCTCAGGGTATACTCAGAACGACTGACCTTTCTTTTACTTGACAGTGAGCCACCAGAACATCCCCCTCACTGTGTTCCTTGTACGCATTTGAGTTCTTGAGAACGATGTCCGCGATTCTTAACTCTCTGCTCAGGCCATGCTATCGGCTGGACAGTGCTTCTCGATTCTTGGTATGTTCCCTGAAGCTACCATCTCATTTTGATATTGTCTTACATTTTTCTTCAGCATATTACATCAAGGCGTACGTGCTCTCCAAATACCTACTCACTGCACTTTTGTTAATCAGGCAAATTTAGGTTCCACCTGACGCTCTACTCGCAACTGACGAACCTCTTCACGTTGGAGAAGGTGCTGAACGTGTTCGGCGCCGTCTCGGACTTCGCCATCGCGGGCTCGTTGATCTTCTACCTGCACCGCTCGCGCACGGGTTTCAAGCGCTCGGAATCTATGGTCAACAGGCTTATCGTTTTCTCCATCAATACGGGCGCCGTCACCTCCGTTTGTGCGATCATGGCGCTTATATTCGTGAGTAGACATCTTTCTGTCAGCGATTGGATACACCGATGTCCGAGTCCCCCTTCTTCCGACTATTTCCCTCCTATTCGCATCCCATTTATGGTGATGATCGGGATGTAGGATTTCGTTCTTCTATGATAAGCGATCCTTCTGGACGCGCGCCAGACGCCCGACAGAAGGCGATGGCTGTAACGTCTAAATTTGATGTGTGGTGTCTTCGATTGGCTCTTCTGACTTATTGTATTTTTAGGTCAGTGTCTTCCCCCAGACCTTCCTTTACATAACCTTCTACCTCCTTATCAGCCGAAGTAAGCTCTCCTTGCATCTACCGATGGATATCTGTGTGGCACTGCTAACTGGTCTTCTCTTCTTTCGTATAGTGTACACGAATTCGCTCTTAGCAACGTAAGTAGCTTCCCTGTCTATATCTAGGCGTTAGTCTCACCTAAGGATCACACGCTTGTATCCTCCATTCTATTTAGATTGAACGCACGTTCGAGCATTGCTGGAAAGGGTGGGAGCAGGTCTGAAGAGAGCGGCGCGATGAACTCCTTTCACCTCACCCGCATCCGCGGTCAGGCGGGCGATAATATCAACGATGTCCCTTCTTCTATGTTTAGCAGCAAAGTCAGTTCTGTCTTTCCTTTCTCGTTCCAGTTCTCGGGCGTTGGCTCCGGCTACCCTGTGTCGTCTGTCTTTGCGAGGTATCCTTCAACGCTGAGTGCTGCATTCTAACCGTGTTATTCTGCTTTACCTCACAGATGTCACAATCGCGCGCGCTGACAATCAAGATCGACACCGAAACCCGTCAGGATGACGATACACTCAAAATCTCCCCGATAGAGGGCGACTCGAGGAACAGCACCAACCATTCAGCGTCAGGGTTCCCTTCGTATGAAAAACGAGCTACTGCGGTGTAGACAAAGGTGGACTGTCCGCGTCCTTCGCTTTTGTATTGCATTTGCCACGGCTGCTTCCCGTTCCTCTGCTTTCAATCACCCCTATTTACTTTTCCGGTTACGAGTCTTAGATGCCGGAAAGCTCGGAGGGAGGAGGGTATATATTAGATTATGTATATTATAAAGTATTTCTAGGTTAGAATGGCGCATCAGTTCTCCGTTGCTGGCTAGTCGAGCCACTGCATATGGATCGAAAACTCCGTGTTCGCATCTACATGTATGTACATAATGAACCGACATTGCAGTTAAATTGAAGTCCTGGGAGCTCATTATATATGTTCATTACCTCGCCTTCCTCGGTTTTCTAGCTCGTGTTCCTCCATCCATTTACATAGAAGCTACTTTTTCTGTTGTCAGTTGAGTAACGCTACGAGATGTGGTGGAACTGCTAGTTCATCGACTTAGTCGTGGTAGACGAAGGCGATGGCGCTGAGAATGAAGAGCACATATTCGGGTAGCGACAGACATAATATGCAGATCCGTGTGTGAGCGAGGGTTAAACCCTATTGCGCTTGGTTGGGTTGCGGAAGCTTGCCAAGTACTGGCATTGGAAATCTTGACGGAATGGCTTCTTGGTACGGAATGGACACTTCATTCCATAGTAGCTCCCTTGGTAAATAATCAAAGCATACAAGGGCATAGTTTGACCCGATAGTCGAAGTACATGCGACTAAAGTGCGCGCTCTGATGTGGAAAAGGCGAATCAGGTTACGAGAACTAGTTCTCAACATCGGCGGCTCTAATTTCCTTACGTTTCAGCTCGCAGAATCCGTTCAGCGATCGCAGTCATTCAATATATCTAATCACTTTTCACAATTTATTGTACAACAGCAAATAAGATGCCTTGTCTTTAATCACAATCTGGCATACAAATGTGAACAATAGAGTCTAGATAGCGAGGAGTTTTTAAATGCACTCACTTGTCATCTAGACTAGATAGAGAATATTTTCACTTGGTCTTTGTAGCTGGCTCCGAAAGCAGAAAGGTCCCAATACAGGACAACACTGCTGCCGTCAAGTTTGACACCAATTTCGCCACTTGCAATTCCCTTGTAGCCGATCTTGAGGGAGACACCTTGCTTCAGGTTTCCAGAGACCTTGCCGATCTCAATGCTACCAATGAAAGGAATTTTGATCTTCACGATAATCTCGATCCCAAGGTTCACTTCATCGTAGTTGACGACAATCTACATACATTACCAGAAGATGAGGCTGAGAGTTAGCGGATTGAGGCATAAAAAAGATAGACCTTACCTCAATGGGACCGACGCTGATGCGATACAGCTTTGTGCTATTTGCAGAAATATTGTTGATGTCGAAGTCGTCAGGAAGATCCGCTGCGGACTGGACGGATCCCTCCGCTTTCGCCTTGGGGCGTTGGATGAAGGCTGTGCCGCCGTTCTCGAGCTCGACGGTCTCGACACGGTCCTCAAAGAAGGAAGCGATCACTACGTTAAACAGTTTTGTTAGGTTCATCACAAATAAGGGACACGACGGAAGACTACTTACAATCAAGGTCTGCGGGTGTGTGGACATACGGAATATGGGAATCAGCGAAATGCGATTTATCATCGGATGTAGTGAAAGGTCTACCTTGTGCACGTAGAGATGCCATGTCTGGATACTTGAAGGCGATTGGCGATGATGATCGAGGAGCTTTTTGGAGATAGTAGCTCGAAATGCGGTGTCTTTTAAACCTTTCAGACGATCCTCTTCATCGCTCTGAGCGGTTCAGGATGTCACGCAAGCTCTCAACTTCCGAGAGGTGAGGTACACCGATGTATGAGCAAGGATGGAGTTGTCTGTTGAAGCTAGTGAGGAAGGCAAGCCAAACAGGATCATTCTTTGTAAACGAAGTGAGATGGCAGTACAAATTCGGATGAGGCTAGACGTACGGGCGATGGTTAGTCGGATATCAGAGAGCTTCTTCTCCTCGGCGTCTAGTTCTTTGGGAAAGTGAATCAACAGCGCATCAATAATTGTGGGAGGCTAGGTACAAATGGTCGGAAGGTCATCCGCTTCTTTGGTGGAGAATTAGGTGCTCCCATTGACGTTCTCGAGGTGGAATGGTTTCCTGAGAGTTGATAGCGTGAGGAACGGAAGGATACAGTAAGATTGTTTCTTACCCACTTGGTGTCAGTCGTTTTGTCTTTACGTTTGCGGACGTTCGTGACGAGGAATGCCATAGGGTTTACCTACAGGGTTATGCAGCTAAGTGTGCACAGGTACCTGGTACCTACATAGCCAGGTACCTGAACCCGCTAGCTTTAAGTTCTCACCGCCCGTGCTGTATTCGGTATTGCCAACGAGCAGGTTAACGGATGTCGATTTTCCGAGACCATTAGGACCCTTAACTAGGTTAGGCAGGAGTACAAAGTCGACGAAGCGGCTCTCAACTTTAGTAGACGTATACGCTGTGCCTCATGTGTCAAGTTGTCAACTGCACTGACCTTCTCCGACGCCAGACGTTCTCGGAAGACCGAAGACTCTTGAATGAAATCTCGTATTCATTGGACTGTTTCAGCTTCTTTCAGAAAGCTATCTACACTTCTGGATGTCAGCTATGACGCCACCTTCCTTCTAGGAGAACTGGCTGTTGGCGTTGGCCCTTGCATAACGTAGCGATCGTACACATTTTTCTCCTTCTTGATCTTGAAGACAGCGTCTGCGGATGTATAGCTTTAGACTCGACAAGCGTATCTCTATATTCTGGGTCGCAGGTCCAAATCAATGAGCTTTAGAAGTAGGAGAAGAGAAAGACAAGGAGGACGTAGTACATCATTGAAATGGCGCACATCGACTATGCAAAGTTATCTTCCGTTTTGGTCCATTGGATGCGACTTCGAGTCGGACTTTAGGTCGGAGTTCGAAAAGCGGCACGGAAACTCAGAAGATACCGCGTGAGCGGCGCGTCAAGGAGACACGTCGTCAGACACAGAAAGCACTTCTTTATTTTTACCACCACCATTGACTCGTCCTGCGCAAGCCTTCCCACTCAATCCTACTATATACTGCTAGCTGAGACGTAGGAACGAACTGCGAGGGCTTTACCATCGCACACTGAGTGGTACGCAATTGTTGCGTACCGCTTCAGCCCACATTGTCTCTGTATCGTTCAAGACTATCATTAAACTTTAACTTATAGTGCAAAAGTCTTGAAGCCAAGCAAACCGTGATACGTGTGTATGCATGTCCACTGAATCTCCCGAATGGACGTGCACGATATGGGGCAGGTACATCACCGTACATTCAATTGCTGATACGCTGTCCCTCTAACAGGGAAGCTTGTTTTTATCGCTCCACCACGCATCGTCTTCCATTATGATGTTGATATCTGAACCTGATTCCTAACCTTCTCAATCTGGGTCACCTGGTGCTTTTCATTTGGCTTCCTTCCTCTTTGGGGCCTTGTTATACTATCTTTACGTGGTTAAATAGGCTAGGCCTCATAATCAGCTCGACGATGCTCAGAGTCTACTGCCGCCATGTCTGGCTTCAATGTTGCAAATGTTGTGCTAGGCTGTATTGGTTTATATTTGGTCAGCTCATTCCTGACAGGATCAAAACGTCCACCTCTTCCTCCTGGTCCTTGGCCAAAACCGATCGTCGGAAACTTAGCAGACCTTCCACCCTCTGGAGAGCATGAATGGTTACATTGGACGAAGCACAGGGATCTCTATGGTACGTTTTGAACTAACCTTCGAGTTAATGCTCGCAGCCTGATATAGTTGCAGGACCTATTAGCTCCGTATCTATTTTCGGGAAGACTATCATATTCATAAACGATCTTCAGATAGCTTTCGAGTTACTTGACAAACGGTCTTCGGTGTTCTCTGATCGTCCAATTCTCCCTTTTGCTGGTGCTGTGTGAGTTATGAACATCCCTTGTATCTGTCAACCGATTTCCATTGATGTATTCTAGGTGTGGCTTTGACAACTCGGTGGTAATGATTCGGTACGGTGACCGTCACAGGAAGTTCCGTCGCTACCTACATCAGTACACTGAAAGCAATTCAGCAGTTGACCAGCACCGCCCTATTCAGGATCTAGAAAGTCGGCAATTTCTCTTACGCCTTTTGCAAGGATCTGACAAGATTCAAGATCAAATTCGGGCGTGAGCTCTCATCAACAAACATCCATCCAGTCGGAAGACTAACGCCTAACTATCAGATCGGCTGGTTCACTTATTTTGAAGATGTCGCACGGGTATACGACTGATAAAACCGGAAAGGACCCACTCGTTGCACTTGCAGAAAATGTTATAGCACGGTTCTCCGTTGCTGCGCAACCGGGAATGGTGATGGTAGACTTCTTGCCTTTCCGTAAGTTATGTTTTTCATTTCCTTCAGGTTCGAGGTGTCCTAACACAGGCCCGGGTCTATATCGATATTGATATGAAGTGCAACATGTTCCAAGCTGGACGCCTTTTACTGGCTTTAAACAATATGCAGAAAAATGTAGAGACGACCTGAACAAGTTAGTTGATCTACCGCATGCTTTCGTAAAACAAAGAATGGTACGTACGTATACGTCTGCTGACTCTCTCTCACTTTTCTAATTTTCTCCTTCCTTGCAGGCTTCTGGGACGTACACTCCGTCGTTCACATCAGCTTTCCTTGAAGACGGTCTGACGAGCGAAGAAGATGATTACATCCTAAAATGGGCTGGATTATCGATCTATGCTGATGGCGCAGATACGGTAAAGTCTTAACTCCACGTACTGCAAATGCACGGGAAATGCACGGAACTTTCTATAACCTATTTCACTAGTCCGTTTCCGCGCTCTACAGCTTCTTCTTAGCAATGACGCTGTATCCCGAAATCCAGGAAGCAGCGCAAGAAGAGGTTGACCGTGTGGTTGGAAAAGACCGTCTGCCAAATCTCGGGGACCGAGAGCACCTGCCTTATGTTAATGCTGTGGGTAAGGAGACACTACGCTGGAATCCGGTTTTGCCACTTTGTAAGTACTAAGGACAGCTTACATACATCGCTTACAGTTGCTTTCTACTAAATGGAATACTGGAAAAGGTGCTCCCCATGCTACATCGGAGGATAGCACTTACAATGAGTACTCTATTCCTAAGGGAGCCGTTGTATTGCCCAACGTTTGGTATCGGACGCTTTTCTCTCCCCTCCCTCTACATTTCTGATTCCTATCGCTCAAGGTGGTTTACGCACGACTCATGTGCGTACAGCGATCCGGAGGCGTTCAAGCCAGATCGCTTCTTAGGTGACAAGCCCCATTTCGATCCCTATGATATCGTGTTCGGGTTTGGGCGGCGGGTCTGTCCCGGGAAAGAATTCGCGGGAGCATCGCTCTTCATATCGATCGCTATGGTACTCTCTGTCTTCGACATTAGAAAGGCAAGGGATAGCGAGGGGAGTCCTATCGAAGTGAAAGCGGAGTATACAGCGGGTGTTATCTCGTGAGTGTCTGCCATCCTTTACCCGTAAGGTTCGCTGAGCTTTGGCTTTGGATAGACATCCGAAGGAGTTTGCGTGCTCGCTTATGCCGCGATCGGAGCGTGCGATTGAATTGATCCGGTCTGTTGAAGACGAATCTCCTGTGGCAGGTTTGGAGGCTAACGACGCGGAAGTGGTCGCTCACGTCAAATGGTGAATCCGAAAGCTATCCATGCGAATGGTTCTGTACATGGTCAAGCTAGTTGTAAATATGATATGAATAATTATCTATACCTTGCGAAGCGTGCAGAATGAAGCTAAATGATCTGTACAGTAGTGGTCCGGACTTCGGATCCGGACTTCCAGCTACACACTGAAATCACGTACTGTACAATACACAGCAAAAGTCTGGGATGTAACATGCGCAGATGAAGTGTCTTTGCAGAGTTTTCACGTAACCTTTAGACTCTAGAATGAAGGGTGGACGTGATATACTATATATCTTCTGTTTTTTTGATGAGTTGCACGCCGCAAACATTAATAGCAATGAATACCATAAATTCTTTCGAGAATTCTAATCGTTTATCATAATATACAACGGCATTTAATCTATACCTATCACTTATAACCACATATCTGATAGAAGAAAACATAAATTTGTTTAGGCATTTTTATTGGACCAATCGTGACCAAGAGACTCACTTATCACAGAGCTTAGATGCTGAATAGCGTGGTTTCATCCTTGTAGGTGCCACCGAGTGCGCTGAACTCCCAATATAGGATAACTTTGTTTCCATCCAACCTGACGCCGACCTCGCCGCTCACAAAGCCCTTGTATCCGATCTTGAGGGAAACTCCCTGCTTCAGGTTACCCCCCACCCTGCCGATCTCGAATCCACCGATAAAGGGGAGGTTAAACTTTACGACTATTTCGATTCCCATGTTGATTGGATCAAAATTGACGATGATCTATATGTGTATTGAGTTTCCCAACCCGTTGAATCGGAAATACGTGTGAGGAAATGAGGAATGTGATTGTTAGCTTACATCTATGGGCCCGATGCTGATGCGATAGATCTGTACGCTGTTTGCAGAGATGCTGGCGATATCGAAGTCATCGGGAAGATCTGTTGCAGACTGGACGGAGCCTTCTGCCTTTCCCTTAGGGCGCTGTACGAAGGCCGTTCCACCGTTCTTGAGAGTGACGGTCTCGACGCGCTCCTCGAAGAAGGATGCAATCACTGCATCCAACATAGACGCCAGCTCAAGCACTGAATCTCCGGGCCAGACAAGAGCTACTTACAGTCGAGGTCTAGAGATCGAGCCGTAATATGGTTGTGAGTAAGTGATGGTCAGGACTGGTTTATTCTCTATCGTGTTGAGCAACGAACCTTCTGCACGTAGAGCCGATGGCATGTTTAATGCGTTAATTAGAATGTTTTGTTGATGCTTGAGGAGCTTGTTGAGGAGTACGGAGATGTCTGCTGAGACTTTATGCTTGAGCGTTTGGTGGGGTTTTAAACCTTTCACTCGATTGTCTTCGTCACTTTGAGCAGCTCTATTAGCTGTCGAGTAGGCTTCATATTTCCGACAAGAGAACGGCAGGCCGAGAATTAGGCGGATGTATATGTACGACGTGTGCTAGTTATTCTGGCAGGACAGAAAGTAGACAGCCAAACCAGATCCTCCTGCGACATTCAAAATCAGGAAGACAGCTCAAATTCGGATGTGCTTGGACGTACTATGGATGAAGGCTGTCGGAATTCCACAGCGTATAAGCTCAAGTTCCTCTGGTGTGTTTCGGAAGAAGTCATAGTCGCGAAAATTGTTGAAGAATCTCCAGCAGGACAAATTCTCAGCGCTAGTGCAGATGCCAATGCAAGTTGGAGATGTCGGAAGGGTATCCGCTTTCTCCTACCAACGGAGATCATAATTCGGAGCATCCAAGTAAGATTCTAACAAAGTATGAATGTCGAGAGACAGAGGTGACTGAGGAAAGCAAGGATGCAGATCAGTGGCGAGCGGTCCGCATGAAGAAAGAGTGAAAGTTAGATGCGGGACCGTGACAGCTCGGACTTCTCATGTGTGACTGGTCACCTGACACTGAGCCTGAAGTCACCAACAACGGTCACGGTCGCGACTCCGAGTCGTCGCTGACTCACTGTCACTTCTTCTCCAAATCAACCACAGATCTGTCTTTGATCCACAAAGAAATAGCTCACCTACATCTGAAGCGCTTCTCAGTTCGGAAACAGAACTAGAGGACGAGTGTCAAGAGGCACCAATGGTCCGCTACCTCGAATGCGAACACTCTGGGGTAAAGGAGTATTACAAACACAGATTTGAGACCGCGAATACAGTCGACTTAACCGCTAGCGGCTGGTATCGGGTTTTATTCACATATTTTTCGCATAAGAAGTCCCTTACCCTCGTTGGGCCTCTCCTGGAGAAAGTTCCTAGGGTTCCTGGAAGACGATTCCCTATGGTCGAATCTCCGTTCTTGCTCGCAGACAAATGTGTCCGATGGACACGTGTAATTATAGTCGAAGTTATGGACCTCAGCGATCCGCAGTTGAGTTGGGACGTGAAGAATAGCGATGTTTATGAAGAAATCAGAGACATGGATCCGGCCCATCCGGAACGAAAGTCGTTTGGCTCTCTCTCGGCGGGCACAAACTTCGTTCTTTTCGAGGTTACAGGAAAGGAAGACCCAGTGTTTCTGCTCGGGAGTCCGGAAAGCCCGGCAAACTTCATTGAAGACGCAGAGTCACTCGAAATGAAGATGGAATACATCCTAAAAGTCGCCATTACAAGGGAGTGCAAGTGTCCCGACACCAGAGAAGCAACGTCTGGAGCAGTCGCCACTGTCGGCGGAAACCTTGCTGTCACTGCAAAAGCGGCTTTATCTCATGACGCAGAGAGTGATTCCTCTATCTCAGGCCCGATGGCGTTACCCATTCTCACCACAGAGATTGCACCTGTTACCTCTGTATCGAATTCTGTAGGCCGCGTCGCTAAAAGGAAACCCGTATTCACCGTCACAAACGCCGTTAAAGAAGCAATTTCTGCAGATACAAAGAATCCATCTATGGATTGAGCTGGAGGAAACGAAGCGCAGGATAATTTGGAGACTGAGTAGAGCTAGTGGTGATGAAGGAACAGGGAGTTCGGTAGAGGGTCGAGCAATGAACGATGTGTGGGATGTTTCCAATACTTTCGTAGCGTATCAAATGAGTCTTCAAGTGTAGCCCGAATAGATGTATTGATGTCAAAGGTGATCCAGAAGCCGTGGTGATGTGTGGGCTACATCTCTGGGAAACTATAGTCTTTGACATCGCGGGAGGAACGATCTGCTCAAATAATCAGAAGATTAGCACATTTGCTTATCTCCCGATATGAAGTGCATTGTATCCTGAGACTTTGAGTACATGTGCAGAGGCTGCGGAGGCAGCAATGCCCACTATCCGGAGATAGATATGAAGGAAGTTGTCGGATTATGAGAACTTTGAGTGTTGAATATAGTAGGCTGATGCGACAGAGCCTATTTGATAGAAAGCATTGGAGGTTAATACTCGACTTAACTCACCTAATCTGGTCTTACAAAGACAACAAGTCACCCGGAGAGGTAAAAAAGTTCTGAGAAAATAGTATGCAAAAATAGAAAAAGTAATGTTAGTTGACAAGTTATCTTGTATTACACATGAAGTTTCCCCCGTGCAATGAGTTACATTAACTTTAATGTGTTTGTGAGTGTTACACAGTATACTTTACACTAGCTACAATACTATTCTGATTTAAAAATCCGTAGGGCCGACGTCGACCCAAAGCTGCTTTGACCTCGACCCCCAATAACCCGACCCGGAGGGTCAGAGAGGGTCCGGGCAAGCCATTTGAAGTAAAATGCCGACCCGGTCAGGTCGGGGGCCAGCCAAAAAGTGCCCCTACCCGAACGGGCCCGGCCTTTGAGGACTATAGGGCCGTCCGTCGCCGTAGTACGGGTAGTTGCCGGTCGCTTCTTCAAGTTATGTACTCAAAACTTCATCATCAAGTTGTCACGCATCAACTGAGCTATCTAGAGTCTCGCCACTTCGAACCCCTCTACCAACATTTACATATTTAACTATTGGTACAAGTAAACGCAACGCCACGTCACATCGCAATCAATATAAATACAGGTGCGTAAACCATCTGCAAGATAACACTACTTCCACGACTATCAAGCTTATTGAATCGATAGTAGAAAAACCAACCAAGTAAGAAGAATCAACAATGGTCGAATATCTCGAGTGCGAAAACTCTGAGATAAAGGAGTATTACATAGACATATTTAAGACCGCGAATACAGTCGACTTAACCGCTACCGGCTGGTATCAGGTTTTATTCACATACTTTTTGCATAAGAAGCCCGTTATGTACGTTGGGCCGCTCCAGGAGAAAGTTCCTAGGGTTCCTGGAAGACGCTTCCCTATGGTCCAATATCCGTTCATGCTCACAGGCAATAGTGGCCGATGGACACGCGTCATTATAGTCGAAGTCATGGACCTCGGCGATCCGCAGCGAAGTTGGGACGTGAAGAATAGCGATGTTTATGAAGAAATCAGAGACATGGATCCGGACCACTCGGAAAGAAAGACGTTTGGTGCTCTCTCGGCGGGTACAAGCTTCATTCTTTTCGAGGTTACGGGGAAGAAAGACCCAGTGTATCTGCTCGGGAGTTCGTCAAAGCCGGCGAATTTGATTGAAGACGCAGAATCACTCGAAGAGAAGATGCGATACATTCGAGAAGTCGCACTTGCACAGAAGTGCAAGTGTCCCTACACCGAAGTAACGTCTGGAGTAGCTGCCAGTGTCGGCGAAAATGCTACTGCGAAATCGGCTGCACCTCATATCGCAAAGAGTACTTCCTCTACTTTAAGCGCTACAGCGTCGCCCGTTGCTTCTGCGAAGACTGCACCTGCTGCCTCTACATCGACGCCCATAGGCCACACTGGCGCCCCGAAGCCCGTAATTCCCGTTACAGGAACAAAGCCCGCAGCTTCCAACAATTCAAGGAGCTCCTCTCCGGCTCGAGCTGGAGGAAATGGATTGAAGGCCAATTCGGCGAATAAGTAAAGGTTCTGGGAACGGAGGACTGTGGAGCCCGGGGGAGGCCTGAGGAGGCGAGTAGTGAGCAATGTGTAGGAGATGGCTCCAATAGCTTCGCAGCCCATCAAATGGGTCTTATAACTCGAATAGAATCATGGTTAACAAGAAAGCTTGGGAATAAATTTAATGTTCTGAGATTCAAGGTAATCCAAAAATGTGGCAATGTGTGGTTAACTTCTCTTGACACATTATAATCTTCGACCTCGGAGGCGGGGAAATCTACATGAATATTCAGAGATTGAGCACATCTGTTGATTACCAGATACTGTATACTACCTCGTATATTGCCTGAACAAACAGCAGAGCCCACTACCACGAGTGGGTATGAAGTAAATGAAAAGCAATACGGAGATAAATCCTGCCCACAATTGAACATGCGATTGAGGTATATCACGAATGATTAGTACATAAGCTCCTTACGCATCATTGAAACGACTCGGAAACCAAGAATCTTGTAAGGTCAACGGAGGTTATTTGAAAGAAAGCATTGGAGGTAAAGCAAGAGAAGGATGTGTCGGCATCTTCCGTCGTCGGATGCCGATCATTCCGATGTAAAAAATTTGAATTTTGTCTGAGGAGGCTATTGCCGTTCATAGACTCTGGCCTCCATTCAACAGCAAGGCCCTCCTCTCCTCCTGCCGGTCAACCTCTCTTATAACGCTTGTCTTTACATTAGAGAGAGAAAAAGAAAGAAATGGCGCCAATTGTTTCTGACGTGAAGCACAAGGAGAGCGGCACGGCGCGTGTCTTGGGCTCGGGCACGTCTGGTATGTTCGTTCGAAGTATGCTTGTTGTCGTCGTTGGTGTTCACGAGGTCTTGTAGGAATTGCTGAGCTGATGATTTTCCACCCGGTCGACACCATCGCGAAGCGACTTATGAGCAACAAGAACAAGGTCTGTCTGTCCTCCTTCTATCTTTTTTTTCTTTCTCTTATGTTTTGCTCTCCTACACCCAGGCCTCCTCCTCGAACCTATCGACCATCATCTTCAGAGAACATGCCACGGCGCCCGTCGGACGACGTCTGCTTTCTCTGTTCCCAGGGCTTGGGTACGCAGCAGGCTACAAGGTTGCGCAGCGCGTGTACAAGTTCGGCGGACAGCCGTACTTCAACGATTTCATCGTCCAAAACTACCGGAACAGCTTCACGAATGCGTTTGGCGAGCGCAAGGGCAAGATGATGATGCAGGCGACTGCGGGCAGCCTCACGGGCATCGGCGAGGTCGTGAGTAGCTGACGCAATATCGTACTCTGCAAACAGCGGGTCTGACCTGTTACGCGCACGACAGGTTCTCCTTCCGCTCGACGCGCTGAAGATCAAGCGCCAAGTCAACCCGGAGGCATTCCGAGGACGCGGCGTCGTCCGCATCTTCATGGAGGAGGGCACCACGCTCTACCGCGGCTGGGGCTGGACCATGGCACGCAACGCCCCGGGCTCATTCGCCGTACGTCCTCTTCCCTCCTCTGTCTTCCGTCTTTTTGCTCATTCATTCACTCATCATCACGCCTACCCGCGCACACGATAGCTCTTCGGCGCCTCCGCACTCACCAAAGACCTCATGGGCGTCGTCGACTACCACAAAGCCACGTGGGGCCAGAACTTTGTCGCCTCCATCGCCGGTGCTGTCGCGAGCATCACCGTCGCCGCGCCGCTCGACGTCATCAAGACCCGCATCCAGAATGCAAACTTCGAGACGCGTGTCCATGGCCTTACCGTGTTCCGCGAGCTCGTGCGGAACGAGGGCGTGGGCGGACTGTTCAAGGGCTTGACGCCGAAGGTATGTCCTTTCCACGTCTTTATGAGCAAGGTGAGATAAGAGGCTGATTGATTCTGCCTGGCTGGTGCAGATATTGGTCGTTGGCCCGAAGCTCGTCTTCAGCTATACGCTTGCGCAGTCGCTCATCCCGCTCTTCGCGAAATACGTCTAATCAGCCTACCATCCGTTCCATCTTCCATCTCCCTCCGTCTCTCCGTCGTTCGTCTGTCCACCAATCACCATTCGCTACTTGCCACGCTACCTTCATGACGAATCAGTACGAAGAAAAAAATGGAGCAGGAGGTGCCTTTCGACACCGAAGCCAGACTTGCCGCTCTTAGGCCTCCATACTCCTCCGATTTTTCAAAACATAGTACACTCACTCCTCGCGTATTACCTGCTCTATCACCACATTATCCTCATTTAGACGCGCATCCTCACCCGAATCATCACTCCCAACTCACGCACCATATTCATATTCACTTTGTAACTTTTTCGTCTCATTGCGTTCCTATGCCAGACTTTGACCCACAGCTCTGACCTGTGAACTACGTCCGAGCGCCTTTTCTCGTGTATATCCTCCTTTTTGGCTTCTGTTCTTTGGCTTTAGACCTTGTTCTGTTAATTGGATTATATTTCACATCATCGCTCATTGTGAATCTTTCCTCGCTTTCAGGCTTGCGCCCACTGTACCCGGACCCTGAGCTGAAGAGCCGTCTTTCGACCAGACTAAGAAGGGACTCAAAGGCAGACCTGCGTCGAGTTGTGTCGTGTCTAATTAATCACCGACCAGGGCGATATAGACGACTTCCAGACTAAAGGACAGTGTACACACGATGAAGACATCAAGAGGTCTCGAAAACCACGCACTCTCTCCTCCTTTGGTGCCATTTCAAGGAGTGCGTACCTATGGATGTTAGTACGTGGCTGACGCCTCGGCAGGCTACTTGTCGCATGATCGATAGCGCAGGTTGTTCCCGATTCCCCGCCAAGAATGACTCTAAAGACAACTCGGCGCGGCTCTGCGTAGACCCCAGACTCAATCATTCAGGCTTCAAGTCTTGCGCTGCGTCTCTTTAATTCACTTCCCTTCATCCTCGCAATTGACTGAGGATATGATAGGACGCTGCCATTGTCCCCGAAGCTCGTATTTCGAGTCGAAGGACATTCACGTTGTCAATTGATGGACTGGAGAAGAACTTCTTGGGACCGGCTGATGAAAGGCTCCCAGATCTTACTTTCCTTCGATTACTGCCACTTTTTGGAAGACAACGGATCGGAGAGAGAGTAGGACTTGAACACGCGATTCAAGCGGACGGCACAAACGCAGTAAGATCACCTTCTTGCGATTACTAGTAATCTTGACCGAATCCGAATGTTCTAATTATGCTGTCTCCACCCTCTACATCGTCTGTTGTGGTACCGTGATGAACAGAATACGGCACAGGCGGGATTAGATTGTGTCATTGAAGATGAACGTCCACGGAAGACCGATTTCACCCGCCACACTTCGACTCACTCGTTCCTCAGTGGATCGTTCGGGTTCCATGGAGTTGAAGCAGAGATCTCCGGCCGCCTGACTCACAGTATTTCAGGGCTTCCCACTGCGTCACATTAAATGAGTATCTCAATCCGAAAGGAGCTGGTATCAGGCAGTCTTCTTCGTCCCTCTACGCATCACTAACATATGATTTACATATGACCAGACAGATCTTGGATGTCAATTCCGGACTAGTTCTCTCAAGATTGATGCGCAAACTTGACTTTATGTCTAGCCATCCGAAGGAATCCGTCTGCTTGCTTTCTCCACGATCTGAGCTGGCAGTCCAACTAGCTTTCTCCGTACAAGTCAAATTCCGCATGAACGGTGGTGACGTTGAGGCACTCACTCGTCTCGAAAATTGATTCACGATTCTTCGCTCGTTTCCCCACTTTATTTGGGCACGTATACCATAGCTTCGGTTTAGAGATGACCGCTATGACACGACCCTGTGCCTTGCTTAGATGGAAAACAAATTAATCTCGTCCACGTAGCTAGATCCAAACGCCGAAACGTTCCAATGCAGAATAGCACTACTGCGGTCCAACCTAACACCAACCTCACCTCCCTCGATGGCCATGTGGGAGACTTTAAGAGTGATTCCGTTTGTCAGGGTTCCTGCGACCGAGCCCATGGGGACCTCTCCATGAAGAGGGACGCTGAGCCTTATGTTTTGTTCGATGTCCATGTTTTGTTTATAGTAAATTACAATCTTTTTTGTTAAAAGGCAATTTAGCACAGTATACCTCCAGACACGACGTGTGATCTCACCTCCATAGGACCGATGCTGATACGGTAGAGCTGTGACCTGTTTACATCGGTGGTGTTGGTATCGGGGGCATCAGAAGAAGATATTAGAGGGCGCTGGATGAAGACCGTTCCACCATTTCTAAGCGGTACGGCCTCAATTCGATCTTCGAAGAAAGACGTAAGAGCTATAATGAGACTGCTTGAGCGAGACGAAAAAAGGGGATAGGTCTTACTTACATTCGATATTTGTGAATTCTTTGAAAACCGGTGGATCAGGCATATGACGTCGTGGAGGAGGAGCAAGCTCACCTTCAACAGACGACATTTCGAATAGGTTGAGCATGGGTAGGTCTGTATGACGGCCTGGTTATGATAAGCAAGCTACTGGGACGCTGTCCTGCATACCTTTTCTATTACCGTCCTACTAAGACCTAAGGAAGAACAAAGGCAACGAAGTGCGGTGACGCCGCCGTCGTTGCCAATCAGGTATCTAGAGCCAAGACCAGGCAAGACTGTATTAGATGTTGCTATCAAATTAGATTAGGCTGTCATCCACCTTTTATCTTCTGAGTAGTCCCCCTAATATGTTGTGAAAACAAACAATATTCCACGACTCAAGCCTCCTATATCAAACCTAAGTTTTCTACTAGTAGGTTGAGGACGTAACCTGGTCGGTAGCTAGGAAAGTAAAGAATACTTCGATTTAGTCAACGCCAAGTCGTGGATAGCCGTCTCCTTTACATGAGGTTCTTGCGTAGCTGGAAGGAAAGAGAGAGGCAATGAATGTGTGGGCAATGGACGACTCGAAGTGGACTGAGGGCCACGGCCCACGGCGCTAAATCGGGTAGTAGTCGGACTTTGCCGAATGCTGATTTTTTGCATTTGGAGTCAGTCGCGCAAGTTCTCTCTTTTTCCTTCACCTCCATTACAATATTGTTCTTCTTAGAAACAGAATAGCATTCACATGGGAATGTAGACGCATGACTCTACTCTACATAACCTATGGACTATCTAGATCAAGACCGTCGATTATGTGATGGGCCGCCAGGCTGGAACGTTGGACGGAGACAACGACTTTGGAGTCCAGTTCGAGACATAATATCGTCTTAAACCGAGGAACATCAATAGGACAGTATAAAGCTAGGCCAAGGGAATCAGAATGTATCCATCGAACCGTCGCATCTTTCGCTCGAACCCCCAAGTCGCCCTCAAGAACCCACCTGCCAACCCTCGATCCGACCCACACCTCGCTATGCTATTCATCACCGCTTCTCTCATGGCTCTTTCCTTCGCTGGCTCAGCTGGATGCGGAACGCTGGATTTAGGTCTCATAGTCTCTAATGCCGTTTCCAAGTCACCTCACCTGTCGACGCCGTCTCTCGATATCTGGATGCTCGTCGTGACATATGCCCTCTTCATCAAGGTATTTGCTATTCTCGGCCTGGCGGCCCTTCCCATCGGTCCTCGCCCATCTATTCCATCCGCTACTTGCTCCCGCTGGCTCTTCGTAATGGTTTTGCTGTCCATCATCTTCGCCACGTCCGTGTCCTTCCCGTATGATGCCTTCCACTACCTTGCGCGCCAACTCCCGGCTGCTGCATCCCTGTGGTCAATCATCACGTATGGGATCACAGAACCTGCTCCGATTCGGTACTGCTTTGACAAAATTGGTAACCTCACTCGACTCCTGGACCCAACCAAGGAAGCGTTGTACCTGCGCTGCTCCGACGTGTCCGCATTGTTTGAGTCACTAGAGACAACAGTGAGTTTACATTTACATCTCGTTCTTCTCCGGCTGACGCAGTGCTACCCAGCCACCCATCTACCAGCTGACCTTTAATCACGATAAGGTCTACAGTCGGTTGTCGTGCTTCCTGGGTGTAAGTTCAATCTCAGTCTGCGTTAGATTCTAGGCTGATATGACGTTCCATAGTCTGCCATCGATGTCGTTATTGGAGCTTACCCCCTCCGTCGCTTCTATTATTTCTCCTCCAGTCTGAGACTGTCATGGTTGCAAGTATTCACCTTCGCTGTCCTCGTTTGCTTGATCGTCATCGCTGGCAAAGTCAGTTCTTCCGCATTTTGCACCATGTGTGTATATCTACTGATACTTCTACAGTTTTATGTATCGACTCTAGAGCTTAAGGCTGCCCTCGAGAAGAGCGAAGAGGAAAGCTGCATGGGTGCGGAGTACTTTAGGCAGGAGCGTGCCTTTTACCGGAAGCGCGTCTCTACCCTTCGTACCACCAATGCAGGCCTCATCGCCGCTCTCGATAGCGCACTCCCGAAGATCACCGCATCCGACCTTCAGTGCGCTCAGGCTCGTGCGCACGCCAACCAGATCGAGGTTGCTCTGGATGACCTCAAGGACGCTCATGCAGATGAAGTCCGGACTCTCAAGACAACTATCATCGCCTCGGAGGCGAAGGCCGCGAAGGCCTCAGCTCATGCTCGCTCTCTCATGAAGACGTCCAGAGCGCAACGCTGCACCATCTCGTCTCTACGTGCTTCCTCCGTACGCCTCGCCCACAAATGTAGTGAACAGGATGCCACCATCTCTGCGCTCTCTTCTCGTAACGAGCAGCTTGAAACTATGGTTCATCACCTTTGCATCGGCATCGCTAAACCTGCCTCCATCTCCCAGAAGCCGGAGTCTTCGGCCCTCGCGTCTGTTTCTGACATCGCTGAAGAGGTATCCGAGGCAGTAGAAGATGCTCTGCTCGTGGATTATGAGGAGTTCCTGAACTTTGCCTCATTCCAAGACTCGCTCTCCGATTTTGTTGAAGAGGAGGAGCTCGTCGAGTCCTCCGAAGGAAATCTCGACACGCCAACCTTTGTCATCAGTGAAACTCCTACCAACCGTCACTTGCCTGATTCTACTGTGGAGCCTATTCAGCAATTCGATGCCGAGATTGAAAGGCTCTGTAACGAGATCCAGGACCTCAGGCCATCCGATTCGTTTTTGATGGTAGCCTTGGCTGATGTCTTAGCTCTTAACGACAACTCTCATGTACCGTCGTCGTCCTCTGACTTATCCTCCTGCAAGATGTTTGGCTGCCTGTCTCAAGATGAAGAACTCTCGGACACAGCTACAACCTGCAACACAGCAGATGAAGTCTCTCCCCTGTCTCTCGCGCCTGCGGCCTCTGAGTCTTCGTCAGCCATCTACCCTTTTCAGCCTGCTCTTCCTTCCATATTGTCAGAACTTGCTTCCTTCGGGTCGAGCCCTCTTCTCACTCACGTCGGCCATTTCTTCATTCCATACTCGGACTCTCCCGCTGCCGCAGCGTCTCCTTCGGCCATCGATACCCAGCACCCTCTCAGTGCCTCGAAGCTTGCTCCCTTCGGGTCCAGCCTTGCTAGTTCAACGCCTCTCAAGGACCGCCTATCTGAAGGCACCTTTGGGGGCGCATCACTCGGCTTCGCCTCTGACCAGAACACCTTTTGTCTCTCAGAACCTATCTCGCCCGTCCGTTCTCTCCGTTATCCGCCTCCTTTCACCGACCGACAATGCCAGTGGGATATGTCTTTCGTTTCTCGCCAAACTCGTGCTCCAATCACTCCGAAGTGCGCCTTCAAGGGAAAGGTCAAAGCGTCTATCACTGCTTCAACACGCAAGTTCCTTGCCAATAAGGAGAACTTGCTTCCGTTCTAGCTGATCTTCTCCTGCATTCATGTTTCTTCCCTTTTTTTTACCCTTATCTCACACTTCCTTTCCGCTTGTATCGCATCATATCCTCCGTTTATCTTTTGGCATGCTTCTGTTCTCAGTATTATCTCAAATATCTTGGTCTAGTCTAGTTTCCTTTATCCGTCTAGAAATTTAATAATATACTTATGTCCTCTGTATATTGCCGCATATCAGCCACACGTTCTGCTCTGTCCGTCGATGCTATCATGGGTCAGGAAGTAGCTTTCCTTGTTATCATTAACCGTGAAGATAGAGGCGACGACGATCATCTTGTCGACAATATCTGATCAAATCATCTGAGTTTCCATTGCCTTGTTTATACCCTACCTTGAGTACAATGACTACGATATTACAACTCTGCCACTACTTGAGTCCTGTCATAACTAAATTGAAGTCAGATACTCGAATCAAGTATTTAACCCAGTAATACATACGACTAATAAAATCCTATAACGCGTTCCCAATGGCATAATGCCAATCCGAATATCTCTAGATGGATAGTAAAGTCAGAAGGACACAGAGTGCTTGGGGGGAGAGAGTATACACACATGGGATCCAATTAGCCAGTCTCCATCGAAGGATAGGTCAGGTAGGGTTATTCTTGACCTACTCCCGTTCCGTTACCCACAGCAAAATGACCAACGTACTACAACTTAAGGTGCCCCTCCTGTACGTAGAGAGAATGCATAGTCCTTTGCTTCGTTTTTCATCTGATGTTTTAGAAATTCAGAGCCCGCCAAGTTCAGAACCAGCCCGTACCCAAGACGAGCTTGCGGAATTTGGTTTAGGCATTTGCGGTGTCTATTTCTAGTCCTGACTTTTCGTCCTTGATTGTTCTCCGGAGCACCTGTAGGATTTTCACACCGAAGAATGGAAGGGAAGTGTGGGGGAGCGTATGGCGCAAAACTCTATGTGTATATGCAAATACCAGACTACCCCGTCCAGACGTAGTCGCTGATCCTCGTAATACAAGCCCGACCCTTTTCAACGTAACTATTCGATCAGTTCGTTCCCGACTGCCTGAGACGTATAGTAGCGCCCAGGGCAAACCATTTGCGATAGATTATAATCATGGAGATGGACCTTCCGCCTGTGGACGAACAATAAGAGGAAAACTAATGAGATAACAACTTTTTCATCTCGGGAAATTGTGAAGGGATTTATCTTGCTGGAAATGAGAGGAACCAATCGATTCCTCGGGGTTAGAGAGGATGCGAGGTTATTCTAGTCTAGAGGAGCTGCTCGGACCAGCACCTGTATACACTACGCCGCTATGGTGCGAACGTCAGAGAAGCGATAGTATGCCGTACATAGTACTTGATTTATCGGGGCACCGGTGAACCCGGGGGATTATCAGTCCATCAGATACTCTTGCCAGTTAAAAAGATGCCACACTAGCAGGACACATTTTTTTGAGAATTGCGGCAGCAAAGCGACAAAGAGACTATGCTGAGCATTCTAGCGCATTGAAGCTCGATGATAGACTCGTGATGGTCGATCCATTGGCGAGACGGCTGCATCGTGCCTCTGCCTCAAGGCATGTTCTTGACAAACCGTTGGGCGCCTGGCCTGCAGGTTCACAACGGAAAAAAAAACGTGCCGGCTCGGCAGGTCCGACTCCTCCGATCGCATTCCAGAAAAAGAAGGCAAGAGAAGTCGAAGGTCGTCGCCCACGAGGGCATGACAAAGGCACGTGGACACTCCAGATTAGGGTAAATGAGCGCTGTATATGGTCGGATCAGGACTACCGATGTTCTTTGCAGAACATACCGACGCCGGATCCAGTCTCGGCGCAAGGGTCCGTGTGATGGCACCCAAGGACCCCGAAAGATGCTTGCATTCGAGATTGGTTGAAGAGTTATCGATCAAAGTTTCTTCAAGGGTCGCCGTATTCACCGTTAGAAAAAAAACACAAGGGTAAACTGCTTCTTGAAAGAGGGGATTTGTCCTCCTCAGTGATCTTATTCTTCGCCGTCTTGATAACGCGGTTGCATGCCTTTTGTCATTTGAATTCTTGTTCTTGTTGCCAACGGGCAAAGGGGCTTTGCAATCGCCGGTCAGGCAGGCAGGCAGGGCATCTAGCCACCACGAAATTAGGGTTTAAACCTAGTCTCTATTGGTCTGTGCAGATGCAACATGCAAGCGTAAGATGAATGATGTAGAATGGAGAGAGCAATCAGGAAAAGAGGGGGACGCAGGAAGGAACGTCAGAGAAGAAAGGGGCGCGATTAAAGGAGAGGGAAGACGTGGCGCGCGCAAAAGAAAGGAAGGGCGTTATAAATTTATCTACAGTAGAATATTCCGTGCGTCGAGGGCCCGTGGATGGCCCCGCCATTGCCAGTGAAACGAGCGTTGCGTTAATAAATCCAAATAAATCGTTATAAATCTTAAAAGGTGTAATCATGCAGAGAACGAAGAGTGACTGATGCGATGCGATGGGAGGAAGAGGGTGGAGGGTGGGGAGAGAAAAAGTAGGTTGCGCACGTACCTCGCGCGCACGCGCAAACTGTGGCGCGTGAGTAATAGAAAAAGACACACTGTTGTACAACGGGACATAGGCGCCGTTCCAACAACAGAGAAGAAAAGGCAAGACACAACGACAGAGACACTCCAGACCAAAACGTAGGTGGCGAACAGCGGAGAGGAGCCCCCGAGCCCGATCAAGGCGTCAACTGACGCAGCAAAAAACAAAAGAAAAAATTATAAATCCGTTGTTGATACAACCCGCCTTTGCGCGCCCTGTGCCCCGAGGGAAATAAATTAAGGAGAGGGGGAATGCAGGATGACGCAAAGATAAGGCAAAGGGCGAGCTAAGGTGCCAGAGTTTCCCGTAATAGATCAGAGTCGAACGGCGCCCCGCTGCTAGGAGGCGGCGGGCGCTAATCGGGGAACCTGGAGATGGTCCTAAAAATACATGTTTGTACAGATTTCGATGCAGGCTTGATATTGTGGGCGGTCAGATCGGTTGAATAGATAGCGAGTTGTGATGTAAGATGATAGCGAGGGCCTTTTGCGGATTATAGATGCGGGGTTATGCGATGCTGGTGTCGGGCAGGTAGGAAGACGAGCAGGTTGAGAAGTTGAGAGGCGGATCAGAGCGCATGCTGGACTTGTGGCTGCGCCATTCCGTTCATGTATGGGTCGGGATGGAAGTTGAAACCGCCGAGCTTCGTCTGCTCGTAAAACGTCTGGAACAAAGAGGGATCCATGTCGATCGAAACGTTCACGTTCACGCCACCCATACCGCCATCATACGCAAGTTGCGTCGACGCGTAGCAGCCCGCGGACTCGTGCTGCTGTGGGGCGCAGCCGCCGTACGCGTCGGGCACAGGCGTGAAGACACTGTGCGCCGGCTCTACAGAGCCTTCGCGCGGGGTGTGCGCTTGCGTGGCGGCGCAGTCGCTGACGCTCGCACTCGAGGGGCTCGTCGGCGACGCGTACGCCGTCAGGTCGGCCATGCTGTACGACAGTGCTTGCGGATACGCTTGCTTCACCGGTGACGCGGACGCAGAGTCGAGAGGCGACGCGCTGGACGGCGGGTAGTACACGTGCGAAGGGCCGCCGTAGTCGTACTCCGCCTGTGCCCAGTTCGTCTGGATGTGGAGCGGATGGGGCTGCGGCGGAGGTTCGACGAGCATGGGCATCCCGCTGTAGTCTTCCACTGCTGAGGATGAGGAGGAAGACGCTGCGGTGTCGAAGGGAGAGTAGGATTCGGACTGCGATTGATCGACAGGTGCAGGGGTGGATGACGAGGCGGTAGAGAAGGAGAATTGAGAGAAGTCCTGGAGATAATAGCACCGTAATTTAGTTTCTAATCAGTATGATTGAGAAAAGCAAGACTTACGAAGGAAGGATTTTCCCAGCTTTGTGTGTTGGGGTAGCAGTACTCGCTGCCCGTCGCCGTATTGGGAGAGGAGCCAGACGTACCATTGTACCAGACTCCTTGGCTGTTGTCGTAGTCATAGTAGTCGGTCGGCGAAGGCTGTTCCATGACCAAGGTCGGCTGGCGCGAAAGGGCTGGAGCAGATAAAGGTGCAGACGTGGCGTAGCTCGACATCTCTGCGCTCGACATTGAGGTCGAAAGGGACAAAGACGGCGGAGCTTGGTTCTGCTCGTAGGTAGGCATGGAGGGAAGGGAGGCGGCAGGGAGGAGCATGCGCGGGCGGTAAGGAGGAGAGGAAGAGGCAGAGCGTTTGCGATGCGATCGAATCGAGGGCATGAAGTCGACACCAGGGCGGATGGGCGAAGGCTGAAGAGGCGATGCTGAGCGTGGCATGAAGAACGACTGCCTGCGCGAAGTCTCCGAATTCTCTGAGTCCAGGAGGGGGGCTGAGCTTCCACGGCGGAAACGATGCAAAGGCAGCTTCGATTGTTGCTGTTGCTGCTGCTGAGTCGCCATTTTCTCCTCCTTGGGCTCGGCCTTGATCTTCACAGACGCTCCTTCGTATTGCTTCGCCGTGATGGGCTGCTCAAAGCGCGGAGTAATGACTGCAGGAGCGCGCGTCGCGTCAAAAAGCTTCACAGCATCCTCCAGGCCCTGTCCCTTGAGGCCCTTCGCGACGAGCGACGCAATGTGCTCGCACCGCGCCTCGTCACGAGGCCCGCATTCGCGCTGCTTGCGCTTCATCGGGGGCGCACTCCCATCTCTGGACGCGGTCGACCTTGCATCATCTCCACCAGCAATCGCCTTGGCCCTGTCCTTGTCCTTGTTCGACGGCCGGAACGAGTACTCGGGGAAGCGGCGCTTGTGCTCCACCAGCGCGCGCTTCGCCTTCGCCTGCCAGATCTGGCGCTCCTCGAAGCTGAGGTTGTGCCAGACCATGCCGACGATCTTGGACAGCGTGCCATGGTTGCCCTCGATGGTCGAGGACACGTGCTGGGACTTGATAAACGACGAGCGGAAGAGGATGAACGCGTTCGGCGGGCGGGGGATGTGCTCGGGCGTTACGCTGCCGTCCTCGCCGAGCTCAGCGTCTTTCGTCGAGGCAGTCTTCCGCCGCCGCTTCGGGGCGGGCTGGTAGACGGGTGATTCGGAGCCGGGGGTGGCGCGCAGATCGGGTGAAGGAGCGGGGTCCGGGAAGAGTGTGGACTGGGAAGGAATGTTGTCTTCGTCGGCCGGTGACGGGGCGGTGAATGTGACCGGAGTGACGTTTGGCGCGAACGAGAACTTCTGTGGTTCGCTCGGATCGGGGGCTGCAGGCGGGGCCCACGTCAATTGGAAAGCTGTCCGGTCGATCGTCCACGCGCCATCAACACACAACACAGAATAGACGCCATCCAGCAAAAACGTGAGTGTCGCCATCAGTGTCAAGAAAGCAGAAAATAGAAAATCAGCCAATGACACGCGTGCAGAAGAAGAAAAAGTTAGACGCACAGTCCTCGCCATCCCTCTTCCCCTTGCTCGTGCGCACTACCGGCATTGTTGTCGGATGGGGGGGAGCGCGCGGGTTGTCGCTGGCGATGGCGGGCAGAAGGAGGGGCACGGACACGGCTGGCGTGGCTGAGGAACGAGGATAAGGAGAAGCAGGGAAACGACGGTCGGGGAGATGTCCATCTTCGCTATCTTATACACCGTAAAGCAGCGGAACCAAAACGGACATATTCACCTCCCACGCTACCGGGGTCCCTCGCCCATTTAATGTTCTTATCTTCTCAATCAAGGGTCCACGCATTTCTTCCGTACCATATCGGGCATGCGTGAGCCGAGTGGACGGAGATGTCAATCAGCGTGGATTGCCGTACTTTGTCCCGTTTGCATATAATCGCCCGGAGGACAACTAATTTCCGAACCCAAGCACTAGCCCGATGTGGACATGGTCGAGATTTGATTCCGTTGTATTTGTGGGGTCAGGATATGTCTTGTCTTTCGTCCGCCTTGTTTTGGCGCTCCTTGTGCTGTGCGCTCACCGTCGACCTTTGAACCTGCTGCATACGCCATATCGTCTATCTGACAGAATCTGCTTCCGCAAGACTTTACTTAGGCTCGACTGCTCCTGGTTACCGTTCCACGCTAGACCTTTGCGTCGGTCAAGGCCTGCCTTTCTCGTACCCCCGATCGATCAATATAGAGCATTGCAAGCTATTCACTCTAGCACACCAGCGGCGCACCTCGATCGCATTCCACCATATCAGCCCATACAATCCCTCGAGCGCCGGTGTTTCACCTGTCAGAAACTAGATGACGAAGTTCAACAAGCATCGGCGACTCAATACACATATCTGCGGTCATTGCAAATGACGACGCGTAACGCTGCACCGCATTGCTACTCATCCACTGGTCATCTCAAATCTACATTCTCAATTTTAGGCACAGTCACCTTACGACATCGCGATATCCTATTTCCTCTCTGCCTTGTCACATTCTGCAAGTCGGTGCTAGTCTCCGCAACTCTAAATGCATCACCCATGGCGAGAACGGTTCTCGCTAACGCCTAGGTTTTGACCGTCGAGACGGGGCTTCGACCCCACTGATTGACCTTCTCTTCTGTGAATGCTGAGAGGGCATCGCGCAAATCATGAACGCTGGATACAATCACTTCTCTCATCTCAGCTTCGCACGGCGTGCCTTGGCTCCCGATTGCAACTGCGGGCCAAATGGGGGGCTACAGCTGAAATAAGCTCCTCCGGAAGGCTTCTCCCGCGCCTCGTTGCCGGTCTTCTCCAACCTAGACGGTGTTCATATACCCAACGGTCGATCCGCTGGTCCGTCAGCTCTGATCCTCTCACATTCAGTTGAGCTACACGCGGCGGATGGTGATCCCACGAAGCCTTCCTCTTGTTCTTTGCCTCCGCCATCGGCAGTTGAGGGGCTTCTGCGCTTGCAGTGACCACAGCCCAGGACTCTCCGCCCAAGGACTGAGATAGGGAGAATACAGAGATGCTTTGTACGTTCCCAACTCTGACTACTCTTCGTGGGTCCACCCAGCTAACCAGTACACGCTGCCACTAATTTAGCTCCTGTGGCATGACTAGCAAGCGTCCTGAAGCTTTGCTGCTTTAGTATGCGCTATTACGAAGCATATCGTCCTTTTCGGATTATAGTCATCAAGAGCTCCGCCCATCTTCGTATCCTTGTTTGGCGGTTCTTCTCTACCCTTGTTCCACGCATCTGGCGATGACCAGCTCCCGCCGCTCCCAGGCCTACTCTATCAGCGTTGCCACCCCACTACAGTATCAGCCATTCACTCTGAAATGCATACCTCGTTTTGGTGTGTCCAAAAGTACAAGGTAGATGACGACTTCGCTCTTCCTTCAGCTTCGCTCTCCGCATTTGGGTACCTTGCGGAGGCAGTCTCGGTTTAAGAAGCATTTTTTTCGTGGCTACGAACGTGATGTACTGAATAACGGACCCGGTTGTCGATCGTCCTCATGATCGGCGGGGCAAGCTGCTTATCCTCGCTCCTTTGCGTTCTGTCTTCTTTCGTATATGTGCAAATAAGCGGTAGCAACAGAATATCTACCTCCACAATTTGTTGCCTCCGTAGCGCAAGGAGCTCGGCGATGAGACACAGCGATAGCCTGTTTCTGACAACATCGCTCGCTTACGAGGGGCAGCATTCTATATCCCACCGCTTATGACACTTGGCTCTTGTATTTTTACATTTGCCTCCGCATCCTCATACAATTTTATGTATATATATATATTGCAGCAAAAATTAGAGTGTGTCTTGTTAGTCCCCAAATCGGTCAAGTGGCGCTGTGGCGCTGGGCGATCGGCGGAGGACATCGGACGACGACGTAGTAGACATTCAGTCCGTTTGCAGTTTGCAATTCAACGACGGAAGCAAAAATCCGCTGAACGGCGGCCCCGCGTCTGACGGCCGTCACAGCCTGAGCGCGTACCTCGCAAGTACGTACTTCCCACGTACATACGCTGAATGCCGTCTCCTCTAGCGTCTCGTCTTGCGCTAGCCGGTACAGCTAGGAACGTTTGGTAGGACAGACTATAGAGACAAGCCACACTGGCAATATCCGCCATATTGAGAGGTCGAATTTTGCACTTAACTCGTGAGACACAAGGGACGGTGAAGTGAATCCAACTAGACTAAACTTCTCCGAAAAATCATAGTTGCTAGCGATAACATGCGGGAGACGACGACGGGTAGTATGCATGCTCACGGTGACGGTGAAACACGAAATGTTTATGTTCTGTGTACGAAAGCGAGATAATCCCTATTTTACTGCGGGTGTGGCAGAGCGAGCTGCGGCGCCTTCCAGAATACTTATGCGTTTTGTCTTGACGTGCGTGGTCTCTTATATTCGAGATACATCATCTCTTCACATAAAGAATGCCCCGCTGGAGAGAACAAGCGAAATGAACAATGTGAAGGCGAACAAGCTTTTTTGGAAACGAATATTGATATAGATACCAAAGACAAGAGATCCCGGCGCACCCTTACGCGGTGTCGGAATCTTCGACTAAGCCTCGGTGGCTGGAGAACGTGTTTCGCGACCGACGATACCCAAGAGGGTCTAGACGAGGATAAGAGACTTTTTAATGATTGTTTCATTTTTGTAATTGGCGCCCGCCGAGCATTTGCGGCCTAGAAGTCCGTAGGAGCAGTGAAATGACCCCGAGTAGTGCTGGCATCCTTAAGCCTCTAGTGATAGGAATGTTGAGGTGGAGTCGCTAACATTTGACTTGTGATAGGAGGCGCCTGGACGCTCGAACCTGTTCGCCCATCGCAGTAAACTCACTTAAATTCTAGCAGAGCACGCTGATGGTGTGGTTAGCTTCTAATAAAACAAGCTCATACCGATATATTGCCTTGTACAACCCACCAGAGCTGCGGTTATGAAGAGCCCAGAGGGGCAGCGATGCATATTGTGTGCAGTGACCGGCGTTTTAATTTCCGAAGACTAGATGCGTCCGCATATGCCCATCTTATTCGCCACATATTCCAATTTTCAATCAAGATCTTGAGGAGTGGAGAGTATAAGCTGTCTCCTATAAAGCCATAAATGCGAACAAAAGCACGGATAGTGTGCTGGTACGAGGACAATTTTGTATATGTCGCGGGGGTTAGATGTTGTTTTGGTCTTGCTCTGGACCGAAAATGACCCTGAATGGGAACGGAGCCGACGGAGTGCCTAGATCGGTGACGTTATTAACCCAGGGTCAAATAACTTCGGGGTTGTATGCCTGCATCGGGAACTGCTAAACCTGAGTACTCTTACTCAGACCCCGGAGACCTGACCGGTGAGAAGACATCATGCAGTCCACCCCCCGTTAGGAAACTTCGGCCTCATCTTCTGGCGCAGAAGCTCATCAACATACTCTTCCATCCTCACGAAGACTCGGATGTCTACGGCTACCCATAATACGGCACGTCATGTGAGCGGCTGGATTTTTCGCAATTCTGCATCAAGAAATGTTCAAAGGTAAGCATGCTCTCATAAACCACACGTGGCACGTGGCAGCCTTATGATGTGAGCACACGCGAATCCATCGACCTCATGGCTTCGCACGAGGCAGAAATTAGCAGTGCCCAGATCTTTGCAGAGGCTCTTTGCATCCGTAACCTTGCTTTAACGCCGAAAAAGGTAGGAAAAAAACGCAGGATTCTTGCTCAAATTAAAATGGCGTTGTTTAATCTACCAGATTCGCAAGACATCTAGTGGGGAGAAGATAGTTTTAATAATGGAAGTGCTGTTCATGCTGTATATACCAGCCTCATGGTCATCGTCAAGTGCGTCGATTCGGTCTTCCCATTGCGTATATTTCAATTGCTTGCATTTACACATCAGAAGACAGCATCTTAGATTCTTGCGTGTTCCTGCACGTTTATATAATATAGCATGTTGCCACACATACTTCTGACTGACTTTCATGAGCATGAACTCCATTCATGCATTAAACATGCATGCGTGCCCTGCCATGTATCTTCGTTGCAACGTCCGTCTCATAGACTACTCGCAGTAAATGACAAAGTGTGCGAAACCCGGCACATATGTAAAGGAAGGAAAAAACATGAGCTAGAAATAAACACAAGCAAGTGCTTCCGCATTGCTAGACTCACGATATATCACCGGACATAAATAATTTAGCTTCTACTTCAAAGGTATTCCCTTCACTGTCCTTTGGGTTGTTGATTTTGAAGACGGAGAGAGCCTCTGCGATGTTTTATGAACATAGAGACGCATTCGCCAGTTCCATTCCGAAGTCCCAGACAGATCCGACGTCCAGTTCAATCTGAAGTTTGAACACGATATGCTTCGCGTCGAACTCGCGGCTCGTCCACTATGAAACGCTCTGAGTTGAGCTCTTCTGTATCTTCATTCTGTATCTGCTCGGGTCACGAGTAAACCACCTTCGTTGCTCGTAGGTGAAGTCGTGAGAAAATGGAAAATGCAATCTGATACCAGATAATGGGCAGCACCAAGGCCTCCTTTGGTATCAGATATCCGTTGTACATACTGTACACCCGGGAAGTATGCGGAACATCTGAAATACTAACGCATGTCAGTATAATGTCTAAGAAAACGTACCCGGACATAGTAATACACAATTGAGACTTAGCAACTGCTGGGGCCGCTATAGGATGTAGTGGCGTATAGAAGGTCCTGATTATGCCCGTATCGTCGTAGTTTGTGAGTTCGCCATGGAAGGGTGCTCTCAAGCATCTGGTGACTTAGTTCCCATCTTTCACTACTAGTGGCAATCCGAGATTCCGAATCGCTCTCCCGGTGTTGAAGACCTTCTGTCGATTAGTAAGTAGAGCGCAGACTACCAAGTCCAAAGACTCCGAGAGTTCATTACCGTCGATTCAGTCTAGAGCGACGATTGTCAGTTATTTGTCTTCGAGACTTGAAGCTTGCCAGTGAATGCTAGAGTCAGAATGCCTCGGAACGTTTCGGCAAGCTTCAAGTTGGAGACCAAAATCCCATTTTGGGATATTTGTAATCATTGTAGCAGACACTGCAGACTGTGCCAGTGACGCCGTGGCGGGCGTTTAATTCTGAAGACTCCAACTTCAACTTCAAGTTGAAGCGCGGCACTTGGCTCGTCTGCCTGCCCTTCAAGGAAATCCTGGAAAGCCTTTAACCCAGTGCTTCCCTCACTCTTAATCATACTCGCCTCTAAAGTGGCCAATATCACGCTGCCGTATCTCGCTTTCATCTGATTCCTTGCTACGCGTCGGATTGTAAGGCGAACTGCAAGCTATATCGGTGTTATGCCTCCTCCTAAGTCTGAAAAATTGACTTGTGAGTACCTTAATAACATATCTCTGATGGTAATGAACATTCAATAGCCAGTCCTGCCCCATCTGTCGTAAAAACGGTTAAGATCGAGAATGATGGGGATTCGACTCGGACATGTACCCAAGTTGACCAACAGAAATCAAAAGACCAATGCAACGCCTCCGACAGCCCCACTATGGAACCTGCATCTAATCCTAACATTCAGCTCAGTGTCGGCATTGGTCCAATCGAGGTAAGTACCCTCTTCTTCTTTAACGGAATGAAATGATTAACTTGAAGTTTAACTTCGTATCTCCATGACTGATAGACCACAGTTGACTATGATACCCTCACCGAAACAGTGGCGATCAGCGCGAAGCTCACCATCCCTTTCATCACAGTGATCGAGCTCGCCAAGGTCACAGGCAACATCAAGCAGGGGGTTTCTATTGAATTCAACTATAATTCAACAGCCCAAGGAAAAGTTGGCGTCAGGCTTGATGATGCTAAACATGATATCCCGAGCCAAGGAGCAGTTCTGTACTGGGACTTCTTTGCGTTCGGCTCCCGATAAAAAGACAAAGTGGTGCTTTTTGACGTTGTGAAACAGGCGAACAGTGCGTACACTGATCATTTTCTCTGATGAGCAAATGATCATACTGAATTGTATAGTGTCTGTATCAAAACTGCGGTTTCGAGTGACGAAGCAGGCGGCTCCTCGATTTAAGTTGTGAAATAGGTTATAAAAACTATAGACCTCTGAGTTTCTTTATCTTTGCAGACGCAAAGTCGAAGGCCAGCCGTTCGCCATTTACTTGTTGCTACAGTATGTATTTATATGGACTCTCATAGTATGTTTTTAACAACACTGTTATGAGTATAGAGACAAATGTCAATGACACAATGTATTTTTATCTATGGAGGAGGACTCATACGTTAGAGAATACCGTATTCAAACACCACCAAGATAACCAGATCAATAGCTCCATAATAATATGTCTACCTGAAGAGACATATATACATGAGTAGTATGCTGAAGTAGCAGAATTGAGCACCTTGCTGATACGATTAAGTAGAAAGATAGGGATAATGTAAAGTCTATATATAGGTAGGAAAGGTTAAGTTAGCGCGGTCTTGTATACAGCTTTAACACGAAACTGTTCATTACACTTTTCCTGAGCCACGAAGCTATAGCACACTGGGCTTGATAAGCTGATGAGCGGCAAGAATGGCCGAGAGGAGAAGATGTACCGGAGATGAGCAAGAAATCGCAACTTGTCCCCTAACCTCTTACTTTCCACTGAAGCCCCCTTTAATATGCTCGGCGGCCGTCCCGCCTTCGCCAGGGGGTGAGCGTCGACCAGACTGGAAACACAAAAGCATCCATTCGCAGGATTTCACAATAGAGGTGAGAGGAGAAGAGCAGGTGGCGCTCTGTCCCTTTTTTGTGTTCGGCTGGTCTTCAAGGAGGGTACCCGTGCTGCTTAGAATATTTATTTTGAGTATGCCTTTCGAGAACGATTAGAACGTGCATATGTATATATTATAAAAGAGCAAGAAAAACCAATACAAGACCGTGATACTGAATATTGATATGAAAGAATAGCGTAATCCAGAACCAGAGTAAACAAGAATGACTCAAAACCTTCGAAAACGAATTAGGAAATAAAAACCGAACATGAGGAAATCAACTAGAGTGGCATTACATTTTCTTTATTGGCAAAGGGTGTGCGCGCCGAGGTGGTTGACGCTTTGAACTTGCCCAGGCATAACAGCTGCGCAGGAAGGCGAGAACATGAGCCATTGTCGATCGGAAGTAAAAGACGAAGAGGGAGAAGGGAGGCGGCGGACAGGTGTGAAGAGAGAAAGAGGTTCAGAGGACGAGACAAGATTCTGAGGAGGATAAGCAAAGTCGAGAGAAATGTCGCCGAAGGTACCTTCGAACAGGCGTTCCATGCGAGGTGCTGCTGGTGTTGCGGGGCTCGACCCGGAGGGAGCAAGAGGAGAATCGATGGCAGGGCTAGAAGACGAGGCAATGGGAGAGGAAGCGGGGGTTTCGGACATCGATTCGAAGACGTTCTCTGTCTGAAGCGTTGACAGGGAAGGGCTCGACCCCACAGGAGCAGAAGAAGCGCCGGAATATTCGGACGTCGACGAAGAAGCCACGAGAACGGGGGACTGTGGAGCTACTTCTGCATTAGTGATTGTAGTAGTCAGTGGAAAATAGGAGAGCTGAGCTTCCTCAGACAGGCAATCGAACATCTTCCAGAAAAAAAAAAAAAATCATCAGATGAGAGCGCAGGAACAGGAGAGCAGTCATAAGGAGACAAAACATCGGCCAAGGCTTCAATCAGGAAAGAGTCAGTCAGCTTGAGGTCGTGCATCTCGTCACATAGCTTCACGATCTGGGCATCACCATTCTGAATAGCTTCCTCGCCCAGGTCGGAAACGGGTGTATGAGGCACACTCTCGGTGTCTGTTGAAGATGGAGACGATCCAGGTATGATGGCGGTGTTAGAGCACTCTTGGTCCTCTTCCTCGACGAGCAAGTCACACATCGAGTCCTGGAACGAAGCAAAGTTCAAGAAGTCATCGTAATCCAAGTACGGACCTGGTACTGCCTCGGATTCTTCTTCAGCATCGTCAGACAAAGACGCATCCACCGAGTGCTCCTGAGAGACAGAGGCAAGCTTTGCGATACCGATACAGAGGTGATGGACCATAGTTTCTAGCTGCTCTTTTTGAAATGTGAGGGTTGTTATAGCATCATCTTGCGCACTGCATTTCCGGACCAGGTGGCTAGCAGAAACACGCAGAGACGAAATGGTGAACCGCTGTGTTTTTGCCGTCTTCAAGAGAGAGCGGGAGTGAGTTGAGGCCTTCGCGGCCTTCGCCTCCGCGGCGGTGACAACTGTTTCCATAGTCCGGACTTTATCTGCGTGAGCGTCTTTGATGTCATCCATGGCGACTTCGAGCTGGTTGGCGTGCGCACGAGCCTGAGCGCACCGAAGGTCGGCTGCGGTGATCTTTGGCAGTGCACTGTCGAGAGCAACGATGAGGCCTGCATTGGTGGTACGAAGGGTGGAGTCGCGCTTCCGGTAAAAGGCACGCTCCTGCCTGGAGTACTCTGCAGCCATGCCGCTCTCCTCTTCGCTCTTCTTGAGGGCAGCCTTAAGCTCCAGAGTCGATCCATAGAACTATAGAAGTTTTAGTTTATACATCTCATAAGAAATGCAGAACGACTGACTTTGTAGACGATGACGATCCAGCAAACGAGGACAGCGACCGTCAATGCCTGTGTCCATGAGAGACTGACGCTCGAGCCAAATTCGGAAAGGGGTATGGACGACAGACTGTAGAGAGTCAGCTCAGTAAAGTTCAAACGGAAATAAGACATACCCTCGAGAGACACGACAACCGCGCGTAGACCGTATCATAATCACAGGTCAGCTGATAGTCAGGTAGCTGTGTATTGCAATGTCAGCCGCAGCAGCCAAGGAGACAAATGTAAACTCACAGCAGTCTCTGGTGACTGGAACAACGCCAAAGCATCAGAGCAGCGCAGATACAGCGCTTCCTTGGTCGGGTCCAGAAGGCGATCAAGATTACCGAGGTTGTCGAAGCAGTACCGAATCGGAGCGGGTTCTATGACCCCGTGCTTGATGAAAGGCCACAGTGGTGCAGCAGCCGGGAGTTGGCGCGCAAGGTCGTGGTAGGCATCAGATGGGAAGAACACGAAGAAGACAGCAAAGACAAGGAGGAGGACCGATACAAGGGGCCAGCGGGTGATATGCGGAGACGGAGTGACAGGACGGGTGCGGGTGCCGATAGAAGAAACGAAGTCAACAAACACCTTCACGATGAGGCTGAAGGCCAAGATGAGGGTGAAGAGAATCCAGAGATCGAGCGGGGGTGCCAGAGATTGAAGAGACTGGAGGACGGTGTCAGGGCCTACAAGACCTGAGGCCCGAGCACCGTATCCAGCCGAGCTAGCCATGGAGAGAGCCATAAAAGGCACGGTGATGAATAGCATGTTGAGGAAAGCGAGGAGGGTGGTGGGTGAATTGTTGAGGGTGAGGTGGGAGTACGAGCGAAAGGTGCGACGAATTCGATGAATGCATATCGCCGTCCCAAGCCTTCTTTTATACGTTTGGAACAGCCTCTTCAGTCTGAGACGATAGCCAGTTTCAAGCTGGACTCAAATGGTTCGGTTTGCTTGGGTCTCAGCGTCGAGGAAATCTTCAGCTTCCAACTGGTTTGTTGCAGCGCCAACCGTTGCGATAGCATTGATGATCCCCAACTAGAATCTCAGTGGCCCTTTTCAATAGGGTGGGTCACACGTGAGCAGTGTACGGTGTTTCGAAAGGCCGGAGTAGTAATGGAGGCCTGCGGGTGGCAAGGTTGGCTTCGATGTCGAAATGAACCTCCTTCATTTTTTGGATTCGCACTATTCGTGATGAAGGTAGCGTGGCAAGTAGCGAATGGTGTTTGATCATAGACACTCGGATGATGGAGAGATGGAGCGGGATGGAAGACGGGAACGGATAGAGCGGATGGAGCAGATGATTGGCTGATTAGACGTATTTCGCGAACAGCGGGATGAGCGACTGCGCAAGCGTATAGCTGAAGACGAGCTTCGGGCCAACGACCAATATCTACACCAGCCAGGCAGAATCAATCAGCCTCTTATCTCACCTTGCTCATAAAGACGTGGAAAGGACACACCTTCGGCGTCAAGCCCTTGGACAATCCGCCCACGCCCTCGTTCCGCACGAGCTCGCGGAACACGGTAAGACCATGGACACGCGTTTCGAGGTTTGCATTCTGAATGCGGGTTTTGATGACGTCGAGCGGCGCGGCAACGGTGATGCTCGCAACAGCACCGGCGATGGAGGCGACAAAGTTCTGGCCCCACGTGGCTTTGTGGTAGTCGACGACGCCCATGAGGTCTTTGGTGAGTGCGGAGGCGCCGAAGAGCTATCGTGTGCACGGGTAGGCGTGATGATGAGTGAATGAATGAGCAAAAAGACGGAAGACAGAGGAGGGAAGAGGACGTACGGCGAATGAGCCCGGGGCGTTGCGTGCCACGGTCCAGCCCCGGCCGCGGTAGAGCGTGGTGCCCTCCTCCATGAAGATACGGACGACGCCGCGTCCCCGGAATGCCTCCGGGTTGACTTGGCGCTTGATCTTCAGCGCGTCGAGCGGGAGGAGGACTTGTCGCGGACAACCAATGTCTGCGTAAGCGAACGAAACAGACAGAAGAAAAAATTACACGATGCAGAACAACCAATTACTCACGACCTCGCCGATGCCCGTGAGGCTGCCCGCAGTCGCCTGCATCAGCATCTTGCCCTTGCGCTCGCCAAACGCATTCGTAAAGCTGTTCCGGTAGTTCTGGACGATGAAGTCGTTGAAGTACGGCTGCCCGCCGAACTTGTACACACGCTGCGCGACCTTATAGCCCGCAGCGTACCCGAGCCCTGGGAACAGAGAAAGCAGACGTCGTCCGAGGGGCGCCGTGGCATGTTCCCTGAAGATGATTGTCGATAGGTTCGAGGAGGAGGCCTGTGTGTAGGAGAACAAAACATAAGAGAAAGAAAAAAAAAAGATAGAAGGAGGACAGACAGACCTTGTTCTTGTTGCTCATAAGTCGCTTTGCGATGGTGTCGACCGGATGGAAAATCATCAGCTCAGCAATTCCTGAGAAACCTTGTGAGCACCAGCGACGACACCAAGCACGACACGAACGAACATACCAGACGTGCCCGAGCCCAAGACACGCGCCGTGCCGCTCTCCTTGTGCTTCACGTCCGAGACAATTGGTGCCATTTCTGATGTATGTCAGGCGACGTTGTAAGGGAGGTCGACTATGGTAAGGGTTAGAAAGAGAGAGAGAGAACGGCCATGTTGTTAGAGTCTATGAACGGCAATAGCCTCAAAACTCGTCCTGCGCTCCCGCACGTTTCCGTCCGTCGTTGGCCATCTAGAAGAAAAGGCTTCCGCGAAGGAAGCGTAGTGAAAAATTAGGCTGGTCTTTGCTCAATCAAGCGCGAATTAGGTTTACCGAGGGGCCGACAAGACAAACCCGTGGCCAAGAGAGGAGAGGGTGGGTGGATTGCGAAATATTTGCGGTCTTCATCGTGCGTTGGCGCCGTCTTGAGGCTCGAAGTCGTCCTTGTTGTCATGAAGAGACGCGAGCGACTTGACGCGTGACGTTCGCTTCAAGTTGTCACGAGTCGTGGTAAATAAATATTTATAACAATTGCCGTTTATTCTTTTCGCAGCCACAATATGGAATGGAGTAAAGGTAAGTGAACGAATTTATTATCCATTCAAATGGGTGGTACTATCTATGGAGTCTGAGTAGCCCTTCTTTTGGGTTTGCCGAGGTTTCTCCTCGTTAAAGGCTGCGCCTCCCTCGTTGTGGACTCGACTTGTCGCCCTTCGGCATACCGAACTCACACTAGAGCAAGGAACTCTTAAGCGAGCTCCTATGTAGCTTCTTTCATACCTGCCAGCCCAAATTTTCACTACAGCTTCCTTCGCAGAAGCCTTTCGTTCTTAATTTTCAAGAACGGACGACAGCGTGTGGGGGTGCAAGTGCGAGTCACAGGAGCTTTCTATGCAGATACGGTGACCATAGAAGCTTTTGATTTTCAGGTCGTCTCAATGATGCGTAAGGAAGCTGCTAATCATTCGTGATATACCACAATATAATTGGTTTTAATTTACTTCATACCCACTCTTGGTAGTGGGCTCTACTTCTTGTTCAGACAATATACGAGGTAGCTTTAGTATGTGGTAATCAGCGAATGTGTTTATTCTCTGACTATCAACGCAGATTTCCCGCCTCCGATGTCGAACATATTAATCTGTCAATGGAAGTTAACGATATATCGCCACAATCTTGAACTACCTTTGATCTCGGAACATTAAATTTATTCTCTAGCTTTCTTGTTAACCATGATTCTATTCGAATTATGAGACTTGTTTGATGGACTGTGAAACTAATTGAGGCATCTCCTACACATCTCTCACTATTCTTCCCCTCAGGCCTCCCTCGGGCCTCACAGTGCTCCATCTCCATAACATCTACTTATTTGCCGAAATGGCCTTCGTTCCATTTCCTCCGGCTCGAGCCGGAGAGGAGCTCCTTGAAATGCTGGCAGCTGTGGGCTTTGCTCCTGTAACTGGGGTTGTGGGCATCGTACCGGCAGTGTGGCCTATGGGCTTCGTTACAGAGGCAGCAGGTGCAGCCTTTGCAGAAACAGCGGGTGACGCTGTTGCGCTTGAAGTAGAGGAAGTACTCTTTGCGATATGAGGTGCAGCCGATTTCGCAGTAGCATTTTCGCCGACACTGGCAGCTACTCCAGACGTTACTTCGGTGTCGGAATACTTGCAGTCTCCCAACATGGCGAATTGTCGAATATCACGTATCGTTTTGTCGAGTAACCCCGCATCATTGAGGAAGTGTGCCGGGCTTTCCGGTCTCCCGACCAGATACACTGGTTCATTCTCCCCTGTAACCTCGAAAAGCACGAAGTTTGGACCCATTGAGAGAGCACCGAATGACTTTCTATTCGGATGGGCTGCATCAAGCTTTCTGAGTATTGTGTAAACATCGGTTCTCCTCACTTCCCAGGTAAATCCCGGATCACTGGGGTCCATAGCTTCCACTAAGAAAACGCGCGTCTGTCGGCCTTCCGTCTGTGTGTCTGCGGAGAAACACTCATATTCGACCATAGGAAATCGCCTTTCAGGGACTGTGAGAGCTTGATTCTGTAGTGGACAGACAAGGAAGCCGACGTCGTAGCAGATAAAGTATCTGCTGATAACAATATTCCAACAGCTTGCTGTTAATTGGACTGTATTGGCGGTCTTGAATTTGTCTCGGAAACTCTCTTCTCTTTCTTTTGTAGCGAACTTGAGAAACTCGGCCATGATTGTTTGCTCTGTTGTTGATTCGATAAGAGCTTCAGTTGTGAGTGAACTACTAGAACTCGTTTATAGACCTGTATTTATATCAATCTGCGATATGACGTGGCGTGACTATTAACGATAAATGGAGGAGTTGATGTCGGCGAAGAGGCTTGAAGGGAAGACAGACCGCCACTAGTACGATTAGGATACCTCGGTTGATGGCAGCAAACTTGATGGTATGACTATTGCTACGTAAATAGGATCTCAGTCTGGGCAACTTAAATAGGTAATAATAGTCTCCGAGTCCCCCGAAGTTCCGAGTCACCGCTTCTCTTGTTGACATGAATGCCATTTTCATACAAGATACATGCGATACGACAAGCACAAGTGAGGCGCTATAGTAGTGCAATGGACACAGTGTGAGGTATCGAACAAGGACGGTAGATAACTTACAGAAATAAATAGGGTGAAATTTGTGACAAGAGAGCCCTTCATTCTCGATTAACGTTTCTGTTATCCCAAGGAGAAAAAAGGTGGCGAACAGGTTAGTATGGACTTATCACTGAAAGCAAACCCCTTGTGGCTTGAATTGTGACAAGCGGAAGCAACTAGGAACTTTTAGGGATAGGATAACAGCCAGGCTAAACTACTGTGAGGGTAGGTCGGTGTTAATGCTGAAGTTGGAACACCGATGTTTTATGCACGTATGTAAATTCATTATCCGCCAGGAGCGCACAAGAGTATATAAGACCAAAGTGTAGTTGAGACAAGCTATCAGATTCATACAGCGTAAGAAACAAGCCCAAAGAACAAACATAGAAGAATTCCACCCTTGCAAACAGTGCGTTCAAATGCCTCCTCGGTTCTTTGGACGCGATCCGAATAGGTTCTGTGAAGTATACGGAGCGCCTTTGCTTACACATTCGCGTGTCACAACTTTATGGATGACAGTTATCAACACATACTTTTTGTTTGATGAAGGCTTCATATGTGAGCCCGAGTACCTGTTCCCAGATGGCAAAAAAGGCGATGCATGCCTTCTTTTCGAGGAAAAAATATACAAAATGCCTATAGTCGCTATTGTTGAATCCAAACCTACCGATTCGAACGAGGCTTGGAGCAGTGCTCTTCAACAGGCATACAGCTATGCCAGATCTCTAAAACGGGCGAAGAAATCGTTGGTAATCGTAGCGAAAGGAGCCAAGTTCCTCATGTTTGTGGTACCGGGCTCTCAAATGGACAGTGGAATTCAGTGGTGTGCTCTTGGGACGAACAATGACGGGTCCCAACACCCAAATGGTACTCCATACCATGTAATTGAAAACTGTGACGCCATAGAACGTGTCCTGTTAGAGCTCAAGCAGGAAATGATAAATGGACATTTTTCCGAATAATGTACCTTTCGGAGTTCAAAGTAACATGAATGGATAGATAGACATATGTCACATGTACGCTGTCAATACACAATATAATAGCGCGTTTGATTGCTATGGAAAATCTTGGATGCAAATACGGGTCAGTCAGTTTAAAATACTTATCATATCATTTGCGAACTTCAAAGAAAAGGTTATGTGCTAAAAGAGACAAACATTAGTTACAGAACATACAGAAAGATAAAGCAACGTAGTATTGTGTTTACTTACCACTAGTATTAGATGTGATATGCTTGCTGTAGAGTTAAAAGAGGGAGCGGAAACCTGAGGGCAATGCTGGTGGCAGTCTAAAGCGGTGGGTGAATAGGCGTAGGAGACAATAATTGGGAGAGAGCGAGATTTATTTTTAACAGGAAATGGAGGAGTAAAAAAGAAAATGACAGCATTGGGAAAATCTAGGCTCTACTCACCTTACAAATTGAAGACCTGCCTCGACGACTTTCGATAAAATCCAGATCTTCCTTTCTAGGATGGGAAGTTCGCCGATAACTTGGATAACCTCCGGAGCATTAATTATCTGCAGGTGCAAGGCTTTAGAGGAGACCTTAGCGTTAGGCCAGATAATGCACCATACCTTTTTCTTGAGATCAGTCCTCTTAAGCGTGAGGCGCCCGCGATCATCGTCAGTGACACATAGTTGGCATACTTCAGAAGATCCGCCGCAGTAAACGTTGACAGCGCATCGATGAACATCTTGCTCGCGCGGCTGAACTGTCGAATCGAGAGGGCGTGGAGGCCTTGGTATACCTTTAGTCTGTTCCGCCGATCCCAGTCACCACCCCTCTCGATCAGCCTACAAAAAATGCGTTATTCATATAGAAGAGCGGCAAAAAGATGAAGGGGCTCACTCTTCCGGTCAAGTGAGATTTTTGGTGATTATTGAGTGGTCGCCGAAGAAGAAACACATCCGCGCGAGGGTTAGAGCGATGTCGATTTTAGACCCGGCACCTGGCGTCTTCTCGAAAGCAAGCTCTTGGACGGCAATTAACTTGCCCTCTAACAAGACTTTGATATTAATGCTCCACCAACATCGCAAAAGACATCGACATACTTTATCCCCAATCCTTGTCAAGTAAGTCACTCTTGCCTTCAACTCTGATTTCCGTCTCGCCCTCTGTATTCTCCACTTCCTCTAACCGCTCGTCTAGCTCCTTCAACTCCTCCTCGTTTGCCTTGTCCATCTTGTCTAGCAGTGCCTGATCTTGGGGTAATGGTATTTGGGTCTGGCGGTATGTACTCGGTGAGGCGGGTGTGATAGTTGAAGTCAGTGGTTGTGAAGAGGTTATGAGCGCTCGATAGTACGGTGCCATTTCTGATGATTGACGGTGCTGTTAGATGTCTATAGGTACAGTTAAGTCCATTTTGGGACGTACTTCCACCTGGTCTTTCGATACCCCAGCAGTTCCAGCGGAGCACGCAGAACTCAATGGCACAGTTTGTCGGACAGGGCCACCACGGACACGAACGTGACCAGTCGCTGTCTGCGCAGATCCCCCGCACAACAGGTTCACCACCTCGGACCCCCTCTCTCCTTCATCCTCCCGCAGAACCGTCGCTCATCATCTTCACCTGGTGCACCCATGCCTCTACCACAGCCGAATTCCTGCCCATCCATTAAGCTCCCACAGCTCCTTTCGAACTTGAGCTCGCCGGCCAGCAAGTTAGTCACTGCAGGATGCGACTCGGGAGCAGCAGCAGAGCTCAAGGATGCTTGCACCTCCTGTATAGATTACGTCTTTTAGATCCTCGCCCGAACCGCACGAATCTTCAGAAGGCGTCAGCCGGGAGCAGCAAACGCTTCAGTCATACCAGTTCCCGCCGAATAACATGGGGCAGATGAACTTCGCCAACGTTTCTGGACAGGTTCCAACACACTCGAATGCTAACGGCGATGTTCCTGTAAGTTCTTAAACATGTGAAGATGATGAGCTCCAGACTTACCAGCATACGCAATCGAACCATATTCCCGCTACCCGTAGGTAGCTGGGTATCTAAAGCAATAGTAAACGTACAAATTCCCTGCCAAAAGTCAAAATGTCACGTGAAATTGCCTTATAAGTTAAACCTTCCTATTAAGGAAGGCGTTCTCGAAGCTTCTTGATCACTCGCTTGACGTTCAATTCACCTCGGGTTTTTTGACTCATACAGTAGTACGGCTACTACATGTCTCTAGCAGCAATGATTTAGCAAGGCGTGTCCTTTGCCTCTACGTGCAAGTTGTAAAGAAGGCGAGGGAGTTCTGGATACAGGCTTTAGTTCAAGGTGCACGTATGCTTTGTCGACTGGATTGAAGATGCAAAAGAAGCTATCTCGCTGATTAACCAAGCACGGGAACCTGAGGCTCATCTTGGTAACGAGGTGATCGCAAGCGTGGATCTTGCGGGCGGTATCTGCAAGTCGGTTCTTGCTGGCAGAGGTACGAACTCATATTCCCTTGAATTACACGCATTCTAAGACAGTATTAGACCCAAGAACCATCGACACGGACTTGTTCATGAGTTCGATCCAACTATACCCAACTCCGCGTATTTCCATACTGCGCTGACACTCCCGCACCCCATTCCTGAGCAGAACCTCGAAAAGGCTATCGAATACTGTCGCAAAGCTGTTGAAGACGAGCACATGGACGTACGTCACTGGCATCTGCTCGCACTGTTGGAAGCAAAACTCGGCGAATGGAAGAAAGCTCGAGGGGTGTTAGAGGCTTCGCTGGACATTGCAGATGATGTTGAGGCTCGAGTGTATGCCGAGGAGATGCGGGACTAGTGTCCCTAATGGGTCAGGTCAGGCCAGGTCGGGGGTACTTTTGATCCGACCCCGACCTGACCAGGTCGGAAATTTTTCTAAAATGTCCGACCTTGACCTTGGCCTACTCTGACCCGTAGGTCGAGGTCAGTATAGGTCAGGTCAGAGGTCGACCTAGGTCGACTATCTTCTGACCCATAATCCTGACTGTCCGGAAATATCTTCATTATTTGAGGTGTCCCGGGTAAGTTGAGGGGCATACAATTCTATATTGGGTGCATAAGTAATAAGTAGCACAGGTTTAACTTAAACCGGAGCTTACAATTAAGTTACTTAAAATTTAGATCTTCTAAAAGCGACAAGACCTGTATAAAAGCAGGTTAAAGTTACCATATATGGTATATAATGGGTCAGCAGGCCGACCCAAGTCGGCTCGGGCCAAGGTAGGTCGGGTTTTATCAGGATTATCCCGACCTGCGACCTGACCTGCTGCTGGCCTGACCTGACCCGGCCCAAAGGAACCCTTGACCTACCGGTCAGGTCACCGGCCGGCCTGGGTCAATTTGGGTCTGACCTGACCTATCTTTATGCTTCTCCATACTAGAGGTCTAGTAAGGGGTTAAGGTTATCCCGATCCGGCCGCCTCTGCTGCTTTCGGCCCAGTCACAACCCCACATTCCCCGATCCAGCCCAGTCTCAACCCCAGTCTCAACCTTACCTTCCCGCATTCGGCCCAGTCACAACCCCAGTCACCAGTCTCAACCCCAACTTCCCTCATCCAGCCCAGTCACAACCCAACATTCCCTTATCGGGAAAGTTTTTATCTATCTTGGTTTATACATCCAACTCATTGTATCACTCTATAATGCTTTTGCAATATAACTGAACTCGGCCTGAAAGAATGAGACTGTCGCACTTCCAGTGTTTGCTGGGAAGTGGTACTGTGAACTTGGCCTGAAAAAATGAGACTGTCGCACTTCCAGTGTTTGCTGGGAAGTGGTACTAGTAGGATGCATGCAAGTCAACTTTGAAACCATGAAACTACAGGCAGGTCGCACTTCCAGCGCCCGGCGGGAAGGGGACAAATAAAGAATCATACTTTGCAAATGAGAAATACAATAGTTGCTTGTGTTCTTCACCTGTAATAATGCACATCCACTGGCCGTTGGTCATGTGTAATTGTCTTCTGCTACAAAGTTATAGATAGTCGCACTTCCAGTGTCTGCCAGACAGTAGTAATAATCTGTTGCACGTGAGTTACCTTTTTAGGCAAATAAGTACGCAGCTGTCGCACCAACAGCGTCTGCCGGGTACAGGTGCTGAACATTATGACTTTGCACCTGCATTGTATATGTCTATAGTAATAGCACTACCTGCTGGGCGCTGGGAGTGCGACAGCTATATACTTTATGGCTGAAAAAAACTACCTCTACCTGCCGGGAGACGCTCAAAGTGCAACAACGTTATACTTATATAGTTCAAAGGTTAACTCATGTAAAATAAGTTTTTATCCACTGTCCGGCATCCGCTGGAAGTGCGACTTGCAAGGTCAATATATATTTTGAAAAGAAGCACTTAATTTGTGCATCATTAGTTCCCTGCGGACGCTAAAAGTGCGATGAGCAGGTATTTACATGTCTGAGAAGTTGACTCACGTACAATAAAATATTACTCACTATCTTGCAGACACTGGAAGTGCGACAATTAGATAGTTACATACATCAGGAAAAAGGGAAAAATATGACATACGCGTATATAGCAATATCAAATGTAACAACCCATATGTAGTGCAAAACATTGTCCCTACAATAGTTGCTTGTGTTCTTCACCTCTACTATGCACATCCACTGGCTGTTGGTCATGAGTAATTGTCTTCTGCTACAAAGTTACAGATAGTCGCACTTTCAGTGTCTTCCGGATAGTGGTAATAATCTGTTGCACATGAGTTACCATTTTAGGCATATAAGTACGTCGCTGTCGCACCATCAGCGTCAGGCGGGTGCAAGTGCTAAAGAACCTTTTCTCTCTCCCCACCAATCGCTGCTGGTGCGTCTGCGGGATAATTTTGAGTAGAAAAAGATATATTTAAATTTAAGTTTCTACTCTGTGCATATACGAGCTGCTTCGACCATTGACATAAAGTTTTGTTTGCGTAGATCACGCAAAGTTGAACGACTTTGAAAATGTTGTGTTTTACGTCTTTCCATTGTTCAAGGAGCTGGCGCTTCTTACAGTTAAGAAAAAATATGGGAAAAAAAACTTGGGGATAACATTGTATTGGCTTGGATGGGATTCGAACCCACGATCTCTTTAATCAACACATATCAGAATATGATTTTCAAAGCGCTCTAATCCATTGAGCTACCAGCCCGTGACAAGAGAACATACCTGGTTATTTGTATTTCAATGTTTCTGATTTAACAGGGAGTGTGCTGCTTCGCTGGGAGTGCGACATTTCTTGTTTGCTGCGAAACCGGACTAGAAAGGTAAGAGATAATCTATTGTTCTATTTGCTTGGCTTGTGCAAATTTGCTTAGCATTATGAATGACTACATTTTGAAACTATGCTACTGTATAAATAACAAAAATTAAGATGCAGGTCACATTTCCATGACAAGCCTACGCAGTCAAACACCCAATCAGTCCATTTACGTAGTTTTTCTTTTGTTTGTTGCTTATCAACGACGAAGAAAGAAAAATGAAGGAAAGAAAAGAAGACTTATAGGCATGGATGGGAGTCGAACCCATTTCCTCCTCAATCATCACCTGTTAGAATTTGATGAATCATAAGGTGCTCTTAACCGTTGCGCTACCTGCCTCAGTTCTATAATCGATTGCTTTTAATTCACTGATGGGTTCCTTGCCTTCGCTGGGAGTGCAATGTTTTCTATTTGCAGCAATACTGTACCGGAAAAAAAGAAAGAATCTGCAGTTGCTTTTTCTCTTTTTACTATGAGTGATTGTGTTCCTCAATGAGGGCACGAACATGTTTAATGGTTATATGGAATTCGTTGCTCAGTCAACTATATTAACAATTTGTTTACGCGCAGGTCTTTTCATTTGTCATAGAATAAGTGTCAGTTTCTATATCTAGAAGCAAAGAAAGAGGGACCTTTTTTCACTCAACAAAGTGTCTAGTGAGAGAGTCGATCCACTACCTATCTGATTATCACAAAATGGACAGTAAAACACACTGCACTATAAACGGTTAGGATTCCAATCTACATGTAAATTGGATTAATATATTCTCCATAAGTCATGGCATATTTCGGTATCTAACTTAACAAGCATATGCCTTGTCTCGCTGCGAGTGCGACATTTCATATTTGCCTCAAAAAAACTGCACTAAAAAGATTGAAATAGCCACCGTTATTAACAATGCATTGCAGCCCTTACAGAACTATCTTGGCTGGATTGTAATGTCATCTACTCGAAACATTATTTCATGCATTACGTCTTTTCCTTGTTCACGCAACTGATAATTGTTCTGAACAGGGAGAAAATTGTAAAAAAAAGGGTAAGCAGGAAACACCATAAGGCCTTGGACTGGAGTCGAACCGGCTACTTCCTTGATTATCAAACGTCAGACAATGATTCGCAAAGTGCTCTTAACCGTTCAGACGCCTTGCTTCGCTGGGAGTGCGATCTTTCTCATTTGTGGCCAAATCAAACAAAAAAAAGTAAGAAATAAACTACTGCTGTATTTTCACCATTTGCTCGAATTTGCTTACGGTCAATGAGGCTGCGTGATTGTATATCAGAACTTTAATGTGTTCTTACATTCTGAATCAAGATAATAGATGAGAGAGGGGGACACAAGACGAAGTGGGAGATCAAAGAAATAGCTTTATTTTATCATGAGAAGCTTGATTTGATTTGATTTGATTTATTCCATTATAGTGACTGCAGGCCCTTTAGGGCCTATGGCGCACTTAGAATACATTGTAATCTACCACTAATTTAATTGTGAAGCTGAAAAGTGCCAAATAAATTTTAGCAAATAAGAAAGAGTGCAGAGGGTATGATCAGAGTGAGGTATCCGAATGAGGGTATTGTGAGGCAAATTGTTAATGGAAAGAGGGAAGCGCATATAGTTACAGTTTGTTTGTTTGTTCCTAACTTATGCCACGACGTTTGATTACATGGACCAAATTGCTCAAACAACTTTTCAAACAATTTTTCTATGTTCAGGTCTTTCCGTTAGTCATAGAATAAGTGTCCGTCTCTTGACGCAGTGGAAAAAAGCCAATTTCATCCAGCAGAGTGATCAGGGTGAGAGTCGAACCCACTACCTCTCCTTTCAACACACACATTAGATTGTGAATCAGAAAGCGCTCTTAACCGTTGAGCTACCCGGTCCTGTGAAGCAAATTATTTATGTCAGTCAAGACATTGGAAATTCTAATTTATCAAGCAGTCGCCTCGTATCGCTGGGAGTGCGACTTTTCTTGTTTGCTCCCAAGCTTCACCGAAAAGTGAGAAATAACCTACCGCTCATAACATAGTATCATAGCCCGGTACACATTTAACTTGCCTGGGTTGTAATGTCAACTACTCAAACAGTCCAAACAGTCATTTAGTGCATTATGTCTTTTTCTTATTTACTGATCTGACGTTTCACCTGAACTGCGAGAAAATATCTTATAAAAAAAGGAAATCTTGCAACACCACGGCATGGATGGGAGTCGAACCCGATACCTCCTTGACTATCATATGTCAGACAATGAATCGCAAAGTGCTCTTAACCGTTGAGCTACCACGCCATACGTGTTTGCGTTTCTGTTTGTTAGAACAGCACTTCTGGCAGAATTACTAGATTGAAGAAAAACTTCGTTACCACCAGGATGTGGAAATGCGTCTATATGATAATGAACAGGTCTGCCTATTTAGAGACAGTTTGTATCACTGGTGTAACTATAAAAGTCTAACCCGGTCATGATCACATCCATTCTCTGCAGTCGCTATGCGTGCGACAGTGCCGTTGGTGAAGGCGAGGATATACCCTTGACACTGATAACTTGGGTACTTGCTGTAGATTGCTATCAGTACCGCAAACAGTTTTAAGCATATATAAGGCAGATCTAATCATTTAATCGCAAAATTGTATACTACTGAAGTCTATAGATCTTCATCCGTGTCCACCGTGGCCGCTGGTTTGAATACTTTTGGCTTCTTTCCGGCGGGTTTTGATGTTGACGCCTTGCTTGAACCACTTTCACTCCGCGTCCGCTTTTCTAGTTCCAGAGTTCTTTCCACCGTAGTAGACTTTGTACTTGATGAACTCCCACTTCGATCTCTCTCTTGTCGCCTTTAGCTAAGCGCATTGCAATGGAATAGTTGCTGTGTTCGCTGTCACTGCGTTCTCTCTGTATTGCTGCGAATTCTTCCATGAGCTCTTTTATATTATCGAGACCTCCTAGCAAGCTGCGGGAGATGTTTCATTAGTAAACACCTAAACGAGGCATTGATGCAACAGGGGCACGCACTTTACTAAGTTCCTCCACGAATCCTGTGGCGTATCCCCAAGTGCAAGAATAAAGCGCAATCCGAGGCTTACTTCGCGTTCGCTTGCGTTTGTTAACTCTTTGATTGCTTGAGTAGCCTTACGGAACTTAAAGATGTCATTCGAGTTCGGCAAGGTTGGCTCTGGCTCTGCGTACAGAACTTGCCCCTTATGGAGAGGGCGATGGGAGACGAGAGTCTGCTTCTGCTTGCCTTTCAGAGTGCGTGAATGGTTATTAGGGGTCGGGGGTGGCGATGATAACATTGTTTGATTGGACGGAAGAAGATTTTCGATATCCGTTGTGTTGAGATCTTCATCATTGGCTGCGTTGATTTGCAACTGTTGCATGTTACTTGCGAACTGTGATAAGGCAGTCCGAGAGTTTTCGCCCATGCCCTGTTCCGTCTCATTTGAAGTCGGCGTACTTGAGTTTGGTGGATTGTCGTCCTCCGCAATACGGGTCAAGTCAATTTCTTCGTAAGGAGGTGGGGATGCAGTTTTGTCAGGTGTGTGATGGTCGGCCTTCGTAATGGGTTGCTGACAATTGGGAACGTCATCCATCTCCTGATCATTGCACTGATCATCGCGATGCTTGGCGGCATCTGTGGAACCCTCCGCGTCCAAATCCATCTGCAGGTCGGCGCTCGGATTGCCATGGGAGTTGTTGATAGGACTGGGATCCTTCGTAATGACATCTGTTTCCGCGCAGTTGTTGTTGTTGTTGGGGTGTGCACCGTCGGTCATGTCAACATCTTCCGGTTCGCCGTTCTGATCCTCTTGTTGCACCCCTAAATGGGCGTCATCAAAATCTGCTTCGACAAAATCCGCATCCACATCCTCATCCGTGCTCGCGTCCGCATCCGCATCCGAGCTTGAGTCTCTTGACGATCCAGATTGGTTTTCATCAAAATCCGGTTTATCGTAATGCTGCCCTGAGCCCGTACCCGAATTTGCATCTAAATCTGATCCCGTTTCCGAAGGTTTCTCGACATCCTCCGCACCGCTCGTATCGCCATCCCCATCGACCTTGTTGTCATTGTTGTCGTTGTCGTCTTCTTCATCAATGTCAGCTCCGTTCCCTATGTTTGCTAACTCGTCCTCAATCTGCGACGCAAGTGTGATGTCGTTTTCGCCATCTGAAGGAGACTGAGGGACATGTATTGTGCCAGCAGATCGACTATGTTTGTCAATCTTGTCAGGCTCCTCCTCGTTGGTTCGGCATCCGTCCTTGGAAGAGTCTCGTCTAGAGTGATCTGCAGTGTGCGACTCAGGCGACGCAGGCTGAGTACGATTTCCGATTTCAATGTTGTCATCGGTGTTGCCATAGATATGAGCTCCTGTAGTATTACAAGGGATAAGTTGGTTCCCTCGTTCAGTTTCAATTATGTCATAGAAGGGTAACGCACGGTCAGCTGGGGGGTCGGAGGTCGTGAATATCCTATCGCTAACCACGGGAAAGTGGACTGAGTGTGGTTCACCGAGATTCAGGATGCGCTGGCCTTCGACAAAACCGAAGCCTTCAGTAAACAGTTTCCGTAATTGGGGATAATATTCGGCTCCCAACGGCTCGATGAAACCAGGATGTTTGGTGCTTATCAACTTGCATTCCACAGTCCTCTCCCGGCAAGGACTTCGAAAATATTTATTCAGGTCTTGGATGTTTTGGAACAAATAAGATATGAATCGGTTGTAAATGTCGTCCGTGTTCTTGGTAAACTGGGAGAGCTCCGTCTGAGTTGTCATGTTCTTCAGTGTGGGCGAGTAGATCTCGCCAGTTTTGTTGTGCCATAGAACGACGCGGACATGATTATCAATGATTTCGTGAAAACAAGAATGGAACGATCTTGGTGCCGTGAGGAGGGATTTCATGTTGTCAGTGATGGAGCAGTACTGGACGAGCTTGAGTTACGGGTCAGCTCTTGGTTCAAAAAGGACTTTAGCGAGAACAACTTACAAGCACGAAAATATCAATGAATGTGTCACATTCATCCCTAAAACCAGAATTTATAGTTAAAGCGCCTGGTAAGGGTAGGACGTCCATCGTCATAGCTCCCGTTTGTCGTTTGTAACGCACGCGTTTGCTTTTCTTACGCACGTTATTGCTTGCGCCGACGTCTTTGGAACTGATAGCCTGGCAAAACGCTTTGCAAATGCTCCGATCGATTTCTGTTTTGACTCTTGCGTTCGAGTATGGAGGGTCATCGTGCACATTGAACTTGATGGTTTTATGAGGTATGCACAGCATCTCAGCATTGAGAATTGAAGGAAACTCCTCATCTTTAACATTGAGGAGTTCCTGCAATTTCTCACTGGCGTGGTCAAGTGCATATACAACCTCGGTAAGAAAAGGGATCCAATACTAGAAAGTAAATGTAAGCGTACAATGTCGCGCAGAAGAAGAAAGGATACGCACAACGTAGCGGCTGCTGCTAATGAATACTTCGATATGATCCCGAGAGAGATCATGCCAAAGAGCATAACGGACGAGGTCAAACATGACATGCATGAAAGTCGGATTACGAACAAGGAGATTGAGTTTCTTCCGAAGAGCACTGGAGATGAACGGCAGAGAAACAGATTGGAAATTGCCGTCAGCATCCGTTGCGCAAATAGTCTGGAAGATTTCTCTATAAGTGAGTTCCGGATTGCTATTCTTCACCAAGTTACACATCTTTCTGAGGTAGTAAAGCTGTGTTCCACATCGTAATTGTTCAGTTTCGCGACTGAAAGGCATTCTGAAGTTATCCAAATCAGACAAATATCTGTAATAAAAAAACCGTAAGTAAGAACGGAAAGCAACACTCAATTGGAATTACAAACAGAAAGTGTTTCACGCTCAAGTCGTTGGCATATAAGAAAGCCGCCCATAGTTCTACGTTTCCCATGCCCTGAGTATACTCCAGTAAGGCAGCCATACGGTTTGATCCGCAGAAACAAGTCGCTTCGTCGCCATCATAGACGGCGATCGCGTTATCGTCAAGGGTCCCACGGACAGTCAGCTTTTCAAGATCTGCAGCCGAGTTGACGCCGCGAATTGTAACGCAGAGAGCAGTCGATTTCAAGCACCTGTAAACACCAGAGTTTCCGAACGAGCTTATCAAAGATTTGACAGTTGCTTCGTTAACTGGACGAAGGGCAATATGCCTTCTGAGTCTAGTAAGCAAACAAATGTTAAGAAAAGAGTATCCTCATCAGAGAATCGCAAGAAATATACGCACTTTCGAACATCGACCGCAATGAAACCAATCCTTGCATTCTCGGTTACTACAGTAAAACTAGAGAGACTTTGAATGGACTTTGATATGATAAATGCATCTTCGATACTGCGAGTAGCGACGGAATGGATGGTGGTTCCCTTGACGGGTCCTTCGGGCTCGTCGTCGGCAGCAGGGCGGGACAGCACAGGAAACTTTTTGGGTCCTCTTTTAGTGGAGTCAGTAACGAATTCAACGTCGGCAACTTGCTGCGGTTGACGAGCCGCACGACGAGGCGGCATTAAGGAGAATGAGCAAGGAAAATGGGACTGCAAGCGGGGATGGTGAGACAAGGGAGGATGGAGAGATCTATATACGACTCCTGAAGCTGAAGAATAAGCTGAGATGGATGTGCGACGTAACTGATATCAATAAAGTGTAAAACACCTGCAACATAGAGTGAATCAGGTGGCGGAACGCACCTGCAGCGTGCCGTGCGGATCCAGTTCCGCAGCGCATCGCAACACGAGACTGAGGGGCAATGATTAACGAACGAGTAAGCTGAGATGGATGTGCGACGTAACTGATATCAATAAAGTGTAAAACACCTGCAACATAGAGTGAATCAGGTGGCGGAACGCACCTGCAGCGTGCCGTGCGGATCCAGTTCCGCAGCGCATCGCAACACGAGAATGAGGGGAGATGATTAACGCACCTGAAAAAACGCGCCAACAGCATCACAAATTTACGTGAAAACGCTGGAGTCTGATAACTGTATATGCTTTACGTGTCGCACCTGCAGTGCCGCCTGAACAGGCCACATGTTCGAAGTCGAAACGTAAACCTAACTTCAGAGTGACATGCGGTATAAGCTTTACGTATCGCACCAGCAGCTCCGCCTAAGCAGGCTGCGCATTTGAAGACAGAACGTAAACCAAACTGTAGAGTGATGATCAAATTGAGGAGCGACATGTAAACAATAGAAAAACGCAACTTGAAGCAACTGGAAGGCATGCAAATCGAACAGCTGCACAGTTATGCGAAACCCAGTCTAGCTTGTTGTACGAAAGCACGAAAGCATATTCAGCGTTCACAAACTAATGACAACAGCGATGTACACATGCGGAAAAATGACAATGTGACGATCTAGGGGATGGGAGAAGCTAGTATAGTGACTTTTTTGATATCGCATGCCTCTCGAAGAAGTACGGAAAATGACCTCTTTTTCGAAGGCAGAACAGTAAGCTCTTTCAACGAGGGGAAATAATCTCGAAGCAGGGTCTCGAATTCAACAATCTCGCGATTATCATAATCATAAGGGATGTGCAAACTTGTAAGAAATCGAAGTTGGGAGATCAAGTGAAACTTTAAATTGATATTGGCCGTCAAGTGAACGAGATGGGTCAAGGAGGGAAAGTCGTCATTCAGCGATTGAAAAAAGCCACCCAAACTAAAACTTGCATGAAATCGGAAAGACACAAGTGTTGACGACCAAGCATGCAAGCATTCGGATATTGCGGCTGCCAAGTCGGGGCATTCGATGTTCTGCGCTGCTCGAGTGTCGTTCTCCGGAGCTCGCTGTGCGGTCAGTCCGAGCCCTGTTACTTGTTCACTGCACATCAACCGCAAGAAACGAACCCCCTCTGCAGTCAGAGGAAAATTATGCAAGTCGATATCATGCAGGTGCGGGCAGCAACGCGTGGGCTCGAACGCCGGTGGAATCGTAACTTGCAGGAAACGCCCATTACTGATGGTGCGAAGCTCTGGCCAGTCACCGAGGGTGGAAAAAATGGACGGCATTTCCGAACGTATAATAGGTTCCGCCAAAGACTGGAGAGGCGAGTGGGACACTGAGAACGTGAAAAGCGATTTTCTCCGAAGAATGTTCAGTAACGCAACACGGAATTTCTTATGGCAACCGCGTATTTCGACGTGCCGCAAAGACGGACAAACATGAATGATAGCCACGTGAAGGCGCGTTGCATCTTCATTAGTGGAGTCCTCTGTGCCGAGACGAAGTGTTCGTACCCACGCCGCTTTCACAGGGTCTTTCACCAGCATGTCGTGAATGGCAAGCAAGACCTGATAATTCGACCGCAGTCCTCTATTGCGGTTTTGCTTCGCATGTCGTTCCATATACGACTGCGCTGTGTCCGTTGGTCCTGTCTTAAAGTTGTAAGGAGGCGGGGTACCACTGCCGATAGCGCGGTAAAGATCGGGAACGATCTGTTTGTACCACTGCCGCGAAACGCGAAGGAGGGGCAACAAATAGGACCGAGGGGCAAAATCCCTGATCTGAGATGGATCTGGGAGGCGCTGGACATATGGCGGCGAAGGTGCATTCAAGGCAATGAACTCTTGAACGATGAGATGGAGGATCTCGTTGGCCAGAGACGAATCGGGCATGGCGAAGAGAGACAGACAGGCAGAACGCCACGGACATCGCTTGGATGCAGGAACAACGGAGATTTATATACAAATGGCGACTGCGGCCATGAGGCTTTTTAATCAACTACACGTTCTGCGAAGTCCGCAGCCGCAAGTCTGGACTACTACAGGAGGCAGATTTGTGACATAAAAGAAGATAAGAAGCAAGAAGAAGGATGACGGAAATGAACTCAACCAAAGAACAGAGTTTCCTTAGTCCCATCGACAGTATAGATCACTGTTGGTTCTGATTGTGAGCTCCGCGGAACAGCGTGATGCCAGTATGTTTGTTTGTTTGTTTGTTTATTCCATTATAGTGACTGCAGGCCCTTTAAGGCCTATGACGCACTTAAGTACATAGTAATCTACCAATACGATCTAAATGCTACAAGGTTTCAAGGAAAGAGGAATTAGTCTCGTAACCAGACCAGGCACTTCACGGGACGCGCTCCGCAGGCGTACGTGCCGGTCTGGTTTTTTACGTTCAAAAATAGCCGTCTTTCCGCGGTCTTTGAAAAAAACCCAAATGTAGTAGCGATACATAGGTTCTCATCATGTAATGTAGAGATCAAAAATAGAAATGAGTTATCAATGACATCAATGTCACATTGCGCATGGGTCTAAGTGGCACTGTGACGCATACAATGTAATTTTTAACATCGACTAAATACAGTTATTTTTAATTCGCTCCACAATGCAATTGGGTAAATGGTTCCACTACCATAGTAGGGGCTAAAACCTATATATTTCAAAGACCGCGGGAAATCAGCCATTTGACGGACGTAAAAAACGAGGCCGCTGCGCTCCGCTTGCTTGCAAGCATCTCAAACAAGCAGCTGGCCTGGTCACGAGGCTAAAGAGGAATGACGAAGACGGAGTAAAGTGGAGGTATGATCTAAGGAGGTATAAGTGATGAAGGTATAAAGTTTTGCGAAAGGGATCGCTAGTAAAAGAGGGGCGCGCGTAATAGTACAGTAGAACAGGTAATCGCTACATTGAAAAGCGTGGAGAGCTATGAAAACATTTGCTGAGCTTGCGTGCAGAAGAGAGGAGGACCATGTACCAAGCCTCGAGTGATGCCAGTAACCCATAGATCGAAGATGGAAAGACACTGTTGGGCCCCGAAAGCAAAGGAGCGTCATTGACTCACAGGGGTTTGATATAGTGAATTGTTTGCCCCCCTCCCCCAATCAAATCTAATTATTTACACCATTGACCAAAAAGAGTACAAATCGACTCTCTTGCGTGTTCGTGTGAATGTCATGCAGCGCCATCCCAAGAAGACGGAAACTAGAACCATTGCATTTACGGATGTCCAACGACGTTTGTTTGTTTGTATGTATACTGAAAGAAACAAACAAGCAAGTAAGTTTGCGAGAAATAGAGAGCTTGTCCTGCAAAACAACCCAAAAACAGTGATTGCGAATGCCATTTCGAGAGTTGCTGGAAAGCTTGGGGAAAGACAAAGGTAGTGTAATTAACAAACAAACAGGGCCTGAAGACGACATGAGAGGAGAGAGGTGGAGGGGACAAGGATGATAAAGGAAGTGAAGGTCTTATGAAGATAAACGGGAGGACAACAAATACAAAACCATACAAACAAACTGGCGTCCAAGCCGACTGCGGGCAGTGCAAAGTTGAGAGCAGTGAAAATTCATATTTTTATAACTAATTATCCTCAAATCATGGTATTAGCTGCGGAGTCGAACTGACAGCGATTACTGGGTCGGTACGTAAAGTACAGAGTAATCTACCAATGTAATCTAAATGCTACAAAGTTTCAAGGAAAAGAGGAGTGACAAAGACAGAGCAAAGTTGGGGTATAATCTAAGAAGGTGTAAGTGATGAGGGTATAATCTACATAGTACAAGACAAACATATAATCTACCGAATCAAGCTGCTTAAAATACAAATGGCAAGTCTAAATGCGTGCAGAATGAATCAGGCTACAAGTAAAAACGAGCTACAACAATGAAGACAGAATAGCAAGAGGCGACGGTTTAACTAAAATACACTAGACAAACTTGAAAAATGACTAAAAAATACACAAAGTTTAAAACAAGTACTACTTTTCAGGTTTAGTTATTTTCCATGCCATTGACTCATCGTCGATGGTCACGGAGCTCCCGCCTTTCATTACGAACGAATAGTACGTCCGTTTCCGAGGATCGGGGACGACCTTAGATAACACATCAAAAATGTGAAATCCAACGTCCGCATCGCGTTGAGCGTCTGAAAGAATATTAGAGACAGAAAAGAAATTTAAGTTGATATACGTACATTTTTGTTGTTTTTCATCCAGGGGCTTCACGTCCCATTGCCCTGAATGCTCCATCTTTACAAAATTGACTTTTAATACCTCAAAAGCCAAGTAAGCAAGAGCCCTCCGTCCCGATCGCCATTCGTTCCGACTGACATCGAACAAAAGGCCCAATTCGACGCATGCCCGGACTAGAATATCCGAGTCCGGGAATGTATTGCGCAGTCGGCGCGCGTCCTCTAAAAGACAAAAAAATTATTAAAAGGTAAGTAAAAAAAACACCATCGTCACTCACCCAAGCAGCCAACACTGGCCTTGATCACGTTGGCATTCTCCATCAACTCCTTAAGGACGGGAGGCGCCTTTTTACCGAGGCCCCCAAGTCGAATGACCAAGCAGTGCTCGGCCGTCGAGAGCTGCAACACGCGCGCGAAATTTTCCGAGTTGATAAACTCGGTGTCAAAACCGACAACAGGGGGAAGGGGATTAAAAAAAAACTCGGCGGCCTCGAGGTCGGCAAGCGACTCTATGTACGTCAACCTGCTCTTTGCCTCGAAAGGTGGCATCGAGGCCGCCGACGACGCAAGGTCGGCTTGGAAATTCCTCCTGGCCTGGTTGCGTTTCGTGTTACGGCCCGGTCCAGTGACCGGGTGGCCGAGCGACGAGCCACGTATATTGAACGTGGCGGGGGGCGTGGCGGGGGCGAGGGGGTTGTAGGCGGCCGCATGGCGGCCAGAGCCGCTGGCGCGAGGGCGCACAGCTTGGGCGGACGACGAGCGCGAACCGCCGCGTGTCGGCCCAGTTGAAGTGGACGGGGCGGAGGACGAGCCCGCGCCGCGGACAAGCGCGGCGGCATAGGAGACGCCGGAGGCGGCAGCGGAGGTCGGGGCGGCGGAGGTTGGGGCGGCGGAGGTCGGGGCGGCGGAGGTCGGGGCGGCGGAGGTCGGGGTCGAGGCGGCAGCGGCGGAGGAGGTGGCGGCGGAGGTCGGGGTCGAGGCGGCAGCGGCGGAGGAGGTGGCGGCGACGCCGCGGACAAGGGCAGCGGCATAGGTGAGGCCGGAGGCGGCGGCGGCGGTGGCGGTGGTGGCGGTGGCGGCGTTGGCGGAGGTTGAGTCGTCGGCGGACATGTCGGCCGAGAGGATGGCGGGGACGGGCGACATGGCGACGACGACAGGCTTGGCAGGGGTGGAGTGGGTGGAGAGGTGTGGGGCGGAAAGAGAATGAAGACTAATTCAGGCACAAAATTTCGGCTTAAATATTATTCCCGCAGTCCCCGCGCTGCGCATAATATTCAAAAATATCGCACCCGCATCGATACCCGGAAGCCCTGTTATGGCGAGATTCACCATTCCTGGCTTAATAAAACACTTAACAAACTATTTTACAACTTAATGATACTTTTCTGTCTGTTGACGCAATGCACAGCGCTTCTTAAAATACTTAATGAGTCGTCTTGACTCAATGCATGCTGTGCCGCAGAGCATGACGCAATGACGGGCCGGAAAACTCAGGTATACTTGCTATACACGAATAAAGAAAGAGATAATCAGTTATTTGAATACCATAAACAGTTATTTGGTATACCATTTGAAACATTTCTTGATTTTAAAAATAGTCGAACAACGTCATTTATGACGCTGTGAATGATTTGTTGACGCAAGCGTGTGCGAGTCGGCTCCGGGATCAAGTTAAGTCTGTTAAGTCGAATAGAAATACGTTAACAAGTCACTAATATGGCATAAATGGACAGAAAGATATTATAAGCCAGATTACCGAAACAGAAAATATTCCACGAATAGATATCAGTGTGTGAGTGACTCGTTCACGTCCTGAGGATACTTTTAGATCGCCGGATACCGGATGATGATCTAAAGAAAGTGAATTCTTGTCAGATGCATACCATTTTAACCCAAATAAGGCAGACAACATCTCAGTTCTGATATCGGCTTCTCCGGATCGCACTGTGGGCGTTCCGCGCGTGTGTGACAAAAGTCGAGCTCGGCTGCGTGAGCTGAGGACGCACTGCGTCCGTTCCGCGGCTAGTCGTCTTCTATGAAACCTTGCTGCGGGAGCTGCGGACGCACTGCGTCCGTTCCGCGGCTAGTCGTCATTTATCAAACCTTGCTGCGGGAGCTGCGGACGCACTGCATCCAAGAAGTCTTGTTTCCGCAGAGCTGGATTACTCTTGCAGCAACTAAAAATCGTGAATTTAACTCGTTGACGCACTCAGTGTGCTCCGCAGCCGCAGTAGCACTAGCCGCGTCTTTAGGGTTAGCCCTATTTGATCAAAATCAGTCGCACACCGCTGCAGTGATTTTGCAGCGCACGGCCAGCGTTTTGCGGAACTCCAGACAACTTCGAAGGCATCAGGCCGACGCAACTCAGTTTCTTTTTACTCGCACTATGTGCGGCTTGTGAAAGAAATGAGTATGACACTTACGATGTGCGTATAGTGGTCCTTCCCCATTCTAAGTCTTCAATGAAGCTCCTCTAGCGGTCGGACATCCTGTTTATCTTAACTTCAACAATACTGGTCCTTGTTTATACGGAATGTTGTGTGGAGAGTGTGAATGAAGCAGTTGGAATATGAGATAAATCCACGTTAGCATATCGAGTTTAAAGAAGCCGAGAATATGAGAGTTGCTCAAATACATCTGTAATGAACTGGATGTCATATTTCCGACAAATTGTAATGTTGGTGTTTGTGACATTTCGTTTGTCTGACACACAAATTCTCAACAAGAGTATTCATTGGAACTGGAGCCCGTCCGTTTTATGAGTAAACTTTAGGTTTAACAAAAAACTAGCATTGCATTTGGCAGAAGGTCTTATAACAAAACAATATGCAGAAGCCAACTATCTGGTTCTTTCCGTCGACCTCCTGCGTGTCGACCCTCTTCCACGTTTCGACTTCCTCTTTGGAACTGGTCCTTCTCCAGGCTCCGATGTTTGTTGGCTTGTCGGGTTTAGTTCGATAGGACTTATTTTTGATCTGTGAAAATCTTCGGCCAACTTCTCTGTCACATCAGTCCTCCGCTGCTTTGTACTTGGTTCACTGGGACTCTCGTTTGCTGGTTCCTCTCGATGCCGCTTTTCCGATCCATGAGATGATCCCTGAGAAGTTGACCTGCTTACCGCTCCTGAGGTTCCAATCTGCAGCCGTGCTTGCTCCCCTCCTGTTTCTTCGTGTTGTGCGTCCAGCGTTTCCCCTTTATCATGTGTTTCTTTGTGTTGTGCTTTCTGCGTTTCCCTTTTATCGTGTGCATCCATAAACTGGGTTAAAGCCGAGTCTGAAAACTGGTTGCTCTCAAACGATGCCGTCCTCGCACGCTGCGGTTGAGGAACTGTTAGTGTCTTCAAGTTGTCCTCCTCCTCCTCCTCCTCCTCCTCCTCCTCCTCCTTATCGTCCACGTCCATGCCGGTCGACTGTGTTTGCTCCGTTGCGTCATTGTTTTGTGAAGACTCGTTATCGTAGTAGCCGAGCCATAAAACTTTGTTTCTATACCATTCCTTGCTGCTGTCAAATAGAGCCTTTGCATCCAAGTCGGACTCGACCACCCACGTAGGTGGGATATCGATTGTGCCCATCATCCAGCCTAGTGCCGCCGTTGCCTTGTCTTTCAATGCAGGGCCTTCGTGTTGCGTCTCGGAAACTGCGATCCCAGCGGTATAATCTGACCGGATGCAACATGTAATCAGTACTAAGTACAGTAATACTTATCCAACATACCATTGCGTAGTTTGTTCACCCTTGAAATAAACAAGGTCTCATAAGCAGCCATGGACGAGAGCAAATCGTCACTGTCGTCCTGATGATCGGCATTGGATTCAGGCCCTCCGGAGTTGTACAACCCTCCAACAGGTTCGCGTGGACCGGAATTCTCTGCAAATGCTGCCGAATTTTCGGTGGTTTCCTGAGGCAGAGTTGCAACTGGAGGAAAAGCGCGAGCAGGAGTAGGAGCACCAGCACCAGCAGGAGTAGGAGCACGAACACGAACACGAACATGAGCAGGAGCAGGAGCAGGAGCAGGAGCAGGAGCAGGAGTAGAAGTAGAAGCAGACGCAGGAGCCGGAGTAGGAACTGATGAAAGGTTATTTCCTTCTGGCTTCTTCGCTTTGTCTGTCGTCTTCCTCGGCTTGGATGTTGCCTTCTTCCCTTTCTCGGTCGTGCTACTGGATTTCTGAGTCTCTTTCGGGGTTCGTTTCGTTCTCGGCTTCCTCGTCGGTGGACCCGCAGTCTCATTGTCCGTTTCGCCCTCACTCTCGTTGTCAGCCCAGGTGTTTGACTTCTGTTCGTCCAAAAACGTATCCAGCAACCGCTCCTTCGCCCTCGAAAACTGTCCCAAAACCATATCCGATGTACCTTCAACGCGAGGGTGGTATACGTAGACCTGCTGCTCATTTGGCTTCCGATGAACGCGCCCAATGATCTGTTCCTCTGCCTGCCCAGACCACACCGAATCCTATGACATATACTATTAGTTCTCGAAATAAATAGCACCACCAATCTGCTCACCATAAAGATTATGAATTTAGCAGCATGCAAATTCAAACCCGCGTTCCCAACAGAAGACAGAATCATCAACCGACAGCTGTCGTCTGTCATGAACTGCTTGATTGCTTCCGTCCGTTTGGCAGATGCAGTTCGTCCCGTAACGCATACGGCATCCAGGCCTTCAAACTGACAGGCTTGAAGTAAAACTTCCAGCAGCGACGTGAACTCCAGGTATAAGACAATCTTGCACTTCGCCCCTTCTTGTCGTGCCTTTTCAGGGAAAACAAGCTCCTTTCGATCCTTGTCAAAAAACGGGAACGGGTCCTCATCGCTTTTTAAGAGGTAATGGATCAGTTGGAAGATGGTCCTCCACTTTGACGAGTTCGTTGCAAGGTATTCCGCCTCGTCCTTCCACAACGTCGGATGTTTCTGTCCAGCAAAACGAATGTTTGCAATGCATCGCCTGTACTCTGTGAAGAAGAGCTTCGTCGGCAACGATACAAAGTTCGTCTGCGAATTTCTACTCCATTCATTATCAGCACCCATCCATCCGCTATGTATAGTGTCCGACTCACATAGATTCTCGCGTTTCGGTAATAATCCGTTCGAATGCGTCTGCCTCCTGCTCAGACATCTTCAACGTAAAGTCAACTATCACCCGCTCTTTCAGTCCGCTAATCAGCTTTCCCTCGTTGTTCGTCGATCTTCGTGTTCTACGAATGATGGATTCACCAAAGCATTCGCGCATTTTGGTCACATATCCTTCTCGCATCTTCACCAAAGTCTCCATACCCTCCATCTCCATGTCTTGTCCAGACATCAGGTGCTGTGCGTCCACTCTCATAGCTGCCTTCTCTCTCTCGCGCGTATCTCTCGACTTCTTGTGCCTTTTAATTTCTTGTGCCAGATCGATTCCTAACTCCACCAGTTTCCCATAAGAAGGAATGCCCATCGCGCAACCCAAAAAAACAAGATCCTGTTACAAAACAACAAATTAGCTTGAGCAAACACGATGAAACTCAGCTTACGGATTCTGCATTATGGAGCGGCGTTGCAGTCGCCAGTATCATGGCAGATGACCGCACGCGTAAAGCATGTGCCGCCCGTGACAAGGGGCCTTCTGTTCGAATATGTTGTGCCTCGTCGAACACGGTCAACGCCCATTCCCTACCGAAGACTGTGGTGTTAACGACCGTTACCTCAGGACCTGTTTCCTGGTTCACAAGATTGATCTTCTTCGGTGGCTTAATGCTATCTTTTGCTTCCTTCCGCAACGTCTACGTAGTCCAGTCAGTAACCTACCACAATCGCAAGACCGAAGATCGCATACCGAATACGACATAATGAGAAGCGTTGCTTGGTTGCGCTGTTTCGCCACTTGTATGTCCTTATCCCATAACTCCCAAAACTCGGCGTGCAACTTCCCTGACGCCGGATACACAAGTATGTTCCAGTATCGATCATCCAAACATCGATGCGCTTCTTCCTCCCACTGCTTGACTAACATGCCCGGAACACAGATTAGTATCTGACCGGACGGCACGGCAGCACTGGACGGTTTCCATCCCCATCGCCTCTGCGACGACTCGACTGTCACACACATTGTCAGCTATGGAAAGCCAATATCGCAAGAAACAAAAGGATACTCACCAATTGCAACTTGTTTTTCTTTGTCGCTTCGAAGTCTCAGATAACGCATGTACGCGCATGTCATGAAGACCTGCATTGTTTTCCCAACCCCAACACCGTCGGCGAGAAGCACGTTGCGCCCATTGAGGAACTGTTTCACCATTGCGGTCAAACCGACGTACTGATGCCACAAAGGCCTCAGCTCACGCAACTTCCATTCGTTAACTAGCGGGTTGTTATCGTCCTTTGGTCCAATGTCGTAGAATCCGGGCATGTCGGTTGGCAATCGTCCTAAGTCGGACACCCAAGAGTTGAAAAATGGAAAGGGTGGGTTGTCTGTCTCGTCGTCGGTTTTCAGACCTAATACCTTGAACAATTGCAATAGCGTCCAATTCTGGTACGCGAGCACTCCGAGGTCACCACCTTGCTCAAACAAACGGACGGCCAGCCTGTCGGACTCATCATCGACCTCCTCCTCCAAGTCGTTGAAGGTCTCCGCGTACTGATCCTCCATCCGTGCAATGAGTTCGGGGTCAGTCATTCCCTCGAACACCTTCTCCAGACCCTTCAGTTTTGCGGTGGTTGCTGTTACAATTTTACAAGTCAGCCTTAACAGCCTCACATGGTAGCTGCGTTGTTTGCTCACCTTTGCCTATCTTTGCACTGGCGATCAGCTCCGCAATCTCATGCTGCTCAGCCAATATCTCAGCAGCCTGGCTTTCCGTGCTCTGCCATTCAAACACCTTCCGATATGCTGCTATTGCATCTCCCCAAGCGCCGAGAAGTTCTGCACGTTCCACCGGTGTTTTGCTGGCGCTTTCAAGCACGGCAATCCTCATCTTTTCCTTCTCCGCTCGCAGTTGCTGCACCTTTTCTTCCGACTTTCGCGCTTTGTTCAGTTGCCGCGCCCAAGACGCACATACGAGTGCCTTCGCCACATATCCCGTTGCGGCTCGTATTTCCTCCCCGGACTCAATGGGTCCCCCAAACAGCCTTGGAATCAATCTCGTTCCGACGTTGTATGCCACTTGCACGGAATCTGGCTCGGATGCTGACTTTTTCTTGCCCTACATTCTCATGAATCATTGAGGCGCAACAGATTTGTTTCTTTGCGAGCTTACCTCTACTTTCTCTTTCTCTCTTCTTGAGGGCCACTTTGCCAGATGCCTCTCGTATACCTGGTATGGTGCGTTGCTCAATTTCCGCAACTCTGCGTCCACAAACGCACTGCACTTTGCGCGATCGAATAACTTCTTCAAGTATTTCATCGCAATCTTTGCCCCTTCTCTGTGCGGATTCCGGGATGACTGCACCGTCAACTCGTACAACGCATGCGTTTCGAAAGCATTGTTCCGAAATTCCTGCAGAAACGCTTGGAACTTGTCCCAATCGCGCTCGTTCACCAGAAACTCTTGAATATCTGCGTTGTCCCTCGATATGTTGGATATGCCATCTCGCGGATAGTCCGGATCGTCGTGGTCGGTAAACTTTAGAAACTTGGGCATGTTTTCGTAGCCCCATGGCTCGATGATGTGCTTGCCATTCACAATGGGAGTAATCTCAGGACGAACGATCGACGTGATCTCTGCGAGCAGCATCATGAACATGGCTTTCATTTGCACCATTGTGTCTCACGCAATAGAACAAGAAGGAATAGCTAAGAGTGGATAGATGGAAGCGTATGCTCTTTCAAGATACAGGAAGAGAAAGAAGTGGGGACAATTAGTCCCTATTCTGTCATTGTTATATATGGACGCGTTTTCGGGTCGTGTCAACATAGCTTGCGCGGCCTCGACCAGTCAGATGTCAACGATTAACGCCTCATTGTAACCACACCTACGTCACGACTCACTTTTATATTTAGATAATAGCTTCCTTATTATGCCTCGAAATGGGCATAACACACGCTTACATAATTGTTTTAAAATAGACTCGTGGTAAAACAGAACGTCAAAGTTTATACAAGTAATGGCACGCAGGAAGGATATTTTTTGCAAATGGTTCTCCTCAAAGCAAGAATACAAATACTGAGTATTTGGATACCCGTGCATGTTCAATAATATGTATGTGTAACAGGCGCAGGCGATCCAGCAGCAACAGCACGGCGGTGTCTTCAATAATTAATGATGTGGCAAAATATAAATCCGAAGTAAATCGCACTGCGAGCGATTGTGGTGAGAGCAAGTAATTCGGAGTAGAATAGTAAATCGTAACTAGACTGCTTCCAATTTACGATTGTGATATATATATAGAGTTACCCTTTCTATCCTAGACAGTATTTTAGCCGTCGATAACAACCACTGTGTATTGTCGCCCATCCCGATGCATGTGTACTTTTTGATATTGACCTCCTTTTACTCTGGTGTCTCATCGATAGCCCCGCGTTCTTGTTTTTTGACCTCAAATGCTGCGATTGAGCTGTAGCTCTCTGATGAGGGCCCAAGACAAGATGTATGTATGTACTGGATGGTAAAAGTCGTAAACGCGTTTGTTGTACACTGTCATTGTCAGGGCAGCGCTGCTTATTTAATCATGGCCGGTCGGGACATGAGTAGGTAAGCAACTTCTTTCACACGCCACACAGCTTCAGAGTTCAGCGCAATAGCGAAGCAACTACGAACATTCCTGCTAGCAAGGGTTGCTGGGTATGCAACTTACCGGATTCTCTGTCAAGTTTTGAGATGTCAGGTGACGTGACGTTCTTCATTGTTTCCTGTGAAGCCCGTACCCTCCTTTACGGGTGGTCGTTCTCAATGTGACCTGTAGAGTTTCGACCTTCTCGAAGTCTTCAAGATCGGTGGGAAACGTGGCACGGAACATTGTTGATGACATCTGTGTCGAACTGACCGCAGCACAAAAGCACGGCCACTTGCCTGGTGTAGGAGAAGGAGCGTAGGCATAATGAATATCAAATGGAACACGGATTCATGTTATACTGTATTGTCCGGTTCCCGAAAGTACTGTAATTCTGTGGTTGGATTTCGCATTTGCCGGACATCAACTTATCTCAACGTCCATTCACTCTGAAATGTTCAATTTAAAATGTAGAACATGTGTTTGGCAATAAATGTGTTCCAATTTTACTATTTTATGCTCGTAGTACGCAACTCCGGGTAGCGGGCTTTGCTGTGACAAGTTGGTTGCTGTTACTGTGTGACGGGTAACCTGCTTATTTAATCATGGCCGGTCGGGACATGAGTAGGTAAGCAACTTCTTTCACACGCCACACAGACCCAGAGTGTTGCAAGGACAAACATCGACGAATATATAAAGCAGAGATGCGTGCCTGTGCTTCTACACAATACCGTTCGTAGGGCTCCGCAACGTACCGTATACGAGGACGGCCGTTTTTTTACAGCCGCCAATACGGATACGGGCCGTATCTGTACGGACCGTAAATCTTTTATCAAGGAGCTCGTACGGTACGGTTACGGGCCGTAATACGTCCCCATATACGGCCGTATACGTACCGTATTTGAAGAAAAAGGAGATACGGGTACCGGCCCGTACATTTACGGGCCGTCTTTTTTTCGACCACAAGCTCGTACGGTACGGTTACGGGCCGTCCAATACGGTACGGTTGCGGAGCCCTAACCGTTCGTCGTCCACAATGCGGAGAGAAGGGTTTCCGCGAAGGAAGTGGAGTAAAAAATGGGGCTAGCAGATTCTTGTGGGAAAAGCTGCAGAGGAGCCTGCTGTAAAGGTCCTTGCAGTTAGGGAAGGGGCCAACGAGACAAGCCAACCGTCCCACCGTCCCATGGAATATTCAACCCGGTAAAAACTTATTTAATCATGGTCGGCCGGAATATGTTTAGGTCATGACTATTTATTGATATCTATTTGGTTGTCTAAAAAGTGTATATAAGACGTCTTATTTCTTTCTTCTCCTCTTACTTTGTCCTTCCGTTTTAGGTGGTGCTACTAGATTTCCTTACAATCTACTCTACTAGATTTCCTTACAATCTACTCTACTAGATTTCCTTGCAATCTATTCTGCTCTATTCTGCTCTATTCTGCTCTACTCTGCTCTACTCTACTCTACTCTGCTCTACTCTACACTGCTCTGCTCTACTCTACTTTGCTTTACCCTACTACAAAAATGTCTTTTGCATGTGATGCAAGTACATGTATTTCCATGTTTGATAGCATATTATCAAAGCGGAAGCATTATAGCAGATATCATCAGACTCCTTTGCGTTTAACCTATTTCTGTAAGTATCTTGTTTCTTACTACTTACTTCAGATTTTGAAATAAAGGACTTACTATTAATCTACAGCGGGGTTCCTTATTGATGTCCATCGGGATCCAGTTACGGAGATGTTAACATGTCCTACATGTCTTCCCCAAAATGGAAATCCTTATACGGATAAAAGGCGTGACAACTTCATTAGCCACGTACGCAGCTGTTCTGGACTACATGAGGCACGAAGGCTCGATGATGTAGTGGATTGCGAAGATGAAGTGTCTTATTCTCAGCTGGATTTTGCTATGGGAAATCTTGGTACCGACGATGATGGTAGTGTTGGTTGGCGTAAAAATACAACTGAACAGACAGAAGAAGAGAAAGAGAGAGAAGAAGAAGAGGAGGAGGAGAGCGACAATAAGGAGGAGAAGGAGGAGGAGGTGGAGGAGGAGGAGGAGGAGGAAAAGAATGGATATGACGTTAGAAGGAAACCAGGAACTACAATATAGTATGCATTTTATTTCTGCTCTGTTATATAGTACATACATCTAAGTGTATCTTCATAGTGTCAACTCAGATCACAGATCTTGACTTTCTAAGCCGATTTGATCTCAGAATCCAGAAGAAACTTAAAGTTCTGATTTGCAAAAGGTGTCAGTTCTGTGTCACTCGGAAAAAACGGTTTTTGACCACTACAAGAGACATCTGACGGAATTAACGCGGGAACACAAAAAAGAAGATCAGTGACACCGGAACGCAAGCCGAATTGGACCTGATTTGCAAGAATCATGAAATTGAGGACGTATTACCTGAAGTGTCTACTCTACCATATTATCCCGTGGCCTACGATGGACTTCATATACACGATGGCTTCAAATGTACAACTGAGGATACATGTTCCTTCATTTGTACTTGTGAGAGTACACAACAGAAGCATATCAGCGAAAAGCATCGAGGTCAGCAGGAGTCATGGATTAACTGCAAGGCTCAGCAGCTTGTCTACAGAGGTGTTTTTTTCATGGTTCAAGCATGTGCTATAGACGTTCCGAGAACAAACTATTCTTCTTTTATGGAAGAGTATCTAGCCACTGTTCCGAATATCATCCCCCCTCCGAATGCGGACCATACTCGAGATCTTCCCACATACATTATCACAAAAGGCATTTATACCTATCTTCAGCCATGGTATGAAGATCCGACGAAACGATTATCTGTTGTAAATCTCTACAAAATGGATGAAAAGGAACCAATGTGCAAGGCTTTAACGGAGCTTTGTGCTGAATATATCAAGAGTATTTCATTGCAGGCTAGAACAAGACCGTATCACACTTTAAAACCATTTGAGGTCTATCCGATGTAAGCTGATATTGGGTTCTAACACTATATACTTTACTAATAACAACTTTGTATTTCTAATAGAGACATGAAGGAATCGTGGACACCAGTTTCACAGAAGAAGACGTTGGACGCGTACAGTCATTGTCTTGCACAGTTTTGTCACGCATGTCTCAAATCCATACATAATAACCCAACCAAGTTCAAACTTTCGCTACAATCGTCGTCCATCAAGCTTGGAAATGCGCTACTAAAGGAACTAGCTCAGCCGTCACCGAGCATTGACGTTCTTCATAGTTTTCTGTTTACAGTCGTAACAGTGGACAAAAAACATCTTCAGGCCAACAAATGGAACAACCCGCTGGAGGCCTTCGCCGCAATCTACTGTATGAGACCATTTTCGTGTTTCCGGAGTCCAGTGGATGTCACTCCACTACTCGCAAAATTAAAATATGCAGTCAAGTGCATTATTTTTCAGCAAACGTTGCATGAAGAAAGCGAACAGATATTGGCGATGGAGATTGTTATGGAGAGGAAGAAGAAAAGAGCGGGAATAATACAGAATGGACAAAGAGCGGAGGCTAGAGCAACTCAGACTGTGTTACCAAAGGACGACAAGGAGACGGAAACTCTGGATTTTGATACTATTGCGGAAGGACTATGTGACAAGCATATGAATCTGCGGAAGTTGTGCTGTTACAGCATGCTGGCAGAATTGGACACGTATACCAGTGCTGCTGCATACGGTTGTCCTGGGCATGCCAATATCTCATGGAACGAAGACTTGACGGCAATCACGTACCGTGATCAAACACTGAATCTTCACAAATTCAGAAAAGGACTACTAAAGGCCTTCGACAACTTAGAACGAAATATAGAGATGCTACACATGGGCCACCACATCGAAGTTGTCATTCCAGAGGATTTTGTGGATGACATGTCCAACCGGACCTTTGGCTACTCCTACACAAAACGAATCACGACAGTTGCTTCAAATGCTCTTTTTGAAGCAATAATGGATGATCGTACTACAAAGATGGCTATAGAAGACTCGGTTACGGGAAAAACAGAGCTGAACACACAAACTGCACATCATTGGATGTCTATCTGTGCAGATGTGAACAGTCTTCTTGTTTTTCTGTTACATACGACAAGTGGACAAACCGCACGTGGGACAGAAATGGAAGATCTGCTGATCCAGAACAAGGAAAGGCCGAGAAACTTCATCATGGTTCATAACCATTTGATGAATATACTTACGTACAACAAGACATCAAATCTGGCGAACGAGGATTCTTTTATGCCATATCAGCTGTGCAAAAGGCTGGAGAAGTCTATGCACCAATACTTGGTAGTCATCAGGCCAATGGAGACGATACTTGGCCATAAACTGTTTGGAATAGGCGCATTTCATCTGTACCAGCATTTTTTAATGGTGCAGTTGGGAAAGAAGATGAACAGCACCAGTTTCAGTGGCTTATTGTCGAGATATTCAGAAACGTATTTTCATGTGCCTCTGAAGCTTCTTGCTATGAGGCACATGTGGATTGCTATGAAGAGAGAATACATTCCGGCTCTTTACTGGAACCACCAGAGAGGCGATGACGTTGGAGATATGATGGCAGGACACAGCACGTCTACAGCCAGTAGGATCTATGCAATCGACAAAAACGGCAGTCAGCGTGCAAATACAACAATGCTTATACTTGCTGCTCAGTTTTCACGAAAATGGCATGATTTCATAGGACTTGGCAATAACCCCCCAGGAATGGCGCTCATTCTACAGCAGCAATCCTCTTGTACTGGTGGTCAGCATGTCAGCCACACGTACTCGACCTCGAAGCCGTTTGAGGATGTTATCAGACAGCCTCCCTCAGTTTCCGTAAACTGTTCGAAATGTGCTTCCCCTTTCCTATCTTCAGAGCCTTCTGTCCCAATGTCGTTCAGCTGTGCTACACCTAACGAGGTAACGGATATAGAAGCACGTATAGGAAAGCGTGTACAGATGGAAGTAAGCCGTTTGAAGGAGGATATAGCTGAATCAATCCGGGAGAGCATGTCACAAGTGATGGCAGGTGCTATGGCTGCAGCCTTTCTACAGCATCAACACCAGCAGATATTGCAATCCTGTACACCGGAGTATCGGAAAGACCAAGCACAAAGACAGCCAGATCATCTCCAGCAACCCAACATACGGCCGCAGCCGCAGCAGCTATCGCAACCATCTGACACTCAGTACCTCCTTACTCCTCAGACTGGGGTGTCTCAACCGATTTCTCCCCATTCAAGTCCAGTATCTCTACCTTCAACTTCCGCAACGTATATTGAGAACGAAGATGTAATGCAAGAGGCTCTCTCACTGCGATACACCCAACGTTCAGATATAATGTTGGCATGGAAGTCTAATGGACAGAAAGAACTAGTCTGTTATACAAGCAAAGAACAGGGAAATGTAGTTGGCATTATACCGACTGGAGGTGGGAAAAGCGCAGTGTTTGAGGTCTTACCACATTATCTCGGTCATGAGGAAGGGTATATGACTGTAGTCGTCTGTCCTTATGTTGCACTTGTCGATCAGATCGTACAACAGAACAAGGAGTATACCAAGTGTTGTGAATGGAGGGGAGGTCAATCATCAATGGATTGCAGTTTAGCTGGTCTAGTGGTCGTTAGTGCCGATAGGAGCAAAAGGGAGGACTTTAAAAAGTAAGTTGTTTGGAACGTGTGATGTTCTTATAACAAACTAACAATATGATGTATCGTTATAGATTCCTCGTATCTCTTGGAAGCAAATTGAAGAGACTGGTCTTCGAAGAGGCGCATGTCTACTTGACACAAAAACACTTTAGACCAAATCTGCATGGAGCCAAGTATCTTTCCCCAATTACCTGCGCGAAAATCCTTCTTTCTGCAACAATCCCTCCCAAACTGGAGCAGCAACTATTCAACGTCCTCAGTCTTCCGAGTACAACCAAAGTCATCCGAGAACCTTGCATTCAAAAGCAAGCAAAATACCATCATATAAGGGTAATAGACCGGAAGGACAAAACTGAGAATCAAGTTTTGTTGGCAGTGAAGACTATTGCGAGGCTTCTGTGCAAACAACTGTTTAACCAAACGTCCAGCAGAGGTATCATTTTCTTCAAAAACAAGCACGACTGCGATGCTGCAGCAAAAGAGCTCGCACCATTTGCAACTGTCTATTACTCTGATCATCCGGACAGGGTGAAGAATATGAAAACCTGGATCACAGACTCGAAGGTCACTAAAAACAAGATCATATGCTCGACAACTGCATTGATTGCTGGACTGGATATGGATAATATCAACTTTATCTTGTTTGCGGAGATTCCATACGGTTCATTGACTTTATTCAGGGCTCAGGACGAGGAGGACGAAATGGCACACCGTGTTACGTTGTATTGGTGGACAACGGAAGTATTCTAAACCCGAGGACGCAATGGAGGACGAGTATACATGCACTTCGGAGCTGATAGACTGGTGTCAAGATAGCAAAAAGACGTGTTACAGAAGTGGGATTGGTGCTGTAATGGATGGGGTTGCTCATATCTGCGCAGAGTTAGAAAACGCACAACTTTGTGCTCTATGCCAGCCTAATGATCGCATCACTAAGCTCATAAATTCGTGGTCTACCCTTGCAGAGGATGATCTTTTATGCGATACGGACCGTCCTATTTTATCGATACCGCCATCCAAGTTTCCAACATCACTAAAACGTTCAAGAACAATGTCAGCGGATATGGTACCAGCGAGAAAGAGAGCCAAACTTGTCCAGATACTAAAAAGTCACGCCACAGACATCAGCATGGAGTCAAGGCTGCACAGCAGTCTAGAGGACGAGAAGAAAAGATTAAACTGCGAGTGGATACAAGATTGGGATAAAGCGATGCAAGCGATTAAGGCTCAGAAGAACTGCATCTTTTGTTTGTTGGGTGGTTACTTAGATACGCAAGCTCAACCAAATGAGGCTGGCTGCCAACAATGCATGTCATTGATTTGTTCCAGTCTGAAGAAGGACAGAGTACGAGGATTCAGCCAATGGAAGAGCCAAAACATCCGATACGAAAGGCAATTCACATATTGTTATATTTGTGATATTTCCGAAGAACAGTATCATCTATTAGGACATGCTGATGTTGCAGTCAGTGCAAGTAAAAACAATCATCCATATAAGGATATGCTTGGGGTTTGCTGGATATTCTTCTTTATTAGAACAACATGGCGGAGAAGAGAGGAAGTGTTGAATACTTTGGATGCGACGCTTGGGATTGGTCTTCGCTCTGCATTAGAAAGCCATACGTCTTACGGAAAATGGTTGGTATATGACAATGATGGGAGCAGGTATAGCAATGGCACATATCTGGCAGCTCTGATGTTGGCATCGATGAAACCGTATTATGTTTTGTAGATTCTTTATTGGTTTAACAGTTCATTTTACCATATTTCATCTTTACTTTATATATTATTATAATGGTATAAATGTTATGCAACCTGCTTTCCGATTATCCCAGCAGCATAACCCTGCAAATATTTCCATTGCATAAATTCCCGCTACCCTAGCGGGTCTTAATTCCCGCTACCCACCCCCTAGCGGGTATCTAAAGCGATAGTAACTGTCCAGAATCCCTGCCAAAAGTCAAAAAGTCACGTGCCGTGGCTTAAAAAGGAAATTCCTTCCTATTAAGGCAGGTGTTCTCGAAGTTTCTAATGAGCAACAATAACGTGACCACTCGCTTGACGGTAAGACTATGTCTCTAGCGACAATGATTTAGCAAGGCGTGTCCTTCGCCTCTACGTGCAAGTCGTAAAGAAGGCGAGGGAGTCTAGCACTATGAATGAGGTGAAGACACAGATGACTCGAGAGCGACGTTCTCTGGATACAGGTTTTAGTTCAAGCCTTCAAGGTGCACGTATGCTTTGTTGACTCCCGACCTAGCACAGGAACGTGCGGCTCATCTTAGTAACGAGGTGATCGCAAGCGTGGACGTTGCGGGCTGTATCTGCAAGTCGGTTCTTGCTGGCAGAGGTACGAACTCATATTCCGTTGAATTACATGCATTCTAAGACAGTATTAGACCAAGAACCATCGACACGAACTTGTTCATGAGCTTGATCCAACGATACCCAACTCCCTCCGCGTATTTCCATGCTGCGCTAACACTCTCGCACCCCATTCCTGAGCAGAACCTCGAAAGGCTATCGAATACTTTCGCAAAGCTGTTGATAGGAACAACATGGAGGCGATGTTATCAAGCGAAAAGGTAAGCTTCCATTTGATCATGCATACTTCTGCCACTGACACAGCCTGTACAGAAAATCAGGCTCGAGTGCTCATATACGCCTTGACCATGACGCCTATGGACGATTATCTATTTGCGCTTGTTCATGATAACTTGACCGATGTTCTATACCGTCCTGTGGCTACGAATGTGGCTCGCTCTGTCGATCCCTCTGCTATTGCTTACCTGAAGTCTCTGCCGATGAAGTACTTGCTCTTTCTGAAGTCTCGTCGCCAACGTTCCTTGAAGAGGAACCGCCGAAATCAACAATCTCGCTGTACCCCGTATGAAGCTGTTGATCCTGTAACCGATGCTCCAGTCGACCTGAGTGGCGACAGTCATCACGTCTCTCACGAAGGTACGGACGCTCACCTGCATTTGATCAGATCTATGGCATCGATGGACTGTGCTGAGAAAGTAAACTACATGGGCTCATCAACTGTCGACCCTTGGAACATTCCTTTGCCTGAAGATGGAGATAGCGATCTGACAGCTCTGCCAGTCGTTTCACCTCCCACTGTGGCATACGATTCACAAGCCCTAGAAATAATGCCTTTAGAAGGAACTTTAGCTGCCGAAGACGTGCTGGTTCACTCTGTCTCAGAAATCAAGACCCTAGCCGCGATGGAATACGCTACATTACCGCCTGCCAACGAAGAACTAAGACATCTGGATACAGTGACTAACTGTGCTATTGCTGGTCCTCTGTCTGACTCTGAAGATACGCAGACGCACAGACCCTGACACCACTGTTGCGAAAGCTCCTGTCAGCAACAAAGCTGTCGAGATTGGCTTTGACCTGGAACGCAAGCCATTGGCCTCGTTAGATAGTCATTCCGAGCTCGACCTCTCGGACATTTGCTTACCTGGTCGCGACAAATCAGACTCTCGGATCAAGAAGCCGACTCGCCCTGTTCGCATTCGAAGCATACTGAGTGTAGCTGTTGGCAACATGAAGAAGCAGAATACCTCGTTGCGAAACCTACCTGACCCGTCGGAAACTTCGCTGTTATCCGACACAAGCACCCTCGTCGACGTTGACGGTGTCATATCGAACAAGATGGAAGACATAAAGGAAAAGACTTTCCTGAACAGAATCGCCGACAAAGCAAATGCGGTCGGCGACAAATTCAAGAAGGCGCTTCCCAAGAAAAGGTTTCCCTCATTATCATCATCTGATACAGTGGACGTTACTCTTTGTAGGCCAGCAGATAGCGGGAGTGTGGCTTCGGACTTGGACATGGAAGGTAAGGCATTTCATCTCGAAAAAGAGGTTGCGATACTAACGACGCTGTTTTTCAATCACCAAGGATCACCCGTGGATATCGACCCATTTCTAGGACGCTGGTCGAAGAAGAAGAGGACAGCAATGAAAAGGAATTGGAGGAATGCGCGACAAGCTCCTCGGAAAGAAGAACACATACCGAGTGTGGTCATTGTCGAAGAAGACGTTCGTCATTTCGTTATCATTCATAATATGCTGCATGCTGACTTTGTTTATCTTCTTCTAGCGTCCCCTACCTCATCCAGAGTATTGCATTCCGTGTCCAGCGCATGCAAGTCGCAGCCGCTTCAATGTAGAGTGTGATGAAGGATATATCCTGAGTCCGCATTTAATTTCTTTAATCCCTTACGCGTTAACTTTAGCCAATGGACTACCTGGGCTTGACCCCGTTGCTTTTCCGCCAAAATGCATCATAGATGAAACATGTAAAAAGAATATTGGGGCTTTGGGAAAGTGGATAGATTCTACAATTGCTTCAGAGCGTGGTAGCAGACCTGGAACGGCTTGGATGGTGAGGATGATGCACGAGCACCAGGTTAGAACCCACAATGCTGCCGGTGAGTTAGGCTTTCTCTTTCTTGTTTCTACCTCTATTAGTCTCTATTGTATGTACAAAAAATATACTGTTTTATGCTCACAACAACACTTACAACTCCGGGTAGCGGGCTCTGCTGTGAGTGCAACCGCAGCCCCTACCTGCTTGTTCCCGCTACCAAGGGTAGCTGGGTATCCTATGGCGTATGCAACTGTCGCCGCTGGCCCGCAAAAACCTGAATAAGCACGTGACCGGTAAGTTTTCTCGGCCTTGCCCGTGAGCGACTCGGCAAGCGCCGAATTGCGTCTTTGCCGCACAGCTCAAGCACCAGAGACGCCCTCATTATTCTCGAAGCCGCCTCATCCCCCGCGTCACTCGTGGCCTCGGAGCGCAAGGAGTTGTGAAGAACACTCCTGGCAGGCGAGGATGTAATATTTCATTTTCTATGAGACGTCGATTTTGGGCCATTGACCTTTGACTTTCGTTAATAGCACTTTACGTCCGCCGCCACTGGCAAACGGTTTTGTACAAGGTAAGACTAGTTGGAGAAGCTATAGTGTTCTTATTTCAGATGGACTGACAAATGCTCTGTGTAGGATACCTTGGTATACCCGCGAACGCGCCAGAGAGGCCTCACGCACAGGCCGGTGCAGAGGAATTGGCAGAACTTGGGAAGGGAGACAGCTTGTTGGATGAGTGCCGCATTCTCAGGTTCGTCAGAATGTTTTTATTATGCTATTTACTCTATTCATTGACCATAATATCACAGAATCGTGCTCATAGGCAACCGTCTCTCTTCACTCCCTGCTATTTACTCTATTCATTGACCATAATATCACAGAATCGTGCTCATAGGCAACCGTCTCTCTTCACTCCCTAAGATGTTCTATTTATTCTCGCGCCGCCGCTGCCTAACTCTTCGTTCAAACTCGTTTATGGTTTTCCCAAGAAGTGGCAAGTCTTTGTGCCTTTCAACCATGTTTGAACCACAGTGGCTTAATGTAATTATACTAGCTTGGAATACGTCTGAGTGGATCTCTCTTTCGCGGCTTCTTCGTCGTCCATCGGCGGTCTGACTGCGGAGGGAACTGCTCGGTGTCAAGCCGCGGCCGACGTCCTCCGTGCGCTTGTCGCGTCTGGCTTCGAAGCTGAGACAATCGAAGTCATCCTGACGTTCGTCGGAAACGGGCTGGAGGAGTACAACAGGAAGAAGGGCGACGAAGAGAGCTGGAGGAGAAAGGTGAAAGGGTGTACCTCCTCACGGCGGTGGCGGCAGTGGCTACGGCGGGCGCAACCCGCCCAGGTAAGTGCTACAGGTCATAAAAATGAGCAGTGAATACTAACAGGAATCTACAGCAAGGAGTCACGAGCACAAACACTCTTGTAGACGTAGTGCAGTTCTTCTCGCAACACGTGTACGACGATCTACAAGCAGATGAAAACTCTCGTGCATCCGAATATCCAAGTCGACACAATTCGCTTTTTATACTCCTTCCGAAATCAAGTACGTGTTCCTACTATTCACTCTTGCAGGATCGTGCCTCTAATCAACTATACAGCTCACAAGAGAGCAACTCCTCACTGTCCTTCCTCTGCTCATCCGCCACCTGCATTCGCCGAACTACGTATGTCATACGTAAGCAGCGACAACCATCGAGCGGTTATTGGCGTCATGCGTGTTGTTATGACTGCACGGTCAACTTTAGCCACCGAACACGAGCGACTGTTACATCGTCTGGTTGCCATCCTCGCAGCAATTTGTAAAAACCCGAGCAATTCAAACTTTGATCAATATATCTTCGAGAGCAGTTCTGCTTTGATCAGGTGAGCGATAAAGATGAGAAAGCTGGCAGCATAAACTAATGATAGAGAAATATGAAGGTTTGCGGTCGCCTCAGCGCCTCAAACGCTGACGACGTTCGAACAGGCACTATTTGGTCCTTTCACAATCATTCTGCAGCAGGATATCGATTGTGAGTAGCTTTTTTTGCCAAAACATCTTTTTAACAAATGATGTGTTGTCAGTAACGAATTCTTTCCGTACATCTTCCAAATCCTTTCGCAGATGCTGGAACTCCACGACGGCGATGTTTCCTCCCGACTATCGTACCATCCTACCTTTCCTCCACCAGCTCGCTTCCTAGGCGCGAAAGGGCTCCATTCCTGCTCTTGTTCACCTCTTACACGCCTTCCTTGCACGGGATGCCGTGCAAATGGCACAGACCGGCCAGTTCACCGCTATTCTGGCCGTCATGCAACAGAAACTCATTCCATCGCGTGTCAACGATGCGTGGGGCTTCGAGGCTCGAGCTGCTGCAGAGCGTCATAAAGTATATCCCAAGCGCGATGTTGAAACTCTTGATTAAAAAGTGTGGTGACGATGCTACTCACGCGACTGCCGTCGGCGCGAACAGACGCGTACGTATATGTCCTAGTTTACTTCTTTGTATTCATCATGGCGATCCCCGTGGATGGCGTCGGCCCGGATTTCACAATCAGCTCTGTGGAGGAGGTACAGCCTCAGTGAGTCCGGTTCAGTTCTGAATGCTACGTCTTGTCTATTGCGACTGACGTGCCGCGACAGGCTTCGGTTGCAGCTGCTGGCGAACGTGGTTCTGCCACAGATCCCCTAGATGCTGCCGGAAGACAGTAAGGTGCTCGAAATGGCGGGGCAACACGGTGTATACAATGCAGCTGATTGGACAGGCTCTGCGCTCAAGACAGTTCCCGAGGGGGGTTCTTTGGGTAAGTAGCATCTCTTCCAACATTAAATCAAATCTGATTGAAGTGAATTTTCCAGACCAACCACCTGGGGTTAACTCGAATAACTTTCTGGATTTGTCCATGTATACATGTGATGCATTGGGATCTTTGTGTAATTGGCTTATTTCACGGTTCACTACTCTTGCATGTTTGTTGTATAATATACCTTCTAATAGCAATATAACATGCCACTCCTTCAAGTTGTCTTGTTGGTGATTTATGTAATTTTCGGTTTTCCATGTTCGTAGTATATACCTTCTAATAGCAATATAACATTCCGCTCCTTCGAGACGTCTTCTTCCATAGTAGTAATTAATATACCTTCTAAAACATTCCACTCTCTTTGTAGCGGGCTCTGCTGTGCTGGCACAGCCTTCGCAGTTATGTGTTATTGTAAACTGACTTAGGGTTATAGTCACTAAGGATCGGATGACCTAAACGGCTACTACCAACTATAAGTTGTTCACAGATGCTGAGTGATATCATTAATATACTATATCTGAACAGCTGAGCCTACCCTGAAGTACTACATATAAAAGCAAGAATGCATCTCTGTCTTACTATCTCTCAAACGACTCTCAGTTACATATTTGTAAGTTTTAATGCATTTAATATGTTTATTACAGATTCTGAGATTTGTTTAAGGCAAATTATAGTTAATATCCGATGAGCTGCTGGTCTACATCTGATTATCTTGGTATGTTATATTTAATTGATGATTGAATCTATATTTATTTGATTAGATGCATATTACGAATTACGACCACATTGCTGGAGCTATTCTGCTGAAAATGCATATGCGTCAGAAACAATGTCATCACAGTCTCGTTGTTATATGGATGGCGATCTTGCCCTTGCAAGAAATCCATATGATATATATGATAATAGAGTTTTTCTCTGTTACAGTTATATCTGCAGTAAAGGGTCTGGGGGCACAGGGATCATTTGCATATTTTGTTGCAGACTTAAAGAATAACCGTAATAAGTGGATAGCACTAAGAACTGAACTTAAGAAACTGAACAAATAGTAAATTTGTCTTGTTTAATGTCAGTCTGTTTTACAAACTTTAGACACTAGATTAGAATTAAAAAAAATATTTTACAACTTCTGTCTGATTTAGATGCTTTACCTTAATTTACCATTGAAAACTGTTTATCCTTGCGTTTTTTGAGATTGTCTATGTCTCTTATATAAGAGTATAAGAGAGAACAATAAGATTGTCAGACTTTATCTACTTTAAACTTTGATAAGATTAAAACTTGAAAAAGACCTGTTGTGATAGAAATATTATATAACAGGGTTAAACCGATATTGTATGAAGTGAACAACAAGATACTGTATTAGAGGGCTAACCCGATAATGTATGAGAGGGAATATCCGGATGTTAAAGGGAAATAACCCGATACTGGAGGGCTAACTCGATAATGTATGAGGGGAACGATAATGTATGAGGGGAAATAATCCGATGCTGGGGGGGGCTAACCCGATATTGTATGAGAGGAAATAACCGGATGTAATTTGAAAGCTAACCCGATATTGTATGAGCGGGTTAAACAGATGTTATGTAAGTGAGCTAACCCGATATTGTATGTGTGAAACAAAGCGGAAGTTAGGATTAGTGCCCGTTAGGGTTAGGGTTAGGGTTAGCGTTAGCGTTAGGGTTAGGGTTAGGGTTAGGGTTAGGGTTAGGGTTAGGGTTAGGGTT